>OV049876.1:12400833-13791666 GCA_920104075.1 Melanargia galathea
GCTATCGCAGCCCTCAATCAAATATCACGACCTAGACGCTGAAGCATCTAATAGTCGGTTGAGTCTTTGGAGGAGACTCAACTCATGGCTTCGAAGTACCCGTATTTATACCAATAATTCAAGATGGCGGTTCGGCGCCACTGAATCAAATGTCAGTTAATTCTAACCTATTTCAATTATGAAATTAATAATTCGTAAACCATTTCTAAAAATTCTAATTAATTTTCAACAATAATTTATCATTTGTAAGTCAGTCTGACATTTGTAAGTTAGTTTAGGCCAATTTCAACATAAATTGTTTAAAAACTTTATTAGTGAATAAAGTTTTTAAATGATAAACTTTTTAATTAAAAAAAAACTTCTTAGTAAAAAAAAACAAATTTTTCTTCTGAAAAAGAAATAATCATTTTGATTGACATCTTACAAAGTATGGAAATTAATCCATTTTGAACGAAAACGTGCTCGATTATTCAAATCTTTCGAAACTTTATTGTAATTATGCCGTTATGATCGAAACCACGACCTATGGATGCAATTTTGATACAGTTGCGGGTCGTTTTAAGTAAAATTAAGTTGATATTCTTATTCAGCAAGCCAAAGACCATCGGATTAAAAAATATAACATTTTGTTCGCCAGCTCTTCATATATAAATATAACCGCCGGTCTTGCGGGCGTCGCCCGCCAACTCGGCGGGCGACGCCCGCAGCCGCGGCGGCTGCGGTCCCGCAAAAACAAGCGGGCTCGTGAGCGCGCTCTCTCTAACCTCTCTCCCGCAGCCGCGGCGGGCGCGATTCCAAACCGCTCCGTGAGCGCTCTCCGTAAGTGTCGTAAACATTTCATATCAATATTATGCATAATAACATTGTATTATGACCTCCAATGATTGTAAGTTACAAATTACAATCATCTTGGTTACAATTTGCAACTATTTAACTATGTTAAACTTTGTAGATGTTATTACAGAAATGTAATCAAAGGTATCCTATGTACTTTAATAATACAAGTATAAATTAAAAATTTAAAAACCCTCGACATTCGCCATTTTGTGTCGGTGGCCATCTTGCATTTGCATAGTGATATTCTACTAGTCGAGCCCTTTCATTTGATTCCCATATTAAGGGAGTTGTGAAAAAATATGTAATCCGCCATTTTGTAGCGGCGGCCCTATTGGATCGATTTTCATCAAACATCGCTAACAACACTTTCGACTAATTCACCTTTCAAACAAAAAAAAACCGCATTCAAAACGGTCCACCCGTTTGAGCGCCACAGGGGAACAGACAGACACACACACACACACACACACACACACACACACACACACACACACACACACACACACACACACACACACACACACACACACACACACACACACACACACACACACACACACACACACACAGACACGTTAAACTTATAACACCCCGTCGTTTTTGCGTCGGGGGTTAAAAATGATTAATCATAGCAGCCTTTATTGAGTTTTGGAAACGAGCAGGTAGGTACTCCCATTTATTATAACACTAGCTGATCCCCGCAAGTTCGTTCGCGTAGATATAAGTTTTTATATAGGATCGGATCGGATCCCATAATTCTTTTAAGTACCTAAACTAAATGTAGCCTAAGTTACTCCTTATAACATTGAAAGTTCCATTAAAATCGATCCAGCCGTTTCGGAGATTAGCTGGAACAAATAGTCACACCGACAAACATAAATTTAACCGCACACCAGTTTAAAATAAGCCGTACGTTCAAAGATCCGGGTCCCAAGTTATTTGAACCCAATACTGAGGGTTGTAATGTCTGTCATTTCTGAACTAAAAAACTTATGACCTTGAAATATTTACGGGACAATATTTATAAAGTACTAAGTATAACTTTCTAACAAAAAAAGAAAGAGTGAAATCGAACAACGCGTTAATGAATTACAGCTAAATACACGTTTTAACTTTCATCCCCGCTCCCAAGGGAACCGTGCTGAATTTCGGGATAAAAAGTATCCTATGTCCTACCTCGGAGTATAAACTCAAATCGTACCAAGTTTCACTCGAATCCATTCAGTAATTTCGGTGTGTGGCGCGGCCAAGATACAGACAGACAGACAGACAGACAGAAAGACAGACAGACAATAAAGAAAAAAATGTTCGCCAGCTCCTCAATTTATGTCACCCTGTAGGTAATAGTATATGTAAAAGGCGATATTTATGGTCTCGCCTCAGAATAAATAATTATCGTACAAGTATATTCAAGTATTTTGCCAAACTACTTTATTAAGGTGCGTCCAGACTTGAACATTTCACCGAACCGAACAGCGAACATTTCGGCGAACTTGTTACGCTCAATGTGGACGGCGCGCTTGGAGCGCTTGAGATGGGTTACTGCGTAACAGTTCGGCGAAACTTTCGCCGAACTGTTACGCAGTAACCCATCTCAAGCGCTCCAAGCGCGCCGTCCACATTGAGCGTAACAAGTTCGCCGAAATGTTCGCTGTTCGGTTCGGTGAAATGTTCAAGTCTGGACGCACCTTTAGATTTTGATAAATGGATATAGCGTTCGCGTAATAGACACGACAAATTCAATATGGCGGGCACCACATTTCTTTGGGAAAATTTATGTAGAATACTTAGTTGTAAACTATTTTTTACGTAACCCTCTTTTTACACCCTCTGACCTTGTTTCTTAGATTAACATCACTGAAAAAAGAAGGGTGCAAGAAAAATAACAAGCGTAGGTACCTATTCTAATACTGTCCTATGAACGTATTGTTCCCGACTACGGCAAAGCCAAAAGGAAGGGTTATGATTTTAGCAGTCTATTTATGTATGTACATATAGGTATATGTAAGTAGGTGGCCGATTTTTGTATGAGATTCTGTGTGTACCACCATAGCGCCTAAACTACTGGACCAATTTTGATGAATGAGGTGTCTATTGATTCGTTGTTATGGTCCGGGTGTCGTAGGCTACATTTTATTTACTAAAAAAAATCGAGAAGTAACCTTCGCACGGCTTTCTAGATTATTAAATTAGTTTCGGATATACATATCAGATGGCGCCACTGCTTGCCCCGCGCTTTCTGCACACTAAATAATTATTTTTAAATTATCAAGCGTAGTCGGGTTTTAGTTTACGAACTTTATCACTTGTTAAATGTTTAGTTTTATTTTCAACCGTATTTATCGTCATCGTCGTCAAGTCTAAGTTTAGCACTGGATCCTGCGAGTGGATCTATGCCCAGAATAGAACGACGTCTTCATGCTGGAACTACCTACCTCATGCCTCCAGAACCGTGCCGCAGTCTATGTAAGTATAAGTAGGTAGGTAGGTACACGTGGAGAATTATTGCGGTTGCAATAAAACAAAAAGACTAGAATTTAGAAATAGAAGGAAAACTGTCCAAAGTTCCGTTCACAGATAATTCAAAGACCTAGAGATACCTAATTAATAAATCTATTTTCAGCAACCGGAAACTATAAACTTTCCTTGTTTACCCGTTCTCTGTATTAAATTATTATTGCTTTATCCGATTCTCCTATGGATTTATGGGAGAACTAGATGATGCCCACGGCTTCGCCCGTGTGGATTTAGGTTTTTAAAAATCCCGTGGGAACTTTTGATTTTCCAGAACAAAAAGTAGCTTATCTGTAGAAACCCGTCCCCAAAACGGAAAAATCCCGTGAGATCCCCACGATTTCGGAATACAATTCCTTACAGCATCAGGGTTGAGGAGTTGGATATGTACCTACTCGAGTTCATTCAACGATAAAGTCTTTAATTGGTACCCCCAATATCAATTTAAATAACCGAAAGTTTCTAAAACCCATTAGTTTTGGGGATTAGGTCCCCTACAGCATCATGATTGAGGAGTTGGAATCCAAATTTTTTATGGAACAGGGTCGCAATGTTTCTCTATCGATTAAAAAAAAAATTACGCAAATCGGTTGAGAAATCTCGGAGATATCGGTGTACATACGTAGAAAAACACAACTCCTCCTTTTTTGAAAGTCGGTTAAAAAAGTAGCCTATGTTACTCCCTGGTTAATTCTCTACTTGTATGTGAAGGTCCCGTCAAAATCGGTTCAGCCGTTCCGAAGATTAGCCCGTTCAAACAGACAGACAGACAGACAGACAGACAGACAGACAGACAGACAGACACAAAAATTTTAAAAACGTGTGATTCGGTTATGGTAGCGTTCAAATAACCATATGAGCTTAATATGAGGTAGTTATTTCGATATTACAGACAGACACTTCAATTTTATTTATTAGTATAGATGAAATTATAGCCACGAGTTTAAGACCTAAACTTTTATTTGTTTTGTTTCTGCGTAAAAATCTTATTGTTTGTCGTCAACCGATAGCAGAGATTGTTAGGGAAATAAAAAATATAAATATATTCTAGGCGTCCTGAGCTAGACAGGACATGGACATTGGACGGTCCCTTGTAAGGATTTCACACGCATTTATACCTGTAACGCCATCTCTGTTCGATACTCGGCAACTCGTTAATGTTTACTGGTGGGTTGTATTACGACCAAACTCTGAGAACTACAACCCGCGATTTGTATGTTAACACTTGATAAAACAACAATATTTTTATAGATGGCTCTGACACCCGCATGAAAATGAAAAATAATAATCAACGTAGAGCGGAGAATTTGAGCAAGCGAACCAGTGGCGTAGCGTACCTTGGCGGGGCCCCGTATAAAAATTTGTTTGGGGGCCCTTATGAAGGGTAAGGATTTCTCACAAAAGAAAAAAAATGTTTGCATAAAATTAAAAGCAATATTTATTCATCATAATTATTTATCCGTTTCTAAAATTTTTACAAACAATTCAAATTAAATATATACTCTCCTTGCCTTTTTTTGGCAAACTGATTTATTAAATCATTAGCTGATGATGACTTTAGTTTTTCTAAAGATTCTGCCTCTATGAACAACTTTTTGGATAACATTTTTTGACTTTTGTCATTTCTGAAATAAACAAAAATTTGGGAAGTTTTGTTAATTTTTGCTTACGCACGTCGGGGCTCCCGTGGCTTGGGGGCCCCGTATATTTGATACGGCATATACGGCGGTAGCTACGCCCCTGAAGCGAACCATACGAGAACAGAGAAGTGAGAACTGAGAACATTCCTTCCACAGATTGAGAATAGGTGGGCAGTTGAACATTTTTGAAAATAGATAGGTATACTTATTAAGTAAACATCTATGAAAAATGAAAATAGATACACTTTGTAAAAGTACAGTGGTGGCAAAAATAGCAAATTCGGTCAGTAAAGCGCATAAAAATAATACGCCTTTGACATTTTTTCTGTGTCCTCCGGATATTTTTGTTGAATTTGTATGGTAAGTAGGATTAGAGGTGAATTTGGTCGGAACTCGGAAGTGTGCTCGTGGTCTAAAGATAACAGATAGACTCCTAACTATCTCTACGACTGAACAGGCAGTTTAACTTCAATTTTGCATATCACTTTAATATGATATGCACGAGTTATTAGGTACGTACATCTCCACAGTGAAACAAATAGGTATGAGACTAGCGAAACCGAACGCCGAGATATGACAGGCTGCAGGCTGCATCAACAGAATCGCATACTTAAGTCAATTAATTTAGAATTTCAACCTTCTTTAGAACAGAGAGTTTCGCTTCTGTTTCGAATATCATACAACGCACAAGTCACGGCGATACGATACGATATTATGTGAGTACTTCAGCGATTTCGCTTAGTAATGGTTTTGCGGCCGCAGAGGTGTGCTAATGGCCTTAGAGGCTATTGTGTAAGACCAGGCTGTAAGTGTGTTGTACGCATGTAACTAGCATGTATCTAATGTACCTACTGTGGCTGTACGCCGCTCTCACTGACAATAACGTGCTGAGAGGAAATGCGCAGGCGTCGACACCGAGGCCGCCTCTGATCGATCATTTTCGCCTCTTCCTGTCCGCTAGAGGTCGACCAGAGGCGAAAGCTCTGAATAAGGTAGGTACTTTGATAATTTTATAGTAAGTAGGTTGTACCTATTGTACCTATTTGACGAACCTTTGTTACCTTCAAATACATAAATAATTATACTATTAGTCTGGTGGGAGCCTTCAGCCGTGGCTGGTTACCACCTGCCGGCTTAAGGAGCATCCACCCTAGGTGGTTATGCGATAAAAACGCACAGTGAAAAAGCGCACAGTGAAAAAAGCGCACAGTGAAAAAAGCGCACAATGAAAATGCGCACAGTTAATCCTTTTGGAGATTTTCTTAGAAATAAGGAATGTTACACACACAGAAAATAAAAGTTGAATTATTTAGTTTCTGATTCCAATCATACATAAAAGCACACAAGTCTTTATACCTACCTACTGTTCTTGTGGTCCTGTTTACCCTAATTAATCCTGTTAATCCTAGTTAAAGTCTGATTTTTAATTCCGTGGAATTCTGACGTTTCTTAATGATACCAGAGATGAAACAGTTCCCACAAAAAGGACAATGGATTAAAAACTTACATATAAATAAAAATCAATTGCCTCATGTCGATATGACAAATGCATGACAGATACTTCAGGTGCTTTAGTTTGGGGTAAAATCCTAAGATATTGTAATATATACTCTAAATAGATGTCAAGTTTACATCTGTCTGTGGTCACAAGTTTTTTAATGACACTTGACGATGACACGTGACGTGCTAGTGATGTAACTATCGATATTTTGACTGTGAGGATCTATAGGGACACAAATACAATATGCGTGTTTAAATATGTGGACCATACTCCAATATTACATTATGCTAAAGTGTGTCTTTCTGTCTTTTACCTTTTCAGGGCCCATCCGATTTGGACGAAATTTTGTACACAGACAGCTTGCATCCCGGGAACCGATATCTAAGGCTACTTTTGTCTTGCAGTATCAAAGCGTTCCTACAAGATTAATAAAATAAAAACCTAAGCTCACGTGAATGAAGTCTCGGGCATCATCTTGTTAGGAAATACAAGAATAATATGTTTCATATTATAGTATATTTTTAACCGACTTCAAAAAAGGAGGTTGTATGTATATATATATATGTATGTATGTATATAAGTATGTTCGCGATTATCTCCGCAACTAATGAACCGATTTTGATGATTTTTTCACTATCATAATCTACATACTTTCAGAAAGGTTTTAGTGTACACATCGAAAAATATACATATACATATATATATATATATATATATATATATATATATATATATATATAAAAACACAAAATATACATATCCTTCTAGAACCTTTGTTGTGCCTTCTAGAACTGAAATAAAATCGAGTCTTTTTGGAGTCGATGAAACTTTATAAACGGTGTTTCGAAAATACGATCATACAAGCTATTTTTAAGAAAAATTAAACCGACTTCGGTCCAGCAATCTCAGAGGAACCGCGGTGCACCAGTCAAAAATATTAGTGACATGTGGCTACATTTATGCGTGTAACTTCGCACATACGAATGGTAACTAGGTGTGTTATACATATACTAAAACCTTCCTGAAAGTACTATGTAGATTACAATAGTGAATTGTTTTGTCTCGAAATACAAAATATTAAACCTATTTATATTAATAGGTAGTAATATTATACTTCGTGCAATTTGCACATTGCACACGTTGCACATTGCACGAAGAACCGATGGACGTTGGGGTCCCAAGGTGCTTGAATGGTGACCTCGCACCAGCAAAGGAAGCGTAGGTAGACCCCCCCACTCGATGGACAGACGATCTCAAGCGAGTCGCTGGTAGCCGCTGGAATCAGGCGGCACAAGATCGTGTGCTGTGGCGATCCTTGCAAGAGACCTATGTCCAGCAGTGGACGTCCATTGTTTGAAACGAACGAACGAACGAACGAATATTATACACTTACTAAATTTCTTTGAACATTAATGTTTATACGTCACTCCGTTAATGTGCGAATGAAAACTTCATTGGCGGAATTTTCTTCTGCATTACAGACATCCATTGGTAACGGTTCTCTTGCCTTAAATTAAAAAAATCAGACGTGGTAGAACATTTTTCACGTTTCGCTTCAGCGTTTTTCATACACCAATAATAGCTTTTAGGGTAAAACTTTTAAAACGTGCCGCCTTGATATGGGTTATGGGATGGGGGGAGGGAGAGGGTAAATCATCCAGTGTTGAGGTTAGAATTGATTTTCGTTGTTTTCTTGAAAACGATGAATTACCTTATTATAAGAGTGTTAGCATTATACTCGTGGACCAAACATCTATCACTAATGACTATTTTATCTCTGAATTCGTGCCAAAGACTATTAAGTCCAACCCTAGTATTTGCATGTATTTTGCACCTTCACACAACACTAGCATGAAATTATGGTATTATTACAAATATTTGATATTATTATAATTACCAATGTGTCTATATGCGGCAAAAATAATAGCGTTTGCTTTTAAGCGCCTCCATTTTAAATTGTTTTTGGGCACAAATCAATTAAGTGTGAAGTGTTTTGAACAAATATGACTGTGTTTCTGCGATGTCCAATATTGCGGTCTTATTCTTTGTGCCCATTCATTTCTTATTTTTGGGTTCTTTGGAAATCTGTAACAAATAAAAATTTAGCGATCATGATACAACAATCTAGCACGCGGAAATACACGTAAGTATTCATTGTGTGTAGTGGCTACGGAATCTAATGTTCAAAAATTAAAAAAAACCCCGACATTCACCATTTTTTGATCGCGGCCATCTTGGATTTGCATGGTGTTATTCTACTAGTCAAGCCCTTTCATTTGATACCCATATTAACGGAGTTGTGAAAAATAAATAATCTACCATTTTGTAGCGGCGGCCATCTTGCAGCGATTTTCATCAAAATAGCTGACAACACTTTCGACTAATTCACCTTTCAAACAAAAAAACCGCGTTCAAATCGGTTCACCCGTTTTAGCGCTACAGAGGAACAGACAGACAGACAGACACACACACATACACACACACACACAACACACACACACAGACACATCAAACTTATAACACCCCGTCGTTTTTGCGTCGGAGGTTAAAAATTTTATCGCACGTAATCGATATGCAATTTTAGTACATCACTATGCTAAAAAACATAACCTTTATTAGTCAACAGAAAATATTTAAAAAATAGGCAAAAATCGGTGTAGAATTGAACACGATGACGATTTCCAAAAACTACAAATAACGTTACATAATTTTAGATTATATTTACATACAAAACTATCAAAACTCACCGATGAAATGATAATGTTTCTTTAAAATTTTCTTTTCGGCCCCTATAGGAATTACATTCTTTCACAGCACAGGACATTATAATAAAACTACGGAAAATTTATCAAAAATAACTTAAGATCAAACATTTATAAATTCTTGGAAGAAGAACACCAAAATAATAAAAATTTATCAGCCTCGTAATGTATGTTTTTGGAAAATTATGATGCGACTAAATTCAATGGTCAATTGACATAAAACATGCAAAAACAATATCTAAACAATCCATAAAGTAATGATGGTTTATGAGACGTACCTATTTAATTTAGTAGGATTAAATTTATTAAAATTTAACAAATAAGTCCATTTGACAATCAATTTAGTGACATGCTTAGAAATAATAAAAAGCAAGTGCGATTCGGTGTTTCATTTACACCTAGACAGGAGTCATTTAGGTTAGGTGAGTACAATAACTGTACCTCAAGTTAATTTTTAGCTTCAGATCTCTTAGTTAATAGATCAATGGTAAAATCAAACTTCAGGTGGTAACCCTGTTTTTCATACAAATACGTCATTCTATTTTTAAATGATAACTGTCAGATGATTTTTAATTCCGTGGAATTCTGACGTTTCTTAATGATACCAGAAATGAAACAGTCCCCACAAAAAGGATAATGGATTAAAAACTTACATATAAATAAAAATCAATTGCCTCATGTCGATATGACAAATGCATGACAGATACTTCAGGTGCTTTAGTTTGGGGTAAAATCAAACTTCAGGTGGTAACCCTGTTTTTCATACAAATACGTCATTCTATTTTTAACCCCCGACGCAAAAACGACGGGGTGTTATAAGTTTGACGTGTATGTGTGTATGTGTGTGTGTGTGTGTGTCTGTCTGTTCCCCTGTGGTGCTCAAACGCGTGGACCGATTTGAATGCGGTTTTTTTCGTTTGAAAGGTGAATTAGTCGAGAGTGTTGTTAGCTATGTTTGAAGAAAATCGGTCCAAGATGGCCGCCGCTACAAAATGGCGGATTACATATTTGTTTACAACTCCCTTAATATGGGTATCAAATGAAAGGGCTTGACTAGTAGAATAGCTCCATTGCAAATCCAAGATGGCCGCTGCCACAAAATGGCGAATGTCGGGGGTTTTTTTAATTTTCAATTTATAGTTGTTTATTAAATGATAACTGTCAGAATTCCACCGAATTAAAAATCTGACTATAGGTATTCGCTGGGTAGGTATGGATAGGTTATGATATTTTCCATTATTTAAGTTATAAAAAGCTATAAAAGTTGTACTTATGTAGCACAGACCAGTCAAATAAAGACTGGTAATAGCAGGGCACCCGCACTCACCACACATATGCGCTGGAATCACCTATTTAAATGCGCCGCCCACATTCGGTACCTCATTCCGTGAGCGGACGTCATTGTGTAAAGAAGTCCCTAAACAGGTGTTTTTCTGTCAAAGATGCCCTACTGTGCAGTCAAATGGTGCGGAAAATGTCCAGTCTTAATAAAGACGGAATTACATTTCACAGGTAAGCCCATATTCTTCAATTTAAGGATAATTATTATAATTTAAAATAGTACAGCAAAACACAAAATGCGAAAGCACTCCCGTTGAAGTCTTTTATCGCCATCTCTTTTTTCTCACGTTTATCTGCATAAGTCATTCTCGCTCCATGCTTATTAGAGATGGCGGTCTAATAAAAATATAATTTATCGATAAAATGCGAACATTGAAAGTGATCCCAATATTTTAATAATAATATTGACTGAACTCGACTGAACTCAACTGAACTCGACTGAACTCGACTGAACTCGACTGAACTCGACTGAACTCGACTGAAATCGACTGAACTCGACTGATTTCAACTGAACTCAACTGAACTCGACGGATTTCGACTGAACTCGACTGAACTCGACTGAACTCGACTGAACTCGTCTGAACACGACTGAACTCGACTGAACTCGACTGAAATCGACTGAACTCGACTGATTTCGACTAGACTCGACTGAACTCGACTGAAATCGACTGAACTCGACTGAACACGACTGAACTCGACTTAACTCGACTTAACTCGACTGAACTTGACTGAACTCGACTTAACTCGACTTAACTCGACTTAACTCGACTGAACTCGACTGAACTCGACTGAACTCGACTGAACTCGACTGAACTCGACTGAACTCGACTGAACTCGACTTAACTCGACTTAACTCAACTTAACTCGACTGAACTAGACTTAACTTGACTGAACTCGACTGAACACGACTGAACTCGACTGAACTCGACTGAATTCGACTGAACTCGACTGAACTCGACTGAACTCGACTTAACTCGACTTAACTCGACTGAACTCGACTTAACTCGACTGAACTCGACTTAAGGCGACTGAATACGACTGAACTTGACTGAACTCGACTTAACTCGACTGAACTCGACTGAACTCGACTTAACTCGACTGAACTCGACTTAAGTCGACTGAATACGACTGAACTTGACTGAACTCGACTTAACTCGACTGAACTCGACTTAAGTCGACTGAATACGACTGAACTTGACTGAACTCGACTGAACGAGTCGAGTTTAGTCGAATTCAGTCGAGTTAAGTCGAGTTCAGTCGTATTCAGTCGACTTAAGTCGAGTTCAGTCGAGTTCAGTCGAGTTAAGTGGAGTTCAGTCGAGGTAAGTCGAGTTAAGTCGAGTTCAGTCAAGTTCAGTCGTATTCAGTCGACTTAAGTCGAGTTCAGTCGAGTTAAGTCGAGTTCAGTCGAGTTCAGTCGAGTCCAGTCGAGTCGAGTCGAGTTGAGTTGTTGTAGAGAGTCGATAAATTATATTAGTATGCATTCGTTGCTCTGCATACTAATTGTAATTTGAACCATACCTACCTATTAAAATATCGATAAATATTTGATAAAATTCACAGACGAGAGCGCCTCGTTATCCTAAAACGGGTTTCAAAAAATAGAGATAGAGATAATATTAAATATTTAAATTTTGAATTTTTGTTTTATTTTTATCATATTATCAATTACTGAAATCATGTCGATAATGATACGTCGATAAAAAACGGTCGACGTCCAATTCCCATCACTAGTTGATTTAACTTGATTTTATGACTTTCGAGTCAACCAATCACAACAACGCGTTCTCCCCTGTCCCCCGCCAACATTTTACGATTTCGTTTTAATACTATTTCGTGTTAATGCGGACTCTGGAGCTCCTTTCTCTGTGTTATGTAGTTAATTACCTACTTAGATTGACTTTATATTTCGGTGTTTCCTTATTTATTAATTCCTTTTCCTTTATTTCCTTATTATTAATTAGTACCTATTTCACGAAATATGTCAAAGTCATATCTTTGAAAACAGTTGTAGAAAAGAAATAGCCATTAACAACTTAATTGCCTTTCTAATTAATTCATAGCGACGCGCGACGGTAATAGCACAGAGTACCTACAGAGGGGAAGCTTCTAGTAAGCGGCCCGCTGTAAGTACACTCACACATATGCGCATGTTTGTCACCAACTGTACCGGTTAGTGGAACGAGCGCGCGTCCGTGAACCGTTGGTGAGTGTGTTTGTGTGAGTATACCTACAGCGGGCCGCTTGTGGAAGCTTCCCCTCTGTAGATTTACTACTCGTGTGGTAATAGCAAGAGCAAGCAATTTGAAACGGGTTAAGTAACATCGCGCTCATAAATGTTAAAAATACTTTATTATTAAAAATTATGTGGAGTAAACTCTATCATAATCATTATTAACCCCCGACGCAAAAACGACGGGGTGTTATAAGTTTGACGTGTCTGTGTGTGTGTGTGTGTGTGTGTGTGTGTGTGTGTGTCTGTCCGTTCCCCTGTGGCGCTCAAACGGGTGGACCGATTTGAGTGCGGTTTTTTTTGTTTGAAAGGTAAATTAGTCGAGAGTGTTCTTAGCTATGTTTGATGAAAATCGGTCCAAGATGACCGCCGCTACAAAATGGCGGATGATATATTTTTTCACAACTCCCTTGATATGGGTATCAAATGAAAGGGCTTGACTAGTAGAATAGCACTATTGCAAATTCAAGATGGCCGCCGCCACTAAATGGCGAATGTCGGGGTTTTTTTAAATTTTCAATTTACACTTGTTTTACTATAAGTAATTAATATTTATATTATAAGTACTTAAACCTACAGTCTTATTACCCGACTACGGCAAAGCCAAAAGGAAGAGTTATGATTTTAGCAGTCTATGTATGTATGTATGTAAGTATATAATATGTATGTGGCCTATTTTAGTATGAGATTCTGTGTGTACCACCGTAGCGCCTAAACTACTGGGCCGATTTTGATGAATGAGGTGTCTATTAATTTTTTTTATGGTCCGGGTACATTTTACCTATATACGAAAAAAATCGAGAAGCGACGTGCGAGCGGCAAAAGTTTATTATTATTTAGTTTCGGATAGACATAATAGATGGCGCCACTAGTTGCTTGCCCCGCGTTCTGCAACCTAAATTATTATTTTATATTACAATAAATTATTACTAAGCGTAGTCGGGTCTTAGTTTACGAACTTTATCTCTTGTACTATAAGTAATTAATATTTATATTATAGGTAGGTACTTAAACCTACAGTCTTATTTTGTACATTTTGTCCTTCTCTATAATAATATTTATCCTCTATCCTGTAAGTTCTACCCTTTATGTCCTTCTTCCACGATTCATAGGCTAATTAATACCTTACTTTACTTCCAGACTTATCGAAACATTTAATTACAAACAATTAGTTCGTTTTGTGTATTAATTTTTGACGTGATAATGTGGCTAATTCTGTTGTACACAATCTCTAAACTTAAACTAAATTGACAAGTTTAAAAATAGTGCTATCCTATTCTACAGGGAGGATTGTGAAAGAGATAGGAATATATTAAGCCCTGTCATTTTAGTTTAGATTTAGAGATTGTGTACAACAGAATTAGCCACAATGTCTTATACATCAACTAGCGGACCCGGCAGACGTCGTCCTGCCCGCTATTAGCGCCACCTACCGGGTCCAATTTTTCTACTTACCTATAAACCTTCCTCTTGAATCACTCTATCTATTAAAAAAACCGCATCAAAATCCGTTGCGTAGTTATAAAGATTTAAGCATACATAGGGACATAGGGACAGAGAAAGTGACTTTGTTTTATACTATGTAGTGATGAACCCTGGCTACACGCACGAAATAGCATGACTCATCACGTAAAATTATCGTCCGTAAACCGACTTTACAGCCAACCAATTTTTTTTAAATCTATAGATAGATATATTACATTTTTTTGATGACCATTATTATTATTATATTTCTAACATTTTCTAATCGAGAATTTCTCGATATCACTGTACTCCTAAATTATATTTTTAGCACATAACAAACAACAAACATGTCGATTCGCAGACACTTGCCATTCAATTCCTTAACGAATACAATGTAAAATAGAAGCACACAAAAACGTAGTATGAAACAATAAGATATAAAATTGCGTGCACATTTCAACGATTTGGTGTGAATTATGTCGACTGCATCCAATACACCATCACCGTACAATAACAGTCAAGGAATTGTTATGACTGGAAATCGCAATAATTTGATCTCAATCTATAATACATAAAGTTTGTGCATTTTAAATTACTTCCTGGGATTATTATATTGTGCTTTTCGAGAAATATTTTAAAGCGATTAGCGAAGTGACATAAGTATGGTCTTAGGCAATAAAAAACTATTAATTTTACATGCTCAATCAGAGATTAATTCGTACTACTCAGAAATACGCTCTAGTTACATGTTTTTTTTTTAATATTAAAGAATAATACTAGGTTAAGGTATAATATTAAAAAATATTTTAAAAAGGATTTTCAGAAAACAGTGTTTTTTATGGTTTGTCAGAGAATTTTCATCCTTAATCTAATACAATACTAATATCTACACACTAATACAATACTTACTTATATGTAGTCTAATACAATACAATATTTTCACCTTTAATCTAATACAATACAATAATAGTAATTTCTTAAGTATAAAATTATTTATGTATCCTAACTACAGCTGATATGATTAACTAACTAGTTTTGCTCGGTGGATTTCCTGAAAATAATTTTTTGGTGCGCTACAGAGAAATAAAAAAGAGAAAAAGAAAAAAAAATTCTAAAACCAGTTTTTTGAGCTGTACAGTACATTTGATAAGGCAGCAGGCAGTTTTTCCTTTTAATTGTATAATTGTATGTATCGAAGGAATTTCAGGGATTGACGCTTAGCGCTGTATACATATATGTATATAAACCTCTCTTCATGGACTAAAAGATAGGATCTACGGTTTAATAAACCCATAAGTAACATCAACAGACACTAGTCTAGTGTATAAAGTTCACGGCTGCCGTCAGAGCGTCTCGAGTGGCATTAAATTGACCTTTCAATGTTTCAATGCATCGATACATCGATTGCGAAATTGCGACCATGCGACTCCGCTAAATCAATACTCTTATACAATCGCAGTCGCATAGAGACATGTAATGACCGCCCCAGAACATGACTCGCTTGAGATCGTCCGTTCACTTATACAAGTCACGGCAAATAAGTCGAGCGGTGACCTTCAATGCGCAGAAGTCGAAAATGAGGTATCTCGGGGTGTGAGGGGGTCGCGGGGAGGGCGTGGGGATCGTTCGTAAGCACTGATTAGCTCTCGCGGATGCCTCGTAAGCGCTGATTGGCTCTCCAATCGTATTGTATCCCGCTCACTCGTACGACGACGCGCGCACTTGAAGGTCACCACTCGACTTACGTGCCGGGGGTTATAGTAGGGGAGTCCAAGAAGGGAGTTTGGGATTTACTCGAGTGCGTCAGATTAACATAAGGGAGACATCTTGCATCCTGCTGAGAACCCTCTACCATAATTATAAGCCCTTTATATAGGTCCGTGCATAAAAAAACCGATGATCAGAAATACGCGGCACGTCAGATTAAGGTATGGTGGGTTAATAACGAGCTAAAAAAAGTATATTTAGAAAATCAGACTATTGGAACATAACGTATGAGATTAGGAGCGTTATAAAGCAGCAAAAAAAAACGTTATCTTGACATTCTCGAATCTCGAGCGCGGTTAAATTTTTTTCTACTTTGAAGGAAATGTTGCAAAAATAACAAAAAAATATAATCTGCCGATTTCTACAAGTCGAAGTTATAAAAATCGTCTATTGAAGATGAGAGCGTGCAGCTAGAAGCTTTCCCCAACACTGAAAGGGGAAACATATATATATGTATAACCTTTTATTGTTAATATCAACTAATCTACAAAATCTAATAGGTCCCGACGACGCTAGAGTAAATCCACATTTATAATCCGACCGCGATATAGTTGGCCCTTCTGCGGGGGTTGGTGGAGTACGAGGGGAAGATGTGTTCATTCATAAGTTCATTGATAAATTGACGTAGTTCAGCAAAAAGGATTCAACTCACACGACTCATCATAGCAAAGTTAATTTTAATTCAGCAATATTTAGGTATATATTTGTATGACAAGTTGTGTGGGTTGAATCCCTTTTGCTGAACTACGTCCATTATTCATTGATAAATCGGCTGCCCTAGTGATAAACAAAGTAACTACATTCAGAATAATTTTACAGGACAAGCATAAACATTGAAAACTCTTATTTAAAGGCAACCTTTCTACAAAATACCTACTTATTTATCTTTAAAAAGATGTTAAGTCAAGTCAATTTCTTCCAAAAATATTTTTCAATTTATTACAAAGAGTTTACTTTGTTATTCAGATACAAATAGTTACCCCAAAAATTAATGTTCAAATGTGTGTGTGCGTGTGCGTGTGTGTGTGTGATATTGTGATTGTATATTGTGAATAAAAAAATATTGCCTCTCCCAAATAACTCAAATAACTATTTTTATTATTTTTTATGTAATCACCGGCGGGAGCGCATTGTCTTACATATTTCAACTCCTATCATCGGATGTCCGAAAATATTTCTAAATATGATCACTAACGGTTATGAGATCCGTTGGTAGGGATAAAAAATGTATGAATAAAAAATTATGAAAAACAAAATTATGAAGAACGATTATTATTTATTATGACCACAGAACGGTAGTAAGACAACGAATAGGATTTGGAATTTTATGTGAGCCAATATGGACCCACCACCGGCATTAGGCCGTTATTCTACATGTTATTCTACATGTTATCGGTGAATTTGAAGTAATTCTTTTAATTAAATCAGAAGTTATAAGGCTGTGACAGTCAGACGGACAAAGCATATCCAACTTAGTTAACTTAGAGACGGTAAGTTAGAGCTTATTACAACAACTCAAGAATCTATACTTACCTACTAATATTATAAATGCGAAAGTATGTCTGTCTATTCTGTTCAGCTGAACTTAACGAGGTATACAGATAAGTTGTATTTTTGAGAATGACATAAGCTACTTTTTTATCCTGGTAAATTACAGAGCTTAAACTAGAATTTCAAAAACCTAAATACACGCGGACGGAGTCGTGGTCATCAATCAACTATGTTGATCTTGTAAAGTTATAATTTACAGTACTGTGTCTATTTTTAGTTATATTCCTGTAAAGTAATGTCCCTATTAGTTAATTATGTACGTAGGTATCTAAAATTCTGCACCTATCTTCAGTAGAAATATTTTAAAATAGTAAGTAGCCGGTAACAATTAAAACGATTATTTATAAGTACATAAAGTAATACCCTAAATTCCAGTTTCTATGTTTGATCTATGTTTTCGTCAACCGTTTGAAAACTTTTGACACAAGCGTGCAGCAAAACTGACAGATGACAGAGTGTTTAATTTGTTAACATTAAACATAAAGAAAGTAAAGGTGATCTCAAACATAGACAAGTTTTACCTGGGATGGTTCCACGAAACGAAAAATCAAGCAACTGCATTTTAAATACAAAAACAAAGTGATCAACATCAAATTACTTTGTTTTTGTGTTGTGCTTGTTAATTACTTGGTTTTTGCATTTATATTCCGGGTTAGTGTGTGCAGTTATTTGTTTGGGCAATTCAAATTTCAGTAAACGGTTCAAGTTATTTGAAATATTAAACTGTGGACACTGTGGTAAAAAACTACTCGACATAAAACTTTTGTTAATGCAAAAAAGTCAATTTCACAAAAAATGACAGTTAC
Source organism: Melanargia galathea (assembly GCA_920104075.1). Classification (NCBI taxonomy): domain Eukaryota; kingdom Metazoa; phylum Arthropoda; class Insecta; order Lepidoptera; family Nymphalidae; genus Melanargia; species Melanargia galathea. The sequence goes on from OV049876.1 coordinate 12,419,250, forward strand.
TTTGTTTATCACTAGGGCAGTCGAAATCTGTCATACTGAAAAGTCACTTTGAAACTTCAAAGTTCATTGTTTACATCGTTACGAAAATTTTGTGAAATACATAGCAGTAATCATCTTTATTGTGATAAAAAGTAGTGCTAGAAAAATTGTTATGGTAGTACGTTCGTTTTGTGCTCAAGAATGTGAGGGAAAACAACAAATATCTCTAAAATAAATATCATAATAATAAATATGAGGCTGACGACTGTGTCAAGTAAGTGTTGTCAGCTTCATGTGAAAAATTTCCATACCCATTGAAGCCATCACGCATCGTCAGATATTGGTTAAAACGGCCTCTCAATTATTATAAAAAAAACTATAATGTGGACCAATAATTTCAAGACAACATTTTAAATTATTTCGTTGGCGTTTCGAAACAAAAATATTAAATCTGGTGCAAGATGCTTTTCAAGCTGTAACGGAGGCTACGTGAAATCACATTGTAAGTTCACGTTGAGAGATTGCAGAATGACGACGATGAATTAGTGAATTATAATATAGCTGTTATTGATAGCGATAGTGACACATCATCTGACAGCAATGCATTGAAATTTTAAGATATACAAGAACACGTCTTGTTAGATCACTCTTATTCGAGATGTGAATAATAAACCTATCAATTCTAATTGTTTTATTATCTTTGTTTTATTCCATCTCCTAACATCTCCATGCCGTACTAATCTAAACGTCTGGTTTTTTTTTACTACGGCAAAGCCAAAAGGAAGGGTTATGATTTTAGCAGTCTATGTATTTACGTATATATAATTTATATATGTATGTATGTATGCTTGTGGCCGATTTTTGTATGAGATTCTGTGTATACTAATGTAGCACCTAAACTGCTGGACCCATTTTGATGAATGAGGTGTCTATTGATTCGTTGTTATGATCAGGGTGACATAGGCTACATTTTATTTACGAAATAAATGGAGAAGTCAGCTTTGCGCGGCTTTCTAGATTTTTAACCCCCGACGCAAAAACGACGGGGTGTTATAAGTTTGACGTGTCTGTGTGTGTCTGTGTGTGTGTGTGTGTGTGTGTGTGTGTGTGTGTGTGTGTGTGTGTGTGTGTGTGTGTGTGTGTGTGTGTGTGTGTCTGTCTGTCTGTCTGTCTGTTCCCCTGTAGCACTCAGCTCAAACGGGTGAACTGATTTGAATGCGGTTTTTTTTGTTTGAAAGGTGAATTAATCGAGAGTGTTGTTAGCTATGTTTGATGAAAATCGATCCAAGATGGCCGCCGCTACAAAATGGTGGCATACATATTTTTTCACAACTCCCTTAATATGGGTATCAAATGAAAGGGCTTGACTAGTAGAATAGCATTATACAAATCCAAGATGGCTGCCGCCACAAAATGGCGAATGTCGGGGGTTTTTTTAATTTTTAATTTATACTTGTAAAATTAGTTTCGGATAGGAATAACAGATGGCACCACTAGTGCTTGCCCCGCGCTTTTGCCCACTAAATTATTATTAAATTATTAAGCGTAGTCGGGTTTTAGTTCACGAACTTTACTTGTATTTAGTAGATGTATTAAATAAATTATTTTATTATGAGTATAATATGTATAAAATTTAAAAAATGGGGTATAAATTATATTTAATAACGTATCTTCTTCTTTCTTGGTTATGGAAAATCTTTTTTCCATGTCCTGAAACGTACCTACTTAACTTTAAATGTATAGTACTAACTATAGAAAAGTATTGAGCAAACTTAAAGCGATCAAGATGAAAGACTAAATTGCGATTACACAAATAATAGAATAATTATGATAATTAAAATTATTATAATTATAAAATTTCTTTTTCCCTAATTTAGTGTCATGTCCTTACAGTAGCAATACACACACACACACTCACAGCGCAAAGCCGCGCCAAAAATGCTTGTCATACATTATAGTACGAGCACATCCATTGATTATTAATTTATCAATGAGAATTTCTTCCCGTCCCGCGTCCCGCAGACCATGGGAGAGCCAAGTATATAATGGTTTTGCTATAGCATCATGGCTTCCTACCATTATTAGGGTGTTTCTGAACGCTTTCTTACCGCGTATTAACAATGAAGCCATGATTTATGTATGTGAAAATTCAAATACAAGAACGTCTAGTTTGTTAGGCTCTACGCATTTCTCCGAGTTTTTTTTTGCGATTTGTTTACCTTTTAAGACAGCTGAGGAAAAACAGATTATATTTGTGACGATGTAATCAACTCTTATTCTAAGCCCATACGCTCAGCTTGTGAGTCGATTCGATTGCTTGCAAGTACGATGAACGCAAGTTTCTTATTTTGCAATGGACTTGCACAAATAGGTATATACGTGTGAATTCCAAAAAACTAGGTTTTGCCCACTCCATTACCCATTTGTGGGCTTTATTTGGGGACTCCCCAGTCCCCACCACAGAGCGGTCAAAGCAAAGACAAAGAGGGAGTTTTATTATTTCCTTGGGAATAACGACGTGTGGAATTAACCGGTCGAAATCCCGTCACCGGCTCCGTAGCACGACGACTATTTTGTGGTACGGATAAAATATCCTACTAATATTATAAAGGCGAAAGTTTGTGTGTGTATGTGTGTGTGTGTGTTGGTTTGTTACACTTTGTGTGTATGTGTATGTGTGTGTTTGTTTGTTACACTTTAACGCCGCAACTACTGAACCGATTTGGCTGAAATTTTTAATGGAGATAGATTATGCCCTGACTTAACACATAGGCTTTTTTTTACATTTTTACTTTTTATCCAGGAAAAAATCCAACACACACACACCCACACACACACAAACTTTCGCCTTAGTAATATGTGTGTATAGAACCTCCTTTTTTTAAGTCGGTTAATAATGAGACTTATGACGTGCAATGAATGATCGATAACCTTGAACGGTTTCAATTATACTGTTTAACAGTTTAGCGCCTTGGTGCAGTTCCCAGAATTAGTTTAGTGCCGTGTAATGTCGCGGTGAAAGGATTCAGCGAGGTACCGACCGGCTTGCCAGGAATGTCGGTACAATCGAATCTCGTTACTCATAATACTTACAGGAAAACGAGGAAAACTACCTAGGCATATCAGCCGAGCGCCGAGGGAGCGAGCGAGCCGAGGGAGGGCGCGAGCCTCTGGAGGGACAGCCCAGAGGCGAGCGGGAGCCCCAGCTGGGGCGGCTGCCGGACACCTGGGATGCATACTTTGGGTTCCCCAGGCGTCCAGCACACAGCATGAGGGTCATGCCGTGGTGGTTTTAGTGGGTACCCGGTTGGACTCCCACATAACCTTCGTTCTGCCGCATTCGGCCGCAGAACGGGGGTACCTATAAAAGGTTTCCACCACGTCAAAAAAAAAAAAAAAAAGGCATATCAGACTGTGTTGTGACCTTTATGTTATCAATATTATACTGTCTATGATTGATTGTAGATAATATCTTATAATATAAAATTCTCGTGTCACAATTTTCGTTCCCATACTCCTCCGAAACGGCTTGACCGATTCTCATGTGTGAGCATATTGAGTAGGTCTGAGAATCGGCCAACATCTATTTTTCATCCCCCTAAATGTTAAGGGTTGTCCACCCCTAAATTTTTATTTTTTAGACAAAATTTTTAGTTTTTATTTTTTTATGATACAACATACAAAAATACATACAATCCTAAATTTTCACCCTTCTATCACCAACCCCTATTTTTTAATTGCGATATTAGTACTTTGATGACCGGGTAGGTTGCACTGATGTCAGTATGTCACCGGGCAGGACGACGTCTGCCGGGTCCGGGTAGTATACAATTCAGAGCGGCGGCACGGGCAGCTTGGACAGATCGATGAATAAGGTTATTCGGGTGTAAGTATGTAATAATAACTTATACTCTGTTTTTTTAATTCCCTGGAATTCTGACGTTTCGTAATGTTACCAGAGATAAAACAATTCCCACAAAAAAGATTAATAAATTCAAAACTTATGTAAATAAAAATCAACTGCCGCATATGATATGACAAATGCCTGACCAGACACTTCATGGTGATAATGTCATTCGACGTCCATTTTTGAATAAATTTCACGAATTCCACGGAATTAAAAATCAGAGAACTGTTGACAGGTTTAAAAATAGTGCTCTCCTGTTCCGTCGGGAGCATTGTGAAAAAGATAGGAATATTTAGACCTATCATTTTAGTTTCGTTTAGAGATTGTGTAAAACAGAATGAGGCCCACAGAGCCGATAAGCAGGTACCTTACTGTTCTGAGATTAGCCCCATCGTCAAATTGCTCGAGCAATCATTGTCGACTACTTCCTCGAACAGTCGTTTTCAATCGCTGGAAGAAGAATTTCCAACTATTCGCATTTGCGATTTGGCATTGTTTACGCTTTGAACTTTGGGTACCAATGTCATTGATCAACACAATATGTCATTGATCGAAGATTCGTATATGGGTAGTTATAATAATTGAGGACCTGGACACTAACTTCAATTACTTAATAATCAATTACTTATAGCCGGCTCCCGCCGGCTAGCATGCTATATTTCACGAATTTCTCCATCAATCACGCCGCAACAGAGGTACGGCTCGACGTGAGGTTTGTATGAGTAATAGTTGAAGACCCGGAGATTGTAATAGGAAACACTCTATCGCGAACAAACAAAGGATTTCCGCAGGATTTTAGAAAATCCTAACTACACGCGGACGACGTCGCGGGCAAAAGCTGGTTTCTGATATACTTAATTTATATACTTAATAGCCAGTGACTGTTTACACAGCACGGTGCATTATTAAGTGGTTATTTTAAACCAATGAGTGATATAATTTTTAATCTCTTTACTATAGCTAATTTAAATTGCAAGAATAGTTTCAACTGGTCTTTGTAGATAGATATCTACTGCTGCTACCGACTTGAAATTTTTGAATTGTGGATCAAATAAATAATTGTTTGTATTTTTGCCATTTTAATCAATAGGGCAGTCAGTTAACAAGTATAAATTGAAAATTAAAAAAACCCCCGACATTCGCCATTTTGTGGCGCGGCCATCTTGGATTTGCAATAGTGCTATTCTACTAGTCAAGCCCTTTCATTTGATACCCATATTAAGGGAGTTGTGAAAAAATATGTAATCCGCCATTTTGTAGCGGCGGCCATCTTGGACCGATTTTCATCAAACATAGCTAACAACACTCTCGACTAAATCACCTTTCAAACAAAAAAAACCGCATTCAAATCGGTCCACCCGTTTGAGCGCCACAGGGGAACAGACAGACACACACACACACACACACACACACACACACACACACACACACACACACACACACACACACACACACACAGACACGTCAAACTTATAACACCCCGTCGTTTTTGCGTCGGGGGTTAAAAATGACGGTGTGGAAAAATGGCACTGTAATATTTTGTGGTTTTTCACAACCATACTATTTTCTATACGTATAGATATACTAACTATTATACTATATACTAACTATATACCATTTTCTAAGATCTCTATCTATTTAGGTGCATTTCTACAATCTTCTCTTTTCATGGGCGCTGGCAGAAATAATTTTCCATTGTAAGAAAACTAAAATCTGCACCAGATTTTAGTTTTCTTACAATGTTCGCCGTATTATGATTGTTAATAAAAAACTGAAATTTTAGTCGGAAATGAAAATCGAAATCTGACACATATTAATATGTTCGAGACATTTACAAAATGATTTCCAACAGACGGCTTTTTATTTCAATAATTCCTGTTGATCCCGAGATTCCCAAGGGGTGCAAGTGCCTGGCACCCCCCTGCCGGCGCCCATGTCTCTTTTGGACCAAGAAACAAAATTAGTTATAGGAACAGAAATAAATTTTACTAAGAAAATTCTTAAAAGTGTTCTCCTCACGCAGCAACTTATATTTTAATTTATGTATTTTGCAAAACATGAGCTCTAAATATACCTATCGAACAATACTCTCGATTCGATTAGCATAAATCACACTGTTTCGTAAGACCGTTTCGGTGCTGCAGTCGTTAATTTAAAATCTCGTGATAGAATGAGGTCGTTGCGTATTTTGAATGAAAGTAAGATATCACCGAGTGCCAAAATTCACGACACGTTTTTGCGATGAAAAAAGATTCTTTAATTTGATTATACAGTGTGTCCGGGATCGAATTAGCGATATTTTAGGGACATATTCTACAACTCATTACCTCTCTGAAAATACCACTTATTAGGGCCTGCCCCCCTCCCCCTCCCAGGGACAGCCATTTCAATTTGGTGTGCGTTTTTGTGGGTATGTGCGCACAAAAATTGTAATAACTCGAAAGTCTGCTGATGCACAGGTCTTCAAATGACCTTATTCGATTGGATACAATATTCTCCATCACTAAATACCAAACAATAGAATAAAATGTTAAAATAACTCGATCAAAAATGCTTCGGAAAAAAATTATTTTTTCAAAAATATTGAAAACTACAAGTTTATGCTGCATTTTGCAAAAACGAGGTCTTTAAGACCACATTATAAAGTAATAAATCGATAGCTTTTGAGATAAGCAACAAAACGACATAAAAATTTTGACTGTAAGTTACTTACTTCTGGAGATATTGGTAATTGTAAGTACTTCGTCCCCAAGCATGAATTACGAGTATTGAACCCAAATTTAAGATTCATCATTTTTTTACTACAAATAAGGTAAAAAATCTTAACTTTATAATTTAATTTTTGTTAGTTATAAACTCAATAACTCAATAACTCTGATTTGTGTATGTGACACAGATCAGATATCCTAAAAACTAGGTTATTTCCGCCACAAACCGAAATTACCACCTCTGTTCTGTTAGCTAGTTGCTTCATGTTAGGAGGATCGTTGGATCATGTCCAAATACAATCTTATTTTATCTGCAACGGACAGGATCATCTCTAATAATTCTTTTCTGGTATTTGGTACCATATAAAAGACCTTCTGCTTCATAGGTCCTCATAAAAAGAAGTCCAAAGGTGTAAGGTCTGGAGAATGAGGTGGCCATTCCATTGAATTGTTGCCACGTCCGATCCAAGGCGAATAGTTGACATCTAAATGCTCTCTTATGGCTATAATAATACCGAGAAGGCATGTCTTTAAACCTAGCAAAATTCACAAACCTGAATCACAAACAAAAATGAGTAATAACTTAAGTAGCGATCATAACGCCTCCTCGCCAGGAACAACAAAATAAAATTTCAGATATTTAAATTTTTTATACGAATTTTTAATCAGTTGAAGTAGGGGTTTGATCCTAAGTTTTAACCTCATTCACTGACTAATCAAAAACAATATTATTATTACCTGATCGCCCGAGGTATGCGATGGAAACCCACATTCGAATAACATAAGAACTTACGCGCTCGCGGTTAAGTTATGTTTAAATAATAATATCTCCTAAAGTAAATAACTTACAGTAAAAAATTTTATGTCGTTTTGTTGTTTATCTCAAAAAATGTCGATTTAATACTTAACAATGTAATCTTAACGACCTCGTTTTTGCAAAATGCAGCAAAAACTTGTAGTTTTCAATATTTTTGAAAAAATAATTTTTTTCCGAAGCATTTTTGATCGAGTTATTTTTACATTTTATTCTATTGTTTAGTATTTAGTGATGAAGAATATTGTATCCAATCGAATAAGGGCATTTGAAGACCTGTGCATCAGCAGACTTTCGAGTTATTACATTTTTTGTGCGCACATACCCACAAAAACGCACGCAAAATTGAAATGGCTGTCCCTGAGAGGGGGAGGGGGGCAGGCCCTAATAAGTGGTATTTTCAGAGAGGTAATGAGTTGTAGAATATGTCCCTAAAATATCGCTAATTCGATCTCGGACACACTGTATAATAACCTCGTTGGTCTCGATCAGGCCACCCGGTAGCTCGCGGGCGCCTGGTAGCCCGTGGCCTGTTTTCAAATTCAAAATTTAAAAGACCCCCGACATTCGCCATTTTGTGATGGCGAACAACTTGGATTTGCATAGTGCTATTCTACTAGTCAAGCCCTTTGAATATAATACCCATATTGAGGGAGTTGTGAAAAAATATGTAATCCGCCATTTTGTAGCAGCGGTCATCTTGGACCGATTTTCATCAAACATAGCTAAGAACACTCCCGATTAATTCAACTTTCAAACAAAACAAGTGTAAATTGAAAATTTAAAAAACCCCCGACATTCGCCATTTAGTGGCGGCGGCCATCTTGAATTTGCAATAGTGCTATTCTACTAGTCAAGCCCTTTCATTTGATACCCATATCAAGGGAGTTGTGAAAAAATATATCATCCGCCATTTTGTAGCGGCGGCCATCTTGGACCGATTTTCATCAAACATAGCTAAGAACACTCTCGACTAATTCACCTTTCAAACAAAAAAAACCGCATTCAAATCGGTCCACCCGTTTGAGCGCCACAGGGGAACAGACAGACACACACACACACACACACACACACACACACACACACACACACACACACACACACACACACACACACACACACACACACACACACACACACACACACACACACACACACACACACACACACACACACACACACACACACACACACAGACACGTCAAACTTATAACACCCCGTCGTTTTTGCGTCGGGGGTTAAAAAACCGCATGCAACTCGGTTCAACCGTTTGAGCGCTACGGTAGAATAGACAGACACACACAGACAGACACGTCAAACTTATAACACCCCGTCGTTTTTGCGTCGGGGGGGTTAAAAATGTACTTATGGACAAAGCTGTTTAAAGAAAGTGTAAATATCAGGTTCATTAATAACCTACCTACAGCAGTAGACCTCGGGGCGTTTAACAATTAACTCGCTACCGGATACATTGTCATATTGGTACTTACATAAGTACATACCTATGTAAAAACTACGGTATCATGATATTTTGTATATTTCTTATTATGGGGACTGTAGGCGCAAAAAAATATAATTGGTGAATATAGGCGTTTAAATAAATAGAACAAAGAATGGTTTCTAACCACTTCGCTCAGTCGACGTACCTACATTACATGTATGTACCTATCTAGGTATTATAAGTACAAATAGACACTTAACTACCTACATATTGCAGTATGATCGTCTAAAAATAAATAAGTACCTACTTATAATTAATTAAAAAACAATTGCTCTTTCTATTAAATTAAAGAAAAATCAATAATCAAAATTATGGACTGTAGGATCAAACCAAATATTAAATAGAGTAATGCGAGTAGAGTCGTAGGGTTGTAATAGTTAATAGCGGTTATGATTTATGATTTATTTATATTCATATAAGGAGGCGGAATACGACACTGTCCGTATGCATAATATCCATTGTTACAAACTGGATATTGTTTTAATGACCACTGAATTAATCACTACATAGTATAAAACAAAGTCGCTTTCTCTGTCCCTATGTCCCATGTATGCTTAAATCTTTAAAACTACACAACGGATTTTGATGCGGTTTTTTTATTAGATAGAGTGATTCAAAAGGAAGGTTTGTAAGTAGAAAAATTGGACCCGGTAGGTGGCGCTAATAGCGGGCAGGTCGACGTCTGCCGGGTCCGCTAGTAAGATATAAATTATTGTTAGACGATCATAGTATACCTACAGACCTACTACTAGATCGCTTCTCTTCACTACTATGGAGTGTAGACTGTAGGACACACCCCCGACATTTTAAAAACCGGCCAAGTGCGAGTTGGGCCTCGCTCTTTTAGGGTCCCATACATGATTATGAACAACATAATATTTTAAGTGTTAGAAATATGTACTTATTTAATTTCCGAGCTGTCTGTCTGTCCGCCGGTCACAGGTCTCTAGCTCGTAGACGAAATGAGTTACAAACCTAAAATTTTGCTATTTGGTGTAGAACGTTGAGCCAAAACCAAATATTGAATTAGAAATTGAATTAAATTATTTTTCAGGGGGTCTCCTATACATGAAAAAGGAGCTGGAATTTTTTTTTTTCTTAATTTAGCTTGTGGGGTAGGTATTATTTTTAAGAGCTCATTGAGTAGAGTACGAATATATATATTTTTTAATTTTTTGCTTAAAAAATAAGGAAATGGGGGGCCATAAAAGTTGTCAGTTTTGTGACGGGGGCTATCTCAAAAACTAAAGCAGTGAGGAATATGAAATTTCGGTATATTATGAACCTTTATGCTGTATTTAAACAACAAATACTGAAAATAACGATTCCTAAAGAAGTTTTTAAGCTGTGACCAAAACAAACGAACATTTTTTGGGTTTTTATTTCACGGTTTGTTGCGATGTCTAGCTCGGAAAGGAAATATTTCTTACACCCAAAATAATATATTCATAATTATGTACGGAATCCTAAAAGAGCGAAGCCCGACTCGCTCTTGGCCGGTTTTTAATTTCTGTAGGCAAACAGAGAAACCTTAGTTAAAATATATTATAGTTACTAAAAATTATCACGCATCAGGTACTTAATATACTCACACCCTGTCAACTTTTTAAGAACCAATTATAAAACAAGCAAAAACCCGATAATTTATACTTACCATAATCCGTATTGTTATGTCCACGTGAGTATTGTTTAAAATGCAAATACCTATCCGCCGTGGTTTTACCATACTTGTGGGGCCTGTCCGACTCGTTTTCAGTTCTTCGAAGCCATTTCTCAGCTTCAGGAACTGATATTAATTGCTCTACATTAAGATCACGCAATTAGTACCGATATAAAAATGAATGTAAAGAAAATATCCACTTGAGTGATTCATATCTATAGAGAACTAGCTGATGCCTGCGACTTCGTCTGCGTGGATTCAAAAATTTTCCGCTCAATTTTCTTAATATTTTATTTCATAAGAACTAAGAACCTGACAATAACAAACACAATAGAAAAAGAATTAAAGAAATTGATTGAATAAAAGAATTGGTCCAGCCGTTCACGCGTGATGCCGTGACCAAGGGAAATAGGGATTTATTTTTATTTATATACTAGCGGCCCGCTCCGGCTTCGCACGGGTGTAAAATACTAACGGTCCGCCCCTGCTTCGCCCGTGGTACATATAATATAGCCTATAAGCACTCAAGGGTCACTTACATATCCAACGGTGAAAGAATTTTTGAAATCGGTCTAGTAGTTCCTGAGATTAGCGCGTTCAAACAAACAAACTCTTCTGCTTTATTATATTAGTATAGCTTTCCTATGTCATTCACTGAAAAAATGATTAATAATTTCTCCACTATTTAATTAATGTTATTATACATATAAACCTTCCTCTTCAATCACTCTATTTATTAAAAAAACTGCATCAAAATCCGTTGCGTAGTTTTAAAGATATAAGCATACATATAGGGACAGAGAAAGCGACTTTGTTTTATACTATCTATGTAGTGAAGATAGTATAGACGTTTTGAGTTTTTAACCCACCTCTACGTTTTTTTGAGTGGGACGCGATTTAACTAAAATTCTATTGAAACATTTACAGTTGTCTTAAAAATGTTAGCTACGTATGCATCTAATTTAAAGAAAATTTATTAAGTAAATGTAAATCACATTGATCTATCTGTATACCTATACAACAGAACGGGAACTGACTGATACACAACGTACAGGCTAGACCATTGGACCTAGAAGTTTTGTTGTGTGTGAAGTTTGGAGGATTCCTTGGAGGCAAGGGATATTCCAGGTACCTGGCGACGCCCTTGCCTATCTTTAAACTGTGCCTATAGTTTGAAAAGAAAATTCTGATTTTTTTTAATATTAGTAGTCTCCAATTTTGCAGTTTCGGATACAAAAATATTTTTTTTTAAAACGTATACTTTAGGACTTATACCTATAGAAAAAAACAAAAAAGTGAAAAAAATTACGTGGTTTTTCGAGTGCTGCAAAGTCAGCACAGGTCTTTCGAAGTTGCGAAATTGGATTTAGACTACTAATAGTGGTCCTAACAACATACTAAAAAATCAGAACTAGCCGTTTGATTCCGTTTTTTACCCTTCGGGTACGGAACCCTAAAAACGGAGCCCTATTAATGTCACTCTGCTGTCTGTCCGTCTGTCCGCCGGTCACAGGTCTCTAGCTCGCAGACGAAATGAGTCACAAACCTGAAATTTTGGTATTTAGTGTAAAACGTTAACCCAAAATCAAATATTGAATTAGAAATTGAATTAAATTATTTTTCAGGGGGGCTCCCATACATGAAAAAGGAGCCGGAAAAAAAAATTTTTTCTTTACCCTAGCTTGTGGGGTATCATTGTTTAGGGCTCATTAGGTAGAGTACAAATATATATTTTTTTAATTTTTATCTCAAAAAATAAGGGAATGGGAGGCCATCAAAGTTGTCAGTTTTAGACCATTTTTGTGACGGGGGCTATCTCAAAAACTAAACTAGTTGGGAATATAATATTTCAGTATATTATGTACTATATGCTCTATTTAAACAACAAATACTGAAAACAACGATTTATTAAATAGTTTATAAGCTGTGACCAAAATAAACGAACATTTTTTTGGGTTTTTCTTTCACGGTTTGTTGCGATGTCTAGCTCGGAAATTAAATATTTCTTAGACCCAAAATATTATATTATTCATAATTATGTACGGAACCCTGAAAGAGCGAGGCCCGACTCGCACTTGGCTGATTTTGTTAAACATGTTGAGTTGTAAGTTGTTATTATGAAGGGTTTATATGAAAAAAAAATGTTTAAAAAATAAATTCAACCCCGTGTGTTGCCACTACTTTCGAATATGCAATGCATTTAAGCGGTTTCCAATAGATTAGTCAATATTTAATTAATGTAATCCATTAATTTCCGTAACCATATTAATTTAATTGACATACTTGCATTTTTAATTTACTGACCGTAAACACATTTACGTCAATCATCAATTCATACGTAATTCTGTGAAATAGAATTTATTTATTTTTATAATTTTTTCATTTATATGTAATTCTGTGAAATCGTAAACGAACGCTTTACATGTTGCTTCTGCGTCTTACAAAGACACTTTAAAATAGGTGCATAATATAACTATACTAGAAAAATCTAAGGTGCTCATAATTTTGTTGAACTGAAAAATAAATATTTTAAGACATTTTTAAAGTTATTTTATGGGAATTCTACCTTTATTACAATTACATGTCATAATATCCTCATGTGCATGTCATGTGTAATATCCTGAAAAAAAAAATTGCCCTTAAAAAATTTGCCCTTAGAAAAAATATATCTATGAAATAAACAGTTCATTAGATATGTTTATCATATTATTATCATGGTACACTTTATCATATTATAATTCCATAAAATAGCTATGACTCATAAATAGATAATTTATAATGCAATAATTATTTTATGCTTAAAATGTCATAATATGAAATACCGGACTAGTGCCGGTAGCAAAGAATGTGCTGCCCCGCCCTAGCAACAGCTACTGAACTGCCGCCATTATTAAGGCTTTGTTCACACCAAACGGACTGTGAGCTGCCGACTGTGAGCCGACTCACTGTGAGCCTCAGTGTGAACGCGAAGTCAAACTGTATTTTTCGTTCTCACTATGCTGACAATACGCTGAACAATACGTGTGAACAAAGCCTAAGCCTAAGGGTTCCATTATAATACAGAAACTAAGTATTGAATACTTATACTTACTGCCGCACTCAGAGAAACGTCCCTTTTCCAATTACAAACAGTATATTTTGATGAATTTTTAATACCTAATTCTATACTTATTATGTATTTAGAAAACTAAAAGTCTAGGCACAATAAACTCGACCTTCGTTTGTCTGTCACCCTGCTATGCGACAAGCTTTGACGACAAGCGTGATCAGTCGGCCACGAGTCTGATTATGTTCCTATACAAAATAACAATTCAATATTAATTCATAATATTAGGTATGTAGAGTGAGATAGAGCAAAATAGCCGGAAATCGAAAATTCATGTACATTCCTATATTATAGTACTAGCGGTCCGCCCCGGCTTCGCCCGTGGTACATAATATATAGCCTATAGCACTCGGGGTTCACGTACATATCCAACGGTGAAAGAATTTTTGAAATCGGTCCAGTAGTTCCTGAGATTAGCGCGTTCAAACAAACAAACTCTTCCGCTTTATTATATTACTAGCTTCTGCCCGCGGCTTCGCCCGCGTGAATTTCGGTTTTGAACAAATCCCGAGGGAATCGTGGAGTTCCGGTTCCCGTTCCCGCTCCCTTTTCCTACCTTTATACTTAAAATATCAAGCAAGGTCGCTATAGTAATCTACCTATAGCTGTAGATATAGATTTCGGGTTTTTCAAAATCCCGTGGGAACTGTGCATTTTTCCAGGATAAAAAGTAGCCTATGTGTTGCCAATGCATGCTACACAGCAAAGTATTGCAATAATGGGTTATGTGAGCGTGATTTACCTAAGAACAGTCAGCGCCCTCTGTGGCGTTTTGGAGGTCTATATCTATTTTAGTCCTACAGGAATACTTTTCTGGGATAAAAAGTTACTTTATGTGTTAAGTCAGGGCATAAGCTATCTCCATTTAAAATTTCAGCCAAATCGGTTCAGTAGTTGCGGCGGAGAAGAGGAACAAACATACACACAAACTTAATAACTTAATAACGCCTTTATAATATTAGTGTGATTGTTATTTTCCTCGCTAGAAAGCTCCGATACTCGATAGCATACGCGTCCGATCGCTGCTAAATTCAAAATGCTATAGGAGAACTTTACGCATCGCCGCCCCGGCCGGCTGGAACCGCGCGCCGCGCGCAAAGTCTATGTCCCGCAATTTTTAAATCTGTAATATCTTCGAAAATATTCATTTAAATCATATGCTGTAAAGGACCATATAGATCTATAATAAATCAATAATGTACTTAAGGTATTTAATTAGATAAGGATTTATGCTGTATTGGTTAAAATCGCTTCTAAAATTAGCCATTATTTGTCGTAAAAAAGTAAATGACAAAAAATGTTATTGTGGGATATCCATAAGAGATAGACATATACCATCGCGGAGTTTTCTATAGACCTTTTAAATGTGTACAATACTTAGTACATTATATTGATAAATCTCGTAGGGTTCAGCCTGCGTTTGCAATGTAAGCGGAAAAAATGTAATTATTTACGACATCACATTAGAAACCTCAAAAATAACAGTATTTCTCCACTATTTAATGGATGTTATCATACATATAAACCTTCCTCTTGAATCACTCTATCTATTAAAAAAACCGCATCAAAATCCGTTGCGTAGTTTTAAAGATTTAAGCGTACAAAGGGATATAGGGACATAGGGACAGAGAAAACGACTTTGTTTTATACTATGTAGTGATGAGTAAATATTTTGAAACTATGCTGGCTAGTTATACTATATTTTATAATATAATCTTAATATAATATAATTCTTCTGTACGCGTGTTTGTCATCTAACTCCTCCTAAACGGCTGGACCGATTTGGATGAAATTTTGTGTCTATATTTCAATGGGTTCCTTTTGAAAACACCGGAACCGGTGGCGCTGATATCGGTATGTCACCGGACAGGATGACGTCTGCAGGGCGGATCCAATAAATAATATTTTAATAAATATTCGTATTTCGTTCGTTTTCCTTTCTACCGCAATGTGCCTTGAGCTTAAGTCTTTATACTGCTATTATTTGTTTAACATTGAATATTCATATATTGAGATAATATATCGAACTAGTTTTTGTCCACGACTTCGTTCGCGTAGAGTTAGTTAGGTTTTGAAAAAAATCGCGCGGGAACTTTTGTTTTCCGATATAAAAACTATCATACGTCACTCTATAGATCTTAGAGTGCAACCATGCAAAAAATTAAGTTGATCCGTAGTAGCTTTGTTGCGGCGTGATTGAAGGAAGAATGCGTGGAAAATAGCATGGGAAATGTTTTTTTTCCGGGACAAAATTATGTCAGTCCTAATGTCCTATATGTTAGTCTCCAGTCATCAATTAAACCCACGCGCAAAAACACTTCGATCCGTACCAAGTATTGCGTTAATGATTAAGGAAGTAGGGATACAGTACCTACGATTGTTATTATTTGTTTAACATTGAATATTCATGTGGCACATGGCATCGAGTCTGGCATACCTCGTAAACCAGAACCAATGAGCAGATATTTACGTGTGTGTTTGTTTTATCGTAGATACGTATTTAGTTTTGCGACTCGGCAAACGTCAGTGACCTTACCGAGTCACTTGACCATTCTCTGTAGGCTTTAGTTGTGGCTTTAGTGTACTTGGCATTTCAATGACTAGGTACCTACCTACTCTGATATTAGGAAGTTATTTTATTACCCGACTACAGTTACTAAACTATATCTCTATGATATATAATATTTAGTAGATGTAGTTGTTTGTTTATTGGCTCACCGATTCCTTCATAACTGCGAGATTACACATTATCATCATCTCAAAGGACGTCCACAGTTGGACATAGTCTCTTGCAAGGGTCGCCACAGGGCACGATCTTGAGCCGCTTGTATCTAGCGGATAACAGCGACTGTCTTGAGATTGTCGGTCCACCTATTGGAGAGTCTTTCGTCGCGGTTTTTAAACATCCCATGGGAATCATTTTGTCTTTCCTAAGCTCCTTTGAGCTTAACTTGCTAAAAACTGTTAAAAGTTCACTGGCTGATGTTTAGGTAGATCAAAATCTAAACATCCGCCAGTGAAAGTTCCATCAAAATTGATCCAGCCTTTGAGAGATTAGCCAGTAATCTTTAAAGTATTTCCTTTCTAACAAAAAAAGAATGAATGAAATCGGACCACGCGTTAATGAATTACAGCTAAGTACACATTTTGACTTTCATCCCCTCTCCCAAGGGAACCTTGCCGAATTTCGAGATAAAAAATATCTTATATGTTACTCCGTAGAACTTAGAACGTATGAACTTAAATCATTCCAAGTTTCACTTCAATCCATTCAGTAGTTTTTGCGTGATGCGCGCACAAACATACAGACAAACAGATAAACAGACAAAAATTTCAAAAATAGCTTTTTACGTTCTATTACTTATCCCCCAGTTATTATTTTGCAAAAATCTTTAATGTACAGATACGGAAAGTCTACGATTTTATTATATGTAGGTATATGTAGATATAGATAGATAGATGTATAGAAGATAGATTGGTACACTGTACACTTTTTGCAGTTCTGTTTCTGCGATCACTGCTAAAGTGCTAACCAATCAAAGACAATAATTATGACATCATTTCAAACATCACCTACTAATATAAGAAACAATTATAATCTAGACAATGATACACGAACTCGACAAAAAATATATCCGACATAATTAAAAACGGAACGCACTACAAAAACCGAAGCAATAAGAAAACCCGGTCACTGGCGGAAATGCGGAAATCCCCCGCAATCAATTAATGTCATTATGATGCGACACAGTCTAAATATTCTATACAAGCGGATACCCGCGACTTCGTTCGCGTGGATATTGTTTTTCCTAAGCTCCTTTGATCTCAAACCTTGCTAAAAACTGTTAAAAGTTCACTGGTGGATGCTTAGGTCAAAATGTAAACATCCGCCAGTGAAAGTCCCATCAAAATCGGTCCTTTCAGAGATTAGCCAGTAATCTTTAAAGTATTTCCTTTATAACAAAAAAAGAATGAATGAAATTAGACCACCCGTTAACGAATTACAGCTAAGTACACATTTTGACTTTCATCCCCTCTCCCAAGGGAACCGTGCTGAATTTCGGGATAAAAAGTATCTTATATGTTACTCCATAGTATGAACTTAAATCATGCCGAGTTTAATTTCAATCCATTCAGTAGTTTTTACGTGATGCGCGCACAAACATACAGACAAACAGACAAACAGATAAACAGTCAAACAGACAAACAGATAAACAGACAAACAGACAAAAATTTCAAAAATAGCTTTTTTACGTTCTATTACTTATCCCTAACATCCCCCAGTTATTATTTTGCAAAAATCTTCAATGTACAGATACGGCAATTCTACGATTGTATTATATGTATAGATTTATTATATGTATAGATTCAAAACAGTTTGGTTACTGCAGATTGAGCATCTTATTGGTACTGAATATAAACAGCATGTGGTCGTCTCAGTTATTGTCGTGTCTTGTGCTATGTACTTACTGTATCATGTCTATTGTATTCCGAATGACTACTAATGACTCTTTACATAGACGTGATACACACGTGACATTAAAAACTACTTTGATAACATTCGTATCCAGTTAGCAACTTGTTTTATTTACGGCCTTTTTTCGTGAATTGTATTCTTGGCTTATTATTGGTAAATTGTGTCGATTTACCGTGAGTTGTGTTTTTTTAATATTTAAGAAAAGCCGGCATCTGGAAGAATTAAATCTGGAAGAAGCTTTCGACTGTTGTCATAAGGGCCTATAAAATTGGCCTGTATGAAATAAAAATATTTAATTTTTTTAAATACATTTATAACTACTATTGTATTTTTGAGTATAAAGCCATATGTAGACAAGGTAGGTATGTCACTATTTAATTTTGTTTTAAGTCGGTACATAGATCTAGTCTGAAAAAAGGAGACCATCTATCTATACATCTATACATATAATAAATCTATACATATAATAAAATCGTAGAATTGCCGTATCTGTACATTGAAGATTTTTGCAAAATAATAACTGGGGGATGTTAGGGATAAGTAATAGAACGTAAAAAAGCTATTTTTGAAATTTTTGTCTGTTTGTCTGTTTATCTGTTTGTCTGTTTGTCTGTTTATCTGTTTGTCTGTTTGTCTGTATGTTTGTGCGCGCATCACGTAAAAACTACTGAATGGATTGAAATGAAACTCGGCATGATTTAAGTTAATACTATGGAGTAACATATAGGATACTTTTTATCCCGAAATTCAGCACGGTTCCCTTGGGAGAGGGGATGAAAGGCAAAATGTGTACTTAGCTGTAATTCGATAACGGGTGGTCCGATTTCATTCGTTCTTTTTTTGTTAGAAAGTAGATACTTTAAAGACTACTGGCTAATCTCCGAAAGGCTGGACCGATTTTGATGGGACTTTCACTGGCGGATGTTTACATTTCGATGTACCTAAACATCCGCCAGTGAACTTTTAACAGTTTTTAGCAAGGTTTAAGCTCAAAGGAGCATAGGAAAAACAAAATGATTCCCACGGGATTATTAAAATCAATATCCACGCGAACGAAGTCGCGGGTATCCGCTCGTTTAAAATAATAGCCTCGCACACGCCGGTGTGTATAGTCTGTTCGTTTTCTTACGGTCGCCTTTTGTGTCTAGCCGCCTCCGCCGCGCGGTGTTTTACCAAAGACACCGCCGTGACTTCAAAGCATGCCGCGCAGAGTGTACAGGCACAAGGGGTTTTGGCGTTTTATACCTACTCATATTTTTTCATTAAAATTCTCTTTCCTTTTCATATTTTTTTTATATTCGTATTTTATTACAATATAACCATAAACATAAAATATTATATTCTCATGAACACGGGTCTTCTCTCAAAATGAGAAGGATTTTAACCATAGTCTACCACGCTGGCCAAGTGCGGATTGGCAGACTATTCGGAGATTCTGTTAGAATAGAAAAAAAATTACAAACAGAAAAAAAGTAATAAAAATAAAAGCAGAATACTAAGAGCACCTGCGCCTGTACCGACACTAAGTTACCGAACGAACTATACTTACATAATTTTAGATCCGTAACTAGAGTAAGCTTTAGGGTTAGCAGTAAAGTTAGAATATAGAGCATAATTTAACAACGATTGCAAGAATTAAACCTTAATAGACTAAGTAATAGTACCATAGTCAAGGTATGGGTTTGATAAAGGAGAATGATCACCCCTGACCCAAACATTTACACAAAATGTAATTTATTAAAAATTATCTTACGAATATATGACAATTTGGAAATTAATAATTATTAATGCTACACTTCACGATAAAAAAATGTAATAAAAAAGGAATTAAACCGTTTTTTCAACTTCCCGTTTAAGTCTGACGACCATTTGCATTACATTTTACGCATACCTACATGCCCAAATAAAAAGAGGTTTGTTATTTAAAAAAAATCATTTCATTTAAAATAGAACGGATATTAATTATTTAAATACATTATTTTATTTGTTATTTGTTGTAAATCGTACAATATACGCTTAAAGTAAATAAGTAATAATTAATATTATTATTTTGTTATAATATTGTTTTAACTTCGTTGCGTTTTGTGCAATGGAATATAATATAACTACAACCTTCTTGATTTTGTGTAACAAAACTTATTTCAAGATGTCAATGTGACATGTCATTGTTTTAGTTGTGTGTGACGCTAGTGACGTCTACTATGTTTACATTTTGAATGTTTATTGTAGCGCAGCGGAGACCAATATTAATTATATTATGGTTTATTGTTTTTGCATTGGATATCGTTGAACAGGTATGATAAGTATAGTGCGCGCTAAACAAACAAGCAGGAACAAATCGGCAGGAACGATACACGGCTTTCCTTACTAGTTTAACAATTATAAACTACACATAACCTAGAATCATATTTAAACTTAAACTTAGATTTATTCAAAAACTACAAGTCCTAGAGGTATTAAAATGGTGTGTTTGGTTATCAGGAGTAAATCTGCAATAAATGGTGCGTACAACATGCTTGTAAACGACTGGGTTATACACCCATAGATTTTTGGTCATTCTCCTTTATTATTTGGCTACGAAACATTTATAAAATACATTCTTCAAAATAAAATCTGCGTAGACCTAGTTACTGTAAAATAAAACGTGTAAATAATACTAGTAAGGTTTCCCACTCCGTACGAAGACACAGCAAGTTTCACGACTAAATTATTTAGCCTAGGCAGACGTTGTCCTGCCACAGACTTTGCTAGCAAAATCTTTTATTTGATCGGAAATTTAAAAAAAATTTGGATGTCGACTACAGCGCCACCTATCGAATCCAGCTGTAGCTAAGAACCATCCAGGTGACCCCATAAATACAAAAAAATAAAAACCGGTCAAGTGCGAGTCAGACTCGCGCACCGAGGGTTTCGTACTCCATAAGTATAAGTACAATCTGTTTTTCACTAGTTTGTCTTAAAAGGTAAATTGCTAATTAAGCTAGGCCTCTAAATTGTATGAGCGCTCATACAACTTTTCTCAACGCTCAAGTTTGCTATAGTAATCTACCTATAACTATAGCTATAGATTTCGGTTTTTTCAAAATCCCGTGGGAACTGTGAGTTTTTCCAGGATAAAATAGCTTATGTGTTGAGTCAGGACATAATCTAATTTCAGACAAATGGGTTCAGTAGTTGCAATGTTAAAAAGTAGCAAACATACACACACACACACACACAAACTTTCGCCTTTATAATATTATTTGACTAAACAATTCAGTTTTAGCCAATCATACTAATATTAGTATGATTGGCTAAAACTGAATTGTTTAGTCAAACAAGATTCTTCCTTCACAAAATAATAAACAATATTTAAAAAAATGTATTTAATACATTTGCAACCCTATTACATTTACATTATGGCTATATCCGCGTAACCTAGAAGCGGCAGTGGAAAACCCAAACTAAACATAATAAATTTTGCATATCAAAGTGTATCCTGATTATTCATTTTACCAGCTCAAAGTGATTGGGTGTTTTCAAACAAAGTGTGCAGTTTTGATAGATTATTCAGACACTAATGAAATTTAAAAAAAAACATACGTATTGTAGACCTCGTAATTTTCTGAAAGTCGGTAAAAAATTTTGCTAAAATGTATGTAAGTTAATAATTAATCTAAGAGCATGCCGGAAAAGGCAGGAATGCCGTTTGAAAGATTATTTATTATATAAAACTAGTTTAAATTTTATAAAAGGTCAAATTACACTTAAAGAGTTTTTTTGACTAGAGTTTAAAGAACTGTTTAAATTCTATATTTTTAAAAGCTGCAGGTGCGTAATATATAACTAACTTGTTTCTGCAGGGCTATTCTGTAAAGCCATTTTCGAATTATAGAGAGTGAATTCGAGATGAGTTTGCTAATTTGTACTCTGTAAAACTCGATAGTACAGGGGCCTATTTAATAAACGTTACAAATTGTAAAATACAATTACAGGTAACAGGCTACAATTCTACAAGTTTCTGTTTAATAAAAATTATGTTTTACAAATTTGTCATGGTGGAAAATTTACAAATTTGTAAAATTTATCTACAATTTTGTAGATTTCTGTTTAATAAACATTTTCACTTGACAGGTGAATATTTACATATTTGTAGGAAAAAGTGCTTTATTGAACACATAATTGTAGTTACAAGTTTACATATTTTGTAAATTGTAATACATTTCTGACAGGTAGTCTCACCCTGTGTCCAAAAATCTTACAATTTGTAAAAATTAAGAAACGTTTTGAATTTCAATTTGAATTAATAAAAAATGGTTCTAACACCGAGCAGTGAAAGTAGTGATGATGAATATTGGATTGTACAGCAACGGCCCCGCAGAATTTTTCGTAAAAGATTAAATTTTAGTCTTAATGTGACCAACTTTTCTTTCAATGAAAAATTTCGGCTAAGCAAATCTACCGTCGAATATTTGATAAATAGAATAAGACGATATCTTGAACACGATACGGTCAGAAATGCAGCCCTTACGCTCACTGAACAAATTTTGTGTGCATTACATTGGATAGGTTGTGGCTCACAATACCATGTAGTAGCAGATGCACACGGTATTAGTAAAGGAACGGTACATAACTGCATAAAACGTGTTTCTGGATTAGTGGTTAGTAAATTATTGGTAAATTTTATTTACGTCAATAGTAAGCTACCACTACATATTTGTAATTTACAATATTGTAATTTACCACTACATATTTGTAAATAACAATATTGTCATAAAACTCTACAGGCGTTTTTTACATATGTAAACTTTTATTAAACAGCCTTTAAAAGTATAACAATTGTAAGTTATTTAATTGTAACTTTCTTACATATTTGTAACTTTTATTAAACAGTATTTGTCCTACAATTTAACAATTATGTAGCTTTTTAACAAATTTGTAGGATTGTAACGTTTATTAAATAGGGCCCTGGGGCCTATTTAATAAATGTTACAAATTGTAAAATACAATTACAGGTAACAGGCTACAATTCTACAAGTTTCTGTTTAATAAAAATTATGTTTTACAAATTTGTCATGGTGGAAAATTTACAAATTTGTAAAATTTATCTACAATTTTGTAGATTTCTGTTTAATAAACATTTTCACTTGACAGGTGAATATTTACATATTTGTAGGAAAAAGTGCTTTATTGAACACATAATTGTAGTTACAAGTTTACATATTTTGTAAATTGTAATACATTTCTGACAGCCTGTGTCCAAAAATCTTACAATTTTTAAAAATTAAGAAACGTTTTGAATTTCAATTTGAATTAATAAAAAATGGTTCTAACACCGAGCAGTGAAAGTAGTGATGATGACTATTGGATTGTACAGCAACGACCCCGCAGAATTTTTCGTAAAAGATTAAATTTTAGTCTTAATGTGACCAACTTTTCTTTCAATGAAAAATTTCGGCTAAGCAAGACTACCGTCGAATATTTGATAAATAGAATAAGACGATGTTTTGAACACGATACGGTCAAAAATACAGCCCTTACGCTCACTGAACAAATTTTGTGTGCATTACATTGGATAGGTTGTGGCTCACAATACCATGTAGTAGCAGATGCACACGGTATTAGTAAAGGAACGGTACATAACTGCATAAAACGTGTTTCTGGATTAGTGGTTAGTAAATTATTCGTAAATTTTATTTACGTCAATAGTAAGCTACCACTACATATTTGTAATTTACAATATTGTAATTTACCACTACATATTTGTAAATAACAATATTGTCATAAAACTCTACAGGCGTTTTTTACATATGTAAACTTTTATTAAACAGCCTTTAAAAGTATAACAATTGTAAGTTATTTAATTGTAACTTTCTTACATATTTGTAACTTTTATTAAACAGTATTTGTCCTACAATTTAACAATTATGTAGCTTTTTTACAAATTTGTAGGATTGTAATGTTTATTAAATAGGGCCCTGGGCCCTATTTAATAAACATTACAATCCTACATATCCTATCCTAGGTCTTCTCACTCAAACTCACTTCACTTCGCAAGTGCGTAGCAGATGTTTACAGAATATCAAACCAAGGTGAAGTGAGTTTGCTTTCGAAGCGAGTTATCTCACTTGAGTGAGCTTCGATATCGAGATTCGATATCGATGGTATTTTAGAGAATAGCCCTACTGTATTTAAAATTTAAATTCTCAAATAATGTTATGTAGACATAATGGCGACTATCTAATTTATTTCAGTGTATACATAAAATAATCGATTAGTACATAACATTCCTACGCGTTGTTATAATAATTAATTAATATAATTAATTATTTTAATTATAAAAAAGTTATAAAGTCGAAATAAGTACTTAAAAACATAAGTTTTTGTTTGACTCTACCGCTTGATTACAAGTTAAGATAGTAGAGCACCGCTTTGAAATGTAATGTCCAACTGGTGACAATAGTCGTTTAAGGGCCTGTTCCACTACCTTCTGATAAGTGTCGGATAGCTTATTCACAACTTTTGTTTTTGTCACTTGACATAAAGGAAGAAAGTGACAAAACTTAGGCTATCCGACACTTATCAGAAGGTGTTGAAACAGGCCCTAAGTCTGCCAACCCGTATTGGAGCAGCGTAGCGGGTCTAAGCTCTAAATCTATTCCTCTTATAAGACAAGAGGCCTGTGCCCAGCTGTGAAGGGCCTATAATGATGGTGTTGGTGATCTATTCAGTATGCTTAGTCTCAGTATGGAGCGCTCCAAAACTTTATAGCAGACTATTGATGGAATCACAAATGACTTCAGAGCAAAATGAACCCAAAAACTCTTATTTTAAAGTCATAATTCAATAGTTCGAATATTTATCTTACAACATTTCTGCTTAGAGCGCTGGCTGTTTTCGAATGCTGAATGTATTGGCGAAATTAAACCTTAATATAAGCCATTTTAGGTCTATTTTACTCTGAAGTCATTGTCATTTGATCAATAGTATACTATAAAGTTTCGGAGCGCTCCAAACTGAGACTAAGCACTCAGTATTGTGTTCTTTTATTGAAATTCGAAACATCTTTACAGTTTGCTTATTTCTTCATATAACTCATTTACTTACTTAATCTTCCAAATATATAAAAGAAATAGGTGACTGACTTAACTGACTGACTGACTGATCTAGCAACGAACAGCTCAAACCAACCACTGCACGGATCGGGCTGTTTGGCATGCAGATTATATAAGACGTTAGCATTGACAAAGAAAGAATTTTTGAATATTCAACCCCTAAGGGGTTAAAAGGGGTTGAAAGTTTGTATGAGATTTATAAAATAATCCACGCGGACGAAGTTGCGGGTACCTGCTAGTTGAAAAGATAGAAATAAAATACAGGTAAATCTAGCAAAAATTTTTGTTCCTTTTTTGTTTCTTGGTGTTCGAGTCACGAGGTTTTCTTGATTGAAAGCATAATAGGTATAACACATAACTCGTCTCGATTAGTACATCATTATGTTGAAATGTTACCGTGTCCATTAGAATAGACGTGACGGTCATGACACACGATATGTTGCGGTGTCTCTGCGTTGCTTCGTCGGGTTGCTCTGCCGCGTCCTGCACAAAAAAATCCATGGCATGACAAACGGTGCGCTGCCACACCACCTACTCACCAAGGCTCACTCACTTAGAGTCACGCTGATCGTCGGCGCTGACAGGCCAATATGTATGGTTGCTATAGAAGCGTTTTAGAATAACGTAACTCTCCATGACACAGGGGTGAAACACCACCCACTACCAGCTCCGGGCTAGCACTGAGAATTTCTTGATAGTAAAACCCAATAACTAACAATTTTTGATCCACTCAGGAATCAAACCGAGGACCTAGTGATCCGCAGGTCAAACATTCTAACTGCTAGACCAACGAGGTAGTAATTTATAGATTTAAGAATTTTGCGATCATTCATTTTAAAAACTTTTTATTCAGGAATTATACTTAGCAACAGATGAATCAGTTGCCATAAAAGTGTATTAACATAATGCTTAAGTATGTTATGTCGTGTTAGTCATTTCGTAATATACTATTTTTGGTATGTTGTTCTTAATATTAGGTTATAAGTAATAAATAATTGAATTTAACTGTGAATGCCATGGCGCCAGGTTTTCCGCCAGATTTAACACGTATTTTTATGTTTTTAGTTTTTAGGGTTAGAAATATACAACTGTACTTACTTACTTACAATAACAAAATGTACTTAGGGGAGAGTCCGGCAGTACCGCCACCCTAAGGTTTATTTGGTATAAAATTAAAATCTCCAAAGTAATATGTTATATATTTGCTGATTTATGTAAAACAACTCATAATGTATAAAAAAAAATAATGTAACATCAATATATTTGGAAAGAATCAAATTTATTAATAAAATCTAAAGGCACTAAAAATTAATAGTAAAAAAATTGTCCTCCAGTACGGGCCAGAAACAAATACCATTTATACTAGGCAATAATCACATATTTTATTGGTTTAATAGTTCCAAAATGTTTGCGTAAGCCTTTTGCACCCAAATCTTGCAGTTTCCACACTGAATCCAATCCTCTTTATGAGATTCGAGGCACAGAGGGCATATTGTTTCTTCCTAAATCTTTCTTTGAAAAAGGAGCTAGTTTTCATTCTTTTTCCTGTCTTTTTTGTCGGTATCGTTGCCTGATAGCAAAACACCCTTGCCTTTTTTGTTAACTTCTTTATCTTTAACCGTGAAAAGTTTACTAAAAGTTTGCTTATGGGCATTAGCCTATTGTCTAAATCCTTAATATGTTCTGCCAACACTTTTTCGTGTTCAGGCGAGAATGTGTCGTGGAAACGACCCATAGCAGGCTTAAAGCTTTATTATTTATTATCTCTTTATAATTTTCAATAGCTTTAATTCTACATTTAAAGTCATTCTTGGTACTTTGAATCTCAGCCTGACGCGCATTCATTTCTGTGCCTACTTAAAACTTTTCCACGGCTCTATGCATTATGGCAGGTTCCCAGGTGCGCTTCTTTGTCTTCCTTTCACGTCCACTGTCATCATCTAACATATTTATGTACCTATAAAGAAATTAAACCATTTAAAATAAACTCAACCAGTGGCCGGTACTGACGGAAAATTTCGTGGCCCGTACTGGAGGAAGCGAAATAAAATTTCGAGATCGCTCAATTATAAAATGTTACGTATAAAGCATCAATTAAAACATTATTATTGTAGCTATATAAATAATAAATACATACCACGATTAACTATTGTCGATATATTCCAATAATATTCAAATATCACCCCCGGTATAATACTTGTGTAACGAACGTCACCGCGCGCAACGCAATTCTTTGCACTGGCAGTTAGTCGGTAGCTGACAGGTCGCCCCCGTTTTGGGCATAGACTTGTCAAAGTGAACTACTTAAATGGAGCTAATGGTGTCAGCGTTAGCTGTTATAGAATCTTAGAAATAGCAACTGGCCCGTACTGGATGCCGGCCCGTACTGCCGGACTCTCCCTTACTTACCAAAGACCAAATGTTAATATAACACGTAAAGAAAGAAATACTCCTTGAATAAGTAAGTACCATAGAGGTGTACCAAGGAATTTTGAAATTCCATCCCATGGGGATGGAAAGGGGTAGTAAAGTTTGTATGGATAAACATTTTTTAAATCTAAATCCACGTGAACGAGGTCCAGAGCATCTTCTAGCTTTATGTATTACATGTAAGTATATATATAAACACCTGCTTGTATATTTACTAACTACAATGCCATTTTTATTTGCTACATTTTTAGGAGGTGCGAAGGTGACGTTGATGTCTTTTCTTCGTGTGTTTTGAGTTCACGCTTGTCAGGTTTAAAAGATTTACCTACAGATTGTTTCTGAAATTTTGTAATTTATTTGAATCGGGTACTTATTAACTAGGCTCTTAAAATTAAAATTAAGCTTTGGTCCCGCTTCCTTAAATAGCGATGTTGAGTTATTATTTGTAAGTTAAGCACACTGACAATTGTATAACAGCATATCTTTTCTTCAATCGCTTATCATTTAGCGCTTTAAAGAGTACAGTATTTTGATAATAACAGATAATAGTTAATAGGTATAATAGAATAGAATAGAATAGAAATGTTTTTTATTAAAATAAACTTTTACAAGTAGTTTTGAATCGTCAATTGAATCTACCATTGGTTCGTAATAAACGATGCCTGAGTAATCCGGAAAGCGGCAAACCCCGTAAAATTACCGTAATTCCCTACCACAAAACTGCTCTCAGAGAAATTGGATCCGCTACAGTTTCCGCATGTTATTGTTCACATAGATCATAAACACCAGCCGGAACACATACATCATCGGAAGTTTTAAGGCTCTATTTTGTGTATCGTACGTACTGGAACAGTGATAGTAAAACACTCGAGTAAGAGGTACGCGTCATTCTACTGATTCTAGTGTACGCGCGACTGGCTGAGAGCACGCACGCGTTTACCGATAATATTAAAAAAAAATGAAAACCTGCCAAATTTTCACGTGAACGTTTCGGATTCGAGATTTAAAAAATTACGACACCAAACAGTTTAGTTCAATAATTTGTTATCTGTGGACATTAAAATTTCGAAGGAAAATAAACAGTTTTTTTAACGATTACGTGAAGGCATAAAACGAGGACAATAAAGGTAAAATATCACGAGAGTACGTACGATTTATTTACTGCACATGTGCTCAGCATATTCGTTCTTTCGGATGTTTCTTCACCCAAGGCATTCCCTTCTTTGCTGTAAGGTTTAGAATACACTATTTAATTTTGCATGCAAACAAACGTGCTAATGCGCTTCGTATTGTAAAAAAGATAATCGTGGTTTCTTAATTTGCTGAAAATTAAATTTTATACAAACTATGATGTCTAAAATACCAATAAAATATTCCTAGAGATTACTTAGGTTTACCCTTTAAAGGTGGAATTTCAAGTGAATTTTTGAAATTCCACCTTTAAAGGGTGAAAAGGAGATTGTGTAAAGTTTGTATGAAGAAACATTTTTTTTTTTCAAGCTTTATATGTGGACGAGGACTTATATCTTTGTGGACGAAGTATTGAGTATCACCTAGATTAATCAAATTGTAAATTATAACCCTAAAAGTATACCCTAATCTTCCTAAATTTATTATAGTTAGTGTGTATCTAGAGTGTATAGGTACTAGTCTAGGTAGTCTATAGGTACGTCCTCCCTTATGGCCTTTTGTTCCCTTTTCTTGGCAAAGGTCAAAGATTGTGCAGTCTCATGGCTCTTCAGTTCAACGTATTTTGATAAATTACTTATGTACAATTTCCACGTTTTTCTTTTATTTTCTAAGATTTAAAAGAAAAACATGCACAGTTAAAACAGTCACCTAATGTTTATTTTAGGAGTTAATTTTAATGTAATTACTTATTTGTAGCAATAGTTAGGTAATATTTATGTTGAAATGGATAAACAAACAAGCGTTTTGAATGGCCGCTGCGTTATGTCATTGGCAAATTTTGATTGGATCTTAGCAGATGTGTGGTTTGCGTAAATACCTGTGTCGCCTGACCAAGGCTGTTCTAATTCGACTTGATCCACCGTTCAAAGTTAAAAAGTCAAAAGTGACGCAAGTAATGTTAATTCAATAACGTAACATCTTACAGTCACAACTGTTTTGCACCTTGTAGGATTATTGAGGACTAGTGATCCGCTCCGGTTTCGCACGGGTAGTTATTACCCGCTACTATCTCACCATACATTGTTCTGTAATGTCTCAAAGGGATTCGGCAGCGTTTTCGATTAAATCTCTCAGGCCACTTGACTTTTTCTAACATTTTAAACAATGATCGTCATATTTCAAACAATTTACAAAAAATCTTAACTAATTATACCTATACGTAGGTAAACCTTCCTCATGAATTACTTACTCTGTCTATTGGTGAAAACCGCATGAAAATCCGTTTAGTAGTTTTTGTGTTTATCGCGAACAGACAGACAGACGTGGTGGAGGACTTTGTTTTAGGCGTGGGTTACTGATACTAGCTGACGGCCAGGACTTTTGGGAATCATCAAGACTTTGGCTGCATTTGGCTATATTTTTTCAAATATTTAGGAGGGGGCAGCTCCCCCCCCACTCCTTGGCGATGGCCTTGAACCTTGACAAAATAAACACATTTTGCTTCAGTTGAAGAAAGACTATTTTAGATGTAGGTACGAGAAAAATGAAGTTTTTTTTGTGCTGTTACAATTTAATAGACAACTAATTTATCTATAATATAATAAAACTGTAACAGATCCAATTCTGTACATTGAAGATATTTTGAAAATTTTTATTGGAGGGCACTCTATAATCGATACTGAAACCAAAACTGCAATTTTTTTCATTTTTGTCTGTCTGTCTGTCTGTCTGTCTGTCTGTCTGTCTGTCTGTCTGTCTGTCTGTCTGTCTGTCTGTATCTTGGCCGCGCATCACGCCGAAACTACTGATTGGATTCGAATGAAACTTGGTACGATTTGAGTTTATACTCCGAGGTAGGTTATAGGATACTTTTTATCCCGAAATTCAGCATGGTTCCCATGGGAGAGGGGATGAAAGTTAAAACGTTTATTTAGCTGTAATTCATTAACGCGTTGTTCGATTTCACTCATTCTTTTTTTGTTAGAAAGGTAGTACTTTAAGTATTGTCCCGTAAATATTTCAAGGTCATAGGTTTTTTAGTTCAGAAATGACAGGCATTTAGTGGGTTCCAATAACTTGGGACCCGGATCTTTGTACGTACGGCTTATTTTAAACTGGCGTGCGTTTAAATTTATGTTTGTCGTTCTGTCTATTTGTTCCAACTAATCTCTGAAACGGCTGGATCGATTTTAATGGAACTTTCAATGGCAGATAGGTGATGTTATAAGGAGTAACTTAGGCAACATTTA
Organism: Melanargia galathea; assembly: GCA_920104075.1. Lineage (NCBI taxonomy): Eukaryota > Metazoa > Arthropoda > Insecta > Lepidoptera > Nymphalidae > Melanargia > Melanargia galathea. The sequence continues at coordinate 12,450,306 of OV049876.1, forward strand.
GTTTAGGTACAAAAAAGGATTATGGGATCCAATCCGATCCTATATAAAACCTATATCCAGGCGGACGAAGTCGCGGGGGTCGGCTAGTACTTAATATGAGAACACCTTAAAAAATTACAATATATTGTGTAAATACAAATCCATTATACGATAGATTCTGCATCATTTAATTCAGTCAATCATGACTGACGCAGCCGAAAACGTTTTTGATATTCGTCCACAGACGTATAAAGAGAAGCAGACCTAACATAACAAAAAAATTGGCGTGCCAATTACGCCTACATACAAATTTCACACACACATTGACAGTAAACAGGGCCGAACTCATGCAAGCGAGGGTGAGGGACTGAACTCGTAACGCGGAATCAGACTTAGGCGTCGTCGCCTAGAAAGCGATTACGCCGTCATCGCGCGGTTGATTTTGTATCTATAATCGCGCGAACATTGAGATTATTATTCGAGTCACTAGGCCCTTGAAAGTATAGTCAAATAACACTATTGCCAGATTAGTATAGATAGTAAAGCGTAGCGTAGTGACTGACCTGCAGGCCTATAATTATTAAGTATCTGTGATATGAAATTTATTGTAGACATATACTAATCATTAATCTGTGATGAAATTAATTTGAAAACTACGGTAAAGTGGCATCAAATTGTTAAACCCTTATTTTACATTCTGTAACCTTAATTTCCAACTGGGATGCAGTTCATCATCATCAGATGTTACACAATGTAAAATGATGGTTTGATAATTATTTGATGGGCACATTTTCATAGGTTCTAACGTTTTCGTTACCACTGAGATACAGAATAGGCCTGCTGATTTATGATTCGCTTCGTGCTCTATGTTATGACGTGACACTTCACTCGAATGAAATAGGTAGGTAGTTAAACTAGTGAAACGCTAGTTTGTTAACTATTTATCAAACTAACTTTTTACTAGTTTAACTACCTAACTATTTCATTCGACCTACCTTACCTATGTAAAATGAGTAAAATAAATAAAAACAAACAAAAGTTTCAATTATTTATTTTTAAACAAAACTAAGTATTTTCTTAATAATTTCATTCCGATAGATTGCTTTGCTTTGCATTATGCTTCATTCTTAAATCAAAATAAAATTTAACAATCACCTTAATCATTATTTGCAAATGATTGAAATCATGTTCATCATTGGTCTTAAACTCACTACAATTATTCGATAAATCAGCTATATACATTATCATGCTATTATAACTTATATATTTTCCTTTAATCATTTTCAAAACTTCTTCACACGATTGAATTATTTTAATCAAACCATTCGATGGGTAAATCAAATCTCTCCTGTCCTTTTTGTTGTCCACTAAATGTGCTTTAAAATGCTTAGAACATAGTACACTCGATGATTTGGGATGCCAATTTTTTTTATTCATGTTAGTCAACCAGGCATTTCTTAGTTTTCGTCCTTTGGGAACCTGAAAAATGATTTCATTTTTATAATTTGTCCGTACCTACTTTTATCTAATCAACCTTCAAAATATACCTACTAAACAAACCTTGAGCCTGAATACGGCCCTGTAAAATTGCACAAGTATATGAAACATCAAACGAGATCAGAGTATTAAATTATTGATAAATATTGCAACAGGGATCTACTAGAACCAAAATTACTATAACTATTTACGAGTTTTGGACATATAATAAATAGGGACTGCTTCTAAAATGCCGAACGATTATTATTAATCTCAAAGTAACCATGTAAACAAATTACGAGACTATGGCACATGAAAACTTACCGATAACAATTAATTTCAGGTGTTTTCCTTTATGAAGAATTGCTGCACAGAGGTGCACTACACTTAACCATTTTATTTTAGTATTCTTGGATCTTAAGACTTGATTTTAATGCAAAAATAAAATAATAAACAACTCGCAGGATAAGATCTTGTTTTTGACATCATTTGACATATTGCACCGCCATCATGCTAAGCTGTGCTTAGCAAGATGGCGGTTTGCCTCAAGACCTATTTTTTCTATGAGTGCGTAAGTGTTGCAACAACAGAAAAAAAAGAGATAGAGTATTATATTTTTGTTTGGAGAGAAACAAGCGAAGATATTATTTATTCTTTTAGATGTAGTTGTGAAGATTATGTTAGGTCTGCTTCTCTTTATACGTCTGTGTATTCGTCACACAAACATCATTCATAACACAGGTCATAATTACAGTGATTGTAGCAAATCTGATAGCAGAACCTATCGTCTAATGGAGGCCATAAAAATACATTCTATTCTATAAAACAAAAGATTTCGACATACATTTTTATTTCGATACATACCTAATAACTAAATTGATAGCTACAAAAAAAATTGGCATTTACGCAATATTACATAGTATTGTGTTTTCAAACTTGATTGTGAGTGGCAATTCTTTGTCTGGGTTCATAATACTTATCTAGGTATTTGAATTAAAAAAAAAATTAATTGACCGATCTAATTTAAGAAGCCTATTTGGCTTACATTGACTTCAATTTAGGCAAAAGTATTTCATTAGAATCGTTTCAATAGTTTTCAAGATCTGGCAGCGAGCTGAACAGCCAGTCCCCTTACTCAAAAGCCGGCAACGCATTAGTGGTTTCCTCAGGTGGTATCATTTATCATCAAGGCAGTAAGCTCGTTTTCCCGCAATAATTTTGTATAAAAAATATTTACACAAAATGGCGCGAACAGCGGTTTAACGCGCCGTACCACCCCGCACCGCGTTCAATATGTCGAATAGAATGGAGTTCCAAATGCCCTATGTGTTATTTTCGGATATAAAATAAGACTCAAATTAACGCTGAGTTAATATTATGTCAAGTAACTACTCACTTCTGTTACCTACCTTATTATTTACCTATAAGAAATCAACGGTGCGTGACACTTGAAAAACAAAGTTATTTTTTCGAGTGTTAAACTTATTAAAATGGTACTTTAATTGAATTACAAGTGTAAATTGAAAATTTAAAAAACCCCCGACATTCGCCATTTAGTGGCGGCGGCCATCTTGAATTTGCAATAGTGCTATTCTACTAGTCAAGCCCTTTCATTTGATACCCATATCAAGGGAGTTGTGAAAAATATATCATCCGCCATTTTGTAGCGGCGGCCATCTTGGACCGATTTTCATCAAACATAGCTAAGAACACTCTCGACTAATTCACCTTTCAAACAAAAAAAACCGCATTCAAATCGGTCCACCCGTTTGAGCGCCACAGGGGAACAGACAGACACACACACACACACACACACACACACACACACACACACACACACACACACACACAGACACGTCAAACTTATAACACCCCGTCGTTTTTGCGTCGGGGGTTAAAAATATAACCTTGTTCTGGATACAAAAGGCACAAATCCGCGATTTATGAAAACATTATCAAGTATCCCTCCCTAAGTCCAGCCGTGAACGTCTATTGGTTGATTTTCCTTCTGTTTTCCTTCGTGTGTATTTTGTGTTTGTTTTGAGAAAATATACTCCTACGCTATTTTTAACCCCCGACGCAAAAACGACGGAGTGTTATAAGTTTGACGGGTCTGTGTGAGTGTGTGTGTGTGTGTGCTTGTGTGTGTGTGTGTATGTGTGTGTGTCTGTCTGTTCCCCTGTAGCGATCAAATGGGTGAACCGATTTGAATGCAATTTATCCACTGGGAAAGTAATTTTAACACCATAAACTTGTTCCGAACATAATTAATTTCTTTCGAATAAGTAGGAACATCGAAATCGACGTAAGTACCATCTGACGTAAGCTACGGACGGCAATTACATGAAAATGATCGTTGGGCGTACAGCATTTTTTGAATTCCTTTAAATGAGAAAGTTGTAATGTAATGTTGACCTTACACTAATGGTCTTGTTACGGTAATTTAAATTAAACCACGAAAAGTAACAGGTCACAATGTGTCACCGCGCATACCTGTCTTTAGTCAGGTTTACACGACTGGTTGTTAGCTGTTGATGTAATCTAAAATACTTGACGACCTCCCTGGCGCAGTGGTGAGCGCTGTGGTCTTATAAGTGAGAGATCCCGGGTTCCATATCCGGCTGGGGCAATTTGGGGTTTTATAATTTCTAAATTGTCTCTGGTCTGGTCTGGTGGGATGCCTTAGCCGGGGCTGGTTACCACCCTACCGGCAAAGCCGTGCCGCCAAGCGATTTAGCGTTTCGGTACGATGCCGTGTACGTATACCTCTTCCAAGTTAGCCCACTTCTATCTTAGACAGCATCATCACTTACCATCAGGTGACATTGCAGTCAACGGCTAACTTGTAGTTGAATAAAAAAAATAACCTCGTTTAACAAACTTATAATAAAACGAGTTTGGTGTTTGGTCCAGTCGATCATATAGTATTTACGACATTGCTAGTTACCGTTTTTGGTAAAGCAGGCATCGTAAATAGGCACTTTTGGTTGTTTTAGTTGCGCAACTCCAGTCTCCAAACATTTTCAATGTAAAATTTGAGAGTCAACCTTGACCTTAAACTAATGGTTAACACACACTCAACACAAAATGTGAGACGAAAGCAATATGTCATAAGTGTCGCCTCTGTGAGATACGGCTCGTTTTCTATGTGATCACCATGAATATTTAAAACAATGACACAAATACTTAATAATTCTACTAAATATAAACATATTTAAAATGATTCTAATATATATTTACAAAGTTTATATATATTTTAAATATAAACTCCTCAATGGTTAGGTAACTGGATTAGACTCTTTAGTAGCCAGTGTTAGAATATGTCAATATCATTTATTTATTTTATTGAATTAAACATTTATTAAACACTAGATGATACTCGCGACTTCGAACGCGTGAATTTAGTTTTTATTTTATAAATCCTGTAGGAACTATTTGCTTTTCCGGGATAAAAGTTGGCCATGCAAATTTCCGGAACTAAATCTGTACCAAATTTCATATAAATCGATTTTAAACGTATGGACTACTAGAGAATGCCCGCGGCTTCGCCCGCGTGAAATTCGGTTTTAAACAAATCCCGAGGAATCGTGCAATTTCCGGTTCTAGTTCCCGCTCCCTTTTCCAACCTTTATACCTACTATTGGGTTTGATCATGATGATGATGATGATACCTACTATCAAGGAAGTTCGCTATAATCTACTTATAGCTGTAGCTATAGATTTCGGGTTTTTCAAAATCCCGTGGAAACTGTGCATTTTTCCAGGATAAAAATCAGCCTATCTTTTAAGTCAGGGCATAATCTATCTCCATTCAAAATTTCAGCCAAATCGGTTCAGTAGTTGCGGCGTGATTGAGTAACAAAAATCCAAACATCCAAACATCTACATCTACACTTTCACATTTATAATATTAGTAGGATTAGTAGGAAGTAGGATTATATTAGTAGGATTAAGAATCCCGTGGGCACTCTTAATTTTGCGGGATAATAAATAGCCTATTAAGTAATTTTTAAAAATAATGAAATCTTCTTCTTCTATAATATAATGAAACTGTAACAGATCCAATTCTGTACATTGAAGATATTTTGAAATTTTTTATTGGAGGGCACTCTATAATCGATACTGAAGCCAAAACTGCAATTTGTTTCATTTTTGTCTGTCTGTCTGTCTGTCTGTCTGTCTGTATCTTGGCCGCGCATCACGCCGAAACTACTGAATGGATTCGAATGAAACTTGGTACGATTTGAGTTTATACTCCGAGGTAGGTTATAGGATACTTTTTATCCCGAAATTAAACACGGTTCCTTTGGGAGAGGGGAAGAAAGTTAAAACGTGTATTTAGCTGTAATTCATTAACGCGTAGTTCGATTTAACTCATTCTTTTTTTGTTAGAAAGGTAGTACTTTAAGTATTGTCCCGTAAATATTTCAAGGTCATAGGTCTTTTAGTTCCGAAATGACAGACATTTATTTGGTTCAAATAACTTGGGACCCGGATCTTTAAACGTATGGCTTATTTTAAACTGGTGTGCATTTAAATTTATATTTGTCGATCTGTCTATTTGTTCCAGGTAATTTCCGAAATGGCTGGATCGATTTTGACGGAACTTTCAATGGCAGATAGGTGATGACATTTAGTTTAAGTACTTACAAAAAAAGATTATGGGATCCAATCCGATCCTATATAAAACCTATAATCACGCGAACGAAGTTGCGGGGGTCGGCTAGTATATTATATAGGAAAATATTTACTTAAGTGATTCCTAAATCCATATATCCATACTAATATTATAAATGCGAAAGTGTGTCTGTCTGTCTGCTAGACTTTCACGGCCCAACAGTGCAACCGATTTTGATGTTTGGTACAGAAGCAGCTTGCGTCCCTGAAATTGACATAGGAAACTTTTATCCCGGAAAAGCAAATAAATAAAATAAACAAACCAACCCGCACAGCTAACCATAGAATAGTCTTGCGTATATTATATCTACTACCTACAAAATATACCTATACAAATAACATCAACTAAATTTTTTAAAAGTTATGAAATGCGCTTTTAAAATTCTAGCAGCCCGTTATTTTAACACACATTTCACATTAAGACTAGTTTAAGACATTAGCCTTGTATCTGTGTCAAAGTTAATATTATTAGAACGTCTTGAAAATACCACGTTGATATTATAAAACCAGTTACAATTTACCATAAACAAAAAATCAATCGCAGACATCAATTAATGTTGCTTCACCTGATTGACGTAATAGGGTCGACGCATGAGACTGAACTCGGAGTGAACGACTCAACCAAGTTATCACTTGCAACTTGTTATATCATCCTAAAACGTTTTTTTGTCAATAATATTATCTTCCCATAGGCGCCAACTAAATAGTAAGTAACGAATATTGGCTGTTTTCCTCTCAATTATATCAACTCAAAGGAATCCTGTCTTCAAATCTGAATATTATATTTTAACTGTTTTGGCAGCGGCTAGAAAAAGCCATGATAGGTACATCCATATCCAAGCATTTCAAAACAATATTGAGACAACGTCTCCATATAATAATTACATATATACGTATGTACGTATATTAGGCCTGGGTCATAATATCTAGCTATAAATTGCGCGCGGGATTCGTCATATTTTCGTACGTGCAGATATAGCGAGTCCCTAATATTGCAGTAGTACAAGTCACGGCAAATAAGTCGAGCGGTGACCTTCAATGCGCAAAAGTCGAAAATGTGTATCTCGGGGTGTGATCGCGGGGAGGGCGTGGGGATCGTTCGTAAGCACTGATTAGCTCTCGCGGATCCCTCGTAAGCGCTGATTGGCTCTCCAATCGTATTGTGTCTCGCTCACTCGTACGACGCTGCGCGCACTTGAAGGTCACCGCTCGACTTACGGGCCGGGGGTTATATGTATGCACTAGCTTCTTTTCTTGGCATTATATAATAAAAGCGACATAGTCATGCTATTTAGATAAAAGCGAAGTAACCATTGCCAAAAACTAAAAAATATCGCAGCAAGTCAAAATTAAGAACTTTTGTAATTATTTACAGAAGCGGAATGCTACTTGTCTATAAGTTTATGTTGCTTAAATTTTGAGTTACTTACATGTAACATTAATTAATTTGTTAGCAATAAATCATTCAAATCGCATACTAATCTTAACGCCTAGTGTATGATTAATAACAAACTTAATGGAGGGGCGTGCATTATTGTAGTATAATTATTATTATTTAGTTATAAATAATGTTTATTACCACCACTTATATAATATATATCTCGTTATTACATTTTTTTCTTTTCTTTCCATCGAATAATTTTTACAAAAGTAGGACATACATATACGACGCATTTACTTGACGATTCAAAAGCGTTAGTAAAAGTTTATTTAAATAAAAAAGTTATCGATTTCTATTTTATTAACAATTACCTAAACAAAATGTAGCAATAACGTCAAAAAACAAATTATAAGAATTTACATCGTTTTAAAACATAGCAAAATCTTTATGCTTTCAACACATTATAACAGCTGTCGTTAGGTCACCTTTGAGCTTAAAAATGTTACATAATAAATAAAACTGCAATAATCCAAAGAATCTAGTTTTATTTTAGTTGTCCCTCAAACAGTCACTGTTCACATTTATAGATTGAAATCATATTACTCAATGATTGAAAGCAACTAATTTGTAACAATACGCATCGATTCTTTTTTCAACATCAATAAATACTATGCTATCGCATTTTTTAACCCCCGACGCAAAAACGACGGGGTGTTATAAGTTTGACGTGTCTGTGTGTGTGTGTGTGTGTGTGTGTGTGTGTGTGTGTGTGTGTGTGTGTGTGTGTGTGTGTGTGTGTGTGTGTGTGTGTGTGTGTGTGTGTGTGTCTGTCTGTTCCCCTGTGGCGCTCAAACCGGTGGACCGATTTGAATGCGGTTTTTTTTGTTTGAAAGGTGAATTAGTCGAGAGTGTTGTTAAGTATGTTTGATGAAAATCGGACCAAGATGGCCACCGCTACAAAGTGGCGGATTACATATTTTTTCACAACTCCCTTAATATGGGTATCAAATGAAAGGGCTTGACTAGTAGAATAGCATTATTGCAAATCCAAGATGGCCGCCACCACAAAATGGCGAATGTCGGGGGTTTTTTCAATTTTTAATTTATATACTTATTTAAGAAAAATTTCACATGTAAATTCTTTACGCGCGTCAACCTAAACAAAAGGATACACATATTAAAATTGCTTACGATGCGCATTTTTTTTTTATTTATTTAAAGGCTTTTATAGACGATGCGCATTTATGTGTGTCTAAAACCATCCTGGAAAATGTGATTCGATGCTGATAAAATTTATGTGGTTTCAGCCTTAAGATTGGGTTACTTCACACTTTCAACTTCTCAAAAAAAAATGTTTTTTAAAGAGCGATTAAACTCTAACTGTATGTAATTAAAATTCCGGAAAAACGAGTGGAATTAAAATTCCGGAAAAACGAGCGTGGGTGAAAAGTCACCGGATTCGATCCAATCGTTTCGCAATAAAAATACCTATTTGTGATAGGCATACCAGGCCCACATTTTATTATCGTTAAATTATTGCCATATAAGCCTGCGTTTTTTATAATTGCAATATAAAAATCGTGGCATTCGCGTTCACGGTCATTGTTACATTCCAATGAATTACAATATTAAGCTGGGTCCACATGTATCACCAAAAATTATACTTTACTGTTTTTGTAACCCCCGACACAAAAAACGACGGGGTGTTATAAGTTTGACGTGTCTGTGTGTCTGTTTCCCTGTAGCGCTCAAACGGGTGAACCGATTTGAATGCGGTTTTTTGTGTCTGTTTCCCTGTAGCACTCAAACGGGTGAACCGATTTAAATGCGGTTTTTTTGTTTGAAAGGTGAATTATTCGAGAGTATTGTTAGCTATGTTTGAAGAAAATCGGTCCAAGATGACCGCCGCTACAAAATGGCGGATTACATATTTTTTCACAACTCCCTTAATATGGGTATCATATGAAAGGGCTTGACTAGTAGAATAGCACTATTGCAAATCCAAGATGGCAGCTGTCACAAAATAGCGAATGGCGGGGGTTTTTGAAATTTTTAATTTATACTTACGACGCAAGACGCAGGACGCAAAGTAGTTACGTGATACACACATAGATCCTAATCACTGATCTCTATTAATACAAATATATCTGAAATTCAAATTCAAATTCAAATAAATTTTATTCAAAATTGGTACACTCATGTACACTTTTTGAACGTCAATTAGAGAACAGGTAATGGTGATACTTACGGAAACTTAAAACTAAAACTACGAGCGTTCCAAACGCGCCCTGGTCTGAGAAGAGCCCACAACAAACTCAGCGGGGTTCATTATTTTTTTATTATCACCATCTTACAAATATAGTATAGCCATAAAAATCATTAATTGAACTGTTGGCTTTTGGAGCAATTTATGTCCATGGATTTTTGTGATTAAAAAAATCTTTTAAGCTATAGAATGTAAAAGTAATAACAAGTATAGTTAGTACCTGGCTATATTGAATGAAGCAGTTCTTATTGCCATTTTGTAGCCGATTGCTAAGAAAAGTGAAAACTGCTTTCACTCGGAAGTAATGTGAATTGTGATTAGGTATTTGTATTGGGAAATGTCAAACTTAGTTCCCAGTACCTCCGGTGCAGCGCTTTGAATTGGTATAAGAATCAACTAATTTTGTATGCCCCTATAGTGTTTTTTTGTGAAGCAATAAAGTTATTATTATTACTTGTATTCATACAAATGTGCACCCAGCCTTACTAGTAGATCGAGATACATAATATGTCGACAAGGTCGTCAATCATGTCAAATACTTGCTGCCTACTTGGTTGCTTATAGGTAGACCAGAATCTCATGGAAAATAGGAAAACTAAATTTTGTAGTAAGCAACACTAGGTTAACTCGGCTGCCCTAGTGATAAACAAAGTAATTACATTCAGAGTGCTTAGTCTAAGATCGGAGCACTCGAAAACGAACTCGAAAACTATTGATCGATTTCAGAGTAAAATAGACCTAAAATGGCTTGTATTAAGGTTTGAGTTCGCCAATACATTCAGCATTCGAACACAACGAGCGCCCCAAGCAGAAATGTTGTAAAATACATATTCGAACTATGGAATTACGACTTTAAAATACGAGTATTTGAGTTCATTTTGCTCTGAATTCACTTGTGATTCGATCGTGTTTTCGAGTTCGTTTTCGAGTGCTCCGATCTTAGACTAAGCACACAGAACACCTTACCTGGGATCGTTTCACGAAACGAAAAATCAAGCAACTGCATTTTAAATACAAAAACAAAGTAATCAACGTCCAATTACTTTGTTTTTGTGTTGTGCTTATTGTTTACTTGATTTTTGCATTTATATTCCGGGTTAGTGTGTGCAGTTACTTTGTTTGGGCAATTCAAATTTCAGTAAACGGTTCAAGTTATTTGAAATATTAAACTGTGGTAAAAAACTACTCGACATAAAACTTTTGTTAATGCAAAAAAGTCAATTTCACAAAAAATTACAGTTACTTTGTTTATCGCTAGGGCAACCGTAGTGTTGCTAACTTTGGAATTACATTTCCGTATTTTTCATGAGATTCTGGTCGACCTATAGTTGCTACCGAATGCTACCTAAAACGTTACTTGCCTAAGCAAAGGTATTTAAAAAAAATACCACCTGTCAAAGGTGAACGGTGGACTTTGTTTCATTCCTTTACAGATTTCCTCATAATGAAAAAAACTGAACTGAACCTTCCCATACCTACCTTATTTTTAACGAGCGGATACCCGCGACTTCGTTCGCGTGGATATTGATTTTAATAATCCCGTGGGAATCATTTTGTTTTTCCTATACTCCTTTGAGCTTAAACCTTGCTAAAAACTGTTAAAAGTTCACTGGCGGATGTTTAGGTACATCAAAATGTAAATATCCGCCAGTGAAAGTCCCATCAAAATCGGTCCAGCCTTTCAGAGATAAGCCAGTAGTCTTTAAAGTATCTACTTTCTAACACAAGTATAAATTGAAAATTTAAAAAACCCCCGACATTCGCCATTTTGTGGCGGCAGCCATCTTCGATATACATAGTGCTATTCTACTAGTCAAGCCCTTTCATTTGATACCCATATTAAGGGAGTTGTGAAAAAATATGTAATCCGCCATTTTGTAGCGGCGGCCATCTTGGACCGATTTTCATCAAACATAGCTAACAACACTCTCGACTAAATTACCTTTCAAACAAAAAAAACCGCATTCAAATCGGTCCACCCGTTTGAGCGCCACAGGGGAACAGACAGATACACACACACACACACACACACACACACACACACACAGACACGTCAAACTTATAACACCCCGTCGTTTTTGCGTCGGGGGTTAAAAAAAAGAATGAATGAAATCGGACCACCCGTTAACGAATTACAGCTAATTACACATTTTGCCTTTCATCCCCTCTCCCAAGGGAACCGTGCTGAATTTCGGGATAAAAAGTATCCTATATGTTACTCCATAGTATTAACTTAAATCATGCCGAGTTTCATTTCAATCCATTCAGTAGTTTTTACGTGATGCGCGCACAAACATACAGACAAACAGACAAACAGATAAACAGACAAACAGACAAACAGATAAACAGACAAACATACAAACAGACAAAAATTTTAAAAATAGCTTTTTTACGTTCTATTACTTATCCCTAACATCCACAGTTATTATTTTGCAAAAATCTTCAATGTACAGATACGGCAATTCTACGATTTTATTATACAGGTTGACTGGTAACAGGATACATTCCTTGCAGGGGCTTAAAGTAGAGCTCATTTGCAACAAATTTTTTCATATAATGTCCTATCCGAAACTTAGTCGTTTCCGAGTTATTGAAGATTTAAGGTTTTTAGCAAAAAATTCCAGTTTTAAAGTTAAAATTAGTTGCTAAAGAAAATCATACCCGGTTTTGTTGTTTTTTTTATTGTTTTCTGATAGAAAAACGTTCAGAAACTCAATCAAAATCAAAATAAGCTAGAAAATACCGTTAACTTTTCAGTTAAGGCCTAAAAACCACGTATTATTTTTAAGAAAAAAATCGAATTTGATGAAAAGCAATAGTATTTCTAAAAAAAAATGTATGGAACGTTACGTACAAATTACTGAAATAACTTCCTTGATTCATTAGCTATCCAAAAAGGTACAGATGTCTACAACTTTTTTCAAAACCTCGATTTTATTAACAAAATTCTGAGGACTGACGAGTCTCAATTTGACCGGGATGGAATCACAAAGTATCATAATTTACATTATTGGGCGGCAAAATGAGAAAACCTAAAAAAGAAAAAGAAAGGGCACATCAACGGAGGTATTCTGTAAAAGTATGGATAGGATTAATCAATTAGACATCTAATTGGCCCGCAGAATTTAAAAAATACGAATGAAATGAATGAGGTGAAAATAATATTATTTCTAAAAAAAAAATGTATGGAATGTTACGTAAAAATTACTAAATTAACTTCTTTGATTCATTAGCTATCCAACGAGGTGAAGATATTTACAAAAAACTGCAAGAACGATTTTTAATTCAATTTGAAACTTGTAGTAGTTTAATGACTAATTGATTAATTTTAGGAATAACAATAAACTAACTAATAATTATTAGTAATTACATATTTTAGGTTCGCAAAAGAAAAACTAGTTATGATTTTAATCTAAATTTTAATCTTTATTTTATTCTAAATCTTAGTGTTAATCTTAATCTTAATCTAAATCTAATTTTAAACTTGCTCTAACTGTGAACCTCTTTGTCTGATACAAGCCCAAAACCTTTTTCGTATTTCCGTTTCAGTGACTCTTGTTGGCTAATTCTTACGTATTTCATGAGCTGCACGAAGAGTACTCGCGAAGCTCATCTGTGATAATGGGGTAAGCGTACATCAAATCATTCATGTGGCCCCAAAGATAAAAGTTTCAAGGCGTTAAATCTGGACAAGGAATAGGTTCACCTATCGTTATTGCAGTTTTTTGTAGACATCTTTACCTCTTTAGATAGATAATGAATCAAAGAAGGTAATTCAGTAATTTTTACGTAACGTTCCATACATTTTTTTTTTTGAATTAATATTCTTTTCACCTAATTCGTTTTTTTTTAATTCTGAGGGAAAAATGCGGGCCAATTAGATGTTTAATTGATTAATCCTATCCATACTTTTACAGAATACCTCCGTTGACGTGCCCTTTCTTTTTCTTTTTTAGGTTTTCTCATTTTGCCGCCCAATAATGTAAATTATGATACTTTGTGATTCCATCCCGGTCAAATTGAGACTCGTCAGTTCTCAGAATTTTGTTAATAAAATCGAGGTTTTGAAAAAAGTTGTAGACATCTGTACCTTTTTGGATAGCTAATGAATCAAGGAAGTTATTTCAGTAATTTGTACGTAACGTTCCATACATTTTTTTTTAGAAATACTCTTGCTTTTCATCAAATTCGATTTTTTTCTTAAAAATAATACGTGGTTTTTAGGCCTTAACTGAAAAGTTAACGGTATTTTCTAGCTTATTTTGATTTTGATTGAGTTTCTGAACGTTTATCTATCAGAAAACAACAAAAAAACTAACAAAACCGGGTATGATTTTCTTCAGCAACTAATTTTAACTTTAAAACTGGAATTTTTTGCTAAAAACCTTAAATCTTCAATAACTCGGAAACGACTAAGTTTCGGATAGGACATTATATGAAAAAATTTACTGCAAATGAGCTCTACTTTAAGCCCCTGCAAGGAATGTATCCTGTTACCAGTCACCCTGTATGTATAGATCATAGTTGAAAACATGGATCGCAGATACGTCTCTTCAGTTAACAAAAATATATATATTTATAGGTATAGAGTCGACTTTTAAACCCCTATTAGATATGTCATATCGACGGTCCCTACGTACAATCCCCTAAGTGGTAGATCCGTGATTTGCATGTTTTGTTTTCGTGACGTTCAGGACACCCTATATTATCGTTTAGTTTAATAAAAAAAAATTTAAGTTGGCAAATTCAACTCTAAATCCACACACGACATTTCCCATAACTACAAAATTTACTAAAATTTCCGAAGTAGAACAGCAGTAGTGGTAAATCAGTAATTTTACGTTGGACAATCAATCGTAACCCCGAGCGTCTCACACGCAACTGGCACTTACGGGCCATTGAGCTCATGCCGGCCTAGAAGAGATGGCCGTGTTATAAAAAATAGAGATTCCGTTATAACTCGTACAGGTAAACGAAATAAACTAATTTCGGAGTATTCCAACGTAACTGTTCGTATATGGTAGTTACGTTATGTTACATCGGAAAATTGAAACGCAAGTTACAGGAAGTGGTAAATAAGTAACTTTACGCTGGAAAATAAAAACAGATTTAACACATAACTACTACTTACGACGTTTTACTTCGGTAATATTATTTCAATCTCGTAAATAATTAACAGTTATGTCATTTTTTTAAATGAGTAATGTTTTTTTAACCGTCTTTATAAATAAGGAGGTCATCAATTCGACACGCATGTATGTAATATAATAAAAATTGTATTATATTCACATATTACGATAATCTATTAGGGCTTCCAAACAAATAAATATAATTTTATAGCTGTGTTTATGTATGTATTTTTGTCCATGCATTTCTCCGAAACTATTGATCAAATTTTGACTATTTTTTTTATAGGCTAACCTTTACTTCAACTTAAGAAACACTCTGAGTTTTAACAAAATTTATTCATTACTTTTGAAGATATGCGTACCTTTCTTTTTCAGTTATTCTTTAATTCTGTATATTAAAGTCGGATGATTTTTTTCTTAAATTAAAGCTTCTTACAGCACCGCGTAGAAGGAAATCTACTGATGTTAGTAAACACAAGACAATATAATTGAAGTTGTCGCTTTATTTCGTAAAAATGGAGATTCTACCCTGGATTTAATGCATGACGATACCCGTTTTCGCTTTTCCAATGTAACTGATCTCTCCAATTCAATGATTATAGAAGTATTCAAATCATCGCAGCCAACAATAATTATTTCTTCCATGTTAAGCTTGACTTCAGCTTTACGACTTAACACAGACGACAAGGTTCTTAAAAGTATAATTAATTATCCAGAGATATTATATTCGACGACTTCTAACCTCGCAAACAGGCTGGATTCCGAAAAGGCTTCAGTAGCATAGACCACATGCATACGCTGCGGCAGTTTCATAAGACCGAAGAGTATAACTGGCCACTTTGCTTGGCGTTTGTGGACTCTGAGAGAGTCTTTAATTTGGTGGAAACGTGGGCTGTTTAAGATTACTACAGAGATATCGGATCGGCTATCGTATATCTAGGTGCTGAAGTGTTTGTACGAAAACACCACCATATTGTCAGTCCATAATATGCAGGATTAGACTACAAGACCAATTCGATTGCAGCGAGAAGTACGATAGGGAGACGTAATCTCTTCGAAGGTCTTTTACGGCTACTAGTTGCATTGGAGGACGTCTTTAAGCTTCTGAATTAAACCGAACTTGACATTACATTAACGGTGAATACATCACTCACGTACTGATGTAGTTGTTAAGGCAAATACTCTGGAAGACTTTAATACAATGCTCAACGACCTAAGCAGGGTTTCTCGATAGGTGGGCCAGTATCGTATTGTATTGTAGAGACCTAGAACACACAGTCCAGATAGATAGGTCAAATTTCTAGAAAGAGGTCAACCGTCGAATCAAACTCGGATGGGCAGCGTTCGGAAAGCTTTGCGATGTCTTCTCGTCCAAAATATCTCAGTGCCTGAAGCCGTGAAGACCAAAGTCTTCGAACAGTGCGTCTTACTAGTGATAACATACGGCTCCGAGACATAGTCGCTAACTATGAGCCTCAAAAAAAGCTCAGTCACTGATAGAGCGATGGAGTTTCTCTACGCTATCAAATTAGAAATGAGGAGATCCGTAGAAGAACTAGAGTCACCGACATAGTATAGCGAAACTGAAGTGGCAATGGGCGGGACACATAGTTTGGAGAACTGATAGACGTTGAGGTCCCAAGGTGCTCAGGCAACCTCACACCGGAAATCGCAGTGTTGACAGACTTCCCACTAGGTGGATCGACGACATCAGAAGAGTCGCAGAGAACTGCTGGATACAAGCGGCCCAAGACCACGACGCGACGTTTGGAAGTCCCTACAAGTTACCTATCCAGCAGTGGACGTCTACTGGTTGATGACGATGTCGACGACGAGTTATAATAAAGTTACATAGGTAGTTGCGCAATTTTATATAAGAGAAATTTCCCGACTCATGCTCTTTTAGTAAAGTTGTATTCAACACTTAAACACTAACAACATATTTTTATACCATGCACCCCCACGTACAATTTCATAAATGGCAATTACGACTTTGCTTAATTTTAATACTACCACGTAAAAGTCAGTAAGTACCACATAAGGTATTTGCAATAGAGATGAATCCCACGTATAAGAACATAAGTGACAAATAATACACTAAACGTTATTTTTATAACATATTTTTTGATTTTTTATAAAGTATTTCACATATTAAAACTTCATACCAAATTTCATGACGCAGCATTTAGTAGATCATGAAATACACGTGTTTGAAACTTTAAAACGCTCTCCTGAAAAATTTGTGTTTTGTAATTAGGGGATTGTACGTAGGGACCGTCGATATGTACTTAAAATATAAGTTACCTATTTCTAGAATATCAGACACTTGTATCAACAGTTCTCTTACAGTTTTTTATTGATTGTGTGAATTATAAACGTAGTTTGGGGAAATACGTGCAAAAACATGTAATAAAGTTTTTTGAATTAGCCATGTAAATGCTAAATTACTTATGCCGGGTTGTTTCAACGATTTATTTTTCTTACGAGCGGATACCCGCGACTTCGTTCGCGTAGATATTGATTTTAATAATCCCGTGGGAATCATTTTGTTTTTCCTAAGCTCCTTTGAGCTTATACCTTGCTAAAAACTGTCAAAAGTTCACTGGCGGATGTTTAGGTACTAAGTACATCAAAATGTAAACATCCGCCAGTGAAAGTCCTATCAAAATCGGTTCAGCCTTTCAGACGTTAGCCAGTAGTCTCTAAAGTATCTACTTTGTAACAAAAAAATAATGAATGAAATCGGACCACCCGTTAACGAATTACAGCTAAGTACACATTTTGCTTTTCATCCCCTCTCCCAAGGGAACCGTGCTGAATTTCGGGATAAAAAGTATCCTATATGTTACTCCATAGTATGAACTTCCAGTACAGGTGAGTAGGTATGTTACCTCTCTATCCAGCGGCGTGTATGAGTTGGTATTTGGCAGGTATTTAACGCGATATGGCAAAACAAAGTACGGTGAAAGGTATAGGAACTGGAAAAATTTGGAAACCAGACAAATCACCGACCCGTGGGGCTATTCTCTAACTTAGTTACCAACAGTAAATGAAAGCCACTGAATTAGTTCGATATATATTGCTGTTTTACTGTGTGAAATGAAATAACTATTTATATTTCACACAGTAAAGCAGCAATGTATATCCAATTTATTCGGTGGTTATCATTTACGGTTGGTAACTAAGTTAGAGAATAGCCCCCCAAGTGGGCTATTCTCTAACGTATGGTCTATTGCATCGCTCAACATCGAGCGCTGAGAATAGAACACTGCGCGATAAAAATGCGTCGCGTTAAAAAAGCTGACGTGTGAACATATACCTACTTGGGAATACATTTGTTCTATTTGGACGCTTTTTTACGTCCGTTAAAAATCTCTCGTGTGAATTAGGCGTAAAGCCGCAATGTATATCCAACTTATTTGGTGGCTGTCATTTACGGTTGGTAGCTAAGTTAGAGAATAGCCCCCCAGGTGGGCTATTCTCTAACTTAGTGATCATCACTAAATGAAAGCCGCCGAATTAGTTTTCATATACATTGATTCTTTACTGTTTAATATAAACAGTGATTTTATTTCACACAGTAAAGCAGTAATGTATATCGAACTAATTCAGTGGCTTTCATTTAGTGATGATCACTAAATGAAAGCCGCCGAATTAGTTTGATATAGGTACATTGATTCTTTACTGTTTAATATAAACAGTGATTTTATTTCACACAGTAAAGCAGTAATGTATATCGAACTAATTCAGTGGCTTTCATTTAGTGATGATCACTAAGTTAGAGAATAACCCTACAGACAGATAATATTAGTCTCATCGATTTTAATTGTTCAAACTTCGTTTGTATGGATCTCGCTTGAGAGAGAGACTTTAAGCCGTTTGATTGCGATTTTAGCGATTTTTTGAGTCAAATTTGAGTGGCGTAAGTAGTAAAATAAATCTACTTCTTATGTTCAATACGCACTTTTAGATCTTGGCAGAAAGTAAACATACAATTACATCAGCTGGCAACCTTCGGATTGCTCGCGGGCCGCGGCACAATGTGGAAGTGCGTAGTAATATCGACGGTTGAAAGGCTAATTATATTGGTCTAAGCGACATTTTTGCGATATTGAGTTATATACATATTCAGAATCAGCAAATTTTTCTCCGTCGTTTGAGTCTGGTTAAATTTTTTTTTTTTTACTACTTTTTAAAATAATTAAAAAATAAATAAATTTGATGCATTTCGGGCTAACCAACCGAAATTTTCTGAAATAATACACAATTTTCAATAGTAATAACTTAAAAAACTTCCTTACTTAATTAGGGATATACCTAATTATTAAGTACATAAAGTTATAACAAGTCTAAATTGAAAATTTAAAAAACCCCCGACATTCGCCATTTAGTGGCGGCGGCCATCTTGAATTTGCAATAGTGCTATTCTACTAGTCAAGCCCTTTCATTTGATACCCATATCAAGGGAGTTGTGAAAAAATATATCATCCGCCATTGTGTAGCGGCGGCCATCTTGGACCGATTTTCATCAAACATAGCTAAGAACACTCTCGACTAATTCACCTTTCAAACAAAAAAAACCGCATTCAAATCGGTCCACCCGTTTGAGCGCCACAGGGGAACAGACAGACACACACACACACACACACACACACACACACACACACACACACACACACACACACACACACACACACACACACACACACACACAGACACGTCAAACTTATAACACCCCGTCGTTTTTGCGTCGGGGGTTAAAAATAGTTGTTATTTTGTTTTTTTTTTTTTTTTCAAAAAAAAAAATTAATATTTTGATCCGTCTTCCTGCAAATTTTACAAAATGTCGTCTAGATCAATTAGCCTTTCAACCGTCGATATAGTACATACGGGTCAATTTCAACAAACTCGAATTTTGCCTAATTACGGTGGCGAATTTAAACTTGCTGTTTCTAATATATTTTTTTAGCCTAAATAATAGTTAAATAGTACTAATAATTAGTCATATAGTAGAGATAGAAAAATAATTAATAGTTCATGAGATATTTCTATTTGAAATTTTCAAATGCCACCGGAATTATTTAAGCGCCACCGGAATTGAAATCCGATCCACCGAAATTGATTAATGCCACCGGAATTAGAAATAATAAAGGCAAGATCTTATTTCTTTAGACTTAAGATTCATAGTAAAAAACTTGTGGAATACCAACAATTTAAGTATCACAATTATAGTTCTTATATTTTATCTTCATAAAGATAAACTTTGGTAGTATTTTTAACAATAAAAAAGACGGTAGATATTTTAAGCTGGCAGTAATCTAATTCTTACAAGATTACCCTCAATTTGGTGATTATTAGAACATACGTGTCATCGTCATCGTTTCAACCAATATACGTCCACTGCTGGTTTTCTGCAAGAATCGCCAGAACATGAACTTGCGCCGCTTGTTTTCAGCATCTGCCAGCGACTTGCTTGATATCGTCCATCCATCTAGTGGGGGGTCTTCCCACGCTTTGTTTTCTGGTGCGAGATCGCCACTCAAGCACCTTGGGACCCCAACGTCTATCGGTTCTTCGAGCAATGTGGCCCGCCCATTGCCACTTCAGCTACGAGACTCGATGACCTATTTCGGTGACACTAGTTCTCCAGTGGATCTCCGCAATACTGATTTGATTCCGCAGGGATACTCCGAGCATAGTTCTCTCCATTGCCAGCTGAGTGACCCTGATCCTTCATATATGGCCATAGTTAGCCACTATATCTCAGATCTGTAAGTCATCACTGGCAACATGCACTGTTCGAAGACTTTCGTCTTCAGACACTGAGGAATATTGAACGAGAAGACAGGTCGATGTTTCCCGAACGATATCCACCCGAGTTGGATTCAGCGGTTGATCTCTTTCTTAAAATTGGACTTACCTAGCTGGACCGTGTGTTCCAGGTATATATACCCGTCTACAATTTTGAGTGTTGAGTTTCAAAGATTACTGGGTGAAGCGCAACATGAGCATTGTTGTTCTCATCTTACTCATGGACATTTTTAGGCCCACCTGTTGAGAAACTCTGCTAAGATCATTGAGCGTCATATTAAGGTCTCCCAAAGTCTTTGCCATAATGACCATATCATCAGCAAACTGGATAGCTGAGTAATGTCCTCACCGTTTATGTTGATTCCAAGTCCAGAAGCTTAAAGACGTCTTCTTGCTTGGCTTTGCTTGGATAAAGGTACTTGTAATCAATTTGGCGACCTTTCTTCTTCTTCTTTGATTTATCTGCAGCGACCTTAACACAGCCCAAGTTTCCATCGAATCGAAGGCTTTTCATAGTCTACAAACGCTAAGCAAATTGGCCGATTATACTCTTCGGTCTTCTGTATAATCTGCCAGAGCTTATGTATATGGTCTATGGTACTAAAGCCTTTTCGGAAACCGGCTTGTTCAGGAGGCTGGAAGTCTTTAAACCTATTGGCGAGACGATTAGTAATGAGACTCGAAAACAACTTATAAACATGGCTCAGCAGTGAGATGGGTCTGTAGTTCTTCAATAGGATATAATCTCCCTTCTTAAAGAAGAAAACCACCATGCTCCTGTATCATGGTTTTAGCATTGCGCCCTCGTCAATGACAGAATTGAACAATCGATGGAGAACTTTAAGTATTGGTCTTCCACCCATCTTCAGAAGTTCTGCAGTGATTCCATCATCGCCTTGTTTGTAAGCTGCTTGAGAGCCCATACTAATGTGGTATAGACTGAAATCCGGGATATCTCCGGTATAGGTATAGGTTTCTGTGTTCAGGTGTACAACTGTCCATAGAACTTCTCGACTTCTCTCAAAATCTCAGGTTTTGATGAAATTAACCTAGCGCTGTCGGTCTTCAGTCGCGTCAGCTGCCTCTGACCGATTGACAGGCCTCTCGCGAATACATTTAAGCCCTTATTCTGCTCTCCAATGGTCTCCTTGATTCCTTAATATCAATTTCGGTGGCTCTGTTCAATTACGGTGGCGCTTTGTTTTGCCACCGGAGCCACCGAAATTGCGCCACCGGACTTAGAATCAGCGTCAAAACTAAAATTAAAAAAAAAACTATTCTTCACACGTTAGTTTTTATTTTACAATTATGACTGAATACCTTTAATATAAGCTTCCATAAAATTTCTTTTTAATCTGCTTTAAACTTTTACTAATACACGTGACACCGGAATTACATAATTTTGTATTCCTGCGCCACCGCAGCAAGTAAAAAAAAATTTTGTGGGAAAATTATACAGCATGTCGGTTGTCCTCATACGCCGTTTGCAAGAGCACAACCAAGCGGTGCGGGGATGGACAGTAAGGTATCTTCAAAGTCGTATTGTAAGAAGCACTGAAGTATTCAAAAAGCGCCACCGAAATTGCCTTTTTTTGTAGGACATTTTTAAAAGACGTTTTAAGGCTTATTGTACTTACTTAAATTAGTCCATAAATATATATTAGCTGACTTATTTAAAGTATTTCTAAAAACACATTCCCTTTCAATGAAATTACTACACCAAAAAAAATTAATTAAAAAAATATGTAAACAAATGGAATCCGGACAGTCCACCGAAATTAGATTTTAGGCCTTAGATTTTTTTTTACTAAGAATTTAATACATTAAATACCTTAAATACGTTATTATCATGTAGACCACTATTTAAACTACCCATATAAAATTACACGTTATTGTAGTTTAACTTTACACATTAATTTTCAACCTCGCCGTGTCAAAAATGCACTTGGGAAATTCACCCATACCTACTTACCTAAGTAACTAAAAATAGTATACTTACTATAGTATGTAACTCCCAGAAAAATGATTCATGAAGTTTTGCTTCAATTATTCATTACTAGCGACCGCCCGCGGCATCGCTTGCGTGAATTAGAAGGCTATCCCTGGGAATTTCGAAAAATCATCCTTGTCGTGTCAATAATGTGGAGACATTTGGGCCGGGCTGGGCGTCGATGCGTCAGTTAGTGAGTCAGGACTTTTCTTTTTATACATAGATAGCATACAGTTCAACAAACAAACGTCTGCTAACTGTTACTGAAAATTTCTAGATAGCAAACCCCAATAAGTCTTTTTTGCGTGAACCGGGACTCGAACGCGGGACCTCGCGAGAACCTCTAACTGACTGCCTCGTCGCGTCGGTTTGAACTTATGCTAGAACAGACAACAGACATGCTTTTTTATGTCGACGATTACTTACTGTTTGATACCAATAATGCAGTGAAATAGAATGTATGTAGGCATTCAGAGCACTCCTAATAAAGTGTGATTTACCATGTGAACTAATTACTAAACTCCATTGTTCTCTTCTAATTACATCATACAAGTCTCTAGGTACATACACTCGTAATATCTGACATACTAATTGATGGAGGCTACGACATCGTCTGCGTTGGTTTTTTATTAACCCCCGACGCAAAAACGACGGGGTGTTATAAGTTTGACGTGTCTATGTGTCTGTCTGTTCCCCTGTAGCGCTCAAATGGGTGAACCGATTTGAATGCGGTTTTTTTTTGTTTGAAAGGTGAATTAGTCGAGTGTGTTGTTGGCTATGTGGTGGATTCAATTAACGATTCAAAAGTACTTGTAAAAGTTTATTTGAATAAAAAACTTTTCTATTCTATTCTATTCTATTCTATGTTTGATGAAAATCGGTCCAAGATGGCCGCCGCTACAAAATGGCGGATTACATATTTTTTCACAACTCCCTTAATATGGGTATCAAATGAAAGGGCTTGACTAGTAGAATAGCATTATTGCAAATCCAAGATGGCCGCCGCCACAAAATGGAAAAAGTCTGGGTTTTTTTAATTTTTAATTTATACTTGTATACTCCCACGCGAACACCCTGTATGGTATATCTCTATACGTTTATTTTAGGCAAGACTCGTGCTGTCCTTGCACGTCTGCAGCTATCGCCGAAGAGCATCAAGCTCACGACGAACCATGTCAAAGCATAAGTCTGAATTACCATCTCAAAAACAATCTCCGTGCTTGAAGATATTATTGTGGTACTTTAAATCACATTTTTCATTTTTATCAATGGGTTCCTGGATGGTTCGAAAACAAAATTACCGAGTAAGTACAGGTAACCCATCGGGTCTCGGTAGGTGGCGGTGATGTCGCTATGTCACCGGGCAGGACGACGTCTGGTGCGTTATATAATTATGTATTACTAGCAGATGCCAGCGACTTCGCCCGCTTGGATTCTTATAAATCTCACTTGGGGGTGGAATTTCGAAAATTCCTGAAACACGTAATTCTTTATTTTTAACCGACAGTACAAATACCGATTTTCATTGATATAACTTTAAAAATGACCGACTTTCATACAAACTTTCATCCACCATTTAACCCACATAGGGCTATTTTTTCAAAAATTTCTTAAACTCGTAACTCTTTATTTTTAACCGAAAACCTAATTACCAATTTTCTTGGATATAACTTGAAAAATGACGGACTTTCATACAAACTTTCATCCCCTATTTTACCCCCTTAGGGGTGGAATTCGCAATAATCCTTTCTTAGTGTGCGCCTACGTCACAAAAGGAAGCTACTGTGAAAATTTTAAGTTCCTAGCTTCAGTAGTTTAGGCTGTGCGTTGATTGTCAGTCAGTCAGGACAAGCTACTTTATATTATTACGCATTATGTCATTTAATGGAAGGGCTTAATACCTACTAGGATCAAGCATACTATGGATTCGACATTATTTTAGACGAAATCAAAGCATCTCTTTGACTCGCTCAGAGAAAGAATATAACATCTTTGGCTTACGACGTGACGTGTGACCTATCGCAACGCACCGGTGTGTCAACTGACCAATCGGAGCGCGTTTCCAAAGTCAACCCCACAACAGACTTGTTTTCAAGTCAATTTAACGAAAATAAATAAAATTGAAGTGCTGTTCTGTTGATTACAAAAAAATCTATTAATTACACAGGTATGCATGGGTAAAATTGTCTGAAATCAAATAATGGTTTCTTATAGATTTTGAGTTGCTGATTAATGGAAAAATAAAGAAAAAATTCCATCACGTAAGATTTTTTAGAAATCTTAATAAATGTTACCCTAGTACAAATCTGCTGTGGCAACAATTCTTATATTCGATGTTTATTTTATTTGTGGGTAGTTATTAAAAATATGTTGTAAAATGTGATTGACTGTTGTTACTATTAGTATCATTTAGTATTTGAACGTGATAAAATAAATTCTAATTCTTGAAAAAATTAGCCAAAATCTCAAATAGGTAAGTAACTAGTATGTGGCGATTTGAAAGTTATATTTTTCTTGCTTGGACAACAGGATTACGTCAAATTTTCATGTTTTTTATGAGCGGGATAGCCGTAACAAAGATTTGCACTGGAACGAAAGGATTAGCCTTTGAGAGTATCATTGAAATCTGAAATTGAAAGAAAATTTGGTTGATCCAGCTAAAGCGCTTCTACCTTCACTTAATATAAAACTTAAACTCATGAAACAATTTGTGAAACCACTATCAAAGCAAGGAGTGGGTTTCAAATATCTTTGTGATTTTCCATCATTTTCAGAAGCCAAGGTTTAAGATTGAATATTATTTGGTCCAGATATTTAAAAACTCATGAAAGACGAAGATTTTAAAAATAAATAAACTTTGAAGCAAGGAAACGAGAAGGTTTCTTACAAAAAGTTGTTAAAAATTATCTGGGCAGTAAGAAAAGTTCAGATTACGTGGAATTTGTGGAAAATATATTAGAAAATTTCAGAAAATTGGAATGCAACATAAGCTTAAAATTGCATTTCCTGAAAATTCACTTTGATTTCTTTCCAAAAAATCTATAAAAATATTTAAGGGAAAAAAGGAGTAATATTCCATCAAGACATAAAGGCTATGGAAAGACATTGTCGAGGGATATGAAATGTTAACATGATTTCAGACTATTGCAGAGGTATACTGAGAAGAATGAACACAGGTGAAAATCTTTAAAAAGAAGCTTCAGTAACAAACGGAATAGGTATTACAAGGATTTATAATAGTTTATTTAGTAATTTAGTTAAGTACTAACGTCATAAAAATGTGAATTTGTACGTAAGCTTTGTACGTTTTTTTTTAAATTTTAATAAAACGTCGTCTTGAGGCATATAAAATGATTTTTTTATATATCATATATCTAAAAAAATCTTACATGATAAAAAAAAGTCAATAGCATATTCGCATTTAGCGTCCCAAAATTACCTAATAAATGTACATTTCAAAGAAACAATTTTCAAAAAGGTCATATTTGCATACCTGTGTTATTATTAACGGGCTAATCGGGCTAATAGTTGATTAACTTTCAGAAAAAAGGGAAACAAGTTGCTATCGCACTCCTATGATTAAGTAAGTTTATGAGTAAAATTTTTGCCTTAAGTTAACGAAACCAGACTATGGGAAACTTTTTTTAATGGTCAAACGTGGGTCAAACTTTAAGTGTAAGTAAACATAACGCAACTTTAACTACCTATGGTGTAACTGTCCCTAAATAAAATCTTCTGACAAAATCTGCTTTGAATGAAATATGGATTACAAAAAAGGTCGACGAATTAATTAGCGTTAGCGGGTTAATCAGGCTAATTAGAAAATATTCGTGCAGATAAAAAATTTAGTATCCATTGTTTGCACAAGGATACAGGCGGTATGTCGTCGGAAGATCGGGTTTTCCTATTTCGGTACCGAAAGCATCTGCAATTGACGTTCTCCGATCACGACTTGTGCCTTTAAAATAATATGAATGCCATTTGTAAAGGCACGCGGCAAGGATATCACGAAACTAGGGAAATCCAGCCATAAACCTTTGTATGCGGGCTTATAAATCGGTTCACACAGCTTTGCATTTGAAGTGTAACTATTTTTGGACCACACAAAGTACATTGTTACAAAATTAGTAAAGTTTAATAAACCATGTACCTATTCTAAATCAGTGAAAATCATTAAGCATCTAACGAACAGTAGATGGGCTTAAGAGCTTTGAATGTGAGCGTGCTTGTTCTAAAGCCTCCTCTACACGTCTGCAGATGCGTCCGCGGACGTCATCTGCGGATGCGTCCGCAGACGTATAGAGGGGGTAATCTGTGCATCTGTTGTAGGTATTTAACGTCCGCAGACGTCCGCAGACGCGTCCGCCTCGAATCCGATTGTTGGCGGTTTTTGTGGCACAGATCAAAGGGTTTCGGCACGGACGTCCGGCGTCTGTCCACACGTCTGGCGACGCATCAGTTTCATCGGAGTTGCGATTGAGAGTCCACGCGTGCTTTTTGCGGTTTAATTCTTATTTAAATGGCTAATAATATGAACACCGAGTATGCACACTCACGTAGTAGTTAATAGTACTAAAAAAATAAATAGCTGCGGCAGCTACGGTTTCAATATCCATTTTTAAACGTGCGTGTTGCGTCTGTCAAGAATAAATCTAGACTGATCGACCTGCAGACGTGTGGACAGCTCGTGGTGATCCATCTGCGGATGCATCTGCGGGCGTTCGCGGACGCGTCTGCAGACATGTAGAGGAGGCATAAAATCCTTAGCCTATCCTACTCTACGTACGTATATTATTACGTCTTACTCAAAGATTTATTTATATCATAATATAAATGAGAGCTATTACGCTCTTCTTAATTATATTATATTCATAATAATTTATATATGTATATTTATATCGGAGGTCATGGGTTCGATCCCGGGGCACGCACCTCTAACTTTTCGGAGTTATGTGCGTTTTAAGTATTTAAATATCACTTGCTTTAACGGTGAAGGAAAACATCGTGAGGAAACCTGCATGCCTGAGAGTTCTCCATAATGTTCTCAAAGGTGTGTGAAGTCTGCCAATCCGCTTGGCCAGCTTGGTAGACTATGGCCAAAACCCTTCTCACTCTGAGAGGAGACCCGTGCTCTGTAGTGAGCCGGTAATGGGTTGATCATGATGATGATGATGATGATAAATGAGAGCATTTCTTGTTGCAGGTAAACGTGGTGCTTGCGTCGGACAGGAAGCAGTGAAATAAAGTGCAAGTGCAGTGTGCTCTCAGTTGCGAAAATGAGAAGACGCTCGCGAAGCTGATTAAATTATAATGCAAGTGCAACACTAGTGCATCGATATTTAAGTCGACATTCAAAGCATGTCAAGTAAACATTGAACTATGGCGTTGACAAACTTCACGGTGGCGGGGATCGGAGGCGCGACGCCCGCGCTCGTTGCCACGTCACCCACTCCGCTACGCGTCCAACTAGATGATCTCCTCTACTCCCCTGAAGGACACCAGCCGGAGTACGCCCCGAGTTACGCCGGCAACGAACCCTTTCTACCGCCTCTCGACGTGCAACAGCCCAGAAAATCAAAAGTTCGAAAACGCGCCGGCACCGCCTATTTACCCCCGCCCAATCAATTCACACATTACCCCAGACAGGACACGGTCGCCCAAAACCCCTTCAATAGTCCATTAAATCCCCAAGTCTACCAACAACATACGAGACTCGACTTACAAGAGAATCAGAGGATTCAAGAGATCAACGCGCAGTACGGTAACACGGGGCAGTACGTTCACGATCCGACCGGGGATTACGATTACGAACAGAGGAGAAACGATAAAACCCGACCACCGTACAACCCGGGGTACGCGGACAATCCGTACGGACCGGCGACGACGCCCGGTCCACTATCTAGTCGAAGGTTTGGTGCGGACCAAAGCAATTTAAACCGTCCTACGACGTCGCCGTTGCAAAGTGCGACGCGAAAGCAAAATGAGGCTGGAACTAAGACAGGTAGTAGTGGTAGTGCACCTCCGGACCGTCCTCGAGGATTCACCAAAGTCGAGACCGGAAGCTCAGGCGGCAAGACACAACTACACGCAATCCTAGATTACGACGATGATTATTACGAAGATGTTCCTGGATCAGGTGAATATATTTTAAAATTTAATACTAAATTCACGTAAATAAGCGAACGTGCTACTGGCAAATAGGCACAACACAATGCGTAAATGGGCTATACGTAATACTACTAGGCGCACTTCTTTGCGGGCGACGATTGGAGGGGGGAGGTATAAATGGTAAAGGGTAAAATTTTGGACTACAGTTCGAAAGATTTAACCCAAATTGTTGGTACCTTATTGGAACCAATTTTGCTGGTTACCGTTTATAAAACTTTAATCTCCTTTAACTGACCCTAACCTGACGTTAAATTTTATAGAAAAAAATATTATTGGCTGATAATTAAGTATGTCTATACCTTGGACGAATGTCTATAACTATGATAGTGAAGGAACGTTATAATTAGATTGTTATCCGCTAAATAGTCTTAATACCAACCTACGAGACATTGAAATGGCACGATCGCTCCAATTACTTCCACTATCAGTCGATAGCCTTCGAGGCCGGCATACCGCCGTGTGAAATGGGAGCGAGCCACCGATTTTATCGCTAGATTACTATCAGTAAAACCACACTACAGAAAATTAACGTCCCATTGCTGGGTACAGGCTTCCTCTCTTACAGGAAAGGAATTTAGAGCAGCCACGCTGTTCCATTGCGGGTAGGCCAGCTTTACGACTACTAGGTACTACTTAACTACTACTTTAGTAGAACTTCACTATAGTGATAATAATCGGGATATACTACCAGCTACATGCTCAGAGCTGGTAGGTACCTACTGTGAATTTGTTAACAGATAAGTATAAATTAAAAAATTAAAAATCCCCGACGTTCGCGATTTTATGGGGGCGGCCATCTTGGATTTGCATAGCGCTATTCTACTAGTCAAGTCCTTTCATTTAATACCCATATTTAGGGAGTTGTGAAAAATATGTAAACCACCATTTTGTGGCGGCGGCCATCTTGGACTGATTTTCATCAAACATAGTTAAGAACACTCCCAACTAATTCACCTTTCAAACTAAAAACCCGCATTCAAATCGGTTCACCCGTTTGAGTGACACACGCACAGACACGTCAAACTTATACCGTCGTTTTTGCGTCGGGGGTTAAAAATCAGGAACACGTGATCCGCAGATGAACATGTTAACCGCTAGACAACCGAGGCAGACCCGAGGCAGTAAACTCTAGGCTTTATTTAAAGCGTTAAATCCAAGGTCACAGTACCTATATGAAATCGCTAACGCTTTTATCTTAACTCAAACACGAAAGGCCTTCGATTGCTTTAGTGCCGACTGGCCAATGCCAGCTAGACAATGAAAAGTTTATCGTGGACGTTGAACATGAATGCCGAAAATGTTCCGGAAAATGCGATTGTGGCAAGACTTTTATAATAGGTACTCTCAAAAATACCACCACAATCAGTTCTTATTTTTGTCATGAATAGAATAGAATAGAATAGAATAGAATAGAATAGAATAGAATAGAATAGAATAGAATAGAATAGAATAGAATAGAATAGAATAGAATAGAATAGAATAGAATAGAATAGAATAGAATAGAATAGAATAGAATAGAATAGAATAGAATAGAAATGTTTTTTATTCAAATAAACTTTTACAAGTACTTTTAAATCGTCAATTGAATCTACCACTGGTTCGGAATGCCGTTCCAACCGAGAAGAACCAGTAAGAAACTCGGCGGTTGCTCTTTTTTTTAAATAACAATACAACAATTTATGTACATGATTGAAATGCTGTCTCGTGCATTGCTGGAACAAATTAAATCCATGCTTTTTTATCATTTATCCTATAATCTTCAATTGTTTATGCTTTTTTTTATAATATGCTTACAATTCTACACATGTGAAGATAGGCAGACAAAAGTAGCCCCATTTCCGATTTCCATGTAAATCGATAAACTCTTAGGAGCAAATAAATTTAACTAGGAGGCGATTTTTCACGCTAGTTTTCATTGAAAATAACGCAATTTACATATTTAAACTCAGGTAAGTAGTAATAAACTAAACTTTTTTACGGACTTACAAGATTGATGAGATAATAGTTTACGATCAAATTGTATTGGAATCATACTGCATTCTTATTCAATCTGAAACTCATCTTTGAAACTCATCTCTCATCTCATCGTCATTTTGACTGGCCCGTTGGCGCGGTTGGCAGTGATCCTGCCTACCTCTCCCGGGTTGCGGGTTCGATTCCCGTCCCGAGTCTGTCAGTCTGTATTTATGTAAGTATATAAGTATGTATTATGTATTTATACATTTATTAAATATTTATATGTGTAATATATGTAAATATGTATATCAGTCGGTTGTTACCTATAACACAGGCATTAAGTGGCCTACTTTAGGAACAGCCGACCGTGTGTGTATGTGTGTATATTTATTTATTTATTTATTTTATATTTATTTATCTCAATCCACATAGCTCTGTAGAAACAAGATTATGAAACATTTGAAAAAATGTACGGTAAAAGCATCGTTTTTTACAAAAATTCAGTATTTAGGACTTCCTAGGAGTTATCTGATGACAAAGTTTTGTCTAGTGTTAAGTATAAGAAATACAGGATAATAAATTCCAATACTTAGGTAGGTATTTGATGTTTTTAAACAAATCACATCAATCTTGTAAGTTCGTTAAAAATCTGAAGTTACCTACTTAAGTAGTCAAGAACTGACCAATGCCAGCTAGACAATGCATAGTCTTCCGTGAACTACAATTACATGAACATGAATGCCAATATCCTAAAAAATGCCACCGTAGCTTGCTAATCACTCTACAACTAGTTGCCATGCCTTTCATGCCACCAATAATTATTAATCAAATTACCTTGTATAGATGAAAAATTATAACAATTGCAATTATCGTTGCATGAATGCTAGTTTTTGCATCGTGTATTGTAACGTTGTCTACGATATAATCTCTACATCTACTGTCTACGTCACGGTGTCAGTGATAGATTATTATATATTTTCTATTGATGTAGATAAAGGTCAGCTAGGTCAGCGCCTATCCATATTTATATAATAAATGCCAAAATATATCTATCTGTCTATTACCTTTTCCAAACTCAACCTCTGAACTCTGATCTTGTAGATAGCTTGCATACTATGAGGACGGACAAAGGCTACTTTTTGATTTATCATACTTTTTTTCCGGAAATCCAAAGAGTTCCTAGCATACGAAACTTAAAACCACGCGAAATAATTATTCACGGGCATCAATTAAGTAGTTTACAATGAAGCACACTTTCCGATCAGCCTAGACATATTTTACTTAGATGTTGCTTCACGAAGCCTGTTTTCATCAGCAGCACAAACGGCTATTAACATACGTGTTTATGTGTTGGGATTGCGTGAAGCGTCTTTATTTTTGAGTCAAGCGCACAAAAACACCAGAGGCCTATGCCGACTTTGTACATCGTGGCAACGATGATCGAAATTCGAGTATTGACATTTGGTGGTTGGGGTTCACGCCACCAAGTTTATGTACGGATTATGATGGAGCCTCGAAGATGCTTCTGTCCACGTACCTGATACGCCAAGAGTAGCGCGGTGTTCGTGAGTCTACAAGGTTGTGAAATGACACGCTTCAAACTTCAAATAATTAATATTTTACTTTGATTCTACATTAAACAAAGAAAGCTTAGGCTAGCGTACAACGGCGGGCGGGAAGCAACTGCGGTGCCGCATGCAACGGCGGCTTATATAGCGACCCAATTTGAGAAATGCCTACGTCGGCACATGTCCCCTACATGACACACAATGACTTCAGAGCAAAATGAACCCAAACACTCTTATTTTAAAGTCGTAATTCAATAGTTTGAATATTATTTTACAACATTTTTGTTTAGGGCGCTGGCTGTTTTCGAAAGCTGAATGTATTGGTGAACTCAAACTTTAATATAAGCCATTTTAGGTCCATTTTTCTCTGAAGTCATTGGGATTCGATCAATAGTATTTAGTAAAGTTTTCGAGCTCTGCAAAGTGAGACTAAGCAAGTTTCGACCTCGGTTTCACTTTCGAACGTTATTATCATCATAATATTCTTTAAGATTAAGTGCCTACTCTGAACGGTTAATCTTACGGTACTTACACATGGAAAGTGCGTTACCTACATAATCAGGTTTGGTTGTTTAATTTCTATAAGCATGATTTTATAGAGTAGTGCTTATAGTTTCAGATTTTTTTAATATATAAAACAAAGTCGTATTTGTTCGAACACTTATAACTCGAGAACGGCTGGAGCGATTTTCATGGTTATTGTGGATTTGTTGTATTTGTCTCTGTCCCGAATAGCAGAATAACTATTAAAAACATTGGAAAATTGAGGAAAAAATTAAATAAAAGAAAAAAGATTTCCACATACAAAATGTTCATGGGTTTCGTAACATGTTCATCCCGTCAGTGTCGATACGGTAAACTTGAGCCCGTACCTAATGCACAGTATAATTCTTCTACGTGTGTTTGTCACCTAACTCCTCCTAAACGGCTGGACCGATTTGGATTAAATTTTGTGTTTATATTTCAATGGGTTTCTGGATGGTTTGAAAACACAAGTACCGGGTAGGTTCAGGTTACCTACTGGGTCTCGGTAGGTGGAGTGGATTATGGAGTATTCACCGGGCAGGACGACGTCTACCGGGTCCGCTAGTTTCAGATAAAAAAGGCAGCATAAATAGCGGCTTACGATCTCTTTGGTTAGTAACAGATTAGTAGATCTACATGTCTTGTTGCGAAAGCGCATATAGCATCGGATTCCTATACATATATCAGATCTATATATATATATATATATATATATATATATCTGTAATCTGTCGCTATACCTAGCAACGTTATTGTTTGTTACATATCGTATGGATTTTTCGTTGACTGCTCTCATACTGCTTTTGACGGAGTGATCATTCTACGTTTGATACACGAATGTGAGAGACATATTATTTTCTGCCTTTTGCCATATATAAGAGAACATTTTTAGGGTTACGTACCCAGAGGGTAAAAACGAAACCCTATTAATGTCACTCTGCTGTCAGTCTGTCCGCCGGTCACAGGTCTCTAGCTCGCAGACGAAATGAGTTACAAACTTGAAATTTTGGCATTTTATGTAGAATTTGACCCAAAATCAAATATTGAATTTAAAATTGAATTAAATTATTTTTCAGGGGGGCTCCCATACATGAGAAAGGAGCCGGAAAAAAATTTTTTTTCTTACCCTAGCTTGTGGGGTATCATTGTTTAGAACTCATTAAATGAGTAAGAATATGTATTTTTTTAATTTTTTACTTAAAAAATAAGGAAATGGGGGCCATCAAAGTTGTCAGCTTTAGACCTTTTTTGTGACGGGGGCTATCTCAAAATCTAAACTAGTTATAAATATGATATTTCGGTATATTATGTACCATATGCTCTAAGTATTTAAACAACAAATACTGAAAACAACGATTCATAAAATAGTTTATAAGCAGTGGCCTGTGACCCAAAACAAACGAACATTTTTTGGAGTTTTTCTTCACGGTTTGTAGCGATGTCTAGCTCGAAAATTAAATATTTCTTAGACTCAAAATATTATATTGTTCACAATTATGTACGGAACCCTAAAAGAGCGAGGCCTGACTCGCACTTGGACGATTTTTCGGTCTACGGCATTTCTTAACAAATAACAACTCTGCTAGGTGAATTATGGACATATTATTACAGATAGATTGAATATATTTTAGAAACCGGGCGTAAATCGATTAATTATGTAGGTACGCTGGTTAAGTCAGTAACTTCTTGTAGATATGGGTGACTGATAAAATAAATAATTAAGTACTCACGATAGTTTAAAATCTGAAGATTTTTCTGTAAGAAGCTATAATATTTGTACCTATGCCAAATGCATTATTAGTTTAATAAGTCTGTGGTAGGTATGTACCTACCTATAATGGCAATACGACAAGACAAGCTTTATTGCACACAATATGAATAGAAAATTTATTGATATTACTTGTCAATGTTTAAATTATTGCTCACGTGTAGAATAGCAAAAGGCATTTTCTAATGGAATTCACTGAAAACAATGCATGGGAATAAACTGTGTTCCTACCATTTGACTTTCTAAGAAATGGCCATCGGCTACTGCATAATAATTCTCGAACAACAAACAGTCTTGGTTGAAACGTAAGTTTTGTCACTTTCTTACTTTATATCAAGTGATAAAGACTTTTGAATTTGAATTTGAATTTAAAAATTACAAAATCAAATAACTCGAAACACCAAAGCCAAATGACCGAATCTAACAAATACCTTTTGCCGGAGCCCTTTCAAATACCGACCTTAGTTTGGGTGACTATTGCTCTAGACCTGTTTCTTTGTGCACTGAATGAATATTATCTAGATTCTAGGTACTTAGTTCAGACAAAGATAGCGTGAGTCAAACAGTTTGTAAATATTCTATTAGGACACCTTTAGTGTTTTTGCTACAGCTAGACTTGCTGTAGGTGTGACTCTGTATCGATACAATTACTAATTAAAAAATTCAGTAACTGATTGATTCATTTTTGAAAACCTTCAAGGATCTGACGTAATAATTAGTTTTACATAATAATTAACCTTTATGTCCTAAAGGTTCTATTCCTATTATGTACCTACTATTCCTTAAAGTTTAGGTACCTAATACCTACTTATCTATTCTGGAATCCGGAACCACAACACGGAAGAAAAGCACCTGGAAAGTGCAAGCCGATCTTTCACGTCCGGAAACATAAATACCAATCGGACAAAAGATAGTTATTCAAAACTCAAAATTGTTTATTCTATTGGTACACTGTACACTTTTAGAACGGCAATTTAAGAAGTATACATGAAAGTGAGATAAAGATTATAATTAGGTACGAAAACTTAAAACTTAAACTTAACCAACTATTAATTATGTATTCTACCAAATTAGTAATCATGTGGAAATCAGAAATGGCATTGACCAGATAATCGGAACCTAGGTCGTGCAAAGTTCGACTTTTAACATTTCTAACACTAGAAGCGGTATTATCACAGGTTTCAAGATTTAGTCATAATATTTTTATTATGCTAAGCGATGACTAGTTAGAAATCTTGGGAAATCTCAAGAAGGTCATGTAGGTAAGCTCAAGGATAACTATTTTCACAAATCTGAGTCAGTTCTTTTTTGTTTCTATGCAAAAATTTATTTGACCGTATAACGCCACCGGTTGTTGCCATCACTGTTCGCGATTAAATCAACAGCTATTTTACTTATTTACTTATTAACTATTTTATTTAGCGTGCCTACAATGTATACGAATATACGAATTAATGCTAGATAAGTACCTACCTACTTCCTAAAGACAAGAAGTAAACACCAAGTGTCAGTTGTGCGTCAGGCAGTTAAAATTAACTTAACGTTAAGGTTAAACTTGCCCACCAAAAACCAAGCATAGTGGGTAGGTAAAAAGTTAACAACTCGGTTTTGCTCAATCCAAACAAGTGTCAGTTGTGCGTCAGGCAGTTAAAATTAACTTACCGTTAAGGTTAAACTTGCCCACCAAAAACCAAGCATAGTGGGCAGCTAAAAAACTTTGGTGGTACCAGTTAATCTCAACCCGTACCTACGTAACCTTACACTAACCGTCTGACATGCAACCAAACTTTAGACTTAGTCTCAAAATAATCTATTCCAATAAATTTATAGCCAGACTAGCTTCTGCCCGCGGCTTCGCCCGCGTGAATTTCGCTTTTTCACAAGTCCCGAGGGAAACGTAGATTTCCGGTTCCCGTTACCGCTCCCTTTTCCAACCTTTATACCTAGTTTCAAGGAAGTTATAATCTACTTATAGCTGTAGCTATATATTTCGGTTTTTTTCAAAATCCCGTGGGATCTGTGCTTTTTTCCAGGCTAAAAAGCCTATGTGTTAAGTCAGGGCATAGGTAATCTATCTCTATTCATTCCACTCATTCAGCCAAATCGGTTCAGTAGTTACGGCGTTCAAGAGTAAATAACACACACACACAATCTTTCGTCTTTATAATATTAGTGTGATATCCTAAACGAGATGTATGCTATTTCGCAACCCGTGACCCGATATGCAACCAACTGACGAAACATCTTCAGCGAAACGTCCACGAGGTGTCGCATTATTTAGAAACACCTATTAGTTATCCGCTAGATTTCTGCGATCTATGATGCCTAGATTAGATTTTTAGCTCTGAATAAATATTGCGCAAAAATTAAATAAGCATTCATTTAGATTGTAATCTAGGGCATTGCATACGAGTACGTCTGAAATTAGTTTATTAAATAAAATTAAAGTTTGACGTGTCTGTGTGTGTGTCATGTGTGTATGTGTGTGTGTGTGTATGTGTGTGTCTTTCTGTTCCTCTGTAGCGCTCAAACGGTGAACCGATTTGAACGCGGTTTTTTTTGTTTGAAAGGGGGATTAGTAGAGAGTGTTGTTAGCTATGTTTCATGAAAATCGATCCAAGATGGCCACCGCTATCAAAATGACAGGTTATATATTTTTTTCACAACTCCGTTAATATGGGTATCAAATGAAAGGGCTTGACTAGTAGAATAGCACTATGCAAATCCAAGATGGCCGCGACCACAAAATGGCGAATGTCGGGGGTTTTTAAATTTTTAATTTATCATACCACCACACATTATAAATCCTTCTTCTTCGTTACACTCTTGGCAGAGTGGTCGAGGTCATCCAGAAGTGACGTCTTTGATGGCAGATGTTATGCGCCTCATGAGTAGTCGCCACTTCTCCCTGCAGGGCAACAGCTTTATACACTCGTGCAAGGGACTGCCAACAGCTGATTTAATTTGGTCCTTCCTCTTTTTTTTCTAGCCTTATAATAATTACTAATTTGTGCCTGCGGCTTCGCTCGCGTGAATTTCGATTTTTCACAAATACCGAGGGAAACGTGAATTTCCAGTTCCCGTTCCCGCTCCCTTTTTCAACCTTAATATTCACTTTCAAGGAAGATTGCTATAGTAATCTACCTAATAGCTGTAGCTACAAAAATCCCGCGGGTACTGTCGATTTTTCCGGGATAAAAAGTTATAGCCTATGTGTTAAATTAGGGCATCTATCTCCAATCAAAATTTCAGCCAAATCGGTTGAGTAGTTGCGGCGTTAAAGAGTAACATACATACACACATACTCACACACAGACACACACTTTCGCCTTTATAATATTAGTGTGATTAGGTATTAACTGATTAATATTTCCAGATACGGGTCAGCCCGCGGTAACGCCCCTCCAGGGTCCCATACTGCTGCGCAATGGAAGCGTTCCCGTCGTGCCACTAACGTCGTACCCCACAGTCAACAATGGAACTTATTACCAAATACCAGTAAGCACAATTTTCCTTAAAATTAAATACCGCATTCTTGAAAAAATTCAAATGTGAAAATCACAACACGAGAATTTTTTTCGATCTACCGCCACATTTTACATTTTACATTTTACCGCATTTTACCAGGATAAAAGTAGCCTATGTGTTAATTCAGGGCATAATCTACCTCCATTCAAAATTTCAGCCAAATCGGTTCAGTAGTTGCGACGTTATAATCTGAGTAACAAACTCATACATACATACACACAAACTTTCGCCTTTATAATATTAGTGTGATGACGACAGTGATACAAACACAAACTCTACTAAAAACCTGGAAAATGCAGTGGAAAAATGCTTTTCGAAACGGAGCGGAAAAACGTGGACATGAGTGTTCCAAAATACAGTTCATTTTCTTTTTCCAACCTTATGAAGGTTTGCTTAAGCAGACTTGGAAACCCTTAAACTATAAGTTAGTGCTGTTAACGGCGCGCTTTTGTTATTAACGTAACTGTAACGTGCGCTATTGTTTGACCAAGTACTATTTTGATAAATTTACTAACTTAATTAATTGTTTTTTTTTTATTCCTATAAGAGCAAAATGTTGTAAAATATTTTTAAATTACAAAATCGAATGAACACCTAAAACTATTTAATGAGGTACCTATCTACATACGTCAACTAATTAATTTAATGAGTAAAACTCGCATATTTTAGTATGGCTCATAAACGATTATCGTGCGTAAAACAGTACGCCGAAGGCCAGCCTATGTCGGCCAGTCGTAACTTCAGTGTGCTTAGTCTAAGATCGGAGCACTCGAAAACGAACTCGAAAATTATTGATCGAATCACAAGTGAATTCAGAGCAAAATGAACTCAAATAATCGTATTTTAAAGTCGTAATTCCATAGTTCGAATATGTATTTTACAACATTTCTGCTTGGGGCGCTCGTTGTGTTCGAATGCTGAATGTATTGGCGAACTCAAACCTTAATACAAGCCATTTTAGGTCTATTTTACTCTGAAATCGATCAATAGTTTTCGAGTTCGTTTTCGAGTGCTCCGATCTTAGACTAAGCACTATGAGCAATTCGCAGAATCATTAGAGCAAACAAATTTGTTTAAGCCGGGTCAAACAGTCAAACTAACACCTGTGTTTGCGTTAGAACAAAACAAACTTAATACATATCTAAGTTCTTTGGACGATTTATGTCAAAGGTTTTATTGTATAGTCCTAAGACAATGTTGGTATAGTCTGATTTTTTATTCGGTGGAATAATGACAGTTGTCATTTAAAAATATAGTGGGCTATTTGTATGAAAAACAGGGTTACCACCTAAAGTTCGATTTTACCCTAAACTAAAGCACCTGAAGTATCTGTCAGGCATTTGTCATATCTACATGAGGCAATTGATTTTTATTTATGTAAGTTTTGAATTTATTATCTTTTTGTGGGAACTGTTTTATCTCTGGTAACATTAAGAAATGTCAGAATTCCACGGAATTAAAAATCAGA
The DNA here is from genome assembly GCA_920104075.1 of Melanargia galathea. Lineage (NCBI taxonomy): Eukaryota > Metazoa > Arthropoda > Insecta > Lepidoptera > Nymphalidae > Melanargia > Melanargia galathea. The sequence goes on from OV049876.1 coordinate 12,489,996, forward strand.
GTATAGTGTGGTATAGTGAACTATAATTATGCAATGCATATTCTTAGGTACATATATATTATAGTACTAGCTGACCCCCGCAACTTTGTTCGCGTGTTTATAGGTTTAATATAGGATCGGAACGGATCTCACAATTCTTTTATGTACTTAAACTAACTAAATGTAGCCTAAGTTACTCCTTATAACAACACCTATCTGCCATTAAAAGTTCCGTTAAAATCGATCCAGCCATTTCTAAGATTAGTTGAAACAAATAGACAGACCGACAAACATAAATTTAAACGCACGCCAGTTTAAAATAAGCCGTACGTACTAAGATCCGGGTCCCATGATATTTGAACCCAATAAATGTCTGTCATTTCTGAACTAACAAACCTATGACCTTGAAATATTTACGGGACAATATATAAAGTACTACCTTTCTAACAAAAAAAGAATGAGTGAAATCGAACAACGCGTTAATGAATTACAGCTAAATACACGTTTTAACTTTCATCCCCTCTCCCTAGGGAACCGTGGTGAATTTCGGGATAAAAAGTATCCTATGTCCTACCTCGGAGTGTAAACTCAAATCGTACCAAGTTTCATTCGAATCCATTCAGTAGTTTCGGCGTGATGCGCGGCCAAGATACAGACAGACAGACAGACAGACAGAAAGACAGACAGACAGACAGACAGACAAAAATGAAACAAATTGCAGTTTTGGCTTCAGTATCGATTATAGAGTGCCCTGCAATAAAAATTTTCAAAATATCTTCAATGTACAGAATTGGATCTGTTACAGTTTTATTATATTACTAGCTGACCCCCGCGACTTCGTTCGCGTGTTTTTAGGTTTTATATAGGATCGGATCGGATCCCATAATTCTTTTATGTACCTAAACTAAATGTAGCCTGTTACTCCTTATAACATTGAAAGTTCCATTAAAATCGATCCAGCCGTTTCGGAGATTAGCTGGAACAAATAGACAGAACGACAAACATAAATTTAAACGCACGCCAGTTTAAAATAAGCCGTACGTACAAAGATCCGGGACCCAAGTTATTGGAACCCAATAAATGCCTGTCATTTCTAAACTAAACAACGTATGACCTTGAAATATTTACGGGACAATACTTAAAGTACTACCTTTCTAACAAAAAAAGAATGAGTGAAATCGAATAACGCGTTAATGAATTACAGCTATATACACGTTTTAACTTTCATCCCCTCTCCCAAGGGAACCGTGCTGAATTTCGGGATAAAAAGTATCCTATAACCTACCTCGGAGTATAAACTCAAATCGTACCAAGTTTCATTCGAATCCATTCAGTAGTTTCGGCGTGATGCGCGGCCAAGATACAGACAGACAGACAGACAGACAGACAGACAGACAGACAGACAGACAGACAGACAGACAGACAAAAATGAAAAAAATTGCAGTTTTGGATTCAGTATCGATTATAGAGTGCCCCCCGATAAAAATTTTCAAAATATCTTCAATGTACAGAATTGGATCTGTTACAGTTTTATTATATTATAGATAGAAGAAGATATAGATAGAAGTGCAATGGTTGCCCGAACTGACTTACTTACTTGATGCAAACCAACTCGATCTATAGATACTTATACTAATATTAAATGTGAAAGTAACGTTTTCTGTCTGATTGTGATCTTTTCACGTCTAAACCGCTGAATCGATTTCGAGAAAATGTAGCAAAGAGATAGCTTGTATTCCGAGGAAGAAGGACATAAGCTACGTTTTGTGCTAAAAATTACACTAATATTATAAAGGCGAAAGTTTGTGTGTATATATGTTACAGCCAAAGTAATAAATAAGGATATTATGTATACCATCCAGCCATTATAAATATTATCAACTCAATTTGGATAAAGTAATAATTGACACAGAATTATTAAAATTATCTAGCTATTATAAATAATATTCAGCTATTTTATATAATATCTTGGAAGACTTGGATAAAGTAACAAAACAAGGACTTATGTTTAACTGATCACCAGATATTGCAAAATATAACGTCAAATAAACAGTTTATACCACCCAAAAACATAGTTACTTCTGCAACAGCTTCGGCGCTGGGGGAAGTGCAGCCCCATCGCCCAGGTTGCGTAGCAAATCCCAGGCACCCACGCTCACCACCGCAGCTTCGGCTTGCTGGTCGCCTTCGACCTGCCTCATCCGCTACGGCTCGCGCGGGTCCCTACGATTTTCCACGGCGGGCGGGGGCGCGTATTTACATAATATACATAGCCAGAATGCACCCATAGGATTCTGCTTATGTATACATTGTAATGCAGTTTTCAAATTTTGTACTACAAAGTATACACGAATTTTGTGTACTACTAGTATATATTTTGTAACGTGGACGCGCGCGTGCATCGTTCCAATATATACAAGGCCAAAATGCAACCATACGTTTTTTTTTTTCAAAATTAATTAGGTAACTGTTTGAATTTAACCGACTTATTGCTTTGGGTTGGGGTGCTCAGATTTCGTTTTGGACCACATTCTACCTAGGATCCAATAGAACCTAAGTGCCCGGCCTGCGGCCGGGCACCTCAATATTTATGTTCTAACCTAACCTAACCTAGCTTCTGTAAGTGGCACGCATCCACTAGTTCAATAATAATACTTATTTTCGTGAGGTACTTATCTTCTGAGGTGTCTCCGGAGAAATTACAACAGCTATGCATATAATGTTTCTATCATCAGCTTTGGCACGGTCTACATCAGGAATTTTAGGCTAGGTTAGGTTAGGTTAGGTTAGGATAGGGTAGTTTAGATTACGAGATCGTGGTGATCACGCCACACCACAAAGGAATGAGATACGGGAGGGGAAGCAAGGCGGGCCGTATTTATCATTTTGACCAACGTTCATCTGCTATTATGAATAATGTCTGGTTTGACATGATATTATGAATAATATCTGGACAATTTAGCTATTATTTATAATTGCCAGTCATTATGAATAAAAGCTAATTAATTACTTTGGCTGTAACATATACATATGTAATATGTATGTGTGTATGTTTGTTACTCTAACGCTGCAAGTACTAAACCGATTTGGCTAAAATTTGGAATGGAAATAGATTAAACCCTGCATTAACACATAGGCTACTTTTTATCCCGGAAAATTATATATTATATACCTACTTATAACTTACAATGTATCTGATTTCAATTAGAAAAAGTAAACTGGCGAATCTGCAGTCTTAAATCTACATGATAAATAGATAGCGTTACCTATAAGTAAATGCGTAACTTAGTGCATTCATGGACATGTATTATGCATAAGTTATACTCACAGTTAGAATGACCTAATAATGACATGTCTATAATTTTTATGACTTTATTTAGTAAATCACTTACAGTCAAAGTGGTCGGTAACAACTTATCACTTTTGCGTCATTATAAATTCCTGTGTATGAGTGCAGTACAGAAACGAGTGTCATTTTAAATGTTGCCTGTCACAAGGTTGACACTTTAGTTTGACGTGCGTACCGGCTTATTTAGTTTAAGAGCCCTCTCCATGGCATCGACAAATCGTTGGTGAGTGGAGTCTAAACCAGTGATTTCTGCATTTAGAGAGCGAGACGTCTTCAGTAAAGAAGAGTACTAAAAATATATACATAAATAAATAATAAATTAATTAAATAAATAAATTTTGCTTGAGATATCATGATTTTTAGTGAAAAACGACAAAGTAAAAAGATGCAAATCTAGGTTTGGTATTTCGCCTATTTTAGCAAATATTTGGCAATTTTTTACATGAACTAAAGACATTTGTAATTATTATGAAGTAACCTATGATAAGACTTCGGTAGTTTTTCAAATTTCTAGTTTCTTATATAGTTTATTTACGCACGAAGTTGCCCCAAAATTTGCCCAAAAATAGTGATTTTTCAAGCGTCATAACTTTCAAAATAAATATAATTTTACTAATATTTTTATTTTATGGCATAGATAATGGAGATATAAATTGATATCTGGCTTAACTTTAGACCTATTGCGACAAATATTAGAATAATAGGCGTAATACGTTTGTATGGAGAAGCGCGTGAAGAGAGCGGCCTTAAGAGCGAACGGTAAGACTTCCGATATTAATTAGCTAAATATGTTTTAGACTACAGCATTTTCGTGCACACAGAATATGTGTCACATATAAAAAGTCATTTCCCAAATATTGTTGACTTCCAGAAAAATTAATCAATTTTTCAACTCATATAATATACCTACTTACGATTCTAGCGCCTTCGTCATCTTCGTGACTCGTGACTGAAACTAACATAAATGTTACAAACACACATAACCACTCCTCTGCATTGCGTAGTCGGGTAAGACGGCTTTTGTCAAAGCTACATAGCAAACAATCTTTCATTATACAATTGGTTTATATACGCAACAATGTTGGCCATCGCAGTTAGTATCTGCCTTAAATGGGCATCGTACCTTGTTGCATATTACACAATTGATATAATTTATTACACCTTAATGTATAGTTAATACTGTATCATTAGCACTTACATATATTAACGTAATAACACCTTTGTAAATAATGTAGTATAGTAACAGAGTCCAGAGGTGCGCGGCTTTGCCCGTATAAGTACTGCCTACATAGAGACCATAAGTATTTCAAATCATGGAAATTGATTCCCATCCCAAACCAAGTGTGGTAATGCTGCTCGATATCAAAAAGTAATAAGTATCTATTATTATCATAAAGTTTCCTACATCATAGAAGTATGGTACCTACTTCTATAATTTGACAATTTGTATCGAAAAATAAGAAGGGGGATGCGAGTGGATTAATAATAATCTAACTTAACAAAAGATATATCTATTTACGACGGACTGCAAGAATTACATTTTTCTCTACAATTTAAATATAGTTACCTATTATGTATAAGAAACATGGCTTTACGTCTTTACGTCTAAATAAACATGTCTACAAGTTGATAGATATAAGAAAAACAAACAATACACAGACGAACGATTAGTCTCAGTGATAATTGACTGTGTAATTAAATCTAAGGTTGTATTACAAGTAATTGGATGTAAGTACCTAATGCTAAAAGCAAACGTCTTCTCTATACGCAGTAACTGACCTGCCTCTCTGTTGGTACGACATAAATCTTAAAGCGTCGTTTTCCTTAAGCCTTTTAAGATAATAATATATATATGACAGTTGAGCGTGTGAAGTGAAACCACAAGTAGCAAAGGATGATGGGCAAAAATGTATGGAACCTGGTACCGGCACCAATCGGTATGAATGGTACATCGTTGGAAAGGTCTTTTTATCTATACATCTATATCTATATCTTCTATACATATAATAAAATCGTAGACTTGCCGTATCTGTACATTAAAGATTTTTGCAAAATAATAACTGGGGGATGTTAGGGATAAGCAATAGAACGTAAAAAAGCTATTTTTTTAATTTTTGTCTGTTTGTCTGTTTATCTGTTTGTCTGTATGGTTGTGCGCGCATCACGCAAAAACTACTGAATGGATTGAAATGAAACTTGGTATGATTTAAGTTCATACTACGGAGTAACATATAGGATACTTTTTATCCCGAAATTCAACACGGTTCCCTTGGGAGAGGGGATGAAAGTCAAAATATGTACTTAGCTGTGATTTCATTCATTCTTTTTTTGTTAGAAAGGAAATACTTTAAAGATTACCAGCTAATCTCAGAAAGGCTGAATCGATTTTGATGGGATTTTTACTGGCGGATGTTTACATTTTGAGCTACCTAAACATCCGCCAGTGAACTTTTAAAAGTTTTTAGCTAGGTATGAGCTCAAAGGAGCTTAGGAAAACAAAATGATTCACACGGGATTTTCAAAAACCAATATCCACGCGAACGAAGTCGCGGGTGTCCGCTTGTATTGAATAAGAATATCCATGGCGCTAGTTAGTCCCAGTTCGCTGTCCAATCGGAGTAACCTTGATTTATTTTTTCGCTGCCTATTAAAATATTTCAATTTTCATCTCTATATCATGATGTCTATAATATTGTCTATTGCATATTAAGTATGTAATACATTTCCCGGGCATTGTCACCAATCACAAAGTTCCTAAATATATACGTACATACATAGTTACTTAGCTATTCCTTTCCGTCCGAATTATTACCGAATGAATAGTCAACTATGAACTACCGTATTGTGTTTACAAATAAATCAAACTCTTAGGCTTCATTATAAAATGTCTTAATTTAAAATATGCTATAAAGTCTGATTTTTTATTCAGTGGAATTCTGACGTTTTTTAATGTTACCTACTAGAAATAAAACAGTTTCCACAAAAAAGATAATAAGTAAATTCAAAATTAAATAAAACTAAATTGCCTTATAAGTAGATATGACAAATGCCTGACAGATACTTCAGGTACCTATTTATTTTGGGGTAAAATCGAACTTCAGGTGGTAACCCTGTTTTTCATACAAATAACTCATTATATTTTTAAATGACAACTGTCAGAATTCCACTGAACTAAAAATCAGACTATAGCAGAGATGTTTAGATAAATAATTGTCAATAAATACTTATAGCTTACATAAACTAATTTACTGTAAAATTAATCATACCTGCATGGAATGGTAGGTAGTTAAGCTAGATGTGGATACAGTAATAGAATATAATTTATTAAATAATATTTGGAGCCTAATAGGCACTTAGGTACTTACTTGTACAGAACATTTGACCGCGCCAGTTAAAGACCTTGTAACTGGAATGAATTAATGAAAGGCGTGGATGTAGGGAGATTGAGGACTTGGACACATAAAACGCGCTGCGGAAACTTGACTAAAACGCTCCTAGAAGTAGTAATTAATACAAGCAACTGCAACATGAATATTCACCGGACGCATCGCATTCAAGTTGTCAACCAGTCACATCAATGTCAGGGACGTGACATGGTGTGTGTGAATAGGATCATCTACGACATAGATTGAAGAAAACTTTAACAGCCCCCGCACACTGGGCCACTACTGACGACGACTAGTGGCCGCCACAAGTCGCGGAAGAGATTTTTCATATATTTTCTTGTGGCTCGAACGCGGCCACTCGAGCGCTCAGTGTGCGGTTGTACCATATAAAACCGGTCAAGTGCGTGGCGGGCCACGCGCAGTGTAGGGTTCCGTAGTCACAATCCTCGAAAAACAGATATAACTCCTTAACCTGTGAACCCTACTTAGCCGTGATAGTTTTCCTTTAAAATTGATTATATACCCTACTGCTGTGAATTTTTTCAAGTTCCTATATACTGCCATTTGGCTGATAGAGGGGGGGGACACTTGACTCTAATAAAAATTTGCACTTTAAAACATCATATTTTACAAACGGATCTAGAAATCGAAAAATGATATTCCCACACCCACAGTATTTTTAAAAGACCTATTCAACGATATCCCACACTATGGGGTAGACGAGAAAAAAAATATTCATCCCCACTTTACATGTAGGGGAGCTACCCTAAAAAAAAATATTTATCAAAATTTTATTTCACCACTTTGTCGGCATGATTAATATTTATACTCATGCCAAATTACGGATTTCTAGCACTAATAGTCTCTGCGATTAACCGAGGACGGACGGACAGACGGACAGACGGACAGACGGACAGACGGACAGACGGACAGACGGACAGACGGACAGACGGACAGACGGACAGACGGACGGACATGGCGAAACTATAAGGGTTCCTTGTTTACTACGGAACCCTAAAAATGTATGAAAAATCTCTTCCGCGACTTATGGCCGGCCACCAGTCGTTGTAAGTAGTGGCCCAGTGTAGGGGGCTGATATAGTCTCCTTTATCTTCTTTGTCTATACGGTAACCAAGACGTTGAGGTGACCGATCAGTCGCTGCATTGTCTTGGTTACAATGCTACGTTCTAAGCTACGTGTAGACACGTTTATGACAAACAAAATATCATCGGGGGTGATGCTGTGTTGTGAACACTGTCGTGTGTTTTATGTGAATACACGTGCACGTAACCGGAAATATTTTACTTGAGCGTATTATATTATGTACGTCAACTAAACGGAAATTATTTTTATTTTATTTTTTTGGATTAAAATCAAAAAAAGTACAGTATTTTGGCGTCAGTATCAATAATATCGATTACATATTAATTGGGCGTCATCTTTTAGTTATTTATGTAATAACAAACGTAACAACATATAGCAAAATTATGCAGATTGGCCGAAAACATAACTAAAAGCGCGGGAACTCTCCGCGTATGAGTCTCAAATTATAATTTGGCCCTTGTACGTTTATTTTTACGCAACATTGGCCGTTATACTGCAAAAAAAAATAGTACTCCTATGCAGAAATATCATGTTTTTTAAACTCATATTATAATAAATTGGATCAATTGGATGCGTTTACCACAAAAAAGTAAAAAAGGCCAAAGTGTCAGTTTGGCCCTTATACATAGGAGCCATCGATGTCCAGTAACACTAATTAAATAGGTAAATACAAAATTAAAAGTAATTAAATATGCTAAATACAAAGTTACAATAAATGGAATGTAAGAGAGAAAACAAGAAAAATAAAAAATAAAATTATTTTTTTATAATTATATTATGTGACGCAGCGAAACAACCTCAAAAGGTGCTTTTTGACGAGCAACTTGTGTATGTTTTTGATATACATACATTTCTGACAACCAAAAACAATTTTTCAGTGTTTACTATTCTTGCGCTTTGATTGCGTCTGTAGAGGTCTTTATCTAAATTCTAAACAAGAGCAGAATGTATTATACCGGTCCGCCACACTGGGCATGCCGCCTAATAAACTACATATTAGTATTGCGCCGGCGTCGGACCGACCGCGGCAGGAAACGTCCGTTCGACCGACAAATGACGACCACGCACTGCACAGCTTCTCTTTATATCTCACGACATTTGGTGCAACATTTCTATGAATGTGTCTAACTATTTAGCCGTAATAACTTTTTACAATTGCTTGAACGGGAATTAGATTTCAGGTGAAAACATTGTTTCTTAAAAATCTACGTATATCTACCTTCATAGTATATACAATAGAAACTAAAACGTTATAATAACCCAATTTCGGATCATCATCATCATCATCATCAGCCTATTTCCGTCCACTGCTGGACGTAGGCCTCTCCCAGGGTGCGCCACACCGTCCGGTTCTCTGCCTTTCGCATCCAATCCCGGCCAGCGACCCTTTTAAGGTCGTCGGACCACCGAGCCGGGGGTCTTCCTACACTGCGCTTGCCGGTTCGCGGTCTGCACTCGAGGACACGTCTGCTCCAGCGGCCATCGGTCCTCCGACAGATGTGACCTGCCCATCGCCACTTCAACGAGCTGATCCTGCGAGCTATGTCGGTTACTTTAGTTCTTTTCCGAATAATCTCATTTCTGATTTTATCCTTCAAAGAGACTCCAAGCATAGCTCGCTCCATAGCCCGTTGAGCGACTTTGAACCTGTGGACAAGCCCCACGGTCAGTGTCCACGTCTCGGCTCCATATGTCATCACAGGTAGGATGCACTGGTCAAAGACTTTTGTCTTCAGGCATTGCGGCAGAGATATTTTTTTTGCGACAATTTCGGATACGGCGGTTAAATCCAACAAGGTCTCTTGCGATAACATTTCCTACTAACTATGGATATATGCAAAATAAACTACTTTTGCAGTTTCTACGTCTGTTAACTGTCGAATCTTCCTAACATCGTAAGCAGCAGAGCTAAGCTTGCCAGCAAGTGTTGCTATATGGGTGCCCCATTGAAGCTTTGCATCTAGGGTTATTCCCAAGAACACAGTTGTGTTCTCAGTTTTCAATGGCTGACCAAGACGACGACAATGGCTGACTAATACACAAGACGTGCACAAACATAGGTGTACTCTCTATTCTCTCACTCACATAGGCCGATACGATTGCAGAGAGATCAAGCACAGATCCTGTGTGCCCTCCAAGGCACATAGGCCGTGGCACATTAACACCCGCCAGCTTTTTTAATGCCGCATATTTTTGAGAATTGCCCAAAATTTTTTGGAATTAATATTTGTCTCCAGCCCGAATAGCAGAATAAGTATTAAAACATTGGAAAATTAACAAAAAAATAAAATAAAAGAAAAAACATTTTCCCATACAAAATGTTCACGGGTTTCGTAACTGTCAAACATCCCGTCGCGTCGATACGGTAAACTCTCACACCTGTCTGTACCTATATAATTCTTCCGTACGTGTGTTTGTCACCTAACTCCTAAACGGCTGGATTGATTTGGATGAATTTTTTTGTGATACGATTGCAGAGAGATCAAGCACAGATCCTGTGTGCCCTACAATGCACATAGGCCGTGGGACATTTAACACCTTAACTACCGCATGTTTCTGAGAATTGCCCAATATTTTTTTGGTACGAGATCCCTATTCCACGATCACAAACGAATATAAAACTACCTAATTTCAAAAGTAAGATACATCTACTAAAAATATTATTACGGACTTTTAAAAATACTCTTATAAGCCTTATAAATAAACCCCAAATAAGATAGACATGAAAATATCGTTGTAGTCTCGTAGCCATACTTTAAGCTCTACTTAAGCTCTCCATTGAAGCTGCTTAGTCACAAGCGTGGGTGGAAAATAAAGAATACAAAACGATTTATAGTGTCTATTAATCTTAACTAATCCTATATAATCCATATAAAAATGCAAACAAACAAGTTTTTAGTGGGTAGGTTTAAATATACCTGCTGTTCCACATTTAAGTAAATATTATTATTATCAACGGTATTTTGAGGGGGTTGAATTTTAAAATCCTTACTTAGCATTTGACTAGTTGCGTCATAATATGCATGCCAAATTTCATCCTTCCGTCCAGTGGTCTGAGCTGTGCGTTGATAGATCAGTCTGCAGTCAGTCGGTCAGTCACCATTTCCTTTTTGTACGAGTTTATTTAGATAATAGAAGTAGTCCCTATTAGTAAAAGCATCTATAAATTACGAGTAAAATTAATTTAAAAAATCTAAGAATCTATGAAATATAATTAATCAACAAAAACTATTTCCCACCATTTTTTCCTGAAAACCTACGCGTAGGTACGTAGAGGATATGCTATAGATAGTTGGAAAAATATGTTGAGCTTCAATATTGTCACCATGTCGTCCACTTCAATGGACCAGCGCAGCGTGGGCACTGGAGGCAGACCGCAGACGTGAGCGATTCACAAGATAGAGCAGAGGCCTATGCCGACTTTGTACATAGTGGCAACGATGAACGAAATTCGAGTATCGACACACATTGACTTCAGAGCAAAATGAACCCAAACACTCTTATTTTAATGTCGTAATCCAATAGTTCGAATATTTATTTTACAACATTTCTGCTTGGGGCACTGGCTGTTTTCGAATGCTGAATGTATTGGCGAACTCAAACCTTGAAATAAGTTAATTTAGGTCCATTTTACTCTGAAGTCATTGTAATTCGATATTTTAGAAAAGTCTTCGAGCTCTGCAAAGTGAGATGAAGCATACAGTGATATAACATGCCCATATTCGACTGTTAGGTATATTATAACAGAGCGTTCACCTTGTTCCTCGTCTCCAAGGAGCTAACCTTTGTAAATGAGTTAGTATCAAGATTTATCATCAGTTCGCGACGCACGACTTTTTTTTTCGCAAAACCTTGAACTATATACGCGACTAATCGAAAGCCTATTCTTCTGCGTATAGCCTTTATCTGATGAAAAGAAAACATACCATTTTTAAAAAAACTTTTATACTTTTTGTTTTTCAGTTTTCGGTATTGAATTCTTTATATTTATTTATTTCATGTATGATGTAGGTAGGTAGTCTTAGGTCAACTTGTGGCTCTTATGATAAATCAAGACTCTACCATTGGTGCGGAAAGCGGATTCTGCTAAAAAGAGCCAATGAGATTGAAATAATACTGCTGACATTTTGATTAAAATCGATCCGTTAGGACCCAAAATTCGAGGTACGCTTAGTTAAAATCCCCACTAATAAGTATTACAAAATGCAAAACTTTGTTTGTTTGTTGGTTCTTCTTCAATCGTGCCGTAAATTCGCTACGGATCGATGTGATTTTTGCTTAGGAGTTAGGTATAAGCTAAGGCCCTGGAGAGTGATAAAAGCTCCTTTTTATCCCGAGAAATCAAATAGTAGTCAAACCAGCCCAGGGGATTTTTAAAAACCTTAATATACTACGCATGAATTAGTGAAACACGCGCAAAATTTCATACTGATTCATTAAGGTAAAACTCGATGAAGTAATAAAGACATTAAAATATCACGAACAAATAAGGAAGCCTGCTAATTAAAATGCCCAGCAACACTCATCATTAGTAGAAGCTAACAAGTAACAACAATTTGCATGCCCACGCGCCTTAATAAATCCTTCGCATATTAATTGATGTGTACACTTGTACGCTTTCTCCACTAAAATACCTTTGATGATTCAAAGGAGTTAAACTTTAGTTCCATTACTAACCTATTTTGAATTTAAGTTTAGAATTTCTTGCACCAAATGGGTAAGCAAATTAGCGTTTTGATTGTTAGTCATATTATCAGAATAGACAAAATTGCATTACGAAATGTAGTATAGATCGACCAGAATCTCATGAAAAGTAGGGAAATTAAATTTTGTAGTAAGCAACACTAGATTAACTCGGCTGCCCTAGTGATAAACAAAGTAATTACATTCAGAACACCTTACCTGGGGTCGTTTCACGAAACGAAAAATCAAGCAACTGCATTTTAAATACAAAAACAAAGTAATCAACATCCAATTACTTTGTTTTTGTGTTGTGCTTGTTGTTTACTTGGTTTTGCATTTATATTCTGGGTTAGTGTGTGCAGTTACTTTGTTTGGGCAATTCAAATTTCAGTAAATGGATCAAGTTATTTGAAATATTAAACTGTGGTAAAAAACTACTCGACATAAAACTTTTGTTAATGCAAAAAAAGTCAATTTCCCAAAAAATGTTAGTTACTTTGTTTATCGCTAGGGCAGCTGTAGTGTTGCTAACTTTGGAATTTCATTTCCGTATTTTTCATGAGATTCTGGTCGATCTATAACTGTACCATTGTTAACTAAATATTGATTGATCATTTGTGTTCTGATGTTCTAAGTTTCTTCAACCAACATCTGAACACGTTATGATAAAAAGATTACCTACTTAGGTCTAACAGGTACTTACAAGTATAAATTAAAAATTAAAAAATCCCCGACATTCGTCATTTTGTGGCGGTGGCCATCTTGAATTTGCAATAATGCTAGGTATTTTACTAGTCAAGCACTTTCATTTTATACCCATATTGAGGGGGTTGTGAAAAAATATGTAATCCACCATTTTGTAGCGGCGGCCATCTTGAATCGATTTTGATCAAACATAGCTAACAACACTCAACTAATTCACCTTTCAAACAAAAAAACCGCATTCAAATCGGTCCACCCGTTTGAGCCCTACAGGGGAACAGACAGACACACACACACACACACACACACACACAGACACGTCAAACTTATAACACCCCGTCGTTTTTGCGTCGGGGGTTAAAAACACAAATAAAACATTTTATTATAAGTCGTCTAGAGGAGTTAAATTTATTAGTAAAATGTAAACGAACCAATAACACGCGTGAGTCACTAGATTACCAGTTACCACGTTTTTAAGAGCACCTACCTACGTGGTTTGAATTGACGCATAACGTACTATCTGTAAGTAGTTTAATTCTAACAAAATTATACCATATTTTACCAACTTAAATGTCAGAGTGGCGTGATAGAGTCGTAGGCAGGCGCTGGCTTTGTTTTAAATACTTCGGAGATTTTGATATCGCGGTCTGCATATCAAGTGACTAAATTCTTAAGGCATAGTGTACAAGGCATGTCGGAAATGCCAACTCCAAATAATCTGGAAAAAAATTGGCTGTCTGTAAAGTTGGTTTACGGACGATAATCTTACGTGATAACGTCATGAGAAAACAAAGAGAGATAGATACGTCACAAGCCGAACGCTTAGTTCCGCGCTCTCGCTTGTACGCGGAACGTGACCGATGAGTCATCCTTTTCCGTGCGTGTACCCGTTCATCGATTTATAAGACGTTATCACGTCAAAAACTTTCGCCCTTGTAAAAGTTACACTGATTGAATAATATTTGAATATTCAATTCATATCTTTCTGGCGTGCGCTGCGAGAACACCAAACCAAACTTGGTTGAATATACAACAACCCTCTGTGACATCGGTCCACCAAAAATAAACCCTCATAAAAGAAATACAACCACACAAATGCGTTACATTGATAATAATGATTCACTTGCATACATTTTCTGTACTGAATTCTTCTATAGGAAAAAGATGCTACGTTTAATTTCTTTCGGACCCTTAGGTCCAATTCCCTGAATGTCCTGTATCTAATTCCTGTAATGTTTAATGCAAGAATGCCCATATTATGTCCAATTCCTGGAACGTCCTATTAATTTAATTTGAGTGCAAGTCACTGCAAACTAAACTAACTTAGCTTAGCTAACCTCTCAACTGCCGGCTTTGTTAGCTAACGTAATTTAGCGTAACTTATCGCGCGAACTGTAGAGCTACTAACTGTAAGCTTAGCTAAGCTAATCTGAACGATAAAAAGATGCCGAAGCTACACGAGTTACGCTAAGTTAGTTCGCTAACATTCCTAATTAAATAGGTAATTTTGTATCCTAAGCCTTACACTGCAAATACGTTAGATGCCACTAAAATAGTTTTAAAACCCACCTGTGCTCTGTTCAGACTTTTTAAGTGTCCTTTATTGCCTTAAATAATATGTTTCCTCTCGACATACTATATATTGTACCTATTTATTGTTTTCGCGCAGTCAAGCGATGCAATGTTCCTCGAGATTTGGAAATTAACAAATCAAAATTAGCACTTATCTAATATACATACTCCTATATAAGTAGGTATATGGGTGTAAGTAATTTTTCCATATTGATACATGTAATAAAAAATAATAAAAATTTTTAAAAAAATATGTTATAAAGTTAATTTTCAATATATTTTATGTAAGGAATCTGCGCAATCAGACATTTTTCTATTATTTTATTATTTCTATTAAAAAAATCTATATTAACTATATAATTTACATCCGTAATTAGGTCAGTTAATAGTCAAAAAGTTCTTCATTATTTAGAGAAAAAATAGAGGCGCATTAATTGAAAACGTAGTAAGTACCTAATTACCACTTGATTAAAATAACTTTGCTTAATGTTTGAATTAATTACGTACTATTAATATATATATAGCTGCTCGTGCTGATTCATTGACTGACTCACTGATTGATCACCCCTCCTGTAAAATTTTGTATGAAAATTTTTTTTTTCACAAATGGTTTCGTATAGAGGATGAAAATTCATTCAGAACAAAAATATGGAGAGAGCTGATGATTGAGGATTTCAGAGACGAGCGAATGGCACGCTTAAGGTATTGAAGATAGGTGGGGGGTGCTCGAGCAAATGTCACTCGAAACGTCATCCAATTGGCAGTGAGCTGAAAAAAAATTCAAAATGGCGAAAAAAAGATGGCCGCCATACAAATTTCGTCGGTGTCCATCTCAGAGGGTATAAAAGATGGAAGAGTGGTTTCTTCGCAAAAGATGATCAGGATTAAAAGGTCTACTGGATGAATAGAAAAAAAATCAAAATGGCGGAATTTATTTTTCCATAGAAAATGTATGGCGAATGTTGAAGACTACAAGTTGTGAACTATGCAAGGCTTTGATGCGGTTCTTTGGGGATGTCTCAAAGAAAAATATGGAAAGACATGATGATTGAGGGTTTGGAAGATGGTTGAGGAGCCCGGGCAGGGTATTGTAGATAAGTGGGAGGTGCTCAAACAAAAATTACTCGAAACCTCATCCAATTGGCACTGAGCTGAAAAAAACCTCAAAATGGTGGATTTAAGATGGCGACTATACAAATTTCGTCGGTGTTTATCTCACCAAGTATACAAGATGGAGGAGTGGTTTCTTGGATAAAGATGATCAATACCTAATGATCTACTTGATGAGCAGAATGATTCGAAGAAAAAATATGGAGAGTGATAATGATCGAGGATTAGGAATATGGGAGAGATAGGTGGAGGCTGCTCAAACCAAAATACCCGAAAGCGAAACCTCGCGGTCCGCTTGCGGGCCGCGCACCCAAGCGCCCTACTTTATTTATATATATAAAGCTACTTGAAGTTACGGACTGATCACCTCTCCTGAACAATTTTGTATGGAACTTTTTCACCATACTTTCCATGTGTGTAAAATTCAAAAATTCTAGGTCACCAAAATTATAGAGAGAGCTGAACGTGGAAAACTGACTAGAGTGCCCTAGGGGATCTCGAAAACTATCAGTCGGAGAGGTATCGTCTCGAAACAAAAAATGTTCAAAACCTTGGGCCATTGGGTGAACCGGTAAAAAAAATATGGCCACCATACAAAAAAAATTTCGACTCCATACAAAAAAATTCCTAATTTTCAAGAGGCTCTCCAGAACAATTTTGTATGGAACTTTTTTCCCTTCACTACTTATGTGCGTAGAACTTATGGATCTTCCTTCAGAAAATTATGAAACGTCATGAATGTGGAAAATTTACCAGAGTACCTCATGGGTCCTCCAAAACTACCAGTCATACAGACATGGTCCCAAACAAATGTTATTAAAGACCTTGGGCCATTAGGTGAACCGGTAAAAAAAAGATGGCCGCCGAACAAAAAAAAATTCTCTCCATACAAATTTTTTGGGTAATTTTCAAGAGGCTCTCCAGAACAATTTTGTATGGAACTTTTTTCCTTTCACTATTTATGTGCGTAGAACTTATGGGTCTTCCTTCAGAAAATTATGAAACGTCATGAATGTGGAAAATTTACCAAAGTACCTCATGGGTCCTCCAAAACTACCAGTCATACAGACTAGACGTGTGCGCCGCGCCGACCCGCCGCCGCCGCCGTCATTTTTTGGACGCCGCCGCCGCCGATCTGCGTATCGGCGTAAAATCGGCGCGAGTTCTAAATGTTTTAGAACACCCTCCAACATCATTCACCCTCTTCTATACCAAATAACCTAACGATTACACCACTCATATTCCATATTTCTATAAAATAAATTACAAAAAAATACGATCGATATGAAGTTATACCTTCCTATTCATAATAAAACTTAACTAACTACCTTACTACCTACTTACCTAACTAAAAAACTTACTCCGACAACATCTGCTTCATCATTTTGTAAAAGCCAAAATAAATATCCATTTATTTTGCCTTTTCGAGAATCTTCTCGCAAGGGATTTATGTTTGTCGATTTGTAGATCACTCATGCCTTTCGATAGTGTATCTAACGAGGGGTTAGAAGACTTATTAGAATAGAATAGAAATGTTTTTTATTCAAATAATCTTTTACCTACTTTTGAATCGTCAATTGAATCTACCACTGGTATCAATCTATTGACGAAATATGAGGTCAATAATTATAGAAAAGAAGATAATACCGACTCGAACCACTATCTCTAGAGAAGCCTTAAACTGATTTATTATACGACTCCATGTTAACACACACGTAACAAGATATTATATTGGCAAAAATTCAGAGCTATGCAGTTCTCACAACAGACCTTTAGTCCAGTAACTTTGAACTCGTCTGTCCATCGAGTGGGGGGTCTACCTATGCTTCGTTTACTGGTGCGAGGTCTCATTTAAATTTTCATCCCCTATTTAACGTACTTGGGGATAGAATTTTCAAAAATCCTGAAATATATTTTATTTTTATTTTTTATCGCAAGCCTAAATACCAATTTTCATGGATATAACTTTAAAAAATGATAGACGTTCATACAAACTTTTATCCCCTATTTAACCCCCTTAGGGGTAGAATTTCCAATAATCCTTTTTTAGTGGGCCCCTACATCACAATTATAATTATTTACTTATTTATCATAAATAGAAGTTATTGTAAACATCCTTAAAATGTACTATCAAAAACTAGTCCTTTACGGTTCGCCAAAATCGCCAAAATCTTAACGCTAGGTACCCCATACTTGCAAACGTTAAAGTTACTGGACTATTTGGCAAGTTGTTGTTATTGCAAAAGTTTTATTTAATTGTACCTATCTGATTTTCAGTAAAAATAATTCTACAAGTTAGACAGTTTTATTAAAATTATCCGCGCCGAATTTACGCCGAAAACACGCCGCCGCCGCCGATTTTTGACCGGCGTGCGCCGCCGGAGATTTTAGCATCGGCGCACACGTCTAATACAGACATGGTCCCAAACAAATGTTGTTAAAGACCTTGGGCCATTAGGTGAACCGGTAAAAAAAAGATGGCCACCGAACACAAAAAAAATTTCTCCATACAAATTTTTTGGATTCTTTTCAAGAGGCTCTCCAAAACAATTTTGTATGGAACCTTTTCCCTTAACTATTTATGTGCGTAGAACTTACGGGTCTTTCTTCAGAAAATTACGAAACGTCATGAATGTGGAAAATTTACCAGAGTACCTCATGGGTCCTCCGAAACTACCAGTCATACAGACATGGTCCCAAACAAATGTTATTAAAGACCTTGGGCCATTAGGTGAACCAGTAAAAAAAAGATAGCCACCGAACAAAAAAAAATTCTATCCATACAAATTTTTTGGGTTCTTTTTAAGAGGCTCTCTTAGATATTTTTGTATGAAACTTTTCCCCCCAATACACGTATAAGTAAATAGAACTTAAAGATTTTTTTTTTTTCACAAAAAATACAAAACGTAGTGAATGTGGAAAAATTACCAGAGTACCCTAACGGCCCTCAAAAACTATCAATCATAGAGGCATGGTCTTGAAACTAAAAATGTTCAAGACCTCAGGCCCTTTGGTGAGCCAATAAAAAAAGATAGCTACGGAACAAAAAAATTCGTGTCCATACAAAATTTCTTTTTAATTTTCAAGTGGCTCTCCAGAACATTTTTGTATAGATCTTTTTTTTCCACTAAACGCATGCATAGAACTCATTAGTGTCCTTTCAGAAAATATACGAAACGTGATACCAATATTTCTTTCTATGTTTCAAGAGACTCTCCAGAATATTCTGGAATTTCTTTATTTTATGAATATTGAAGAGACTACAAGGCCCGCGAGCTGCTTGCAGCTCGCGCACCGAGCGCAACACTAGTTACCTACTATTATTTCCACTCATAAAATAAATTAAGGATGATGAACTTTATTAGGTACCTAAGTAGGTACCTACTTATGAACAAAGATTTTTTTTAAATTCTACAAGTTGGTTGTTTGAAATGTCTACATATTCTGTTAATTAAACTTTACCCTTTACGTTACAGTAAATGGCTACCGAATTGGTAATGGATATAGTAATAAAAAATAAGGGAATGTGAAAAATTTGGAAAACAATTCTGAAACGAGACTAACATGTATAATTTCTAGGTAGGTACTTATTTCAAATTTGAATGCTACCTACCTCATTCACAGTTTCGATAAGATGAAAGCTTTTTGAAGCAAGGAAGAAATATTTATTAAACCTTATCAAAGTATCGCATTTAATCACAGTAATTTATATCTCCATATGCGCGAAAAATAACGTATGTAGGTATATAAGCTGGCTCAATGCAATATAAATTTTTATTTCTGTAAATTTATTTTAGTTACCTAAACTTATAAATAAAATTAGCTTTTTAAGCTACTTGTATAAGCTATGGAACAGTGAGTCGGATATACGAAATAACGTGGATATGTAAATTATAATTGACATAATATAAATAGTATATAGAAAATACATAAATAATAAACATGTTTGCATTATAGCGCCACATATATACGCTGATAAGATGAGAGCAGTCTAGCATCAATCGAGGCTTTTTGCTCACAAATTTATGTAAATATATTTAAGCATGCAAGGTTATTGACACACTTACGTCCAACATACAGAGAATTAGTTTAAAATTGCTAAATAACGAGCGCTTGCTATATTACTTAATGACTCGATCCAGTTTTCGATTTATATATTGCATAACGGAATAGATCATCGTAAATCATTATAAGTTAAAACTTATATGTTCGTTACAATATCTAAGTATAATTTATTGATCGATTGAAATCACTTTTATAATTTTGACTAAATACCTAATACGCATACTAATAACCATATCTACTAATATATTAAATCCTAAAGTTTGTCTGCTGTGGTCTCTTACATTTTTTACAGCTAAAAAGCTGAGCCGACGTTGACAAATTTTTGCCAAATTGTAAATATTTCAACTGTTTGACACGTTCATAACCTACATTTTATCCCAGAAAATTTTCAATTATACAATTTCTTAGTTATTTAACTTTAACTTAGGTAATACTTACTTAAATTTTTTTAAAGTATCACATAAAAAGTAAGTAGGTAATTGTCCTTTAAATCTTCTTAATATAAAACAAAGTCGTGTTATTTCGAACATTTAAGTAAGTATAACTCGAGAACGGCTGGACCAATTTTTATTGTTTTTGATTTGTTATATTTGGGACCGTCCCGAATAGCAAAATAACAGTAACTATTAAAAACATTGAAAAATTGACGAAAACATAAAATAAAAGAAAAACATTTTTCCATATAAAATGTTCATTGGTTTGGCAACTGTCAAACATTTAATGTTCGTCCCGTCGATACGGTCTCACCCTCTCACCCGTACAGTAAGTATAATTATTCTGTACGTGTGTTTGTCACCTAACTGCTCCTAAACGGCTGGACCGATTTGTATGAAATTTTGTGTGTATATTTTAATGGGTTCCCGGATGGTTTGAAAACACAATTACCGGGTAGGTACAAGTAACACTACCGGGTCTCGAAGGTGGCGCTGATGTCGGTACGTCACCGAGTAGGACGATGTCTGCCGGGTCTGCTAGTTAAGTAATAAGTAATAATGTTCTTCATTCAGAATCACAAGTAAGTATGAAAATATAATGTACCTTATCATGATATTATCATAGTTGTGATTTCATTACTATTTTATATCCATGGGCAATATTTATCTTGATATGCAAGGGCCGTTTATTCTTCTATATATCCATAATACGAGTTATATACTTATACGAGCATAAAAGTGTTTTCGTATTCGCAGAATGTTTCGAGTCCTTTCGCATTATAATTCCCGACACTCTCGCGTTTCCTTCACATTGTCTGATTTTGTCGTGTGATAAGACCGCAAGTAGATACCTATGTTTATGAATGCATGGATTCATGCTATAATATGTATCTACTTACCTATTATTTGAACTGCAATGAACCTTGCCTTCGTCAAAGGATGTAGGTAATCAGAAAAGCTAAATATTTTTCCGCATACCAACGTAGCTACGTAGTAACCGGAGTGCTAGCCAGGTAACCTCCAAGTGTGCCTGGGTGCTGCTGGTCCTCTTGGATACATCCGAGTGGAAGAGCAGTATTCGGGCCGGTGCACCGGTACACGGTAACATGGTTAATAATTTCGGGGATATTGTTAGCCATGGCTAATGACCTGGCGGAGGGAGGTTTCTCCGCGTGTCCCTCTGATTAGCAGAGGGCACTGCGGATGAAACTGGGGGTGAGACACCCCGGGGCGGGGGGCAGCGATGCCCATCGCGGGAGGAAGAAAACCTCGTTAAAAAATTACGGGAGGGCGCGAGCCTCTGGAGGGACAGCCCAGAGGCGAGCGGGAGCCCCAGCTGGGGCGGCTGCCGGACACCTGGGATGCATACTTTGGGTTCCCCAGGCGTCCAGCACACAGCATGAGGGTCATGCCGTGGTGGTTTTAGTGGGTACCCGGCTGGAGTCCCACATAACCTTCGTTCTGCCGCATTCGGCCGCAGAACGGGGGTACCTATAAAAGGTTTCCACCACGTCAAAAAAAAAAAAAAAAAAAAGCTACGTAGTAACCACTAAGGGGTAAGTAACAATCGTAAGATATGTAGGTATCAATAATGGATGCAGATTTAATTTTGGAGCACGTGACAGTGAAAAAAACTTGCACTCCTATTTCACATTTTCCGTAAAGATATAGGTATTTATCATATTGGGTACACCCACTATTTAATACCCACTAGATACCTACCACCTATTTTCATACAGCAATTTCTATCGATAACTATATCGCATATAGAATAATAACAGATGTTTTCTGTTCCACAATACCTACGTTGCAACTTGCATACAACGGAACGCAATTCTAAGGGACCGTTCAGATAGACCGGCGCGGAGAGCGTAGGAGAGCATTTTTTTTTTCACACAGACCGGCCGTTCAAATTTGCTCTGCTCTCCGCGCCGGTCTGTGTGAACGGACACGCGGATGCGTTCGGAGCCGAGCGTACGCTCTTGGGCCGGACGGCTTAGAGCAATTCGGCCTACGGTCGGCTGCGCGAGCATGAAAGAACACGCGAACGAAGCCGGTCGGATGCTCGAGCGCGAAAGAGTCATGCATGGAGCAGCCGACCGGCTCGACGAGCAGCCGAGCGGCTGCTCTTAATATTTCACACCGAGCGTATTGGGAGCATCCTCGAGCATCCTCTTACCATAAAAGAGATATAATTGAAAAATAAAGCTTATTTCAATGTCTTAAGATTCTATTTTAAATGCGATTAAAATTCGCTCTGCTCTCCGCGCCGGTCTATCTGAAAGGACCCTTAAAGTAGGTTCGTAATTTTTTAAATAATTAATTTAAATGAGAACATAAATTAGTCAAAGGCTTTCATTTATACTTTTAATACATTGGACACAAAATGTTGGATTTTTTCAATTTCCAATTAGATTTTATTAGATATTTTATAAGTTGTCATTTTCCATGAGAAAATAGCATCTCCAAAGCCGAATTCTGGTCAAAGAGTGAAGTTTTTCTCGCCTTTTGTTCAGACGAAAAAATGCAAAAGTGTAACTAAATGACATTTTCTGATCCTCTGATTTACCTGCTTAAATATCTATGTAATATTTAACAAGTATAAATTGAAAATTTAAAAAACCCCCGACATTCGCCATTTTTTGGCGGCGGCCATTTTAGATTTACATAGTGCTATTCTACTAGTCAAGCCCTTTCATTTGATACCCATATTAAGGGAGTTGTGAAAAAATATGTAATCCGCCATTTTGTAGCGGCGGCCATCTTGGACCGATTTTCTTCAAACATAGCTAACAACACTCTCGACTAATTCACCTTTCAAACAAAAAAAACAGCATTCAAATCGGTCCACCCGTTTAAGCGCCACAGGGGAACAGACTGACACACACACACACACAGACACGTCAAACTTATAACACCCCGTCGTTTTTGCGTCGGGGGTTAAAAATAGGCGCTCATGATCGTAGACAGCAAGTTGTATGCGCAACAACGTCACAACAACTAATGGGTAATAGGTATCACCGGATGTACATCTGAATCTTGTCTTGAGTCACTATACTACAATGGCGCACGGCGAATAGCGTCTTTTTTCGCAAGCCGCTTACCGCGGCTGTGTTGTTAATGTTATAAAATTCGTTTATGTATTTGGCACACTCTAAGAAGCGGGACGTGTTAATTAAAAAATCCGGTAGCGTTATGGATATTATACGCGGTTTTTGTTATAACAATGTGAGTTATTTTATTTTTCAAGTGCATAATATTATGTTTTAACTTAAAGTTATGATTATATTAATTTTTTAAAGTCATTACTTTTATTTTTTAAGGTCATTACTTTTACAAGGATATACCTAACAACCATATTTATAGATATTATAAGGTTTTTAATAATTATAATTTCATCAGTAAGTATGTAGTGGAAACGAGCCTGTTGATATATTTGTTCTTATTATTTTACTTTTAATTCATTATACTTATTATATTTATTCATTAATAAGTCATTCGTGGTGTAGAACCACCTTTAAACCAATCTCTTCTTACTTTAACTCAACTTTATTTTATTGTATGAACTAACTACTATAGTTAACCAATATGTTATTGATAAATAAAACCTCTCATATTATTATTAAAAAGATATAAAATCATAATATCTACATTCTACATAATATGTACGTGTATATTATATACTTTTCCGCTTTCATGTTTCACGTCTCTACGAAAATACTCGTAGAAGCGTAGCTTCTTGGATCATGGCTTGAAAGACCAATCCAAAGATCCAAGAAGATTTTATGTTATATTCAACCAGAACTAGAACAGTGTTTGACAGCTAGCGTGTGACGATTGCAATCATCTCTCTATTGTCTAAAAACTGCATCACTCATTGACTGTCTCAGTTGTGGTGATTGCTGGTGATTGACTGTATCTAATGCTTTTCTTGCTGCAACAATGCATTTTATCCAAAAGCGACAGAGAGCCCGCCAATCAGAAGAGAATACGATCATCTGAATAAATGCATGTTTAGACGATCGACAACTTGATTGGCTGATACACTCTCACTATTTGCTAAAATGCACATTTAGCCAATCGCAACCATTGATATTGTAGCAATGTAATAATAACAATTTTCGTGCTAATTAGACAGAATTAACTTTGAGGCATCATGAATCACGATCATAATATTATGCATCTTCTTTGACTGTATTATTTATTATACCAACCATCCAGTAGGTAAGAAATATATGTATGTATTACAAATGCTGTGTACAAATGTTATGAAGCTTCTGATAAACTGATTAAAAGACTAAACAATGACTTGTTACTCACACGGATTTTACGTTTTACATTGTCATGAGAGGAGTTAACTGATACAAATCTCGGAGTTAATGGTGCGTACACGACAGGATGACGAACGCCAAAATTACATCTAATGGCGGTTAAGCCATGTGATAGTAGAATCATTAAAGCCCGCCACGCAGCATCGGAGCAGCGTGGCGGGACCAAGCTCTAAATCCCTCTCTCCTGTAAGAAAGGAAGCCTATGCCCAGCAGTGAGACGTCAAAAGCCTGAATGATACATTCACATGCTTGCGAAGCTTTTATAAGCACTAAAATGTGGACGGTTGTTTGGCGTGGCCTTTGTAAGCTTGAAAGCACTTTCCGATTGGCTGCCTGCATTTGACAGTGTTTCATGTCTGTTGTTTGTTGTTTGTCACAAGCGTGTAGACGCAGCATTACAACAATTAGGTACATCGTATTACACGACTAAAGCTGTTATCCCACCATCGCATTTCGTTGTTACGTGTATCGTTGTAATCCTGCGACGTTTAATCTACTCGTATAGGTAGGTAAGTAGTTAAGTTCACTCTTATACTTTTTCGTTTCGTAAAACTGTTTCAAATACAGAAATAAGATTAATAAAATAATTATAATTATTATAGTTTTTATACTTGAACTTGAACCGAGTTTAATTATTTCGAGGTCACTAATTAATTTACTAGACTGAGTGCTGTTTAGGTATAGTAGCCTAATACATGTTAGTATGCCGCTGAAATCATTCGCATTTTTTGGAAAACTTTTTGAATTGAAAAATTCATTGGATATCTTCTTACAAAATTGAGAAATCATCCGAGGAACAGTAGACATCTATTTTGTAATATCTATCTATATCTAAGTAATATAAGAAAATCGTAGACTTGCCGTGTTTGTGCGCGTATCACGCAAAAACTACTGAATAGACTGAAATGAAACTTGGCATGATTTAAATTCATCATCATCATCATCATGATCAACCCATTACCGGCTCACTGCAGAGCACGGGTCTCCTCTCAGAATGAGAAGGGTTTTGGCCATAGTCTACCACGCTGGCCAAGCGGATTGGCAGACTTCACACACCTTTGAGAACGTTATGGAGAACTCTCAGACATGCAGGTTTCCTCACGATGTTTTCCTTCACCGTTAAAGCAAGTGATATTTAAATACTTAAAACGCACATAACTCCGAAAAGTTAGAGGTGCGTGCTAGGGATCGAACCCACGACCTCCGATTAGAAGTCGGTCGTCCTAACCACTAGGCTATCACAGCTATTATAATTCATACTACGGAGTAATATATAGGATGCTTTTATCCCAAAATTCAGCCACGGTTCAGCTGTAATTCACAAACGCGTTGTCCGATTACATTCATTCTTTTTTTTGTTAGAAAGGAGATAGGTACATACTTTAAAAATTACCTATCCCGTAAATATTTCAAAGTCATCGATTTTGAAGTTCAGAAATTATAACCATCAAAACCCTCAGTATTCCAGATAACTTGGAACCCAAATTGTACAGGAACCTTTGAACATAAATAAATTATCGTCTTAAGCTGGCGTGCGTTGTGTTTGTCTGTTTGTCTATTTGTTCTGGTTTATCTCCGAAAGGGTGGATCGATTTTGACGGGACTCTCACTGGTTGATATTTACATTTTGATGCGTCACTTTTAACAGTTTTTAGCAAGGTATGAGCTCAAAGGAGCTTAAGAAGAACAAAGAGTTCCCACGGGATTGTTAAAAACCAATATACATATACCCTACATGCGAACGAAGTTGCGGGCATCCGTTTGTAATAATATAAATTATAATGTCCTTGTCAAGTAAGTCTGACTCCTGAGATTCACAATTTAAAGCGCGCGACAGATAAAAGCTGCCCACCTTCTAATGCGCTACGCCCACAGTCGTCTGCCACTTTTCCTTGGCTCCATATGGCTTCGTCACACGTGTGATAGCCTAAAAGATTAATTAAAAACTACTAAACCGATTTTGATGAAAGTTGCACTGTTCCCTAAATTGAAGTAGGTAGGTACCTAATTTTTAACTTTCAACCTTTTAGATTATCACTTGTTTTGAAGTAGGTTAATAAAATAAGACGTAAGTGTATTTACGTTTTTGTAAGTGTATCAACGTCTGTGAGTCCTAAATAACTTGCTTAGTTTGTTATTTAAGTACACGTTAATTTAAAACAGCTGAACCAATTTTGACGGATCTTTCAAATGTACTTGTGTAGACGACTTTGCAAGGAGTAACCTGGCTAGTGATAGCTTTTTACGGAATTAAAAACCTAAATTAATGCTTTCCGGTGTGAGATAGCCATATCCATATCGGTTCCTTTAGCTGCGAAGCCCATATCGTTGACTCTGGTTCTTCTACGGATCGAACGCTGAGCGACTGAGCTTTCTTACGAGGCCCATAGTTAGCGACCATGACCATGATAATAGTATTAGATACTTATCGTATCCTTATGTAATTCTTATGTATATTATTATCTACATCGATAAAATCACGTCCTGTTAAACAGATTTAGAATGTACCTACCTACTAATTGTATTATTATTATATAACATGTCGTTGTATTATTTTTAGATCTTGTGGACCGCCCTGTCCCTAGCCTTGGGCTACGAGCTGCAAGGTCAGATAATCCGAGGAGTGCCGTGCGTCAAGCGTAACTTTCAACTCTATTGTCCGACTGCCGGCAACACTTATCCTTTGTGAGTGCTCATTGTTTCGTATCAAATTTGCATCCGTGGGCTTATTGCTTGTCTACCTTTCTTTTACTACGATAGTGTCTGATAGATGATTCATCCATCACAATCATCATCATTGAACAATAAGCGAGCTCAAACAAACGAGTAGATAAGTACAGAGGGGAAGCTTCTACAAGCGGCCCGCTGTAGGTACACTCACACAAACACACTCGCCAACGGTTCACGGACGCCCGCTCTGTCCCCCAACAGGTTCAGTTGGGTGACAAACGTGCGCATATGTGTGAGTGTACCTACAGCGGGCCGCTCGTAGAAGCTTCCCCTCTGTACTTATCTACTCGTGTGGCTCGAACTTACGTATGTGAGGGGCTACGTCCTGCTGGGTTATCAACTGAAAATAGTTGCCAACGAATTAATTTGATATACATTGCTGCTTTACTGTGGGAAATATAAAGTGTTTTCATAATTTTACACAGTAAAGCAGCAATGTATATCTAACTAATTAGTTGGCAACTATTTTCAGTTGCTAACTAAGTTACAGAATAACCCCCCTGATCATCAACATCCTGATCAACCCATTAGGTACCGGCCCTCTCCTCTCAGAATGAGTAGGGTTTAGGCCGTAGTCGACCACGCTGGCCGAGTGCGGATTGGGAGACCTCACACGCCTTCGAACATTATGGAGAACTCTCAGGCATGCAGGTTTCCTCACGATGTTTTCCTTCACCGTTAAAGCAAGTGATATTTAATTACTTAAAACGCACATAACTCCGAAAGTTGAGGTGCGTGCAGCGTGCCCCGAGAGGAGGGCTGAAGTCTTATCCACTAGGGTATCACTAGGGTATCACTAGGGTATCACCGCCTTTAGATATATTCAGAGAACTTGAGAAGATTGGCAAGGCTGAAAGTAAACCTAGGTTCCTAGGATACTTCCCATCAAACATCATTGTTGTCAAGCGAAAATGTATACCTAGTTCAAAAAGAGAAAATGCCAATATCGAAGGTATACAAGACGAGAAACATTTAGGCCTAGGCCGCACTGCGAAATTTATTCGCGCGATTTTTTTTCGCAGAATTCTGTGACAATGCACAATGAAGTTGCACGCACTTGAGATTTAAAATTCGTGATTTTTTTTTATTAAAATACGGAAATTAAACCGCGCGATTTGTTTGCGGAATTCTGTGACTTATAAGTAGAAATGTATAAAGCTGCACGCACTTGTGATTTAAAATTGACGAAAAAAATAAATGAAAATTTCGCACTGCGGGCTAGGCCTTAGTATAATATCAGGTAGGTACGTTAACATCACATTTACTACTAGATAACAACACTAATTACATTAATTTCTCTAATTCCAGAGACAAGATCGAGACGTTCATAGACGAGAACAAAGCGTTGATAAAGAGGATGTACGGTTCATTCAACCTACCGGGCGGGAACAGAGTGAGGAGGGCGCCCGGCGTTCCCGACATGCACTCCGGGGACTCGTACTTCCGTCACGTGAGGCAGGCGGCGAAGCAACCGCCGCTGCCGGACGCGCAATCCGTCAATAGCACTGGACGGTACGTATCTAATACTTAGATATAACCAGCGAACCGCGCTGGCCACATGAGTAGATATCCCTACAGAGAGGAAGCTTCATACAAGCGGCCCGCTGGTAGGTAGGTACCTACACTCACACATAGCGCACCTCAGCCACACGTGAGCTCTCACCAACACGACGCTCCGCTGGGAGTCAGTTGGGAGGCAAACAACAAGTGTGGGTCGTACGTATTAAATTAATACTGATAATAAAGTGTTTGGCGAGAGTTTAGAGGTTGTGTATACAGTATAGAGTAGTGTATATAAAAAAATAGACTTAGGTGTTGTGTTTAGACAAAAATGCCTGTAGTTTAAGTTTACATGCAACAGGTGACAAGTGAGACAATCGTATACCTAAGTATAAATTTTGGAAGTTTTTAAAAACTTCCCCTCTGTAGGGATATCTACTCATGTGACGTTGGCTTCGCACGGGTAGTAGGTAATTACCCGCTACGTTCCTACTTCATATTATTTGGAAGTTCGTCTCAACCAATAGACGTCCACTGCTGGACATAGGTCTCTTGCAAGGATCGCCACAGAACACGATCTTGTGCCACTTGTTTCCAGCGGCTGCCAGCGATTCGCTTGAGATCGTCCATCCATCTAGTGACCGCAACGTCCATCGGTTCTTCGAGCAATGTGCCCCGTCCATTGCCACTTTAGCTTCGCGACCCGATATTCTATGTCGGTAACTCTGGTTCTCCTGCGGATCTCCTCATTACTGATTTCCCGCAGGGATACTCCGAGCATAGCTCTCTCCATCGCCCGCTGAGTGACCCTGAGCCTTTGTAAGTTGGTATAACTCAAAGGGATTAGGAAGCGTTTTCGATGAAAGGTCTCAGGCGGCTTGAACCGCATTATAGCTTGTACCTACATGAAATACTTAGTTATAAGTATAGTGTATCTTCGACTCCTTTTACTCCAAGTCACTGTTTTTATAGCTGCAATAGCGCAACGGCCGTGGGGCGTGGATTGAAAAGCGAAAGGTCGTCGGTTCAAACCCCATCATCATCATCATCATCATCATCATGATAAACCCATTACCGGCTCACTACAGAGCACGGGTCTCCTCTCAGAGTGAGAAGGGTTTTGGCCATAGTCTACCACGCTGGCCAAGCGGATTGGCAGACTTCACACACCTTTGAGAACGTTATGGAGAACTCTCAGGCATGCAGGTTTCCTCACGATGTTTTCCTTCACCGTTAAAGCGAGTGATATTTAAATACTTTTAAAACGCACATAACTCCGAAAAGTTAGAGGTGCGTGCCCCGGGATCGAACCCACGACCTCCGATTAGAAATCGGTTGTCCTAACCACTAGGCTATCACAGCAGTCACAGGTTCAAACCCCACACCACACTATTGTCATACCCAATCCTTCGCACAACTTCGCTAACACAAAGCTTTCGCTTATTTGTAGGGAAAAAGGGGAATATTAGTCAAGTCCATCATGGCTTATATTCTTTAAAAAATAGTTCGCTATTCAAGTGAGGATCGGCAGATGGAAAATAGAAGTTACTAAAGGGGAATTATTGAAATGGAATTCCTTTGGGACCTTTCAGATAGACCGGCGCGGAGAGCAGAGCAAATTTTAATCGCATTTAAAATAGAATCTTAAGACATTGAAATAAGCTTTATTTTTACATTTTATCTCTTTTATGATAAGAGGATGCTCGAGGATGCTCCCAATACGCTCGGTGTGAAATATTAAGAGCAGCCGCTCGGCTGCTCGTCGAGCCGGTCGGCTGTACCATGCTCGTGTTCTTTCGCGCTCGAGCATCCGACCGGCTCCGTTCGCGTGCTCTTTCATGCTCGCGCAGCCGATCGTAGGCCGAATTGCTCGCCGTCCGGCCCAAGAGCGTACGCTCGGCTCCGAACGCATCCGCGTGTCCGTTCACACAGACCGGCGCGGAGAGCAGAGCAAATTTGAACGGCCGGTCTGTGTGAAAAAAAAAATGCTCTCCGACGCTCTCCGCGCCGGTCTATCTGAACGGTCCCTTTTTGTTCGTGCAATCTTGCACCAAGGACGCAGTCTCTATCTTGACCCGAAATGATGGCTGTTCGCAGGATAGACGCGTGCGAGAGTAAAACGGAGATCATGACGCCGTACTGGGCGCTGAACTCGGCGAGGAAGCTGCGCGCGATCGTCAACACAATGCACTTTGAACAGGCCATACACCAAGAAGTTTGCAGGTGAGACGGTTTCTTAGACATACATATAATAGAATAGAATACAGTAGAATTGAATACTATTTTATAACACGTAGGTACCTAGATATTTGACGTATAAAGCGCAGGCCACATTGGGTCCTCATTGGGAGCGAAACGAGGTTCGTCTCGCTTCGCTCATGCCACTAGCGCGTCTTTTCATGTTACGGTTCACACCGCGAACGACAGAGCTAAGCGAAGCCAGCGATGAGAACTTGCGAGCTCTTATAGTCTAGCGAAATGAACCTCGTTTCGCTCCCATTTGTGGCCTGCGCTTTATACCTATGTACGTCAAATACGTGTTATACTTAACTTATAAATAAAATAGTAGGTATTCAATTCTACTGTCTTGTTTGTAAATGTTTTGTGAGTTGATGACTTCAATTAATATTATCTTCTCTGGCGCAACTGTGAGACGTTGCGATTCAATCGAGAGGTCCCGGGTTTTATTCCTGGGTAGAGTTTGTTTTGTCCAACAGGCAAAATGAGCACTTTGTAAAATAACTTACGTAAAATACCTACATACAGGATGGTTCAACAGTGACGTCAATATTTTTTTTTAGATTCCTTACACCTGGGGGTATCCGAAAATACCCCATGTATGTTCCGCGATTTTTTGTAGTTGGACCACCCTGTATACTTCCACTAAACGTCATGAGGATTGGAAGATACTTATTTTTATCGCATCGCAACCTATATTTTGTGAACTACCCACAGACAACAGATCCTTGTATTTTTATTATTTTTACCCTTTTTATTTATTTCCAGCAAACAATCAACGGCTAGATGCTCCGGGGACTGCGGTTGCGAACAGAAATATAAATGGCATCGATTGCTCGCCTATGACCCGAGCGACGATTGCGCGGGAATTTTTATGGACTGGTTTTTGTTTCCATCTTGTTGCGTTTGTAGGTGTAAGCCATAGACAATAAAGTAGCATGGAATTTAAAAAAATCAGATCATAGATAAATATTCTTATTTTTTTTATCATACATTTCTTGTCAGCTTTACATTCTCGTTAATGTCTACCTATCAGTTGAGAGAAAAAGTAAAGAGTTTTTAATTATTATTGTAGGAAAAAATATTAGGAATACTTACCTGCCAAGCTTTTATATTTTCTAAGGAATATTTTATGATAATATTAAGAAAATATTTTCAATTAACTGTTTGTAAGTAGGGAGTTTATGAGAGCTATTAAATAGATATTCTATATGTTACGAGTAAGATCTAGAAATGCCTTTACCTTTAAACACTAAGATATCCTAGCTTTAGTAAAATATGAACGAGACTAAGTTAAAAAAAACTATTAAGTATTAACTATAATACATAATATTATATAATAAAATATATACAGCATTTAATGTCTAATTGCTCCTTATTTGATTTGAGTGTGTACAATAATAAATAAATGAACGATGATATTACTGTAGATATGGGTAGGTAGATAGATCATTTATTTGTAAGCATTTAAATGCCTATTATTTTTATTTGATACTAGATGATGCCCACGGCTTCGCCCGTGTGGATTTAGGTTTTTAATCCCGTGGGAACTTTTGATTTTCCAGAACTAAAAGTAGCCTATATCTGTAGTAACCCGTCACCAAAACGGAAAAATTACGTGGGATCCCCACGATTTCGGAATGCAATTTCTTACAGCATCAGGGTTGAGGAGTTGAATATGTACCTACTTGAGTTCATTTAACGATAAAGTCTCTAATTGGTACCCCCAATATCAATTTAAATAACCGACAGTTCCTAAATCCCATTAGTTTTGGGGATCAGTTCCCCTACAGCATCAGGATTGAGGAGTTGGAATCCAAGTTTTTTGTAGGACAGTGTCGCAATGTTTCTCTATCGATTAAAACAAAAATTACGCAAATCGGTTCAGAAATCTCGGAGATATCGGTGTACATAGGTAGAAAAACACAACTCCTCCTTTTTTGAAAGTCGGTTAAAAAAGTAGCCTATGTTACTCCCTGGTTAATTCTCTACTTGTATGTAAAAGTCCCGTCAAAATCGGTTCAGCCGTTCCGAAGATTAGCCCGTTCAAACAGACAGACAGACAGACAGACAGACAGACAGACAGACAGACAGACAGACAGACAGACAAAAATTTTAAAAACGTGTGATTCGGTTATGGTACCGTTCAAATAACCATATGAGCTTAATATGAGGTAGTTATTTCGATATTACAGACAGACACTTCAATTTTATTTATTAGTATAGATTAGTATTGTAATTTTGATTATAATCTAAAGAATAATGTAATTTTTACACGTCTATTACACTGCCATCATAATTATGTTTGTAAATTATTTTTAGGAATGTACGGTATCGAAATCTTCATTAAATTGCAAGTACTTTACAAAAAAAGTCTATCTAAGACGAAAAATTCATAGAGCAACTTTACCATTAGGTACCTATTATGAAAAAAGCTTTAATAATAAAATTGATCATGTAAAAAAAGCCAATGTTATTTGCATTTCATAAACGTACCTACCTAAAATCTAGGTAAGTAGGTACATGAATATACATATTTGTTGTATTTGTACAAATAGGTAGTGTAGGTACTTTATTTTTTCTGTATCCTACTGTGTTTGCAGCTGTGTATCTTCCAACAATTTATTTTTCGATATTACAATAATTATCTATTAATAGATACATTTTTATCAAGGGCTATAGTTACTAGTTTATCTTATTTTACTATCAAAATTGTAGTTTCTAATAAGTAATGAACTACTTATTTATATACAACGTTAGTTTTACTTTACGCAAAACCTGAAAGTAGTTTGTTCAGAATCAGTAACTAAATCGAATCCAACCATTTTTATATAGTGTTATATTTTTGTCCAAAAATATTTTGAAATCCTACAAGCTTAGACACAACGATTTACCACGCATCAGCTGACGGTCGGCACACAGCGGCGGTCATTCAACTCGCGTCGATCGCAAGTCGCTGCGGCGACGGCTTGCGTTGACCATTTTTTTCGAGGACAACGACGCAACATAACAAGCTTATAACTTCGTTACTTTTCATTATATTTCTTTGAAATTTTGTATATCAAATCAAATCAAATCAAATAAACTTTATTCAAAATTGGTACACTGTACACTTTTTGAACGTCAATTTAGGTACAGGCAATGGTGATAATTATTTACGGAAACTTAAAACTAAAACTACGAGGGTTCCAAACGCGCCCTGGTCTGAGAAGAGCCCACAACAAACTCAGCCGGGTTTATTTTTTTTTATTATCACCATCTTACAATATGGTATAATAGCCATAAAAATGATTTGAACTGTTGGCTTTTAGAGCAATCTATGTCCATGGATTTTTGTCATTAAAAAAATCTTTTAAGCTATAGTAAGACTTTTCAATTAATTTGCGTTTAATAAAACCTTTGAACTTATTGAGAGACATATCCAAAATGTTCTCTGGCAACATATTATAAAAAAGTACAGAATTACCAACAAATGATTTTCCAACTTTTCGCAGCCTAGTAGTGGGCAACACAAGTTTATCTTTATTTCTAAGATTAATGTTATGACAGTCACTTTTTTTCTTAAATTTATCGATATTTTTGTGTACATATATTAAATTTTCAAGAATATATTGGTTATAAACTGTCATAATTTTAACTTCCTTAAACTTATTTCTCAGTGACTCTCTGGGTCCCATATTATATATGGCACGAACAGCCCTCTTCTGCAGCACGAAAATGGAATTAATATCAGCAGCATTACCCCATAAAAGTATGCCATATGACATAATGCTGTGAAAGTAACTAAAATAAACTAACCTCGCAGTTTCAATATCAGTTAGTTGGCGAATCTTTTTAACCGCATATGCAGCAGAACTAAGTCTGTTCGATAAGTTATTTACATGAGGGCCCCATTGGAGTTTAGCATCTAACGTTATCCCCAGGAAAACAGCCGTATCCACTAGATCTAATTCCTCATTATTAAGCTGTACAGTGGTTTCAACTTGTTTAACATTAGGTAAAGTGAATTTAACACACTTAGTTTTTTTCCCATTAAGTAATAAGTTATTTGCTTCAAACCACTGTACCACTTTTGTGAGAGAATTGTTTACTTCGTCAGGTATTCTTTGGTATCTATCAATTTTAAACAAAAGTGATGTATCATCAGCAAACAATACTATCCCGTGACTATCCTTAGCGAGATAAGGAAGGTCATTAATATAAATAAGGAATAGAAAGGGCCCAAGAATAGAACCCTGTGGAACTCCTATTTTTACAGCTGATCCGGTAGACCGCTTTCCGTTCACATCTACTTTTTGTGTTCTATCATTAAGGTAAGAATTCATTAAATCCAAAGCTGCACCTTTAATTCCATAATGGTGTAGTTTTCTGAGTAATGTTTCATGATCAACACAATCAAAAGCCTTGGACAAATCACAAAAAACTCCAAGTGCATCATGTGACTCCTCCCAGGCTTCAAATATATGTTTAATTAACTCAACACCAGCATCAGTTGTTGAGCGACCCCTTGTGAAACCAAACTGTTTTGTATGTAATATATCATTAGTATGAAAATGTTTAAGCAATTGATTTAGTATTAATTTTTCAAAAATTTTACTAAAGGTAGGTAGTACCGATATTGGTCTAAAGTTAGTGGGGTCACTAGTACTACCTGATATTATAATAATACCTGATATTATAGTAATACCTGATAACGGAATTATTTTACTATGTTTCATTAAGTCAAGAAACACACCACAGTCGATACAATTGTTAAATATTAAAGCTAACTCAGGTGCAACAATGTCAATCAATGACTTTACAACGTTAACGGAAATTCCCCACAAATCATTTGTTTTCTTATTGTCGATTAATTTGAAGGCCTTAATAACGTCAGAGCAACTAACGTGACTGAATTTAAATTTTTGATTGCATTCAGGCACGCTATCCTCCAATAATGAGAGAGCGGCAGCTGGTGAAGAGTTCAATGATCTTGTAGTAGAAACAGGGATATCCGTAAAGAAGGCCTCAAAGGCTGAAGCAACCTCAGAGTCTGACGTTATAGATTTGTTATCCACAATAAGTTTAAACTCACTGGTTTTCTCTGTTGCTTTCCCTGTCTCTTCGTTAATTATCTTCCAGGTAGATTTTATTACATTGGAGCTGTTTTTTATTTTGGTCTGTATATATTTAGACTTGGCCACAATGCAATCCCTCTTAAAAGTTTTGGAAAACAATTGAACGTACTGCTTGAACTCATCACTAGTATTATATTGTCGCTCCGCATACAGTTCATATAATTTTTGCCTTTTTTTATGTAATTCAATTGTTGCCCACTCGCTAAAGGCTTTTGCATCAGTATAAATATTAGTATAAGTATAGTATATAGTATAATATTAGTATAAGTATCAGTAATAATAAATATTAGTATAAGTATCAGTATAAATATTGTTAATGTAAAAATATTTGACGTGTTTCGGTTTTTGCGCAAAGTAAAACTAACGTTGTATATACCTGATTAGGTAAAAAAATTGATTTAATGTGTATTAAAAATACGATAACAGGTTGGTACACACTACAAACCAATTTTTTTTAAATAATATTTTAATAGGTATAACCCCCGGCACGTAAGTCGACTGGTGACCTTCAAGTGCGCGCAGCGTCGTACGAGTGAGCGAGACACAATACGATTGGAGAGCCAATCAGCGCTTACGAGGGATCCGCGAGAGCTAATCAGTGCTCACGAACGATCCCCACGCCCTCTCCACGACCCCTCACACACCGAGATACCTCATTTTCGATTTCTGCGCATTGAAGGTCACCGGTCGACTTATTTGCCCGTGACTTGTACACACTTGTAAGTAGAATTTGTACCAATTTGACGAACCTACGTCTAATGCAGTATGTAGGTAGTTGTAACATTTAATTTTCCCCGTACCTAATCACTATTATCTACAATAAAAATTATTATTAAAGACATGAAATATCTAGCAGCTGTCGCTCTTTCATTTAATAACTATCCAATCCAATGCTCATTAGGGAATAAGTAACAAGACCTGTATAGGTATTCTGAGTTTGCTCACCGCCTAAACTTTACCAAGTACTACATATCGAAAAACTGTAATATGTAATGCAAAATGAACCCACATTCTCTTATTTTAAAGTCGTAATTCAATACTTCGGCATTTATTTTTAAATGCGGTTTTTTTTTGTTTGAAAGGTGAATTAGTCGTGAGTGTTGTTAGCTATGTTTGATCAAAATCGATCCAAGATGGCCGCCGCTACAAAATGGCGGATTACATATTTTTTCACAACTCCCTTAATATGGGTATCAAATGAAAGCGCTTGACTAGTAGAATATTACTATGCAAATCCAAGATGGCCGCCGCCACAAAATGGCGAATGTCGGGGGTTTTTAAATTTTTAATTTATACTTGTTTATGTAAAACATTTCTGCTTGGCGTGCTGACTGTAAACGTATGCTGAATGTATTGGCGAACTCAAACCTTAAAATAAGCCATTTTAGGTCCGTTTTACTCTGAAGTCATTGTGTTTCGATCAGTAGTGTTCTGTTTAGTAAAGTTTTCGAGCTGTGCAAACTGAGACTAAGCATGTTCTGTTCTGTGGTGGTTCACGAGAGCCAAGAGCTGTGAAGAGCATCTACTTGATCTGTGGATTCCGTTCTCTGATTAAAAAGACCAAAACAAAATAAATATTGTTAAAGATTTAAATAACTATTTATTTATTATAAATTACATTATTACAAACTAGCAAGAACTAGGTTTCCTAAATAAAATTATACTTTATAATTTACCAAAAACTAATCATTTTTTTCTTTATTTTTGAGTTGTTCAAATTCCTTAAAGACTTTTTCGCTTAATTTTTCTCCTTCATCGTCTATTTGCTCTACTGCTAAAACTTCCGGGATATAAAACTGCATCATATTTTGAACCTGTTAAATTAGAAAATAAATTATTAAACCTTTTTTTTTGATGATAATGATAAAATATCATAAACCTAAATCCAAATTTCCCTGAATTATACCAGTACTTTATAAACTCTTTTAAGTATTAGTAGGGGCAACTGCTGTACGGATTTACGTGTGGACTGTTTGGGATATCTAATGCCTAGTTTACACGCTTGCCGAGGCTTGGCAAACGTCCACAAGCTCCAAGTCTTTAAAAACGCTTGGATGCCATTTACACGCTTGCAAGTGCGTTAGTGTGTTCCGGACAGGCAAGCTGTACAGACAAACCTGGCAGAGGTTGAAGATGTGTATTGCATTTGGCTTGACATATTTTTATTCAAAATAAAAACAAAGGAAGCGAAAAGTTCGGCAGAGAATATGGTGGAATACAAACAGAAACAAAGGAAGCAAAAAGTTCGGCAGAGAAGATGGTGGATGTTAAAAATCCATAGAAACCGTAACACGTGACCACACGAAATACGCGCCAACGGGTAAATACGTCGCTTGCCGCAAGCTTCCTTTGATTTGTGTTCGAAAACCGCCTCGGCTCTAGCCCGGATCGGCGACAAGCTCCCGCATGCCAAGCCAAACACCCCATTCACACGCTTGTGTTTGCGAATACTTGCCGAGCATGTAATCGTAGCATGAGTTTAAACCGTAGTCTATTAATTTGAACACATCCACACAGTATTTTTTCATATGGAACAACTAAATAAACTATCCACACTGTTTATTTAGTAATTCCTTATGAAATAAAACCGGTCAAGTGCGAGTCAGACTCGCGCACCGAGGGTTCCGTACTCCAGAAGTATAAGTATGTTTTTCATTAGTTTGTCTTAAAAGGTAAGGTACTAATTGAGCTAGGCCTCTAAATTGTATGAGCGCTCATACAACTCAGAGGTCTATCTTAATTGGCTCAATTTTGTATGTTGTATGTTGTATGTATGACACCCTTTAATTTCCAACTTTTTTTAGTTTTTGGAATTTTTCCTTTATTTGTTCTGTAAGACCTGGCTTTTTACCTAATTTCGAAATTCTAGGTCAACTGGAACTACCATTTAGGTTTTCGACCCAAAACCTATAGTGTACTTCCGGTTGACCTAGATGTCAATTTTGATCAAAAGCAAGGTCTTACAGATCAAGTAAAGGAAAAATTCTGATAAATAAAAAAGTTTAAAATTGAGGTAAATTTTGGTACTTACAAGTTTTCATGAAAATCTAAATTTGGCCATATCTTTTTATTGTGTGGACTCAGGACCTTAACTTTTACACACCTAATAGGGACTATAGACCTTAGTATCTGGTATAAATTTCAACTTGCTAGGTTCCTGAGAAAATCGGTGGTGACACACGGACAGACGGACAAGAAAGTGATCTTATAAGGGTTCCTTTTTCTTACCTTTTGAATCCTAAAAATACACCATGGATGAGTTTAAATTAAGACACTACTATTTATACTCTTTTAGATATACAAACTGGCTACAGGTAAAGCAGTCCATAGGTCGTTACGTCCCACTGCTGGGCACAGGCCTCCTCTCTCATAGAGAGAGGGATATAGAGCTTAGACCCGCCACGCTGCCCCAATGCGGGCTGGCCGGCTTTAACGACTATTGTCATATGATAGTGATAATAACCGGGACCGACTGGTTAACGTGCTCTCTGAGGCACAGGGATGAAACACCACTAGCTTCTAACTCCAGGCTGGCACTGAGAATTTCTTGACAAAAAACCCGATACCTAACAATTATTTGCCCGACCCGGGAATCGAAGCCGGGACCTCGTGATCTGCAGTCAAATATGCTAACCACACCAACAGCAGGCCCATACATACTAGATGTACGTTTATGTAATTTTGTTCACCATACTACTTGTTCATACATAATCGGAGGTCGTGGGTTCGATCCCGGGGCACGCACCTCTGACTTTTCGGAGTTATGTGCGTTTTAAGTATTTAAATATCACTTGCTTTAACGGTGAAGGAATACATCGTGAGGAAACCTGCATGCCTGAGAGTTCTCCATAACGTTCTCAAAGATGTGTGAAGTCTGCCGATCCGCTTGGCCAGCGTGGTAGACTATGGCCAAAACCCTTCTCACTCTGAGAGGAGACCCGTGCTTCTGTAGTGAGCCGGTAATAGGTTGATCATGATGATACTACTTGTTTGCAAATATCATGTGTGCATTAGTTCCTTGTAACTTACTCCATTCTTCAAGGTCACAATGGAACTGGGGCAAGATGAACAGGATCCTTGCATTTTGAGTCTGAGTACACCATCTTTGAAATCAACAAATAGAACATCCCCTCCATCTTCCTGAACAGTCGGCCTGATGCGAGTATCCAATAGCTCTTTTATCATTTGCACTGTTTCATCATCATCGTCATTGATTTCTGTAAAAAAAAAACAATATACAGAAACTTTTGTCATGCAGCTGAGGTAGCGACTAATTTAAATGCACCTACTAGGTTGTTACTAGAGTGAAGGAGGCAACATAGGGCTGCAGGAGTCATACATTTTATTTAATGGGCCATCCATAAATTACGTCACATGTTAGGAGGGAAGGGGGTCGACAAATTGTGACATTGTGTGACAAGGGGGTGGGAGGGACACCAGGAGGAGACACAGAGGGTACTATTAAAACACAAAATATAAAAAAAAAATTTGGAACTGCTACTTTAATTTAATGTCTAGATGTAAAATTGCAAAGATGCGACATCTCACTAGGGAGGGGGAGGGTCTCACAAATGTGACCAGCTGTGACAAGGTCAGGGGAGGCGGTAAAAAATTATTTTTGTGACGTAATTTATGGACTAAGTATGCACTGTCATTTTCATCCACAAAGGTTCATTCATTGGTTGATGTGTTGATGATTGTTTTAACTTGGTTGTACACAAGATTCAAACTCGTATGATCCTTTAAGGAAGTGCTGCTACTTTTTGAGATATGCCACCAGATGAACCTTCTCAATAATTACACTACATAATATCATCATCATCATCATCATCATGATCAACCCATTACCGGCTCACTACAGAGCACGGGTCTCCTCTCAGAGTGAGAAGGGTTTTGGCCATAGCCTACCACGCTGGTCAAGCAGATTGGCAGACTTCACACACCTTTGAGAACGTTATGGAGAACTCGCAGGCATGCAGGTTTCCTCACGATGTTTTCCTTCACCGTTAAAGCAACTGATATTTAAATACTTAAAACGCACATAACTCCGAAAAGTTAGAGGTGCGTGCCCAGGATCGAACCCACGACCTCCAATTAGAAGTCGGTCGTCCTAACCACTAGGCTATCACAGCTTGTTTTGCTATTGGACTACTTTGCTCATAGCTCGGTCAATATTGGTTGTATGAATAAACTAATGACATTATTGATTTTGTATTTTCAAGGGCTACATAGCCACACAGTGTTTCATTACACAGAGTAGCAGGCAAAAGATATGTATTAACGAGGGAGAGGCTAGACTTACGTGTGTCTCCAGAGGGCTTAGCATCTGTAACAACCGGCAGACCGCTGGCAAAGAAATCCATGATTGTGGCGAAAATGTCTGGTTTTAATAGCCTCCATTCAATATCATCATCCTGTTTAGTGACAGTGACGAAATCAGACCCAAAGAACACTCCTTTAACACCTTCTATACGGAATAACATTTTGGCTGGAAATTTCATAATCATTATTACTTCGATTAAAAGTTATTTTAATGGCAAATTTGGACATATCTTGATACATTATATGAGCATTATAAGTTTATATAAGTAGTATGCTACATATAATATAGTTATGTATCCACTAATATGCATTATGCACAGCTTCGTATTCTGTATGCATCCATTCCGAGTGCTGGTACCATTGCACCTTCTACAACCACTTCAATAGTCACTTTACACACATTTTTCTTGTAGTAAATGTAGTGTAGGTGAGCAGAACAAAGTTGATGCATCAACATAATAAATGATAGGATAACCGCTAAAATAATACCTATAATTAAATAAGAGTCCGAAGGTGCTTGAATGGCGACCTCGCACCAGTAAACAAAGCGTTGGTAGACCCCTCGATGGATAGACGAT
Source organism: Melanargia galathea (assembly GCA_920104075.1). Lineage (NCBI taxonomy): Eukaryota > Metazoa > Arthropoda > Insecta > Lepidoptera > Nymphalidae > Melanargia > Melanargia galathea. The sequence goes on from OV049876.1 coordinate 12,532,197, forward strand.
CTCAAGCGAGTCGCTAGTAGCCGCTGGAATCAGGCGGCACAAGATCGTGTTCTGTGGCGATCCTTGCAAGAGACCTATGTCTAGCAGTGGACGTCTATTGGTTGAGACGACGACGAATTAAATAGAATAGTTACCTAATGGACTGCATTGTGCCGCTCCAATATTCGGGAAATCCAATGTTTGGCCGGGTTCTAAGACTTGAGTTCCCGGTAAGAATTTTAAGCTGTTAGGATTTGGTGTTTCCTGTGTTTGAATAAACATGGTACGACAGACGCAATTGTTCAACAGAGGCGTATTTTTCACGGCTCTCGTAGACTCACTGGGTCGTTGAGACAATATACTGAAGCATTTTTTCCCATTGTACCTAAAAAATATAAATAAAATGACGAAAATGTGGATAAGTCCATTGGTCTATCTGTAGCTCCGAAAGCCAAAAGCATAATAAAACATACCTACACACAGCACCAGAAAGAAGTTTACATTGACTTCCACTCCTTAAGATCCGAAAAGAATGGCGTATCATTTTTTTTAATAAAATCTTTACAATTTTGATTTGAAGAAATAAGTATTTCAGATCACAGATTCAGATTGATAGTGAAAGGTAAAAAAATCATGAACCTATATACCCGTATTACTAATTTCCCGGAATTCTGACAGCTGTCATTGTCATTTACAGATGAGTTAATTGTATGGAGAACAGGGTTAACATCTACGAAGTACGATTTTACCCAAAACTACTTTAATTCCCTGTCATCATAAAAAGCCATATGCCGCGTAATAATATTACTCGTTTCGCCTTAAAATAGAAAACACCAAGAGTGGAAACTAGACAGAGCACACTCAGCAATAGAAAAAAAAGAAGCACATTGAAAAAATTTATTGAAAAATGGATGTCGAATGACATTATCACCATGAAGTGCCATGAAGTGTCTGTCAGGCATTTGTCATATCTACATGCGGCAGTTGATTTGTATTTGCATAAGTTTTGAATATTTTATCTTTTTTGTGGGAATTGTTTTATCTCTGGTAACATTACGAAACGTCAGAATTCCGGGGAATTGGTAACTAAGATAATGTAATATATATCTATTAGTAATATGGGTTTATAAAGAAGATAATAATTATAGATAATAATAATATTTATTATTGTTATCTCTATGAAAAAAATAGTCAACACAAACCATAGAGATAATAATAATGCATAATATGTATAATTTATATTATCTATATATTATCTATAATTATGTAATAATGACACAAAATTTTAAATTAGTGATGTGCGGAATCGATTATCAATAATCGATTAATCGATTATTAAAATGATCGATTGCAATCGATTATGATTTTGCATAATCGATCATGATCGATTATAATGAAATACGTTAATTACCAAACTTTACTACCAGCTTTCTGTTATTAATTTACTTGCTAAAGATATATGGTTTGCCAACCCTACCATTGCAAAAAGGGGATTCCCTCAAAGTTAGTTTTAGGCTTTGTTCACACCAAACGGATAGTCAGCCGCCGACTGTGAGCGAGCGTTATGCAGCTTCCTGCTTTTTAGGGTTCCCTATGTCAAAAGATAAAAAAAGAAACCCTTATAAGATCACTTTCTTGTCCGTCTGTCCGTCTGTCTGTCCGTCTGTCCGTGTGTCACCACCGATTTTCTCAGGAACGGGTGGACCTAGCAAGTTAAAATTTATACCAGATACTAAGGTCTATGGTTCCTATTAGGTGTATAAAAATTAAGAACCTGAGTCCACACAATAAAAAATATGGGCAAATTTGGATTTTGACGAAAACTTGTAAGTATAGATTGACCAGAATCTCATGAAAAATAGGGAAATGAAATTTCAAGGTTAGCAACACTACGGCTGCCCTAGCAATATACAAAGTAACTGACATTTTTTGTGAAATTGACTTTTTGCATTAACAAAAGATTTATGTCGAGTAGTTTTTACCACAGTTTAATATTTCAAATAACTTGAACCGTTTACTGAAATTTAAATTGCCCAAACAAAGTATCTGCACTCACTAACCCGGAATATAAATGCAAAAAGCAAGTAAACAACAATCACAACACAAAAACAAAGTAATTGGATGTTGATTACTTTGTTTTTGTATTTAAAATGCAGTTGCTTGATTTTTCGTTTCGTGAAACGATCCCAGGTAAGGTGTTCTGAATGTAATTACTTTGTTTAGCACTAGGGCAGCCGAATTAACCTAGTGTTGCTTACTACAAAATTTAATTTCCCTATTTTTCATGAGATTCTGGTCGATCTATACCAAAATTTACCTTAATTTTCAACTTTTTTATTTTTCTGAATTTTTCCTTTACTTGATCTGTAAGACCTTGCTTTTGACCAAAATTGACAATCTAGGTCAACCGGAAGTACCCTATAGGTTTTGGGACGAAAACCTAAATGGTAGTTCCAGTTGACCTAGAAATTTGGCAAGAAGCCAGGTATTACAGCACAAATAAAGGGAAAATTCCAAAAACTAAAAAAAGTTGGAAATTAAAGGGTGTCCCGATACACACATAGTTGAGCCAATTAAGAGAGACCTCTGAGTTGTATGAGTGCTCATACAATTTAGAGGCCTAGCTTAATTATAAAGTAAGGTGCTAATCACCTTACTTTTTAAGACAAACTAATAAAAAAAGAGATTTTGTACTTATACTTCTGGAGTACGGAACCCTCATTGCGCGAGTTTTGCCCGGTTTTATTCATACATAATTTCAACTTTTCGTTCGCACCGAACCGCCGATACGCCTTTACCAACTGTAGTGCTATTACGCTAATCGTATCTATACATATACTAGCTGCGCCCCGTGATGTTATCCGTGATTAATAAGTTTGTACACATAAAAATATTTGAACAGAATCTTCTGAGAGTAACTTAGCAACGAGAACGACAACAAATTCATGCAAACGCATACAAATGCATGCAACGACAGCAAACTATTGCAATAATGTGTTATGTGAGCGTGATGTACCTAAGAACAATTAGCGCCATCTATCTCGTTTTTGGAAGTCTACATCTATTTAAGTCCCACAGGAACAGCCTCTGTGTTATTCCAGGACATAACCTATCTCCATTCCAAATTTCAGCCAAATCGGTCCAGTAGTTGCGGCATTAAAAAGTAATAAACATACACACATACATACACACACACACTAACTTTCGCCTTTATAATATCAGTGTGATAAATAGGTACCTAATAGGTATGTATATTTAATTTTGATCAATTACATTAGTTTATAATTAATCTATTTAATTTTCTAATTTCAATTTCAATAAGTCTAAAAAATAGTGTTACGTGCTCGGGTTCGAAGATTTGGAATAAAACACCTGGTGACCCTTGATCAGACTTTATTCTGCACTTCCGTATTCCACTTGGTACTCCTGATCTTCTTGTAGACTTCCTCTTCACGCTTGTTCGCTTCCAATCCTCATCGCTTCCAATCGCTTTTTTCGCTTGTATTTCGCTCGGTTCTCAAAACTGAACTGAACTCTGTCAGCTCGCCGGTCCCTTTATATACCCGTTACCGAGTGACTAAGCGTTTTCTATAAAGTTCCACCTATCGATGTTTATTCCGGAACAATCGTGTTGTTGTTTACATCGATGGGTGATTAGGTATTTATTAGGTGACGAGCAATTATGAACCTTAATGCTCTAGTAATAAGGTTCATTCGTAACAATAGTGTTTATTTTTCTTTTCTCAAAACAGTCTAAAAGGTTATAATATAGATGTTGCTACTAAATACAAGGGTTCAGAATTTTTTCCAGAAAGTAGTACTGTTTTTTCAGTTCTTTCTAAGAATTAATTCATAATCGATCAATAATCGATTAATAATCGATTATTGATCGATCACGCTTGCTAGCGTAATCCATTAATCGATTATCAAATAATCGAATCGGCACATCACTACTTTGAAAGAAAATTGAAAAAATTTTTGAAACATCAATGTCATTGCATGTCACGTGTTATGTCAAAGCTGTCAAAAATCGAAATTGTAGGTAGGTACTACAAGTCCTACTACATCTGAGGAGCGTTGTTCCAAAACTCATTTTGTCCAAAAATGTGTATTTTTCAAAAATAGCCGTTTTTAATTTATGCCTTTTTCTTAAAGTTATATGTAGAAATAAATTTACCATCATCATCATGATCAACCCATTACCGGCTCACTGCAGAGCACGAGTCTCCTCTCAGAGTGAGAAGGGTTTTGGCCATAGTCTACCACGCTGCCCAAGCGGATTGGCAGACTTCACACACCTTTGAGAACGTTATGGAGAACTCTCAGGCATGCAGGTTTCCTCACGATGTTTTCCTTCACCGTTAAAGCAAGTGATATTTAAATACTTAAAACGCACATAACTCCGAAAAGTTAGAGGTGCGTGCCCGGGATCGAACCCACGACCTCCGATTAGAAGTCGGTCGTCCTAACCACTAGGCTATCACAGCTTTTACCATACCATAAATTTACCATGCTAAATATAAAGCATAATATAGCATGTCTGAATAAAAAAACAAATAGTGTTCTATAGTTTTTTATTAAGTTAATTAAGCATAAATATTGGACAAAATATGTTGTGAACCATTTGTATGGACATAATACATTTTGAAACACTGGTTTATTTTCAAAGCATATTATGTACAAAGAAATGATTCATATTTTGTCCAATAATACCTACTAAAAAATAAAAAAACGCTTATGGCCTATATTTTATGCACAGAGTATGCATAAAATAATGTTTTCACTGTATTAAATCAAATTTATATATAGCACAACATATAAGTATTAAATCTTGAGTTATTAAGAATGCATGGAATTATGAATGACAAAATTGTTTAGTTCAGGTTCCTTTATTTCATAACTGAAACAAAATAAATTCATATTGTAGCCAGAATCTTATAACTGCCGATAAAATACAGTTAGAGTCGTATAATAGTACAAAGAAACAATAAAACAATTTAAATATTCTTCGCCTCTTTGTTTTGGTGTTTTGTGTCTTTTTTTCTTGAGCCAACTGAATGATTTCCTACTAGGACTCCTTGCTCCATGCTTGTGCAACAATATTAAAACAATTTTGTTTAAATTACTAAGGGCTTGTTTCACCACCTTCTGATAAGTGTCGGATTTTCGGATTATGTCAAATGACAAAGACAAAAGTTGTAGATACTACAACTATATAACTGGCCATGGCTAATAGAACTGGCCATTATTTAAATAATCGTACAGTTTGCCGCCACAGACAGACCATAATAAATTGTTATTTTGCTAACAGGTGGACAGACTATGTTTTGAAACACCACTTCACACGGACAAAACATATTTTGAAACAGCGCCTCATTTTGACATTCGATTATTTACTTGACAAATTCGGTTTTTATGCACTAACTTTTGCTAAGTTAGTTACTCTTGCATTTTAAGGCCATATACAACGAAATCTCTTATTTTGATTACTATGGACAAAATACGTTTTGAAACAACGCTCCTCATCTGTGAATAGATCATATCATCATAGATTAGACATATGTATAGGTAGCATAGAGATAATAATAATAAGTAGAGTAGGTATACCTACCTTAAAAACGTGCCAAAAATACACTCACACACGCACAATCCTGTAACATAAAATGGCGCGTGTTCATTGTGATGTCTCAAGTTGTGCGTGTGTGAGTGTTCATGTATACATTTTAGGGAGGCCATCTTAAGGGAAGTTGCAATAAAATTTCTGCCACGATCTGTTTTATTGTTATGTTTAAAAATGTAGTGTTGTCTCTTACACACTTATGAAAATTTTGATAAGCTTAAGCTATTTTCCGATCCACTATTTTCTATAGGACATTATGCCAAGTCCTCTTCTATAGGTTCATGATAGGTAGGTAATGTTTTGTCCATGACTTGTCAGCTCTGAGCTCTGGCATTTTCGATTGTGTAATTTAATTTTGTATAATTTTAGAAAAGCAACGTTTTAGAACTGGAATTACAAACTAATTATTTTAAACTATCCTCCTTGAATAGGTCTCGGAGTTGCTTTGTCTCGTTCTCACCTACTTAAATAGACTGTGTAAGGTATACAAAAACTAGAGAGAAAAAATATATGAATGAATAACCTTGTCTTCACTACAATGTTTTAGACGCTGTTTCCAGTGTTAGTGCTAGTGTAATAATTTAAGGTTTTATAAATTCCATACTAAATTCCTTAAATATTCTAATAACAGCGATAAAACGTACAGCAACACGTTTGCTTGTAGAGAGGATTCTGATCGTACGGATAGCAACGTGCTTATTTTTCATAGTCTGTGGCACTGGCAACGTGCGCGGTTAAATCATAGATAAATCAAATTTATATGTTATTAGTAGGGATGTGACATTGAGTGAAAAAAATCGATTAATTAAAAATCGATTTTTCACTTTTATTTTTAATAATCGATTTACGAAAAATCGATTTTTCATGAAAAAAAATAACCGATTTTTACGGCTACATTTATGTATGTAATTTCGTAAATTCTTAAGAATGATAATTAGTTGTGTTATATACTGAAACTTTCCTGAAAGTATGTAGATTACGATAGGTAGTGAAAAAAATCATCAAAATCGGTTCGATGGTTTTTGAAATAATCGCAAATATACATATTTATACGGATCGAAAACAGAACCCCTTTTTTGATGTAGTTTAAAAATGCCTGCCTTCCTATAAATAGTAATAAAACCAAGAGATTAGTATAATATTGTCAATTAACAGGATAAAAATCAAGTAAAATGATAAGTATAAAAAGTAACCAAAACAATTTTTAACCCAAAAATTTAAACAATAAAAAAACTAAAAAAAATGGTTGTCTGCAAAGTCGATTTGCAGACAATAATTTTACGTGATTAACGTGATAAGAAAACAAATAGAGAAAGATGCGTTACAACTTCCCAAGCCGAACGCTTAGTTCCGCGCGCGCAACGAACGCCGAATGCTTAGGACGATCGTGCCTTTTTATTGCTTGTGCCTCGCAATCGCTTGCACTCGTTAAGTGACAATGAGTCATACTTATTCGTGCGTGTAGCCAGCGTTCATCGATTTATAAAACGTTATCACGTCAGTAATAGCTGCCAAAAATAATTATGTTTAATATCATTTAACATTTATTTATTATTAGAATCAAAATAAAATGAAACTGTAAGAAGGTACTTACAAGAAATAAAATGACAACCTTTTGATCTCAAAATTAAAGTACCTACAAAACAAAACTTTTTTAAGATTTAAGTTTAAACAATAAAAATTATTAATATTGCCACTAATATTGAGTACCATTTACATTGGACTAGGTATGAAAATATAAGTATACTTAATTATACAGGGTTAAATAAAAAATACCAGAAAGCTCTCGACACGTAATTGTTATCATTGAAACTAACAAATTTTGTTCTACGACTTTTCAAAATTCCGCACTAATTTTTTTCATACAAAATAATTAAAACAATATGTTATTTCTCTAAAGTGACATTACTCTGTGCGCACAGAGTCGAGACTCGAGACCAAGACACGTGACGTGCGTTCGTGCGGCGTTGCCAATGTTACAGAGTAGCTACAAGGAGAGAATCTATGTAAACTATTGAATATTAAATATTTCACAAAATATCGAGTTAAAAAAAAAGTCGTAGAACAAAAGTTGTTAGTTTTAATGATAAAAATTACATGCCGAGAGCTTTCTGGTATTTTTTATTTAACCCTGTATAATTATTAATAATAATCAAAAGACAACTTTTTGGTCTCAAAACTAAAATACATATAAACCAAATCTTTTTTTTTAACTTTTAAGTTTAAACAAAAAAAACTTATCAACAATGCCAACAGTACGGTTTGAAATAGGTAACTATTTCGTGCATTTTTAACCGACTTCAAAAAAAGGAGGTTCTGTATTCGACCCGTATGTATGTATGTATGTATGTATGTATGTATGTATGTATGTATGTATGTATGTATGTATGTATGTATATATGTATGTATGTAAGTATGTTCGCGATTATCTCCGCAACTAATGAACCGATTTTGATGATTGTTTCACTACCGTTATCTCCATACTTTCAAGAAGGTTTTAGTATATAACACATCGAGTTATCATTCTTACGTACGAAGTTATAAGCATAAATGTGCACATTTGTCACTAATATGTTCTCTGAGATTGCCAGACCTATTGCTGAAGTCTGATATAGCTATTCTGTCCACTCTGCTACGCCTACGTAATTGACCTTTTGCAAAAAGTTTTGGACCGAAGTCAGTAGATACAGTTGCATATAGAGTGATTCCTTGGAGTTTGTGCATGGTTACGTGTATTTCCATTCTATACAAAGCCAAACCGCAAGGGTGTGAAACTAGTCGCGTGTAGATTGTAAATTACGGTCTATCCAAATTATACAAGAGTTGTACGCATATAAACTAATCTTTTATAGATCAGAAGTTAGGTTAGGTTGGGTTAGAACATAATAAAACCACTTACCTATAGTATGACACATAAAATGTATATGTCACAGGATATTTAAAAATAATTAATAATATATAGGTCATAATCTATTTTACATAGTTCTCGTTTATATTATTAATTATTATTATTACCTAATATAAAGAAAACAAATCACTAAAACGCATAAAATAATTTTTTTCAAAGAAAAATGAACCGACTTCAAACGAATCGAACTAAAAAGTTTAAAATAATTTTTTATTCATTTAAATTGACGATTAAACTACCTAACTCAAATGATATATAATTTTTTGAAGTCGGCGCCAAACCACATTCAATTCGTGTAAGTAAAATCAGAATATCCACTTTTGAATGCGAGCGCAGTGAACCTAGTCGCGGAGGGTGAGTCTGGGACCCGGGGGGCACATTTTCGACTTGAAGTGAACTTGAAGTCATTTGGCGCCGACTTCAAAAAATTATGTATCATTTGAGTTAGGTAGTTTAATCGTCAATCTTTAGATTAAATGAATAAAAAATTATTTTAAACTTTTTAGTTCGATTCGTTTGAAGTCGGTTCATTTTTCTTTGAAAAAAATTATTTTCATCTATCAGATGACGCTGTTCACTAAAATCGATTAAATACGTGTCATTTAATTAATCGATTTTTTAAAAATCGATTATTCTTATTTAAAAAATCGATTTTTAAAAATCGATTATTAGAAAAATAATCGATTATTTTAAAAATCTATTATTTTTTCACATTCCTAGTTATTAGTCTGTGGTGCGCGGTACGAAGTTCGGGCAGCAGCCCGCGGGTAAATAATTACCTATTTGCTGGATATCTTTGCTTTGCTTCACTGTTTCTCAAAAGAAAACAGATAATTAATTCGTAAGTTGACTTTTAAAAACAGTCGAAATAGTGAGAATGAGATTGCGAAAGAAAATGTCTTATCATTTTCTTTTACATTATTACTTTAAAGAATAGAAATCGTCACTTGAAAAAATCGCGGTGCACAGCAAGTTGGTACCTGCATAGTTTGCTGTTTGAGAAATAACATTTTAGGAACAATAATTACTTATTAGGTACCTTCAAATCAAAAAGTTTCTTTTCTATCAATTTTACGAAGTGTAGAGTTTATTTTAGTACCAGTTTATTAATAATTTAAACGAACTCTGATGATTTAAGTATTGGTATGCTTTATCGAAGTTAAGTTTGTTTTTGTGGTGTTTTCGATTTGTAGGTAGCAATGGCAGACCCAGGGAATGGTCGCGGTCGAGGCCGAGGCCAGGCCTTATTACAGTTCTTGAAAGCCCAGATGCAGGCGGAATCGGATTCATCTTCTCAAGAGTCAACGCCACAACCAACTCCTGCGCCCTCTGTTGTTCCTAGCACTGTAAGTGGTTTCATCAAAAAGAGACGCGTTAGAACTTTATTCTTCTCTATCTTTTATGGCTCTGAAATACGGATAATAGCGGGCAGATTAATGCTTTTGAAATGTGGTACTGAAAGAGCATGTACTATGGGTTGCAAAGATCAAACTACTATGGTAATTATTTATTATAATAAGTACTACAAAATTCAGTTACAAAAAAGTTACAAAATATTGTCACATCTGATGCTTTGTAACTTTGCACACTTAAACTTATAAGCAAAATTGGGGAAAACACCACATGGTGGGCCACCTAACCGCTGATCTGACTAGGTCAAATCACTGTCTGGCCTTACCGTCACACCTTTTGTTGGTCTCAATGTTGACCCCCACATTGTTCCAACAGCTGGATCAACAAAATAGCTCAACATTTTCACCAATATTACATGTTTGCCAGTCGGTTTCATAGAATATTCAAAATACACATCAACACATGCCACACATTGGGGCTTGAAAAGCCCAAAAGAAAAGAAAGAACTAGCTCTACAAAGTTAATTATGGATATGACAAGAAGAAAAACATGAAAATGAAAGTTTTTTTGCAATAGGTATATTGTGCCTGTCATCACCAAACCTTATAAATATTATCATTACAATAAGCTTGTTTAAAAGCTTTGTATGTATATATATTATCATTGTTCAAAATTTAGAAATGGGAATGTGAAATGGTCTTCTACTGCGCTCGAAAAACAGTTGTAATAATAGGTATTTTAGGGTCTATTTCACCACCTTTTGATAAGTGTTGGATAACCTAACTGTAAGTTTTGTCACTTTCTTACTTTGTCAAGTGATAAAGACAAAAGTTGTGAATGAGCTATCAAACACTTATTAGAAGGTGGTGAAACAGGCCCTTAGTGTTCTTTCAGACAATGCAAATTTCAGTTAAATTGTTTTTCTTTACCAGCTGAGCTCAACTAGTTCAATGGGTGGGAGAGGCAGAATGGCCGCATTGCTCCTTTCAAAAGTGCAGAAACCTGGTGGTAAGTACAAAATTGTTTCTTAATTTCTGTCTTAAGAGAGATACACCATTTGTTTACCTTTTATTACCACCACCACCACCACCACCTACACACTGTGCCCAGCAGTGGAAGGTAAAAAGGCTGTAATGGTGGTGGGTGGTGGAGACTTAGTTATAAACTTATTGAATTGTGACATGGGTAATCATAACAAGTACATAATATCACTACATAGTATAAAACAAAGTTGCTTTCTCTGTCCCTATATATGCTTAAATCTTTAAAACTACGCAACAGATTTTGATGCGGTTTTTTTGATAGATAGAGTGGTTCAAGAGGAAGTTTTGTAAGTAGAAAAATTGGACCCGGTAGGTAGCGCTAATAGCGGGCAGGACAACGTCTACCGGGTCCGCTAGTTTGTTTATAATTAAAAAATTATACACACATTCTATACCAATAAATTCTTTGATTCCTAGGCCCTGTGTTCAGCCCTGCGGCAGACGCAAGCCCAAGCCCCAGCACAGTGGCTAGGGGAAAAGGCAGAGGCTTGAAGTTGTTTGAAAACTTGTGAGTAACGTTTTTGGATTTATTATCTTGCTTATTACTATTATTACTTATTACTATTGTTACTTAATAACTAATATTACTTATTTACTAGGCACTGTATGTGCTATCCTTTTCACATTTTGTAAGGGATGGCGAATTATGATTATTATTAGCCGCTGTCAATGATGAATGATGATGATTCAATTGACGATTTAAAAGTACTTGTAAAAGTTTATTTGAATAAAAAACATTTCTATTCTATTCTATTCAAAAATAATAATTTGACCACTGTCACATACCATGGTACATGATTTAGCTGCAAAAATAACATCTTTCATGATTATAATATACATATTACCACTACAATACTGTCAATTTTGTGTATTAAATAGAATTATAATTTTCAGGAAAGCTGAAACCCAGGCTGCTCAATTAGCTTCAACCGATACTGCCAGTGAAGTGGAATCTTTGACTCAGAAAATGGCCGAAAGCACAGTGTCAACTGTACAGACAGACACAACAGGGAAAAGTAAATACTATGTAAGTTTCCATATTTATAAACTAGCTTTTTGACAGCCTGGTCCAGTAGAATGCTTTGTGGCTCAATGAGCAGCAAACACCGGGTTCTGTTATAGGTTGGGTCTATTTGCGCTCGATGACGTATGCAGTCTGACTCATTGATATATTCAGAGGCGATTGCAGCTGTCACAGTTGTCAAACTATATTCTGATCTATAATCATAATTAGAACCTATGGATTTTCAGCTCAACGTTGAAGCAAAGAAATTTTGCCTTGAACAGGTCTGGAGTTGCTTTGTGGCGTAGGTGAGAACATACTTAAATACCTACAGAAAACCTAGAGAGAAAAATTAGCCCAGGTCAATGATTTGGTCTTCACTACAATGTTTCAGGCGCAGCCTCCATTGTCTACATAGAATATATAATTATAACCTTCTTGAGTCTGATTTTGAATTCAGTGGAATTCTGACAGTTGTCATTATAATATAAACATAGGATTAGTTATTTGTATGAAAAACAGGGTTACCCCACCTGAAGTTTGATTTTACCCCAAATTACTTTAAATTCCTGTCAACAAGAAAAAGCCCTAAGCCGCGTCATAATATTAGTCGTTTCGCCCTAGAATAGAAATAGCTAAGAGTGGAAAGTGAAAACTAACAGCAATAGAAAACAAAAGCACATTGAATATTCAAATATTCAAAAATGGAAGTCGAATGACATGATCAACAAGAAGTGTTTGTCAGCATTTGTCTCTACATGCGGCAATTGATTTTTATCTATACTAATATAATAAAGCGGAAGAGTTTGTTTGTTTGAACGCGCTAATCTCGGAAACTACTGGAACGATTTCAAAAATTCTTTCACCGTTGGATATGTACGTGATCCTTGAGTGCTATAGGCTATATATTATGTAGCACGGGCGCAGCCGGGGCGGACCGCTAGTTTATTATAAATTTTGAATTTACTATCTTTTGTAGGAACTGTTTTATGGTATGTTATGGTATTGTATGGTATGGTAACAGGTGTTACGTTTTCCATACTAACTTCATGTTACCATTCAAGAGCGAATGGATTATATATTTACACTGAAATTACATCGCACAGCCATAATATAATTTTTAATTTGCGCGAAATTATATTTACATAAAGAAAACATTACATAGACAGCTTAATTATTATAATAGCCATCTATTAAACGCTGTTTTGCCTAGCTGACCGAGATGGCTTTACTTCACCTTTAGCTGTTTATGTAATGTTTTCTTTATGTAAATAAAATTTTCCGCAAATTAAACATTAAATTAAGGCTGTGCGATGTAATTTCAGTGTAAATATATAATCCATTCGTTCTTAAATGGTAATAATAAATTAGTATGGAAAACGTACCACCTTAAGAAACGTCAGAATTCCACGGAATCAAAAATTAGACTATACGGCAGTAGGCCACCTGGTGGTCTAATTTCTGAAATTTTCACTATTGCATTTGTATTTTGTATACAGAGAGAAGTGAAGGAGACGCCGCCTGTGGTCAAAATGGGTGAATCTGGCGTACCCTGCAATGTGACTGCAAACTTCATTTATTTAAATTTTGAAGAGAACAACGTATTCGAGTACGAAGTGAAGTTTGAACCTGCGACAGATGTAAAATTCTTGCGCTTCAAACTTTTGAACGGTAAGAGCTAGGTCCGATTAATATTCCCTGTACTGCCCCAGTGTATTTTATGACAATAGAGAAATGGATATAAATTCGCGGTTTATACTATTATCATCAGTACCCATAGAGGCACTTAGACCACACGACAGCAGCGAAAACATATTATTAAGGTTAATAAAATAATACGATTTTTTTTATTCAACTACAAGTTAGCCCTTGACTGCAATCTCACCTGATGGTAAGTGTTGATGCAGTCTAAGATGGAAGCGGGCTAACTTGGTAGAAGTATGTATATAAGTAAGTAACTTGAAGAGGTATGTATACCCCTGATAGGTTTCTACACGGCATCGTACCGGAACGCTAAATCGCTTGACGGGCCTTTGCCGGTAGGGTGGTAACCAGCCACGGCTAAAGCCCCCCACCAGACCAGACCAGAGACAATTTAGAAATTATAAAATCCCAAATTATCGCTGCCGGGAATCGAACCCGGGACCTCCCACTCATAAGGCCACAGCGCTCACCACTGCGCCAGGGAGGTCGTCAGATACAACTTTTTTGTTATATTAACATAAAGTAGAGCTAGCCAGTGGCGCGTTGACTGTATCTATCTCGTTCCCTCAGTCGACTCTAGCCGACTTTACCCGAACGAGCGTTACATAGCCGAGCGTGACAGCTCAGTCTCATTCAATACCCACAATAGGCTATCAAATGCAAAAAGAATTTTTCAAATTCGACAGGTACTTCCAGAGATTAGCGCGTTCAAGCAAACTTCCGCTTTACTATATTAGCAAATATAATAGATACAAAGCAATTTTTTTTCTGATTTTAAAAAAGTGGAGTCTATCGACAATATTATTATGAAGCTGAAAATTTTGATAAAAACTCATCCATCATCTTCGCAAGCTATGTTTTTTAACCCCCGACGCAAAAACGACGGGGTGTTATAAGTTTGACTTGTCTGTGTGTGTGTCTGTCTGTTCCCCTGTAGCGCTCAAAAGTGGACCGATTTGAATGCGGTTTTTTTTGTTTGAAAGGTGAATTAGTCGAGAGTGTTGTTAGCTATGTTTGTTGAAAATCGATCCAAGATGGCCGGCGCTACAAAATGGCGGATTACATATTTTTTCACAACCCCCTTAATATGGGTATCAAATGAAAGGGCTTGACTAGTAAAATAGCACTATTGCAAATCCAAAATGGCCGCTGCAACAAAATGGCGAATGTCGGGGGTTTTTAAATTTTTAATTTATACTTGTAGCCTTAAAAATAAGGAACATAGGCCAAGAGTAGACACAAAAAATGCGAGAGGTGAAAATTCTTGAATTTTTATTTAAAAAAAAATTGAGTTTGATTTTAATCATTTCAGAGCACAGACACCTGTTTAAGGAGAAAACTTTTGACGGCACGACACTATTCGTGCCGCACAAGTTGCCGGACGACGCGCTGCGGCTCGTGTCCACCAACCCATATGACGAAAGCAAATTTACTTTGACTGTGAGTACCACACGTAATCATAATCATAATAATAATCATAATCATTTATTTATTTGCCCAGATTGAGTAATAACATGATCTTAAATAATTATTAATAGCACTTCAATCTGCCACTGAGTAGCATGCAAAAGAAAAAGAAATAAATTACAATAAAACCAATAAAACTTTAAATAATATAAAATGTCATGCTTGTCAATCTTATTTTTAACCCCTGACGCAACTAGGAACAAAGACTGATACTTTGTCTTAGTGACGCAAAAACGACGGGATGTTATAAGTTTGACGTGTCTGTGTGTGTGTGTGTTTGTGTTTGTGTGTGTCTGTCTGTTCCCCTGTGGCACTCAAACGGGTGGACCGATTTGAATGCGGTTTTTTTTTGTTAGAAAGGTGAATTAGTCGAGAGTGTTGTTAGCTATGTTTGATGAAAATCGATCCAAGGTGGCCGCCACTACAAAATGGCGGATTACATATTTTTGCACAACTCCCTTAATATGGGTATCAAATGAAAGAGCTTGACTAGTAAAATAGCACTATTGCAAATCCAAGATGGCAGCCGTCCCAAAATGGCGAATGTCGGGGGTTTTTTAAATTTTTTTATTTATACTTGTTTACTATTTGTTCCCGGCATGCGTTGTAATGGTAAAGTATGGTGTAAGAATGCATAGAGGACAGACATACATAAACATTCGTTTTTATTTGGGTTCTGTACCCAAAGGGTAAAACGGGATTCTATTACTAAGACGCCGCTGTCTGTTTGTCCGTCTGTCACCAGACTGTATCTCATGAACCGTGATAGTTAGACAGTTGAAATTTTCACAGATGTATTTCTGTTGCGGCTATGATTACAAATACTAAAAAAACCTGAATAAAATAAATATTTAAGGCTCCCATACAACAAGCGTGATTTTTTTGCCGTTTTTATAGACAATGGTACGGAACCCATTGTGCACGAGTCCGACTCGCACTTTGCCGGTTTTTTATACAGTGTGTCCGGGATCGAATTAGCGATATTTTAGGTATATCTCAAAAACTGTCGATTTAATACTTAACAATGTAATCTTAACGACCTCGTTCTTGCAAAATGCAGCAAAAACTTGTAGTTTTCGATATTTTTGAATAAATCATTTTTTTCCGAAGCATTTTTGATCGAGTTATTTTAACATTTTATTCTATTGTTTGGTATTTAGTGATGGTGAATATTGTATCCAATCGAATAAGGTCATTTGAAGACCTGTACATCAGCAGACTTTCGAGTTATTAAATTTTTTGTGCGCACATACCCACAAAAACGCACACCAAATTGAAATGGCTGTCCCTGGGAGGGGAAGAGGGGCAGGCCCTAATAAGTGGTATTTTCAGAGAGGTAATCATCATGATCAACCCATTACCGGCTCACTGCAGAGCACGGGTCTCCTCTCAGAGTGAGAAGGGTTTTGGCCATAGTCTACCACGCTGGCCAAGCTGATTGGCAGACTTCACACACCTTTGAGAACGTTATGGAGAACTCTCCGGCAAGCAGGTTTCCTCACGATGTTTTCCTTCACCGTTAAAGCAAGTGATATTTAAATACTTAAAACGGACATAACTCCGAAAAGTTAGAGGTGCGTGCCCGGGATCGAACCCACGACCTCCGATTAGAAGTCGGTCGTCCTAACCACTAGGCCTAACACAGCTTTTTTTTTTTTTTTAGAGGTAATGAGTTGTAGAATATGTCCCTAAAATATCGCTAGTTCGATCCCGGACACACTGTATAGATTGTTATTGTAGCAACGTGTTCCCGGCGCAGATAATATTCCGTCGCACGCGCCGCCTCAGCGAGATGATCCAGATCTACAACGTGCTGTTCAAGCACATCATGCGGGACCTGGAGCTCGTGCGCTTCGGCCGCCAGCACTTCAACGAGCGCTCCGCCGTGCAGATACCGCAGCACAAGCTGGAAGTGTGGCCCGGGTAATGTGCCCAATAGGGTATTTGACTAATTTTTGGAAATTGTTTTAAATTATTCTTTATTACTTATTAAAACACACTACATTGATATTTTTCGCAATATCTACAGTATTAAGAATTAAATCAATGATAAAGTTTAAGTTTTGAAAACCACGCCAAAAACGACATTTCTGATCACATGATACGCGTGACGTCACAAATCGCTATGCAAGTCACTTCTCTCGCTCGCTCCTTTTCGGAACTCAGTGCGTGCGACAGAGACGCTACGCAAGGCGACTGCTGTATCGTAATGTTGTAAATTGTTATACCTACTCATTTTAATATCAATCTTATTCTTTCTAGTATAAAGTTTAGTTTCGGTTGACTTGATAAACTTCAATTATAACAACCAAGTTACGTGCAATCGAGTGACGTCACAAACAATCCCAGAGCGTTCACGTTCCTGATAAAATTTCAAAAATTATTATGTTTTATTTCGTGCAAAATATCGCGTAAAATTACATAGTTTAGTTTGATTGAGTGAAATATGTCTTTTTTAGGCTATTATCTGATAAGATGACCACAATCAATAGTATATTTTCAATGTTGTCAAATACACTATACTCCAAATGTACAAACCCCAACACCACCACTACAACCTTTTAACATCCCACTGCTGGGCACAGGCCTCTCTCGTACGAAAGGGATTGAGAGCTTAGACCCGCCACGCTGCTGCAATGCGGGCAGGCTTTCACGACTATTGCCACATGATACCTACTGATAACTTTTTTATTCAACTATAAGTTAGCCCTTGACTGAAATGACCTGATGGTAAGTGATGATGCAGTCTAAGATTGAAGCGGGCTAACTTGGAAGAGGTATGCATACCCCTGATCGGTTTCCACGGCATCGTACCGGAACGCTAAATCGCTTGGCGGCACGCCTTTGCCGGTATGGTGGTAACCAGCCACGGCTAAAGCCTACACCAGACCAGACCAGAGACAGTTTAGAAATTATAAAATCCCAAATTGCCCCTGCCGGGAATCGAACTCCAGACCTCCCACTTATAAGACCACAGCGCTCACTACTGCGCCAGGAAGGTCGGCGATAATAACCGAGGCCGACTGCTTAACGTGCTCTCCGAGACACGGGGGTGAAACAGTGTCAACTACCAACTCCGGGCTGGCACTGAGAATTTCTTGACAGAAAACCCAATACCTAACAATTATTTACCCAACTCGAGAATCGAACCCGGGGCCTCGTGATCTGCATTCGAATATGCTAACCACTAGACCAACGAGGTAGAGGTTAGTGAAATGATATCGTGTAACTAACCTCTTGTGATTTCAGCTATGTGACAGCGGTGGACGAATACGAGGGTGGTCTCATGTTGACACTAGACTCCACACATAGGGTTCTACGCACAGAGAGTGTGTTGTCCCTCATCAAACAGACCATACAGACGGAGGGTGCCAATTGGAAGAACGCGCTATCCGACCTACTCGTCGGCTCCTCTGTTATGACCACTTACAACAAGAAAATCTTTCGGTAATAAAACTCCCTATAATTTTTTTCAAATTTCAAAAAAAAAAAATTTAATTGTATGATAAGCTTGACACAATCATGCTTGATGGAAAGCAATGATGAGGTCTAAATTGGAACGCGCTTGCCTAGAAAACGCCTATTCACCCACACATGAAGTGCTGCGCACAGAGAGCGTGCTGTCCCTCATCAAGCAGACCGTACAGGCGGAGGGAGCTAACTGTCGGCTCCTCCGTTATGACCACTCACAATAAGAAAATCTTTTGGTAATTAAACTTGCGACAGTTGTTCTATGAATGTTTTTTGATTTTTTTTTTCCACACTTTTCAAAATATAGCATCTTAAAAACCGACTTGTTAGTCTCATTCTCTCACAGGCTAAATCCTATGTGAATATGTATGTTTGTCCCTCTCTGTCACTCGTGCAGCGCCTGGGAACTCAAACGTCCTCCTGTCACCTTATGGACTCCTGGTACGCAAGACAGGATTTTGGTGTCGCTTTTTCGTTTCATCGATTTTCGAATGCACAACGATACTAAAAAAGTTTCACTTCAAATATCTTTGGTTTATGATAATTCGAATTATTAACTGTTACAGAGTGGACAGTATCGACGACACGATGAATCCGAGGTCGACTTTTGAGAAGAATGAGAAGGGGGAAACAGTGAAAATAAGTTACATGGACTATTACAAGAAGTCGTACGGGATTGATATCATGGATGCCGAACAACCAATGCTGATTTCCAGGTTTGTTTATTGCTTAAATCATATTAGTGTTGTAAATTTTATATTTGTATTTATTAAGAAGTAGTATATTATATTGTATTTATTTACTTATTATTAAATTAGTATTAAATTTATTATTTTACCTTTTGTTTACTTAGTTTCTAACCCGTGTGATTTTAGTTTTATTTCCTTTATAAATAGGTTGCTTGGAAGAGAACGCTTCATAGCGATAAGGCCGCTTATTTTGCAACATTAGTACTAAGTTTTTAGGGTTCCGTACCCGAAGGGTAAAAACGGAGCCCTATTAATGTCACTCGGCTGTCTGTCTGTCTGTCTGTCCGTCTGTCCGCCGGTCACAGGTCTCTAGCTCGCAGCCGAAATGAGTTACAAACCTGAAAGGAGAATGCCCAAAATTCTATGGGCGTGTAACCCAGTCGTTTACAAGCGTGTTGTATGCAGCATTTATTGCAGATTTATTCCTGATAACCAAATACACCATTTTAATACCTCTAGGAGCTGCCGTTTTTGAATAAATCTTAGTTTAAGTTTGAAAATGATTCTAGGTTATGTGTAGTTTATGATTGTTAAACTAGTAAGGAAAGCCGTGTATCGTTCCTGCCGATTTGAACTATTTGTTTAGCGCGCACTATACTTAACATACCTGTTGCAACGATGTCCATGTTGAGAGTAGTTTGCAATGTAGAATCTAACGAAGACACATCATGTCTTAGCATCATATCAAAGGCATCATGTTTACATTCAACTGACATTTAATGCACCTCAACAATGTTATCCAAATCACGAGCAAAAATCAGAATCCGTAGAAAAGCGTAAAGTCGGCGAGTAGGCGAGATCGAATCCGTATAATATAGCAAAAGTCGTTGGTAAGGAAAAACAATAAACCATAGAATTAATATTGGTCTCCGCTGCGCTACAATAAACATTCAAAATGTAAACAGACTAGACGTCACTAGTGTCACACATAACTAAAACAGTGACAATGTCACATTGGCATCTTGAAATATTATAAGTTTCGTTACACAAAATCAAGAAGGTTGTAGTTATATATTCCATTGCACAAAACGCAACGAAGTTAAAACAATATTACAACAAAATAATATTATTAATTATTGCTTATTTACTTTAATCATATTGTACGATTTACAACAAATAAATAGAATAATGTATTAATATAATTAATATCTGTTTTATTGCAAGTGACATGATTTTTTTTAACAACAAAACTTTTTGTTTGGGCATGTATGCGTAGAAAGTAATGCAAATGGCCACCAGACGTGCCAGAGAAACAGGAAGAGACGGTTGAATTCCTTTTTTATTGCATTTTTTTAAAAGCAGCTTTAGCATTAATAATTATTAATTTTCAAATCGTCATATATTCGTAAGATAATTTTTAGTAAATTACATTTTGTGTAAATGCTTGGGTCAGGGTTGATCATTCTCCTTTGGTATTTAGTGTAAAACGTTAACCCAAAATCAAATATTGAATTAGAAATTGAATTAAATTATTTTTCAGGGGGGCTCCCATACATGAAAAAGGAGCCGGATAAAAAAAAATTTTTCTTTACCCTAGCTTGTGGGGTATCATTGTTTAGAGCTCATTAAGTAGAGTACAAATATATATGTTTTTAATTTTTATCTCAAAAAATAAGGGAATGGGAGGCCATCAAAGTTGTCAGTTTTAGACCATTTTTGTGACGGGGGCTATCTCAAAAACTGAACTAGTTGGGAATATGATATTTCAGTATATTATGTACTATGTGCTCTATTTAAACAACAAATACTGAAAACAACGATTTATTAAATAGTTTATAAGCTGTGACCAAAATAAACGAACATTTTTTTGGGTTTTTCTTTCACGGTTTGTTGCGATGTCTAGCTCGGAAATTAAATATTTCTTAGACCCAAAATATTATATTGTTCATAATTATGTACGGAACCCTGAAAGAGCGAGGCACGACTCGCACTTGGCTGATTTTTCTTATTATTTTTTCTAATGGTGTACATATATTATTTTCACTTCATTCATTTCATTTCATTACGGACGATAATTTTACGTGATAAGAAAACAAAGAGAGATAGATACGTCACAAGCCGAACGCTTAGGCCAATCGTGCCTTCTCTACGCTTGTTCCGTGCTCTCGCTTGAACGGTACGTGACATGAGTCATGCTTTTTCGTGCGTGTAGCCGGCGATCATCGATTTATAAGACGTTATCACGTGAAATATACTTTCAGGCAAAACAAAAAAATGCCGGGTTCGGAGCAGAAAATCGACTTCATGCTATGCCTGGTGCCGGAACTGTGCCAACTGACCGGCCTGTCGGACGCGCAGCGAGCCAACTTCCGACTGATGAAGGACGTCGCCAGCTACACGAGGATAACGCCCAATCAGCGTCACGCGGCCTTCAAAAAGGTAAGGGCCTGTTGCACCAACTTTTGTCTTTGTCACCCGACATAAAGTAAGAAAGCTGTGATAGCCTAGTGGTTAGGACGACCGATTTCTAATCGGAGGTCGTGGGTTCGATCCCGGGCTCTAATTTTGACCTCTAACTTTTCGGAATTATGTGCGTTTTAAGTATTTAAATATCACTTGCTTTAACGGTGAAGGAAACCATCGTGAGGAAACCTGCATGCCTGAGAGTTCTCCATAACGTTCTCAAAGGTGTGTGAAGTCTGCCAATCCGCTTGGCCAGCGTGGTAGACTATGGCCAAAACCCTTCTCACTCTGAGAGGAGACCCGTGCTCTGTAGTGAGCCGGTAATGGGTTGATCATGATGATAAAGTAAGAAAGTGACAAAACGTACGTTTAAATTATCAGACACTTATCAGAAGGTGGTGAAACGTGCCCTAATTCTTTTAATTTTCAAGGATTCCATACCCGTCGTGTGCCAAAAGGACACTATTTAATAAACCTTCTTAAATCCTAAAATACCAATTAGACATGTTCAGCAATATTATTTGAGAAAAACAATGCGAGGCAGTCTTTGCTTTGGGGACTGCCGATAGAAGTGAATAAGGATTAAAATTTATATTGGTCGTTGAACTCGATGATACAATTCACAAGTTACTAAGTTTTCACTTCTATCGGCAGTCCCCAAAGTGTGCAGTGACAATGACGCGAGTTTCACGCTTTTTGTTCACCCAAAAAGTACACAGTATACATATAGCTCCTGGAAAGCATTCGGTGACAATGATGCGAGTTCTATTGTATTGTCTTGCCTCTTTGGGTGTTTAGGGCTCACCCTGTCGCACTGCACCACTACACTCAGTTCCGCTTGTCGGACCACAAGTGCCGACTCCACCTCGACCTCTCACTACGCACGTGTGACGTAGCGATGTAACGTAACGACTCGCCTGATTGGTGCGCATGAAACACCAATCATCTTAGTCAATACACTACATCTATGATTTTTGTTCACCTAAAAAGTGCACAACGCACCATTGAGGTACTATATGAATAGAGAAGACGCCACTCCTCACTACTGTGTTCCGTTCAACTGTGGTGCGTGCGCAACACTTTACTTAGTATCTTGCTAGCTCTTGAGCGCGTAAGACGCGTAATTGTTCGAAATGAAAATACTTTAAATTTATTAAAATATGCCGTCCTGTGTACGGCTATATTGTACTAACAGTTCAAGGAATACGAAGAAGTGTAAAGGTGTAACTTTCCATCGGTAGGTAACAAGATATTTTAGTTTTAAAAGTAAATTCGATCACAATATTTAGAAGACGCAATGTTTCGTCATTTGTCAAAGACTAAATAAAACAGATGTGAAATTGTGAATTCTAGGTAGAATTACCTAAACTTATATTATTTAAGGGCTACTAAATAAACATATTATTATAATACTAGAGAATGCCCGCGGCTTCGCCCGCGTGAGTTTCGGTTTTTCACAAATCCCGAGGGAATCGTGGATTTCTGGTTCCCGTTCCCGCTCCTTTTTCCAACCTTTATACCTACTTTCAAGAAAGTTTACAATAGTAATCTACCTATAGCTGTAGCTATAGGTAGATTACTATAGTAAACTTAGTAAAATAGATTTCAGTTTTTTCAAAATCCCGTGGGAACTGTGGATTTTTCCAGGATAAAAAGTAGCCTATGTTTTAAGTCAAAGCATAATCTATCTCCATTCAAAATTTCAGCCAAATCGGTTCAGTAGTTACGGCGTGATTGATAACAAACATACAAACATCTAAACATCCAAACATCCACACTTTCACATTTATAATATTAGTAGGATAAATATTTGTCTTTAATTTTATTTGTAATTATAAATGATACTCCGCATGATCCTGAACTAATAAATAAATAACATAGGTATAATATAATAATGTAGGTACCATAATCAAGAAAAAAATCTTTTGGAAGGATTTTGTATGTGTTCCGTAGAGAATACAAAGTAACATGTTTAAGTATATCTGTCTGATATAATTTTTTTGGAGGTGTAGGTACAAAAAGACATACACCTACGTACACCTATAAAAAAATGGGGATTGCAGGTCAGTAAAAATATTTGAAAAACCCGCCGCATTACAATGGCACTAAATTGCGGTAAATTTTACTTTAAAGATTTTTACTAACATTGTACCTGTATTTTTCGAGCAAGTGTATTGTACAGTTTAATAAATTGTCTTTATCTTTAAAAATATCAAGTAAAATAAATAGGTACTGTATATTGTAGTGAATACGATCAGTTGCTATTTCAATTTATTTTACTACGTTCCGTTACCTATTATAATAGGCAGAATATAAACAAAGTGCCGCGTCTGTGTAATTATGTCCATCTATGCCTACTCTATGTCTCGTTAGCCCCCTTCCGCGCGCCCCGCACTACCTCAAGCGGTACACAGACGTTG
The DNA here is from genome assembly GCA_920104075.1 of Melanargia galathea. NCBI lineage: Eukaryota > Metazoa > Arthropoda > Insecta > Lepidoptera > Nymphalidae > Melanargia > Melanargia galathea. The sequence goes on from OV049876.1 coordinate 12,556,317, forward strand.
TTCGCGCCGTCTGTTCTAGTACGTCAGTACAATATAATTCAATGCAACGCACCTAAAGAAGTTTTCACTTCAAAAATCATAATTATCGCTTTTTGGCTTTGTTGCTGAAAAGTTTGAAGAAATGACTAAAGGTTACTAACTCTCTGTCTGTCTGTCGGTTTTTTATCGGATATACTTTGGAGAGTGTGCTCAGGAACTATTTAACCTGGTTCCTCCTTCACCATTTCACCACAGAACAGCGAGAAGTCGTGAACGTTGGCATCCCTATGTGGTTGACGTTCAGTCTGCCCGCACGAAGCGTTTTCGATCAACGTTTCTGATACGAACCGCTAGGGTGTGGAACGCCCTTCCGGCGTCCGTGTTTCCCGCCTCGTTCAACTTGAGTGCCTTCAAAACAAGAGTGAATAGGCATTTTCTAGGCAAGCGCGTTCCAACCTAGACCTCATCATTGCTCTCCAGGCATGATTGTCGTCAAGCGTAAGCCTATCATACAATTAAAAAAAAAACTCACTAGGACACCAATGGTGGCGCAACCAGTTTCGCTACCAACAAAATTTTGTACAGCTCTCTGGATTTCACCTTTTGTCCACTTCGTTGCGCAACCAATTCGGTGGTGACGGCCGGGATCACTCGCTGTCGCGCAACCATGATGTCCTTTGTTTTTAATGGGGGGGGGGAGGGGGGAATCAATCTCCCTGAGACACCCGACTTCGTGGGGAAGAAATCGGCTTATGTGGGGTTTACCCACTAAAATCCCCTCGGTAGACGGTCACGGCACATATATACAACGTTAGTGGTAGATTCAATTGACGATTCAAAAGTACTTGTAAAAGTTTATTTGAATAAAAACTATTCTATTCTATTCTATTCTAGTTTTACTTTGAGCTAAAACCACGAAACACGTGTCAAATATTTTTACCTTAGGAATGATTATAAACAATTTCAAAAACATAATGCAAACTAACGAAGTTATAAGCTTCATGTGTTGTCTGTCCTCGGAAAACAAGTAAAAATTAAAAAACCCCCGACATTCGCCATTTTGTGGCGGCGGCCATCTTGGATTTGCAATAGTGTTATTCTACTAGTCAAGCCCTTTCATTTGATACCCATATTAAGGGAGTTGTGAAAAAATATGTAATCCGACAGTTTGTAGCGGCGGCCATCTTGGACCGATTTTCATCAAACATACTATGATACTGATGATTACTGATAAGATACTATAAAAAACGTGAAAAAAAATTAGTTTTCCCAAAAAAAAATTGCGCTTTTTGCGCAATACCCGTTTTGGGGGGGTTAAAACAGAACTGTAACTGTAAAAAAAATATTTCGAGTATTTTTTTAAAAGTTTGTAACGTAAATATTTTATTTGCTGACGCTGGAGGTCAACGAACGTTGTGTAACCTATTTATGTACCGTTAGGTACCTACAAATTCGCGCGCGCGCCAACGCCGATACCTACTGAGATTGTGTTTAGGTATTATAATAATAGCGGTCTCCTTATACCGTGTATAATCATGGTGTCCCAGTGAGATATTGGCCTAACCTTGATCGTGTGGTCGTCATTGAATAGAAGCAGGCGTTACTTTGCGGAAATCCATAATATATTATGAAAAGTCAAAATTATTTTGCTATAATCCGCAAAACAGTCAAATTGGTATGGTACAACAAGCAGCATGTGCTATGCCCTGTCAGCCTTCCTGCTGTTAAATAAGCAGGAAAAATAGCACATAGCACATGCTGCTTGTTGTACCATACAAATTTGACTGTTTTGCGGATTATAGCAAAATAATTTTGACTTTTCATCGTGTGGTCGTCAGTTCATCCGGAGCGTGCTCGAGAACGAGACCGCCCGGAGCCGCCTGGCGGGCTGGGGGCTCAGCATCGCGCCGGAGACCGTCGCGCTGACGGCGCGCACGCTGCAGCCCGAGGCGATCACGTTCGGCAACAACGTGAAGGTGCCCGGCAAGCCCAACGCCGACTGGAACGGCGACGTGTGCAGGAACGCGGTCATGCAGGCCGTCGACCTGCACAGGTGGGTCGTGCTCTACACCGACCGGGACAAGAACGTGACCAATGTGAGTGTTTGTTCATTACATAGACCCGCTTTTAACGTACAAGCTAAGTTCTTTTCAAAAACTGTCGTTGAGTCTCGAGTGATGCAAACAGTTTTGGTATATAGATGTACTGGTGGTATTTAGTGATATAAATATTTCTTTAAGGATTTCGTGGAAACAATGATCCGGTGCAGTAAGCCGATGGGTATACAAGTGTCCAAGCCGGACCTGATCCGTCTGCCCAACGACCGCGTGGACACGTACGTGCAGACGCTGAGGAAGTGCATCACGTCGCAGCTGCAGCTGGTCGTGGCGATATCGCCCACCATGAGGGACGACCGGTACTCCGCCATCAAGCGGATCTGCTGCGCCGAACAGCCTATACCATCGCAGGTATATGTTCCATTATGTGTTGTAACACTGTCCAAGCCGGACCTGATCCGTCTGCCCAACGACTGCATACGCCAGGATATGTATACTTCCCAATGTGTCCCACGGTCATCGGGTCAGGATCTGACGGTGGGATCCCGGAGAAATATTCAAATTTTTTGGTATATTGAAGTCGGTTCAATTTTTCCTAACATATAGCCCGTCCGCTTCCAGGTTATCAACGCTCGCACGATATCGAACAGCCAGAAGATCCGGTCGATCACCCAGAAGATCCTGCTGCAGATCAACTGCAAGCTGGGCGGCACGCTGTGGAACATCGCCATCCCCTTCCGCGCCACCATGATCGTGGGCATCGACTCCTACCACGAGGCCACGAGGAAGAAGAAGAGCGTTTTCGGTGAGTACACCTTAAGGGCTATCCATAAATTACGTCACACGTTAAGGGAAGGGTGTGTGATTGTGACAAGCGCTTTTGCTTGCCCCAAACTTCCTTTGATTTGTGTTCAAAAACCGACTAGCCCGGATCGCGACAAGCTCCCGCAAGCCAAACATCCTGTTTACACGCTTGTATTTGTGAACGCTTGCCGAGACTTGCCAAGCGTGTAACGTACAGTTACACCCTGTATAAATTTAATTTGTGTGTTGTGTGTGCAGCGTTCGTGGCGTCGTACAACCAGTCGATGACGAGCTGGTACTCGAAGGCGGTGTTCCAGGAGAAGGGCCAGGAGGTGGGCGACAGCTGCAAGATGTGCGTGGTGGACGCGCTCGCGCACTACCTGCGCGTCAACGGACGCCTGCCCGATCGGATCATTATATACAGGTATGTGTGTGTGTGTGCGGTGCAGCGTTCGTGGCGTCGTACAACCAGTCGATGACGAGCTGGTACTCGAAGGCGGTGTTCCAGGAGAAGGGCCGGGAGGTGGGCGACAGCTGCAAGATGTGCGTGGTGGACGCGCTCGCGCACTACCTGCGCGTCAACGGACGCCTGCCCGATCGGATCATTATATACAGGTATGTGTGTGTGTGTGCGGTGCAGCGTTCGTGGCGTCGTACAACCAGTCGATGACGAGCTGGTACTCGAAGGCGGTGTTCCAGGAGAAGGGCCGGGAGGTGGGCGACAGCTGCAAGATGTGCGTGGTGGACGCGCTCGCGCACTACCTGCGCGTCAACGGACGCCTGCCCGATCGGATCATTATATACAGGTATGTGTGTGTGTGTGCGGTGCAGCGTTCGTGGCGTCGTACAACCAGTCGATGACGAGCTGGTACTCGAAGGCGGTGTTCCAGGAGAAGGGCCGGGAGGTGGGCGACAGCTGCAAGATGTGCGTGGTGACATCATGGTGTGTGACGCTCATGATCCGGGCTTTTAACCCACTTCAACCGTTTGCCGTAGTAGGGTAAAAATCCATTAAAAAGTAGCGGATACGGATCTTTCTCTACCTCGGATATTCGCGGACACGGGATACGGATCGGCACATTTGACATTACTAATAAAAATGTACATATGTTTGTGTATTCGTCATGCGTTCCCAAACCATACTTTACCCGGCATTGCAACTCATGTCGGGAACATGTAGTTTTATATAAAAACTAGTGTTGCGCTCGGTGCGCGAGCTGCAAGCAGCTCGCGTGCCTTGTAGTCTCTTCAATATTCGTAAAATAAAGAAATGGGAGGCCATACCAAATACCAGAATATTCTGGTGAGTCTCTTGAAAGATAGAAAGAAATATTGGTATCACGTTTCATATCTTTTCTGAAAGGACACTAATCAGTTCTATGCAATGCGTTTAGTGGAAAAAAAAGGATCTATACAAAAATGTTCTGGAGAGCCACTTGAAAATTAAAAAGAAATTTTGTATGGACACGAATTTTTTTGTTCCGTAGCTATCTTTTTTTTACTGGCTCACCAAAGGGCCTAAGCTCTTGAACATTTTTAGTTTCAGGACCATGCCTCTATGATTGATAGTTTTTGAGGGCCGTTAGGGTGCTCTGGTAATTTTTCCACATTCACTACGTTTTTGTGATTTTTGTGAAAAAAAAAAGTTTAAGTTCTATTTATAAGTGTAGTAGGGGGAAAATTTTTCATACAAAAATGTCTAAGAGAGCCTCTTGAAAATAACCCAAAAAAATTGTATGGAGAGAATTTTTTTTTGTTTGGCGGCCATCTTTTTTTTACCGGTTCACCCAATGGCCCAAGGTTTTTAATAACATTTGTTTGGGACCATGTCTGTATGACTGGTAGTTTTGGAGGACCCATGAGGTACTCTGGTAAATTTTCCACATTCATGATGTTTCATAATTTTCCTGAAAGGACACTCATGAGCTCTATGCATGCGCTTAGTGAGATAAAAAAAGTTCTATACAAAAATGTTCTGGAGAGCCTCTTGAAAATTAAAAAAAAAATTTGTATGGACGCGAAATTTTTTTTTGTTCGGTGCCTATCTTTTTTTTACTGGCTCACCAAAGGGCCCAAGGTTTTGAACATTTTCAGTTTCAGGACCATGTCTCTATGACTGATAGTTTTTGAGAGCCTTTGGGGTACTCCGATAAATTTTCCACATTCATGACGTTTCATATTTTTCCTGAAGGAAAACCCATAAGTTCTACGCATATAAATAGTGAGGAGAAAAAAGTTCCATACAAAATTGTTCTGGAGAGCCTCTTGAAAATTAGGAATTTTTTGTATGGAGATGAAATTTTTTTTTGTTTGGTAGCCATATTTTTTTCATCGGTTCACCCAATGGCCCAAGGTTTTGAACATTTTTTGTTTGGGGGCGGTACCTCTCCGACTGATAGTTTTCGAGATCCCTTAGAGCACCCTAGTCAGTTTTCCACGTCCAGGTCTCTCTATAATTTTGTAGACCTTATATTTTTGAAATTTACACACACGAAAAGTATGGTGAAAAAGTCCCATACAAAATTGTTCAGGAGAGGTGATCAGTACCTGACTTCAAGTAGCTTTATATATATAACGTTGACACAGGGACGGAGTCGGCGACGGGCAGCTCAACACGGTGAGGCGGTACGAGATCCCGCAGATGCAGCTCAGCATCCGGGAGAGCGGCGTCGTGCACGCGGACTACAACCCCACGCTGTGCTACGTGGTGGTGCAGAAGCGCATCAACACGAGGATCTTCCTGAGGCAGGGCGGCGAGCTCGCGAACCCCAACCCGGGCACGGTGCTCGACCACACGGTCACCAGGCGCGACTGGTGAGAGGCTTTGTGACTGTGCTAACCTTATAACCTAGTTCCTCCTTCAACGTTCCACCACAGGGCACCGTGAAGTCGTAAGCGTTGGCATGGAGAGAGCTATGCTCCGAGTTTCTTTACGTGATCAAATAAAAAGTGAGAGCCGTATTAACGTTAATATAAAAATAACGGTAGTCGATTTAACGGTATTTTTGCTTCGTTATTACCGTTAAATCTTATTAACGTTATTTGCTGATTACCGTTATTTTAATAACGGTATTTTTTTACCATTATTTTAATAACGTTATTTTTTTTTACCATTATTTTAATAACGGTATTTATTTACCATTATTTTAATAACGGTAATCTTGTGATGGAGAGAGCTATGCTCGGAGTTTCTTTACACGATCAAACCAGAAATGAGGGGATCCGTAGAAGAACCACAGTCACCGACATATCTCTGCGGGTTGCGAAGCTGAAGTGGCAATTGGGGTCCCAAGGTGGCCTCGCACTGGGAAGCGCCGTGTTGTTAGACCCCTCACTACGGTACGAGCGGCACAAGACCGCGACGTATGTAATTTTTAACGTTTAATTAGTATACTATTTACCGTTTCCGTTGCACAGGTACGACTTCCTGATAGTGTCGCAGAAAGTGACCCAGGGCACGGTCACGCCCACGCACTACGTGGTGGTCCACGACGACACTGGCATGACGCCGGACCAGTGCCAGCGGATGACGTACAAGATGTGCCACCTGTACTACAACTGGCCGGGCACCGTGCGCGTGCCGGCGCCGTGCCAGTACGCGCACAAGCTCGCGTACCTGGTGGGGCAGAACATGCACACGGAGCCGGCCAGGGAGCTGGAGGACAAGCTGTTCTTCTTGTAATCTAAACGCCCGCAAGCCCGTTGCGTAACTCAGTGGACATTAAACGTTGCAATGTGCCTATTAGCTGCGGTAGCTGTAACTCAGTGGACATTAAATTTAGTTGTAACTTACCACTAACTACGATACAAGTCACGGCAAATAAGTCTAGCGCTGACCTTCAATGTGCAGAAGTTGAAAATGATGTATCTTGGATGGTGAAGGGGTCGCGGGGAGGGCGTGGGGATCGTTCGTAAGCACTGATTAGCTCTCGCGGATCCCTCGTAAGCGCTGATTGGCTCTCCTATCGTATTGTGTCCCGCTCACTCGTACGACGCTGCGCGCACTTGAAGTTCACCGCTAAACTTACGCGCCGGGAGTTATAGCTGTGGCTCAGTGGACATTAAATTTAGTTGTACGCCACAACTACGGTAGCTGTGACTCAATGGACATTAAATTTAGTTGTATACTATAACTATGGTAGATGTGACTCAATGGACATTAAATTTAGTTGTAAGCCACTCCACATGCCGAATAAACAGCTACGGTAGCTGTCACTCAGTTGACATAGTTGTACGCCACTCAACGTGTTGAATAAACAGCTACGGTAGCTGTCACTCAGTTGACATAGTTGTACGCCACTCAACGTGCCGAATAAACAGCTACGGTAGCTGTCACTCAGTCGACATAGTTGTACGCCACTGAACGTGTCGAATAAACAGCTACGGTAGCTGTCACTCAGTTGACATAGTTGTACGCCACTCAACGTGCCGAATAAACAGCTACGGTAGCTGTCACTCAGTTGACATAGTTGTACGCCACTCAACGTGCCGAATAAACAGCTACGGTAGCTGTCACTCAGTTGACATAGTTGTACGCCACTCAACGTGCCGAATAAACAGCTACGGTAGCTGTCACTCAGTTGACATAGTTGTACGCCACTCAACGTGCCGAATAAACAGCTACGGTAGCTGTCACTCAGTTGACATAGTTGTACGCCACTCAACGTGCCGAATAAACAGCTACGGTAGCTGTCACTCAGTTGACATAGTTGTACGCCACTCAACGTGCCGAATAAACAGCTACGGTAGCTGTCACTCAGTTGACATAGTTGTACGCCACTCAACGTGCCGAATAAACAGCTACGGTAGCTGTCACTCAGTTGACATAGTTGTACGCCACTCAACGTGCCGAATAAACAGCTACGGTAGCTGTCACTCAGTTGACATAGTTGTACGCCACTCAACGTGCCGAATAAACAGCTACGGTAGCTGTCACTCAGTTGACATAGTTGTACGCCACTCAACGTGCCGAATAAACAGCTACGGTAGCTGTCACTCAGTTGACATAGTTGTACGCCACTCCACGTGCCGAATAAACAGCTACGGTAGCTGTCACTCAGTTGACATAGTTGTACGCCACTCAACGTGCCGAATAAACAGCTACGGTAGCTGTCACTCAGGGGACATTAAATTTAGTTGCACATCGTTTTGGTTAGTAACCAAAGTTATCCAATAACAAATTAACAGAAATGATACAAGCAAACCATCAAATTCAATTGTCTCACATAACACTGAGATTTAGTTAAGTATCACTTAAGTTACCCAATAAGTAATCAGGTATGTGATATTAATTGTTAGACACTTTTAACTACGGGTCCATTGAGTTACGCACATGAACAAAGCGCGATTGCGGAAGGACGTTTTTTTATTCATCTACAAGTTAGTCTTTGACTGCGATCTCGCCTGATGGTAAGTGACGATGCGGTCTACGGTGGAAGCGGGCTAACCTAACCTAACCTAACGGAAGAGGTATGAGTTTTTATTATACCCTAATTGGTTTCTAACGGCCGGTTGTTACAACAAATTTTGACGGACACGTCACCGTTAAATATGGCGCTAACGAACGTTAGGACAAAGACGGTGTTGACTCACTATTTGTTAGCAGTCAGTCAGTTTGTCAACGCCGTATTTGTGTAACGTTCGTTAGCGCCATATTTAACGGTTACATGTCTGTCAAAATTGTTGCAACAATCGATTCCTATGTGCCTTTCCACCGGCCACGTGATAATCCGTAGAGAATGTGTGCAAACCCACCGATAGCATCCCTTCATTTTCACATCTCAGTTCAGATCATCTAGTGTAACTCCTCAGGTTGACGTTAACTGTACTTAAATCTGTGATTCAACGTTAACTTGAAATGTTATGGTCCAGCAGCCGCCGCCTATTTTTTACCCGACTACGGCAAAGCCAAAAGGAAGGGTTATGATTTTAGCAGTCTATGTATGTATGTATGTGGCAGGGACTGAATAACCGGAATTTAATGGTAGTTTTATTTAGCGGTAATGGGCCTACCCTTTTAATAAAAGTAGCGAAATGTTTAAATACCTATAATTTCGGTACCGCTTCATTTCGGTACCTCTTTATTTCTGTACCTTTATATTTCAGTTTAGCGGTACCGAAATAAAAAACGGTACTTTTATTTCGGTACCGCTATTTATAGGTATCGATATTTTTATCTAATAAGGCTTTACTTTGATGTGCCGTTGAATGAATCCCACCACTTCGGCATTCTTTATTCTTTAATATTCTTATTTTTAGATTTAGAATTTGGAATTTCTTAAAATCCTTACGTTTTAACAAACACAGGAACCGACGGGAAGCGGGGGACGCGCGGCGCGCGGCACGTGGCCAAATTCTTCACCCCCGCGCGCGCACCTTTTCGTATTTTTTCGGTACCGAAATCGCAAAGCGGTTAAATAAAGGTATCTTTTATAAAGGTTGAGATTTTGGTACCTATTTTGTACCGGTATGATAACGGTGGTATGTACCGGTATGCTCTACCTCTTTCAGTCCCTGGTATGTGGCCAATTTTTGTATGAGATTCTGTGTGTACCACCGTAGCGCCTAAACTACGGGACCGATTTTAATGAATGCGGTGTCTGTTGATTCTTTGTTATGGTCCGGGTGACATAGGCTACATTTTATTTACGAAAAAAGTCAAGAACTGACTTTCGCGCGGCTTTCTAGATTATAAAATTAGTAATTCCGATAGACATAACAGATGGCGCCACTAGTTGCGTGCCCCGCGTTTTCGCACACTAATTTATTATTAAATTATTGCGTAGTCGGGTTTTAGTTTACGAACTTTATATTTGTTTGTTTTAGTGATTAATAACAGGCTGAATCTTCGCGTGTAGGTTCGTTACGACGAGACGACCGAGGTTTCCTCTGTAAAATTCTCGATGGAGACACTGCTGCTACTGTACTGGTACGTTTTCCCACCCCACCGAATCGAAATGTTTAACACCTACGCACTACAGTAGCTACCTCCATCGAGATTTTTCACAGAGGAAAAAGTTGGTCGTCTCGTCGAAATGAATCTATGGAAGAAAGCTAGTGGCGCCATCTGTTACGTCTATCTGAAACTAACTTAATATTCCAATCTAGCCGCGCGAATGTCACTTCGATTTTTTTCGGATATAAAATGTAGTCTATGTCACCCGGACCATAACAACGAATCAATTGACAACTCGTTCATAAAAATCGGCCCAGTAGTTTAGGCGCTACGGTGAAACATAAAATCGGATACAAACCCATACATACATACATAGACTGCTAAAATCATAACCCTTCCTTTTGGATTTGCCGTAGTCGGGTAAAAAAATTGGTGGCGGCTGCTGGACCATTACACTCGAGGCTATGTGGGGTTATGCTCAGTGTATACATTGCGCCAATGTTGCTCGAATTCAAGTATCGAAACTAACTTCAAAGTAAAATAGGCCTAAACTAGCTAGTTTTAAGGTTTGAGTTCGTCCATACATCTACAGCCAGCGCCTCAAGCGGAAATTTTGCAAAATAAAGATTGGATGTATGTACGACTTTAAAATAAGAGATTTGATAGTGTAGTTTTTCGATATTCGAAATAGAATCGTTGTTGAGGTGTGTAGACACGGCATAACCCTACTGATCGCTGTTAGCTAGATCATTTGAATATGCACACATGTCCAGTGGAGCTATTCTCTAACTTAGTTACCAACAGTAAATGATTGCCAACGAATTAGTTCGATATACATTGCTGTTTTACTGTGTGAAATTAAATCACTGTTTATATTTCACACAGTAAAGCATAATGTATATCGAACTTTTTCAGTGGCTATCATTTACTATTTGTAACTAATTTAAAGAATAGCCCCCCAGGTTCATTATCACATTTGAATCGTATCAAAATCTAACTGTAGGTAGTTAGTGATGTTATTTTCGTATGTAATTGCCAAAATTGACGTCACATAGTGTAGATATTCGCCATGTTGGCGCTTAGTTGCGGTTTCAATGTAGAGTCAAGGGCTCAAGGCACATCGCCGCGGAGTCGAAGCGAAGCGTCAGTGTTTGCTGAAATGTTAAAAAAGTAAACTGAACTTTAATCAAACGACATAAAGGTGCTAATTCGTCTGTAGACAATATCTTTCGCACCTCCATCTCTCTCTCCCCTCTTTCTCTCCCCCATCTCACCCCCATCGCTCTCTTATCTCCTATCGTTCTCTGAGATTGTGCCGAATAAGCACCAATGTAATTATGTGAAGGAAATTGAAAAAAAAAAGAAGAGCATCTCGTTTCATTGTGTTACACACACGTTTTTTGCCGTGATTTATAAAGGTTGTAAAATAGTCATATAAAATTCAGTTTATTTTAGAGAATACCGTTTTAGAACGTTTAAGACAAGACGTGTCGCCTCAAAATTCAAAATTTTTAATAATTATATTTAATGTAGGCCAACTTGTGGCCTTTATGACAAGTCGAAAATCACCGCTTCGGAAAGCTAATTCTGCTGAGAAGAGCCGGCGAGAAACAGCGGTTTGCTCTTTTCAAAACGAAAGTTACAATATTACGTAGCTACTAGCTCTTGCCCGCGGCTTCGCCCGCGTGAATTTCGGTTTTTCACAAGTCCTGAGGGAATCGTGGATTTCCGGTTCCCATTCCCGCTCCCTTTTCCAACCTTTATACCTACTTTCAAGGTAGTTTGCTGTAGTAATCTACCTACAGCTGTGGCAGATTTCAGTTTTTTCAAAATCCCGTGAGAACTGTGGATTTTCCAGGATAAAAAGTAGGCTATACTGTGTTAAGTCAGGGCATATCTATCTCCATTCAAAATTTCAGCCAAATCGGTTCAGTTGTTGCGGCGTTGTAGAGCATCAAACACACACATACACACAAACTTTCGCCTTTATAATATTAGTGTGATAGTGTGATATTAAAGTAACAAACCATGACAATTCATAGCATCCTGTGGACAGCCGAGTGCTAAGTCGATTGCTTCCAGGTAACCCCGTTTCGACTCTCCCGCAATGTGCCTTGAGCCATAGAGAATCATCTATCTATCATCTCATAGATGCTTCATTTGAGGCTCGTTTCATAATATACGTGTTAAGCTTTATTTGATTATTAAGAATTATTGTGTAGTTTTTAGGGAAATTTTCTATTTTTTATAAAATCGAAAATTATATTGTGTAAGTTTTATAATTTAGTATAGGGATAATTTTTCCACTTGTTACTGAGTCAGATTACGTATTGATTAAGATTATTTTAAGATTATTATTGGTGCTAATTCTACACACTCTAAACTGAATTAAATTGACATTCACCACCACCATCATTGCCCTTTTAACGTCCCACTGTTGGGCACAGGCCTCCTCTCTTATAGGACAATGGGTTTTAGAGCTTAGACCCGTGACGCCGTTCCGCTGCTTGGCGGGCTTTAACGACTATTGTCATATGGTGCTATAACCGACTGCTCAACGTGCTCTCGAGGCGCGGGGGTGAAACACCGCCAAGTACCAACTCCGGGCTGGCACTGAGAATTTCTTGACAGAAAAACCCCAATATATATTTTTGGCCCGACCCGGGAATCGTACCCTGGACCTAGAACGTTCGTCTTAGTCTTAGACTAAGATGAACGCTAGACCAACGAGGCAGTTTGACAAAAATTTTCATAATATTCATCATCATGATCAACCCATTACCGGCTCACTACAGAGCACGGGTCTCCTCTCAGAGTGAGAAGGGTTTTGGCCATAGTCTACCACGCTGGCCAAGCGGATTGGCAGACTTCACACGCCTTTGAGAACGTTATGGAGAACTCTCAATTACATTTACATATCACATTTACATATTCACAATCTCAATTACATAATACTACTGGTCTACCCCGGCTTCGCCCATGGTACATATTATATAGCCTATAGCACTCAAGGATCACGTACATATCCAACGGTAAAATAATTTTTGAAATCGGTCCAGTAGTTCCTGAGATTAGCGCGTTCAAACAAACAAACTCTTCCGCTTTATTATATTAAGTATAGATTATCTAAATGTAATTACCACTATTATTAGACGCGTCAGTTTAGAGATTGTGTAAAACGGAATAAGTACCAATACAATCGATTATTATTGTGGACGTAAAATAAGAAAAAAAAGTCGAATAATAGATAGAAAATAAATTTACATAGATTTTATTGACGTTAAACAGTACATACTACTTCACTAAACGCTCACTAAACCTCGCTCTCGACTTTGTTTATGCAAGGAAATAGTACATAATATTTCTTTCACACGAACACAGAGTTTTAGATGTAAAGGGCGCAGTCTCATTAGGTCCGACTGTTGGCTGGTTCTACATGCAAAGTCCACCTTAAGATTGAAAACACTTATAAGCATCGATTCGCACTTAGCTGGGTACTTTAAGGCTGAGATCTATAGAGCGTTCTCTGAACTCTACGCGGACTCAAGACAGTTGAAACGAGACATATTTATGTCCTTTTTTATCTCTGGCTCAAGTCTGAGTAGAGACTTAGCATGAGTTCACTGTCAACCGCAGATGCTGACTAATTTAATTGTGACAAGACATACAACCGCAGATGCAGACAAATTAAGTTGTGACAAACATTCAACTGCAGATGCAGACTAATTTAGTTGTGACAAACATTTAACCGCAGATGCTGACTTTAGTTGTGACACATTCAACCGCAGATGCTGACAAATTTAATTTTGACAAAAATTAACCACAGATGCTGATAAATTTAATTCAGACAAACTGTCAGCTAACAGCAGATGGTGACAAAAATTGTGACAAACATTCAACAGCAGATGCCGACTTTAGTTGTAACAAACATTCAACCGCAGATGCTGACAAACTTAGTTGTGACAAACATTTAACCGCAGATGCTGACAAATTTAATTCTGACAAACTTTCAACCGCAGATGCTGACAAATTTAATTCTGACAAACTTTCAACCGCAGATGCTGACAAATTTAATTCTGACAAACATTCAACCACAGATTCTGACAAATTGAACTCAGTCGAACTGTCAACTAACTGCATACTATGCCTAGTGAGACCGCGCCTTAACAATACTGATTTTATCCTATTATTTCTATAATTTTTTACTTATTAGTATTTTTATTTAGCTATGGATAAGCGTTTTTTTTAAGAGAAGAGATTAAACCTGATTTTATACCTATTGTTTAAGCTCTGAAATTTTGTTTTTCACAGTATTTTAGCTATGTATAAATCAAAAAAATAAAATAATTCTAATACCCTGTTCTATGTAATAGGTCAAAGCAAAAGTCTTTTCGGTATTTTTATGTAATCTAATCTCTGATTACACTGTTTGTACCGGTCTGGTTATGATACCATTAAAAAGATGACATTTGAAGAAAATAAATAAAAAAGTAAAAAAACTGATTCCCGCCTTTTTACAATTGTTTTTTCGGTCCAAGAAAATGTGTGAATTTAAGAAAATTTCGGTATATTTTCAAATTGTATATATAACAGAAAAGGGAAAACTGCGACACAAGCCGCGAGAAAAATGATGCCATTTATGGACCTGATGCATTGTCATTAAAGGAGCACAAACTTATGATTTAAGGCTTATTTCGTGGTTTAATTATAATATAATCAAATGTAAAATACGCGTAGGTTTATACCACAATAAAAAAGAGCAACCGCCGAGTTTCTTGCTGGTTCTTCTCGGTTGGAACGGCATTCCGAACCAGTGGTAGATTCAATTGACGATTCAAAAGTGCTTGTAAAAGTTTATTTGAATAAAAAACTTTTCTATTCTATAAAAATGTTTGTTGGTCTATATTTCGATACAGTTTCACGACGAGACTGGCAACTCTCTTGGTTTAAGCCTTTTCAGTCGGGAAATAATGTTAAAGAACGCTCTGTTACGGTTAATGTTGATGCCATTTGTGATAAAATGGAGCAAGATCAGCATATTAGTAGATAATGTTTTATGAGGTCGAGTGGTCGAGGAAGGTCCAACGTGGCGAGAAATGAAATCAAGTGTTCTCCAATAAGATATTTAATTATCGCTCAGAATAATTATAATAACATTGGTCGTCAATTTAGATAAAAGTAAATTAATTAAATACATTACAACACAGAGAACAGAGGACACGATGTTCGATGGAGGCATGGAGAGAGAGAGAAGGAAGATATCAAATTTGACATCTGTCTTACTTATTGTCACAGATTACAATAATAATTAATAAATGGGTTACGTTCTATGCATACAAACATATAAATTAACATAATGGCATTGGTCAAACACTTTTAACTCATTTGAAGAAGTTCGGGCATCAAACAAGCGTGGTGTTTGGGTACCCACGAACTCACTGAGAGAAACCTAACGAACCGTGTTCTCATTTGCAATTATTATCTATTAAAACGTAGACCTGTGTAGATAATGAAACTGCACCATTTTTCTGAAAAGAAAGCACTATTGATAAGAAGTAGATCACTTAGATACGGTAAGAATGTGCGGATAAGTAGATGGTCAAAGTGTGAAACCCGGATTAACGCGCAATAAGATATGTGTGTACAAGTCACGGCAAATAAGTCTAGCGTGACCTTCAATGCGCAGAAGTCGAAAATGAGGTATCTCGGGGTGTGAAGGGGTCGCGAGGGGGGCGTGAGGATCGTTCGTAAGCACTGATTAGCTCTCGCGGATTCCTCGTAAGCGCTGATTGGCTCTCCAATCGTATTGTGTCCCCAGTCCCGCTCACTCGTACGACTCTGCGCGCAATTTAAGGTCACCGCTCGACTTATTCGGCGCGTATTTTTTTTTGTTCGATTCCGATCTCTGCTGCCAACAGCGGATGGGACTAAAGCAAGAAATTGAGAAAAAGCGACCGGAACTGATCAACAGAAAGGATGTAAACAACTACAAGACATCAGCAACCAGACCCTGGACAATTCGGAGAGCGAATACGAGCGCGATTTCTTTCTCTCTCACTGGTTTTGTTGATGCTCAATTTAAGTTTGAAAACGAACAGAAGATAGAATGTCAGCGGACAGCAAAAGAGTGCGCGAAGCGAGTCCATTTTTTTTTTCAATTTTACATAAATGATTTCTAGGTACCTCAAAACTTTTCCACTCTTCAATTAATTTTCATTGAGGAGTCTCCATGTTTAGCTTTAGCTTACTGAACAGTTGATAACAGCCCTAAGATAAATCTCCCTTTAATTCGGCTCTGTTTTCTTCTTCTTCTGGGCAGGTGTCCGCACTTAAACCAATTGAGGTCTGTTGTGCGTGTTCTGCCTCTCCCATTGGTGTTCGGCTCTGTTTTTAACCGTGCACTAATTATTTATTATTGGTTGCACACCAAGCAGACACCAGGTGATATGGTACTCTCCATAGAGCTTTTATGGAGCTCCATAGAGCTACATTTTGTCGGTAGCGCGACCGATTGCGCCGCCATTGGTGTCCTAGTTAGATAGTTCCCTAACAAGTGGCCTGCTTCATTAATTCAGTCGCTCAGCGAGCTATGGACAGGGCTATGTTTGAAGTTTCCCGGGACAAAATCCCCAGGAGAACCGAAGTCACTGACCTACCCCAAACTCATTGGCAAGTTGAAATGGCAGTGACCATCAGTTGTGGAGTTTAAAAAAGTCAGCCCGGTTTAAAGTGTCTCGCTGATCGTCAGCGCTGAGAGTTCGGCGTGTAGTTGGTCGGCGCCGACCGCCGCCCACGCGCCTCTGTCTTCAGTGAGCGTTAGGTACAAGTCACGGCAAATAAGTCTAGCGTTGATCTAGAATGCGCAGAAGTCGAAAATGAGGTATCTCGGGTGGTGAGGGAGTCGCGGGGAGGGCGTGATGATCGTTCGTAAGCTCTCGCGGATCCCTCGTAAGCGCTGATTGGCTCTCCTATCGTATTGTGTTCCGCTCACTCGTACGACGCTGCGCGCACTTGAAGGTCACCGCTCGACTTACGTGCCGGGGGTTATACAGAGGGGAAGCTTCTACAAGGGGCCCGTTGTAGGTACACTCACACATATGCGCACGTTTGTCATCCAACTGAGCCGGTTGGAGGACAGCGGGCGTCTGTGAACCGTTGGTGAGTGTGTATGTGTGAGTGTACCTACAGCGGGCCGTTTGTATGAAGCTTCCCCTCTGTACCTATCTAGTCGTGTGGTTATAGTGTCACACTATCTCGTCAGCAGATTTGTTGTTTAAAAATCACGTTTGTACAAGGTGTTGCGACGATCGTTCGACTTCAACAGTAACAGAGCGTTGAAAAGAAAATCAAACTGCTGAAGAATCATTAATTAATTAAGAGTCCGTACTACCTACCTCATTATTATAAACCGGTGAAGTGCCAGTCAGACTCGCGCACCGAGGGTTCCGTGCTCTACAAGTAAAAGTACCTAAGTATTTAATTACTCGTATGTTAACACAAATCCCTCCAGCCTCCTTAATGAACCGGAAAACTTGTGTTAGTGATGAGAAAATGATTAGTATCTATGTACTTACGATAGTAATTATTTTCTCTTTGACACTTCGAATCTTAAAGTTTTATTTTTAATTTAAGGTATTTTTCTAATATTAAACTGTTAGAATAAGAAAATCTTTGAAAATTCGTTGATTAAAAAATTTTCAAAAATTACCTACCAACTTTCTTTTATTTTTTATTCACCGCTAGATAAATAGGTATGACGCATTGGGGCATATCTAATACTAGCGGTCCGCCCCGGCTTCGCCCGTGGTACATAATATATAGCCTATAGCACTCAAGGATCACGTACCTACATATCCAACGGTGAAAGAATTTTTGAAATCGGTCCAGGAGTTTCCGAGATTAGCGCGTTCAAACAAATAGACTCTTCCGCTTTATTATATTAGTATAGATTCTGCTGTAGGCACACAATCTCTTAAACTAAAAGACACAGGTCTAAATCTATTCCTATTTCTTACACAATGCTACCTGCGGAAAAGGTAAAAATAATTAGTAAGTACATAAAATAATTACTTGTTCAAAAAGTATACAAACACACTACTCTAGCGGCACGCTATGATGGCCGGTTTGACGTTTGTCCGCTCATGAAGTTCCGTATTAATTGATAACGACTTTGAAGGAAATAATTGTATTACTTTATTGACGATAGTGATGTGCAGAGATTCATAAATTTTATCGAATGTAGTTTTAGGTTTAGGACTCAAAATTTATTTATTAAATTGATTTCTTAAATGTATACAAGTGTAGAAAAATCAGTTTGCACCATTTAAGGGGTGAATGTACTTGTGAATATGAACAATTTTCACTATGTGGACAAACCTCTGAAATCGCAAAAAAATATCAATAAATTTCGTTCAAATATTCAGTTCGTTCAAATAAATTAAATAAACATATACATTTTTTGTTTTATTAAACCTATTTAATCAGGTACAAAAACAAAACTTAATTGTTTTTTGTTCGAGACTAAATTGACATTCCACATCACTATTGTAATGTGTCAAACCGGCCTTCATAGCGTGCCGCTAGTGTAATGTACCTACACTTTTGAATTTAAGTCAATTTTTCATTAGGAAGAATTACTTAGTTGATATAGATATCTACGTATTTTAACGTGGTTCTAAGGTCAATCACAGTCAATCAATCATAGGCGTGAATCGGAATCTAATCGCCAATAATTATGTAAATGCTAAAACTAAAATATCGTAAACTGATCAATTTTACAACATTCCAAACAAAAAGGCCGAAAAGTCTGACGTAGAAATAACTGCAATTACACCGAAGGTTATTCGTCTAATCGGCCGAGTCCGAATTTCCGAATTATTCGTCCTAATTGGGTGCAATAGAGCCTCAGCCGGCGGCCACACTTGACAGAAGACACGACTTGCACGGACTTTGTACAGAAATTGCCAACCCTAATCTGTGTTCGCACCAAAAGCGAGTGCAGGCGAGAAACAAATATTTATATAAAAATCGCAAACGTAACTTAGTCAAATGATGAGAATAAAGTAGATAAAGCTACCTAAAACTATTCAAATAGTTACAGGCATGGCTTGACCCAGTGGCGGATTAGATGTCGACAGCGCTCTAGGCAGCACCTCATCGGCGCCCCTGATTGGCTGAACTAACGGCTAGTTCTGATTTTTCAATATGTTGTTAGGACCAATAAAAGTCGTGTAGATATAGGTAGGTACTAATCCAAGTTTGCAGCTTCGAAAGACCTGTGCTAACTTTGCAGCACCTGCTTACTTAATTTTGGCGCCCCTTGTTATCTCGCGCACCTAGGCACGTGCCTAGTTTGCCTTAACGATAATCCGCCATTGGCTTGACCACCACCACTACAGCCTTAACGTCTACAGGCATAGGCCTCATAGGAGAGAGGGGTTTAGAGCTTAGACCCGCCACGCTGCTCCAATACGGGTTAGCGGGCTTTAACGACTTGTCACATGATAGAGATAATAACCGGGAACGACTGCTTAACGTGTTCTCCGAGGCACGGCCGCACGGGGGTGAAACACCGCTAACATACCAACTCCGGGCTGGTACTGAGAATTTCTTGACAGAAAACCCCAATATCTAACAATCTTTGCCCGACCCGGGAATCGAACCCGAGTCCTCGTGATCTGCAGTCGAATATGCTAACCACTAGACCAACGAGGCAGAGAGCATGGCTTGACATCTCTGGATATCTTCACTCACAATAAAAATGGTGCTGAAATAACGAAGTTGTAAGTGAAGTTGAAGTGAAGTGAAGAAGTGAAGCAGGGGGTGCATCCTGCGCCTGTTACCATTTGAACAAGCTGCTTATAAAATGCTATCAGACCCAGGCTGCGTTCCTGAAGCTTTTTCCATACAAAGGTTAGGTAAACTTCTTATACTTAGCAAAAGCTTCAGGCGTGAGCTGACATTTATCATAATAGGAGTTAGGACATGGTGCAGGATGTCTACTTTATCTGCATCTATTTTTCAGAAAATAGATTTAGACGTAAATATAGGTAAGTAAAGGTACTGCAGTCGTGCTTGGCTAGGCATAATGTCCGATGTGCGATTAAATATAAGAAAAAATATATGTACAAGTATAAATTAAAAATTTAAAAAACCCCCGACATTCGCCATTTTGTGGCGGCGGCCATCTTGGATTTGCATAGTGCTATTCTACTAGTCAAGCCCTTTCATTTGATACCCATATTAGAGTTGTGAAATAATATGCAATCCGCCATTTTGTAGTGGCGGCCATCTTGGATCGATTTTCATCAAACATAGCTAACAACACTCTCGACTAATTCACCTTTCAAACAAAAAAAGCCGCATTCAAATCGGTCCACCCGTTTGAGCGCTACAGGGGAACAGACAGATACACACACATACAGACACGTCAAACTTATAACACCCCGTCGTTTTTGCGTCGGAGGTTAAAAAGACGTTCTGTCGATGTTAACCTGCCTTCCCTATGTTTGTAAAAATCGCGGAAATATTATGACGTAGGTTTATGACGTAGATGTAGGTATCATAGTGTAGGTAGGTAACTAGCTATATTCAAGTGGAATTTGAATACACATCGCCAAGAATGTTCTAGCTAACATGAGATCTGACGCAGCTAATCTACGTCGGTCTGCCTCGAATAATCTGAAATACCGACACCGTGTGTGGGTGTGCTTCGTTTAACGAAAGAGCGGCAGTCCATCAGGGGGGACGGAGACGGCGCTATACAGAGGGAAGGGGACGGAGGCACACGCAGCCCGTGGGAAATGCACAGTAGTGGTCAGATCAGACTGCGCGCGCGCCGGCCCAGTGCACGTATTATTGTTGAATCTCCGTTGCCTTACAACGGCTTACGGGGCTACGATCCGTCGCAAACGCAACTTTATTCCAATGTACATAGGAACTTTTTTATGTTTAGAGGCGTGGGCGGATTGGTTGTTATTTTCGCTTCAGAAGACATATAGACAGGCGGCGAGCATAATGCGATGGATTTTTTAGCGATCGATTGAGTCGGTTTCTGCGGCTTTGGCCGCGATGCAAATGCGATGTTTAAACAGTCCGCCACACGCCTAGCGCTATCCAGAATAATATCTTTATGCTTTAATGAATGTGTATTCGGAAATTAAGTCCGCTTGTTTTGCACACACTCGACCTTTGCATGTTTTTAATAGAAAAAAAAAGAAAACTACCCACCGCAGTTGTTGATACGGATACATTTTAATTTTATTGATATAATTACTGACCTACAAATTATAAAGTGGTCGGGGTGTGAGGGTATCTCTCGTCTTTCTTCGTTAAATTGTCGATAACCTGGTTTACCATCTTTGGACCTCATAAGAAAGCTCAGGGTCACACAGGGGGCGATGAATAGAGCCTATGCTCTTAGTATCCCTTTAATATCAAAGCAGAAATCAGATCCGTAGGAAAATAGAGTTATCGACATAGACTATCAAGTCGCGAAACTGATATTGGGCGGGGCGCGTAGCACAGGTGAAGGGACGAATTTCAGCGCTTGCAGACGCTGGATACAAGCGCCACAAGATCATGTCGCCACAAGGGCGTCGCCAAGGGGGGGCAGGCAACCCCTAGAGACTAACCAAAGAGCTAAATCCACTCACTTAACTTATAAAATCAATAACGTCAAGTCCTGTCAAGAGCTACACTTGCTTTATAGCTGCATAACCTCTCGACTGAACCTAAAATTCATACTTTTTCCATCCTCCATATATCAACTTGACCTCCCCCCCACCCCTCCCTTGCCCATCGGTTGGCGACGCTGTTGTCTTGCCACAGGACACTTTCTTTTCCATGTTTGTGGATGTCTATCGATTGAGATAATGTTGATGATGCATAATAACAAGTCTACGTTCTTCCAACAGGATCGCCTATTCCGAGCTGCTGATTTGAGTTCGATCCAGGTAATTGCGGCTGCCTTAATCAAATAGTTAGGTATCTACCACATCTATAAATTAAGTACATCCATGTTTGATGTTATTTATCTACTTAATACAGTGGTGTTCGGAGACCCGGACAGAATATAAGATCTCAAGCGAGTCTCTGGACACGTCAAGAACGAATTTTATGAAAATCCTTGCAGAAGACTATAGTAGGCCTCTACTTATAATGGTTTTTCATTAGCTGTCTTAAAAGGCTTTTTTAATAATAGCGGGCAAACGAGCAAGCGGGTCACCTGATGTCAAGTGATTAGCGCCGCCCATGAACATTTGCAGCACCAGAGGAACCACTAAATGCGTTGCCGACTTGAGGAAGGAGACTGGCTCTTCAGCTCGCTGCCGGAACGCGGATGTTTTGCGACAGATTACGGCTGAAGTGTGGTCGCTAGCCAGGCGGATTCGGCGTAGAATCCTGCCACAAAGCGGTGATACCATCCAGATTAAGATGTGTGGTATCAGGCACAACGAACCGTAGAGGGGACTGAGAGCGTCAGGGCCTCGTTAGCATATTGGCAGGGTGCACCGCGTGCAGGTGAGGTTGACTTTGGCCACTTAGGTTGAATTTCGGCCACTTACACCTCAAATCCAATAAAAAAGGTAATCCAGTCCCTTCTCGCAGAAACGCGTAAGCGACACGCTGTATACGGTTAAACGGGAAAGTGTGACCAAGTAGGTAGGTTCCACGTAAGGACCAACGTGTTTTGTATACCAAAATTGTTGCGAAATTATTTAAAAACCATTGCCCACCCAGATCTAAATCACAATGGCCTATAATTCGTATCGGCGTCCCACGCCGTTGCCATTCGACACATTCAATTAAACAAAACCCGAATATTTATTTGTATTTACCTCTCGGCACATATCCACTCTCAAATGCATTTTGATCGCGCCTTTTTTTTAACTCCATTTTTACAAACACTTAGCTGTGTTAGGTATCGACGTTTATGTGAATTCTTTAGGTAGGTACAGCCTTAATGTAAAGTGCGGTTTTTTATATTGTTTACGTAAAAGCGAGCGGAATCGAATATCGAAAAATTTAAAGCTTTTTGACAACAGCGCAAGTGACCTAAACTGAGGTATAAATAATAGGATCAAATAATGGTTCCCGAGCCTAGAAAACCTCCCTGGCGCAGTAGTCAGCGCTGTAGTCTTATAATTTTCAGGTTCCGGGTTCGATTCCCGGTAAGGTCAATTAGGGATTCTATACCTAATTTCTAAATTGACTCTAGTCTGGGCTGGTGGAAGGCTTTAGCCATGGTTAGGCACAACCCTACGGACAAAGCCGTGCCGCCTAGCGATTTAGAGTTCCGGTAGGTACGACGCTGTGTAGAAATCGATCAGGGGTAGATATGGGTTTAATAAAACGCTGCCATACCTCTTCCAGGTTAGCCCGCTTCCACCTTAGACTACATCGTCACTCACCATCGGGTGAGATTGCAGTCAAGGGCTAACTTGTAGATGAATAAAAAAAACAAACAAATTTCAAGATTATTGAAACTCTAACAAGGACCTCTTTAGGTAGGTACCTATCTAAAAAAATCTTCCAATATCTCTATCGAGGATCAATGTATTAAATAAAGAGCATACATAACTTATGTATCTACATATACAAGTTATATTATCTCCAATCGAGCCTATACATAATGTATCGCTCACAATGTGTTCCTGGGACAATAGTGCGTCTAACATCGGTGGGCTGGTCATATCGCATACATATCTTAATTAGGCCTCACAACGTGGCCGTCGAATCTTTCTTTTTTTCTATACATCCGCCCGCCTGTGCGACCGTGACGAATATTTGTATAGACGGACAAACAGATTTACCTATGAGGGAACCAGTTTGATGCGTATCATGTGGGAGTAAAGACCAAAATTGGTGTGTCGGACGGCAATACGCGTTGGCGATTGAGGAGATGAGACGATAATAATTAGAAGGCATACTGACGAGATCGTTCGATTTTCCATAATCTATAGATAGATGTGTCTATGGTAATAAATAGGACCTACCTGCCTACATACAATCATGAATATTTTATATTAATAATATGAGAAAGGTATAGTAACCAGGTAGGCAAGGTACCGTGTAACCATGGCGCTGATAGAGAAAAAAACGGCATGCGAAAATTTAAAAAAAAAAAAAGAGCCATGGTACCTTTGACCTTTCTGTATCTCTAAATAATTTAAATATTCTAGGATTAGAGTCAGAATAAAAAAATGATAGTAATTTTATTGTAGTAATCGCTAGGGAGGTAGGTATCTATTTGTTAGAATTAAATGTTGTAAAGAAACCAAAAGAAACAGTTACGATTTTCCAAATTAGATAATAGAAAAATGTAGAATGCTAAAAACCTACCTAACTAATGTAGTTACATACCTACCTACTCTTTTGACATAGATAAACGGTAGGTCAAGCCAGTCGGTCCACGGGTCATCAAGAAAAGTCTACGATCTTAAAGAGAATATAAACCACATTTAAAAAATTTCGAAATTCATTGAAAAAAATTGTACGAAATTGTAATCGAAGATAATCACAGTTAGGATAGGGACTAATTTGGATATGGGGAAAATCTTGGAAAATAAGCTTTTCAACCAGCCTTTCCCAAATGAAAGAGGAAGCTTTGTCCAGATGTGGTACTGAAAAAGATTCATATATAAATTGGAAAGCAGAAGAGTCAAATCTTAAGAAATAGGTACGTAGGTACGGCTATACCAATCACCTGTAAATCCGTCTATAATATACAAAAAACCGGCCAAGTGCGTGGCGGGCCACGCGCAGTGTAGGGTTCCGTAGTCACAATCCTCGAAAAACAGATATAACTCCTTAACCTGTGAACCCTACGTCTTAGCCGTGATAGTTTTCCTTTAAAATTGATTATAAGTTCCTATATACTGCCATTTGGCTGATAGAGGGGGGGGGGGGGCACTTGACTCTAATAAAAATTTGCACTTTAAAACATCATTTTACAAACGGATCTAGAAATCGAAAAATGATGTTCCCACACCCACAGTATTTTTAAAAGACCTATTCAACGATACCCCACACTATGGGGTAGACGAGAAAAAAATATTCATCCCCACTTTACATGTAGGGGAGCTACCCTAAAAAAAAATATTTATCAAAATTTTATTTCACCACTTTGTCGGCGTGATTAATATTTATACTCATGCCAAATTACGGATTTCTAGCACTAATAGTCTCTGAGATTAACCGAGGACGGACGGACAGACGGACAGACGGACGGACATGGCGAAACTATAAGGGTTCCTTGTTTAGTACGGAACCCTAAAAATGAACATACAAAATCGATTAATCATTACATACTATTACAATACCCACACGAAATTGGTTCCGCCTAATTAGTGGT
This sequence comes from Melanargia galathea, assembly GCA_920104075.1. Classification (NCBI taxonomy): domain Eukaryota; kingdom Metazoa; phylum Arthropoda; class Insecta; order Lepidoptera; family Nymphalidae; genus Melanargia; species Melanargia galathea. The sequence continues at coordinate 12,581,407 of OV049876.1, forward strand.
TTAATTTACACACCAATTATTATTAAACTACACACAACTCATCTAGCACATTACGAATGCAGACAGATTTGTGCGTTCACCCTTAACATTGCAAATCCTACTGAATTGAACATAGTATCACACCAATGTGGTATGTAATGTGTACGCTATAAGGTTTAAGTTTTCTTGGCGTGGTTAATCGAAGACTTGTACTAAGCCAGTCTAGGCAGTCATAAAATCTGAAACGTGAGAAACCCTGCCGAGTTCTTATAAAATAAGTGCCCCTGTGCATAATATCTTTATTTGCTCAGCTGTTGTTTTATTAATATAAAGCACCTGGAATCCTTGGTGTCTAGACACGGGGACTGCAAACCGCTCGCTAAATTGCAATAAGGATGCAGTTCTATTGCAGTTGACATAACTGCATTGCAAATGCCAAGCACTGCACAGTCCTTTGCTCTAGAACTGAACGCAAACTGCGAGTCGACTGAGCGTAGACTGCGCAGTCTACTAATTGCTAATTGCAATTTTGCAGGCCATTTTGCAAGCGTAAAGTTTAAATGCAATCCGTCTGTCTAAACACTAATTATGATATATCTGATTTGTATTAAGTGTTTCTTTTACTATGGCTACTACCTTCTTAGTAAATATGATTTAGGTATAGGTAGGTATATAGTTTTTGTCTACTTGAAACTTCTGCTACGTACCTAGTACTATTATATATTCTGTGCTTCTGCCCACGATTGCTTTTTAAACAGAGTGGTCTGATTTTGACGATTCTTTTTTTATTTTATTTATTATATTAGACGACAATCATGCCTAATAGACAGGAATGATGAGATCTAGATTGGAGCGCGCTTGCCTAGAAAATGCTTATACAATGCCTTTACGGTACTCAAGTAAATTACGTACCTACCACTCCTTAGTGTTAATATTTTTACATACCTACAATATAGCTGTAAAAACAATTTGTCACGATAATAGATAAAATGAATTCACAAGGCGACGCGGACGTGTGGGTTGGCAACCAGCAACCATACCTGATAGATACAATATTGGAGTCACGCAGGCTGAGTCGCTTCATTTTTTTATGAATTCGTAACATAAAAAATCAATTAGACGCTTTATTGTTCTTTGTGGTACTCACACTGTTATCTTAATAGGTATATTACCTACTTAACGATATCTAATTTAGTATGAAATTGATGATGGCATACACTACCTATACCTACTTGGAATTTTCCAGTAGATATCTACTTTACAGTTTAAGTAGGTAGGTAGGTCAGTACTTAGTTGAATTCTTTAATTTGATGAAGAACTCGTAAATCTATTAAAACCTGAGTAGATTAAGCAATTAATCACTTGCTGAAAATATCGTAAGGAAGCCGGCATGCATGTGACTTGAGAGTTCTCCTTAAAATGTACTTAAAATGTTCTCAAAGGCGTGTGAAATCTGATATTTAGATGATTCTCTAATCTCTCCCGTCAAATACCAGGTTCTGACCCCTTAGGGATGTTCCTGGGATAATAATGACGTCTTTATTCTAAACAAGTGGATACCCGCGACTTCGTTCGCGTGGATTTTGGTTTTTAAAAATCCCCCGGGAATTATTTTGTTTTTCCTAAGCTCCTTTGAGCTCATACCTTGCTAAAAACTGTTAAAAGTTCAGTGGCGGATGTTTAGGTAGATCAAAATGTAAACATGGCAGATGTTTACATTTTGATGTGTAGGTAGGTATATCATTCTCCATGTGTATCTGAGTGAAAGTCCCATCAAAATCGATCCAGCCTTTCAGAGATTAGCCGGTAATCTTTAAAGTATCTCCTTTCTAACAAAAAAAGAAATCGCACCACGCGTTAATGAATTACAGCTAAGTACCTACACATTTTTACTTTCATCCCCTCTCCCAAGGGAACCGCGCTGAATTTCGGGATAAAAAGTATTCTATATGTTACTCCGTAGTATCAACTTAAATTATGTCAAGTTTCATTTAAATCCATTCAGTAGTTTTTGCGTGATGCGCGCACAAACATACAGACAAACAGATAAACAGACAAACAGACAAACAGACAAAAATTTAAAAAATATTTTTTTTACATTCTATTACTTATCCCTAACATAACCCAGTTATTATTTTGCAAAATTAATATTTAATGTACAGATACGGTACCTATAAGTCTACGATTTTATTATATACTAGCGGTCCGCCCCGGCTTCGCCTGTGGTACATAATATATAGCCTATAGCACTCAGGGATCACGTACATATCCAACGGTGAAAGAATTTTTGAAATCGGTCCAGTAGTTCCTGAGATTAGCGCGTTCAAACAAACAAACTCTTCCGCTTTATTATATTACTAGATGATGCCCACGGCTTCGCCCGTGTGGATTTAGGTTTTTAAAAATCCCGTGGGAACTTTTGATTTTCCAGAACAAAAAGTAGCTTATCTGTAGAAACCCGTCCCCGAAACGGAAAAATCCCGTGGGATCCCCACGATTTCGGAATACAATTCCTTACAGCATCAGGGTTGAGGAGTTGGATATGTACCTACTCGAGTTCATTCAACGATAAAGTCTTTAATTGGTACCACCAATATCAATTTAAATAACCGAAAGTTTCTAAAACCCATTAGTTTTGGGGATTAGGTCCCCTACAGCATCAGGATTGAGGAGTTGGAATCCAAATTTTTTATAGAACAGGGTCGCAATGTTTCTCTATCGATTAAAAAAAAAATTACGCAAATCGGTTCAGAAATCTCGGAGATATCGGTGTACATAGGTAGAAAAACACAACTCCTCCTTTTTTGAAAGTCGGTTAAAAAAGTAGCCTATGTTACTCCCTGGTTAATTCTCTACTTGTATGTGAAGGTCCCGTCAAAATCGGTCCAGCCGTTCCGAAGATTAGCCCGTTCAAACAGACAGACAGACAGACAGACAGACAGACAGACAGACAGACAGACAGACAAAAATTTTAAAAACGTGTGATTCGGTTATGGTAGCGTTCAAATAACCATATGAGCTTAATATGAGATGGTTATTTCGATATTACAGACAGACACTTCAATTTTATTTATTAGTATAGATATAGTATAGATGTATAGAATAGATTAAACTATCGGAAGCTACCTACTTGAATAGACTGAGGAGTTTGCAAAAAAATTTGAAACGAAGTCTGAAAATACTTTTACTTGAAACTTTTTAAGGAATCATCTGTTTCAGGGACGGGTTACTACGGATAGGCTATACTTTTTGTACTGGAAAATCAAAAGTTTCGGGATTTGTAAAAACTAAATCCATGCGGGCGAAGCCGCAGGCACCGTCTAGTAGTAAACAATTTAAGATTTAGGTATACGGTTCTCAGCGTTCCTACTTGTCTAGTTAGTTGTTTTAGTTTAAAGCCTGTTTCAGATCGGACACGTTTCAGCCCGTCCGTCGCCTGAGGCGTAGCGTGGGAACCGTGCACCGCTCACCGCTCTACCAGGTATATAACTGTCTATTTATACATAATATATGTATAGTATATAGTGAGGTATAGTCGTAAAGGTATCCCGATGACCTCAGCGCTTAACGTGGCTGTATTTGAAAGTAAGACCTTAAAACTCACTGCTGGTAAAAAATAAAAATATTTAATGTAGGTATATGTACGCCAATTTGTGGCGTAAAAGACATGTCAAGACTCCACCGCATTAATTTTTTTAAGAGATACTAAAATCAGAATCATTGCTAATTAGCGTCCCTTACAGACTTTGCACGGGAAGCGAAAAATATTCACATATTTCATTTGTTGGTTGTGTTTTTCATTATTATTTTGGTTACCTACTTACTGTGATTTATACTTACTCGTAATATCTTGGAAGATAGAAATACGAACTTTTCTTACAGAACACCACAGTGAACTTTTTTCATCATATTAATGTAGAAAGCTTACGCCAGAAAAGCTCTCAGCTAGCTGGGTTTTCACTGACTCAGTCGATAATTATCATCATAGTTCCAAGTTCCCACCAATTCACATTAAACCTTATCACATTTTACGCCTAAAACTTCTCGTAAAATCAGTCTATTCATTGGCGAAAGTCAGTTAAAAATCCCTCCAATAGTTTCTGAAATTAGTGCGCACAAACAGACAAACTCAGCGGAGGAACTTTGTTCTACAATATGGGTATGAATACTCATAGTGATGATATTGTATTGAACTTCTACCTATTTCTAATACAAGTCCTACTGTAGACAAGCAACTTTCCTCCGCTGTACACAAGTAAGAAATGATTTCCATTGTGCGGGCTGTGCAAGAGTCGAGATGAATGCTCGCTATATAAATTGTTCACAATAAGTTGTTCCTATTATACAGGCGGTTCGCTTTGCGGACGTCAATATAAAGGGGGTATAAATAAGCGCGCGCGTCATGTTCACCGACCGCGTCAGTGTGTGCCGTTATGCGCGTACATTATACTCTGTGCCTTGGTTTTATGGCTCAAGCAGACACAACTTATATTACACCAGAGGATGCCCGCGACTTCGTCCGCGTGGATTTAGGTTTTTAAAAATCCCACGGGAAACCTTTGTTTTTCCTAAGCTCGTTGTATCGACGACGTATTATATCATGACGACGTAAAAGTCACACATTAAAATGGAACTATAGTAATGAGCATTAATTTTTTAATAGCTCTATTCCATGACTAAAGTTTTCCCAATGAAAGTCCCATCAAAATCGGTCGAGCATTTCGGAAACAGACAAACGCAAATTTTAATGCACCCCAGTTGATAATTCGGACGTTCAAAGGTTCAGCTTTATAAAAATGACGATACTTCCATACAACTTTTCAACCCCTTACAACCTTTTTTTTGCATTAAAAAGTAGCCTATGTCCTTTATCACACTCCAGAGTATCTGTGTACCAAATTTCATCTAAATCGGTTCAGTAGTTTTGGCGTGAAAGCGTGACAGACAGACAGACAGAGTTACTTTCGCATTTATAATATTACTAGCTTCTGCCCGCGGCTTCGCCCGCGTGAATTTCGGTTTTGAACAAATCCCGAGGGAATCGTGGAGTTCCGGTTCCCGTTCCCGCTCCCTTTTCCTACCTTTATACTTAAAATATCAAGCAAGGTCGCTATAGTAAATAGTAATCTACCTATAGCTGTAGATATAGATTTCGGGTTTTTCGAAATCCCGTGGGAACTGTGCATTTTTCCAGGATAAAAAGTAGCCTATGTGTTGCCAATGCATGCTACACAGCAAAGTATTGGAATAATGGGTTATGTGAGCGTGATTTACCTAAGAACAGTCAGCGCCCTCTGTGGCGTTTTGGAGGTCTATATCTATTTTAGTTAGGTTACAGGAATACTTTTCCGGGATAAAAAGTTACTTTATGTGTTAAATCAGGGCATAAGCTATCTCCATTCAAAATTTCAGCCAAATCGGTTCAGTAGTTGCGGCGGAGAAGAGGAACAAACATACACACAAACTTAATAACTTAATAACGCCTTTATAACATTAGTGTGATTGTTATTTTCCTCGCTAGAGAGCTCCGATAGCATACGCGTCCGATCGCTGCTAAATTCAAAATGCTATATGGGGAGAACTTTACGCACCGCCCCGGCCGGCCGGCTGGAACCGCGCGCCGCGCGTAAAGGCTATGTCCCGCAATTTTTAAATCTGTAATATCTTCGAAAATATTCATTTAAATCATATATATGCTGTAAAGGGCCATATAGATCTGTGGCGACCACATCCCACATACGCGTTATACTAAATACCTAAATGTACATAAATTGTTTAATTTTAAGCCCGTAATTTAGGTATGTTTTGTAAATAGTTTCTCACGCCTGTTTTATTGTAAGCCCAGTCATTAAGTTAGAAAATATTTTTACTTTGGGTTTTACGATCTTTATTTTAACTTTTATTATTTTGTATTATTTTTGTACTGATATTGTTCTTTATAGTGCCGACTACTGTTTAAATGGATACTTTAAAGCTATTTCTCGTAATTCTGTAAATCTGTTTTCCTGTGTACCATTACTGTACCTATTATTGTTTTTATTTTATTATTTCTTTTTATTCCTTTCTGTTTTGGGTGTAGTTGCTTTTGTGTAGCAACTACGCTTTTTCCTTTGTAAGAGCCAACGCTCACCGTAATGCAACTTTTGATTTTTGAGAAATTTCGATTTCTAAGACAGTACACACGCAACCTCGGCGAGAGTCGGTTCACTTGTATCTTTGTAATATATTTGATAAATATACACCATAACTCCGCTCTACGAATTTGTTATTACACTCCGCACCAACTCTAAGTGTATGACCCGCCAGAGCGCCGACAGTGGTGACCCCGACGTGATCCAACGGCCAACGTAATCCAACGGCTGACGTGATCTAACGCCCAACGTGATCTTTCTATTTTCGAACGTGCGCTTGGGTTTATTAGAGTATTGTTTCGCGCCGCGGAGTGATAATTAGTGATAAAGAATATAGATATTGATAGTGTTAGGTATATTTAGGTAACAATTTGTGACATTTGTGTAAGTGTAATATAATAGTTTTAAGATGACCGGAACTGGGCAGCCCAACGGGGATGCACTCGCGGAAATCGCAGACCTCGTCGCGGAAAATAAGAGGCTGCGAGGTGCGAGGCTATCATCCGCCGTGTCAGCGCGCACTGCCGTGCACCCCGCGGACGAACGCTTGCGGCGCCTAGAGGATGACATGTCGTCAATAAGGGAGCTCGTGAAGAACATGGTACAACTGCAAGCTTCCGTGTATAGCGCAGAGCGAAATACGAGACCGCGCTCACGCAGCCATGCACGCTCGCGATCATCGTCGAGAGCCCGACCAGAGGGTTGGTTATGTTGGTATCATTTAAAATACGGATCGAACGCCAACAAATGTGTGCAACCGTGTGCGTTTAAACCACACGCGCAGCAGGGAAACGCCGGCGGGAGTTACTAGCGGCGAGTGACGACATCCCGCTTAACCCAACGCGTCGCATCTTTATAACGGACGTTGACAGTAAGGTAACATATTTAATCGATAGTGGAGCGGATCTCTGTGTTTATCCGAAATCACTAGTTCATACGGCTCGCAAAGTCTCTGCCTATGAACTAGTGGCCGCCAATGGAACACCGATTGCAACCTACGGTACTGTCGCTTTGACCCTTAACCTCGGACTGCGACGTGACTTCCCGTGGGTCTTTGTAGTGGCTGATGTATCTACGCCAATCATTGGGATGGATTTTTTAGCACACTATAATCTAATGATCGACGCGAGGAACAAAGGCATTGTTGACGCTATCACTCAGCTTACGGTTAAAGGACACGTGGTTGGGTGTAACCAAATAACTGTTAAAACGGTGAACGGCACATCACCTTATCACGATCTTCTAGCGAAGTACGTTGATATTACGCGCCCGGATGGAATCGTGAAGGAAGTGAAGCACAACACGAAACACCACATTTTAGTGACACCAGGGCCTCCAGTAGCACAGAAGCCAAGACGTCTGGCACCTGATCGCCTTATAGCAGCTAAGAAGGAGTTTGATACGATGGTGAAGTTAGGTATTGCACAACCATCTAAGAGTCCGTGGGCTGCACCGCTTGTCATGGTACCGAAGCCACCGGTACGTGGTAAACCGGAGACACCCTCACCCTTCGGCATGCCTGAACCTGGAGACGCCACGACGGAGCAGCACCGGCCTTGTGGTGATTATCGTCAGCTGAATGACCGGACGATACCGGATAAATACCCAGTGAGACATATTCAAGACTTTGCACAGTGCTTAAGTGGTAAAACAGTGTTTACAAAGTTAGACTTAGTGCGTGCGTTTAATCAAATACCTATCGCAGAGGACGATATACCAAAGACAGCTATAACTACGTCGTTCGGACTGTTTGAGTTTAAATATATGACATTCGGTCTTCGAAATGCGGCTCAAACGTTTCAACGATTTATGGACGAAGTGTTATGTGAATTAGACTTTTGCTATTGTTACATAGACGATATTTTAATCGCATCAAGTGACGAAGCCGAACATTTGAAACACTTAGAGACTGTATTTGATAGGTTAAGACAATACGGTGTTGTGATAAACCCGGCAAAGTGTGTGTTCGGTCAAACCGAGATCGAGTTTTTAGGTTACCTAGTCTCAGCGGTAGGTACCCGACCGCTACCTGAGAGAGTAGACGCGATACGTACGTTCCCGCTACCTGCCACCGCGAAAGAGTTGCGACGCTTCTTAGGTACGCTTAACTTTTATAGAAGGTTCATACCTAATGCAGCGGCTAGTCAAGCTAGCCTAAACGACCTCATAGGTAGTAAAAAAGGTAAAGCACCTATTATTTGGACGGATGAGGCCAGGCGGGACTTTGAAACGTGTAAACAAAGCCTTGCCAAAGCAGCATTGTTATCTCACCCGCTTATTAACGCCGATTTAGCTATTTTTTCGGACGCTTCGGAGAAAACAATAGGAGCGACTTTACAACAAAGAGTAGATAACAGTTGGCAACCTCTCGGATTCTTTTCAAAGAAATTGACTACAGCTCAACAGAAATATTCTGCATATGATCGTGAATTACTCGCGATATATGCTGCTGTCAAGTATTTTAGGCATTATATCGAAGCGCGTCACTTTATTATCTTCACGGATCATAAACCTATTACCTACGCCTTTAGGAAGAAAGAGCAACAATGCACGCCTAGGCAATTCAGGTACTTAGATTTTATTGGTCAATTTACTACGGATATACGTCACGTTAGCGGAGAGCTAAATATCCCGGCTGATATGCTCTCACGTATCGAATATGTTCAAAGCGACATCGATTGGGAATCTCTCGCGGTTTCACAGAGAAACGACCCACAACTTAAGTCATTAATTGAAAACAATAGTTCATCATTGCAGTTACGACTTATTCAATTACCCGGTAGCAACCAGCTTATCTATTGTGATGTTTCGTCACAGGTGGCGAGACCTTATCTTACGGAGCCATTCAGAAAGACCGCGTTCCTTAAGCTACATCGGAATTCACACCCGGGTGGTAAAGCCACTACCAAACTAGTTTCTAAACGTTTTGTATGGCCATCCATGAATTCAGATTGTAAACAGTGGGTTAGAGCTTCTTTAGATTGCCAACGATCTAAAGTAAATCGGCACGTTATTACCTCACCCAGAACTTTCGCGCCACCGTCGTCGCGTCTTATCACGTACGTATAGTACTAGATATTCGCGGCCGCGAGGTCACGATATCTATCGATAAGCTCAAACTAGCGTACGTATTGCGGGAACCGGAATATCATCCCGACAGTAACGTAAGCAAGGATCCGCTCAAATTGAATCATGATCCGGATTCGGACGCCGTGCCGGAGACGGTCCCTAACAGCGTAACGTCAGATTCACCGGACGTGAACCTACAACGCACGGTTTCACGCCGCTCTGGTAAACACGTTCGTTTTTCCGATTACTACCAGGCTGGTTTCTCATGATTTTTCGTAATTCAGATCACTATAGTTCATTTTTAGTGTACGTTTGTGTTTGTTTTATTTTGTTTATCTGAATTACTGGTAAGGGGGTACCTGTGGCGACCACATCCCACATACGCGTTATACTAAATACCTAAATGTACATAAATTGTTTAATTTTAAGCCCGTAATTTAGGTATGTTTTGTAAATAGTTTCTCACGCCTGTTTTATTGTAAGCCCTAGTCATTAAGTTAGAAAATATTTTTACTTTGGGTTTTACGATCTTTATTTTAACTTTTATTATTTTGTATTATTTTTGTACTGATATTGTTCTTTATAGTGCCGACTATTGTTTAAATGGATACTTTAAAGCTATTTCTCGTAATTCTGTAAATCTGTTTTCCTGTGTACCATTACTGTACCTATTATTGTTTTTATTTTATTATTTCTTTTTATTCCTTTCTGTTTTGGGTGTAGTTGCTTTTGTGTAGCAACTACGCTTTTTCCTTTGTAAGAGCCGACGCTCACCGTAATGCAACTTTTGATTTTTGAGAAATTTCGATTTCTAAGACAGTACACACGCAACCTCGGTGAGAGTCGGTTCACTGGTCATTGTAATATATTTGATAAATATACCTTAACTCCGTTCTATGAATCTATTATTACTCTCCGCACCAACTCTAAGTGTATGACCCGTATAGAGCGCCGACAGATCTATAATAAATCAACAATGTACTTAAGGTATTTAATTAGATAAGGATTAATGCTGTATTGGTTAAAATCGCTTCTAAAATTAGCCATTATTTGTCGTAAAAAAGTAAATGACAAAAAAAGTTATTGTGGGATATCCATAAGAGATAGACATATACCATCGCGGAGTTTTCTATAGACCTTTTCAATGTGTACAATACTTAGTACATTATATTGATAAATCTCGTAGGGTTCAGCCTGCGTTTGCAATGTAAGCGGAAAAAATGTAATTATTTACGACATCACATTAGAAACCTCAAAAATAACAGTATTTCTCCACAATTTAATGGATGTTATTATACATATAAACCTTCCTCTTGAATCACTCTATCTATTAAAAAAAACCGCATCAAAATCCGTTGCGTAGTTTTAAAGATTTAAGCGTACAAAGGGATATAGGAACATAGGGACAGAGAAAACGACTTTGTTTTATACTATGTAGTGATAGTGATTAAGTAATTAAGTAATAAGTAATTAAGTAATTATTAATAACTAGCTGACCCCCGCGACTTCGTCCGCATGGATACGTTTTTATATAGGATCGGATTGGATCCCATAATCCTTTTTTGTACCAAAACTAAATGTAGCCTAATTTACTCTATATAACATCACTTATCTGCCATTGAAAGTTCCGTCAAAACCGATCCAGCCGTTTCGGAAATTAGCTGGAACAAATAGACAGATCGACAAACATAAATTTAATCGCACACCAGTTTAAAATAAGCAGTACGTTCAAAGATCCGGGTCCCAAGTTATTTGAACCCAATAAATGTCAATCATTTCTGAACTAAAAAACCTATGACCTTGAAATATCTACGGGACAATACTTAAAGTACTATCTTTCTAAAAAAAAAAGAATGAGTTAAATCGAACTACGCGTTAATGAATTACAGCTAAATACACGTTTTAACTTTCTTCCGCTCTCCCAAGGGAACCGTGCTGAATTTCGGGATAAAAAGTATCCTATGTCCTACCTCGGAGTATAAACTCATATCGTACCAAGTTTCATTCGAATCCATTCAGTAGTTTCGGCGTGATGCGCGGCCAAGATACAGACAGACAGACAGACAGACAGACAGACAGACAAAAATGAAAAAAATTGCTGTTTTGGCTTCAGTATCGATTATAGAGTGCCCTCCAATAAAAAATTTCAAAATATCTTCAATGTACAGAATTGGATCTGTTACAGTTTTATTATAATATTATAGAGTGCCCCCCAATAAAAAATTTCAAAATATCTTCAATGTACAGAATTGGATCTGTTACAGTTTTATTATATTACTAGATACTAGCTGACCCCCGTGACTTCGTGCACGTGGTTATAGAGGTTTTTATATAGGATCGGATTGGATCCCATAATCCTTTTGTGTACCTAAACTAAATGTAGCCTAAGTTATTCCATATAACATCACCTATCTGCCATTGAAAGTTCCATCAAAATTGATCCAGCCGTTTCGGAAATTAGCTGGAACAAATAAACAGATCGACAAACATAACTCTAAACGCACATCAGTTTAAAATAAGCCGTACGTTCAAAGATCCGGGTCCCAAGTTATTTGAACCCAATATATGTATGTCATTTCTGAACTAAAAAACCTATGACCTTGAAATATTTACGGGACAATACTAAAGTACTACCTTTCTAACAAAAAAAGAATGAGTTAAATTGAACTACGCGTTATTGAATTAGAGCTAAATACACGTTTTAACTTTCTTCCCCTCTCCCAAGGGAACCGTGCTGAATTTCGGGATAAAAAGTATCCTATGTCCTACCTCGGGGTATAAACTTATATCGTACCAAGTTTCATTCGAATCCATTCAGTAGTTTCGGCGTGATGCGCGGCCAAGATACAGACAGACAGACAGACAGACAGACAAAAATGAAAAAAATTGCAGTTTTGGCTTCAGTATCGATTATAGAGTGCCCTCCAATAAAAATTTTCAAAATATCTTCAATGAACAGATTTGGATCTGTTACAGTTTTATTATATTATAGATTATAGATTAATTAAGGAAAGTAAGGATTTAAGTCTACCTTTAAAAAACTTTTTAGGCTAATAATAACGTTATTTCAAACGCGGGCAAGACTGTCCTCTGTCTTCTTCCAGGCGCCTGATTGTAACCAGACGCGTCTATTTCACACCGACGTCAAACTCCTCCAAATCCGTTCGCTAATAAGTGAGCGACCATCATGGGGACTCGTTCTGTAGTGTGACCACTAAACTGTAGGTACTCTTCGACTGTCAACTGCTGTCCTGTTGCCGCATAACATGATCAGCCCACTTCACTTTCCTTACTTACCTTATACCGTCGATCAACCTACTTAGTCTGGTTCTTTAGACATTCCTTTCCTAAAGGATCATCCTTACCATTTTCCTTCATTTTCCAGAAAATAATTCTTACTATTTTGCGATATCTTCTCTGACGTGTTAGAATTATAGCTGTATGCTGGCTGTCCTTGTTGTCTGGTCCATACAATTGGAAACAAGTCTTCAAGAGTCTCCTTTGGACATTTCTTTTAGTAAGTAGGTCTCATTACGACTAGGTCGCTGGAAAGCTGTTGTCCTACGTAATTTACCTCTGCAAAATTCGAGGTTATTTCGGTTACCTGCAGACCGCCCAGTTGCGATTTGCGAATGAGCTCAAGGTATGAGGCTGTGTATTAGGTATGCAAAATGCATTTGCCTTTCCGCATCGATTCAACTTCCGCCTTCAGTAAAGTTCCAATGCAATCACGTTAGACTTTCTAAAATGCTAATGGATACCATACAGGTACTTAATTTGCTTACTGAACAAGCTGGTAGGTATAAGCAGATTCACCTAATCACTCAACTGAAAGGGTCGTAAAGGGTGTTTGCATTGAGGCTGATAGATGGAACGATATTAGGTAGGTACCTATATTTAAACAGTTAAATGATTTAAAATTTCGAACCATGGAAAAAGTCAGCTAGGCTACAATTGACTTATGTTCTTATCTAGACATACACTTCAGAACAGAAGTTCAAATTAGAACGATGTTCATCCTAGTATCAACGTCTCGTTTTTCATTGAGGCTAAATCATAAAGCTAGTCGAGGATTTTCTGCCGTTCAGGCTTCAGCGTACCTGAAAATAGATGCCTAGTATCAATGACTCAGTTTTTGAGTTGCTGGGCTGATAGAGCTTTTAGTGATAGAGCTTTAGTTTTTAATTTATATTTTTGGTTGAAATCACACTTGCAGATTATTACGTGAATCACCATCAAAATCACAATTAGCGATTTTTCTTGAATAGATTTTCGACATTTTTTTCTATTATGTAAGTAGATACTTTTTACTTTCATTCGGTGAGCTTATTTATCAACTGAATCGTTTCAGTTGTTTTCTATAATTTCTAAACAAACTAAGTACTTATTACTCTACTACTCTCATGAAGTAATAAAATAGAAATCTGCTCGTACATTCCATGTCCTCACGTGGTCTATGACTCCTTACCATATTCATCATCTAACTAGCTATACTCAAAGAGGCACCCTATCGTTTTCCGCGGTGTTCCGGGTAAAAGTATTGACTCTTGGTGTACTAATGGTTTGTCATATTATTATCTATAGGTATGCCTTGTAACTTTGTCGGTCGCAAACAAAGACTTCCTGTGCGGTTGGCCAAACGTTTTCCGTTGTTGTACTTATTAGTACATCCTCTAAGTAGGTACATGCGTAGACTTGTGTTGAACAGGTTTTTTTTCTAGGTGGGCTTTTTCTTTTTATTATGTTTCTAAATAGAAAAAAACATGATTTTCAGTTTCAGTTTTAACTAAGTCATATTGTAAAAAAATATAATATGATAATGATATAATATGATAATATAAAAATATAAAAAAGTATAATGAATTTTAAAAAAGGAATTATTTTTTCATTACAAAGGACATTATGCTGTCAAGTTTAGTTTTAGGTAATAAAATTGTTAGGTATTGGGTTTTTCTGTCAAGAAATTCTCAGTGCCATCCCGGAGCTGGTAGTTGGCGGCGTTTCGCCCCCGTGCCTCGGAGAGCACGGTCCCGGTTATTACACTACTAGTGGTCCGCCCCGGCTTCACCCGTGGTATATATAACGGTAACGGGTGAAAGAATTTTTGAAATCGGTCCAGTAGTTCCTGAGATTAGCGCGTTCAAACAAACAAACTTTTCAGCTTTATAATATTAGTATAGATATCATGTGACAATAGTCGTTAAAGCCCGCTAACTCGCATTGGAGCAGCGTGGTGGGTCTAAGCTCTAAATCCCTCTCTCCTATGAGAGAGGAGACCTGTGCCCAGCAGTGGGACGTTAAAAGGCTGTAGTGGTGGTGGTGGTGGATATAACATGTAGGTAGGTACACTACGTAGGTAAGTACCTACCATAAATAATATGTAGTATATAACAAATTGAAGTAATTTTTTGAATCCGATTAATTTGGTATCAAAATAAGACCTATGTTTTTAATAATTACTCCTTATATATTTTATACTAGCTTTTGCCCGCGGCTTCGCCCGCGTAAATTTCGGTTTTTCACAATTCCTGAGGGATAAGTAGATTTCTGGACCACCCGCCCCCCGCCGCGCGGCGGCGTACCGCGGTACCGCGTACGGCGGGCGCAGGGCGCAGGGGCGCGCGGCGCGGCGCGAGGAGTTCCGTGCAGCGCGAGCGTCGGCCGTCGCGCGCAGCGAAAATACCTATCAGGGAGTTTTTTACCTATTTCAACACAACTCCTTTTTGAAAGTCGGTTAAAAAAGTAGCCTATGTTACTCCTTGGTTAATCCTCTACTTGTCTGTGAAAGTCCCGTCAAAATCGGTTCAGCCGTTTCGAAGATTAGCCCGTTCAAACAGACAGACAGACAGACAAAAATTTTAAAAACGTGTGATTCGGTTATGGTATCGTTCAAATAACCATATGAACTTAATATGTGGTAGTTACTTCGAAATTACAGACAAACACTTCAATTTTATTTATTAGTATAGATTTTTGAGTATATAGTTTAACAGGTAGGTAATATCTACTAATTAGGTAGGCATTAACATTCCTTACTTGATTGGATACAATTATATCTAAGACTAGATGATGCTCACGGCTTCGCCCGTGTGGATTTAGGTTTTTAAAAATCCGGTGGGAACTTTTGATTTTCCAGAACAAAACGTAGCCGATCTGTAGTAACCCGTCACCAAAACGGAAAAATTCCGTGGGATCCCTACGATTTCGGAATGCAATTCCTTACAGCATCAGGGTTGAGGAGTTGGATATGTACCTACTCGAGTTCATTCAACGATAAAGTCTTTAATTTGTACCCACAATGTGGCTAATTCTGTTGTACACAATCTCTAAACCTAAACTAAATTGACAGGTTTAAAAATAGTGCTATCCCCTTCAGCAGGGAGGATTGTGAAAGAGACAGGAATATATTTAGACCTGTCATTTTAGTTTAGATTTAGAGATTGTGTACAACAGAATCGGCCACAATATCAATTTAAATAACCGACAGTTTCTAAATCCCGTTAGTTTTGGAGATCAGTTCCCCTACAGCATCAGGATTGAGGAGTTGGAATCCAAGTTTTTTGTAGGACAGTTTCGCAATGTTTCTCTATCGATTAAAAAAAAAATAACGCAAATCGGTTCAGAAATCTCGGAGATATCGATGTACATAGGTAGAAAAACACAACTCCTTCTTTTTTGAAAGTCGGTTAAAAAAGTAGCCTATGTTACTCCCTGGTTAATTCTCTACTTGTATGTGAAAGTCCCGTCAAAATCGGTTCAGCCGTTCCAAAGATTAGCCCGTTCAAACAGACAGACAGACAGACAGACAGACAGACAGACAGACAGACAGACAGACAGACAGACAGACAGACAGACAGACAAAAATTTTAAAAACGTGTGATTCGGTTATGGTACCGTTCAAATAACCATATGAGCTTAATATGAGGTAGTTATTTCGAAATTACAGACAGACACTTCAATTTTATTTATTAGTATAGATACATATTATCATTTCTGTATCTATTACTTATCTATTTTGTTATGTTTGCACGGGTTGGGCGTTAATGAGTCAATAAATTGGTATTATTTACTTATTGCTAGCACCTACTTACACAACTCGGTAAATAGTCAGTAAAAAACCTATCTAGTTACCTATTTTTATCGTAACAATGAAGATTATATTTAATTTTATCATATAAAATGTAGGCAAGGCGTAAGGAACAGAACGAATGGAGAATTGAGTACAGCTTAAAAAGCTCTGACTCTTTATTGTCAATCGATAGACGTCCACGGCTGCATATAACTACCACAGATATTTATGTAGGTATACTATACAGATATATTATGTTACGTTCCCTCGAATATGGTTGAGCGAAGCAATGGCTGGATCATGCGTCATGCTCGTGAACGGGTGCCACCGTCGGAAATGGGGCTACTTTTGTCTGCCCTTCTTCACATGTGTAGAATTGTAAGCACCATTCCGAACCTGTGGTAGATTCATTTGTCGATTCGTAAACGCTTCCGAAAGTTTATCTGAATAAAATTATGATTACTTATATAAATGATAAAAAGGCGTGGATTTGACTCGTTCCAGCAATGCGCGAGACGGCAATTCAATCATGTACTTAACATAAAATTGTTATATTGATATTGTAAATTTGGAAAAGAGCAACCGCCGAGTTTCTTGCTGGTTCTTCTCGGTTGGAACGGCATTCCGAACCAGTGGTAGATTCATCTGACTATTCAAAAGCACTTGTAAAAGTTTCTTTGAATAAAAAACTTTTCTATTCTATTCTATTCTATTCTATTCTACACACACGAGCTTTTATCAGAAGTTTTCAAAAATTATATAAAAAAAATATTTATTAGATACCTACCTACTATAATTTTTTTCCCGTGGGGAGTAAGGAGTGCTCTAATAGTCACCAGCGCCACCTGAGTCTACAAACGGCGGAAAACTTTGTCGGTATAATAATTATTCTAAATTAGGTAGACCACTGCTACGGCACCAGCTTGAGCAGCGACACCGGTGTTGGGACACCGTAGCAGCCTCCAGCAACACCGGTGCTGGGACACCGTAGCAGCGACACCGGTGTTGGGACACCGTAGCAACCTCCAGCAACACCGGTGCTGGGACACCGTAGCAGCCTCCAACAACACCGGTGCTGGGACACCGTAGCAGCGACACCGGTGTTGGGACACCGTAGCAACCGCCAGCAACACCGGTGCTGGGACACCGTAGCAGCCTCCAACAACACCGGTGCTGGGACACCGTAGCAGCCTCCAGCAACACCGGTGCTGGGACACCGTAGCAGCGACACCGGTGTTGGGACACCGTAGCAACCGCCAGCAACACCGGTGCTGGGACACCGTAGCAGCCTCCAACAACACCGGTGCTGGGACACCGTAGCAGCGACACCGGTGCTGGGACACCGTAGCAACCTCCAGCAACACCGGTGCTGGGACACCGTAGCAGCCTCCAGCAACACCGGTGCTGGGACACCGTAGCAGCGACACCGGTGTTGGGACACCGTAGCAACCTCCAGCAACACCGGTGCTGGGACACCGTAGCAGCCTCCAGCAACACCGGTGCTGGGACACCGTAGCAGCAACACCGGTGCTGGGACACCGTAGCAACCTCCAGCAACACCGGTGCTGGGACACCGTAGCAGCCTCCAGCAACACCGGTGCTGGGACACCGTAGCAGCGACACCGGTGTTGGGACACCGTAGCAACCTCCAGCAACACCGGTGCTGGGACACCGTAGCAACGACACCGGTGTTGGGACACCGTAGCAGCCTCCAGCAACACCGGTGCTGGGACACCGTAGCAGCGACACCGGTGTTGGGACACCGTAGCAGCCTCCAGCAACACCGGTGCTGGGACACCGTAGCAGCGACACCGGTGTTGGGACACCGTAGCAGCCTCCAGCAACACCGGTGCTGGGACACCGTAGCAGCGACACCGGTGTTGGGACACCGTAGCAGCCTCCAGCAACACCGGTGCTGGTACACCGTAGCAACGACACCGGTGTTGGGACACCGTAGCAGCCTCCAGCAACACCGGTGCTGGGACACCGTAGCAGCGACACCGGTGTTGGGACACCGTAGCAGCCTCCAGCAACACCGGTGCTGGGACACCGTAGCAGCGACACCGGTGTTGGGACACCGTAGCAACCTCCAGCAACACCGGTGCTGGGACACCGTAGCAACGACACCGGTGTTGGGACACCGTAGCAGCCTCCAGCAACACCGGTGCTGGGACACCGTAGCAGCGACACCGGTGTTGGGACACCGTAGCAGCCTCCAGCAACACCGGTGCTGGGACACCGTTGCAGCGACACCGGTGTTGGGACACCGTAGCAGCCTCCAGCAACACCGGTGCTGGGACACCGTAGCAGCGACACCGGTGTTGGGACACCGTAGCAACCTCCAGCAACACCGGTGCTGGGACACCGTAGCAGCCTCCAGCAACACCGGTGCTGGGACACCGTAGCAACGACACCGGTGTTGGGACACCGTAGCAGCCTCCAGCAACACCGGGGCTGGGACACCGTAGCAGCGACACCGGTGTTGGGACACCGTAGCAGCCTCCAGCAACACCGGGGCTGGTACACCGTAGCAGCGACACCGGTGTTGGGACACCGTAGCAGCCTCCAGCAACACCGGTGCTGGGACACCGTAGCAACGACACCGGTTTTGGGACACCGTAGCAGCCTCCAGCAACACCGGTGCTGGGACACCGTAGCAGCGACACCGGTGTTGGGACACCGTAGCAGCCTCCAGCAACACCGGTGCTGGGACACCGTAGCAACCGACAGCAACACCGGTGCTGGGACACCGTAGCAGCCTCCAACAACACCGGTTCTGGGACACCGTAGCAGCGACACCGGTGTTGGGACACCGTAGCAGCCTCCAGCAACACCGGTGCTGGGACACCGTAGCAGCGACACCGGTGTTGGGACACCGTAGCAACCTCCAGCAACACCGGTGCTGGGACACCGTAGCAACGACACCGGTGTTGGGACACCGTAGCAGCCTCCAGCAACACCGGTGCTGGGACACCGTAGCAGCGACACCGGTGTTGGGACACCGTAGCAGCCTCCAGCAACACCGGGGCTGGGACACCGTAGCAGCGACACCGGTGTTGGGACACCGTAGCAGCCTCCAGCAACACCGGTGCTGGGACACCGTAGCAACGACACCGGTGTTGGGACACCGTAGCATCCTCCAGCAACACCGGTGCTGGGACACCGTAGCAGCGACACCGGTGTTGGGACACCGTAGCAGCCTCCAGCAACACCGGTGCTGGGACACCGTAGCAGCGACACCGGTGTTGGGACACCGTAGCATCCGACAGCAACACCGGTGCTGGGACACCGTAGCAGCCTCCAACAACACCGGTGCTGGGACACCGTAGCAGCGACACCGGTGTTGGGACACCGTAGCAGCCTCCAGCAACACCGGTGCTGGGACACCGTAGCAACGACACCGGTGTTGGGACACCGTAGCAGCCTCCAGCAACACCGGTGCTGGGACACCGTAGCAGCGACACCGGTGTTGGGACACCGTAGCAGCCTCCAGCAACACCGGTGCTGGGACGCCGTAGCAGCGACACCGGTGTTGGGACACCGTAGCAGCCTCCAGCAATACCGGTGCTGGGAAACCGTAGCAGCGACACCGGTGTTGGGACACCGCAGCAGCCTCCAGCATCACCGGTGCTGGGACACCGTAGCAGCGACACCGGTGTTGGGACACCGTAGCAGCCTCCAGCAACACCGGTGCTGGGACACCGTAGCAGTGACACCGGTGTTGGGACACCGTAGCAGCCTCCAGCAACACCGGTGCTGGGACACCGTAGCAGCGACGTCAGTGAGTGGGACACCGTAGCAGCAACATCGTAGGCCCTAGACCCAGTCTACCCCTGCGATCGCAAACTCGCTTGCCCAGCGAGGGCAAACCCTTGTGGCAATCATTGCGAGAGATCTATGTCCAACGGTGGACATAAATCGTTTCCCTAAACCTTTAGAAACCTACTAGTGGTATGAGATATTTGTGAATAATGTACGTACCTCAAATCAATAATAAAATAGGTAGGTAAGTAAATGATATTGCATACCATTAAAATGAAAAATAAAAATAAAAACAATTAAACCAGCTAATTTATACACGAAATATTTATATTAAGCGCTAACTCAATGCAACTTATCACTAATACCCAAATAATTATGTAGATGTAGATGCAACGTATCGTATTACCAACCTTTGAGGTGTTTTAAAATCACCTAAAAGTGTTTATTTAAATCTTATAACGCCCGTCTCTGCGTTATTTGTAGCTCATTATTACAAAATTGGCAGAGAACACATCGACGATCGACATAACGTACCTACCTACCTACTTTTAAGGAGTCCATGGTATGTTTTGATGATGCAAAGTTAATGTTTTTTTGCAATATAAGCTTCTTATTAGCGAAGATTTTTCAATCACTCAATCATATTTATAACCATAGCTTAGGTAGTTTGACAGCTACAAAGTGACAATCGCATTCACCTTTGTTGCCTTTTACAGAAAGAAAAAAAATCTGGATTTTAATATTTTCGGCTCGATTTTTCAATCACCCAATAATTTGTTTAACCGTAGTTTGACAGCTATAAAGTGACGATTGCAATCACATTTGACTGTGTGACACTATTGGATACAGTCAAAGATTTACCAAGTTTATTTAAAAAAGAAAAAACCTAGTTTTTTCCAAATTGGAAATTCGAGTTACGAATTAAAGTGACAATCGCAATCAATTTTGACTGTGTGTCACTCTCTCAATATTGAATAAAATCAATCCTTCTATAGAAAAGAAAAAAAAATATATTTAAATATTTTCCAAATTGGAAATTCTAAGTACCTATTTATTATTCAAAGTCGCGGTAAGGTAAGTATGTATGTACCTATACCTACCTAACCAACCCTGTAAAGCGGACCGCATTTTCAAGTTTGAAATCTCGCAACCAAAAATGAAAAAAAAAAAAAAGATATTCGCGAAAACCTATTTTTTATTTGGCAACAAGACGATTCTTGCATCGATACCCAGAAAACAAATAATTTGGCCTTGTCCTTACCTCGCTCTCCAATGTTATGACTTATTTGTCTCGCCCGCGTAGATTTATTGATATTCGCCAAACTAAAGAACGAAATCTGCATAATACATTCATTAAATAACCTGCAAATTGATTTTTTGGCATCTCGCTCCTTTGTGGCCAATCGAAATAGAAATATCTGGGATTAGCTTAGATAAGGAAGGAAATAAGATGACAAAAAATGTCTTTAGAACGTTCTTGGTGACATTTCAATTATAATTTATGTAAGACCGAAAAAATATATAATACATAATATTATACTAGTCTTTTGGACCAGGTGTCATAGATTATGGCTGAAAGCATACTCATAACGCGCCACGCGGATTGACGCCATGCAAAACGGCTTGTTACTCAACTAGCAACACACTCTACAATCTATTTTTCCTTAACTGACTGAAAAGGTAAAGATTGTCTTCTTTTTGTTAGGTGTTGATTTTTGGTGGATACAAATATTGAAAATATTTTTTTTTTTTTTATACATTATTATATACCTACGTAGGTTATATAATACGTATAGGTACCTATGCACTATGCATACTTTCAATCCAAATCTAGGCCGCATATTTACCTCTCTAGATGCAGATGCCTGTCCAAAATATGAGGATCCTGGGTATAAACATGCGCATCGTAGATTCTTAACTGTACCAAACTAATAGGTATTTTAAGTTTTGATCTACTTATATACGTTACAGAAAAAAGAATTGTCAACGTTTAGTTTGTTTGAAATTTTTAATAAAGATATCTCAGCGTAATTTTAATAATATCTATTTAATTAAAGCATCTTCAGACAATTTTAATACAATCAATACGATATCGATAAACACATAGAACTTTATGACGCATACTATAAAGGAATGACCAATCGAAATAATAATTAAACAAGAGTTA
This sequence comes from Melanargia galathea, assembly GCA_920104075.1. Classification (NCBI taxonomy): domain Eukaryota; kingdom Metazoa; phylum Arthropoda; class Insecta; order Lepidoptera; family Nymphalidae; genus Melanargia; species Melanargia galathea. The sequence goes on from OV049876.1 coordinate 12,603,584, forward strand.
AGCGCCCTGCTCGTCTCAAAAGAGGTCGTTTTACTCGCATGTCGTCGAGATAAGTGACGCGGAATGTTGTAAGTATGCTACCGGCCTTAGGTCCGCTAGTCACGGTCCAGGTGTCATAGATAAAATCTATCTTAGCATATAGGTACTTCCATGTTGATCGGGAATTGAAAAAATTATTGAAATTTAGCCAATGTCATTAAGTTCAGTTGTCTAAATAAAATGTATCTACAATAAATGGTAGGAGTATCCTGTCTGTAGCATTTATTAATTTTTTTTTCAGAAAGTGAGGGGCACCAGCCATTCTGCCTCTGGAATGTTCGCCACTCACGAATATAACCTATTACGAAATAAAAACACTGTTCGGTGATTCTCATATATTGCATCAAAATATTATATTATGTCAAGCCTCACTTAGGCTTTAAGTATAAAAAATAAACGGCAACATCAAAACACCATAAAATTTTACACCTTCAGTTTTTATATTATTGTTTTTAAGTAGTATGTTTGGAAGCTTTTGCGTCTTATGAAGTAAGGTAAGACCTTTTACAGAAACTACCCACATATTAGTCTGTCAAACTTCGTAACAGACAGACAAACACTTTCACGTTCTATATGGATTCTGAATATGGCTGTTTTATACAGCATCACTTCGTATACGCAGGCACGTTTATTTTGCTATAAGAGAGTGTAGCAAGGTTGAAAAACTATAAAACTTCCGCTTTTAAAAAGCACAACCTCAATATTTTTTGAGGGTTTTTTAATACCCTTGACGTGTCTCCTTCAGGATGTTTGTTCACTTCATATTTTTTCATAAGTTTCATTTTTATAATTTTTTCATTTCGTAATCATTCATCCATGGAATTTGCTGGGGTCTCTTGGACCAATAACTATTTTTGACAAGGAGTGTGCGAGAATGCGTAGTGAGGTATACGTACACTGTAACACTCACCGCTATGGGTCCAACATACCTATCGATTTAATACAGTTTTGCTGTCAGTTTTAATGACGAACTATCGGACTATAGTTATATATATATGTTTAACGACGACTGATTCTCTGATGGATTATTAATTACTAGTAGATGATGCCCGCGACTTCATCCGCGTGGATTTAGGTTTTTTAAAAATCCCACGGAAACTCTTTGCTTTTTCGGGATAAAAAGTAGCCCATGTCTATTCCTGGGATGTAAGCTAACTCTGTACCAAATTTCATCCAAATCGATTAAACTGTTGAACCGTGAAAAGCTACTTAGCATGAAACTTTCGCATTTATAATATGTACCTTTATTAACCTATTTAATTAACTATTATTATTAACCTATCATTAACAGAATTGGATGATGCAAAATCTATCGTAGAACCCCAGGAAAGCTTTATTTTCATAGCTTTTTAACCTTTTCTAACAGATCTAAGGCAGATCAAAATTTTGTGATAGGTAGGTACAACGTTTATATTACATTACATACCCATTATCTATATACTGGTTATCTAAAATTATTGTTACATTACTATAAGCTAGATATCATGTCATAGAACACAGTAATCATTATATTATGTATACATATAATCATTAATTATATCAGCAACCTAGTTTAATCAGCAAGAAGTACCTAAGGGCGTGCGTGGTTTTAGGCGTAGCACGGCCTGTGGCGATTAATTGAAATGTGATTCATCGCACGGTTGTATTTTTTAAATCGCCTATAGATTTGATAGATACTAGACGATGCCCGCGACCTCGTTCACGTGGATTTAGTTTTTTTTAAATCTTGTGGGAACTATTTGCTTTTCCGGGATAAAAGTTGCTTTGTCAATTTCCGGGACGCAAAGTTACCAAATATCGTATAATCGGTTAAGCTTTAACCCGCCACCGGTGACGTATATGTCTGTGAGACCGGGTGTTTTTAAATTTTAAGGCAAGGCATTAGTGGTTCCTCCTTAGGTACTGCTAATGTTAATGGGCGACGGTAATCACTTAAAATCAGGTGACCCGCATGCTCGGTTGCCCGCTATTCGTATAAAAAAAATCTTAGAAGCTTTTCAAAAATCATCAATTATTATAATACTAGTGGACCTGGCAGACGTCGTCCTGCCCGGTGACATACCGACATCAGCGCCACCTACCGTGTATGCCACACCCACAGACCAATATATATTTGTTACAAAAAATGCGATAAATGAAGAACCGCTCGACCGATTTTGTGCAAACTTCACATAAACCACTACTAAATAGTCCGAACAAAGCCTAAACATTTGGTTTAGATAGGTGAGCCCGTTCTTGAGTCATAAAATTACAACGAAAAGTGGCATTGATTTTTATATATACTACCTATAGATGTTCACAGGGTTGGACTCTACCATAGACAAACTATAAGTACTTAGGTATATTTAGGAGCAGTAGATACGTAGGTACCTACTTGTAAGTATTTTTTACATTTCTGTTTTACTTTGGCTGAGAACTATTTCTAAAATATTTCCCCATTCACCTGTACCTAACTTAATATTGACTCAACATTGGTGATCTTTCAACGCTTCATGATCTTGGATTGTGATTGATTGATTGATTGAGTGCTGTGAATTGTTGAAGACACTATCTACATGTCCAGAAAAAGAAATGAACGTTCATCGGTTGAAACAACGACAAACAATAGCTATGCTAAGACAAGTCTTGAGTTGCTCTCATGAGCTTAAAATTAAAATGTAGCCGAAGTTATTAAACGGTCGAGCGGAGCCACGGCCTGCGCTAGTATCGCTCGTGTGGCAGCCGGTCTGCCGGTCCGCCGGTCAGCGGATTGTCTCAATGTGTCAGCACCGTAAATAACAGCATCGTTGGACGTCATTTGCATTTTTATTGTCGCCTGCATCATACGGAATGGATAAAGGCTGTAATTTAATCGCCGGCCCGCAAAATTGAATTATTTATTATTCGTTCGTTTGTAAAACACAATTATTCGGCGGCCGAATGTCATCTGTCGATGTCTTTTTTGGTATCGGTCCGAATCGGTCGGTCCTGTAAATTCACATATTTAAAGCAAAAAAAAAATTTGCTATCATACTTTCCTGATTTCTTTCACAAGCAGTTGTGTCGCAGCGCTGATATTGTTCGGTCTCATTTTTGCGTTTTAGAGAATTTTTTTAAAGTTTTTTTTTTAAACGCGCACTTTCCGCAGTGGTTGTTTTTTTTTTTAAATCCCCGGTCGTATCAAACTATACAAATGGGTAAGCCTTCTTTATTACGCTTTTTATTATAATGTTACGGAATACTGGTGGAATTCGATAGCGATCTACTTTAATATTTTTATTCAGCGCCGGTTATGTATTACGAATTTCGTATTAATGCATGATTATAAAAAAAGCGAAACCGACTTATAATTTACTGGTTGTGCGATGAACTTCGGGAATGTAGCGAGGAATTCGGTGGCAGATTGCAGATTAATAGTATTAATCATTCCGAAATATTTGCATTGAAATACCATATTCTTTTTAATTGATTCTAATGCGATAGAGACTTCTCGAGAAACGTGTTTTATATTTTATTTTTCGGTTACATTATTTCGGCGATATTTCACTTTCTGTTTTTATTTAAAAAAATACCCGCTGGGAATATTTCTCGGCGGTTACAAATTTAAAAAGATTTCATTTAACCGATTATTTTCTTCGGTTTGATTGAGATTTTTTAAATTGAACTTCGTATTAATTTCTTAATCTAAATCTAATGTTTATTTTAAAACATTTCGTTATCCGTTATTGACAAAACGTTAACCGTTAACCGTTAAAATTATTTTTGTACAAAGCTCTCTCTATGGTCTGTCATAGTCACGGAGCCGACGGGAAAATATCTGATAATCTCCTCGGCGTCTACCGATCTGCACTACGGCTTGTACCGTCGCGTTCAAAATCACCGTCGACTATTTGACAAGCCAACTAACTCCGTATCCGAAATATTGACACAAAGACAGCACGATGAATAGGCTAAAGAATTTAAGCCGCGACTGTACGTACACGGCTCGAAAGTTCTCACAGCGTCATGAGAATGCTTTTTACAATCGATATTCAAAAAAGAATAGCATCGATGTCTCTGTTGTCAACGGACAATTCCTCCGGGGATCGAGAGAGCAACAGCACAAAATGGTACCCTATGTGTTCAATTGTAAGCTTTGAAATCGTGCGCTCGTTTAATGGTATTTTATTGTTCCGTTTGGAGTATGAATTGCGTCAGCGACTAAAAAGACAAAGCGCGGCGCATTGTGAGGCTAATGATGAGCCAAAACATTATTTTTAGAAGAGGCACGGCTAGCCGTACTGTGAGCCTTTATAAGGTCTACAGACGATCTCAGTAAAGATTATAATCCGCTTTTATGGTGCCGGTAGCATGCTAGTTTTTTGATCCGATCGGATAAATGAACGGACATCTACCTACTTATAAGCTTATTTATTTATTTAAGTTTCGAATAAAAAGAATAAGGTTCGTTTTGGTCATAAGCTTCACTATAACTAACTTACTGCTCTGGATATATTATGTATAAGTCCGTTCGGTAACATAGTGTCGGTACAGGCGCAGGTGCTCTTAGTATTCTTCTTTTATTTTTTTATTTTTTTTTTTCTGCTTGTAATTTTTTTCTATTGTAACAGAATCTCCGAATAGTCTGCCAATCCGCATTTGGCCAGCGTGGTAGACTATGGTTAAAATCCTTCTCATTTTGAGAGAAGACCCGTGTTCATGATAATATTATATTTTATGTTTATGGTTATTATTGTAATAAAAAACGAATATAAAAAAATATAAAAAGGAAAGAGAATTTTAATAAAAAAATATGAGTAGGTATAAAACGCCAAAATCCCTTGTGCCTGTACACCTCGCGCGGCATGCTTTGAAGTCGCGGCGGTAGGTACCTTTGGCAAAACACCGCGCGGCGGAGGCGGGGAGACACAAAAGACGACCGTAAAAAAACGAACAAACTATATTTTAAAAGTCTTAGTTGAAAATTTAAAACAGCACATTTCTAGATTTGTGACTGCACACAAAGTACCTAACTACCTACCTACCAATTTAGGTAGATACAAAATTTTTCCTTAGCTGACTTAAAAGCTTCCCGCAGAAACGCTAAAGCGACGCGCTACAACTACTTAGGAATAATAAAAATCAAAGTTGTGTAACGCACCAGACAAAAAACGACGTGTCACGTTTTCCTTGAGAAGTTTTCTGTGATCTGTGTACCTTTTGAACCAGCAAAGAAAAACAGATAAATAGCGACGGTCGCAACATGTCATCATGTGTAATTTTTTTGAAATTGGATGATTTTGGGCACATTCTAAAGAGTTAACGTGCCCCTTTATGCTCGTGCGGAGTCACGAATGGTGAGCACTATAGAAATAGGTGTTTCGTCGTCGTCGACCCACCAATTGACGTCCACTGCTGGACATAGGTCTCTTGTATGTAACACGCGATTGCACCCTGCGACTCGGATGTCGTCTGTCACGCGGGGTGTCTACTAAATCTTCCGGTGCAAAGTTGCCTATCGCCATTCCCTCTTTGGGATCCCAATCTTCGAATCATTTGTTTTCTACTTCAGCTTTTCAACCTGAAGTCATTTATGAGGTACACAGTTATTAAGTAGGTAATGGGTTCTTACCTAAATGATAGGACGCAAAAAGTAGATGTGAAAGGAAAGCGGTCAGCCAGATCAGTTGTAAAAATAGGTGTTGCGCAGGGTTCTATTCTTGGGCCCTTTCTATTCCTAATTTATATTAATGACCTTTATTTCGCTAAGGATAGTCATAGGATAGTATTGTTTGCTGATGATATAATACATCACTTTTGTTTAAAATTAATCGATACGGATGAATTGCTGACGAAGTAAGGAATTCTCTCACAAAAGTGGTAAAGTGGTTTGAAGCTAATAAGTTATTATAACTTATAAGTAGTTGGTGACCATGTACCTATCCTGTACAGTGTAGATACATATACCTATGGTAACATGAAGGTATAAAATAAGCAGGAACTAAAATCTAATTTTCAAATGACTAATATCTAATTAAAACTAAATTACAAAATAAACTAAATTAAACCTTAAATCTACAACCTCATCGATACAACCATAGCGAGGCACATTCTGTATCTACCCATTACCAACTTAAGTTGCTGGCAGCATTGCCCCCTCGCCTTATTCTTAGACGAAGTTAGCCGCCAGCTCTGAAATCCCCAGTAGATTCCATAAGCAATCCCCACGGATTGCGAAGTTGAATTTGAAAATGGGCGGGACACAAATAAAATAATAAAATAAATAGTTCGCAGAACTGTATGCGTTTGCGGTTGCGTTTATACCTATTTGAACAGAGGTGCAATTGGAAAATTTAAATCGCATTTTTATGTTCATCATAATAGAGATTAGAACAAAATTGGATTTCGAATTAGGAAATTAGCAACGCTTGTCAACCGGTGTGGCCAACGGTCATTCATTTCGTCTACAAAAGTGGATCTGTTGTCTTTTTGTGCCGCCATAAAGTTTCCGATTGTCGATTGTCTCTGGTCATTGTGCGCAAACATTCGGTCTGTGCTCACCATTGTCTATGCTCGCGCGGACACACTTCTCGGACCATAATAAAGGACAATGAGTCTATAAGCTTCCCGTCGCTCGCCATAATGAATTCCAATTTCGTAAACAAAGAATCCCGTAATATGTTTTGATGTTTTTGGGCATTGTCGCATTTTGTCACCCGTCCACGGTTGATTAGACGTTAATATCTGTGACGGGACTCAATAGGAGAATGGATTTGTGAGGGCTGCTTTTTTTTGGGGAAATCTTCATTTGTTTGTTGAGTTTCGTATAACTGCATATTTCATGCGTTTTGTGTGTTCCGTTAACTATATCCTTTTTGAAATATTGGAATTTTTTCTTTTACCTACCTATTTTGGAACTATAGAGAACTAATTTTTAGCAAAAATTTTAGAAAAAAGATAGAGATAGGAAGAGATGGAAATGATGCAAATTGGTCAATGTTTAATTTAATCATTTTTTGAATAGTCTAATTAAGTATGTACCTATCACGTATTACATATCTAAATTAAAAATATATATAAAAAAACTTTCATCCCCTATTTAACCCACTATTGCGAAAAATCCTTAAACATGTTTATTTTTAACCGAAGGCTCAAAATTTTCATTACCTACCTAATATTTAACTTGAAAAATGAGGGACTCTTATTTTAATATACATCCCCTTTTAAATCCCCTTGGGGGTAAATATTTAAATTTTATTAGTATATCGCGTATATTTTATAAAAACCTAGATAGGCAAGTAATTTTTATAGAATTATTGAAACAGGCAAGTACCTTAGGTACCTACTAATTTATATAGGTAATAGGTGCATTAAATAAATTACTATTCATATTGCTTTGCTTAATGTTATAGCCCTTTTATGTATGATTGATGAATGTACATTTTTATATGGTGTCGAGTGGAGCTGAACGCCAGGAGGCGGCGCGTAGCGCGGGAGCCGCGGGCGCACATAAACAACCGGCCTCGCCGCAAACAACGACGTATTTACTACATTATTATATTTTATACACGCGCTCCGCAATACACGGAGGCTCTAATGCGCGCCCGGCCTACATAATAACGAGAACGCGCGGAAGGCGTAACCCGGTGGCGATTTGCCGTCTCGCTCTGCGACGCCGCGAACGCGCGCCCGAGCGAGACGGACGACCACAAATTTATTAAAACGAAAAAAAGCTCAACCGCTACTGCACTCCGCGTCGCCTCCACAGAACTAGATACATTTTTCCACGTCGCCCCGCGCGAGCGAGAGGCGCGATCAGCGCGCGCGCGCGAGCGGGACGGACAGCGTTCCGCGAGGCGCGCGCGCAGTAAACGGCCGGTCATGTGGGCGCTGCCGGTGTTGCGCACGCGCAGCTACCTCGGCGCGGTCGAGTACCACGCTCGCGCTGCGTCGCTCGGTCCGCGCGACCTTTACTCGGTGATCTTAGGAAGCGTCTTTCGGTGTGAAACGTTCATTAGACCCCCTTCGTCCCGCACGGCCGCGGTGTTCCGACCCGTCGGCGTCGGGGGAGAGCGACAAAGATGGCAGGCGATCGCCAGCGCCGCGGCTGAAGGTATTCGTAGAATGCGTGATCTGTATCGAGCGGGCGGCGCGAGGCGCGGGGCGCGCGGTGCGGGGCGCGTTCGGAAGCGGTGGCAGCTCCCATCGACTCCTGGGGTTATTCTTCCTCAGGCCACTGCTGCTCGAGCTACGTACCAGGCGAGCCAGTTTTTTCTTTCCATCGCACCGAACGCCGCACACTCGTTAAGCCCGCGCCAACACGAGAAGTCGCCACTAATAAATTACTGTTTTTTACTGCACTCGAAACAGTCTACGCCGCGCAGCCGACTAATTTATACGTAAAAATATACATCAATCAGCAGTAACCGCCGCCGTTAGCGCCCGAGCCCCGCACTCTGTGAGTACTGCATGCCTCCTCTTCTTATATTTTCTTGATCTTATCGAAGCTCCCTCAGTTCGCAAATTATCTGCTTCGCAATCATCAATATCATCTGGGCAAATCCAGTTCACCTGGACTTGTAATCGAAAATGTCTGACAAAACAATTGAGGGAGCGAACATCTTAATTTTCAAATTATTGTTTTTCCATTGTGCATCTGATATTATCTATTATATTTTTTGTGTTGATAATTTATTAACAATAGCTTTAAAAGTTTAAATATTAGATATGTTTATCCGCGATCAATAAAAAATTAGCAAGCAAGCAACAACGTGTTAACTACGATCACTCATGCGACATCAATAATGAATGATGTCCAAACGTTCTTATTAGCATTCACAGTTTTATGCAAATATTGGAGGCTAATAGCGCAGTAGGTGTAAAAATTTATCGTATGCGTTTAAATTTAGCTTCGAAGCAAATTAAACATAACGACGCTTAAGGTGTTTTTATGTGAATTGTAAAAAAAAAAATTTGAATATTAAACATTCCATTATAAAACACCCCGAAATAAATGCGTCAGGGATAAGTTATGAAGGATTCGGTGTAAAAAACAAAAAAAAAATCAAGCCCTGTAGTTATTTTAATAAGCCCGTTACTATGTAAATGTACCTACTCTTGGCGCCTCCTGACGCCTTTTGAAAAAAATGTTATCCGAAAATATTGTCCTCAATACAATTTTTTATGATATACCTGCACCCGACTTGCCTTGCCTGCACCGTGAAGTGTCCGATCGGGTCTATTTTATAACGATTTATGGTTTATTTAACAATAAAGGACCATTTTTCAATGGTATTGAGAAAAAAAAATCACGTTCACATTATTATAGAATTCGGGATGGACTAATATGTTGCATTGTTGCTCGGGTGAAGCTTTGAAGTGCATCATTAAATATGTATGGTTTTTGACACCTTCGACTAAGTATTTAGTTCCCACGAGATATCTAAATATTTTTAGGTAGGTAGGATTATAATAAATCTGATTTACTTATCAATAGATAACTTTACAGATGTTAATTTTAAACTTCTCTAAAATTTAATAAAACAAAGTCTCAAACCGCGCTTTTTGTTTCTTCTTTTTTCAGTTTTTTTTTGTTTCTTTAATGCCTTTCAATGCAGTTTTCTCCATTATTCCAAAAATTTGCAAGAGGAAAGTTTCTAAAACCCATATTAATCACTAAGTAGATAATATTATAAAATGTGTGTGTAAGTATTAAATGTTTGTCTATTTGTTTTACCACTGCTCAACCCCTGAAGTGTGGGCCGATCGTTACGAAATTCGTCACAGAATAGCTTGCATCCTGGAGACGTAGGTAGGTACATAGGATATCTACATTGCATCGCGGAATATCAAAGGGTTCCCGTGGATTTGAGAAACCTAAATCAACGATGACTTCGAGTGATGGGATTTACTGAATCCCACGAGTCGAAAGGGCTAGAATAAAACCCACATCCATAGTTAAATAGAACTAGAAGTTAAATTTCAATACAACAATTATTGAGATTATCGTGATTTAATGAATAGGATGAATCAAGATGCATTACTACTTATTACATATATCGCGAACTAAAAGAGCAACAATAAAAACATAAGGAAAACATCTTTATACTTACCTTTAATAATGTAAGCTAATTCACATGCTTATACAATGCCAAAGGCAGTTAAAGCATATCTGTAATTACTGATATCGGCCCTCGTAAGCCAAGAGCCGGCGGTTTTATTGCTTTGTCTATATGTATTTATTTTAAAAATAGTAGTTACAAATATACTTAGTATTTTTTTAAATTTCATATACCTACCTACCTATTGTTTGTCATATTATGTGTCGTATTGAATTTGTTACGATGCCATTTTGCCTTTGACACGCAGACCGCTAAGATAAAGCCTACCTACCTATTTAAACAGTCTGGAATGTATAAAGGACAGTTCCTTTGTACATTCCAGACTACTCATAGTAGTATGAACCCACATCAAAACACACACACACATACCTAACTAAGTTAGGTATAACCCTTCCGCAAATAGGGTAAAAACTAAAAGCTTATATAGTATATACAATGAAAATATAAATATATACCATGAAGCCTACTTTTATTCAACATTTAAAAGGCTATAAAATTTAGTGTAAAGCACTGAATATGTACTAAATTAAGTACATCTTCACTTTGTATTTTTGGCTTCGTCTTGCAATCGTACAAGCTCTTAAAACACAAAGTGTATCTCGGTAGTGCATAATTATTCGGATCCACGCTTCTTATTATTCGGATCTCAAGATCGCAAATTACACGAATTAAAAACGAAACGATTTCAAATCGTATTAATTTTTTATTGCAACAACGGTTTTATGATGCGAATTACAATTTGAATTTTATATTATGTACTAGGTATACATTATGTACAGTAGAAATTTAATTTTGGACTAAGTAGGTACCTAATCATTGAAGTTGGGTAATGGGAAATGTTGTCGTTTTAACAATCGGGATATCTTAAATTTAATTGTATAAATGTAAGTAACTATTTGACTGCGATAACTTAAATTGAGTAGGTAAACCAAATACTTACGATAAAATTGCTAGGTGAAAATCGAAATGAGAGTGTGTCAGATTTTATTTCAGTCAGGCAATGCTTTCGTACGGCCTTATCTTCTGAACAAATATTTGTGCAAGGTGCACGAGAAAGTAAAAATTTGCATTTTAAAAAACAAACTAAAAAGTAAAAAAAAATATTTGAATTTGTGTTGGTAACGTATTTTTGGAATGCCGAGGACGCGCTACGGGGCGCTCACCGCGGCACTTTCTTTTGACTCCGCCGATCGTTTTCGTTACGGGGGATAAAAAGACAAAATATTATGTCACATATACAACCATCATAGGTTGTATCTCAGTTTGCTAATGAATAAAAGCTTTATTCCTACGAGGTTTTTCTAACTCTGCCAATACAAATCGATACACCCTGCCGATGGAAAGGACATTTCTACGCTTAGTTACTATGTAGAGTTAGACGGTATTATTTCATCTTGTCAAAATTTTTGCTCTCTTCTCTGTTCCCTTCAGTCTAAAATACTTTCGAGTTTTTCTCAGTTTATTCTGTTCAAGGGTTTTCTATATTATTATTCTTATTATTTCACTTTCGTTCCGTATTGACAGTAAAATCAAACTGTTCTTGTATATTATATCTACAGATCTGCATGTTCACGAGTCGTAGATTATTTATAATAATTTACAGAGACAATGATTTCCCTCAAAATCGCTCTTTTTCTTTTGTCAGAATCGCCTTCATTGATGATGTTATCTTCTTCCCATAGAATATTTGTAATAAAATGGTAGGTACTAATTTTAGTACTGCCTATTTATTTTGTTTTCAGCTATGTGTCACTTAAGACTGCTATTTTGACTTCAATTCCGCATTCCTACTTACCATTTGACAACCAAGCAGTCCATGTAAACGTCTATGTTATTAACACATTGCCCCATGGTTACGTTACGAATCGCAGGTCGGAATAATGTCCAGAGACAATGATTATTATTTATCGTCAGCGTCGCTTTTGTCATAACGCCGACCGGACCGCAGCGATCATACGTCCATTAATTCTCGTTCGATGTTTAAATATTGATCGGGAATACGAAATTGATTATAGTGTGTCCCACAGAACAACGATTCCTTGTATATTATATATTATATTGTGTTTAATATCGTGATATATTGTCATTTTTATGCTAACCACCGAGTGATTTAAGAGATACAAAGGCGCAATGACAGTAGAAGTCTAACAAAGTAAATGATTTTATAAATTTACACATATGCACGTGCCATAGGTAGGTATATTAATTCCTTTAGATGTTTTCATAATATGCATTCTGGATTCACATTGAATGTTGAAATATTAATCATATTTACGAAATCAATTATTATGATACTATATTCGTATATTGTTTTACTTATCAACTAGATATATTATATACTTATGTATCTATACACAACGATAATAGATATTTTATTTACTTAGTTCTCTACCGGAATGGCTCTTTGTGCTTTTTAAAAATATTAAGAGACAATTTTTGACATTTGATGTTTGTACAAAATACGATTGTTTAAGTTTAAACTTTTAAATTATGTTTTTCAGTTTTCCTTAGATGGCGTTTCCTTTGGTTTGACTAAAAAGAAATTTGCCGATATATTTGTACGTTTATGTACAGGAAGCTTACCATACACATACCATCAAAAGTCAATAATGTACCCACCTATTTGTACATAACGTCCCCTTAACATAATTCGTCAGTTAGCACAAGAATATGGCAGGAAACTTTTATTTGTAGGAGATAAAAAACAAAGGTTGGGCGAGTTGCGTGCCAGCTTATCTGACTAACCATAATAGATAAACGAATTCCTTTCTTGGATGTGTTAAATATTAACAAATAGAGCTATATTTAGGCATTTGAACTCTCCATCCTCGTTGATGAAACTTCAATAAACACTAGGGTGATTGAAAGTTAAGCCGCTTGCAATAGAAAATATTAAAAACTTCACATCTACAAAATTGAGTTTTGGATATTTGATTTCCATTATACTTTTATACTTAAGTAGTTTCAGTAGAAATGCAATCCAATATCAAAATGCTTTTGCACAGTTTTACAAAATGAAATTTCTTTGTATGTTTGCTTACACAATTATTTGTTTTAAATCGGCTTCTTTTATCTTTTTAAATTCATTTTCCTCTTCTTTGAATATGTTATAATTCCAGAGAACTAATGAAAAACACATTCCAAAGAGATCCAACACCCTTTATTCTTAAAAAAAGAACAACGCAAAGTTAATGAGCTTGCGTAGGAATGTACGCCTTCAAGCTGTGTATTCAATTTGTTTGCACAAATTCGCAACAGTTGTACTTACAAAAGCACTTTGTTCGGTGCGCTCTTTTTAATCTTCTCCTTTATCGATATCCGCGTTATCTATGTTTGCGCATGGGCCGGACGCGGGCGTCGTTTTGTTGGCCGGCTCTTTGACTATATCCCGACTGATAACTTTGTTCCGCGATAAACTTCACAAATAATAAAACCACTTGCAGTAACGACGGGCCTTGCGTGTTATCATTTATTATTATTTTATTGTATGTGTTGTTATATTAATACGCGACCGTGAAACGATAGGAATCTTTACCCATTCTTATCGTGTATCTAAATAGGTGTCTAATTGTACATTTAAATAATTTTATTCATAGTGTTGAAATAATGTTTTTATTCAGTTTAATTAAATTATAGCAATTTAAAATGCATACCCACTAAAATGCATATCTGCTTACTGATTAGGTATGGGGAATACACTAGGTTATGCAAGTGCTTTGCTAGTTATCTAATATGTTAATAGATACTAGGTATATAATTGTAGCAATTTGATAAACCAGTCAATAAAAAATCCAGTGGGAACTCTGTGATCTTTCGGGGTAAAGAGTATTTTATTTTATTTTATTTTATTTTACAAGGAAAACTTATCTACAGCTAATTATAAAGAATATAGATAGATAAAAACAGAAGAAAAATTATAACTAGTAACAAGTTTTCACAAATAGAAGTAGTAGTAGCTTAGATCACTTCTTGTATAATTCTCTATTATAACTGCCTGCGAAAATACCTTATATTCATGGTAGTACTTGGCAGGTACTCTTTTACACCCTACCTGAAACAGATCAGGCACTTTGCACGTTCATTCAAAGTTGAGCCCATTGACTCGAATGTTTGCTGAGGCCAGTTCACACCGGCGCTATTTGACCACATCGTTGTGGATAGCGCCACAGGTGACTATACCTGACTTTTTGTGTGTGTTTAGCGAGTTGGATCTGTTTAGATGTTTGCGGTCAGATTTTGGAGTGTTTAATGGCTGTTTGGCTTTTGTTTTTTTTTTTTGATGCCGGAATTGAGATTTCTGTACGTTTTATTTTCTTAGCGAGAGGAAGCGTTTATGTTTAATCTTCCAGAGAGTTCTTGGGCATAGGATCTTCTAAGTAGGTAAATACCTATCTAAGAAATAAGCGGGCACTTTGATATTTAATTCCACCTATAAAAAGAAAAAAATATTACTTATGTCTCAGTTGAATAAGTAGGTTATGTACCTACCTAGCTACTATCATACGTACACATTGGCCTCGGCATTTAAAATTTCAGATAAAAAAAAGATCACATAAACACTCTCACCTACTTAATATTCTGGTCTCGAAGCCAAGATAAACGCGCGCGCGCGCGTCCCACGTGAAAAAACCTCTGAGCTCCAAAGAAAGTTCCTCCCACGGCCGGACGGCGAATAAAAAAAGTAAAAATTCATTTTTCGAATTCCCCAATCGGCCACCGAATTACACGCCCCGCCTCCGCGTTCCGATTGGTGAACAGTAGCCGGATTAAATTTTTTCACAGCGTAGGTACTAGCATAATCAACGCGTTTGATAGATAACGTTGAAAAAGGTGGTTGTTTATTGTGCATTTTGAGCGGTCACCTCTTGAACTATGTTCCAGAACATAAACAATATAGATATAAATTTTATTAAAAAAAGAATAAGTCCTTAAATTATATTGCACTATCAACATAATTAATTATTTATCTGCACTGCACATTTTCTTTGTTCTTGAAGACTGAAGTTGGTATCTATGCTATTCTACATTGGCAATATAAATCAAGTTTTTTTTTTCAATTTATTTTAAATTTAAATCACGTGCTATTAGGTATAAAATTGTATTTAATAAGTATATTTAACAATTTAATAGTAGGTATAAGACATAGGTCATAGGACACCTACCTACGTGGTAAAAGAAAATATGAAACTATTGGTGAGCCAAGCTACGTTTACGTTGCTTTGCCACGTCATAGAATATTGCTACTGTAATCATTTATATTAATAACTAGATGATGCCCACGGCTGCGCCCGTGTGTATTTAGGTTTGTAAAAATCTCGTGGGAACTTTGATTTTCCAGAACAAAAAGTAGCCTATCTGTAGTAAGTAGTAACCCGTCCACAAAACGGAAAAATTCCGTGGGATCCTTACGATTTCGGAATGCAATTCCTTACAGCATCAGGGTTGAGGAGTTGGACATGTACCTACTCGAGGTCATTCAACAATAAAGTCTTTAATTGGTATCCCCAATATCAATTTAAATAACCGACAGTGCCTAAATCCCATTAGTTTTGGGGATCAGATCCCCTACAGCATCAGGATTGAGGAGTTGGAATCCAAATTTTTTGTAGGACAGTGTCGCAATGTTTCTCTATTGATTAAAAAAAAATTACGCAAATCGGTTCAGAAATATCGGAGATAGGGTAGGGTGGTGCAAGACTGCGCGGTCGATAAGACTGCGCACACGTCCTAACTAGACAACGGAGTTAAATTCGTAGCTAACTTCAGTTGTGTTTTACTTGTTATCGAAGCCGGTGCGTGCTCCAGAAAAAATATTGGAATTTCTTGAGAAATGCAGGAATTATGTGAGTTCAAAGTTTTTATATACGTTTGATCTTATTTTTTAACGAATTGAATGTATTATTACTAAAAAAGTTATTAAAATTTTGGTGTTTTATCCTTAATTTTGCACAACGGGTTAGGTCATGTTTATGATCCATACAAAATAGTATAGCAATTTTCTACGAAATGGCAGTAATATCGTAATGATTAAGCCGGCACCTAAGTGTGTAAGATTGCGCATCTTGAGTGCGTGTAGTACTGCGCGCGCAACTTTACACAGTACACACATTGTTTGTTGTTTATACATTAGTTTCTTTTTAACCCCCAACGCAAAAAGAGGTTATAAAGACCACTGCGTGTGTGTTTGTCTGTTTGTGTATCTGTCTGTGGCACCGTAGCTCTTAAACGGGTAAACTGGTTTGAATGTGTTTTTTTATTTGAAAGCAGGTTTTCAGCAATGATTCTTAGATACGTTTTATCAATAGGTATCAGTTGCAAATAATTTGTGATTTTTAGGGTTCCGTACCCAAAGAATAATAACGAAACCCTATTAATGTGACATTAATAGGGTAATTCTGCTGTCTGTCTGTTTGTCTGTCTGTGTGTCTGTCTGTCCGCCGGTCACAGGTCTCTAGCTCGCAGACAAAATGAGGTACAAACCTGAAATTTTGGTATTTTGTGTAAAACGTTGATCCAAAATCAAATATTGAATTAAAAATTGAATTAAATTATTTTTAGGGGGGGCTCCCATACATGAGAAAGGAGCCGGAAAAAAAATTTTTTTCTTACCCTAGCTTGTGGGGTATCATTGTTTAGAGCTCATTAAGTAGAGTAAATATATATATTTTTTTAAATTTTTGCTCAAAAAATAAGGAAATGGGGGGCCATCAAAGTTGTCAGTTTTAGACCATTTTTGTGACGGGGGCTATCTCAAAAACTAAACTAGTTAGGAATATAATATTTCGGTATATTAATTACCATATGCTCTATTTAAACAACAAATACTGAAAACAACGATTCATAAAATAGTTTATAAGCTGTGACCCAAAACAAACGAACATTTTTTGGGTTATTCTTTCATGGGTTGTTGGGATGTCTAGCTCGAAAATTAAATATTTCTTAGACCTAAAATATTATATTGTTCATAATTATGTACGGAACCCTAAAAAGTGAGGCCCGACTCGTACTTGGCCAATTTTTATGTTTATTAAAAGTGCGCAATCTTATCGATCTCAACGCGCAGTTTTACACACTAGGATGTGTAAAACTGCGCAATTCTCGTTAGTCGCTTTCTTTGATTTATTGTGAATGTTATTATTTTTTTAAATATTATAAGTATGTGGTTTTGTTGTCAGATAATTAATGATTATGAATACATAGTTTCATCCGGATAACCCTTGCACTTTTCATTTTATGTAGCTTCAATCCCAAACTGCGCCGTCTTGCACCACCCTACCCTATCGGTGTACATAGGTAGAAAAACACAACTCCTCCTTTTTTGAAAGTCGGTTAAAAAAGTAGCCTATGTTACTCCCTGGTTAATTCTCTACTTGTATGTGAAAGTCCCGTCAAAATCGGTTCAGCCGTTCCAAAGATTAGTCCGTTCAAACAGACAGACAGACAGACAGACAGACAGACAGACAAAAATTTTAAAAACGTGTGATTCGGTTATAGTATCGTTCAAATAACCATATGAGCATAATATGAGGTAGTTATTTCGATATTACAGACAGACACTTCAATTTTATTTATTAGTATATTTTACGTTAAAATGTACGGTTTTTGTAATGTCGAGAATTACATAATTTTTTACTGCATTATCTAATTTATAAAGCTTAGATACCTACTACTTTACCTATTACTAGTACACTGTTATGGTATTCTGTGCTATTATTAGGTAGGTTCTTATTAAATCAACAAGTTAATTTTTGTAAAAATAATTTTACAAAATATTGTTGGAAGAGTTAATTTTTGTAAAAATAAGTTTTCAAAGTGTCGGTTAGTTAACTAACGTATGAATAAACGATCAAAAGCGTCCATCACCGATTCGAACACTGACCTACAACCAAGACCATGAGATAAAGCCTGAGGGTGCACCCATGTTTTAATTACGTAGGCAGACATTATGTTGGGTCACGAACTCTAATAATACGACCTCCTTTGAGACGAGAGGGGCCCTTAACTCTCGTTTAATTGCTGTTTCGATTGCTCGTTCCTTTTTAGTGTGCTAAATAAAGTTCTATGTCTTAATCGACATTGTATTGATTGTATAGAGATTGTCTGCGTGGAGCTGTGACGATGGTTTAATGATTTTAGCGGCCTATTCCCGACTGCGCGACCGCAAAGACAGGGTAGATATTATGTTTTTCACGCGCATCTGGGTACCTAGTACCTACGTATTTATATTACCTACCTACATAGTCAAAGTCAAATAAACTTTATTCAAAATTGGTACACTCTACGTCAATTTAAGAACATGAAAGTGATTTAATAGTGATAATTAGGTAGGTAAGTATTAACAAAAATTAAAACTACGAGGAATCCAAACGCTCTCTGGTCTAAGAATATCTAATAGGTACCTACATAAGAAGGATTCTTTTAAATATCTTCGAACCATCACACACAACTGCGTGGAACCGTACAATGGTTTAGCTTCGGTTTTGCTTTTCCTTTTAGACACTTAGGGACCTTTCAGACAGACCGGCGCGGAGAGCGTCGGAGAGCATTTTTTTTTTCACACAGACCGGCCGTTCAAATTTGCTCTGCTCTCCGCGCCGGTCTGTGTGAACGGACACGCGGATGCGCTCGGAGCCGAGCGTACGCTCTTGGGCCGGACGGCAGAGCATATTCGGCCTACGGTCGGCTGTGCGAGCATGAAAGAGCACGCGAACGGAGCCGGTCGGATGCTCGAGCGCGAAAGGGCACGGGCATGGAGCAGCCGACCGGCTCGACGAGTAGCCGACCGGCTGCTCTCATATATTTCACACAGAGGGTATTGGGAGCATGCTCGAGCATCCTCTTATCATAAAAGAGTTAACATGTAAAAATAAAGCCTATTT
This sequence comes from Melanargia galathea, assembly GCA_920104075.1. Classification (NCBI taxonomy): domain Eukaryota; kingdom Metazoa; phylum Arthropoda; class Insecta; order Lepidoptera; family Nymphalidae; genus Melanargia; species Melanargia galathea. The sequence continues at coordinate 12,622,581 of OV049876.1, forward strand.
CAATGTCTTAAGATTCTATTTTAAATGCGATTAAAATTTGCTCTGCTCTCCGCGCCGGTCTGTCTGAAAGGTCCCTTAGTTCGCTTTTTACGTAGGTAGGTACCTAATCGGATTTAGACTTTTTTAGTAAGTAGGTATAGCTCGAGCGGCCTTGTTTATAGAATGTTATAGGAAAAATCTCTGTACGGTTACAGAGATTTACGTACGGCGCACAGTGGGTCGAAACTGCTATTTGAGGGACATAGGATTTTTTGTTACAAATTCCATTTAAAAAAATACTTATCGAAAGATCTTGTCATTTTGATGAATAATTGTTATTAAAAGTTTTTCTCTAAAACTGATAGCTTGCCCGAAAAAAAATATTTTCAGTTTTTGTTGTATGGAATGAAACATAAACTACTAAATTTTGGCCAAGTCTTGAAAGGTCTTGCTTTGAAACTACTTTATTCTTATTCTTTGGCTTGTTGGCTATAATCCTACGCTATCAGCGCGTACCCGAAGTTGCCCGTTCGCGAGTTATAAGGTTCACAAAAATGAAGAAAAAAAGTAAGTAAAAAGTACTTTTTGGGGTTCTGTACCTCAAAAGGTACAAAAAGGAACCCTTCTAAGATCACTCTCTTGTCCGTCTGTCTGTCTGTCCGTGTGTCACCACCGATTTTCTCAGAAACGGGTGAACCAAGCAAGTTGAAATTTATACCGGATACTGAAATCTATAGTTCCTATTAGGTGTATAAAAATCAAGGTCCTGAGTCAACACGATAAAGAGATATGGGCAAATTTAGATTTTGGCGAGAACTTATAAGTACCGAAAATTACCTTAATTTTCAATTTTTTTTTATTTTTCGTAATTTTCCCTTCTTTTGTGCTATAAGACCTTGCTTTTAACCAAAATTGACAATTCTAGGTCAACCGGAAGTGCCCTATAGGTTTTGGGTCGAATACCTACATGGTAGTTGCCGTTGACCTAGAACCCTGAAATTTGGCAAGTAGGTAGATCTTATAGTACAAGTAAAGGAATAAATCTGAAAACCGTGAATTTGTGGTTACATCACACAAAAAAAAAATTATATTGTGTTCATAAACAAATAATTGGTATTTTCAATTTTCAAAGTACGATAACTATACCAAATGGAATCACTACATAGTATAAAACAAAGTCGCTTTCTCCGTCCCTATATCCCTATGTCCCTTTGTACGCTTAAATCTTTAAAACTACGCAACGGATTTTGATGCGGTTTTTTTTAATAGATAGAGTGATTCAAGAGGAAGGTTTATATGTATAATAACATTCATTAAATAGTGGAGAAATACTGTTATTTTTGAGGTTTCTAATGTGATGTCGTAAATAATTACATTTTTTTTGCTTACATTGCAAACGCAGGCTGAACCCTACGAGATTTATCAAAATAATGTACTAAGTATTGTACACATTGAAAAGATCTACAGAAAAGTCCGCGATGGTATATGTCTATCTCTTATGGATATCCCACAATAACATTTTTTTGTCATTTACTTTTTACGACAAATAATGGCTAATTTTCGAAGCGATTTCAACCAATACAGCATTAATCCTTATCTAATTAAATACCTTAAATACATTGTTGATTTGATATAAATCCATATGGCCCTTTACAGCATATGATTTAATGGAATACTTTCGAAGATATTACAGATTTAAAAATTGCGGCGGCGCGGCGGGAGCGTGCCTATAAGCGCGTCGGTGGCCGCGGTTCTCCCTATTATATAGCCCAGTGTCGATAATTTTTGAAACCAAAAAAAAAATCACAGTACGTAGGATGAAACCCATTGGAAAAGGAGGAGAATATTATAAAAATACAAGGAAAAATAATTTACGGGCGATCTGAGCTCGGGGAAAAAGGGGGGGAGTTTTATGGGTAAAAAACGGTTTATCTCGATTTCCGGCAAAACTAGAAGTCCTATGGAAAAAAATCAAATAGCAAAGTTGTAGGTAATAAAAAGATCTACAACTTTTGTGTTTACACTTTTTTCACATAACCTCAAAATTTATGTGAAAAGTTCAAAAAACCAAGTTTTTGGTTTTTTATTTTTATCTTTTAAAATAAATTTTTTTTTTCACGGAATCTGGTGAAAACTTACCTTTTTATGTCCCAAATACACTGTAATTTATTTGATTTGAAATATTTAGTTTTTCTCCTTATTTTTGACTTAATATCGACTTAATTCTGACAGCTGTCATTGTCATTTACAGGTGAGTTATTTATATGGAAAACAGGGTTAACATCTACGAAGTACGATTTTACCCCAAACTACTTTAATTCCCTGTCAACATATAAAGCTAGAGCTTTATATGTTGCGGCTTAGATGCCGCTTAATAATATTAATTGTTTCGCCCTAAAATAGAAATTTCTAAGAATGGAAACTAGAAAGTGCACACTAACAGCAATAGAAAACAAAAGAAGCACATTGAAATAAATTATTCAAAAATGGAAGTCGAATGACATTATCACCATGAAGTGTCTGTCAGGCATTTGTCATATCTACATGCAGCAGTTGATTTGTATTTGCATAAGTTTTGAATTTTTTATCTTTTTTGTGGGAATTGTTTTATCTCTGGTAACATTATGAAACGTCAGAATTCCACGGAATTAGTAATTCGGGTATAAGGTGAGATATAGTAAGTTCATTGTGGAAAATATCGTAAAAAGTCAAGCCGCCTGGGAGCTTTCATCGAAAACGCTGCCTAATCCCTGAGCGGGTAGTACCTACGCATAATATGCTCTACTACCCGTGCGAAGCCGGGGTGGGTCGCTAGTATTATATAAAAGGACTTTACTTGTACATTCTAAAACAGATTTTTATTTATTTTTATGCATAATAGTTTTTGATTTATCGTGCAAAATGTCGAAAAAAATTCCCTTACACCCCCCTTATCTCTGAAGTTTACCAATAGAAAAATCTAAAAAAATTATGGTTATTAGAATTTTATGTACATTTCACGGGAAAAATAAAATCAACATACTAACCGAATTTGAATTTATAGATACACACTTTACGAGATAGTGACAGTGATTAATTTTGTTAGTTTAGTTCTTTTAATTGTATTAGTTATTTTTATTTAAAACTACTGCTAATACAATTCAAAAAACTATATTTTAGATTTTTCTATTGGTAAACTTCAGAGATAAGGGGGGCGTAACGGAATTTTTTTCGACATTTTGCACGATAAATCAAAAACTATTATGCATAAAAATAAATAAAAATCTGTTTTTGAATGTACAAGTAAAGTCCTTTTATATGATATCCCATTTGGTATAGTTATTGTACTTTGAAAATTGAAAATACCAATTATTTGTTTATGAACACATTATATTTTTTTTTGTGTGATGTAACCACAAATTCACGGTTTTCAGATTTATTCCTTTACTTGTACTATAAGACCTACCTACTTGCCAAATTTCAGGATTCTAGGTCTACGGCAACTACCATGTAGGTTTTCGACCCAAAACCTATACGGTACTTCCGGTTGACCTAGAATTGTCAATTTTGGTTAAAAGCAAGGTCTTATAGCACAAGTGAAGCGAAAATTACGAAAAAAAAAAAAAAAATTAAGGTAATTTTCGGTACTTATAAGTTCTCGCCAAAATCTAAATTTGCCCATATCTCTTTACCGTGTTGACTCAGGACCTTGATTTTTATACACCTAATAGGAACTATAGATTTCAGTATCCAGTATAAATTACAACTTGCTTGGTTCACTCGTTTCTGAGAAAATCGGTGGTGACATACGGAGAGACAGACAGACGGACAAGAGAGTGATCTTATAAGGGTTCCTTTTTGTACCTTTTGAGGTACGGAACCCTAAAAAGTACTTTTTACTTACTTTTTTTTCTTCATTTTTGTGAACCTTATAACTTGCGAACGGGCAACTTCGGGTACGCGCTGATAGCGTAGAATTATAGCCAACAAGCCAAAGAATAAGAATAAAGTAGTTTCAAAGCAAGACCTTTCAAGACTTGGCTAAAATTTAGCAGTTTATGTTTCATTCCATACAACAAAAACTGAAAATATTTTTTTTCGGGCAAGTTATCAGTTTTAGAGAAAAACTTTTAATAACAATTATTCATCAGAATGACAAGATCTTTCGATAAGTATTTTTTTAAATGGAATTTGTAACAAAAAATCCTATGTCCCTCAAATAGCAGTTTCGACCCACTGTGCGGCGCGTGCATCAAATTTTCCATTTCCATTTACAAATCAACCAATCCCGAGTCACAAATACGAGTGAGCTGAGCGAGCACTGTTATTAACAGAAGCTCGGTTGGTCGTGGGGCTTTGATTGGCCGCCGCGTAAACCGGTAGCCGACTCCCACGATATATTACACACACGCATCTTATGTATACTTACCTACAGGCAGGTGGATGCTTGTATGTGTTACTTGAGGGCATACATAAAGAGTTAGGGTGGGATTGAGAGGTATATGTGGAGTAGAGAGTATACTTAGTAAATACATACTTGTATAATGAAATGGCCACATATAGTCCTGCTTTAGTGGAACGATTTCCCACCCGAGTGAATCGAAATGTTTAACACCTGCGCACTCGAGTAGCTGCCTCCATTGAGAATTTTTATAGATAAAAAAACTTGGTCGTCTCGTCGAAACGAAGCTACTCACGAAAAATTCAGTTTGTTATTAATCACTAAAGTTCGTCGGCTGACTAAAAACCCCCGACATTCGTCATTTTGTGGTGGCGGCCATCTTGGATTTGCATAGTGCTATTGTACTAGTCAAGCCCTTTCATTTGATATCCATATTAAGGGAGTTGTGTAAAACTATGCGTTTGAAAAATCATTTAGGTATACCAGAAATAAGCAAAAGTGTACTTTTCCTATAAACGTTACCTACTTACCTATCTATCTATACTCCGAAACGTATCTATGGTTATTATATAGGTACATTGTTTTTACTTTTAGTACTTTTAAAAGCACACATTGCGCCATCGTGACGCGTTTTCACATTTACTTTTTCATTAAAAATTTAAAAATTCGCAATCCTAAGTAACCACTCAAATACGTGTAAAATCTTTTTGACGACCAAGAGAATACACGTCTTTTGTAATTAATAAGTATATAGGTCCATACCTATATTAATAACAAAAGACATGATACACGAGTATTTATCTTTTTTAATAAGGAATGCATCACAGTTAAAAAAGTTGTTAGCATTTATATACCTCAGTAAAACATAGGCAATCAGGCGTACAGAGGGAGGCACTGTGCCGGAGGCGATACAGAGCGCACAATATATCAGCCACACTACGATTCTTAGCACAGCGACGCGATGGAGTAGGCATTCTTTTTATTTTTTATTTTTGTATAATCTAGGCTTACGCTTGACGACAATCATGCATGGAGAGCAATGATGAGGTCTAAGTTGGAATACGCTTGCCTAGAAAATGTCTATTCACTCTTGTTTTGAAGGCACTCAAGTTGAACGAGGCGGGAAAAACGGACGCCGGAAGGGCGTTCCACACCCTAGCGGTTCGTATCAGAAACGTTGACCGAAAGCGCTTCGTGCAAGCAGACTGAACGTCAACAACATAGGGATGCCAACGCTCACGATTTTCGTATTACAAAGTTTTAGTTTACAAATTAAAATTGTGTTGCAATGATACCTACACATCGGTTAAACATAAGCAATTAGGCGTAAAGAGAGAGGCATTATGCCGAGAGCGATTCAATGCGCCCAGTAGATAATAATAATCACCATCAGTGCACCGCTAATATTTAAATTGACAAACACCATTGCGCAGTGGTGAGCGCTATAGTGTAGTGACTGAGAAAATTTGGGAATGTATTACCTACTTCTGTATTGGTTTAGATCTGGGGGGTTATTCTGTAACTTAGTTAGCAACTGAAAATAGTTGCCAACGAATTAGTTCGATATACATTACTGCTTTACTGTGTAAAATTATGAAAAGACTTTATATTTCCCACAGTAAAGCAGCAATGTATATCAAACTAATTCGTTGGAAACTATTTTCAGTTGCTAACTAAGTTACAGAATAACCCAGCTGGTCTGTTGGGAGGCTTTGACCGTAGCTAGTTAACAAACTTTCAACAAAGACGTAATGCAAATCAATTTAACATTCCGATACGATGGTACGTAGAAACCATGTTAGTTCCCTTTCATGGCTACTGCATCGGCACTTACCAGCAGGCAGCAGGTGAGGTCACAATCAAGTGTTCACTTGCAAGTAATTGTCATAGAATAAAAAGGTTCTAAAACTTCGCTTAATTTTAAAGTTTTGGAAAATAATATTTTATGTTCGACTCCACACACGTCCCTGTTCCACAGCGCGCATACCGTTCCTGTGGGAACGCGCGGGACATAAACTGTTTCGTTATTTCTGCTCACTCGCTCATTTGTATATTATAATTTGGCCCCGCTTAGAACCTGTTTCGATTTAAAATTGCTATTATGCTGGTATTATGCGCTTTTTAGAATAATAATATAGTATGTTCAAGTGATCGAGTTTGATAACAAGTTGCGAACGACTACATTATATTTTTGACCTCCTTTACAGACACTGGTTTTAACACAAGAGTAAAGTAGCATTGAATTTTTCCATTAACTAGGTAGGTACCTACCTACCTACGCTGGACTATTTAACAAGTAGGTATAAACGACTTGAAAATGAAGCAATTTGACTATTGCCATTTTTAACCCCCGACGCAAAAACGACGGGGTGTTATAAGTTTGACGTGTCTGTGTGTGTGTGTGTCTGTCTGTCTGTCTGTTCCCCTGTGGCGCTCAAACGGGTGGACCGATTTGAATGCGGTTTTTTTGTTTGAAAGGTGAATTAGTCGAGAGTGTTGTTAGCTATGTTTGATGAAAATCGATCCAAGATGGCCGCCGCTACAAAATGATATGTTAAATGATATATAAAATTACATATTTTTTCACAACTACCTTAATATGGGTATCAAATGAAAGGGCTTGACTAGTAGAATAGCACTATGCAAATCCAATATGGCCGCCGCCACAAAATAGCGAATGTCGGGGGTTTTTTTAATTTTTAATTTATACTTGTAGAGCTAATTGTTAAGAGAATCGAGAGTGAAGGTAACTACTACGAATTAATGTGAATTGTAATATTGTATTGGAAAATGTCAAATTTAGTTCCCGGTACGCTCGGTGGGGCGCTTTGAATCGGTATAAAAAAGAACTGTCATTTTGTACTTAAAGTTATTAATTATTATAATAAATATAATCCAGCCTACTTATGTTATGAAGTCTGTGGTATTTTTTGATCTAAAAAAGAATACGCAGTAAAATGTACCTATAGGTACTAATGTTAAGTTTCTTATAGTCTTCTAGTCTTTTAGAAAATGTATTTAAACAAGAGTCATCCTTTATTGGATTTATTACCAACCGGGGTAATTATAAAACCATGATTCAGCTCATGCCGGGCATTCTCATGATTTAAAGGACAAGCCTTACAATAGCTCCCTGTCCCTTTCTACCTTTCGGCGATTTTTATCAGCGGGAGAGGGAGGCAAAAGATTGTTATTCATTGTTCGTAAAAATGTCCAACAGGATGATAAACATAATTTCGTGTTGAAATACAGAGACATGCGCGGTGCGATATGGATTTGATTTTTTTCTTCAGTCGAGGCTTTAATTTTTATTTTATTTTATAATATTGTTATGCTGTTGTTGTTAGCCCTACTGGATCTAATATAGTGAAAACGTAGCGTAAACGTCCAGAAAAGTAGAGTAGCATATAATTAATGGTCAAAAACTTTAGTTCCTAACTATACATCCATTAAAAAGAGCCTTTTTGTACGAGCCAAATAGCCATATTTTTCTTAAATCGCGGGTAATCTAATGATATCTATCAGCAAAAAGAAGTTCACTTAGTTCACTAGTTTAGAGACTGATGTACCTACCTTTTTACTTAAATTAGGGCCTAAGCAAATACGTCTAGTAGATACCTACTCCTGATCAAATTTCAGTCATGACAGCCAATCTCACTTGAGTCTATAGTCAATACAGACTCACTCTTTATACATGCTTTATACTATATTACAAGTACGTAGGTACCCAACTACATAAAAGTATTGATGACAAAATATTGTACGTCATAATATACCTATCCACAGATTCAATCAAATTACCAACAATAACGCACAAGCATCGACAACAATTGCACAAATAACATGGCAGATTCACTAAAGTAAGCATAAGTATGACGTTATATTATATTACAAGTAGCTACGTACCCAAACACATAAAAGTATTGACGACAAAATATTGTACCTACGTATACACACACATTCAATCAAATTACCAACAATAACGCACAAGCATCGACAACAATTGCACAAATAAGATGGCAGATACACGAAAGTAAGCAAGTATGACGTTATATTATATTACAAGTAAGTACCCAACTAAATAAAAGTATTGACGACAGTATATTGTACCTACTTAGTACTTACTTACCTATATCGACACATTCAATGCAATTTCTGCAATTTCCAACAATAACGCACAAGCATCGACAGCAATTGCACAAATAAGTAGGTATAATAGGTATAGTAATAAGTAATAAGTAACTGACGTTATATTATATTACAAGTAGAGTATGTACACTACGTACCCAACTACATATTGACGACAAAATATTGTACGTATACACATTCAATCAAATTACCACCAATACTTAACGCACAAGCATTGACAACAATTATACAAATAAGACGACAGATACACTAAAGTAAGCAAGTATGACGTTATATTATATTACAAGTAAGTACCCAACTAAATAAAAGTATTGACGACTACTAAGTAGGTAGGTACAATACCTACTTAGTACTTACCTATATCCACACATTCAATGCAATTTCCAACAATAACGCACAAGCATTGACAACAATTGCACAAATAAGTAGGTAATAGGTATAGTAATAAGTAACTGACGTTATATTATATTACAAGTAGAGTATGTACACTACGTACCCAAATACATATTGACGACAAAATATTGTACGTACTTATACACATTCAATCAAATTACCAACAATAACGCACAAGTATCGACAACAATTGCACAAATAAGTAGATAATATGTAGGTATAAGTAATAAGTAACTGACGTTATTATTACAAGTAGAGTATGTACACTACGTACCCAACTACATATTGACGACAAAATATTGTACGTATACACATTCAATCAAATTACCAACAATAACGCACAAGCATCGACAACAATTGCACAAATAAGTAGATAAACAATGAATATAAAATTATTTTGCTATAATCCATAATAATATAAATAAAAATTTTATATTCATTGTATATCATGGAATTCCGCAAAGTAACGCCTGCTTCCATTCAACAAATAAGTAGATAATATGTAGGTATAAGTAATAAGTAACTGGCGTTATATTATATTACAAGTAGAGTATACGTACACTACGTATCCAACTACATATTGACGACAAAATATTGTTATACACATTCAATCAAATTACTAACAATAACGCACAAGCATCGACAACAATTGCACAAATAAGACGGCAGATACACTGACGGGGCCAACGTTTGTTCGAGTTCCGAGAAAGCGGACGCCGAAAGCCGTATGGTTATTCCGAGCTTGCAAACCTCGATAACTTTACTAAAATTCGAATATCGAAACACAATGACCTTCAGAGTGAAATGGACCTGAACTGGCTTATTTTAAGGTTTGATTTCGCCAATACATTCAGCCATTCGTTTAGGTACAGCGCGCGACCCAAGCGGAAAGTAAAATAAATATTCGAAGTACTGAATTACAACTTTAATCTAGGAGTCTTTGGGTTCATTTTGCTCTGATATGACAGTTGTTCGATATTCGAATTTTGGTAAAGTTTTCGAGGTGTGCAAGCTCGGAATAACCGTACGGACTCACGCTGACTCGGCGCGCGGCCTCTCTCGGCCTCGTGAAAGACGAACAATGGCCACAAAGCGCGGTAATAGACCGTATTAGATGCGCGCATAAAGGCACTGACACAATAACTTGATAAATACTGTCTTCGAACGAGACGCGTGTAAATCGCCCTTTATGAAAGTTTACATTGTTCGTTCTTTAATCGAGTGTATGGTGGGCTTTTGGTTTGACAGATTTTTATAGAGTTTATTCTGTAGGAAGCTTTTGATCGGGTACATTTCTATGATTCTTGTTTTAATTTGGATAAAATTCAGAATAGAATATGAACTATGTAGGTAGGTAAGTATATACTTAGCGTGTAGATTTTCATGTGATTTTTAAAGAAAAGCTGAATGAAACAAGCAGAATGCGCGATGGCAGCGCGGCTCAACTGAAATGTATCCAACGCGGCTCTTAGAAGTTTCAGTAACTAGTTCGACTACTTTTATAAGTTACAACGATTGACGCATCACCATGCGTCCGCTATTATGAGCGAAATAGCATGAGCCTCTTGGTGTTGCATTTCAAATCTAAACGTAAAGCAACAAGGCCCGTATTTCATTGATGTTTACAATTGTTTTTATTCGGCGAGATTACTTCGTTCTGAGTGAATACTGTCGATGTAAGTAATTTATAAAAATAGTTGTACTGTATCCTTACAAATAAGAAGTTTCATAGCCAATAAAAAGTGTGTTCGCTCGAGTTATGAATACAGCCAAATTAACCACGCATTTTAACGATTCGCCTTTATCCCGCGAGTGATAAATTTTAATTACACGATACTCGCTCATGTGAATACGGCTTAATAGCTATTTTACAACTTTTGATCATTGCTTCGATAGTTCAGTGAAGTTCGATAGATTTGTGAATTGTTAACGTGCTTTAATTCTTTACAACATAGTGTGAATCACACGAGTAGATAGGTACAGAGAGCAAGCTTCTACAAGCGGCCCGCTGTAGGTACACTCACACATAGCGCACGTTTGTCATCCAACTGAGCCGGTTGGAGGACAGACGCGGGCGTCCGTGAACCATTGGTGAGTGTGTTTGTGTACCTACAGCGGGCCGTTTGTATGAGGCTTCCTCTCTGTCCGTATATCTACTCATGTGGTGTGACCGTGTGAACCACTGATAGTAGGTAGATTCATTAGACAGACTGTATGACACGAAATAAGAATGTAAAAACGGACGATTCCATACAAATAACAAAAATAGCACACACAGGTACCTAGTTTCTGAGGTAAACGAACATCAATCAACCACACCACATTTGAGAATGTAGCAAGCACCACATTTGAAAATGACCCAGCCAGTCAAGCGTAGGTACTACACAAATATGATAGAAGTCAGTCAATCATGTGAGTCCATAAATCAGTTATGTAGGTATATAAAAAGAAAAGTCCCGATTCACTCACTGACTGACTCATCAACGCCCAGCCCAAATCGTTGGATCTAGAAAGCTGTTTTGCACAAAGTTTCCCTGTATAATGTTGACAAGGAATAAGGATAGATTTTTCGAACTTCACAAGAAGGGAATGCCACGCGAGCGAAGTCGAGGGCGGTCGCTAGTTACGGATAAAGTATTGAACTTATAAATCGTTGTCGATTGTAAAACAAGTAGTGTACAGCTCTTTAAGTTTTATTATAGGTTGGAAACGTTACTATGTTGTTAACAATCGTGCACTTGCGTTTGTGGAATTTAGCGTAATTAACTTTAAAGTGGCAGTTTTTGTGGAGATCATTATGGTTGTATTCTGTGAACACTCGTTACAATATCGCCGGCGCAAGGTTCTGTTAATGAGTTGAGTTTATTATGGAATTATGTTGATGCGAACCTTGTTAAACTTAGGTAGGTTATTTATAGTTTTTATTGAACTTCAGTATTTTAGGCTTTATTATATGGAATTTCAGGGTATCCTATCTTATGGTCAGTGGGTTCCTATCTTACGAACAGTTCACATTTTCGTGACCATAGGTAGGAGATATTTCAAAATTTAATAAGGTAGGTTGAAGTGAAACAAACTTTTCCACTGCACGGTAACATTGCGATGAGCAATAGCGCGTCATCTGAACAGCTGGGGCGGCGCTGGGGCCTGGGGTGAGAAGTCCAAGGTATATTTTTTTTACGCCAAACTTTTTTAGGAGCTCAGAGATTTTTACTCGTAGGGGGAAGTGACCAAAATCGTATATTATAGGCACCTAACTATATCTTTTTTGAAGGGAATAAGTATTTTCTTCTAGGCTACGTTATATGGCATTTCAGGGTTCCTATCTTACGAATAGTTCACATTTTCGTGAACATAGGTAGGAGATATTCCAAAATTTAAGTCAAACAAACTTTCCCACTGTGCGGTAACATTGCGATGAGCAATAGCGCGTGCGTTGTCTGAACAGCTATGCGTCACTCGGAGGTGAGAGGTCCAAGGTGTGGCGGCTGTGTCTAGCGCGACTCAACGCCTCCATTAATTACGATCATAAGTGAAAGGGACCCGCAGGTGTGGAACACGATAAGTAAATAAAGATGGTGTTTTGGTTTATGTAACTACTGAGCAAATTCTACACAAAAAAATAAAAGAGTGTGTGTGATTTTTAAAACAGTCACTTAATTATTGCTCATAATAATATCTGCTCTCTTTATAATATCTGAAGGTTAAAATTTTTTAAATTTCTGTCTGTTTGTTTGTCAGTGCTAATCTTCCGAAAGGTTTTGACTTTCGAAGGCTGGTGGAGTGTTAATTGGGTACTTTAAGTAGGTAGACCTACCTACGTTAAATATTTAGAGTTTCTGTGTAAAAAAATAGACTATACACGCGAACGAAGTCGTCGGCAAAAACTAGTAAGTCTACCTAATGGAACATTTATCGTGTAAATACATATTGACTCTAGTAGGTACATTTTATGTAGAGACAGCATGACATATTTTAGAAACTCTTGAGAAAACTTGACTATTTATTATTTTGAGTTTGAAAATGTTCCATCTCTTGTCGGGAACAAAACATAGGTACTTATTGATATACTTACTTACCTAATGTTATTTAATTTCAAATTATTCATTCTATGAATCTTGTTGCACAATAAAAAACAACATAGTGCGTAGCACTATACTGATGGAATTTTACAACACGAATTACCCGTGACGATGTTTAATTTCGACGAAATAAATTTACCAATTTGACTGAACAAAGTGTTCGATTAAATTTCTAATTAAAACAACACCTGTACCGCGAACGCTGTGAATCAAGGGGTCAGTAGTTCAACGTTTATGAATCATAAATCCGTTCGTCAATACGAGTGTATAACGCAACTTTGAGTTAAGGTGGATTCTGATTCACGCGAGATCCGTCATAAGGTGATCGTTTGTGTACCACGAGACGAACTGAGAGGAGGCGCAAGAGCCGCACTGCGCTCGCAATGTATTTTTAAGATTTTTTTTTTTTATTCAACTACAAGTTAGCCCTTGACTGCAATCTCACCTGATGGTAAGTGATGATGTAGTCTAAGATGGAAGCGGGCTAACTTGGAAGAGGTATGCATACCCCCGATCGGTTTCTACACGGCATCGTACCGGAACGCTAAATCGCTTGGCGGCACGGCTTTGCCGGTAGGGTGGTAACCAGCCACGGCTAAAGCCTCCCGGTCCTTTATCCGGGACCGGGAAGCCTCCCGGTCCGGGATCCTCGGTCCCGGGAATCAAACCCGGGACCTCCCACTTATAAAACCACAGGGCTCACCACTGCGCCAGGGAGGTCGTCGAAAATATCGATATCCTGGTTCACAGGGTAGAAAATAATTAGGGGTAGTGTTTTTAGGGGTAGTGTTTTAACTAAACTGTCATACGTCTTTCAAGTTATCTGGCTCGCTTCTATCTTTGACTGTATTGTCACTGCAGAAGACAGATCGCATCTGGCTTTCGATCGAAAAAAATAATTAAAAATGCGTGTGACATCAGCAGATTTAGTCGCATCGTGCGCATCGAAGGATGTCGTTGCCAGTTCTTCTCAGATCAGGGCCCGTTTAAAACCCTCGTAGCTTAGTTTAAGGATGACGTAAAATAGTAGATTGTTACACAAGGGACGTAAGTAAGCTATTACAGAACAAGATCCAATTTGGCGCCAGTGCGAGCGCAGCTCGCATAGGGCGCTAATGGATCGCGTGCACCCGAGATATTTAGTCACACGAGCGAGCGCAGCGAGCGAGGGTGAATATAGTTCGAGGGTGTAATAGCTACTTGCAACCGAGGTAAGCATTCTACTTTATATCATTCTTGCGAGGTAAATAAAACATTGGTAATGCAAAATGAAATTTTAATTAGAATAATTAGCAAATTTAGAGAAAAAATAGAAATTGCACGCCATTTGTTGAATTCTTCGTAAGTTTTCACGTAGCGCTCTTTGGACTTATCCGGCAAAAGGTTTTGCATCATTTGTTCTGCTTCAAGCAAACAAAAATCAGGCTCTCCTCCTTTTTCATCATCTGATGAAGTGCTTGACATTGTTGTAAATAACTTAAATCCCTTTACGAACAAACTTCACAAACTTTCAGATCAAATGAAATGCCGCCATTTCCATTTTTTTTTCGTAAATAGTTTTCCATTTTTTTTTTACGGCTCTGAGTTCCAAGGAGTTTTGCATAGTTTGAAATGTATGAAAATTAAATGCCGCCATGTTCAGTGTTTTTTTTTCAGTAAAAAGTTTTCTTACCATTTTATAAGAAAAGAGATTGTTTACCAAGGAGTTTTGCATAGCTTGAACTGTAATGTGAACATTACAAAAGTGCGACGTAATGTTGCCTTGAATTGCAAACACCAACTTACAAGGAGACTTTCCACCATAGTAATCCCTAGTTACTGAGCAAGTATGATATAAAATATTATTATCACCCTTGTCTCAGTTCCATTCACCAAAATTGATTGACTATCAAAAAGTGTACGTACAGTGTATAAAATAAAGAAATCTGAAAATCTGTTGAGGCTGACGTGAACTCCAAATTTACTATTTTTACTAACCCCCGACGCAAAAACGATGGGGTGTTATAAGTTTTACGTGTCTATGTGTGTGTGTGTGTGTCTGTTTGTCTGTTCCCCCATAGCCCTCAAACGGGTGAACCGTTTTGAATGCGGTTGTTTTATTTGAAAGGTGATTTAGTCGGAGTGTTCTTAGCTATGTTTGATGAAAATCGGTCCAATATGACCGCCGCCACAAAATGGCGGATTACATATTTTTTACAACTCCCTCAATATGGGTATCAAATGAAAGGGCTTGACTAGTAGAATAGCACTATGCAAATCCAAGATTGTGGCCGCCACCACAAAATGGCGAATGGTTCGTCCGATACTGTTCAAGTTACATTTCCTGTATACCTACTGAAAAACGTGGCTTTCGCACCTCCCGCGAGGTTTGCGGATGCATTCGAGCAAAGTGGATTCTGAATCATGCGAAAGATCCGCCTCAGAACAAATGACACAGATAGATCGTTACTAGATAAGATCATATTATAATATTTATTCGGCATTTGTTTCGGCGACCACAAAGATTCCTATAACCTCATAAGTCATGACGATTACTTACAAGGAAAATTTTACCTCGCAGTATGTGGTCTTATACCTACCTATTGTTATTATTAATAACTTATTGATTTCGTCACATTTTTTTTAACAAAAGCTAAAACAATGACTAAGTAATTTAAACGTTGTGAGGTATCACCTCATGAGGTATCATCGGATAACAATGGGAATAAAAAAAATCTAAATCCACTAAGTAAAGGTAAACCTAATTACCTACCTTAAAATTAAGAGGGGTAACCAAAGTAGCAATTATTACTATTATATTATTATTACACTAGCTCATGCCCGCGACTTTATCTGCGTGGATTCATATAGACCTCATTCAAACTTTGAACCCCTATTTTACTCCTTTAAGGGTTGAATTTTCAAACGTCCTTTCTTAGCGGATGTCTACGTCATATCATATATATTATCTAAATTTCAGCCCGATCCGTTCAGTGGTTTGGGCTATGCGTTGATAGATCAGTCATTCAGTCAATCAGTTCGTCAGTCAGTCAATCCGTCAGTCAGTCAGTAACCTTTTCCTTTTGTATATTTAGATAGATTACTATCAAACATAGTGATGTCAGGGTTCGATTAACTACGTAGGCAATATCAGTGTCGTTAAGCCTTATTGCCTTTAAATTCTCGAGATTTATTCGAACATGAATGTTGAGCTAACAGCTATTGTTACCACAGAATGACGATAATTTCTACGAGATGAGCGGTAAATTTAAGATAAAACCGGGACCATCTCTCATACCATAAGGGGCATTTATTTTGCTACTAAAGAGGGAACTTCGTGACTATCAGATGTTTATCAAAAAGTACCGGCAGACTGTAGCCCTAAATGGTAGCTGATATGTCGAAATCTCCCGCGACGGAGCGTCTTTTGCGTGCTATCGTTCCGTGATACCGCCGTGATGCATAGTTTTTATCATGGGAGTTAATGTTAGCAAAAAATACCTCATAAAACTCTCATGTTATGTTAATGTTTGACTAGCCGATGCCCGCGACTTCGTCCGCGTGGATTCATATAATAAATCTCATACAAATAAACTTTCAACCCCTATTTATAACCCCTTTAGGGGTCGAATTTTCAGAAATCAAACTTTTCACCTCTTATTTAACCCCCTTAGGAGTTTAATTTTCATAAATCAAACTTTTAATCCCTATTTAAACCCCTAAGGGGTCGAATTTTAAAAATCATTCCTTAGCGAATGACTACATAATAATAGCTATCTGCATGCCTTTCCACCTCTATTTAACCCCCTTAGGGGTGAATTTTCAAAAATCAAACTTTCCACCCCTTATATAACCCCTTTAGGAGTTGAATTTTCATAAATCAAACTTTTAACCCCTATTTAAACCCCTAAGGGGTCGAATTTTAGAAATCATTCCTTAGCGAATGACTACATAATAATAGCTATCTGCATGCCTTTCAACCCGGTCTGTCCAGTGGTTTGACCTTTACGAGTACCTACGTTGATAGATCAGTCAGTCAGTCACCTTTTCCTTTTATATATTTAGATGAGTATTCAAAACATGTTCAATGTAACAGAAATAAAAAATATGTTAGTAGTGTAATGAGTACAACAAACAGTTTTGACTGTGCAAAGCTATAAAAAGTCTGTAAAAAATATTTGTCACGTCAATTGAATTTTACTGCTACTTTAATACACGACCTTAATTCTTTGAGATGACATCAACAAGATCACAAAAAATATCCTATCGTTAATTAGGTAAAGGTCTTAATACTTACATAAACACTTAATACAATTACAAAATAGATTTTACCCTCCTTCACTTGATACGAAAAACTATGTTACAGCCCAATAGAGAATGTATTGAAATATTTTATTTAAATCTAGCTGACGCCCGCAACTCTGTCCGTGTTAATTAGGTAAGAGGTTTTTAAAATTCCAATAGAAATCTGAAACAAAGGAAAGACTTTAATCACTCCTTGTGTACTAAATTTATTCTTTAACTGTTAAAGTTTCTGCAAAACTAAACTGACCGTTCTGAAGATTAATTAATTTTATTAGCCAGGACGAACAGACGGACAGGCAGAAACTTTGGAATAATTATATGAGCGTAATGAAACGCAAGTAGTTACTTCTTAGTTTTAACTCAAAAAGAGAGTTTAATTTGATTTATTTGTATAGATATAGATTCGTGATTTAGTGGAAAAAAATTACGCGGAACTATTGAAACTGGAAACCGCAATCGACGGCTAATAACAGAAGCCAAGCAAAACGGTAATTTGGCGGGTGCAAGCGCCGCGCCACTCGCCATCAGTGGGG
Organism: Melanargia galathea; assembly: GCA_920104075.1. Classification (NCBI taxonomy): domain Eukaryota; kingdom Metazoa; phylum Arthropoda; class Insecta; order Lepidoptera; family Nymphalidae; genus Melanargia; species Melanargia galathea. Next base: position 12,640,382 of record OV049876.1, read on the forward strand.
TTATGCCGAGTGCGTACAATCCGGAAACTTTGATCGAATTCGAGTATCGAAACACAAATATTTCAAAGTAAAATAGACCTAAATAAGCTTGTTTTAGGGTTCGAGTTCGTCCATACATCGGAAATATGGAATTTTTACAAAATAAAAAATTGGAAGTATGATTGAACGATTTTAAAATAAGAGGCATTGGGTCCATTCTGTTCAACCATCGATCCATATTGTACACCACATATTGTATTCTGATAGTGTACTTTTTCGATATTCGAAATCTAGTTGCGTTGTCGAGATGTGTAGACTTAGCATAATCCCACAGTGCCGAAATAAGTAGCATCGTGAGTGGAACGCACGCACGGTAGCCCCGAGCCACCCGCGGCTTTCCCACCGACCACTGTACTGTAATCGGTGCCATTTTAATGCTTGTACCCGTAATTACACTCGGTACTCGCGGTGAAATAGTGGTAGCTAGCGAGAAATCAGCAAAGTGATGGTGAATTATGAAATATTAGCGTTCGCTCGCGTCGAAACGTATTTGAATGTCGTGTGAAGAGAAACATGTTTCTTAGAGTCAGTTGTCTACTCTCTATCTACAAAACTAATGATACGTACAATATAACCTACGTAATTTTTGTTTTATATCGATTTTAAAAATTACATTTTTTCGAATTACAGAAGGCAAAATGAATAATATTTTATTGCAAAATATCGACGAATTGTCAAAATGTCGTAGCTCATTTCGTCACGTAGCTCCAGCCAGCGAACCAGTGAATAATTTCCGCGAGACACACTTGTTCATTATATAGCTAAATTCTTACCTACTTAGTTAGTCAAATAAAATGAATAATATAAAATTATGAAATAATCGATTTTCATTGTTAAAATGTCGTAGCTCATTTAGTCGCGTAGCTCCAACCAGCGAGCCAGTGCAATAATTTCCGCGAGACACCGAGCCTACCGACCCGCTACCTGTTCATTGAGCACGTGGTGGGGGCCTAAGCGCCTTCCGCGTAACGTTATCAGTAGTTTCCGCACCCTCTCGCCAGCAGCGCACCGCGCAGTTGCCAAACGCACCCGGCCTACGTCGCACGCCCGACACTTGTACACTCGCGTGACACTTCTAGTCATCGACTCTCCGTGTATTCTATCGTCTTTCCATGAAAGTTTACTAAACACTGTGTTATTAAAATAAAAAATACAGTGAAAGTGTTGCATTACCCGACTCGTATTCGAAGGTGCGTATTACATATCCGTTTAAAGTACTAAAACTATTTTATGGACGTGTCGATGGTTATTTATAAGTGTTAATTACGATATCTTCACAGATATAATACTCGTAAATGCGCGTTAACACCAACACAACTGCGTACGGCTTACGGTCCCCGTTATTATGATATTATTATATTGTAGGCGATGTAATAAACTAATAACGTCTAATGACAAGCTTACAGTGTTTATACTACTCGTATTTAATACATGTACATAAATATGTACATGAAACCTTTATCAGTACTAAGCTTAATCTTACACTAGACGATTAGTTTTAACACCAAAACAATTTTATCGCGTTAGCTTATATTTCTGCCACTGGTTGCGTTGCCGTCGGAAATTAGTTTACGATAAGTTGCTCCGTGTGTTACCCGGCATTAAAATGTGGTATGGTGTGGTATTGGTAGGTATGTGACAACAGGAAGAGAGCGTAGGAACCGCGCAGCCACCGTCGCACTCCACAGTGCTTAGTCTCAGTTTGGAGCGCTCCTAATCTTTATAGTATACTATTCATGGAATCACAAATGACTTCAGAGCAAAATGAACCCAAAGAATTTTATTTTAAAGTCGTAATTCAATAGTTCGAATGTTTATTTTACAACATTTCTGCTCGGAGCGCTTGCTGTTTTCGAATGCTGAATGTATTGGCGAACTCAAACCTTAATACAAGCCCAAGCATTTGTAGGTCCATTTTACTCTGAAGTCGATCAATAGTATACTACAAAGTTTTGGAGCGCTCCAAACTGAGACTAAGCACTTGACGTCATAGCGTACGCTCTGTTACTGTCCCTTTAAAACAAATGAGGAGTTACCCTTATCAACTGTTAGACAACTGTTGCAGAATTTTGAACGCTATAATGTACGTGTAAAGGTTTTATTTGATTTGTGCGCTGTGCTGATGAGTTTGGTGGTTCGCAGGCTCCCTAGCCCCGGCCGCAGCGAGCACCATAGCCCAGGCAACATGTTCGCCGTGATGCAAATCGACGAGGATCACACCAGGGACTTCCGGCGTAAGCTGCGCCCCAAGTGCGAGTTCGTCTGCAAGTATTGCCAACGTCGGTTCACCAAGTCCTACAACCTGATGATACACGAGCGCACCCACAAGAGCCCCGAGCTGTCCTTCAGCTGCGAGGTGTGCGGGAAGAGTTTCAAAAGGCAGGACAATTTGCGTCAGCACAGGTGAGTGGGGATTCCTCATTTTATATTTTTAACCGACTTCAAAATACGAGGTTCTGTATTCGACCCATATGTATGTATACATAGGTATATGATGTATCTATGTTCGCGATTATTTCAAAAAACAGTGAAAAATGACAAGTTGTCACGAAAGTGAAAAATCAGCCAAGTGCGAGTCGGGCCTCGCTCTTTCAGGGTTCCGTACATAATTATGAACAATATAATATTTTGGGTCTAAGAAATATTTAATTTCCGAGTTAGACATCGCAAGAAACCGTGAAAGAAAAACGCAAAATAAGTTCGTTTGTTTTGGTCACAGCTTATAAACTATTTTATGAATCGTTGTTTTCAGTATTTGTTGTACAAATAGAGCATATAGTACATAATATACCGAAATATCATATTCCTAACTAGTTTAGTTTTTTAGATAGCCCCCGTCACAAAAATGGTCTAAAACTGACAATTTTGATGACCCCCCATTTCCTTACTTTTTAAGCAAAAAATTAAAAAATATATATTCGTACTCTACTCAATGAGCTCTAAACAATGATACCCCACAAGCTAGGGTAAGAAAAATTTTTTTTTTCCGGCTCCTTTCTCATGTATGGGAGCCCCCCTGAAAAATAATTTAATTCAATTTTTAATTCAATATTTGATTTTGGGTCAACATTTTACACCAAATACCAAAATTTCAGGTTTGTAACTCATTTCGTCTGCGAGCTAGAGACCTGTGACCGGCGGACAGACGGACAGACAGACAGACAGACAGACAGACAGCCGAGTGACATTAATAGGGCTCCGTTTTTACCCTTTGGGTACGGAACCCTAAAAAATCATCAAAATGGGTGAAAAACACAATTTTGATGACTTTTTATTTTTTTTTCATTTTCGTAATTTATATTATTATTATTATGTACTTATATTTATATTATTATTATGTATATACTTTCAGGAAGGTTTTAGTGTATAACACACCAAGTTATCATTCTTATTTACGAAGTTACACGCATAAATGTAATCATAATGTCACGAATATTTTTGATTGGTACTTACATCGATTTCAATGAGATAGCTGGACCGAAGTCGGTTCAATTTTTTCTAAAATACAGCTTTAATTAAGGTCTTTTGTGTGCCTTACTAATTTCGAACCAATCCGAGGCTCTTAAAAAGTTGGCTCTTAATGGTGTTTAGTTCTTTTTGAGGCTAAGGTACAACTTTCTAATGTAACTACATGATATAAAGACTGGATCACGTGAAGTACTTACGGCGGAATAGGAATGCCTGACTAGTTTCGAACCCATCCGGGGCTCATCATTATATGACATACGTCGCTTCGCGTGAACATGATCATGAAGAGCGTCTTTTAGGTTCGAAAGTAGTCGCCCATACTCCGGCATGACATCACTTGAGTGCAGCCATTGCCTTATGGTGCCTCTTCATTACTGAAGGTTAGCGGTCAGTACGCGTGAAGTTGCGATTAAGAGCCCGTACATCACGTGAGTGACGTGTCAAACCATTGTCTTTACGACCTTCCTGGCGCAGTGGTGAGCACTGTTATAAGTGGGAAGTCCCGGGTTCGATTACCGGCAGGGGCAATTTGGGATTTTATAATTTCTAAATTGTCTCTGGTCTGGTATGGTGAGAGGCTTAAGCCGTGGCTGGTTACCACCCTACCGGCAAAGCCGTGCCGCCAAGCAATTTAGCGTTCCGGTAGGATGCCGCGTAGAAAGCGATCAGGGGTATACATATCTCTTCCAAGTTAGCCCGCTTGCATCTTAGACTGCATCATCACTTACCATCAGGTCAGATTGCAGTCAAGGGCTAACTTGTAGTTGAATAAAAAAAAATAGTGCCTCTTCATAATGAAGATCAGCAGTCAGTTCTCGAACTTCTTTTCTATGCCTAGGCGGAACATGCAGCTGTCTTGATGCCAGTCGATTCCTTTTTGTTTCTCAGACACGGCCTATTCCGATCCTTCTTTTTAACCCCCGACGCAAAAACGACGGGGTGTTATAAGTTTGACGTGTCTGTGTGTGTGTGTGTATGTGTGTGTGTGTGTGTGTATGTGTGTGTGTGTGTGTGTGTGTGTCTGTCTGTTCCCCTGTAGCACTCAAACGGGTGGACCGATTTGAATGCGGTTTTTTTATTTGAAAGATGATTTAGTCGAGAGTGTTGTTAGCTATGTTTGATAAAAATCGATCCAAGATGGCCGCCGCTACAAAATGGCGGATTACATATTTTTTCACAATTCCCTTAATATGGGTATCAAATGAAAGGGCTTGACTAGTAGAATAGCACTATTGCAAATCCAAGATGGCCGCCGCCAAAAAAATAGCGAATGTCGGGGGTTTTTTAAATTTACACTTGTTTTTTAGACAAAACAGCGAGCCATATGCAAAATAGCAATTTTGACGCGGTTCTATTGCAGTTGACAGAATTGCATTGAAACCACCAACCTACTGCCATGCCGCGTGCAGTTCGCAATAAAGTAGCTTTCAATCTTTGTGCTCTAATCAAAGGCCCCTTTCATTCAAATATAATATGTATATAAACTTTTTGTGACATAATGCAGATCTTACTTAGACATCTGCGACAAGCTAAACTTAAACTTTAACTTCTATACCTATTAGATATTTATTCCGTAGTCATAAGCATATACGATTACAGTAAAATGTGCTCAAATTATGATTATATAAAAAAATCGACGTTCTGGAGTTATTGCGTAACATGCCCACCGACCTACATAGGCTGTGGTTGCGGCACGGGACACAAGGCCGTGGTCACACCGGTCGATGCGAATTAGGGTCCTGTCAGTCACAGGTGCACTCAGCTGTGATGTACTGAGACGTCAGTTGTTGGCTACTACTGTTACAATGTGTGTACCGCGGTTTGGTCAATGGAGACATTGAAAATGTTCCTAATACCTACGTGGGTCTAAAAATGAACAAGTGTAAGATGAAAATCATTTCTAATCTCGTTCCGATTCTCAACGTTGAGAACTCAGCACTTGAAATCCTAGACGAGTATATATTCATACTTGGGATATGCATTTCTTGTGACAATGGTCGTTACATCCCTCCAAACCATATTGGAGATGCGTGGCGGGTGTAATTCTAAATCCCTCTCTCCTGTAAGAGAGGAGTCCTGTGCCCAGCAATGGACGTTAAAGGTCTGAAGTGGTTGTGATAGATTCAGTTTAGCTAGGTAGATTTAATTTTGAGAAAGAGATCAACCGCTGAATCCAACTCGGATGGGCAGCGTTCGGGAAATTTCGATTTGTCTTCCCGTACAAAATCTTTTAGTGCCTGAAGACCAAAAAGGTGACCATATACCTAATTATGTAAATACTTACCGTTATACCGCCGTCTTTTTGTACAATATCTGATGGTATTAATGGTAATGCATTGATGTTTCATTGCACATCTGCGCGTATTCATTAGCAAAACGAGAATTTTTAAAATTACAATTGTTTTTAAAAAAACGACGAGTCATCTAGGTTGAGTTGAGTTGCATAAATAAGTAAAATAAACGCATCATTAATGCATTTAAATTAAACTTTTATTCAACCCACTTTGATAGACACTGACAGTGATTGTGAGGAGCTTGTAAAATAAAATTGTTTTTAGGGCTCCGTACCCGAAGGGTAAAAAACGGAGCCCTATTAATGTCACTCGGCTGTCTGTCTGTCTGTCTGTCCGTCTGTCCGCCGGTCACAGGTCTCTAGCTCGCAGACGAAATGAGTTACAAACCTGAAATTTTGGTATTTAGTGTAAAACGTTAACCCAAAATCAAATATTGAATTAGAAATTGAATTAAATTATTTTTCAGGGGGGCTCCCATACATGAAAAAGGAGCCGGAAAAAAAAAATTTTCTTTACCCTAGCTTGTGGGGTATCATTGTTTAGAGCTCATTAAGTAGAGTACAAATATATATTTTTTTAATTTTTATCTCAAAAAATAAGGGAATGGGAGGCCTACAAAGTTGTCAGTTTTAGACCATTTTTGTGACGGGGGCTATCTCAAAAACTAAACTAGTTGGGAATATGATATTTCAGTATATTATGTATTATATGCTCTATTTAAACAACAAATACTGAAAACAACGATTTATTAAATAGTTTATAAGCTGTGACCAAAATAAACGAACATTTTTTTGGGTTTTTCTTTCACGGTTTGTTGCGATGTCTAGCTCGGAAATTAAATATTTCTTAGACCCAAAATATTATATTGTTCATAATTATGTACGGAACCCTGAAAGAGCGAGGCCCGACTCGCACTTGGCTGATTTTATTATTTCTCATTTTCCTCTGACCCCTTACAATAATTGCGCACGTTTTAGAGCTGTAATAAATTGTTACTACCAAATACAAGATAAACTTTCGTATTTTATCAACAAACTGCAGTCCGAGCAATTAAAAGGGAATGATCCTTGAAACTTTATCTAAGCTAATGTAGTTATGTATTTGGGTTATGCACCTTCATTAGATTCATTTCGACTAATAATTAATTTACGACTCAAAAAACGCGATCATAAAATTCAAAGTGCTTTTGTCTAAGTGTATACACGCTATATTAATTTGAACGATACATTTTCATTATTATTAAAAACACCCACCATGGTTTACCACGACAGCAAAATGTAAAAACTACGGGGTGTTATAAGTTTGACGTGTATGTGTGTGTGTGTGATTTGAATGCGGTTTTTTTTTGTTTGAAAGATGAATTAGTTAAGAGTGTGGTTAGCTATGTTTGATGAAAATCGATCCAATATGCTACAAAATTACATATTTTTTCACAACTCCCATAATATGGGTATCAAATGAAAGGGCTCGACTAGTAGAATCGCACTATTGCAAATCCAAGATGGCCGCCGCCACAAAATGGCGAATGTCGGGGGTTTTTTTAATTTTTAATTCATACACAAGTATAATCCCGTAATATCCATCATTCATTGTTAAACTTACGCAAGGCCTATTACTGAAAATAATTGACTGAACTAGGTAATTGAAATCAAACAACTACGATCAATTATTAATTAAAATAATTTTTAATAACAAACAATAATTCACGCACTCTTGTATAAATTCATCATCACTATGTAATCATGAATGTGAAACAAACATTTTCGTTGACAAAGTCCATTATTTTGAATGAAAAAAAAAATCGGTTTACGAAAATTCACGTATAAAAAATGTGCTTTCTTGAATGTAATTTGTGAAGTGGGTGTCAAACTTTAAATAAAGGCGAACGCATATCTTCATGCGACATCCCCAATTAACGTAGACGTATTTACACGTCAGTGACAGAATGTCGCCCACATGTGATTACCATACAATGTTGTGGTAGCTACGAGTTGACAGGGTCACAGTGCAAATCTTGTTTCCGTTGTCTCCTAAACATCGTCACAATTAGGTAGGTGTTAACACAGTGTTCGAACTTCAAAGTTTTTTGTATTGTGTCTTGTCCTTTTTAAAACTATAAAGTCTATACTTACGTATATTACTGCGTCGTTTGTCTGGTGGCTAGCTTATTCAGCTCGGGCCAAAAAAGTCATTTTTTATCAAGAAATCTCACTAGAATTTAGATGTTACACCCTCGTGCGTGGCTTGGAAAGTAAGTAATGCCGCGGTCCTGGACCAGAACTCTCTTCGGCCGTGTTAAATTGCCGTTCCAGCGGGACTACGGGAGTGAGGGAACAGAGAGTGTATAACGTTTGCGCACTGCCATACTCTTTCAATTTGCTAAAATGCACTGCTGCAGGGAGAATACCATAAATTCGATCAATCACCACAAATTGAGATTGTAGCAGTTATTGATTATCAGGGAGGGAGGGAGGAGGGAGGCTCTTAGATTTATTATCAGGGAGGCTGCGGCCGAGTAGTTAAGTACAAGGCCGAGAAGATCGCGCCAGTCCTCCTAACGCATAAAAAACTTCTAAAATAAATATTTCCACGATTTATTCTTACTATAAAATAAACGAGAATATTATTTTTAGAGTTGATTTTTTTATATTATAAAAACTACACAACACGTCATGATGCACTCGATACACGCGTACGAGCGAGGTTTCATAAACGACAATATTTTAGAGTTCCCTTAAAAACAAATAAAAGCACATGCACTCGATAGGTACACGCGTACGAGCCAGGTTTCCGTGTGAAAACCTCGCTCCGTATCCGGGCTACCGAGATCTCCGATAGATCGCTCACGACGCGGCGCTCGTGAGCTCGTGATGAGCCCGTGTGTTAACGGTGCTTAATGGGCCCTAATGCTTCCGAAACTGTGCGAACGCGGTAGCCCGCCCCACACGTGAACGTATAATTTGCAGTTGCCCGTACGAACGTGTGCACGCCGCTTAACCCGCCGAACTCGTATTGCGGTGCGGTTCGCCTATTCGGTGGTTTACGGTAAACGGTAAACGCTCGATAGCCACGTTATCGGCTAACTGTTCGATCGTTTTCTTCGTTGTTGTTGTTGTTGTTTGTGTTTAATTTTTAACCCCCGACGCAAAAACGACGGGTTGTTATAAGTTTGATGTGTCTGTGGTGTGTGTGTGTGTGTGTGTGTGTGTGTGTGTGTGTGTGTGTGTGTGTGTGTGTGTGTGTGTGTGTGTGTGCGTGTGTGTGTGTGTGTCTGTCCCCCTGTAGCGCTCAAACGGGTGAACCGATTTGAATGCGGTTTTTTTATTTGAAAGGTGAATTAGTCGAGAGTGTTGTTAGCTATGTTTGATGAAAATCAGTCCAAGATGGCCGCCGCTACAAAATGGCGGATTACATATTTTTTCACAACTCCCTTAATATGGGTATCAAATGAAAGGGCTTGACTAGTAGAATAGCACTATGCAAACCCAAGATGGCCGCCACCACAAAATGGCGAATGTCGGGGGTTTTTTAATTTATACTTGTCTTGTTCGTTGTTTTATCAAACATTTATTTTTTCAAATTTTGCGTCGTCTTTCACCCGTAGGTACTTTTAACTACGTCATGTCTCTATGAATAAAATTGTTTAGGTCAAAGAGAACTCAATAGAGGCATGTCTGCTGTAACTTGTCTATTCAAAATCCTAGACTTTAAATGTTTCACATTCGCATTTCTCTATTGTACAAGACTAACTGCTTTAAGTACATATATGTATTATATTTTTTCCTTAGATGATTAATTATTTTACAGGTATACTTAGACAGATTTCTGAGATCTGAGAGAGAATATTGATCAAGCAAAAGTTATAGGGTAAGGAAATCGACTGATCACCGCAACCTCGCCAGTTCTTCTTCTTCGTCCCCATTGTTGAGTAGGTACAATCCTCCTCTCTTATATCTAGGAAAGAGGGATTTAGAGCTTAGTCCCCTCCGCGCTGAAAGTTGACGGGCTTAAAAGGCTTCTCCGGACTAGCACTGAGAATTCCTCAACCGAAAATCCAACAATTTTTAAATATTGAATAGAAGCAGGCGTTACTTTGCGGAAATCCATAAAATATGATGAAAAGTCAAAATTATTTTGCTATGATCCGCAAAACAGTCAAATTTGTATGGTACAACAAGCAGCATGTGCTATGCCCTGTCAGCCTTCCTGCTGTTAAATAAGCAGGAAAAATAAGCAACCAAGCGGACCCCAAGCACCACCACCAAGTAACACCACACAAATCCACCACCGAAATAAACTCGACGATCGTTTCGCTCCGACACCGGATCATCCTCAGGAGATGTAGACTCTACAATGCACAACTGCAAAGTTGTGCACCAACAATTTTTGACCCGATTCGAGAATCGAACCCAAGACCTCGTAATCCACTACCAAACCGTGCTCATTCCGTGTTCCGCGTAAACCTGCAGGTATGTACCCCGGGTACACAGTCATTTAGCGAAATAATCGGTAGCGGTACACCATCGCCATGGGCGCTCACGTTCCTCAGGTGAGATTCACACGACCGCCACATCTACGAGTGGTAGTAATGCGGGTATAAACTATAACCATAGGTGTCTCTCGATGGCACGGTGCTGTTTTCTTTGCAAAACGTTATGATGGGGCCGAGGCCTCACGCTTATTAAGGCCGCTCTCTTCACGCGTTTTTCCATACAAACGTATTACGCCTATTATTCTAATATTTGTCGCAATAGGTCTAAAGTTAAGCCAGATATCAATTTATATCTCCATTATCTATGCCATAAAATAAAAATATTAGTAAAATTATATTTATTTTTAAAGTTATGACGCTTGAAAAATCACTATTTTTGGGCAAATTTTGGGGCAAATTCGTGCGTAAATAAACTATATAAGAAACTAGAAAATTGAAAAATTTATATAATTTTCAATAGTTATTGGAAATTAATTGATTGATTTTATATTTGATAAAATTTTTGAAGGTATTTTAAAGAAAGTACGTTGGTAGGTATTTATCGATTGATTTCCAAACTAATAATAATAATCTATAGTGATAATTCTTAAAGAATTAAATTTATGTTCACTTAAAACAAGCTAATAATATGTATTAATATCTAAACGATCGTTGGAATCTAAAGCTCTCAATCGGAACACGATATCAGCGAAATCCTGAGAAACAATGGCAATTGTCAGTGACATTTATGCAAACTTAATTAAGCGTACATCTGAACTATAATTTATCGATTCCAGTAATCGTAATTAAGGCTAGCCTTTGACGCGTCGATAACAAAGGGCCTCGCCTTAATTGCGATGCGAAATCGATGCTCTACTGAGTTAGTGGAGTGGGTCATCAGTGCGGTCCTAAGTCTAAGACTATGGTACATTGTGTGCTCTATTTTGTTTTACTCTGATTTTGACTCTCTTATATTGAGTTCTGCTGTGAATAGAAGCTGTGATAGCCTAGTGGTTAGGACGACCGACTTCTAATCGGAGGTCGTAGGTTCGATCCCGGGGCACGCACCTCTAACTTTTCGGAGTTATGTGCGTTTTAAGTATTTAAATATCACTTGCTTTAACAGTGAAGGAAAACATCGTGAGGAAACCTGCACGCCTGAGAGTTCTCCATACGTTCTCAAAGGTGTGTGAAGTCTGCCAATCCGCTTGGCCAGCGTGGACCGTGGTAGACTATGGCCAAAACCCTTCTCACTCTGAGAGGAGACCCGTGCTCTGTAGTGAGCCGGTAATAGGTTGATCATGATGATGATGATATTGAGTTCAATTATGTCGCATCCTATGATTTGACTTTCTTACATTGAGTTATATTATATTGCAACCTATGATTTGACAGTCTTACATTGTAACTACTCTATTTTGTTTTACTCTGATTTGACTCTCTCACATTGGATTCTATTTTATTGTATCCTGATTTAACTATCTTACGTGGTGCTTTATTGTGTTTTACTCTGATTTGACTCTCTTACATTGGATTCTATTTTGTTTTACTCTGATTTGACTCTCTCACATTGGGTTCTATTTTATCGTATCCTGATTTGGCTATCTTACGTGGTGCTTTATTGTGTTTTACTCTGATTTGATTCTCTTACATTGGATTCTATGTTGTTTTACTCTGATTTAACTTGTTTACATGGTGTTCTGTTTTTTTGCACCCTATTTTAGACTATGTTCTATTTTGTTTTGCTATATGATTTTGACTCATTTACGTTGTGCTCTATTGTGTACCCTGTAACGGAGAATATTATGTACTTTATGCTAATCGAAAACAAAAGGTCCTTACGGGAGTAAACGAAACATCTATATCAACTTATACTTGGTGAAAAGGCTAGTTAAAATTAAAATTGTGGTATATAGGTACATAGTAGTCAAAAATATGCCTCGTAATGTCTCGTAAAAGAAGGTTTTTTCACACAATTTTACCAAACCATTATGAACCTAGCCTAAGATTTAGCCTAGGTAACTTGACTTTATTTTGCCATTTAAAATAGGACCGGGGAATTGTAAGAGCTGACATTACAACAGATCTAGGCACGGGTGTACTACGCTTTACAATGGTACACAATTGTTCGCGCGTCCTCCGAGGTGGCAATGCGGTTAATTAGCTTGGGAAATATCGCCCGATATACAGGCTGATCCGATAACTTTTCCTGAAGAAAATACTTTCAGTAACAAGAAAAATTTTTACTGAATATTACCTAATAAGCATAATAAGTAGCATATCAAAAACTTGTTTGGTCCCATTATATGAACTGTCGTATAATTTTTCATGCCGGTGTAATTTTTCGTGATTCCTGAAGAAACAGGTGTGCCAAGATGTCAGATTTTTTATAATATAAAGGGCCTATTTCACCACCTTCTGATAAGTGTCGGATAGCCTAAATGTAAGTTTTGTCACTTTATGACAAGTGGCAAAAGTTGTGAATAAGCTATCCAACACTTATCAGAAGTTGGTGAAACAGGCCTTAAAAGGGCAAAGTTTTTATTTAATATTTAACAGGCAGACATTCTATAACCTTTTTACAATTACAATTTACAAGACTTTTTAAAAATTGTGCCTAATAGTTATAACACTGATGAATAAAAAAAGTGAACGTTTAAAAAATAAATAAATAGAGTTTAAAAAAATATATAACAAAAATACTGAATATCAAGCTTTTTTTAAAGTTAAGTATTTCTGTAAATTAAAGTTAAACAATCGCCCTGTATACAAAAACAAAGCGTTCCGTTCCCACAGTCGCACATACAGGGTGTTCGCTCACGATCCCGGCCGGTGTTGTTTCGCGCGGAAGTATAAACGGTATAAACGCCTGTCACCTACGCCCTTTAGCCGCGCCGCGGAGATTCGGCGGGAATACGATGCGCTGTTGCGATAACGCGAATTGCACTATCGGCCCATTTGAATAGTTCAACGTTTACAATGAACCACACAGCGTGTGTACACTTTTGGATTATGTTGTTCGTTGCTGTTATTGCACTTGCGTTGATTTAAGTACGTACGGCTTGCTTAGTAGATAGTGGTAGATACGTCCTTCTTATTTATATCTACGCACGACGTTTTTCAACGTAAAAGGTTGTTCGCTTTTGGTTTGTGCATTTTTATGTTACCGTTTGCCTGAAAATTATGAGCCGATTTCAATTTCGGTTTTTGTAGGGTAGGAACACCGGTTTCCGGACACGCACCTGTTATCGTCCACCGAGCGGATCACTCTTAAGAAACGCTTAAAAATAGAAACATTATAAGACTTACATAAAAATAATGGATTTCTATGCCAACTTGAATGTCTTATCAAGACACAGAAAAAGGAAAAAATTCTATTTCACTTAAGTTTCTTTGAAAACAAAGCGATCGAATTTTGAGTATGCAATTAAGGAATGAAAATGAGCCGTGTGGAGCAAAAAAATTAGTGGCATGCTTCAACTATCACGGGAAGTTATTAATCATTTTACTATAAGATTTAGTTTGATTCTTCTTTGCAGCACTTACTTATGTTTCATAAAATACTGTGAACGTGTTTTTTTACTTTTGATTACATTAGAATACAAATAAAAGGGGTGGACGACAACTAGTTTACTATTTTCTTAAGAAAACCTGTTATCGTCCGGGCGGTCAAACACAGGTTTAGCGTCTTAATTTTAGGTAGTCTTGTTATCAATCGAGGTGTGCACAAAATTGGAATTAAGTTTATTAATTCGAATCCTATACACATACACTAGTTAGTGACTAGTCTTCGTCCACTTTTTTCTCATTGTATATAAAACTATGGGTCTTCAAAATCACGCGTGGACGATATCTAAATTTGCACTGAATAAATATTCTAAGTTTCGACCACCAAGCTATTATTTGAAAATAAATAGATTTAGTAAAAATATAAATAATTAAACTTGTTTGACAAAAGAATTACCTTATATTTTATGTGTTTCTCCTTGGAACTTTGATATATTTATAAGTTAAGATAGTATTGTCGATCATTATAATTTGTGGACGAAATTTAAAATAGAGAATCTGAAGTGCACCGGTTATCCGTCCACCTATATTTTAAACTGTATGAAAAACATATATTTTTTAATATTATGTTATTATTTAGGCGAATTTTGATTATTACTCATATCTATAATTTATTTTTTATTCATCTACAAGTTAGTCCTTGATTGCGATCTCATCTGATGTTAAGTGACGATGCAGTCTAAGATTTATGCGGGATAACCTGAAAGAGGTACAGCAGAATCCATACCCTTAAACGCAAAATGACTTGGAAGTAAGGCATACTAGACTAGAGACAATTTTGAAATTATTAAATTGAATTTACCAAATTGGTCTGCCGAGAATCAAATAGAGGACCTTCCACTAATAAGACCCCTGCGCCATGCCAGGGAGGCAGCCAAATTATATGTACCTACTTTTATATAATGTAAGTGCGATGTGGTAAAAGACGATGCAAGATAGATAGGCGCAAAGTAGGTACAGATATTATGTCATATTGTAGACTCTATAAACCGCGTTAACAAGGCAATAGTTTTTTATCTGTTTTATTTTAAAACAAGCAGTTGACCCCTATTGCGTATGCGTAGAAAGACCACATCACTTTGTATAAAGTTCTTTATCACCCTGTGAAAGTTCTGTCAAAATAGGTTCAGCTGTTTTGAAAAGTAAGTACATATTACGAATAGACGAAAAACCGAAAACAATTTTTTTATAAACGGTTATGTGGCTTTTTAATAATGTATAAGTAAACATAAGTTCACTAATAAAAACCCATATATTTCGTAAAGACGGACAGGAAGTTAATTTTAATTGGTATAGATATTAAATACATATTGAAGTGGTGTTAATATTGCATATTCAATTACTTACTCATTACATGCATACTTTTTCATAGTAAATTTCTCATAGAAATCAGTGGACGGATAACAGGTACAAGGGTGGACGATAACTAGATTTAGTGGACGATAACCGGTGAAATCGGCAATTTGAGCTTTTTATTAGAATTAAAAAAAAACTAGTTATCTGACTAAAAAAATACTAACACGCAATGAAAATAGACTATACTAGAAGTATATTTTAACAAGTTTTTGTTTAATTTTTTTTATAGAACATATATTTTCACCCTCTCAAACTCAGTAACTCCACTAAATGGACGATAACCGGTAAGAAAACCCTATTAAGTACATAATTATGTATACTTCTACGCAGGTTCTTAGATTTGTTTGTTTTACGGCTATGAGCCATAAAGAGGACGATGGACGATGATGTTTTTTAACATGTTACCTTTTCATTAAGTTACAATTTTCCTCAAAAACTACTTGTCGATTATGATGCAGTTTTATCTATTAAAAATGTATCACTTCAGAGCAGGTTCTTGAATATTTTTAATTAAGGTTATATATGTATAGATCGCCAGGAGGAGGTTTTAATTTATTAATCTTATTGTTATATTTTGTTATTTATTATATTACCTATATTCCTGAGAGTTAGTCCATATAGTTCCTTGGTCCATGACCCATATGCCTAGTTGTTTTTAGGTTAAGATTTAATATAATTGATGGGCAAAGTAGACTAAAACGACCTCTCTTCGATTTACCGCGCTACTTATTTGAAAGCAACCTAGTTTAGCAAAATACAAAGGAGGATGGGCAAAAATGTATGAACGTTGGTCTACCTAATCAACACAAACGCCCTCTATGGAAATAAGAAGCTAATAAGTAGTTAATCAAATTACGTATAGCGCTTATGCCAAAATATATGGGAGTTTTTCAAAATTCACTAAAAAATAAATGTTTTAAAAATACTCTATATTAGTAATTCTACTATGAATTTAATTAATAGTGCGTAGCGTTCTACGTTAAACTGCCTCTTAGGTATAATGGTTAGCAATAATCGACTGCAGATCACGAGGTCCCGGGTTCGATTCCCGGGTCAGGCAAATAATTGTTAGGTATTGGGTTTTTCTGTCAAGAAATTCGGCCAGCCAAGCCAGCTCGGAGTTGGTAGTGGGCGCTGTTTCACCCCCGTGCCTCAGAGAGCACGTTAGGCAGTCGGCCCCGGTTATTATTACTATCATGTGACAATAATCGTTAAAGCCCACCAACCTACATTGGAGCAGCGTGGCGGGTTTAAGCTCTAAATCCCTCTCCTATAAGAGAGGAGGCCTGTGCTCAGCAGTGGGACGTTAAAAGGCTGGTGGCGTAGCGTCTAGAATTAAATACATTGGTCAAGTTGGCAGCAGGGGGCACAAAACCGGCCTAATGTCGGGCCCAACATAACTAATAATAGTAATAAGAGATTATTAACACACAAGTAGATAGGTACAGAGGGAAAGCTTCATACAAACGGCTCGCTGTAGGTACACTCACACAAACACTCACCAACGGTTCACGGACGCCCGCGTCCATCGATGTATGTATTAGAACTACATCGATGCCCGCGTCTAACCTCCAACCAGCTCAGTTGGATGACAAACGTGCGCATATGTGTGCCTGTACCTACAGCGGGCCGCTTGTAGAAGCTTCCCCTCTGTACCTATCTACTCGTGTGATTATTAGCTTTATCGTTAGAAAGCTGCGAACTATTCCTATCGTTACTAGGTGGCATATTATGTCCTTCATAGCGTAATGCTTCTATATCTTGCGGTCATAGAACAGAAAATAAGGTAAAGGGCTGCATTATGTTTTTCTCGAAAATCTCTTGAACCCCAAGACTTACAGCTTTGCTTCCATATAATAAAATTAAGTACTAAAAATAAGCTTTTCATTGAAATAGGTTTCATTTGTGTTGAGTAGGTAGACCACTTTGCCCATCCTCCACAAATTTATTTGGATTGTCAATATTTTATAACTAAAATAGAATTAATACGCACGACATCGTCCGCATGCATATACCTAGGTTTAAAAAAAATCGTCCAAATTTTAGAACGCATTTTAAATTGTTTTGAAAATTTAATTGCTTATATAGAAAAAAATATCGACTGGTATCGGATAATTATGTTAAGTTTTATTAGCAAATAATTTTAAATTACTTAGCTACTACCAATTCTGAAATGAAATGTAAATTTACAATTAATAAAATGTAAATTTAATTGCTAAAATTAAGCTGTGTAAATTTTATTGCTTAAATTAAGCTGTGATAGCCTAGTGGTTAGGACGACCGACTTCTAATCGGAGGTCGTGGGTTCGATCCCGGGCACGCACCTCTAACTTTTCGAAGTTATGTGCGTTTTAAGTATTTAAATATCACTTGCTTTAACGGTGAAGGAAAACATCGTGAGGAAACCTGCATGCCTGAGAGTTCTCCATAACGTTCTCAAAGGTGTGTGAAGTCTGCCAATCCGCTTGGCCAGCGTGGTAGACTATGGCCAAAACCCTTCTCACTCTGAGAGGAGACCCGTGCTCTGTAGTGAGCCGGTAATGGGTTGATCATGATGATGATGATGAAATTTAATTGAAATGTAAATTACAATTAATAATAGACTTCAACAGTCAAGAGCAGGAAGTCGTGTTAAATTAACAGCCAATTTAGTTGCAAATCAATAACTTAAGCGTGATTAAATAAATAGGTGACGACATATTGTGGAATAGACGTATGATTAATTAATTCAGTATCGTTTACATTTGATTGATTAAAATTAATTAGTTTTTGTGATTTATGAATGTCTACAAGTACCTACTTGCACAGCACATTATATTATGACATACAATATACATATATACTAATAATATTATATCAATTGAGTTTTTTTTCAGATGACGTATTAGATATTTAAAATTTATTAGATTTTTGGATAACAGCAACTTGTTTTGGAATATTTTATTCGCTATGAAACAGAAAAATGCTTGGTACAATTATCGCTACAGAAAGTTTTTAAAAACAAAATCTGGTGTTTTATATTGTTTTAATAGAAAATGGAGGGACATTTTTCTCAATTTTGTAATTTATTTTATGCAAAAACTAATTACCTACTTAGGTAGAATTTACAAAAACGTCAAGTTTTTTATTTGTTAATTAACATAGTTTATTTTTTAAGCGATTATTTTTGATTATTATTATTTGATTATAATATCTATCTCATAAATAAATCTATCTCTCATTTCTGACATTTAAGCCACAAACAAATTTCGTTTAAATGAGCCCCTCAATTATTTTTCTGGCACAAAGTTGCGAGGTTGTCGATTTTCTTGGTTTGTCAACGTTAAGAAAGTCAATGTTAATGGTATTTTAACTGTGGGTATTTATGTTACCTGGTTATTTTAAGTAATCTGGACAAATATGTATATCCATTAAAATAATCAGACTTGACAAAAGGTCCACCCGGGACCTCTTTTTTTTTTCTTCCTAAAAATCTAAATAGAACCTTAATCTGTAACAGATGCTTTATTTGTTTTCATATAGATACTTACTTCATACTTAAAATTTTTTGTGTCCACAGATAAAGAATAACGTATAGAACTATATATTTATTTAAAAGAATAAGTTATAATTCCTTGATCTGTATTCAAAAGCTAGGATTTGGGATTGAAATCCTCTGTTTGTTGCACGGATAGTTTTTAATCTCATTTTGGTTTGTAACGGTTTTTAACACGATTTAGAATTTTTTTGTTATCCTGCGGTGATTTACATTTTTTTTTTGGTTACGGTATCCCTTGTTTTAATCCTGATTTGAGTTTACTAACATTGTTAAACTGTTTGGTACATTTTTTTGTTACATGCACCATTGGACTAACGGAACTTAGAATAAGTCGATAATCGATTTAACGTAATATTGTTATTATTTTTCACGAAAAGCACCTTTTAATGATTTATTTTATTTCACCACTAAAACTATACCTACTACTATAGGAAATTTCAATTGGAGTATAACGACTGTGTCTTACTTAAAAAAAATAAAGCGAACGCATTTAACATTTATGTTAAGCGCGAAACTGCTTTGGTACTTGCACTTTATGGTTGATGTTAAATTGAAATTTCCTATAACAATATTATGTACCAACATTAAGTAAAACAAGTGAAAATATGTTTTACGTAATATTAACAATTTTCAAAAATATCACTTTATACTAATGATGTTTTTCTCAATTGTTGTAGATGTAGTCAATGCTTGTGGCGGTGAGGTGATGGAGTAGCACGATCAACAACAGCGGTCTCTCTTACACAATAGAGTAAGGTTCAACAACATGTCCATATACCTACCTTTATTGAAAAACTGCTTTTAATCAACCATTTTAAATATCCAATCTAATACCATCTGAGAAATATTCAATGGTTAAAAAACATCTTAATAAAAAAATATCCTATTTATCTTTGTCACATTACAAGTTCCCAAAATAGAGACCGCAAACAAGCTATAAACACTTTGATCTCACCTATTTCTTTCAGTTTGAAAATAGAGCAAGATCGTGCAAATTGTACAGTCCACAAGCATTTCGCTTTGATTTAACAATTGTTGGGTCCATTTCTTTGTAATTTTCAATTAAAACTAAACATGCACTTCTTTCTAAACTCAACATGCTTTCGTTTTTATGAGAAGAAACAAAAATAACATCCGACATTTTGTTACAGAGAAATACACTACAATTCCAATAAGGAGACCATGAACATGAGATGGTGATTCACTATGATCACCCGAAGACCTGCGTGACGTAGACCACCTGGGAATTTTAACAGTATTCTTACTTCTATTGTTGTACACCAGAATGGGATATTGCAATCATTTTATAATTTAAATCACTGACTGTCTTTTAAACATCTACAGATAGACAAAAATACGAAAATGTTATAAATTATAATAGTTGTTTCATCCTGTTTCATTTTTAACATCGACAACATTTTGATTGACCGAAATGTTAAAACTGAAAACTGCGTAAATACATATAAAACATTTGAAATATTTTTTGGTCTGCAATGAAAAAAATAGACGTTTAGTGGACAGTAGGAAAAATAAATTGTATAAATGCCTTTAGATAAAATCGATCTATTTGTTGTCATAATTTCTCTATGATAGATAAAATATAAAATTTATCTTTTGAGTAGTTAAATTATAACAGCTAATAGTCTAAAATTAAAATTAAAAGTACATATTTTCTTGTACCTCTATTTGCTTTAAAACATTCTGGTATTTTGTAAATAGTATTTATTAGAATAAGTGATGGTAGCATATAAACGGCTTAACTGCTTAGCTATTTTATATGTAAAATAATATTTATATATAATATTTAAAATATTGTTACTAATATAATCTTCTACGTAGAACGTACGATGAAAGGATATGAGTGGCAGTAGAAAACTAAAAGTGATGAAGGAGTTTCTGGAGCAATTATAATAATTATTAAAGGATTGCCCAAAAATAATAATGCATAGCGACGCATTAAAATTAAGGCAACAAAACAATAAAGACTTTTTGTTCAAGCACTCTTTCACCATCCAATTGAAACTGCGATGCTCATTGTACTAATAAACCTTTTTACTTAGACTATCCAGACGGAGCACTATCTAAGAAAAGTAGCTCGCTGAATGCGGCAACGAAATACCGAAGTTTGTACGCGACTACATGCAAAGACGTGTTAGAATATTGATGCCAGACTCATAACTTTTACCCGATTAATGGAAAAAAATATTTTATACTGTGTAGTGTTACATAGATAAATATACATGCATGACTTTATAACTATATGCATATATATTTAACTCGTGCATGCCAATATGGCTTACTTTTTGTAGCCGCACTTCGCTGTTGTAGCGCAGCGGAGATCAATATTAACCTTTTTAATTGAACAGTCTCAGGCGAAACCTATAATTTTTTTGCTTCGTTTTTGTCCCACATTGAATGCTACGCGTTATTATTTTTGACAAAAAATGTATCTTTCTTTATTAATTGTCTTTATTTTTAATATATGAAGCTAACATATAACATTCCCTGTCGCTTTATGTACATTTTAAGGGTTGTTCCTAATGCTTAGAATTATGAGTATATTTTGTTTTAATTTTAGTATTGACACGGCTTAGCCTTATTATATTATAATATTTAAAGTAAGATGTGCTGTCGAAGAAAATGTTTATGAACAATTTTCTAGCTTTTTAAATGTTTAAAGTTGGAAGATTGTGTATAACGTTTAGTTATCGATTTATAGTAAACATAATTATTACATTAAATACAGTAATAGATGTAAGTCGACAAATAATTTGTGATTTTTCTGTTCTAAAGCTTGATACTTTCAATTGTCTGGAATTATTTTCAAAACTAACAGCCGATTTAAGGTTATGGTTTCGCCATAACCTTAAATGGGCTGTTAGTTTTTTAGATGCGTTTAGATTTATATAAAAATAAATTTTCTACCGATCACTCTTTTGCATCTTACAAAGAATTAAATAACTGTCATATACCTACCTACCCTCAAAGTTCTAAAACAGAAAAATTATAATATGGCATAACTATATTGTAGTATTTTTTATCCGGAACTACCTTTATTTCGATATTCTAGCGAAATAATAAAGGTAAAGTTTTATTATTCTTTACAAAATATATAAATATAATGTTTATATATGAACTGTCATAAGACTCATTCGCTTTTACCTATGAAAATATGCTTAGATTATGTACTTGCCTAAATATCTAAATTTTTTTTGACCACTATAAACATATGCCCGCTCATAAGGAATATTTTCCATAAATTAAATTATGTGACTATTCGTAGAATTACATAACACTAGCTTAGCTACGTAGCTTCAAAATAAAATCTTTAGGTATATCGTAGATGTAGCAAGTATATAATCTAAAGGAAACAGTGTGCTTTAAAAATATATAATTATACTGACAACTAGAAGTGGTTAGGGAATATTCCATGTGCCAATATAATATGTGACAGGCATATCTGTCGTTTAGCCATATTTTATATAGCTAGATTTAGATGTATAAAAATATTATACTATTTTTTTAATGTTATGATTATCATGTATGTATTCCATTACATTGTGTAGATCGATGATAAATAATAAATAATGTATAATGATGCGCTTGTTTTATTATTTATGTATGTTTCATTTCCCCTTTTACTTTTATAGCCATAACACCAACATGCCAATAAATATTTATTGAGTTAACTTAACGCCTACGCTTAAATTTTAAATATTTAATGAGGCGTCGATCTTTACAGCTGTTTTCTAAAATATCTGAATTGTTGCGATGAAAAATAACACGCAAAAATGGCTAATTGGTAGAACAAGTTCCATCTGAAATGAATATTATAGCAACATGAGTCACATGATTGACTTCTTTTCTTGATATCGACTTCTCTTGGACAGCTTCATATTTGGACGTCCGGCTTGGATGGTAGTTTTCGTTTTTAGATGATAGGCCATGCTGCTCTAGTATATGAGAACTCTATGGTCTGGTTTGTCAGTCTCGCGATGTCACGGACACTGTTTCATCTGTAACGTATCTATCGGCGGGGTATTTTTGTGCGAACAGGTTTTCGGGTAACGCGGTGGCAATCATGTCCGTGCACGCGTTAGTCATCGCCTGTTCGACGTAATCTAAGGCTCAATTTATAAATGGAAGCGAATTTTTTGTACAAAGTATTGTGAACTTTATGTCAATTGTATAACATACAAACTAGTAGCTATAGGGGAATTCTCGAGAATGCGCGAGGATTCCCCGGAAAATGCGCGACCTTTTTTTGGCTCCTATTTAATTTGTATGTTATACAATTGACATAAAGTTCATTAGGCTATGTACAATTTCGTTGCAAAAAGTCGCTTCCATTCCATTCCGCGGCGGTATAAATTGAGGCTAAAGACCATTTCGAATATCGAACTAGGTACTATGTACTGCTAAAGCATAGGCCACATTGGGAGCGAAGCGAAGCAAAAAGAGGTTTGTTTCGTTTCGCTCATGTCTAGAGTTTGAGAGCTCGCAAGTTCGCATCGCATGGCCTCTCTTAGCTTTGTCGTTCGTGGTGTGGACCACAGTATAAAAAGACGCGATAACGTAGGTACCTACCTCATTTTGCTTCACTTCATTCCCAATATTGCCTGAGTTTAAGTCTTCATAGATACGAGCGGCGCTTACCTGTATGAACTGACTGACTGCCGTCAATACGCGACGATTTCAATGGCGTGTCGACTGTCGATGGCAGCTGCCATCGCGTCAACGGCAGCCACCATCGCGTCAACGGCAGCCACCATCGCATCTACGCCAGTCGCTGACACGCGACAACTGCAGCCGCCGATATGCTACAACGATAGCACTCGACAATGTGGCGCTCGTCTGTATGAACACTTAAACTACAATGTAAGAAAAAGAAAGTAGCATATTTACCCGGTTCGAGAATAGCGGATTTAAGTCAAAACGAGAAACATAATAATTATATCTATTAAATAGACCCTCTCCTGGTACACTGCTGATACAGCTGATACCACCTACGTCAACGAGGAAATAGATTTTTAAAATCCTTTTTAAAATACTAAATTACTCGGGATAAAAGATATCCTATTCTATATCCGTCCCCAAGCATGTCCGAAGCAAGCGCAATATCGTCTACGGTTAAATTGTGAAAAGGTAACAAACAGACCAACAACACACTTTCGCATTTATAATATTACATACGTATAATTAGTATTTGATGTATGGATAGCGGAGAGATGTTCGTGCTTCTGAATCGTGGACTACCCAAGACGCAATCGAATAAAATAAATAACACCGCGAGTTCAGCACGAGACCTCATGGGACTAATTTCGCTCACGGCGCGTTGATACAATGCGCGGAAGCAAACGGCCGTTCCGCGCTGGAAGATAAACGTGACGCGTAAAAGTTTAATACTAAGTAAACTTGGCAGCAAATAAATAGAAACTCTGGGGTCTATTTTTTCAAAGAAATCCATGCAAACATACCTACCTACTTACTACTGATTTCAAATAGATTTTTAATAGACTTATGTACATTTAAAAAGTTAAGGCCGCTCTCTTCACGCGCTTCTCCATACAAACGTATTACGCCTATTATTCTAATATTTGTCGCAATAGGTCTAAAGTTAAGCCAGATATCAATTTATATCTCCATTATCTATGCCATAAAATAAAAATATTAGTAAAATTATATTCATTTTGAAAGTTATGACGCTTGAAAAATCACTATTTTTGGGCAAATTTTGGGGCAACTTCGTGCGTAAATAAACTATATAAGAAACTAGAAAATTGAAAAACGACCGAAGTCTTATCATAGGTTACTTCATAATAATTACAAATGTCTTTAGTTCATGTAAAAAATTGCCAAATATTTGCTAAAATAGGCGAAATACCAAACCTAGATTTGCATCTTTTTACTTTGCCGTTTTTCACTAAAAATCATGATATCTCAAGAAAAATTTATTTATTTAATTAATTTATTATTTACTAGCTTCTGCCCGCGGCTTCGCCCGCGTGAATTTCGGTTTTTCACAAATCCCGAGGGAATCGTGGATTTCCGGTTCCCCTTCCAGCTACTTTCAAGGAAGTTTGCTATAGCCTAATCTACCTATAGCTGTAGCTATAAATTTCGGTTTTTCAAAATTCCATGGGAACTGTGGATTTTTCCAGGATAAAAAGTGCATCTGTATGCGTATGACAAGAGTTGCATGCAACTATTGTAATAATGTGCTATGTGAGCGTGATTTACCTAAGAAAAGTCAGCGCCATTTATCGCGTTTTTGGAAGTCTATATCTATTTTAGTCCCACAGGAATACTTTTCCGGGATAAAAAGTAGCCTATGTGTACCAGGGCATAATGTAGCTCCATTCAAAATTTCAGCCAACATACAGACACACACAAACTTTCACCTTTATAATATAGTGTGATACATTAATGGCTAACGTACCTGGAATTATTACAGCAAAGTAACTTAAAACTGGCACTAAACACTGACACTTAACACTTACACATGCACTAAATACTGAACCTAAACACTTGCACTAAACACTGGCACTAAACACTTGCACTAAGCACTTAAACTGAACACTTACACTAAACACTTGCACTTACACTAAGCACTTGCACTATCACTTGCACTAAACACTGGCACTAATCACTTGCACTAAACACTGGCACTAAACACTTGCACTAATCACTGGCACTAAACACTTGAACTAAACACTTACACTAATAAGTTGCACTAAATACTGAATATAAATACTTCACTAAACACTTGCACTAAACACTGGCACTAAACACTTGCACTATCACTTGCACTAAACACTTGTACTAAACACTGGCACTAAACACTGGCACTAAACACTTGCACTATCATTGCACTAAACACTGGCACTAAACACTTGCACTATCACTTGCACTAAACACTGGCACTAAACACTTGCACTAAACACTGGCACTAAGCACTGGCACTAAATACTTGCACTATCACTTGCACTAAACACTGACACTAAATACTTGCACTATCACTTGTACTAAACACTTGCACTATCACTTGCACTAAATACTGACACTAATAACTTGAACTAACACTGGCACTAAACACTTGCACTAAACACTTGAACTAAACACTGGCACTATCACTTGCACTAATTACTGGCACTAATCACTTGAACTAAACACTGGCACTAAACACTTGCAATATCACTGGCACTAAACACTGGCACTAATCACTTGCACTAAACACTTGAACTAAACACTTGCACTAAACACTTGAACTAAACACTGGTACTATCACTTGAACTAAATACTGGACTTGAACTAAACACCTCCACTAAACACGTGCACTATCACTTGCACTAAACACTGGCACTAATCACTTGCACTAAACACTGGTACTAAACACTTGAACTAAACACTTACACTAAACACTTGCACTAAACACTTGCACTAAACACTGGCACTAAACACTTGCACTAAGCACTTGCACTATACACTTGCACTAAACACTGGCACTAAACACTTGCGCTATCACTTGCACTAAATACTGAATCTAAACACTTTCACTAAACACTTGCACTAAACACTGGCACTAAATACTGGTACTAAACACTTTCACTAAGCACTTGAACTAAACACAACATAACTTCAAAAATATAACCTTCCTACCCCCATTTTACCCCCTTAGGGGAGGATTTTCGTGAAATCTTTTCTAGGCTGATATCTAAACCCTAGAATGAACCTACCTACTAAATTTCAAGTTGATAATAACAATAATATAAATTAAAAATTCCCATTAAAACTTTCATCCCCTATTTTACCACCCTTAAGGGAAGATTTTTCAAAATAAAATATACAGCTTTTTATTGTTTAAAACTAATAATCGAAATGCCGATTTTCAGGTCTGTAACTTTAAAAACATAGGACTTTCATACAAACTTTCTACCCCCATTTTACCCCCTTAGGGGAGGATTTTCGTGAAATCTTTTCTAGCCTTAGAATGAACCTACTTTCCAAATTTCAAGTTGATAATAACAATAACATAATTAAAACTTCCCATTAAAACTTTCATCCCCTATTTTACCACCCTTAAGGGAAGATTTTTTAAAATAAAATATACAGTTTTTTATTATTTAAAACTAATATGCCGATTTTCAGGTCTGTAACTTTAAAAACATAGGACTTTCATACAAACTTTCTACCCCCATTTTATCCCCTTAGGGGAGGATTTTAGGGATATTAAATAGCCTATAACCTGCCCCAAAAATTGGACTCCCAAATGCAAAAAGAATTTTTCAAATCCGACAGGTACTTCCAGAGATTAGCGCGTTCAAACAAACAAACAAACAAACAAACAAACAAACAAACTCTTCCGCTTTATTATATTAGTATAGATTTATGTATATATTTTTAGTACTCTTCTTTAATGAAGACGTCTCGCTCTCTAAATGCAGAAATCACTGTTTTAGACTCCACTCACCAACGATTTATCGATGCCATGGAGAGGGCTCTTAACTAAACGTTCTAGACTTGGCAGAAAATAAATCGAAACTATTTTTTCATATAAATAGATATAAACAATTAAAAATAGATGTACATATGTGTAATGTACTACTGATTTCAAACAGATTTTTAATGGACTTACAAGATTGGTCAGTGAGGAGCACATAGTTGGAACAACCGATAGTCGTTGGGATCCCAAGGTGTGAGGATGGCGACCTCGCACCGGAAAGTAATCCTCTAGCTAGATGGACAGACAACGTCAAACGAGGGGCCGCTGGATCCTAGCGGTGCATGTCCGCGGCGCGTGGAAGTCTCTACAGGATACCTGAGTTATCTCCAAATATTTAATAAATATTATCACAATATCACAATAATATTATCTATACTTAAAGGTGAAAGTTTGTGTGTGTGTGTGTGTGTATGTTTGTTCCTATCCTCAGCCGCAACTGCTGAACCGATTTGGCTGAAAATTAATGGAGATAACTTATGCCCTGACTTAACACATAGAGTAGGTACTTTTTATCCCGGAAAAGTATTCCTGTGGGACTAAAATAGATATAAACTTCCAAAAACGCCACAGAGGGCGCTGACTGTTCTTAGGTAAATCACGCTCACATAACACATTATTGCAATAGTTTGCTGTGTTGCATGCATTGGCAACACATAGGCTACTTTTTATCCTGGAAAAATGCACAGTTCCCACGGGATTTTGAAAAACCCGATATCGACTACAGCTATAGGTAGATTACTATAGCCTATAGTCCTTGATATACCTACTATGAATATACTATAATCCTTGATAGTAGGTATAAAGGTTGGAAAAGGGAGCGGGAACGGGAACCGGAAATTCACGCGGGCGAAGCCGCGAGCAGATGCTAGTTTAAAATAATAGAGTTGAACAGTGTCTATATGTGTCTATATGAAGTGCACGGCGTTTAAATTCATTTTCTGAAAAATCGTAGCCACTAAAAATATATAAATTACTATGACTAGGTACTTAGGTAGATCCTGTAACTAACATACATTAAGCAAGATCATTGCAACATAATTTTAACGGCGAAGACGTGAGTCATCCGTTTCGCGAAGATCCCATCTCAGATGTTATCTCTGTGTCCGACGGAAGCCTGCGCGGCGAGAAAGCTGCATTTTTATTCTGTAACTCACATAGCTTCCCACGACATACTTACCTATATCGCAATCATGAGGTGTACCTATGTACTACTCATCACTATTAAGAAATTAGTCATCTATTACGTACTTTTTTAATTTTTCATGATTATTGATATGACACATAAAATCCACGTTCTCTTTTATTTCTTACTAGCAACCCGCCGCGGCTTCGCACGGGTAGTCCCCCGCTACTATCCCAACATATATTTTGTTATTTATCTCAATGGGATTAGGCAGCATTTTTGGTGAAAACTGCCAGGCGACTTGACTTTTTCAATAATTATCGTCATATTTCAACCGACTCACAAAAAACCTTAAAAAGTTATACCTATACGATCTAAATCTTCCCGATGAATCACTCTGTCTATTGGTGAAAACCGCACGAAAATCCGTTCAGTAGTGTTTGAGTTTATCGCGAACATACTGACATGATGCGGCGGGGGACTTCGTTTTATAATATAGTAGTGATTGATTATATTTATGCATGCATGCATTTCTGCGTATCTGGGTGCACAGGCACAACTAAGCGTCAATTTACACCGCGGTGGAATGGAATGGAAGCGACTTTTTGCAACGAAATTGTACATAGGTAGCTAAATGAACTTTATGTCAATTGCATAACATACAAATTAAATAGGAGCCAAAAAAGGTCGCGCGTCTTCCGCGGAATTCTCGCGCATTCTCGAGAATTTTCCTATAGCTACTATTTTGTATGTTATACAATTGATATAAAGTTCACAATGCTTTGTACAAAAAATTCGTTTCCATTCCATTCCGCGGCGGTATAAATTGGGCCTAAGCCACGCTACTCCCGAGAGTAGAGCCAAATAAGGATTACACGTAGATACACGATGGTCAATGAGTGTAGAACTTTATAACAACAGCTGGTATGTCTGCCCTGTGTGGCCGATTGTAGGTGTTTACCCTAATGAGCCTCGTTCACACACATACTATGTTATAAGATAGGCACGTTGTTCATCATAGGTACGTATAAAAGGAAGCTTAGCCTTTATTGATTACCATTCTAGATAATTGTAGAGTCTAAGTACTTAGACTTATCACTACATAGTATAAAACAAAGTCGCTTTCTCTGTCCCTATATCCCTATGTCCCTATGTCCCTATGTCCCTATGTATGCTTAAATCTTTAAAACTACGCAACGGATTTTGATGCGGTTTTTTTAAATAGATAGAGTGATTCAAGAGGAAGGTTTATAAGTAGAAAAATTGGACCCGGTAGGTGGCGCTAATAGCGGGCAGGACGACGTCTGCCGGGTCCGCTAGTACACAATAATTGAAATGTAAGATAGACAAGTTCGTAAATTACACAAAAGAAAAGCTATACCTACTATAGTATGGATTTAAAAGATCTGGATTCGGCGAGCGAGCAGTGCATAAAAGAAGACGCATAGGTGGGTAATTCTCACGAAAAGTCAAACAGCTTTTTATCCTGGAAAAATCCACAGTTCCCGCAGGATTTTGAAAAATCCGAAATCTGTATCTACAGCTATAGGTAGATACAGATACAGCTATAGGTAATACCTATAGCAAACTACCTTGAAAGTAAGTATAAAGGTTGGAAAAGGGAGCGGGAACGGGAACCAGAAATCCACGATTCCCTCAGGATTTGTGAAAAACCGAAATTCACGCGGGCGAAGCCGCGGGCAAAAGCTAGTAAAAATATAACTGTCACTATTGTTTTCTTGTAATCTGCAGGTAATGTTTGGAAACAAGACAGTGATCCATAGGTTAATCGTATGTTAGCGCAGTGGTATTTTTGAACTGAAGTAGGTAGGTACCTACCTAGTGGCAATAGTGTAGTTGGCACGTCGCTACCGGATTTTCACTGTCTTACGTTGGCAGCACTGGCGTTACATGACATACTATTTCCAAACTTTACTACTTACATTCAGCATTTGCCTGATACTAGATACATATCAATCAATCAATACAATACATAGAACATTATATTAATTAATAGTAGATATGTCAGAGCAATCTTAATCGCGTGGCATATTAACATCTTATTCTTTATAAACACACAAATCCCACGCTATCAATCTACCTAATAATAAACCCTTTGAGAAAGAAAACCAAACACCGACAAATTAGTTTCGAAACATAAATTTCTAAGTTGGTTATTCGTATTCAAAAATCAATCGCTTTTAACAATAATATTAATATGCAAAACGAATATTTACTTCCTTTAACGATCGTAAAAACTATAAATTTTTATAATCGATTATTACATAGATTTTCTGTAAACGGATTCTACGTTTGAAGTCCTATAATTGCAGATAATAGTTTTATGGAACGGAAAAATATAAAGGTCCTTACACATTTGAGTCTTAAACGCCTGCTAAGGTTTTTCATTTTTTTTTATAGGAATAGCGGGCGACCGAGCAAGCAGGTCACCTGATGTTAAGTGATTACCGCCGCCCATGAACATTAGCAGCACCTGTGGAACCACTAATGCGTTGCCGGCTTTTGAGGAAGGGGACCGGCTATTCAGTTCGCTGCCGGAACACACGGATGCTTTGCGGCACATTACGGCTGAAGTGTGGTCGCTAGCCAAGCGGATTCGGGGTAGAATCCTGCCACAAAGCGGTGATACCATTGATACCATCTAGATTAAGTTGTGTGGTATCAGGCACAACGACCCGTAGAGGGGACTGAGAGCGTCAGGGCTTCGTTAGCATATTGGCAGGGTGCACCGCGCGCAGGTGAGGTTGACTTTGGCCACTTTTACACCCCAAAATATATAAATATAATATTCTACGGTACGTTTAATAACTGGAAAAAATAGGGACTGAAAACAATGATTTACCTAAAGAAATACTTTAAAACTCAGTGGCGCTCGGAGTCTCAGAGTTCTCAATGGAGCATTTAAATTAAATTAATAATGTATCTACTCATAGTTTTGATTAAAGTTTAAACAAGTGACTATCGACGACCTCCCTGGTGCAGTGGTAAACGCTGTGATCTTATAAGTGAGAGCTTTCGGGTTCGATTCTCGGCAGCTGTAATTTAGGAATTTATAATTTATGAATTATCTTTGGCCTGATATGGTGGGAGGCTTCGGCGATGACTACTTACCTTACTTACCATCTTATCGGC
The DNA here is from genome assembly GCA_920104075.1 of Melanargia galathea. Lineage (NCBI taxonomy): Eukaryota > Metazoa > Arthropoda > Insecta > Lepidoptera > Nymphalidae > Melanargia > Melanargia galathea. The sequence goes on from OV049876.1 coordinate 12,671,894, forward strand.
AAAGACCGAAAGATGCCGCGTAGAAACCCATTTAGGGTATGGCTAAAGGTGTGGTGTAGATACCTATGTCTACCTCTTCCAAATTAGCCCGCATCCATCTTTGACTGCAGAGAGATCGCCGTGCAATCAAATTAAACAAGTATAAATTGAAAATTTAAAAAAAACTCCCGACATTCGAAATTTTGTGGCGGCGGCCATCTTGGATTTGCATAGTGCCTACTAGTCAAGCCCTATCATTTGATACCCATATTAAGGGAGTTGTGAAACAATATGTAATCCGCCATTTTGTAGCGACGGCCATCTTGGATCGATTTTTATCAAACATAGCAACACTCTCAATTAATTCACTTTTCAAACAAAAAACCGCATTCAAATCCGTTCACCCGTTTAAGCGCTACAGGGGAACAGACAGACACACTGAACGTTTCGTTAATCTCCAAGTGTACACGTGTCTTATAATAAGTATGACGTGTTTATCAAGTATGACGGTAGATCCGTGAATGGTCCAGATGGATCGAGTTTTCAATGGTTTGCGTGTCTAAAGTCATCATTATAATAAACGCATGAAATTGAACGATTTGTTGTGTCAACATCCTCTAAATTCATCAAAGGAGATAATTATACCTAAACCTGCCGAATTTATGAATTGTTGCGTGTGTATTCAAATGTTAAAAGTTAATTGATTTTGATTATAGTTCACTGCATAATTACTAAGCGTTGATTTTTTTGTGTTTTTTGACGTAGATATAGGACGGCGGGCACGCTATATTTATGCTATATCTCTAATCCAGAAGATTCCACCACCACCACTATTATTATGTGATTAGTGTATTAATTACTCCTTTCCAAATAAATACAATCCATAGAATTTGAACCTATAGTATAGGATCCCGCTATACAACGACCTTCACCGGGATGTTTATTTGATGAAACATATATTATACATTGAACACAAAATTACTTTGCTATAATCCGCTAATAGTGACAAATTTGTAGGCACAACACCACACAAATTCACCACAAATTTAACTCGACGATCGTTTCGCTCCGACACCGGAGCATCTTCAGGAGATGAGACTTCACAACGGCTGATTGCAAAGTCTGCGACTGGACTGGACATCTCGGTGAAGGTCGTTGTATAGCGGGATTTTAGACCACTATGATCTTTCAAACTTTCGATCAACATTTACATGCACGAGTAGGTACCCACCTATCACCTATCATATTTATCACTGTTCGCCATTTCAGACTTTTACCCGTCTAGCTTAATTGAGCTAACTATATGGTTTTAAAATAGAGGAATTATTATTACAAGCTAACTATTATTATAACTTACGTGAGAGCTAGGATTGTGTAGAATAGAGGGTTGGTTAGTGAGCAAATGGTGTTTTAGTATTGAAACAAGATCCTTTCATGTTTATACGAAAATCCACATCCAGTGGCTGGCTGGAAGTGCATTTCATGACCATGTTCACAGAGTGCATCGGCCGAGCGCGTTAGGTTAATGTGTACTAGACTCTACACATCTATCGAAAGGCATATAATATATAATACACAATATATATTATTCATTAACCTTAAAGTAGGTACCTATCTACCTGGGGTGCTAGCCAGGTAACCTCCAGGTGTGCCTGGGTACTGCTGGTCCTCTTGGATACGCCCGAGGGAAAGAGCAGTATTCGGGCCGGTGCGCCCCGGTAACATGGTTAATAATTTTCCTACGGGGATATTGTTAGGCCAATGACCTGGCGGAGGGAGGTATCTCCGCGTGTCCCTCTGATTAGCAGAGGGCACTGCGGATGAAACTGGGGGTGAGGCACCCCGGGGCGGGGGGCAGCGATGCCCATCGCGGAAGGAAGAAAACCTCGTTAAAAAATTACGGGAGGGCGCGAGCCTCTGGAGGGACAGCCCAGAGGCGAGCGGGAGCCCCAGCTGGGGCGGCTGCCGGACACCTGGGATGCATACTTTGGGTTCCCCAGGCGTCCAGCACAGACAACATGAGGGTCATGCCGTGGTGGTTTTTGGTGGGTATACCTGGTTGGAGTCCCACATAACGTTCGTTCTGCCGCATTCGGCCGCAGAACGGGGGTACCTATAAAAGGTTTGCCACCACGTCAAAAAAAAAAGGTATCTATCTACCTAATGGTAGGTAACTTATTATCGCTACAATCAGATATGATAAGTACATTTATGATTTAGCAATAATAGGTAGGTAGGTATTAGGTATACCTACTCATTAGTCAAATCAATTGGTAATAACTAGGCAAAGCGATGATAAAATACGACCAAGCCTTCTACGGTTAGAATGTGCCATAAATTGATAAAATAAAACTGTCGTCCGTGTTGTTCTAATCTTATTTACATTTCCTAATTAGCTCAACGTTAGAATTTCTGAAGAGTTAGGTCATAATATTCATGAACTTTTGGCCGTTGAAATATATTTTCGTGCTGCATCGTATTTCATTCGGTAAATAATAAATTTATTTTTATTGTTTTTTCACCACATACCTACCTACTCGTTGAAATGAGCGCATAGCTACTTTGTTAATATTAAATTAGAAAATTAAGTATACATAATATTTATTTATGCCAAGCTTTTACCAGCGACTTCATGCGTAGGATAAATACCCCCAAAATAAAATAAAATATTATGCGTAAAGTTATAAAATATAATAGATACCTAAAATAGATATACTTTTTATGAGCATACTTTTAATAGAGTTCTTAAACTTGTGTAAAGGCAAGTTTAAGATTGCTTGTGGAATTTTATTGTAGAACATTACGCCCATTCCCACAAACGACTTTCGGACCTTCTTGAGGCGTAGTTGAGGAGTCACGAGGATAAAGGTATCCCAAGTAGCCGCGAACGTGTGTTATTAAGACAATCTTCATATTTCTATTGTTGTTATTGTTGTTGCTGTTATATGGATCGCGTGTGAGTGATGCGGTCGATCTGTTGTCGCGAGATTGTAGCCTGTGGTTGCTCCGAATCCGCCGTGAAATTGACTTTCGGAGAAACGCGCTTCTCGTATCAATGTTGTCGTTTATGTTGTATTGCGGTGACTGGAATTTTATGGTGATCCCGGTTTATGGTGGTTTAATCCTAATTTTAGGGTGTGTAAGCCTTACATTTTAATACAATATAATAATAATTGGCATTTGGATTCTGTTTCTGCCCGATTGTTGGCAAAGCACATGACAGTTAATTTTAGAATGCAGAGGTTTTAGTCCTACAGTACCTAGACTGAAACAGGCCTCTGATGATGATACCTAGAGTGGGAAGTAGGTGGACAGTTGTTATGGGGTTCGCTCGCTCATCGATTCTTGTCAAGTACAACCTACAACCCACAGGTATACAGGTAGTGCAGTATATCAGGCGGAGTTCTCTTATTGTCAGCGCCGAGGCCGCGGGCGACGCGGGCTATATGGCCGACGCGCGACGTCTCGCAAACGTTTGATGCACGGCTAGCGAACGTCGTGTCCGACAAGACGCCGTTCAACTCTTTAGTGCTTTTCATTCACGGGAATAAAACGAATTGAAATAGGGTTGACACCGAAGGTTTTAAGGAACCCGAAGGAATAAATCATCATCATCATCATGATCAACCCATTACCGGCTCACTACAGAGCACGGGTCTCCTCTCAGAGTGAGAAGGGTTTTGGCCACGCTGGCCAAGCGGATTGGCAGACTTCACATGCCTTTGAGAACGTTATGGAGAACTCTCAGGCATGCAGGTTTCCTCACGATGTTTTGCTTCACCGTTAAAGCAAGTGATATTTAAATACTTAAAACGCACATAACTCCGAAAAGTTAGAGGTGCGTGCCCGGGACCGAACCCACGACCTCCGATTAGAAGTCGGTCGTCCTAACCACTAGGCTATCACAGCTTTTTTTTAAGCGAAGGAATAAATAATTTTATTAAAACCTGTGATGTGTTCTCCAAACCTCACGTCAAATGTGTTGCCTCGTTGGTCTAGCGGTTTGCATGTTCGACTGGACGCGAGGTCATAGGTTCGATCCGCTGGTTGCGCCAACAAAATTGTTAAGTTTTCTGCACAAGAAATTCTCTGTACCAGCCCGGAGTTTATAGGTGGCTGCAGTGGTTCATCCCAGTACCTCGAAGAGATATTAGAGTTATTAGGTACAAGTGACTATAGTCGTCAAAGTCTGTCAGATCGAATCGGAACACCGCTGCAGCGTGGCGGGCTTAAGTCCTACAAGACAGGAGGCATGTGCCCTGCAGCGGGATGTTAAAGGGCTTTAGTTGTGGCGGAGGTAGTGTGGGTGCGGCTTGCATACTAGTTCGTAGGTTTCAGAGAGCGTCCGCGAATATTCGTGAACACGCACTTAGAAATCTTCAAGAAACTTGTGAAAATTCCATTGACATTGGTCAAGTGTGTATTTTTTAACATGTTATGATCTATAATATTATCATATTAATAATCCAAAATCAAAGTTTGCTTGTCTAAACAAACTTTTCTTTTGAGTTGGTTAACCTATCTATTATACAGTTTACATTCTTTATAGGCCAGGCCCGTGCCAAAAAAAAACCTTTATGTTGCAATGGGAAAACAGTGGGATTTTGTATTTGATTTAAAAATTTGTAAAGCTTTAGCTTCTATGGTTTGAGAGCAAATGTAAGTTCCCTTCATCACGAAGCTGTAAATGTATAGACAGCCCTAGTATGCGAAGAGATACATACGGGTACAAATTAATGTATCCAGAGCGGCCGACCGGGCCCATTGAATATATCGTGGGCCACACTAAGCGAGCGGCAGGCATGTGCAACATTGTGCATGTCGCGTGCCCAACTGCCCAGATAGAGTGTGCAGGCGTTGCCAAATGCAGAATGAATATTTTTATTTTTATATCAGATTTTTCATCTCAGTTGCCTCATCGACTGGCGAGGGTTGGCAGTCAGCTTCGCATCATCATGATCAACCCATTACCGGCTCACTACAGAGCACGGGTCTCCTCTCAGAGTGAGAAGGGTTTTTGGCCATAGTCTACCACGCTGGCCAAGCGGATTGGCAGACTTCACACACCTTTGAGAACGTTATGGAGAACTCTCAGACATGCAGGTTTCCTCACGATGTTTTCCTTCACCGTTGAAGCAAGTGATATTTAAATACTTAAAACGCACATAACTTCAAAAAGTTAGAGGTGCGTGCCCGGGATCGAACCCACGACCTCCGCTTAGAAGTCGGTCGTCCTAACCACTAGGCTATCACAGCTTCGCATACTCCTGTTTATTCTTCGCGAGGCGAAAGAGTTCGGCGACGTTCGCGTTGCCTGTCTACTCGCGGATGTAGCCAGGACTTTTATGCGACCCATGCCTCTTTAAACTCAGCAACTATTGCTATCATGGTAAATTGTAAGAGTTGGTATCTATCGTGCCTGAGTAGGTACCTACGTGTCCCAGATATGCGACTTTTTTCATCTTGATGGTCTGCAAAAGTTCGCGTTTATGATTGACGCGTCGCAGAACTTACTGCACATTCCATCTCCATTTTGGATTTTTATTATTTGGATACGTACGAATCAAATATTCTCAATGGATTGTTCTAGTTTAGTCCCATAAGTTTTGTAGCTTAGTTATAATACTCACCTATTGTATTTTCAGCCGATACATCTAAAAGTGATGGGCTCTGTTCGTTTCATCGATAATAATCAACAATAATTATCTTAGTCCTAAATTGACGTTCAAAAAGTGTACAGTGTACCAATTTTGAATAAAGTTTATTTGATTTGATTTGATTTGATTTATCAGTAATTATTAAATAATAAAAATATGAATTATTTTAGAGCACTTTAAACAGTGTTATCGGGCTGATTAAAAGTTACTTTACTTTTACGAAGCTCCGTTCAATTTGGATTATTTGCTTTTTAGTTCCATCAACATCGCTAATGTCACGGTAATTGATAGAGTTTATGTACCTACGTTTATTATGAATAAAATAATAGATACAATTTACATTTGTGCATACAATTATGATGTTGATTCAGAAGCTCTTTTTTTTTCGTTGGAAAGACTTCAAAGGAAATACAGGTAACCAATTAAGTAAGTAATTATTTTTGTAAGGTTTGCAATAAAGATACGACTCGACACAAATCCATCGAATTGGAAACAAGAAAAATCTATACAAGTAGAAAGTTGACACACAAGATCACCCACATAAATACATCGTATCCGTCTACAGTTAAAACAATCGACGGCACACAAAAATTTGACGCACGTGTTAACAATTAAATCTACAGTCCAACAAATCACCGCGTTCAACAACAATTATACGCGGTCACGGATATTACTAAACATATATAACGGGCCGACGGACAGATCTCAAATTATATATTAGATACGGTGGTTTCGCACCCACACATTTCCGCGTTTAAGTGCTTTAATGATCTGATATTATATTACAATATTGTGACTCGCCGCGGCCGGTCCCGTTGGTGGACCAGTCAATGGATGGATTTAATTGGAACTGAATGGAGCAGAAAGAACAAATATAATATTTTTTGATATTAATAATAATAGGCCACTAGTGATGTCAAGTGTGAAAAGGTTCAACAGGTTTTGTGTTTTATTAAGCAGTGAAAGATTAAACGCGCTGACTTTGAATATATAGAGTATTGCAGTCAAAATTAAAAATTCATTCCTAATTGGTTCTTTCATGACATTATATTTCCAAAACGACACTGCTGTATGGAAATTGGCTAGCCTCAGGCGAAAGCTTTCATCAAAAACTATACCTATCTTGGTTACGTAGAATATTGATCGATTCTAAATCTTAATTACTAAACCCACTTTACCGATAAAAAAACATCGACACTTGCGCGTCCCTGATTTTGAATATGTCGGGTATTAAAAAACAATTTAGGTAGTAATTTTTGTAGAAATAAGTAAATTAGTTTTGCAAAAATTGAACTGTGAGGATGTGCGAGTGTGCGCAAATTCGGATAAAAAAAAACTATAGTTAGCGCATTGATAGTTTTTTTCGGAAATGCACTTAATCTAATATACTTTTTTTTCCACTTTGCATCACTAGTAGTGAGTTTAATGGTAGGTGATAAAAAAACAATTTGAGGTGATGATTTTCGTGGCATTAAATTGGTTTTGCAAGAATTTAATTGTCGTCCAAAGGTTGAGGATGCGCGAGCGCGTCGCTTGCGAAAGATATTGAACGGTCCCGTGATGTTGTCGAGCGCGGGGCGGCGCGAGTACCGATCGCGACCCGCGTAGGCGGCGGCTTGTAGTGGTGTGAAAATAATTGAATGTTTTATCGATATCGATAGTTAAAAAACTCGCAAATTACTAAAATATTGCTGGAAGTTCTTAAAACTACTTATTATTTGCTATTCCGTATTTTATTTTACTTTGTGGCTAAATAATTTAGTTGTACACTGTGAAAGTGTCTAGAAAATGATCATTGATCATGTCCTAATTTGTTATTGGTTAATGTTGGTTACCAACCATCATAAGCATTGAATATCGGTGATGTACATCAATTGAGATAGAATAGACACCATAATGTAGTTATATGTCTCAATGTAGAATCTGTATGTAGAGTAGAACTAGCTGCTTGATACATAATAGGATTGCAGATTTAATAGCGGTTCGGCATTTAACTATAATCAATAGAACGCAGTTACAGTTGCGCAGACTTAACGTTAAATTGTAAAGACATAACAGTTGCACCTGCTGACTCAATATTATGTTTATGTAATTATGGCAGGCGAGGCAGTTTTGCTGATTCTTATTTCTTAAGAGTATCCTTAGATCTCTTGCATAATAGAAAAGAAGACGTAGGTATGAAGATATAAGTTTTTTCCACTGCCTCATTTTGTAAAGTTTTGAGCTAGTGAAATCTTAATTTGATGCTTAATAGTAGTTTATGAAACGGTTGCATAATAGAGGTTATTAAAACACGAGTGTTAGTTTAAAAAACGAACCGCAGGCGAGTTTTTTAATAGTATTACACGAGTGTTTTAATAACTAATTATGTAGAGTTTCATACACTACTTTATCTAAGCTCATCAATAGGTATCTTACGTATAAAAGAAAAGACTAAGAAATTAACAAAATTATTTATTATAATAAGTATTCATGTTTTGGATATTGCAATTTATAAATGTACTCAATTCTTCAGGGGAGAACGTTTTTGCATTTTTTCCCTTAAAGCCCTGCGATTTTCTTTTTAAAACAGCAATCAGTCTTGTGTATTTAATAATATCGATTTGGTTGTAGATACTCAATATACTTTTGAGCATTGAGTATTTAGCCCATAAGGACAAAGACTTAAATTTATTTGATAATTCTTGGAAATATGCTAGCATTACATTTTCTGAAAATGAAGTGGTTTTTCTCAAAATTTTCCAACTCATAAAATCTTGGTAACATTTATCGTAAATTTTCTTTGATTTTGCTGGCAAAAGATTATTTGTCATTCCCGATGCTATTTCCAGAATGTCTGGTGGAGTTAAATTCTCTTCAGTATCACTGCTAGATATTTTTCCGCGCAACAAAAATCACTTGCAAAATTTTGAGTTACAAAAACTGAATAGTAAATAAATAATAAATTAAAAATTTAAATAATAGGCGCCAAAATTCAATTGTCAATTTCGAATGTGCGGTGCGTGCAGTGCGTCTATGGTCAATTATGGTAGCACTACACTCTGTCCTCTGGCCGCATCTTGCTACCGCCACACTTTCGCAGTAGTAGTAATAGGGTAACTTTGATAGCGGGATAATCATTGTAAGTAACAAAATTAAACTAACTAACTATTGTAAACTAACTATTGTACCTATTTCTTTTAAAATGTTTCTTTTGTTTAATTTATGTTTTTTTGGTGTACAATAAAGTATTAAATAATAATAATAATAATAAACACCCGGCATGGCTCAAAAATACCAGAACCCAGTGCCTGTACTATAATGTAGAAAAAAATATTTTTTAACATTGTTTTGCAATAATTTCCTAACAAAGTAGTGTTATAATGAACTTTTTTAATTTTTTTTTTAAATATTATAAATGTATGTGAATAAAGTAGTCCAATATATGACACATTTTGATTTCATATTCGGAATTTTATGATATGAGAGTAGATAAAATATATTATTAAATTTATCGATATATTTGGAACCTCCCTGTTTTACTGAACCCGTAGCGGAGAGACCGGCGACATAAGGTCAAAATCGGTGCCATAAGAACGCGCCTTTAAATATATAGCCTTGTACGATAAATGGCGAAACGTCTAATGCTATTTCATTTACAGTCTTCCTTACAAAGACGGGGTTAACGTGGAGTTAAATCAATTAAATGTCGCCGAATGATATTTGATCTTGCTTCCTTACTTTCTTGCTGTCTCTGACTTTAAATTATAATAATCATAGGTAAATAGCTACTTAATTAAGTATTGACTTCAATTCCATTATATTATGTATATCAGAAAATAGGGAGGACTTTTGATTACTATTGACATTGTCGATAAAATTCAGTAATAATTAGTTATTGTGCTTTAGATAAACTTCCCTACATAAATATGGTGTGATTCTTCGGTAGCCATATTTTAAACAAACCGTAAAAAAAGTAATGCACAATAAAAATAACAGCAAAAAATATCTACTAACTACACTCTTAGTAAAAAAATAAAAGCTAGTAAAAAAACTTTTAGCTATTCCTGGCAAAAAATTAAAAAAAAAAATGATTGAAAAACAATATTGTCTAGAATCAATATTTGCACGTAATAAAATAAAAATTTATCGTGTCATAAATTTTGTCTATTATACTGAAAATATACTAAAATCAATAATAACAACGGACGAAAATCAATTTGACGATATTTAGAAATGACAAAAAGTCGATGATGTCCGTTGATTTGTCAATTTGATGGCTTCATTATGTTGATAAATGCTTGATACGCCCATCACTAATGAGCAGTTATGAGCAGTTATGTTAGTTATATTATGCAATATTTAATGGATTCAGGAAATTCTTTAGAGATGTAATCATAATATGTATATTTTTATTCAAGGCATTCTGATTGGATTTAATCATTGTTTAACATGCTATTGTGTATCTTTTTTTTTTTAAATGAGTTACGTATGTTTCAATGTAGGTACCTAATAAAAACTCTCTTTTGTGGTTTTTTTATTACGAACTTTTCTACGGTATGCGTACTATATTATGGAGTTTGGTGGAATTTGATGAAAAAATGATTTAATAATCAATATTATTCTATCGGGAATAATGTTGATTAATTATTATAGAATATGTATATCCGCATCTGGTGTTTCATAGGAAAAAATTAAGTATACTCAGTGGCACGGGAGTGCTGTGTACCACTTCAAACTAGTCAGTTACAGTAACTAAATTTCCCGTGGTACTACCAGTAGTATATCACCGGTAGTACCACGGTAAGCAGCGACAGTACGCAAGTCGTACATACATAGACAAACACGTTCTACTTACTACATAGTTCTACGAACTCACGCAAACATATTTACGCTCAATCCGTACAGACAGAATTAAGCCGTAGGATTAGCACATTAAGGTTACAAATGCGTCGCATCGGTCGCTTACCTCGCACATCGTTGTATCTGTTCGCTTATTTCACACATCGTTGCACTGTCGACATCCTCGCCTACAGCGCGGCGACAAGGTCACGCGTACACCACACTTCTAGTGCCTATTATTCAGAGTTCTGTGCTCAGTGGACATTTTCTTGTCTTAGGCTCAATTTATACCGCCGAGGAATGGAATGGAAGCGACTTTTTGCAACGAAATTGTACATAGCCTAATGAACTTTATCTCAATTGTATAACATACAAAATTAAATAGGAGCCAAAAAAGGTCGCGCGTCTTCCGGGGAATCCTCGCGCATTCTCGAGAATTCCCCTATAGCTACTAGTTTGTATGTTATACAATTGACATAAAGTTCACAATGCTTTGTACAAAAAATTCGCTTCCATTCCATTCCGCGGCGGTATAAATTGAGCCTTAGGGCCGGACCGCACTTACGCGACGTGCAGCGCCGCGTAAGTGCGGTCCGGCCCTTATAGTCACGGCCGGATAGAGATCAGGCTCAGGACCGGCGGCTTTACACGCACTCCGAGGCACGAGGGTGTGCCAACGTGTGACACAGCCAAACTAACTTCCCTAGACTGAAATTTAGGGGACATTTCAGTCTAGGGAATTCAAAATTCAAAAATAATTTCGTCGCACATTTCTCTTTAGCTGAACGTGAGACGCAAATGTCATGATTCGCAGCCGACCAAAGAGGCAGGTATAGATCGACCAGAATGTCATGAAAAATAGGGAAATGAAATTCCAAGGTTAGCAACACTACGGCTGCGCTAGCGATAAACAAAGTAACTGACATTTTTTGTGAAATTGACTTTTTGCATTAACAAAAGTTTTATGTCGAGTAGTTTTTTACCACAGTTTAATATTTCAAATAACTTGAACCGTTTACTGAAATTTAAATTGCCCAAACAAAGTAACTCACTCTCACTAACCCGGAATATAAATGCAAAAACCAAGTAAACAACAAGCACAACACAAAAACAAAGTAATTGGATGTTGATTACTTTGTTTTTGTATTTAAAATGCTGTTGCTTGATTTTTCGTTTCGTGAAACGATCCCAGGTAAGGTGTTCTGAATGAAATTACTTTGTTTATCACTAGGGCAGCCGAGTTAACCTAGTGTTGCTTACTACAAAATTTAATTCCCCTATTTTTCATGAGATTCTGGTCGATCTATAATATCCATAGGACGTTGTGTAGGGCTGTCAGCAGGCCCTTTTATCGAACTCATATCGCTCACATTGAATGTTGTATGGCGCGGTATCCGCGGTGCGGACGCGCCCTTGCGTCCCCGCCCCCCATTGTTTTGTATCACAATAATTTGTTAGCAAATCAAAGGGATTCGAACAATCGGATGTTTTTCAATTGATTCGAAAAGGGTCATTTATTGAATGTACGATTGCGGCGGGATATGTGTGATTGATGTTTGTATTTTTTTAACATATAATTTTGAGAAAGATGTTGTTCCTTTGTACCTAAAATTTTCTTCAAGCAATTGTTTCTAAGTAGGCTTAGCCCTCATACGCATTAGCGGTCAACCGCGTAGGCGCTTTTATATTTTTATATGCAACCGCTCATTTTGTACGCACTAAACCGCGACGAAATTCTATGAAGAGGCAAGCCGCGCGGGCAGCCGCGTACGCGGTTGACCGCTAATGCGTATGAGGGCTTAGGTGCAATACCTACTTAACGTAATTCAAAACGCGCATCGAATTCGTAATATACATAATATGTATTGCTAGTAGTAAGTACCTACCTATTTATCAACAACAAAAATAACGTTATTTGTAATGTATTCTTTATATTGCACACCAACGCATATACCTATACAGGAAAGAATGATATATTTTGGAACTGGAAGTACCTAGTTACCTATCTACATATTTACATAATTATATGCTTTCTTTAACTTTCCCAAAGAACTCTAATTTCTGAACTACTCTAAAGTCGTAAAATGGAACAACACAATACAAATCAATTCACGTTAAAGCAAAAAGCGTAACAAACAAAAATAGCCTTTGGCGACTCGTTATTAAAGTTGACGATTTATTCCTTTTGAACGCGTAATTCTGGTAGCAGGTCTTTACTCTACTCCAGATTAAAAAACCATAAGTGACAATTTTGAATACCGTAAAATGTACCCTATACACGAAATTTTAAGAGTGGTTTTTGTATGGTTTGAAGGCAGGTAAGACCAGTAGCCCGAGGACAATAAGCGATCCGTCATTGAGTTAGATAGGTGGGATGATTACACCGTTTCGTACAATGCCGTGGGACAATTTGAATATAAAGCAGCCACGGAATAAGGCTGTTCTCACTAAATTGCTGTTTCGTCGTTTTATACGCCTCAGGGATTTTTTTAAGCTGTCGGCATTTTGCTGACTTTTTTTTAATTTTTTTATTTAACTACAAGTTGAAGTTGACTGCAATTTCACCTGATGGTAAGTGATGATGCAGTCTGAGATGGAAGCGGGCTAACTTGGAAGAGGTATGTATACCCCTGATCGGTTTTACACGGCATCGTAACGGAGCGCTAAATCGCTTGGCGGCACGGCTTTGCCGGTAAGGTGGTAACCAGCCACGGCTTAAGACTCCCACCAGACCAGACCGGAGACAATTTAGAAATTATAAAATCCCAAATTACCGCTGCCGGGAATCGAACCCGGGGCCTCCCGCTTATAAGATCAGTAGGCCTACTACAATCTTTAATCTAACGATCCAATTCCGATGCTATTCAATATCGGTGCTTAAAATAAATCGCATTGAATTCGTACCATGAAGTATCTTTTTGTTTCTATATTTTTATACTAGGTTTTTGTTTCGTTCATGACGTCATGACGTCTATTGGTCGTATAAAAGAGTTCATGGTACGAAATAGCGATTCAGTTCAGTTTAGGTCTTTAATTGAGTCGCGATTATAGTTGATGGTAGACCCACAGAGCGCTCAACACTGCGTCAAAAACTCTGAAATATATTTTGAAAGTTTTTGCACCTCAATAAAGCAATATTGTAAAGTTGCAAAAATCTACATAACTATAAGCGGTGAAGAGTTCGGTATACCTTTCGGGGGTCCGGGTTCGATCCCGGCACGCACCTCAATTTTTCGGAGTTATGTGCGTTTTAACTTTTAACTTAAGTAATTAAATATCACTCGCTTTAACGGTGAAGGAAAACATCGTGAGGAAACCTGCACGCCTGATAGTTCTCAATAATGTTCTAAAAGGTGTGTGAAGTCTACCAATCCGCACTTGGTCAGCGTGGTGGACTACGGCCTTAACCGTTCTCACCCGTCTCGCCCTGTAGAGGGCCAGTAATGGGTAAGAACTCTCATGCATGTTTCATCACGAAGTTTTCCTTCGCCGTTAAAGCGAGTGATATGATTTATTTAACTACTTAGAACCAACATCTCAGGAAACAAACTCCGAAAAGTTGGGTGTCTAACTCGGTCCTCCGAAAGGGATACTAAATTTTTAACCACAGGCTATCAACGCTATCGACTTGTGACACCATAGACATGATGAATTATTTTTCTTTCTTCTTTCAGTAATAATAATTGTATCGGAAATTACCGAATCGAGTTTGATGAAACTTGCACTGTTCCCTAAGTTGAAGTAAATTCAAGCCCATAAAAAAAGAATGTTCCCAATCCGATCAATAGATTCGGAGAAATCCGCGGACAAAAATACATGCATCTATGAAATTTTGTATATTTGTTCGGAGGCCCATAAAACTAATCTTTATTTATGTGAATATTTTGCAGTTATAATTAATAATTAAATACATTTTACATACCTATTTACTGTTTACATTATTACATACATACTGTCGAATTGATAACCTCCGTTTTTTGAAGTCGGTTAAAAACACGCGTAACCCGTCAATGCGGCCCGGGGCCGTTTCCACCGTCCGCGTCGATATTTCGGTGCACCGTATATCACGCTAATGTTATCGGCGACCCGCTGTCCGCGTGATGCATTGCGCCTGCGCTCCGTTGGATTAACGAAATTAATTTGTAGCAGCTGCGATTGAGACGACATTCTTTTATACATTTTTATATGAATACCTCCTTGGAATCTTTACAAGCAAACCCTTTAATGTGATTAGGGAATAATATTATATTCGTTATCGTTTTTGCGGAAAAAACATCGTTAATTTAATTGGGGCTCATTAATTCTACCGCGAGGTATAAGAAAATTGTATCTACAGTCTTTGGTTATTTACATTAATGTTTCCCTGACCAAATATAATATTGGCCGTGGCAGTAGATCTCACCGGAGTATAGCCAAATACGCACTCTATTCCCTCACTCACCTCTTAAAAATATTGGGTGAAATGTCGTAAATTCATTGAGCCTAAAAATACTAGATATATTAGGTACTACTTACTTACTAGGTTATATTTTTGTCTTTTAGGCTTGTACCTACCTACTTCTTGACTTAAACCAGGCGTAGGTTAGGTAGAGGCTAGCTAGTTTATCTGCTATGAATAGGCCCAAGTCCCCCTCGAAATAAAGGTTGGGCAGAATTTTAAAGGTGTTGAAAAAATATTACAAAAAAAAAGTGCCAATAAATAGAAAATAAAGTCGTTTCACGGTGAAAGCACATTCCTAATTGACAAAGGTGCTTGAATAGATATGTTCGAAGCTTCCAAAACCGTAATTTAGATAAAGACGTGTGTCCCAACACTGCATAAATACGACATGTCAAAATAATCTTATCGGGTGACCACCTTGGTGCTTCGGAATTAATGGAGACCAATATTACGGCACCAGATTTTGTTTTCATAAAATTTATTTGCGTAGGTAAAAAATGATTTTTCGTTACATTTGCTCGTAAAATGGATCTTATTACACCACTGTCAAAACTGTGAAGTAGGCTTTTACCACACAAGTGCGATTAATGGTCAATAGAATACAATATTTATTATTTTCACCATTTTAATTTTGTATTTTTTTTAAAGAAGAGCGGGCAACTGAGCAAGCGGGTCACCTGATGATAAGTGATTACCGCCGCCCATGAACATTAGCAGCAACTGAGGAACCACTAATGCGTTGCCGGCTTTTGATGAAGGGGACTGGCTCTTCAGCTCGCTGCCGGAACACACGGATGCTTTGCGGCAGATTACGGCTGAAGTGTGGTCGATAGCCAGGCGGATTCGGTGTAGGATCCTACCACAAAGCGATTGTATGTTAAACGTTGTATGATGCACGTGCGCATTGAAATCTTAAGTCCCGGCGCCCCCCCTCGGATTTCGATTGCGGGTCCGGCATTGCATCTCGTAATTTTTTACTTACCCTTATTAATTAATAGTAATACGATATTATGATAAAACGTGTATTGTATATTATTTTATCAGATAATGTACAATACACTTGATTATTGAACTTAAAAAAAAACAGAATAATAGAATAGAAACTCAACCTAAGACACTACGAACTACAAAATATACGTACTTATATTGTAGACACTAGGCATTTTTTTTAAACCGGCGTTTCAGTGTTTAAACTGTAACTACCTCAACTCAGCTGAAAAGACTGCTTTCAACACGATTTAGTTATACAAAAGGTAGGTATAAAATTATAATTGGGTTTGCACTACTATGTACGTGGTGCACAAAATCAACTATTGGTGATATTATCTTCATTCTCAGGTGATTACTGCTAAAGATCAGTCTGTTACGTGGCCCGGAGTTCTATGTTCATTTAGATAGGTATGTACAAGTCTATGTTTATGACAGTAACGAATTGGATAGAAAGTCTAGCGTTGTGATCATCACGCGAACAAAATTGCGGCATCCTTAATAGTGCCATAATAAAATTATTTCACCGAAGGAGTTGTATTTATATTACCTTTATGGGTTGTTAATATTATTGTGCCCCTAGCCCTTCGGTAAAACTAGTTAATTATACGATCACAGTCAATAATGATTACTGACCTTATATAATCATCAATAGAACCGATCGCCGGACAAAGGGGTCCGTCGGAACGGCTTCCCCCTTCGTAAAAAACAAAGCCAATTTGGCCTAATAAAGTATAATTAGAAAACAAATTTTATAGACGCCCCCTTAACGCGTGTTACCGCGAGTTTTAATTAATCAAATCGTTTTTATTGTGCAGTCGGTACTGTGGCATAATAGTGACCCGTTATATGGTGAGGTGCTTTTTCTATTGAGTGATTTGTTCCGCATGCGATTTGGGGTTAAATCGGTTGCCGCTTTAGGAACATTGCAAGGTGGATATAACAAAAGCATTCTACTATCTACTATGAGATAAGAAATATCTTCTATATATAGAATAGAATAGAATAGAATAGAATAGAATAGAATAGAATAGAAAAGTTTTTTTATTCAAATAAACTTTTACAAGTGCTTTTGAATCGTCGATTGAGTCTACCACAGGTTCGGAATGCAGTTCCAGCCGAGAAGAACCTGCAAGAAACTCGGCGGTTGCTCTTTTTTAAAAATAACATTATAACAATTATTATTATTAATGTACATGATTGAAATGCCGTCTCGCGCATTGCTGGAACGAGTTAAATCCAAGCTTTTTTATCGTTTATATAATCTTCAATTGTATATCTTTTTTTATGAGCATACTTTTAATAAAGTTCTTAAACTTGTGTAAAGGCAAGTCTAAGACATATTTTTTATTCAGATAAACTTTTACAAGTGCTTTTGAATCGACAAATGAATCTACCACTGGTTCGGAAAGGTGCTTAGGTACAATTCTACACGTTAAGAAGGGCAGACAAAAGTAGCCCCATTTCCGACGGCGGCACCCGTTCACGAGCATGACGCATGATCCAGCCATTGCTTCGCTCAACCATATTTGAGGGAACGTAACAATATAATAATATATATAAAAGAAAGTCGTGTTAGTTACACTATTTATAACTCAAGAACGGCTTTACCGATTTGGACGAAAGGTGTAGAGGTAGAAAAGGCCTTGGAAAAGGACATAGGGCACTTTTTATCCCGGAAAATTAAAGAGTTCCCAAGGGATTTTTAAAAAATATTTTCCCATACAAAATGTTCATGGGTTTCGTAACTGTCGAATATTTATTGTTCATCCCGTCGATACGGCAAACTCTCTCGCAAACCTACTTATATAATTCTTCCATAGAAACGTGTGTTTGTCATCTAACTCCTCCTAAACGGCTGGACCGATTTGGATGAAATTTTGTGTGTATATTTCAATGGGTTCCTGAATGATTTGAAAACAAGTATAATATAATATAATAAATACAGGGTAAGTATAGGTAACCTACCGGGTCTCGGTAGGTGATGCTGATGTCGGTATGTCACCACCGGGCAGGACGAAGTCTGCGGGATCCACTAGTTAAGAAATAATTTAAACGCAGTTATAGGTATGTAATAAGTAAGTATTCCAAAACATTTTCATATGGAGATAATGTAGGTAATTCTGTTTTATTAAAAAGGTATGAAATCGGACTAAACGCATCATACAATATTATTAAATAGTAATTATACAATCCGTACCGAATCACAATAGTTTTAATTATGCGTTTCTACGAATGCTGTAGAAAAACTCGACTAAGGGTTCCGCAGCGATTTAAAAAAAAAATAAACCTCTTCCTTATTTTTCGTTGTGGATAAAATGTGTCTGCTGACCACAATTTCTCCTGAAGGCAAGCAGTTGTTTTTTTATTAATCTATAACATTATAACTACAAGTATAAATTGAAAATTTAAAAAAACCCCGACATTCACCATTTTGTGGCGGCGGCCATCTTGGATTTACATAGTGCTATTCTACTAGTTAAGCCCTTTCATTTGATACCCATATTAAGAGAGTTGTGACAAAATATGTAATCCGCCATTTTGTAGCGGCGGCCATCTTGGGTCGATTTTCATCAAACATAGCACTCACGACTAACTTACCTTTCAAACAAAAAAAAGCCGCATTCAAATCGGTCCACCCGTTTGAGCGCTACAGGGGAACAGACAGACACACTCACACACACACACACACACACACAGACATGTCAAACTTATAACACCCCGTCGTTTTTGCGTCGGGGGTTAAAAATAGACCACTGAACCCCAACAAGCGTGCTATTTTGATCCTACCATCCTACATCCGTATTGAAATGCATCAGCCGACATCGCACACTACAACAGCCCCACACTTATCAAACACACCGATGTATAATTAAAATTGTTGGTCGGTCCGTCAAAACGTCTCCAGTGGCATGTGACGGGAACCGACAACACATAGAACCCATTATTACGCCTTCACAGGTTGCGTAAAGGCTGGTAATTATTTATTGTGTTTTTGGGAATATTTTTGTTCTATTTTAATAGAAACAAGAGCTCTATAAATGTTGACTAGCTGATGCCCGCGGCTTCGTCTAATCTGATTTCTCTCTCTGCGTTGTTTTGCTAACTGCTGCGGGTCGCAACCAGTACACTCAGTATGTGTACGTCTTTGCACATCGCGACAACGTTGATACACTAACGTCAAAGTAAAATGACTCTTAACCACATTGTTTTTACGCCTGAATTCATCTATACATCTACAGGCAGCCCTGCAAGTAGAAAATTTGCGAAATAAGAATCAAACTTCGTTTGTATGGGGCGCACATGGCAGTGCTTAAGGGTGACTTCTTTTAAGGGAGACCTGCAATCTTCCTGCCACCCGACGATACAGCCAATTTTCGTATGTCATCATTCCATCTAGTCGGCTGCCCTACACTCCGCTTGCATATCACAACTAATTAATAACACCCCGCATTTTTACGTCTAGTTTTTATTTTTAAATGTCAATAAAATACAAGATTGCCATCAGATACAGCAGGCTCCGTAATCATTTTAAATGCACTATTTTTAAAACAATCTTCTATTTGAGCGTAAAACTCATTCAAGTATACTAATCTAAGTTTATTGATGAGTAGACCACCTCAATCAGTACAAGCGAAAGCCATTAAGGGCGAAACAAACTTGCGATAATTGGCAAATTTTTTTTTGCTCTCCGTCTCTACATGATTGACGTGACCACTACATCTTTTTGACAGCTCTGAAGTGTTTTATTTGAACGATCTCTTATACAGAGTGTTTCACATGAGAAGGACATTATTTAGTTAATGATTAGTAATATTTGAGAAAGTATAACTTTTATTAGGTATGTCTTTTTAAATTAGCACAGAGAAAAATGCAAAATTCATCGTGCCCTCAGTTACAATAATATATTTGTAAAAAATATACTTTACGCAAAGCTTGCGTTACGATTACGAGCTGGTACGACGATTGGACACCGGTTATGGTTTGAACAGTTGACTTTTGGATTTTAGTTCACTCCTTGTTCGCTGAGCTATTGAGGGTCAATACAAGTTTGTTTGTGTATTTGCTTATAACTAACATGATAACAAGGACTGTTAATATGTATATCACATTAAAACACAACACGGATAAAGTTGCGAGCAATTGCTAGTTAAATATAATTGTTAGGTAGTTTGCTGTTTGTACGTTCTATTAACATACATTTCAAGTAGATTATTGAATCCTATTTTCAACATGATAGACAATATTATTTATTTCAAGTGGCTGTATAAAGTACCATAATATTATGCGAGCAGAAGGAGTTTCATGATCAACCCATTACCGGCTCACTACAGAGCACGGGTCTCCTATCAGAGTGAGAAGGGTTTTGGCCATAGTCTACCACGCTGGCCAAGCGGATTGGCAGACTTCACACACCTTTGAGAACGTTATGGAGAACTCTCAGGCATGCAGGTTTCCTCACGATGTTTTCCTTCACCGTTAAAGCAAGTGATATTTAAATACTTAAAACGCACATAACGAAAAGTAAGAGGTGCGTGCCCGGGATCGAACCCACGACCTCCGATTAGAAGTCGGTCGTCCTAACCACTAGGCTATCACAGAGAAGGGGTTTGGTTTAAGAAGAATATATATTTCAAAGTAAACGGTTTTATAACATCCTGTATAGAGCGCTCGCTCTACAGATGCGTATCGATACATTAACGACGGGTAATCGAGCAAACTTCGCAACCACAAAAAAGTGTAACAGAAGCCGGTATGCGCGAGCCCTAATGACCGCTCCTTAGTTCCATTAACCGAGTCAAATATAACGAAGCGGATAATTGCGAATTTGTCTGCATTTCCTTTTGTTATGGCGTCTTAAATAAAAAGATTCATAAAAACTGTCTGTATGAATCGACCCTTATTATTATAGGTCCTGCCAAGTAGTCGATCGATTTGTTTTTCTATGAGCTGGTGATAATAATATAACCTACTGAGTGAAAATGATATTATGTGAATTTCGATTATTTACTTTTCAATGGCGACCTCACACCGGAAGTTGGCAGACACCCACACTAAGTGAACAGATGACATCAAAGGATAGCAGGGACTAGGGAGCCGCTTCAAGCAGCCACAAGTGCCGCAAGACCGCGGCGTATGCAAGTCTCTACAAGGACCTGTGTCCAGCAGTGGACGTGGATATTTGAGGGTATTTTTACCAGAGTTAATCTATAATACAAGCAGTGTTAAACAAATGTCTTGAATGATCCATATGTAGATATCAACGATGGCTACGAGGCAGTTATTGGATGTGCCAATGATAGAACCAAGTATGCACTTCCTAATAACATTTGAGCGATTTCTTCCTCAGGTAAAAACTTATATTATCATAATGTCAGATTTTGTTATTTTGACCTAACCCTTATTTCCACCCGATCTGATGATTTTTAAATAACAGATTAGATATTAGAAGTTCCTTTATTTAGCTTTATTCTGTGAATTGTCGACGAAACGACGAAACGAAACGACGTGTTTGACTAGACTAAAATAGATTTTTTCATCGGGTGAAAATATGAAAGCCAAAACTTCTGAGAAAAAAAAACCATTTAAATCCGACAGCAAAATCGCCCATCATTGCTATCCCAGAATCGATCATATCGAAGCTACTGCATAACCACTGGATACATTCAAACAATAAAATGTATCTATCACTCACCCCCCGTATAATTATGCAGTCGAGAACCTTTTAAGAAGTCATTTCTAAGAAGATCGTGGGACCTGACTCCGTGTAACGTATTGGCGGCCAATCATAGCATAATTACTAGGTTTGGGTATCACCCGCGACGGACATCGACAGCGCATTAGGCTTGAGGTCAGATTTCGGCCATTTTGAAGGTATTGTCAGGAGAAAGACCTCCTGTTTTTTTTGCTTCTCATGACCTTTTATTTGGGAATTTCATAAGCCCAATTTTGTAATGTCAAAAACACCGAAATCTTTTGCTTCTCAAATAAAGTTCATGCAGGTATTTAGGCTGAAACTATCAAATCCTCTTCTTTAGAAGGAAACCTTACATTATGTAGATTCCGGCATTCGTATATTGTGTTCATAATATCTTCTCCTTCTAAACGGCTTAACCGATTTTGATTTTTTTTTTGTACTTATGTGGTTACCTTTATCATAATTATGTTCTATGTATAAAATTTAAACTCCACGCTTAAAACTGGCACCTTAACATAAAAGGTTTAACAATTCTTAACTAAAATAGGTCCTACTCACCTAATCAAATTGTTAAGAAAAGAAAGATGCACATACTCTACTAAAGACTGAATCTGCACCAAATGACTTAGGTGGTAACTAAAATTAAAGTTTTTAATTTTTACGTATAAAAACTGCAAGCAAAAAACTAGTTTCGACAAAGTCCTATCCATCAAGCTAGTAATAAGCCTGCATCGGATCTGCCAGATCAGATCAGACGTTGGAGAGCAGTCAAGCAGCGATCTGGAACACACCACTCGCTAGCTATTTGTCCACAAGATAGCGAGGCGCTACGTGTGTAGGGTGACACTATGCAGTAGCACTTCATTTTTGTGTTGAATTTAAGTTGAAACAATACACAACAAACAGTAAACACAGTAAATCAATTTGTCGCATATGAATCTACAGAACGACAGATTAGTAATGGAAGGTCCGCAGAGTACTTCTAGAAGAGCAACGCTCATTGCTTCAAGCGGAACAGTCTCTTCTAGTTGACATCCTGTAGGTACAAGCTGCATTGACTGTTCACAATCTGTATTACATGCGATTAAAGTATGGTAGCGGTTAAGGTTGAACATCAAATAATAATTACAATAAGAGCAAAAGTTTCAGCAAACGTCTAAACAAAAAAACTAGAAAAGGAAAACTAGTCTCATTGTAAAAGAGGTGAGCTTTTCCTCTGAATCAAAGTGGTGCCGAGTAATTTATTAAAAGAAAACGTCTTTCCTTTTTCTTCGTAACCACGAGATTCTTTCACTTTATGTACTTCACGCATCTAACCGCTATTTTCACTATTTGTTAAACTGCTATTTTCACATTATCACTGTTTCAATAGCTTCAATAGTTCAACTGGCAGAAAGTGGACTAAAATCCGAAAAGTTGACAGTTCAAACACCATCTGGTGCACTTATGTCATACCCTCTTCTAACGCAAGCTTAATTTGGAGGGGAAAGGGAAATATTTTTTTTACAAAGTTGATTTTTCTTACAAAGTTGATTGGTGAGCAGAATCCATGTGTGTGTGTGTCTCTCTCTGTGTGTTTTATCTCCACACTTCTCTCAGTCTTCATTTCAGTGGAAATGCTCCCTAAATATTGTCAATGTTTGTCTCGACTTTGTCCCGCGTGTGTCTTAAATTGTCAATCCATTTTTTAACAATATTATTTTATTTTATTCTTCATTGCATAACGCCGTCCAGCACAGGTACAAAAGAGGTACAAAATAAATATTGTCAGTGTAATACGTCCCGGCTTTGAAGCAAAGCTAGGACATAATCGACTGGAAATGCGTCAAACTTCACTTGTTTATCACTGAGTTTTGACTTTTTGCTCACAATCAGTTAACTTAGGTACTTGACTTCTACAAACATTCTGATTGCTGTAGTAATATATTTTGAGCATACATAATATACTTTTCGGATAATACCTATTCGGCGCGGCGATGAGAAAATTACCTTTTGAAACAAATAAAACAATATAAGTATAATATTCCACAGGATTTTGTATTCGTTTTGTTGCAAATTTTTCTAGAACACCTATGTCAACATTTAGATGATTGTGTAGTAAAAACGATATTTTTTCAACTTGACCCTGCTGGGATTGATACTCCGACCTTTTCTTTCTACGACAATCGTTATGATGTTTTGAATGTGCAAAAATGTTTTACACACAGCCATACCCAGGCCATCAAGAAATCATTTACTAGCTCTCAACATAGTTGGGAACATTGTATTATATTAATTAGATATTCTTAATAAGTAACACTGCAAAATCCACAACAATATAAGTCGGCTCGTTTACTTGAAGCCTTAAATGGCAATTGATTCCAACAGAGGGATGGGTTTATGACTGTGCGAATGGTCGTTTTATTTTGCCTCGTTAAATGTCGTTTGTCTGTTTAAAGGGTTTACGTTTTCTAGATAATGTGGAGAGCTTATTAATAAGCATATTTGCCTTGAAACTAAAAGCATGGTTAGACGTAGGTAGGTATTTTTAAAACTATCATTTTTTTAAGAATACCCTCGAGAAAGAGATTAACCGCCAAATTAAATTCAGCTGGGCAGTGTTCGCGAAACTTCAAGATGTTTTATCGTCCAAAAACCCTCAGTGCCTGAAGACCACACTACATATCCACATTATGATATCATGATCATCATCAAATTGCACCGTCAATTCCGATCATTGGTGATGACATAAAACACATTGGTGGTCGCTAATTATAAGCCTCATAAGAAAGCTCAGAATCAATCACCGGCGTGAGCTATGCTCGGAATTTTTCTATGTGATGAAATCAGAAATCAGGAAAGCCACAAAAAAACCAGAATCACCGACAAAGCTCAATAAATCGCGAAGTTAAAGTTACAATGGATGGGGCACATAGTACGAAGAACCAATAGACGCTGGGGTCGATAGCGACCTCGCACCGGAAAGTGCAGCGTTAGCAGACCTCATACTAGATAAACAGATAACATCAAACAAGTCGTTGAGGATGCCGATGGACTCAAGCGGTACAGTACCGAGACACGTGGAAATCCCTACAAGAAGAGATTTTAAGCAGTGATTGAAGAATAGTCTTTCCCTTCCAATTTACCGTAAAACTTGTCAATAATGCAGCGGGTTTGAACCGTCGACCTTTCTGATTTCAGTCCGCTCCTTGCCCGTTGAGCTATTTATTGAAGCTCTTAATACTTTTTAATATATTTTGTATCCACACATACCATTCACGCAGGAAGTTTTCACGTTCTATTTTGAAATAGAAGAGCAATCATTTCACGCCGATTTTTTATCAGTGCCACCCAAAATACCACAAACGGCACGCTTATCCCCATTCAGTTTTATTACCCTAAAAGATTCAATTTAATGAAAAACTATAAAATAAGAACTGCCGGAAAATACTTAATATAAAATTAGCAATGTGTTTCTTGAGTCTTGGTATCCATTCAGATTAAATATAAAGGTCCTTTTTATGCACCATTAGGTCCATTAGTCACCTTTAAAAACTGTCATCCGCGAACGAACGGTACAAAACTTACGCACGTCGCAAATATTTTATATACGAAGAAAAAAAGAAGTTCATTTAGCCATAAATCCGGCCACAATCAATTACGAGGTCATTAACAATAAAGCACGCAGGAATTTACATTACACAAACGGGCAAAGTGACAGGGAATCCTAAACTGACCATATAAGACAGCCACATTTTCCACTGGTCAATGCAACGAATGACGCTTTCGACCATAATTCAAGAGACGTGACACGGTGACGCAACGCGAACATACATAAAGTGGTCGATAGGTCTCTTTATGTTGGTTGATTGTACATG
The DNA here is from genome assembly GCA_920104075.1 of Melanargia galathea. NCBI lineage: Eukaryota > Metazoa > Arthropoda > Insecta > Lepidoptera > Nymphalidae > Melanargia > Melanargia galathea. Next base: position 12,697,334 of record OV049876.1, read on the forward strand.
AGTACTTTTGAGAGCGTTATCGGCGCAGTACATTAGTGGCGGCTTGACACGACCAGTCTTCTGTAAGGGTACAGCTTGTATTAGCGGCTCCTAATTTATTAGGAACGATACGACGACGGACGCCGGCCACCCTGACCACGGGCCCATTCACACTGTGAGAGGAACTCGGGGACAGAAGGCACATCAGTACAATTTTTACCCAACGACGGTATGAAAACGGTAATAATTTCCTTTGAGGTAGACATTTTCCCGTGCAACTTTGCCTGATTTCCTTTAAAGAGTACCTACTAGATTAAGTATTTTTTATGCAATTTTGTGAATTGAATAGATATCACCTCAGCATGCTCTAATAATTTATAGTTAACGACCACAAGGAAGTGCTGCATGGAAAAATTTCTCACAATATATTTTTTTGTGTTTTAGCGAATATTTCTGGTCATAATTTTTGCAATTTTAATAACTAAAGGATTCTTCTTAAATGTGTTAGAGATTTTTTGTGTCAATGTTAATCTCTCATCAGTAAAGAATGCACGATGTCTCGCAGAAGCCTAAATAGATTTTAAGATTAGGAAGTCTCATTATCCTCTTAGAATTTTAAACAAAGCATGCTTATTTGTTGACTACCTCGCAGTAATTTTGCTTATCGAGATATTTAAATAGGGTAAAAGATTTTAAAGATACGTTATAGTAGATAATCTGTATATTGTATACTTTAAAATGCTCTGTAATTCAAAGTGTTAACTATAAAGTAACTTCATAGCAACTTAGTAGCCAGCAGAAATTGACTTACTGCGAGTGTTTACACAGTCCAATTGATTTGTTAGACTTCTGCAATTTATAATGCTACACTTCGCAGTGTAAAGGTTGTTTTATAATGTAAAACAAAAAATCACTAGCAATGCGTGTGACTTAAATAAAATTGATTACAAAATGTTATCAATAATATATCCACGCCCAGGACGCCCCGTTCTCCCCTACATTTTTATTAACACCCCAGACCCGATAAACAGGATACGGGAAATATATTTATTTGTTCAATCATCAAATGTAAGGGGTTCTCGGGTTACACCGAATGATTCCACGGCAATCGGCCGGTGATTTGTTGTGATAATCTAAACTAATAAATAACGCACTCCGTTGAACGATTGAGCTGCTTTCCTCCTGATACGTATTTGATTCCTTTTGTTCCGAGTCGGTTATTGATTCATCAAGCGTTCGCAGTTTATTGTCTCGCGTTGACATTTTCGATAATATAGACTTTCAATACCGATGGAAGATAGGTAGAGATCGACCAGAATCTCATGAAAAATAGGGAAATGAAATTCCAAGGTTAGCAACACTACGGCCGCCCTAGCGATAAACAAAGCAACTGACATTTTTTGTGAAATTGACTTTTTGCATTAACAGAAGTTTTATGTCGAGTAGTTTTTTACCACAGTTTAATATTTCAAATAACTTGAACCGTTTACTGAAATTTAAATTGCCCAAACAAAGTAACTGCACTCACTAACCCGGAATATAAATGCAAAAACCAAGTAAACAACAAGCACAACACAAAAACAAAGTAATTGTATGTTGATTACTTTGTTTTTGTATTTAAAATGCAGTTGCTGGATTTTTCGTTTCGTGAAACGATCCCAGGTAAGGTGTTCTGAATGTAATTACTTTGTTTATCACTAGGGCAGCCGAGTTAACCTAGTGTTGCTTACTACAAAATTTAACTTCCCCATTTTTCATGAGATTCTGGTCGATCTATACATGTTTGAAAACGTGTATTAAACGCACCTACAGAACGATTTAAGAGAAGTTTCTCTCTTGCGCAGTCCATACAAACGAAATTTGATTCTTATTTGAATATTAACCTACCAAAGTTTAAATTCTGTAGACACGCTCTAGAAACTGTCTATCTTTACCTATCTGTAGTTTGTCAGATTTCCGTAAAAATATTTTTCTAGTTCCAAAGTTACATGGGCTGAAATATTTAACCCCCGACGCAAAAACGACGGGGTGTTATAAGTTTGACGTGTCTGTGTGTGTGTGTGTCTGTTCCCCTGTAGCGCTCAAACGGGTGAACCGATTTGAATGCGGCTTTTTTTTGTGTAAAAGGTGAATTAGTCAAGAGTGCTATTAGCTTATGTTTGATGAAAATCGATCCAAGATGGCCGCCGCTACAAAATGGCCGATTACATATTTTGTCACAACTCCCTTAATATGGGTATCAAATAAAAGGGCTTAACTAGTAGAATAGCACTATGCAAATTCAAGATGGCCGCCGCCACAAAATAGCGAGTGTCGGGGGTTTTTAAATTTTTAATTTATAAGTACTTGTTGTATGTAAGTAAATCTTGATCCATTCGTTTGTATGAGCGCATTTGGGAACGCCTGAGGGTGAATTCTCTTAAGGCTTGGACACACAACCAACGATGGAAAGGAATTCAAACTGCTGAGCATTATTCAGAATATATCTTTTCTCCGACTTACCCCGTTCGATCTTGAACCTGAAAAACAAGACGAATACTTGATTCGCCGTAGATATTTAAATCTTGGCAGGTATGTAGATTCGATACAAAATCTCTATCACCATAAAACAAAGGTCTAATGTCCAGAACACCCACACCAAAAGCCACTTTTATTGTGCTTTCTAACACCCGATAAAACATGGTGACAAGAAACGGTCGCGGAAGCTGGTAAACTGACATTAAGAATTTAATGTACGGTCATATACGATGAAAGTTATTTACTTACTGTGGGTGAAAGGAATAACTCAGATTGATTTTAAAGAATGCTGATAAACTTCTAAATATTACATAAGTTTGTGACTGTGATAGCCTAGTGGTTAGGACGACCGACTTCTAATCGGAGGTCGTGGGTTCGATCCCGGGCACGCACCTCTAACTTTTCGGAGTTATGTGCGTTTTAAGTATTTAAATATCACTTGCTTTAACGGTGAAGGAAAACATCGTGAGGAAACCTGCATGCCCGAGAGTTCTCCATAACGTTCTCAAAGGTGTGTGAAGTCTGCCAATCCGCTTGGCCAGCGTGGTAGACTATGGCCAAAACCCTTCTCACTCTGAGAGGAGACCCGTGCTCTGTAGTGAGCCGGTAATGGGTTGATCATGATGACATAAGTTTATTTTTAACTGGAAAATAGACATACTCCGGTTGCCAACTCGGAGTTACGAAGTTTGCGATATTACATCTCCATACTTTGAAGAGTACGTAAAGCCGTTGGTACTGTGTCTAATCTTTGGTCGCGTGGGATTGCCGTACTGCTAGAAAATAAGAAAGAAAATAAGGAAATCCAGAGTGCTTCTGTGTTTGAGCTCACACTTAAGAACTATAATATCTCTTGCGTAGTTGATTGGTCTTCGTTTAGATTTGCAGTCGTGATCGAAATTCGGTCAGGAGAACTTATCATACTATCTTCGCTTTTCTTCTCTGTGAAATCTAGATTTTAGTATATCGTGGGCATTGATAAAGTAATGTCTCGAAGTTTTTATTTTATTTTTCAGATTAAAAAAATAATAAATAATCATGCAAATCTGTCGCGGTATTACGGAGCAGTTCTTCTCATTATGGACACTTTTCACAACTCCCTTAATATGGGTATCAAATGAAAGGGCTTGACTAGTAGAATAGCACTATTGCAAATCCAAGATGGCCGCTGCCACAAAATGGCGAACGTCGGGGGTTTTTTAAATTTTTAATTTATACTTGTTATAAATATGCTGTTAAATGATCTACTGAGTTAAAATTACAGATAACAAGAGCATTGTTTCGATATACTACAAGAATAAGCGATATTTATCTGAGTTTCTTTTAATTTAACTTAATTTTTACCCACTTACATAGCAAATAGATTTCTATATTGACTTACAATGCGAAAGTCATTAGTCGAAACGAGTGTGTTGCAATGGATGACAGACAGACAGAAATACGGTACAAGAAAGTGCCATAAAATGGTTATCTCAGTCATAATTCAATCCACAAATGACACGGTTAAAGCTACTTTGTTGGTGGGTGAGTTGCTGTTTTATGGACGAGCACTGCCACTGGCAGGGACACGCTTTTATGGGTAGGCGAAGGCGTGGAAATGCAGCCTTAAATTGTTTTGCAGAATGCGGTTTTAGAATTACGTATTTTATTTGCTAGGCATAGATAATTGATAAAAGCTTGGGATATTTTCTATGGTGATTGTAAATGCAATATCGAAAACACCAACTGTGATATATCACGCATCTCAAACTAAAAACATCTCAAGAATAGATCCACAATAACATTTTACATAAACCAATTACTCAACAGTGGAGGACTGAGATCTGAAAGTTGGGTTCCTAACCCAAGCACAAGCTTAAGCTCAGGGAATATCATAATGAATAGTTGATACTCTTTTATTAAAATTATTATAAAGTTGACAGGTAGTGCTACTACTTACTTCGCTGGCTCTGTCACCCAAAGAAGAATCTCAAGCCCAAAAACGCGCCAACCGACGAGGGCTTTCGAGGGCTCAGAGGTCTTTCCACGCTTCATCTATCGAGTAAAATACTAGAGCACCCATCAGGACGTTTGCTTACTTTGCGACCCAGGTATGCTTTTCTCATACCATGATCTGTTCCCCAACCCAAGCACAAGCTTCAAGTAATGAATAGTTGATACTCTTTTATTTCAATTATTATAAAGTTGACAGGTAGTGCTACTACTTACTTCGCTGGCTCTGTCGCCCAAATAATCTCAAGCCCAAGAACGCGCCAACCACACGAGGGCTTTCGAGAGCTCGGAGGTCTTTCCATGCTTCATCCATTCAGTAAAACACTAGAACACCCATCAGGACGTTTGCTTACTTGGCGACCCAGGTATGCTCTTCTCATAGCATGACCATTTCCCATCCTCATAAGTGTTCAAGCCAGCGGAGTGTCACCAATTTAGTTTCTCCAATTATATTTGGTCACAAAAACTGGTAACAGGCAGAAGTTGATCCCAAATATTTTGATTACTCACAGCACAACAATGTTAGATCAAACATTCAAATCAGAGATTTTAACTAATCCCCCAATATTTGTCACTCACATTCATATTAGAATCGTTGAGTTTATCTTAACACACTCAAATAAACTCCTTAGTCAAATCTCTAATAGTTATAATAAACATCGTATTCACTGGTTAAGAAGCTTGCTTGCCTTTTTAATTTGAGCATCTTCCTTGCCATCCAGCCGTGATCCTCGTTTCCGAATATATTGTCTTAATAGCAGAGGCCTTTTGAGGTTGGCTGTTTGACATCTATATCCGAAACTCTGGCCTATCCGTTCAAAATATCTCGGGCTCTGGACAGGTAGGCGAGAAAAAAATTAAGTAATAATCCGACCACAAGCCTATGATAATCTGATGGTAACGCTATTTTGTCCTGTGTGATTTTGGGTGAAAAAATGTGTGACACGATTATCGATAACCCTTCGGACAAAAAAGTATGTGCGGCGCTTACATGATGCAATTTTTAAAACTAAGGCTAAAAATATCTTTTGATAAAACAATAAATTGGAAAACATCTGATGCCACTTAAATATGTAGTTAGAATTAACTTATACGTAGGAATGGTATTCTGCACTAGTGTAGATTCACTTGACGATTTAAAAGCACTCGTAAAAGGTTATTTGAATAAAAACTTTTCTATTCCATTCTATAATAAAAAATTACGCACTGCATAATTATAATATATCAACATAGACGCGGTTTTCCCAGTTAAGTCAGTTTTATGTACCTAACCATAAATTTGTAATTACCCAATACCTATTGATTGAATCATTTAGTCATATACTGAATCTTCGATTATTTTGAGTAAGTAATGGTACCTACTGATAAAAAAATTGGTTGTCTGTAAAGTCGGTTTACGGACGATAATTTTACGTGATAACGTCAAAAGAAAACAATATAAACACATATATAGGCTGATCGTGCCTCTCTATCGCTTGTTCCGCGCTCTCGCTTGCACGCTCGGCTCAGGCGGAAAGGGACAATGAGTCATGCTTTTTCGTGTGTGCAACTGGCGTTCATTGTTTTATACGATGTTATCACGTCAAAAACATTATTATAAATCTATTGAAGCATATTATTATTACCAATATTATTACCACCATGTAAGCCTAGCGTAGACCAATTATTAAAAGGGCGCGGTAACAGATAAGGGATGAAAGTAATACACACGATAACATCAGGGTTGTCTTGTTAGTCGCAATAAAATGGTTTTTGTGTAGAAATTAGAGCGAATTTTTTGTCGCCCCCGTCGCGCCTGGCGGCGATTTGTCGTGAGAAGTGTTTTGATTCTTCTTTGACGTCATTTGCTTTTGATGACGTTATTTAGACAGACAGTTATGGGGGTAGTTTGGATTTATTTATAGATTTTCCTTCGGATTTTCGTCGGTGGTTCTAGTATGGTGATGAAATGTGCATAGCTTTTTCAGTGCTAAAATTATTTTGAATGTTTTGTGTATTTATATGTATATTGTTCTTGAAGCATGTTTGGACACCAAAGCACTTCATCATGATCAACCCATTACCGGCTCACTACAGAGCACGGGTCTCCTCTCAGAGTGAGAAGGGTTTTGGCCATAGTCTACCACGCTGGCCAAGCGGATTGGCAGACTTCACACACCTTTGAGAACGTTATGGAGAACTCTCAGGCATGCAGGTTTCCTCACGATGTTTTCCTTCACCGTTAAAGCAAGTGATATTTAAATACTTAAAACGCACATAACTCCGAAAAGATAGAGGTGCGTGCCCGGGATCGAACCCACGACCTCCGATTAGAAGTCGGTCGTCCTAACCACTAGGCTATCACAGCCTTAAGCAAGCCAAAGCACTTATTAAGAGTCAACTCATATTTTAGTAAAATGCCAGATTAAGTTTTGTTTTGTGAAAATAAACTGTTTTTAAAAGAGGTCAAGCGATCGACTTTCAACATTTAAAAAGGCAAAGAGTATGAAATTATGTGAGATTCTTAATTTGACACTCTGCTTCTCCCACGAGATATTCGGTTATAAGATGTTCTCTATTATTATTCGACGTATCTTGGATTAAATACAGAAGATTGATTTTGATCTTTGACTCAGTGTGTCTTTTGCTTGCTTTGAATTTATTGAAGTACGAGTTTTGTGGTTCAGTGGTTTTTGTGTGGCATTTGCAAAAATAATACATATTTAAAACTATAGCTGAAAGGTCCAAGCTATCACAACGTTGGCAGCCATCTTTGGCAACCTCTACTATGTAATAATGAACATTTGGCCACGACACACGATCCACTGCGTGGGAGGACATACTAACGAGGCCTGGACGTGGTAAATCACGGGGACCACGCATTAGCTCGTAATCTGACTCCTTATAAATCTGTGATAGGTACCTACACTTCATTGCTCCTCATGCGTGATTATTGGTTCCATGACAACTATGTAATATATCTTTCTTATTGGCTCTGTTTTTGTGAAAGTTACCTAAGTCTTCAAGTAATATTAAAGTTCGTTTAAAACAGCGAGTTTCTGACGACGTTAAACTATTCTGCTATACATATTATAATTTAGTCATGAGCGTAGAAAGCCAACAAGTACAAATCATCATCATCATCATCATCATGATCAACCCATTACCGGCTCACTACAGAGCACGGGTCTCCTCTCAGAGTGAGAAGGGTTTTGGCCATAGTCTACCACGCTGGCCAAGCGGATTGGCAGACTTCACACACCTTTGAGAACGTTATGGAGAACTCTCAGGTATGTAAGTTTCTTCACGATGTTTTCCTTCACCGTTAAAGCAAGTGATATTTAAATAGGTACTTATAAAACGCACATAACTCCGAAAAGTTAGACGTGCGTGTCCCGGGATCGAACCCACGACCTCCGATTAGAAGTCGGTCGTCCTAACCACTAGGCTATCACAGCTATCACAGCTATAATCAGGTATACCTAATGATCTGATATCGAATATATTCAAGGAAGAAGCCTAAATTATAATGATCAAAAATCGTTTTATTCAGTGACGCGTCGTCTGATTTACTATCGTCGAGATCTCGTTTATCCCTCCACCCACACCGCCGAGGGTCTAATCAGCTCATTGCAGAGCTTCGATAACCAATTGAAAATAAATCATTTCAGGCACTACATCAACTTGGTTAGGAAACCATTTTATGACCTCTCTCTTATACAATGAAAACAAAATTACTTTGCTATAGTCCGTTAAAACTGACCACACAAATTCACACTAATAATAAAAACTCGACGATCGTTTCGCTCCGACACCGGAGCACCTTCAGGAGATGTCGACTTCACAACGCATGATTGCAATCGATTGGACGATTGACCACTCTCTTGTGCAACAGTGGATACCTACTCAATTCAAATTTCAAGGCACGAGGTCGCGCTGCGGGTTCTATTCCTTACCTTGTCCATTTAGGACTTAGCCTTGAAAAGATCGTTCGAGGAATCGAGTTCGAAAAGTTCCTGAAACAGCTTGAAACCACCCTCTAAGTATAAAAAAAATATTTAAAGTTTTTATTTGTTGACAAGTTAGGCCTTAACTGCGTTCTCAGCTGGTGAAATGACGATGCAGTCTAAGATGGAAGCGGGTTGACTTGGACGGGGTTTGGCAAATTTAATTTTTTTTAATCAAGCTTTAAATTAAACGCGTTTTAAATTATATTGGAACGCTAAATCGCTTTGCGACATATCTTTGCCGGTAGGGTAATAAGTAACCAGTCTTCTAACAGACCAAGGGGGTTCAGGTTTCGACTATAATTTCTTAATATAGCCCAGTAATTTTTTTTGAATATGTTCAAGAGGAAGGCCCAAGAACACTTTTGGCCAATTTTCAAAACTATAAGATTTTTTATTTTTCGTAGATTGACTGGACTATTTTCGGTGCAATGTTGCGTAAAACCTACTATAGCAATAGTATGGCAGTTTTTATTAAACCCATATACCTACTTAGGGTTTAATAAAAACTGCTATACCCTTTCCAAGGGTAGGTACATGCGCCTTCATCTTACACTTTCGTCACTTCGTCGTGAGCGATGGCATCCCTATGAGGTTGACGTTCAGTCAGCTCGCACGAAGCGCTTTCGGTCCACGTTTCTGATACGAACCGTAGGGTGTGGAACGCCCTTCCGGCGTCCGTGTTTCCCTCCTCGTACGACTTGAGTACCGTCAAGGCAAGAGTGAATAGGCATTTTCTAGGCAAGCGCGCTCCAACTTAGATCTCATCATGGCTTTCCAGGCATGATTGTCGTCAAGGGTAAACCTATCATTCAATAATAAAAAAACTTACCTCCCAATGAGATTGCAGTCAAGGACAACACATGAAAGCGAAACCTTCATAACTTTTTTATGAAATTACGGGGTGCATCCCTCGAAGTCGCGTCCAATGATTCCTATTTGCATATAATGATTGCGAAAAGGGAATAAATCATATAGAATGCACGCGTCAGCGCGCGGTTCCATTCATGGACACGACATCGATTCTGCGCCACGCCTGATCTTGCTCATAATTATACGGTCAGGTTTTATTAAATTAATTTAGATTGCCGCCATATTGGTTGGGTTTATTAACCCCCGACGCAAAAACGACGGGGTGTTATGAGTTTGATGTGTCTGTGTGCGTGTGTGTGTGTGTGTGTGTCAGTCTGTTCCCCTGTGGCGCTCAAACGGGTGGACCGATTTGAATGCGGTTTTTTTGCTTTGAAAGGTTATTTAGTCGAGAGTGTTGTTAGCTATGTTTGAAGAAAATCGGTCCAAGATGGCCGCCGCTACAAAACGGCGGATTACATATGTTTTCACAACTCCCTTAATATGGGTATCAAATGAAAGGGCTTGACTAGTAGAATAGCACTATTCCAAATCCAAGATGGCCACTGCCACAAAATGGCGAATGTCGGGGGTTTTTTAAATTTTCAATTTATACTTGTTTATGTTAACATTTTTTGATCGTCGATACCTACGCCTCTGTTTCGCCAGAGTTTCAGGCGGAATACGTAGGTATATTTTATTGATACTTTCGTCCTATTGGAAGGGCGACCTCGTACCGGAAAATGCAGTGTTAGCAGACAACCACTATGTGGACCGACGATATCAGAAGAGTTGAAGGCAGACGCTGGATACAGGCGGCACAAGACCGCGAAGTCCCTATACAAGAGACCTATGTCTCTTCGGCCGTCTATCGGTTGGTAACGACGACGACGTCGTTGATGTATGTCCACTGCTGGACATAGGGATCTTGTCGGAATCTCCACACTCCACGGTCATCTTGGCTCGTCAGACGTCGCTTGAGATCGTCTGTACACCTAGTGGGGATAGTCTCTTGCGCATGATAATATTATATTTCGAATTTTTAATAATTATTATAATAGAAATAATAATGTCCTCCCGACCAAATTTTGGCCACGGCGGCCAATCTCAACCGAGGAGGAGACTAGATAACTGCGCAGGATATTATTATAGTGCACAAGTGTGTGCGCATACACAGGTGCACTCTCTATTCCCTCACTCTAATACACGTCCGGAGAGAGATCATTGGTGTATCTGACACCAACTTCCATCTCCGGGCTGGCACTGAGAATTTCTTGATAGAAAAACCCAATACCTACCTCATGATTTTTCTGGCTCAACCGGGGAATCGAACCCATGACCTTGTGATCCACAGTCGAACGATAATAGAAATATCAACATGACCACTACGTTCACACAATAGAGCAGTATCAGTGTTTCTACGTATAGATACATTTATATTATGTGAAATTGCGTTTATAATAGCCCTGCAATTGTAGCGTTATGTATTGTAAGAGCACGCGCAGACAGTGCCGGATCGAGTTCTGAGTTTCTAACTAGAGAGGTAGGTACAGTTAGCAAAAAAAAACTGTTCATGACATTTTACTTTTAATTTTTTCATTACACTTTTGTATAGGTAACTAGCTGACCCCCGCGACTTCGTTCGCGTGTTTTTCTTGTTGTGCTATAAACCTCACGGAGCCCGAGACCTTTCCAATGAATGCAAAACCGTGTAAATTGGTTCGTGCGTTCTGGAGTTGTTTGAAAGGTGAATTAGTCGAGAGTGTTGTTAGCTATGTTTGATGAAAATCGATCCAAGATGGCCGCCGCTACAAAATGGCGGATTACATATTTTATCACAACGCCCTCAATATGGGTATCAAATGAAAGGGCTTGACTAGTAGAATAGCAATATGCAAATCCAAGATGGCTGCCACCACAAAATGGCGAATATCGGGGGTTTTTAAATTTTCAATTTATACTTGTGAATAAGTACTACTAATAAATTAATAGATTCGTGGCGTAATCTTAATTTTTATTCTACGGAAAACATTACTTATTTAAAGCACTGCCGATGTTTTTTATTTCACTGGTACATTTTGACGTCTTTATACGAATGCATGAGCGCAATAATATGCACATATTTAAGCTCGACTCGTGCAATTTGATTCCCGCGACTTTATTTATAATGTCTTACGATTTTACTGAAGTAGCTATTCTGTAGGGAGCGGTGAAAATTATACTTCTATTTAAATTATGGCACACATACGGTTGAAATATTAAACTGTGTGTTTATTTACAACTATCACAACATGGGGATTATAATCTAAGAGCTAGTGACTACTGTAGTCGAACACTCTAATGAAACGGGGCGTATTGGCGGAAACTGGTTTTGGTATAAAAATTCCGGTAACATATTTACAATAACTATCGCAATATTATTGAATAGAAGCAGGCGTTACTTTCCGGAATTCCATGATATACAATGAAACACAAAATTACTTTGCTATAATTCGCTAACAGTGACAAATTTGTAGGTACAACACCACACAAATTCATCACAAAACAAGCTCGACGATCGTTTCGCTCCGACACCGGAGCATCTTCAGGAAATGTCGACTTTACAAATACACAGGTACCTATGCTATGTAAACTATGTAAACTACGGTAAAATAAATAATAAGGCGAAAAATAATAATAAGTCAGGTCATCAGAACTGCTTAAATAACACTGAGTAATTTGGTTATACCTAGTACCTACCTAGGTAGACATACCTAGGATAATATCATTTTGTGAGATAATTTCATGCGATGATAAAAGTCATCGAACATGTTTATGTGTTCTACTATAAAAATATAGCTCACAATTGATAATAATATATAATAAGGAGATTTTTCGTTACCCTAAACCAATCTAAAAACAACAATTACGTTACAAATATCACTCTATAATCAGCAGCTTTTCAAGTGAGACTCAAAAAATCGCATCTATAGTGTTTGTCATCGTCAGTCTGTTATTTTACTTTCCCTTGCAAAAATCAGTCACCAGCTCTTCATCTACTATTTTCCTGATAATTATTTGATAGTGTCCAGAGACATTATGCGTATTTCATAGAGATAATCATCACTGCAGTGGACCATTCGTTCGTTGAGTTGCAACTTTTTCAATGATACCCCCTATTGTTAAAATATGATAATACGCGGCGAAAATTAATACAATCGCTGAATGTTGTGATTGCCACATGCGAGGCTCGGGTTTCTTTGTAATGGACGCATAAAAATAATATGCAAATCCACGATGAAATGAATGAAAATGACATGGTTAAAAAACCTAAAAATGAACAACGAAACTGCGCTCTTGTTTAGTATCTATGTACTACAGTTTTAGTGTGTACTAAGGTCAAATGACTCGTAGGGACCGCTAGAACAAGCGACACAAGACCGTGGAGAGTGGAGCTACCTAAACGATCAACTGCTACCCCTATGTCCAGTACTAAACGACGTCAACCCGCGTCTATTTTTTTTAGAAATAAGATGAAGGGCTATAATTTGCGCTTTTGTAATCAAGTGACTTTATTGATGAGAAATGAGGTGAGGTGGTATACTTAATTTGCACTTGCAGCTTTAACTGTAATGTTTTTAACCGACTTTCAAAAACAAGGAGATTCTCAGTTCGGCACGCTATTTTAGAGCATAATAGGTACCTATATTCATTGAGTGGTATATTTGCACAATTGAGGGCAGTGTCAAATATTACAGGAAGAGATGTTCCAACACCTTAGAGCGCCACTAAATTACAGAAAACCGGCCTAAATCAACAAAAATCAACCGGAAGACAAAAGATCGGCCACGATAACATTACCTAATCGATAATTGTATCTACGACACTTCGACTCGCACGTTGCGTCGTAAAAAGGTGAGAAAGTAGACGAAGATAAAACTATGAGCGGACCTGATCTTATTTGCCGCTCAAAACACAAAACCGATGCCATTTTCACCTTTCTCCTCTTTATAATAAGGTGTGTTAACCATTTGTTCGGATGGTATTTGGTGTTGGGTTTGTAGTAAAGTCGCGAAGAGCATGGTAATAAAAAAGGTGAAATGTCTCAGTAGAAGCGACGCAGGACGCCTTGGCGATAAGGGACCACCGTGGTGGACCGGGCCTTTACTGCTTCTTTCCGGTTAGCAGGTTATTGATAGCAGATTTTGCATCAGACACTGAAGTAGAAAGTTGCCCCAAAAAAAAATGGTTGTCTGTAAAGTCGGTTTACGGACAATAATTTTAAGTGATAACGTCATAAGAAAACATATTGCCTCTCGATCGCTTGTTCCGCGCTCTCGCTTGCACGCTCGGCTATAATTGCCTCTCTATCACTTGTTCGACGTTCTCGCTTGCACGCTCGGCTAGACGGTACGTGACAATGAGTCATGCTTTTTCGTGCGTGCGGATATAAAATAAAGCGATCAAAAAGGAATAACTTATTTTATGAAAACATTTTCTAGAGAGGTTGACGATATAAATGTTTCAAGCATGCAAAGTAAAATTACAGAAGGATATCAAGATTTCCGATGAAAACATTAAAAGAAAAATATATCTATTTCAACATTTTAATCAATGTAACATAGTGATCCCACCATGACCACCATGGGCTGTAACGTACGTAGGTACTTTGTTGTTACTAGTAGAGTGTAGTCGATAATCGAATACCGACTGTCGTGACGACATATCGAGTATATAAGATTACAATCGCGTATATTCGAGACGTCATCATTATGGCCCCATGGCCGGCGGTCCCATCACCGTAAGGGAGTTATCGCTCAATTCTGATGATATAAATTTGTAATGAAAACTTCGATGGCTGATATCATCAACGAGGTAATTTGTTGATTCCCCATTCAGGACCCGCCGTGACATTTGTTCAATGAAATTGTAGAATGATGGAGTCTCTTTTTATTTTATTAAAAAAAATAGTTTCAGATTTTACCACTTTGCCTCAGTTTGAGAGCGTTTATCAAAATCAATCGTTGATCTCTGAATTGAGCTGCTGTTATATTCCAGAAAATGATCACTGAAAGGATCGTTAACGTATTTCGAATCGATTTTAGAAACTGTGGTTATGTGTTAGAAGTCCTTCGTAAATTTTATTGCACATGGCGTTGTTTAAATTATGATGCCTGTGTGAGTAAAGCTGAAGTTAATCTTATTAATCATATCCGTTTTTGACATGTTTCGAAGCCAAAAACAACATCGAGATATTCACGATCCGCTATTTACCGGAGTAAACGCAAACAAACTCCCATATTATCGTCCATTATTATCCCACGAGCTAAAGAAGGTACAAAATAATATTATGTTCAGTCTTCATCCCAGAGATTATCTCACCGAAGTGACCAGAGTGTTGGAACGAAAGCTAATCGGATTTTCTATGTAAATTTATTGTTGGGAAAAAAATAATCCCACCCAGTTGCTGAGGTGTTGTGTCAAAGGATTTCGAAGGCTCCGGACCGGACCTTGTTTACTGCTGATGGATTTACGACACATTTAGACATCTCCTTTTATACTTTGAAATTGATAATGTCGACGAAAAAAGGCGTATTTACGAGGGGCAGAGAGCAAAGTCCCGTAGCAAGAGATTTGCAGCCGATGCGAAAGTTTAATACGAATGATTTATGACTTCGGACGAGTGAGTATGAAAGGTGGCTACTGTTTTTAACTTTTACCAGTTTTTGGATACGTAAAATTCTGTATTATATTTAAATCTTGTCACTTTTAAGCCGCACAATCACTGAGAAGTCACATTCTTTTGTCAAGCTTCAACCAACATAGGTTTTAATCTGTAATTTAATTAAAGTTTACTGTTAATCTTGCAAAGAAAACATCTCCGTTGTTATTGACAAAACATCAATGATATTTTAGTTTAACGTTTTCACAGTTAACTTTTTTATGAATCGTGCTTTGTCCCGTTTCGGTTGTCTCGAATTAGGTCTTATTATGATAAGGTACGTAGTACTATTATATATTCTGTGATAAGGATACAAAACGTAAAATTTATTAAATTACATCAGCACTCTGACTCACGAAATCGGGCGATAAAATAAATCATTTATGTTTTATAATATTATTATATTTATTTCCATTTTTATTGTGAGGACCTTCGTCATTTAACGATTCTTTATCACTTTTTACGTCAAGAAACACATTCGGAATTCAATGTTCATCATTACTTTCAATTGGAAAAATCCGGACACGTAACACGATCCCGATTCGATCGGTGAGACTGCACCTTAAAAGGCGCCGGGCGGGTACGCGCAGGCGCCAACGCAGCCTCTCATGCAGAAAACAACTCTCTGATGAAACGAACTCTTAATCCGCTCTGACGGTCACTACAGACTCTAATTAAGATTCGGATGTTCCCTCGCCGTCACCATTTTGTGCTGACCCCCGCTCCTGCGAACAAAGGGAGAACTTTCAACACGAATTTTTTAACCGAAATTATTACAGAGAGACTTTTGGTGTCTGGTCGGATAGTATTGGTTGATGTCTCTTTATCTTATCGTGATAATTTTTCAGATTTGAAATCTCGGTGTGCGGTTTCGTGCGAGATAACGGATAGGTTCTATTGGAGTTTCTCCTCATTGGATTACACGTCCTTACTCTGTAACTGATATTTAAAATGTATTTTATATCTATCACTTACGTACTTGAGATTATGATTTGAGCCAAAATAATTGACTAAGTAGGTATATTTAAGTAGGGGTGCTGGCCAGGTAACCTCCAAGTGCGCCTGGGTGCTGCTAGTCCTCTTGGATACGTCCGAGGAGAAAAGCAGTATTCGGGCCGGTGCGCCCCGGTAACATGTTTAATAATTTTCCTACGGGGATATTGTTAGCCATGGCCAATGACCTGGCGGAGGGAGGTTTCTCCGCGTGTCCCTCTGATTAGCAGAGGGCACTGCGGATGAAACTGGGGGTGAGGCACCCCGGGGCGGGGGGCAGCGATGCCCATCGCGGGAGGAAGAAAACCTCGTTAAAAAATTACGGGACAGCCCAGAGGCGAGCGGGAGCCCCAGCTGGGGCGGCTGCCGGACACCTGGGATGCATACTTTGTGTTCACCAGGCGTCCAGCACAGACAGCATGAGGGTCATGCCGTGGTGGTTTTAGTGGGTATACCTGGATGGAGTCCCACATAACTTCGTTCTGCCGCATTCGGCTGCAGAACGGGGGTACCTATAAAAGGTTTCCACCACGTCAAAAAAAAAAGGTATATTTAAGTACCTGTTTAGTTATTGTTAGTTTATTAGTACACCTACATTACTTACCGAAGCTTCTAAGTAGAAGAAGAAGGAGATATACTTAATCTTAGTTCTAAGTAAATTTTCAACTGTCAAATAATGTGACCCAGCAACTTATTTATTTGTTGTTTCATAGAAATAATGTATTTAAGTTATCTACAAAAAATACAATCTAAAAAGGTAAGCGCATAAAGACTTAAGTACCCGAATCTCTTTGCATATAATATTTTTATCAGTTATGACTCAAGATAACCATTAATGCATTTGATTACCACTTAATTCAATTGAGTAAAGTGGAAATATATCTCATAGGGCCGATGCCATAACGCAATGCAGTGCAATAAAGCCCCAATAGGTCAGTGATAAATGTCTATCACAATAAAGATCTATTTCAAATCTTTACCGTTGAACAATTCCTAACACAATAAAATTGTAGATAATATGATAATATTATGTTGGAGGAAAAAGGGAAATATGAGTTAGGGAATATGAGTATGAGGTTGCAAGATATTGGATGATGATAATGGCCATAATGACTTACTCTGCAGTTTCCGCTGAAGCTAGATTTGGTTGCATAGAGCAGCTGGACATAAGTGGCCCAAGGTTGTGGAGTGTAGATATCCAACAGCGGACGTCCATCGGTTTTAACTACGCGACGTCTACGATAGATGATGAAAATCTAGAGCGTCGTTTGTCTGTACCTATATTCAAATAACTTAAACCTTATACTAGCTTGAACCATAGACTAGAACAAAGTTAACATTATGTACGTATGCTAAATACAAATAGCAATAATAGTGCATATAATTTGAGATAAATCGAGGTGCGACAAGGAAGAAGGCATTCGATAATCTTGTCCGGAAGAACAGGTAGGTATTACAATGGTGTTCACTGGGTTTAAGGCGTATTCACATCTGCAACTAATAAAAATAATACTTATACTTAAGTCAAATTACACAACCTCATTTGAAATCGGTTTTAAACCTCTCACTGCCGCATCTAATCAATTTCGTAACTCTTGATTTTTCATGAAGAAATCGGAGATTCTAGCAAGATACCTATCTTCTCTATCTAGATACTTGTACCTATGTCCAGCTATACGACAAAGACATTGGCACACGACACGACAAAGACATACAAGAAAGATATATTCAAAATCCTACTACAAATTGAAGTTATTAGAAAATCGAAAATGAACAAAAAATTTGGTTAACTGTAAAGTCTGTTTACGACGATAATTTTACGTGATAACGTCATAAGAAAACAAAGAGAGATAGATGCGTCACAAGCCGAACGCTTAGGCTGATCGTGCCTTCTCTATAGCTTGTGCCGCACTCTCGCTTGCACACGGAACGTGACAATGAGTCATACTTTTTCGTGCTTGTAGCTGGCGTTCATCGATTTATAAGACGTTATCACGTCAAAAATTCAATTGACGAAGTTTAATTAAGCACAATACAAAAATTATACTATTACTAGGCAATTAGTGTAACTTTTTTATTTATCAATTAAAACAAAAAAATTGTTTTTTTTTTTCAAATCTTATATAAACAATGAACAAATCAATAATTAAATATGTTAATTGTTCGTAAGTACTTAATATACATACATACATACCTACTTAGATAATACATAATATATATTTGGAAGCGAAAATGTATTTCAAGCATGCAGTGTGGTCCCGGTGCAGGTCGCGACAATCGAACTAATGTCAAGGCTCACAATCAGCTGCGTGGGCGCAGGTTAGTGTGGACGTGCCCTTACAATTTATACGATATCAGGTTTATTTCAACGTCTCGCTAGATTTTATTTCGAAGGCCGGAAGACATATAATCTTAGATTGTCTCTATTTTGTGGTTTTGTGGATATGTTCATAATTGCTTGTGTTGAATAATTATAATTTAATTTTGGAAATAATTAAACTTAATTGTTGAAATCTGTTTTGTCTAATGTGCATTGAAAAGGAATAGTAAGTAACTAATTTTAATACTATTAATTATCAATTTTTTTTTGTTATCCGTCAAGAAATAACGGAGAAGGCGCTCAAAGTTTAAGGCGTTGACCTAATACAACGCGAATGCGCGATCATCGCAAGTTCGCGCGAATTTTACTCGTACGAACTCGCGATCAAACATACTGATCTCGAATTTAGGTGTCCTATTAGGCATTCGCGCGATGGATTCGTGCGAATGAAATGTTTGAAAATCTATTCGCGCGAACTTAGTTCGTACGAACTCGCGATCAAATATGTATATTGCTGTCGAATAGGTGTCCTAACTGACATTCGCGCGACAATCGCGTCACGTCGTCGGGCAGTGACTGACTGACTGACAGTGACTGACTGACTGACTGACTGACAGTGACTGACTGACTGACAGACTGACTGACAGTGACTGCCTACTGACTGACTGACTGACAGTGACTGACTGACTGACGTCCATGCTTAGCGCCAATGGCACGCGCAAACTGCGGAGCGAAGCGGGAACCCGCGGCCGCTCGCATCGTCAATTCGCGCGATGATCGCGTATTCGCGTTCTATTAGGCCACCCAGTTTTTGTCATCGCGCGAATACGCGATGATCGCATCGCTTATTCGCGCGATGATCGCGTTGTATAAGGTCAACGCCTAAACGCATTTTCTTACATTTTGCTTACATTTTTATTAAATTAATAATTAATGTAAACTATGTAACTGTTCCATTTATAACCGTTACACATCAGTCAGTTTGACTGACAAAATCACAACTAAAATCTTGATAGGTACTTAATATATTTTTTCTAATAATTTTTTTTATGTAAGTATAATAATCTAGCGAAGATAGTATTTTGAAATCTGGATTAAGTTATATCTACTCTAGCGGCACGCTATGATGGCCGGTTTGACGTTTGTCCGCTCATGAAGTTCCGTATTAATTGATAACGACTTTGAAGGAAATAATTGTATTACTTTATTGACGATAGTGATGTGCAGAGATTCATAAATTTTATCGAATGTAGTTTTAGGTTTAGGACTCAAAATTTATTTATTAAATTGATTTCTTAAATGTATACAAGTGTAGAAAAATCAGTTTGCACCATTTAAGGGGTGAATGTACTTGTGAATATGAACAATTTTCACTATGTGGACAAACCTCTGAAATCGCAAAAAAATATCAATAAATTTTTAAAAATGGAATCTAATACGATCGTCACATAGGATCGCTGGCTAGCACAACTACTACCTCCGGCAAACTCGCGTCAATGCTCAATGCAAAACAAAGCAGTTTCGAATTGACGTTGCTTCGAAAAGTATAAACTGTCAGTGCAATGCGATTGTGATATAGTTTTGACCTGGCTTTGGATTTCAAATATTGATACTGCATTACTGTTGACCCTTGCTCGTTAATTTGGACTCTGTTCAAGCCCTTTGTTGTGGATTTCGTCGATATGACCGAACGTACGCAGATAACTGTTCTAAATAGTCAGACACGTGAGTTCGTAATACGCCTTCGTAACTATTTCGATCGTGAAGCTCAAAATGGAGGGCCAATTTTACCTATAACGTCAGTGGTTGAACGCGTAGCTGATGCGCTTAATATTGGACAACGAACTGTTAGACGGATAACTAAAAAAAATATGGCGAGACTGGCACAGAAGAAAATAAACTTCACACACCAAAAAAGAGAAAACGAGCAAAACCAGTCGTAGGCATCGATAGCTTTGATGCCGATGCTATCCGAAGACATGTTTACGGCTACTATTTACAGAAAAAGTATCCAACAAGAAAAAAGTTGGTGCATTCACTGAAGGAAGCTGGATTATTCTTCGGTGGGGAAAGTTCTTTAACGAAGATTTTGAAGACCATTGGATTTCGATACAAAAAATGTAACAAACGCAAAATATTGATGGAAAGATTTGATATAGCGATGGCAAGGTATACTTTTTTACGGCAAGTGAAAGAAATCAAAAATTGGCAAAATGTTGTGTTCTTGGATGAAACATGGCTTAATGCTAACCATACTGTAGGCCGTTCTTGGAACGATGACACAGCAGCATCTACTTCCAAAGTTCCTGTAGGAAAAGGATCGCGACTTATAATTTGTCACGCCGGAACCATTAACGGGTTTGTCGAAGGTTCTCTCATGGCTTTTGCGTCAAAAACCACTGGAGACTATCTTGAAGACATGAATGGAGAAAAGTTTACTGAATGGTTTACCTCAATGTTGTGTAGCCTCCCTGAACCATCTATTATAATTATGGACAACGCCCCATACCACTCGATGCAAATTGACAAGCCACCTGCCCAATCCCAAAAGAAAGCTGATATCGTCGCATGGCTTCGTAAAAATGGCGTAGATGCAAACATGAATATGTTAAAAGCGGAATTAGTACGTCTTTTAAAAGAAAACAAACCAACCAAGATCCGATACGTCATTGACGAAATAGCATTAGAACATGGGCACAGAGTTATACGGTTACCGCCTTACCATTGTGAGTATAATGCGATTTAGTTGGTGTGGGCTCAAATTAAGGGATATGCTGCAAGACACAATACAGAACCCCCATTTACCACAAAAAAAATGCTAAAATTATTAGAAGAAGCTTGTGAACATGTGACTAAAGGAGACTGGGAAAAGGTTGTGAATAGAACTGTTAAATTAATAAGGGAAGATTATGAAAGAGATGTGAAAATAGATAATATTATAGAAAACGAACATATAATTATTAATGTATGTGATTGATAGCAGTGACGACAGTGAAAATAGTAGTATGGACGAATCTGATTAATTATGGCCTTTTGTGGCACCTTTTTTGGTATCTTTTGTATTCATATGTTTCTTGTGTGCATATAAAGTATGTATATTCATTTTCGTTCAAATATTCAGTTCGTTCAAATAAATTAAATAAACATATACATTTTTGTTTTATTAAACCTATTTAATCAGGTACAAAAACAAAACTTAATTGTTTTTTGTTCGAGAATAAATTGACATTCCACATCACTATTGTAATGTGTCAAACCGGCCATCATAGCGTGCCGCTAGGTTAACTACTGTGTTCACAGAGCACAGATCTTTCAAAACGAAAGTTTTTTTCTTCTTTTTTAATTAAAACGGCTATATCCACATTAGATCATGACATTTAAGTGCCCTCTTCGACGTCGCGTCGCATCCCTGCGAATCGAACGTGCATCGGCCTGTATCGCGCCGCGGTAATTGAACGGCGATGTAAAAGGAATCTACGCTGCAAATAAAACAAGAGCGCGGCTATAATCGCGCTCGTCCCGCCCCGTGCTCATGCCGCGCGGTCATTGTGCGTGGCGAACTCGCGCGCACACTCTCCGGCGCGGTCCCGAACCGGACTGGCCTTTGTGACAACTATAAAGACGTGCAGTCTTCGACACGACCTAGACAGCAGCATCAACTGCTTTACCTACTTTCCTTATACATCTACCTAAGAACGTTCAATTATTATTAATAATTATATATAAATATTTATAATAATTATATAAAAAAAATTAAATGTCCTTGGTGCGTAGGTATGCAACGTACAGAAAACAATTAAGTGTATCTGTAATAAAAGGCCGAGTAAAATTTCAAAAAGTCAAATTAAAGGAATGGGTGTTGCGTATGAACGCGACAATTTATGAAATAAAACAACTACACTAACCCACTGCTTACGTGATACCGCTGCGTATAGCGAGCGTTGCTTTTAAAATACATACAGCAAAGAATTGCTAAGAGAAGCATATATTTTTTTCATTAAAAAATAAATTAGATGCTGTGCAATGCTTCTTAGAAACTTTACTAAAATATTTAATACGCTACAAATATCTACTTTCATCTCGTCTCATCTCAACCAAGGTTTCTTGCAAGCATTGCCACAGGACGCGTTCTTGTGCCGCTTATGTCTTCCCACGTTACACAAATACTCTGCCAATTTATAATTAATACTAGTTAATATTTACTTTGTGCCTGATTATGAGCATTCAGAATAATTCGGTCAAAATCACACTCCAAAAAGATTGATAAACTTTAAGCATTTGCTTTTTTTTTCATTTAGATACTATTCATTTTTCTAACAAGGCCTCAATCCATATTTAAAATCAGAGGAAAATTAATTAAGTTGGACAATTTCTTCACAGAGGATAGGTGTGAAACGGATCCGGTGGCGTGCCGTGATTTATCCGGAACCGGAGCGTATGAAGTCTGCTCGAAATAAAAGCGCCCCGTATGCTCCATTGAACAACTTGAATTGCAACGCGTAGGATGTACTTTTTCGGTCAGGTTTATGACACGGAAATTATTTCAAATATCAACCCTGAACCTTAATTCAGTGATCATTCAATGGTTCGAGTTATAGAGAAGGTATCCCTACATTGTGAGGTCAAAAAGCAAGGCTGTCTCTCTTCTTAGCTTTATGGGAATCCCTCTTTATAACGTTATTTTGAACGAATCTTGGGTATGGCGACCAATCTCAATGAAGACTATCTTCTATATTCCCTCACTCTCATAGTGTGATGGCAATTCGACACGACTCAGAGACCAGGCGCAAGATCAACTGAGGCCCGGAGTTATAATATTATGTCTACCTTCTTCTGGGAATGTTTATAATACAGAAAGAAATGCGATGTTTCGTTCGAAAGAAAAATTTACCGCGGTCTCTGAGACTAATTTTATTTAAGTATCAAAATTGTTTTTCCCCGAGTTGAATTCATCGTCGTGTTAAGCAGCCGGGACGTATAAAAATTGCGCTGACAGGGAACAACGTGGCGCCCTCCGAAGATCGGTTTATGAGATCCGATTTGTCAAACTGTGTCCTTTTATGCGGGGAATGTTCTGTACAAACAATGAATACGTAATTAGTTTCGTGAATATTCGGATGCGACTTTAAGCCTTAACTGTATAATTAATGTAGGTTTAATGGTAAGCGAATGTAACAGGTCTGAGTATGCAGACAGGGTTATGCTATTGTTTTGAATATAGTGAGTTTTAGGATGTCAAGTTCCCTAATAAAAAAAAAGTGAAAATACTACAACAATAGGTACCCTTAAACCTATCTGCAAAAGGTGGTTGAAACATCTTCTTCATCTTATTGTTGCGGCTATGCAGGTTCTTCTTACGCCTTTGTAGCATTTTGACCGTCGCCGATTTTGGGCTCGCCCCTGACTATATTTCCTCGCCGATGTTCGTTGCCACCAGGAATAACAGCACTCTCTTGGCTGGAGTAAAAATAGCCTCAGGGTGTACGAAATGTTTCGCTAGCTGGAGGCTCTTTCGGGTATGCATTAGAGCGGGGCAATGACAGATTAGGTACCTATGTGTAGCGGCGTTTCCGCCGACTTGACGGAGTCTGCACATATCCGTGCCCTGAAGCTTAAGGTTATACCTGTCTATTTATTCCACTGTACCTCGTAACGCTCTCAATAGAATGCATATATTTTTTCTACTCAACGAAGTTGGTTGAAACATCCAACATTATACCAAACATCCAACATATTACCAGCTGTGGTGTTTCAGCGCTTTTTGGACTTGGGTCTACACTCTACGTACTCCAAAATATTTGTGTTCCGGAACCTATTCCAGATTACCACATCAATCATTGGACCTCGTAAGAAGACTCAGGGTCACTCAGCTGTAGAGAGTCGGAGTATCCCTGCAAGATCAAATTAGAGATGAGGAGATAGAGAATCCTAGAGTTACCAACATAGATCATCGTGTCGCGTAACTGAAGTGGCAATACATAGCTCGAAGAACTGATAAATTTTGGGGTCCCAATGAACCTCGGATGGCGATCCTGCACTGGCAAATGCAGCGTTGTAAGACCCCCACTAGGTGGATGGACGATCTCATGAAAGTTGTTGGCATCCCCTAGATACAAGGGTCACAAGATCATGTTCTGTGGCTGTCTTAGCAAGAGATTTATGTCCAGCAGTGGAGGTCTATCGTTTAAGATGATCTTGAGACGAGTCCTTGCTTTTAGCACTCAATCATCTACAAGCTAAACCAATACCAAATTTGCACTAAGCCTTCTGAAGCAGGAACTCCTAGGATTTTCTTTATCAACAAATAGGTGCTTCTGAGTTACAAACTTTACAATATCAAATCACCAGCTAACAACAGAATTTAATAACGGCAATCCTGCACTTGTCAAGTTACCTACTAGTGACATTAATTATAATAACTGTTCGGTTACTAGTGACATTGATATTAAAACAACTGTTAGAAAAAAAATACATCTGAACAAAAAACAGCTCCCATTCCTGACCGTGATCCGAATCTCGGGGTCCCTAACAACAACGTCAAATATTTTGTCATTTTCAAAACATTCTATTTTGAATAATGTCATCATATCCAACAAATATATACAAATGTATCAGAGCGCATCGGTCCATGATTCACCGGGATTGAACCTGCATTCCTTGCTACCATCCCTATCAGCGCCCACCATCGGATGATCAAGTCTTTGTTCACACCTTAACACGGATCTAAGTTATCTGATTGTGTTTAATTTTGTTTTGTGATTTTATTTGTTATCACCATTGATATAGGTTAGTATATCGATGGCATTAATAAATCATCATCATCATGATCAACCCATTACCGGCTCACTACAGAGCACGGGTCTCCTCTCAGAGTGAGAAGGGTTTTGGCCATAGTCTACCACGCTGGCCAAGCGGATTGGCAGACTTCACACACCTTTGAGAACGTTATGGAGAACTCTCAGGCATGCAGGTTTCCTCACGATGTTTTCCTTCACCATTAAAGCAAGTGATATTTAAATACTTAAACATTAACAAATAAATTCAGTTAAATTATAAGTAGGTATTATGTACTTTATGCTAAGTGACTCTTTTAGATATTTTATTGTAAGAATAAAATGGCAAAACTCATTTACTTACTTACTTTTGATACAATATCAAAAGACGTTTCAGAATTAGGCCACTGACCCTTGATATGACGACTTTCATAAAAAGGTGTGCGTACAAAATGGTCGTAAAATTGAATTGAGCACTCTTTACGCATGCCAATTTGTCATCGAAGTTCAATTTGTAAAAAAAAAACATCTTGAAGACCAAAGTACAAACAAAACTACAATATGTTAAACAGCTAATGTTTGATTTTGATAATTATTTCATATGCAAAATCAAATACAATTAGGTAATAACAAACATTTGGAAAAAAATTGATCTGCTTGGTCCAGATGCACAAAAAAATTGGCGTTTTGAAAGAGCACGAGAAGACCTAAGTAGTTAAATGGTTCTTCAAAACAACAAAATTTTGACCTTTGTAATTATTGTTACGATAAACCGGGGTGTTTGTGTGTGTGGGTAAAAAAAAATATATAGATATCTTTAGTTAAATTTATATCAATGGTTTCAGTGTTAGGACCTTCAAGTGTGATCGGGCAAGTAAAATAAGGGTCGATTCAGATTACATCGCGGGTCACGTTTGTCCGCGGAACAACATCAATACTCTTCTCTTCTTCAATGTCTTCTTCATTTTCTCACCAAGACTAGTTACTTCGACATTTACTAAGATGGGGAAAGTCGTTCTACAGTAATATTATGAAACGCAGTAATTTAAATAACACATGCATCAAATTGAATTTCATATTATAGGGGCACGATACAAACGTTCAAGTATTTCTAAACTAGATTACTTAATTAATAAAGAATCACCTAATTTGTCATCAGATATTTAATTAAAAACAACAGAAGATTTTGCGGCTAACTTCAGCCAACCATATTTTATTTAGCGACTTGATTAAATAATAAATCTATCATCAAATTTTTCATTTTATGATCACGAGCGGTCGCATAGAAGAGTTTGTTAATTTAAAATATGATCACTGTTTGCATTCATGATGTCTTCTCGTCTGGAGTTAGTTGCCTGGGGCATCTTCTCGAGATCGGACATTG
Source organism: Melanargia galathea (assembly GCA_920104075.1). Taxonomy (NCBI): domain Eukaryota; kingdom Metazoa; phylum Arthropoda; class Insecta; order Lepidoptera; family Nymphalidae; genus Melanargia; species Melanargia galathea. Next base: position 12,723,828 of record OV049876.1, read on the forward strand.
AGATATTATTTTTTTGTGAATCATATTATAAAAAATAATAATTTGACGAGTTCAAGTAGACATTGATACCCGTGATCTTGCACTTTTGAGTTTTAGCACGATACTGATAATAATAAAAAAATATGTTTCGGGCCAAATCGAATCATTTCTGTAACTACCCCGCTACGTAAAATAAATAAAAGAAACAAATGTAAACAACGTGATTTATATTATATTTAAAAATTTTACAACCGCTATCGAATCATTGAATGTAAAAGTTTATGTTTTTGTCTTACAATAAAATTTACTTTTTATAGAAAATTTATTTTTATTGCGGTAGCAGATGCCCCACAAATCGGTTTACATTCGAGAGAAATGTATATTTTAAAAGTTCCAAACTAAAGGCAATGGCTTTGATTTTGAGTTTTTATAAAGACATAATAAGTAATATTTATATTACACATAATTATCTCTAAATGTATAACATCGTTACGCATCGAAACTATGAAAATAAAGTAATTACCTAAGTAAAGTTTAATCGAAACTATATATTAAGTAAATATACTAGTGTTTCGAAACGAAACTATAAAACCACTAATGACACCACCTCCAGGCTGGTACTAAAAATTCTTCACGGAAAACCCAATAACTTTTTTGAACCGATCGTAGACTCGAAACTGGGACGTCATAATCTCCAGTAGGTAGATCAACGAGGCAGTCTCCAAAATATACTGTTTGATAAAGAAAGGCAATTAAAATATTTCTAAACCATTAAGTCATAATTTCATACACATCGGTCAGTCAGTCAGCCAATGCTGTTAACTAAACATTTCGCCCCCAAAAATGTCAATTTCCATGAAAAAAAAAATGATAGTGGAGGTCGCGATGTAAAAAAGACCTCTTTTATTAGAGGCATAAATAAAAACGACACAGAAAAAAAGGCTTTAAAAGAAAAGGCACACAGTTACCAGAGTCCTATCAAAAAATAAACATACACAAGTTTCTACTTAGGCGCGCTGTTCTCCTTTCTTTGGAAGGGGGGGCTGTAAAATTTATGATTCGGTGAAATATCATCTGTTTCAATGTAATATGTGGTCGCGGTGACATGTTTATGTTCCTTATGTAGGTACTATAACTAACTTTTGCCTGCGACTTCTGCCGCGTGGTTCGAATCGTCCGATTTTTGTATCAGGTGCTGTGCGTTACATCATAGCGCCTAAACTACTGAACCTATTTTGATGAATGAGGTGTCAATTGATTCGTTGTTATAGTCCGGGTGACATTTTATACACGAAAAAGATGGAAGTGACCTTCGCGGCATAAACTAGAATATTAAGTTAGTTTCGGATAGACATAACAGATGGCGCAACTAGCTGCTTGCTCCACGCTTTCTTACGTTCGAATTCTCATTAATCATTATCGTCTCATTAATACATATTTTTCTCACACTATTAATAGGGTATTTGACAACATTGAAAATATACTATTGATTGTGGTCATCTTATCAGATAATAGCCTAAAAAAGACATATTTCACTCAATCAAACTAAACTATGTAATTTTACGCGATATTTTGCACGAAATAAAACATAATAATTTTTGAAATTTTATCAGGAACGTGAACGCTCTGAGATTGCTTGTGATGTCACTTGATAGCACGTAACTTGGTTGATATAATTGAAGTTTATCAAGTCAACCGAAACTAAACTTTATACTTGAAAGAATAAGATTGATATTAAAATGAGTAGGTATAACAATTTAGAACATTACGATACAGCAGTCGCCTTGCGTAGCGTCTCTGTCGCACGCACCGAGTTCCGAAAACGAGCGAGCGAGAGAAGTGACTTGCATAGCGATTTGTGACGTCACGCGTATCATGTGATCAGAAATGTCGTTTTTGGCGTGGTTTTCAAAACTTAAACTTTATCATTGATTTAATTCTTAATACTGTAGATATTGCGAAAAATATCAATGTAGTGTGTTTTAATAAGTAATAAAGAATAATTTAAAACAATTTCCAAAAATTAGTCAAATACCCTACTTATTTACGAACTTTACTCATGTAAATAATCGCATAGCAAAAGTAGCCCTGTAGCTTTACGAACTTGTGAAAGTGCCCTAAAATCAAATCAGCCGTTCTGAAAATTAGCTGGGATGAACAGATAGGAAGGCAAACAGACGGACAGACAAAATAAAAAAAGTGTGTCTGTCGATATGACGATCGCTTCTTAATAAATCTAGTAAGCTTATACATGTCTTTAATTTAAATTAAAGTATAATATCCCACAGCCTAATCGCTAATAGCTTTACAAATTGTCACAAAAAACCCTCCACTCGAACTAGCCCAACCCATAATTACGTGTTTACAAAAATGGCTGACGCATTTAACCCTTGCGCTGATTATACGTTTAGAGGACGCATTACACCGTATTTTCGTTAATGAAAACTGCACTGAAAAAAGGAGCAAACCATAATCTCATGATTATAGGACCCGTTACATTATAAAATCATTATAAATACATCTGCGGGTGCATTTAAGGGATTCGGTTAATGGTTATTCTATTGTTTGCTTCGCATTGATAGAGTTTTAATTTGATGGGGCGTTTACACCCTTTCTTCGTGTTTTTATTTGTACAGTAATACTTTTATTCTACCTATCTAGTTACTTGTTATAATAATAATAATATCATTTATTTGCCAGAATGTTGTAGGTACAAGTATGATGTTATACTTAAAACACGAGGGTTGGTGTAGACTTTTGGCAACAATAGATCTAAAATGATTGTATCTACGGATCTACATTTTATAAACGTTGTGAATTGATTTGTTTTTGGGGTATAAAGGTAAGACCGCACTGAGCGGAATTGCAGCGCAGCGGAGCAACGCGACTTTTTTTATGGGCTTTTGCCTAATAGGTATGTGAGCCTTATTGTATCTACCCTAAATATAATGCATGCTGTTTGTGCTGGACGTCTGAGGAACCCATTGTATGCTTCCCAGGCGTCCGGCAGCAGCCCCAGCCGGTGCTTCCGCTCGCCTCTGGGCAGAGGCGGCGGAAGGCGTGGGCGACGTGGGCCCAGGCCCACGGCCTCGCGCTTCGTAGGGCCTCGCACCCCGGAGGTTTATTTATTAAGCTTAAAAGCCGTGAACGCGTTGTGCGGGCAGAGGGCCTCGCAAACTATATCTTGCCCACATAAAATTTAGGTCTTGCCCCGCCACTGCCTCTGGGCTGTCCCTCCAGAAGCTCGCGCCCTCCCGTAATTTTTTACGAGGTTTTCTTCCTCCCGCGATGGGCATCGCTGCCCCCGGCCTTGGGGTGTCTCACCCCCTGTTTCATCCGCAGTGCTCTCTGCTAATCAGAGGGACACGTGGAGAAACCTCCCCTCTGCCAGGTCATTGGCCATGTCTAACTATTTCGCGCCTTGTTAGCCATGTTACCAGGGTGCACCGGCCCGAATGCTGCTCTTCTCCTTGGACGTAGGTATCCAAGATGACCAGGACACCCAGGCACAATGGGAGGTTACCTGGCTGGCACTTCAAAGGTTTATCAACCCTGAACTAATATTGAAAAGAGAACGTTTGGTATAAATCAAGCAAGCAAGCTATATTTTAGGAAAAATTAAACCGACTTCAATATATCCATAAAATTTGACAGTTCCCTGATTTCTCTAGGATCTCATCATCAGATACTGACCAGATGACCATGAATTAGAACCATGAGAACAAAAGAAGAATTTTCGAAATCGGTCCAGGCCTCTTTGAGTATAATCGGGGAACATACATAAATTATTGAGAACCTCTTCTTTTTTTTTGAAAATCGGTTAAAAAATGAGGCAATAATATAAAAATAAAGCAATGTAAGCAGTAATAATATTTATAAGATCCGACATTCTGCAGCGTAACCTGAGAGTTATATACAAATTCACTTTCAACCTGTATCGCCGGCGACAAACATCGTATAAATTATCGGGGCACAATCAAGAACATCCATAAACCAGTCGGGAATGCGCGGACAATCGTTCATTGAGGTACTTATTTATTTTAAATACAATCATCAGGGGGGCCTCCCGCCGGGCCGCTCCTGCAGCGCTGTCGCGGGCCCCCGACCTCGGACTCCTTTCGGCCCCCTTTAATCAACTGTCACGGACCCCGTACGATACCATTACATTACCCCGTTCGCGTCCCCACTTATTAAACACTGACTCTTGTGTCGTGTACATAAAAACTGTTTTTTGAAAGGTTGTGACTTCAGAGTAGGGTTGCCAGTCCTTTTGTTACGGTCAGGACGAATCCTCTTATATTTCTGGAATTTAAATAAGTCGCCTGGTACAATCGTTTATCCTGATAGACTAAAAATGAATAAAATACAAAATAATGACATATTTTTTAAATAACATGTCGCATATTTTAAGATTATGGCAATTAAAGCGCGCCAAATAACCATTCGTCAGAAGCACAGTATCAAAAGTATTTATCAAGTTAACACAAAGCTGAATTCCTACTTAACTTCAACGTAATACTTACTAGGTAAATCACCTGAGGTAAATATTACCATGCACGTGAAAACCTTTATTTGAAAGGGTTTCATTTAAAACTAGGGTTGCCAAGTCTTTTGTTTTATTCCAGACTCGACATGTATGCAATTATTGAGAAGAGGTTACGTCATTAATTGCTCTGCGGCAGAAAATTTTACTAAAAATTCTCTAAAATTAAAATTATGCCAATACTACTATACTTATAAATAACGTATACTTTTCGGCAATTGAGTCCTGTTTAATAAAATGTATACATGGTAAAACTACTTTAAATTGTCATGATTCGTAAAAGAACGATCCACTGTGGACGCCATGTTTATTTGATTGCTATGCACTCGATTTGATTTGGACCGAATGACGTTTGAAATTCGGTCACTGACAACAGTTCTCGAATAGAGACAACTAAACTATAGTATTTGATTACAGTTTAAAGGTTTTTTTATTTCATTTTGAATACATTAGCTACGGATCGATTCTAAAGACCGAATTGGAAAAGTAATGATTTTAGGTGTGTTTGTTTGTTTGACATATGCCCCTTCTTTTCTTCATCTATTCCCTCGATACTTCCAAAACAATCGTTAGTAGATTTTCAAAAATAAGATGATACGATAAACGATACGAGGTCGCCAAAGGCCCTTGGGACCCCCTCATCTAGTGGTTCTTCAAGCCCGATAAGCTATGATTCTCAACTTAACTCTGGTTCTTCTATGGATCTCTATATTTGTATTATGAGTTTAAATGTTTTTAACCCCCGACGCAAAAACGACGGGGTGTTATAAGTTTGACGTGTCTGTGTGTGTGTGTGTGTGTGTGTATGTGTGTGTGTGTGTGTGTGTGTGTGTGTCTGTCTGTTCCCCTGTGGCGCTCAAACAGGTGGACCGATTTGAATGCGGTTTTTTTTGTTTGAAAGGTGAATTAGTCAAGAGTGTTGTTGATTGGCGGATTGCATATTTTTTCACAACTCCCTTAATATGGGTATCAAATGAAAGGGCTTGACTAGTAGAATAGCACTATTGCAAATCCAAGATGGCCGCTCCCACAAAATGGCGAATGTCGGGGGTTTTTAAATTTTTAATTTATACTTGTTGCTTATTACAACAGCTTGGAGGCTTAAAATCCTGGTGAACAGGCACAAAAAACCACCACATAACATTATAACAATACGTGTAAGTACCTTGGCATCATAATATTCATAATCGAAATCCATAGCCGAACGTCAAGCTTGCCGCGTTGATCTGACGAATTTGTTATGGTCCGAAATAACATGCGATACACACGACTTGGTCCTGCAGCGAACAAAATTGTAATACGACAAAAAAAATATGCTACGTAGGTATTATCTATACATATAATAAAATCGTAGAATTGCCGTATCTGTACATTGAAGATTTTTGCAAAATAATAACTGGGGGATGTTAGGGATAAGTAATAGAACGTAAAAAAGCTATTTTTGAAATTTTTGTCTGTTTGTCTGTTTGTCTGTTTGTCTGTTTGTCTGTTTATCTGTTTGTCTGTTTGTCTGTTTATCTGTTTGTCTGTTTGTCTGTATGTTTGTGCGCGCATCACGTAAAAACTACTGAATGGATTGTAATGAAACTCGGCATGATTTAAGTTAATACTATGGAGTAACATATAGGATACTTTTTATCCCGAAATTCAGCAGGGTTCCTTTGGGAGAGGGGATGAAAGGCAAAATGTGTACTTAGCTGTAATTCGTTAACGGGTGGTCCGATTTCATTCATTCTTTTTTTGTTAGAAAGTAGATACTTTAAAGATTACTGGCTAATCTCCGAAGGCTGGACCGATTTTGATGGGACTTTCACTGGCGGATGTTTACATTTTGATGTACCTAAACATCCGCCAGTGAACTTTTAACAGTTTTTAGGAAGGTTTAAGCTCAAAGGAGCATAGGAAAAACAAAATGATTCCCACGGGATTATTAAAATCAATATCCACGCGAACGAAGTCGCGGGTATCCGCTCGTTGGAACATAATTTACTTATCTAAATCACTACATAGTATAAAACAAAGTCGCTTTCTCTGTCCCTATGTATGCTTAAATCTTTAAAACTACGCAACGGATTTTGATGCGGTTTTTTTTAATAGATAGAGTGATTCAAGAGGAAGGTTTATAAGTAGAAAAATTGGACCCGGTAAGTGGCGCTAATAGCGGGCAGGACAACGTCTGCCGGGTCCGCTAGTAAAATAATAAAATATTAATCTTACTAATATTATAAAATATGTGAAAGTGAGTCTATTAATGGCTCAACCGCGGAATTAATCCAAACAAAATTTGGTGGAGATAGCTAAGATACCTTGTATCCTCAAGATGGACATAGGATACTTTTTGTCCGAGTGGGACAAGGTCTAGCGTGGATAATATGTATGCGAGTCTAGTGCGGTTGTTGATTATTTCAATCTTGCCTAAAATTATTACTAGGTATTTACCCTGGACTGCAACCTATTTATTTTATGTGGAATATCAGAATCAGTCCTTTGCCTTAACTTGGCTTTTCACGATGTAGGTAGGATCCGAATGACCTAGTGTTCTTTTAAAGTTGTAGCATAATACTTTAAGAGGTACTAATCCTTAGGATTTCTGTTTAAATATTTTTACATATTGATCCGTTTAACTTGATTATTAAACACACATGATTGATGATGATGATTGTTAAACACACATGATTATGTGCACTAGATTCTTTTCCTCTAGAATTAGACAATTTATGCACGGTATGGTTATATATAAATTGTTTACAACAACATAATTCCCACTTGTAAAAGGTGGCAATGACACCTGATAATAGATATGTGACGATTCGTCTAAAGTGAAGAGAGTTTGCCTAGAATAATTATTATTATACAATTGTACTTAATATAGCATAATTTAGCTGCCTATGTTAAATGTTTGATATTTGTTGACTCACATTTATGACCGTGTGTGATACGCGTTGGCCATTTCTTTTTTCATGTCCTAAACGGCCCATAAGTAAGGCATTGTGAGGCGAATGGTAACAATAGGGCCCATAATGGAGGGCCATCGATACCCTTTCTTTGGAGGAATTTAATTGTGTGATGAAGTGTGGTTACGACATTTTTTAAACGAACCGAGAATGTTGCAGGACAAAAAATAAATCATGATCTCATGAGTTTTTAGGGTTCAGAATTATTTTGTACCTATACTTATTAATTTAGGTATACCTACTGCGTATTAATTTTAAACTGTACCTACCTTCGAATATCGTTTACAATAAAAGATAAAAGGATTTTTTTTTTATCATACCTACTACTTAATTTACTTATGTCTATTTTTAACCCCCGACGCAAAAACGACGGGGTGTTAAAAGTTTGACGTGTCTGTGTGTGTGTGTGTGTGTGTGCGTGTGTGTGTGTGTGTGTGTGTGTGTGTATGTGTGTGTGTGTGTGTGTCTGTTCCCCTGTGGCGCTCAAACGGTTGGACTGATTTGAATGCGGTTTTTTTTGTTTGAAAGGTGAATTAGTCGAGAGTGTTGTTAGCTATGTTTGATGAAAATCGATCCAAGATGGCCGCCGCTACAAAATGGCGGATTACATATTTTTTCACAACTACCTTAATATGGGTACAGTAACATTATTCTTACTTTTTTAACCAATACCAATTTTTATGGACAATGTGGCTAATTCTGTTGTACAGAATCTCTAAACGAAACTAAATTGACAGGTTTAAAAATAAGTATGTTATCCTTTCCCTCAGGAAGCATTGTGAAAGAGAAAGGAAAAGATTTAGACCTGTCATTTTAGTTCAGTTTAGAGTTTGTGTACAACAGAATTAGCCACATTACAGGTAGACCAGAATCTCATGGATAATAGGAAAATTAAATTTTGTAGTGAGCAACACTAGGTTAACTCGGCTGCCCTAGTGATAAACAAAGTAATTACATTCAGAACGCCTTACCTGGGATCGTTTCACGAAACGAAAAATCAAGCAACTGCATTTTAAATACAAAAACAAAGTAATCAACATCCAGTTACTTTGTTTTTGTGTTGTGCTTGTTGTTTACTTGGTTTTTGCATTTATATTCCGGGTTAGTGTGTGCAGTTACTTTGTTTGAGCAATTCAAATTTCACTAAACGGTTCAAGTTATTTGAAATATTAAACTGTGGCAAAAAACTACTCAACATAAAAGTTTTGTTAATGCAAAAAAGTCAATTTCACAAAAAATTACAGTTACTTTGTTTACCGCTAGGGCAGCCGTAGTGTTGCTAACTTTGGAATTTCATTTCCGTATTTTCATGAGATTCTGGTCGACCTATACCTACCTATTTGAAAAATGACGGACTTTCATATAGGTACACTTCCCATCCTCTATTAACTACGGGTTACTCTGGGTTGGAATTTCCAATAATACCTATATATATTATAGCGATTGCCTACATAGGTTACCAATCCTCTTTAGACATCTATCTTGCTCACTGGCACACGGTCTCATCATCATTAGTCTAAGAGATGATATGGCTTTATAGTGATGATTTTAATATTCAAGTCATCGATTATGTGGCCAGCCTATTATAAATGAGGAAATTAAGTAGGTAGTAAAGTTGTACACTCGTTTGCAATCTTCATTTGAGCGAGTATAGAAACTTTCTCTTAATGCATGCGTACTAGCGTATATAATATAAAGCATACTATACATACATATCAATCATCATCATCATCATGATCAACCCATTACCGGCTCACTACAGAGCACGGGTCTCCTCTCAGAGTGAGAAGGGTTTTGGCCACGCTGGCCAAGCGGATTGGCATTTGGCAGACTTCACACACCTTTGAGAACGTTATGGAGAACTCTCAGGTAGGTCTGCAGGTTTCCTCACGATGTTTTCCTTCACCGTTAAAGCAAGTGATATTTAAATACTTAAAACGCACATAACTCCGAAAAGTTAGAGGTGCCCCGGGATCGAACCCACGACCTCCGATTAGAAGTCGGTCGTCCTAACCACTAGGCTATCACAGCTTATACATATCAATAAAGTTTATCAATTAAAAACAAATTGGCTTTGAGCACCAAACAGTGATCGCGTTAACGCATTAAGATAAACGTCTCAATATACATAGCTCTAAAAATAACATCACGCTTAACGCGTTGCAATAAAGCTCATAATTGATCGGTTCCTGTAACAAATTGATCGTACTAAAAGCCTGCTCATTACTCGATTACCACCCGCTAAGTCGATAAGTTGATTTTCATTTGGTCGCAATAAACTGTTGCAAATTATTTCATTACAACATTAAGCGGCTGTTACACGTTATACGGTCGCGTTATGTGTTGGTGTCTCGTTACCTTGCACTTTGGAGTATTTATTTATGAGTTTTTAGCACCTTCGATTATTATTATTGCGAAGGCTAACATAAAATTGTTAAGCAACTTTAAATTTGTGCAATATTCACAACTAGATGACACCCGCGTGAATTTAGGTTTCTTATATCCTGTGGGAGCTATACCTTTTTGCTTTTCCGGGATAAAAGTAGCCTATGTTAATTTCTGGGACTCAGCCACCTCTGTACCAAATTTCGTATAAATCGGTTACACGGATGGAACTTTTAGATTCCCGTGGGAACTCTTTAATTTTTCGGGATAAAAAGTAGCCTATGTCCGTCCCCGGGACGTAAGTTGCCTCTGTACCAAATTTCATCAAAATCAGTTAATCTGTTGGGCCATAAAAAGCTAGCAAACAGACAGACGCATTTATAATATTAGCATGGATGTATATGTCTCGGCACGTAAGATGGTCCTACTTTACTGGTACATTTTCCCACCCCAGCGAATCGAAGTGTTTAACACATGTGCACTACAGTAGCTACCTCTATATTAGATAATTTTCACAGAGGAATAACTTGGTCGTCTCGTCGAAACGAACGTACTCACGATTATTAATCACTTAAAAAATGTTGTACCTACTAATTTTATTCGATTAGGAGGTGTCATAACCCTAAACAACGAAGAATATAATGCAAAGGTACAGTAAAATCGTGTAAAATATTGGCAGAAAAATCAACAGCGTGTAGGTATAATAATATGACAGCGGCCCAACCCTTTGTAGGTCCTACTAAGCAAACAATATACTCATAAAGATATACATAAAACACATAAGATAAATCCCCTTTGGCTTTGTTTCACACATACCACAGTAAATTCAGTTCTATCTGTCTAGTGTTTTCGATATAGTTTTAAGCGTGAAATATGGTTCAAGCACCATAGGAATATCTACCTATTACACCGTAAGTTGAAAGATAAAATCAGAAATGATACTATTCGGAAAAGAACTAAAGTAACCGACATAGCTGGCAGGATTAGCTCGTTGAAGTGGCGGTGGGCAGGTCACATCTGTCGGAGGACCGATGGCCGCTGGAGCAGACGTGTCCTCGAGTGGAGACCGCGAACCGGCAAGCGCAGTGTAGGACGACCCCCGGCTAGGTGGTCCGATGACCTTAGAATGGTCGCTGGCCGGGATTGGATGCGAAAGGCAGAAAACCGGGCAGTGTGGCGCATCCTGGGAGAGGCCTACGTCCAGCAGTGGACAGCAATGGGCTGATGATGATGATGATGATGATGACACTGTACGTTAACGTTCCCTAAATAAAATTCATAACTGCTACATAAAATTGAACACAAAACACAGATAAAGAAATAAATATGACATGTAACCATGAATCATGAGCAAAGTCAGCAGTGACGAATAGGGTGGTCCTGGATTTGTCCTGATTGTCCGGATGTCCATTGTCCATGGCTAGGTTCTGATTAAACTCATCACTATACCTAGGCGAAATGCATTTTGTGACGTCAAAATTTACATCTCTTTATATAACCCCCGGCACGTAGGTCGAGCGCTGACCTTCAAGTGCTTGCAGTGTCGTACGAGTGAGCGGGACACAATACGATTGGAGAGCCAATCAGCGTTTACGAGGGATCCGCGAGAGCTAATCAGTGCTTACGAACGATCCCCACGCCCTCCCCGCGACCCCCTCACCACCTGAGATAGTACCTCATTTTCAACTACTTCTGCGCATTGAAGGTCAGCGCTAGACTTATTTGCCGTGACTAATACAAGCACTGTCGAGTTTGTGTGAATGAAAATGAGCTTAGTTAAGAATATCACAAAGAATAAGGACCCAATTTGCTACGCTTCGGTGTGACAGTGATCCAGCCACGGCACACGCCGAAAGGCATTCACACAACAAATATTAACCGAAGCCATTGTGTCGGCGTCAACTAAAGGTTATCTTATCACGTGTTTGCTCACCAAACACCGCTGTTTGGTGACAGGCGCTCGTGTGTCTGTCCGTTTGTCTTGCCCCTTATCTATCATCGAAGTGGATTAGGACCTGAGTTCCTGAGAAGTTTCCTGTCTGTTGACGCTTATGTATCGTGTAGAGTAAAACTAAATAGCAATTGTTTTATAAGCCCCTCATGAGCGTTATGCGATAGAGTTAAGGCCTACTCCAACAAGGCACAGTTCTCGGCGCGGGCATTTTTTTATTTTTTAAATTCATTTTATAGACACACGCTTGACCATAATCACACCTGATAGAAAGTGATGATGTTGCCTAAGATTGTACGCGTAAGCTGTGATAGCCTAGTGGTTAGGACGACCAACTTCTAATCGGAGGTCGTGGGTTCGATCCCGGGCACGCACCTCTAATTTTTCGGAGTTATGTGCGTTTTAAGTATTTAAATATCACTTGCTTTAACGGTGAAAAAAGGAAAACATCGTGAGGAAACCTGCATGCCTGAGAGTTCTCCATAACGTTCTCAAAGGTGTGTGAAGTCTGCCAATCCGCTTGGCCAGCGTGGTAGACTATGGCCAAAACCCTTCTCACTCTGAGAGGAGACCCGTGCTCTGTAGTGAGCCGGTAATGGGTTGATCATGATGATGATGATGATGATGTACGCGTTTGGAGCGTTATGCGATAGAGCTTTGGCTTACTCCAACAAGGCAAAGTGCTCAGCGCGGCCATTTTTTTAAATTCATTATAGACACACGCTTGACCACAATCACATCTGATGGAAAGTGCAGATGATGTTGCCTAAGATTGTGCGCGTTCGCCTTGAAGATGCCATAATGATGAAGAACGATCAAGGCCAACATGACACTATACAACTTGAAACTCAGTTGTTTGTTTAAGTACCTGTTCATTGCCAAGCAAAAACCCGGGCACTAATTGCGAGCCCGGTTATCCCCTTTTTATGTCCAAGGAACAAGAAGCAGTCAAGGTTTATCGGTTTACAGCGCCAATAGCATCCGTGCCTTCCTTAATTAACAGCTTTATTTAGAGGAGACCACCGTCCAATAATTACCATACAGCCCGACAAAATAGGGCCAGATAATGAAAATGTCTTAATTTTATTTGATTACCCTCAATCTCGATTTTATAGCGCCTCATAAGTGCGCCGTAAATGGGGCGGGCAGAGGCTCTAGTGAGTTTATGCAGACCTTTTTTGATATACAGTATTATACTTAAGACTTGTTTTTAATAACCCAGTTGGCAGTATCTTCTCTTCCTGATAAGAGTGGAACCACAGTGAGACTATCGACTGACGGTGCGATGATTACGAATACCTAATAATTATCAGTCCGACTAATAGGGCCAGATTAATGAAAATGTCTTAATTTTATTTAATTACCCTCAATCTCGATTTTATAGCGCCTTATAAGTGCGCTGTAAGTGGGCCGGGCAGGTTAGGCCTTTTTTCGCAGCAGGTATACAAAATTTCAAGATTTGCTTCTCAGTGAATAATATAATCTAACTGTCATTCCTCTAATCTTCATAATTACCCAAAAGGTAGGTAAATTAATTAAAATGTCTGAATTTTATTGATTACCCTCAATAACAATATCTATTAGGTATATAGCTTTGAGTAACGGGAATATTTTTTATAGATTTGTACATTGCTTGAAAATGGAAATTAAATGGAATTTGCTGTAAATGAATTAAAATGTCTGAAGCAGAAGCAAGTGTATTTTAGCTACGAATACGTTAATTTTTTGTTTCATAACCAATTCGCAGTTTAATTGGTACTTTTGTATCTGAAAATCGGTAAAATTTACTTGTTTTAGTTTACAGCCAATAAAGCAACTTACCAAAACGAACGTTTATATGATTCTAGCTATATAAATGTTTAATTGTAACATCTATACTAATAAATAAAATTGAATTGTCTTATCGAAATAACTACCTCATATTAAGCTCATATGAGGAGCGTTGTTTCAAAACTCATTTTGTCCAAAAATGTGTATTTTTCAAAAATAGCCGTTTTTAATTTATGCCTTTTTCTTAAAGTTATATGTAGAAATAAATTTTCCATGCTAAATATAAAGCATAATATAGCATGTCTGAATAAAAAAACAAATAGTGTTCTATAGTTTTTTATTAAGTTAACTAAGCATAAATATTGGACAAAATATGTTTTGAACCATTTGTATGGACATAATACATTTTGAAACACTGGTTTATGGACACAATACATTTTGAAACACTGGTTTATTTTCAAAGCATATTATGTACAAAGAAATGATTCATATTTTGTCCAATAATACCTACTAAAAAATAAAAAAACGCTTATGGCCTATATTTTATGCACAGAGTATGCATAAAATAATGTTTTCACTGTATTAAATCAAATTTATATATAGCACAACATATATTAAATCTTGAGTTATTATGAATGCATGGAATTATGAATGACAAAATTGTTCAGTTCAGGTTCCTTTATTTCATAACTGAAACAAAATAAATTCATATTGTAGCCAGAATCTTATAACTGCCGATAAAATACAGTTAGAGTCGTATAATAGTACAAAGAAACAATAAAACGATAATTTAAATATTCCTCGCCTCTTTGTTTTGGTGTTTTGTGTCTTTTTTTCTTGAGCCAACTGAATGATTTCCTACTAGGACTCCTTGCTCCATGCTTGTGCAACAATATTAAAACAATTTTGTTTAAATTACTAAGGGCTTGTTTCACCACCTTCTGATAAGTGTCGGATTTTCGGATTATGTCAAATGACAAAGACAAAAGTTGTAGATACTTACCTTACTTATCAGAAGGTGGTGAAACAGGCCATTATTTAAATAATCGTACAGTTTGCCGCCACAGACAGACCATAATAAATTGTTATTTTGCTAACAGGTGGACAGACTATGTTTTGAAACACCACTTCACACGGACAAAACATATTTTGAAACAGCGCCTCATTTTGACATTCGATTATTTACTTGACAAATTCGGTTTTTATGCACTAACTTTTGCTAAGTTAGTTACTCTTGCATTTTAAGGCCATATACAACGAAATCTCTTATTTTGATTACTATGGACAAAATACGTTTTGAAACAACGCTCCTCATATAGTTATTTGAACGCTACCATAACCGAATCACACGTTTTTAAAATTTTTGTCTGTCTGTCTGTCTGTTTGAACGGGCTAATCTTCGGAACGGCTGAACCGATTTTGACGGGACCTTCACATACAAGTAGAGAATTAACCAGGGAGTAACATAGGCTACTTTTTTAACCGACTTTCAAAAAAGGAGGAGTTGTGTTTTTCTACCTATGTACACCGATATCTCCGAGATTCCTGAACCGATTTGCGTAATTTTTTTTTTAATCGATAGAGAAACATTGCGACCCTGTTCTATAAAAAATTTGGATTCCAACTCCTCAATCCTGATGCTGTAGGGGACCTAATCCCCAAAACTAATGGGTTTTGAAACTTTCGGTTATTTAAATTGATATTGGGGGTACCAATTAAAGTTAATCGTTGAATGAACTCGAGTAAGTACATATCCAACTCCTCAACCCTGATGCTGTAAGGAATTGTATTCAGAAATCGTGGGGATCCCACGGGATTTTTCCGTTTTGGGGACGGGTTTCTACAGATAAGCTACTTTTTGTTCTGGAAAATCAAAAGTTCCCATGGGATTTTTAAAAACCTAAATCCACACGGGCGAAGCTGTGGGCATCATCTAGTTTAAAATAAATAAAAAATATTAAAAATGCATTTGCGCTTTTTGTCACTCTCTCTATTAATATATATATAGCTGCTCGTGCTGATTCACTGACTGATTGATCACCTCTCCTGTAAAATTTTGTATGAAACATTTTTTTTTCACAAATGGTTTCGTATAGAGGACAAAAATTCATTCGGAACAAAAATATGGAGAGAGCTGATGATTGAGAATTTCGGAGACGGGTGAAGGGCACGCTTAAGGTATTGAAGATAGGTGGGAGGTGCTCGAGCAAATGTCATTCGAAACATCATCCAATTGGCAGTGAGCTGAAAAAAAATTCAAAATGGCGAAAAAAAGATGGCCGCCATACAAATTTCGTCGGTGTCCATCTCGGAGGGTATAAAAGATGGAAGAGTGGTTTTTTCGCAAAAGATGATCAGGATCCAAAGGTCTACCCGATGAAAAGAAAAAAAATTCAAAATGGCGGAATTTATTTTTCCATAGAAAATGTATGGCGAATATTGAAGAGACTACAAGTTGTAAACTATGCAAGGCTTTGATGCGGTTCTTTGGAGAACTCTCAATGAAAAATATGGGAAGACATGATGATTGAGGGTTTGGAAGATGGTTGAGGAGCCCGGGCAGGGTATGGCAGATAGATGGGAGGTGCTCAAACAAAAATTACTCAAAACCTCATCCAATTGGCACTGAGCTGAAAAAAAAGAAAAACAAAATGGTGGATTCAAGATGGCGGCTATTCAAATTTCGTCGGTGTCTATCTCACCAAGTATAAAAGATGGAAGAGTGGTTTCTTGGCAAAAGATGATCAAGAACAAAAGATCTACATTTTGATGAACAGAAAAAATCAAAATTTATTTTTTTCACACAATATATGGCGAATATTGTCTTGACTATAAGTTGGGAAACTATACAAGACTTTGATACGGTTCCTTTTCAAAATTTGTTTTTATAGAAGAACTCTCCTTCTGGCAAATGATTCGGAGAAAAAAATTTGGAGAGTGATGATGATCGAGGGTTTGGAAGATGGATGAGGAGCACGGCCAGGGTTAAAGATGCTGAAAATGATAGAAGAAGGTGGAGGCTGCTAAAACAAAAATAATACTGAAATCCCCGCGGTCCGCTTTAGCGGGCCGCGCAGCCAAGCGCCCTACTAGTTAATATATATTATATAGCTGCTCGTGCTGATTCATTGACTGACTCACTGATTGATCACCCCTCCTGTAAAATTTTGTATGAAAAATTTTTTTTTCACTAATGGTTTCGTATAGAGGACAAAAATTCATTCGGAACAAAAATATGGAGAGAGCTGATGATTGAGGATTTCAGAGACGAGCGAATGGCACGCTTAAGGTATTGAAGATAGGTGGGGGGTGCTCGAGCAAATGTCACTCGAAACGTCATCCAATTGGCAGTGAGCTGAAAAAAAAATTCAAAATGGCGAAAAAAAGATGGCCGCCATACAAATTTCGTCGGTCTCCATCTCGGAGGGTATAAAAGATGGAAGAGTGGTTTCTTCGCAAAAGATGATGAGGATCCAAAGGTCTACTTGACGAATTGAAAAAAAATTCAAAATGGCGGAATTTATTTTTCCATAGCAAATGTATGGCGAATATTAAAGAGACTACGTATAAAAGATCGAAGAGTGGTTTCTTGACAAAAGATGATCAAGACCTTTAGATCTACTTGATGAGCAGAATGATTCTAAGAAAAAATATGGAGAGTAATAATGATCGAGGATTAGGAATATGGGAGAGATAGGTGGAGGCTGCTCAAACCAAAATACCCGAAAGCAAAACCTCGCGGTCCGCTTGCGGGCCGCGCACCCACGCGCCCTACTAGTTATACTATATATAGCTCGATTACCACTCACTCACTCACTCACTCATTGACATAATTGTTCTCCTAGAAAGAGACAGAAAACGATACAATGATGTATGGGAGATATGTTTGAGTGCGGGAGTCGAGTAGGGAAAAATTATGACATTTCGGAAAAACAAGATGGCGGCCGAGGTGATTTTTGTAACTTTTTTGTTTTCCAACTGATTTCGTTAAAACTCGCAGGTTTTTAAGAAATTAGTAAATAATTATTAGAAAAAGTGGAAAAAATTGGAAAAACAAGATGGCGGCCGAGATTTAGATTTTTAAAATTTTTGATTTTTCGACCCCAAACCGCGGCACCACAGCTCCGAAACGGGGTAATTGAGGATATTTTTTTTTTCTTGTTTCCGCTTACAATTACCCTTAATTTTGAAAAAACGAGAGTGGTTTTTAAAAATTCAAGATGGCGGCTGTCGTGGCGGCCATTCAGTTTGAGGCACGAAAAAACCCAATTTTAAAATTCAATTTTCTCTCAGTTGGCAACATCGGAGCGTTTCGACTTCTATGAAGCGATTGTATGTATAGACTCGTGGTATAAATTGGTGATAAAAAAAATACCCCACTTTTGGGGAAATTTCAAGATTTACCCCAAAAATTAAAAAATCGAAATACGGATTTTGTGCGAAATGCGAGTATGAGCGACTACGTGTTTTGCTTGTACAAATGACATTTGGGTAATTTTGTCGTCGGGGACTGGCAACACTGGAATTTATCAAAGAAAAAGTGATTTTCGCGACATGGTCTTTTTTCAGGGACAATCATTTCGCCTGGGTGCGAGTGAGGTGGAACATGTAAACGTCATCGGGAGCGGTATATCCTGCACTTATTGTAAAAATTATAAAACTATGTGAATTGTTTCTATAAAACGAGTTGGCGGCCATTTTGTATTGATGTTGGGTGTTTTTGAAAATTTTGATCATGTTTTTGAGGCAGTTGGCAACATTTTAGAAAGTTGACATGTATGAATCGATTGTGCAACTCAACCGGCAGTATCGAGGTATGTACACAGTGTTGCCACATTTAGGGTAGTTTTTGAGATTTCCCCAAAAATTTCCTGCTGTAAAATTTTGTATGAAGAATTTTTTTTTCACTAATGATTTCACAAAGAAGACAAAAATTTATTCCGAAAAAAATATGGAGAGAGCTGATGATTGAGGGTTTCGGAGACGGGTGAAGGGCACGCTGAAAGTATTGAAGATAGGTGGGGGGTGCTCGAGCAAATGTCATTCGAAACGTCGTCCAATTGGGAGTGAACTGAAAAAAAATTCAAAATGGCGAAAAAAAGATGGCCGCCATACAAATTTCATCGGTATCCATCTCGGAGGGTATAAAAGATGGAAGAGTGGTTTCTTAGCAAAAGATGATCAAAATCCGAAGGTCTACTTGATGAACGAAAAAAAAATTCAAAATGGCGGAATTTATTTTTTCATAGAAAATGTATGGCGAATATTGAATTGCCTTTGATGCGGTTCTTCAGAGAATTCTCACAGAAAAATATGGGAAGACATGATGATTGAGGGTTAGTAAGATGGTTGGGGATTCCAGGAAGGGTATTGTAGATACAAAAGGCCTGCTCAAACAAAAGCAAGATGGCGGCCGACGTGATTTTTGTTACTTTTTTGTTTTCTTATCGATTTCGTTAAAACTCGCAATTCTAGAAGAAATTAGGAAACGATTAATAGAAAAAGTAGAAAAAATTTAAAAAACAAGATGGCGGCTTAGCTGTAGTCTTTCAAATTTTCGATTTTTCGACCCCGAACCGCGGCGCCACAGCACCGAAACGGGTTAGTTGAGGATAATATTTTTTTCCTGTTTCCGTCTACAATTATCCTGTATTTTGACAAATTGGGAGTGGTTTTTAAATATTCAAGATGGCGGCTGTCGTGGCGGCCATTCATTTGAGGTACGAAAAAACGCAATTTTAAAATTAAAATTACTCACAGTTCACAACATCGGAGCGTTTCTACTTCTATGAAGCTATTGTATGTACAGACTTGAAGTATAGATTGGTGAAAAAAATACCCCATTTTTGGGGAAATTTCAAGATCTACCCCAAAAATCAAAAAATCGAAATACGAACTCTCTGCAAAATCCGAGTATGAGCAACTACATTTTTTACCTGTACAAACGAAATTTGGATATTTTTATCGCCAGGGACAGGCAACACTGAAATTTATCAAAGAAAAAGTTGTTTTCGCGATACGGTCTTTTTTCAGGGGTGATCATTTCGCCTGTGTGCGAGCGAGATGAAAACTTGAAACGTCATCGGGAGCGGTATCTCCTGTACTTAATGGAAAAATTATTCAACTTTCTAAAATAAATCTGTAAAATGAGTTGACGGCCATTTTGTATTTTATTTGTTTTGGAATTGATTTTAACCATGTTTTTGAGGCAGTTGGCAACATTTTGGAAAGTTGAAATGTATGAATCGACTGTGTAACTTAACCAGCAGTATCGATAAATGTAAACAGTGTTGCCACCTTCGGGGTAGTTTACGAGATTTCCCCAAAAATTTTCTCCTGTAAAATTTTGTATGAAAAATTATTTTTTCACAAATGGTTTCACAAAAAAGACAAAAATGTATTCAGAAAAAAAATACGGATAGAGCTGATGACTGAGGAACTCGGAGACGGGTGAAGGGCACGCTTAAGGTATTGAAGATAGGTGGGAGGTGCTCGAGCAAATGTCACTCGAAACGGCTTCCAATTGGCAGTGAGCTGGAAAAATATTCAAAATGGCGGAAAAAAGATGGCCGCCATACAAATTTCATCAGTGTCCATCTCAAAGGGTATAAAAGATGGAAGAGTGGTTTCTTATCAAAAGATGATCAGGACCTTCGGATCCTGATCACTACAAAAAAAAATTCAAAATGGAGGAATTTATTTCGGACCGACTAGGGACCGACTGCGGACCGACTAGAGACCGCCTACGGAACGACTACGGACCGACTAGGGACCGACGAGGGACCGACTACGGATAGACTAGGGTAGACCGACTAGGGACCGACTACGGACCGACTAGGGACCGACTACGGACTGACTACGGACCGACTACGGACCGACTAGGGACCGACTAGGGACCGACTACGGACCGACTAGAGACTGACTAGGGACCGACTATGGACCGACTAGGGACCGACTAAGTAGTGACCGACTAGGGACCGACTAGGGACTGACTAGGGACCGACTACGGACCGACTAGGGACCGACTACGGACCGACTAGGGACCGACTACGGACCGACTAGAGACCGACTACGGACCGACAACGGACCGACTAGGGACCGACTATGGACCGACTAGGGACCGACTACGGACCGACTAGAGACCGACTAGGAACCGACTACGGACCGACTAGGGTAGACCGACTAGGGACCGACTAGGGACCGACTACGGACCGACTAGGGACCGACTACGGACCGACTACGGACCGACTACGGACCGTCTACGGACCGACTATGGAGCGACTAGGGACCGACTACGGACCGACTAGAGACCGACTACGGACCGACTACGGACCGACTAGGGACCGACTACGGACCGACTATGGACCGACTAGGGACCGACTACGGACCGACTAGAGACCGACTACGGACCGACTACGGACCAACTAGGGTAGACCGACTAGGGACCGACTACGGACCGACTAGAGACCGACTACGGACCGACTACGGACTGACTAGGGACCGACTACAGACCGACTACGGACCGATTAGGGACCGACTAGGGACGGACTACGGACCGACTACGGACCGACTACGGACCAACAACGGACCGACTACGGACCGACTAGGGACAGACTTAAAGACCGACTACGGACCGACTAGAGACCGACTAGGGACTGACTAGGGACCGATTAGAGACCGACTACGGACCGACTAGAGACCAGGTTTCACAGAGAAGACAAAAATTCATTCGGAGAAAAAATATGGCGAGAGCTGATGATTGAGGATTTTGGAGACAAGTGAAGGATACAGAAGGGTAGAGTGCAGCCCCATGTTGTTGGTACTCAAACTTCTTATCTTCGTCTATATGCTCACGTGGTCAGAGTTTTAAAAGCTTATATCCGAAACTATATGGTGAAGCCCCATGTAGTTGGTACTCAAACTTCTTATTTTCGCGATGTCTGTGTGCTTACGTGGTCAGATTTTTAAAAGCTTATATCTCCGAAACTATAGGGTGCAACCCCATGTTATTATTACTCAAACTTCTTATTTTTGCGATGTCTATGTGCTCACGTGATCAAATTTTTAAATGCTTATATCTTCGAAATTATAGGGTGCAGCCCCATGTTATATAATGTCGAACGTCCCCGCGAGCTGCTTTAGCAGCTCGCGCACCGAGCAACTAGTTATACTATATATAGCTCGATTACCACTCACTCACTGACTGACTGACTGACTCATTGACATAATTGTTCTCCTAGAAAGAGACAGAAAACGATATAATAATGTATGGGAGATATGTTCGGGTGCGGGAGTCGAGTAGGGAAAAATTATGACATTTCAGAAAAACAAGATGGCGGCCGACGTAATTTTAGTAACTTTTTTGTTTTTCAACCGATTTCGTTAAAATTCGCAGGTTATTAAGAAATTAGTAAATGATTATTAGAAAAAGTGTAAAAAATTGGAAAAACAAGATGGCGGCCGAGATTTAGATTTGGATTTGGATTCTTTTCAAAAGGCTCTCCAGAACAATTTTGTATGGAACATTTTTCCCTTCACTATTTATGTGTGTAGAAATTATGGGTCTTCCTTCAGAAAATTATGAAATGTCATGAATGTGGAAAATATTACCAGAGTACCTCATGGGTCCTCCAAAACTACCAGTCATACAGACAGGGTCCCAAACAAATGTTATTAAAAACCTTGGGCCATTGAGTGAACTGGTAAAAAAAAATGGCCGCCGAACAAAAAAAATTCTCTCCATACAAATTTTTTGGGTTCTTTTCAAGAGGCTCTCCAGAACAATTTTGTATGGAACTTTTTCCCTTCACTATTTATGTACGTAGAACTTATGGGTCTTCCTTCAGAAAATTATGAAATGTCATGAATGTGGAAAATTTACCAGAGTACCTCATGGGTCCTCCAAAACTACCAGTCATACGGACATGGTCCCAAATAAATGTTATTAAAGACCTTGGGCCATTAGGTGAACCGGTAAAAAAAAGATGGCCGCCGAACAAAAAAAAATTCTCTCCATACAATTTTTTTGGGTTCTTTTCAAGAGGCTCTCCAGAACAATTTTGTATGGAAACTTTTCCCTTAACTATTTATATACGTTGAACTTATGGGTCTTCCTTCAGAAAAATTCTGAAACATCATGATTGTGGAAAAACCAGAGTACCTCATGGGTCCTCCAAAACTACCAGTCATACAGGCATGGTCCCAAACAAATGTTGTTTGACCTTGTGCCATTGGGTGAATGGGTAAAAAAAGATGGCCGCCGAACAAAAGAAATTCTCTCCATACAATTTTTTTTTGGGTTCTTTTTAAGAGGCTCACTTAGACATTTTTGTATGAAACTTTTCCCTCCACTACACGTATAAGTAAATAGAACTTAAAAGATTTTTAGAGAATGTAGAAAATTTACCAGAGTACCCTAACGGCCCTTAAAAACTATCAATCATAGAGGCATGGTTCTGAAACTAAAAATGTTCAAGACCTTAGGCCCTTTGGTGAGCCAGTAAAAACAAGATAGCTACGGAACAAAAAAAATTCGTGTCCATACAAAATTTCTTTTTAATTTTCAAATGGCTCTCCAGAACGTTTTTGTATAGATCTTTTTTTCCCACTAAACGCATGCATAGAACTCATTAGTGTCCTTTCAGAAAAGATACGAAACGTGATTTCAATATTTCCTTCTATCTTTCAAGAGACTCTCCAGAATATTCTGGTATTTGGTATGGCCTCCCATTTCTTTATTTTATGAATATTGAAGAGACTACAAAGCCCGCGAGCTGCTTGCAGCTCGCGCACCGAGCGCAACACTAGTTAAGTATATAGGTATTTTTAATGTATCTATTATATATTTTTAAAGTAGGTAATGCAAATGCATTTTATTTCGGCATTACTCTAATATCTTATTTAGGTTGCACCTAAATACCTATGAAGATACACAAATAGGTTGGAGTATAAAACAGTGTAGGTGTCCTGTATGCTTAGTCTCATTTTGCACAGCTCGAAAACTTTACTAAATGCTACTGATCGAAACACAATGGCTTCAGAGTAAAATGGAGTTAAACTGGTTTATTTTAAGGTTTGAGTTCGCCAATACATTCAGCATTCGCTTACAGCCCGCGCAATATGTTGTAAAATAAATATTCAAAGTATTAAATTACGACTTTAAAATAAGAGTCTTTGGGTTAATTTTGCATTACATGTCACAGTTTTTCGATATATAATATTTGGTAAAGTTTTGGAGGTGTTCAAACTGAGACTAAGCATACTGGTACCTAAGTGTTACCGTTTCCTTGTTCCATGCTAACCTTGTAATTCTAAACTAGGTTCCGAGAAATAAACACTGAAATAGCGCTAGCACCATTAGAGTCTCTTAACATCAATAGGGCATTTGTAGCAATTGTAGGAACAGCGTCGATTTGTCGATTGCGGCTGTGGGAAGATTTATCTTGCTATAGAGCCTGTTTCACGGTGTTGTTAAAGTTTATTTATAAAGATTTAGGTAGGTATATATACGCCTACCGCCTACCCATTGCTCTGGTTATGTGCGGGCATTCACGTCATGATAATTTTCCTCCCTGGTCTGAGAAGAGCCCACAACACACTCAGCCGGGTTTTTTAAATTAGATATCACCATCTCACAATATGGCCCCTACATACAAATACCTACCTATCTTTTCACGTTTTTAATCCTCGACAACTCTGATAGAGGGGTGTTTTTAAGACACCTTTTCAGTCTGTCTGTGTGGATGTGTGTGTTTGTCTCTGAGAGAGACTGTGACGTTCCTGGGTACAATCCAACGCAGGTATTTGATCTAGAGTATTTACATATATATCGATGAATGGATAGGTAGCCTATAGCCTATCTATCAATAGACAATTTCTGCCTTGAAAATAAACTAGCTATTTGCTAGGATACATAGGCATAAATGATACTAGGTAGGTAGGCATTGTTTTATAGCTCTATTCTACTTTGTGCCCTAAATTAGGTTCCAGGCAATAAATTTAGATCTAAGTAGTTCTGGCTCCATTAGATCCCTAACATCAATAAGGTGTTTGTAGCAATTGCAGAAACAGCGTCGATTTGTTGATAGCTGTGGGAAGGATTTACGGCCTGTTTCACCACCTTCTGATAAGTGTTGGATAGCCTAAACGTAAGTTTTGTCACTTTCTTACTTTATGTCAAGTGACAAAGACAAAAGTTGTAGATAGCTATCTAATACATATCAGAAGGTGGTGAAACAGGCACTTAGTGTTGCTAAAGTAGCGGTTACGAAATTTGGCTCTTACATTTATCTTAAATGGAACTAGTTTGTATGATAGCTTTATTGGATAGTATTTGACGAATTTTAGTACCTACCTATACCCGCGGCCACGTAGATTGAACACTGAAGGAAACGTGGAGGGGATAGCTGCGTATGGGAACTATCACGCACGTAACTGCTCATCCACACGTTCGCCAACATGCTGGCCCATCTTACGGCCCAATATGTTGGCCCAACGTGTAGAGCGGGAGTTGGAAGGTATTGGAACGATGGCCCGCAAGTTGGCGCGAGATCCATTTCGTGTCGGTACATCAAAGGGTTTGGGACAGAGTTTGGCCGCACCATCCACACGTTGGAGGCAAGTTCAGTTCAGGGGGTGTAAACTCTCTTAGAAGAAAATTTATACCTACGGGGGCTGAAATTGCCATTGTTAAAACATTCTGATAATAATTGTACATTTTTTAAGCATTGCAACACTAACTTTTCTAAAGTCATATCCAAGAAGGTTATATTCTTTATGTAGATACTTACTGGAGTCTGCGCCTGAAACATTGTAGGAAAGACAAAGTCCATAATGCAGCTGGGCTATTTTTTCTCTCTAGTCTTTCTGTACCTCACACACTTTATTTATGTAGTTAAGAACGAGATAAAGCCTGTTCAAGGCCACATTTCTTTGTTTCGACATTTCGTTTGAAGCTCGGCAGGGTGATTCAGAACACTTCGATAACATAATCATCAATCGATTCGGTAAGTTATCGTACGATAAGATGTATTTTCAATTCAGAATAACCGTATCAACCGGGAAGTTGTCGAAACCGATACCGAATCGAACCGACGTAGATATCGTTCGAATGTCATAATCGCTATTCACAACAACTTTATCAAACGCTATCAAAAGCTATTCACAACAACTTTATCGAATATTATTTTCCGAACATCCGATATTTTTTTACGATTATTTATCGAAAGCTACAGGGCATTCGATATCCTAATCTTTTTGTTCATCTACTCGTCAGATAGGTACTTTTACTGTTATTTCGTGAAAAATATGTTCGGAGCCGCAATTAAAATAGATAGCAATAACCGCAGTAAATCACCGAGGCGAAGAAGACGTGGTGAAGAGGATTCTTAAGAGACGTAGGTATCTACGGACATTGCGTGATACCTTTAACCCATTTGAGGCAAATGCGTCAACTTTTATGGGAAAATATAATAAAACTTTCGCCAGAATTTGCGTTATTTTTACTAACTAATAAGAGGGGGCATTACAGGAGGCAACACGTAATCATGTAGATTCAGATTTTTGGTATGTACATGATTACCAACCAATGCCATAATATATCTCTCGGTAGAGAGTAGTATATTGCTTGCCGTCTGTCCGGACGGACAGACAGGCAGATGGACAGCGGAGTCTTAGTAATAGGGTCCCGTTTTACCCTTTGGGTACGGACATCTGTGTGGTATTTACGAGGATAGCTGTAATAATACTTTTGTAGTACACTTCGACATTTTTCTCTCTAAATCAATAATTTAATGTTATCATTTTAAATAATGAATTTAATTACCTTCAAGATGATTAAAAGTTATTTTTTAATGCTTAATATGAATGTATAATAAGTAAAATTTTTGTAAAATAACATACTTCATAAATGCACATGTCTTAATCGCAATGTATCTTATCGATACCGGTATCGTAATCGATATCCAATTGTATGCTTTTATCGTTCTGAATTGCACGAAAAAAAAATTTAGATACAAAATCGATACCAAATCGTATCGACACGGTAAGTTATCGAAGTGTTCTGAATCGCTCTGCAAATTCCATAGGTTCTAATATTCTTGGTCAATAAAGTGTTTTTAAGTTGGTAGTCACTGACGTAATAGTACGTAATGTTGGTAATAATTGTTTTTTTCAAAATGGCGTCTTTGTTATTGTGTGGATAAGTTTCGTAACAATTAAAAATATTTATAGGTTTAATTGAAACAAGAGTCGTATGTGGAATTCTTTGCTCGTATGTTTTATTTCACAAATAAAACAAGGAGAAATGTTTTATATGTGACTGCTCGCCGGTAAAAACAACATCAAGTTGATTCGATTACCTAAAACCTGCTTAAGGAATCTTGCGTGGTACGTATAACCTTTTTTTTTTTTTTTTTTTTGACGTGGTGGAAAGCTTTATGGCTACCCCCGTTCTTTGGGCAGAACGGGGGTTATGTGGGACTCCCCGTATTGGGTATACCCTAACTAAAACCACCACGGCTGTTCCCTCTCGCTGACTATGCTGGACGCCTGGGGAACCCGTTGTATACGTCCCAGGCGTCTGTCAGCCGCCCCGGCCGCCTGCCGGGGCTCCCGCGCTAAAGAGGAGGGGATCGGGACAGCGTGATCCCCCCCTCAGACAGTGAGGAGACTGTTAGTGGCGGATAGCTAGCCCAATAGCTACCCGCCGTCTCCCGAGGGAAGCTGGCGAGCGGCGAATAACCGCCGCCTCCTTCCCCCCCGTCTGCGCCGGAGCGGATGCGCGTCGAGAGCCTCTTCACGCGCCCGCTCCGCGGCCTCCTTCTGCGAGATAACGACCTCGCAGAAGTCGGCCACAGCATCCCAAGACCCCTCGCTGCTCAGCATGGCAAGTACGACGCTGGGCAGCGAGAGGTCTCCGCCAATTGTCGCCACCAGAGTGCGGCGCTGGGGATCCCACCGGCCACACTCCTCCAAAGTGTGTTGAGCCGTGTCGTCCCCAGCACCGCACTCATGGCACGACGGGGTCGGTTCCCTCCTCGCGACCTTGTGCAGGTAATGGCCGAAGCAACCGTGTCCGGTCATCACCTGCACCAGCCGGAAGGAGAGCGACCCGTGCCTTCGCTGGCACCACTGCTCCAGCACCGGGCGGATGGCGTCTATGGTGCGCTTGCCATAGACGGCATCCGCCAGGTCGGCTTTCCACCTCTCCCGCATTCTGCGGGCAGCCATGCGCTGCGTTCGGCCGACCGCTTCGGGAGCCGGACGTTCCCCCCTTACCCGGCTCTCTGCTCTGACGCGGTGCGCCTCGGCGAGCACCCCAGCCTCCAACTCCCAAGGGGGAGTGCGGCCGCAAAGGCTACGGTGGCGTAAGCCCGGCAGATGCGGTTCGCCACCGCCCTCTGCGGCCTCCGCAGCAGGGCCCTGGTTTCTGGACGAAGCGCGTCGAACCAGATAGGAGCCCCATACGTCGCCATGCTCTTCACGACCCCCGCGAATAGGCGACGGCATGGGGCCCCAGGGCCCCCCACATTTGGCAGCAATCGCCCGAGCGCAGAAGCTGCCCCCACCACCCGAGGAGCGAGCTGGCGGAAGTGCTCCCGGAAGTCCCATTTGCGGTCCAAAACAAGGCCCAGGTACTTCATGTGGGCCCTGATTTGGACCGCTTCCCCCGACACCGGGATGCTAGCGCGTGCCGGGGGCCTCCAGCCCGCTCCGCCGAAGAGGACGGCCTCGGTCTTCGGGAGGGCCACTTTGAGCCCCAACATCTCAATCCTGGTGACCACCAATTCGGTGGCCACCGTGGCCCTCCTCGCGGTCTCCCCATAACTGCTTCCCCGGACGGCAACCAAAGTGTCGTCCGCATAACACACGATCGCCATCCGGGGCAGCAGGACCGGACGGATGGCCCAGTCGAACCCCAGGTTCCACAACAGGGGCCCGAGGACTGACCCCTGCGGAACCCCGCAGGCCATCCGTCTCTCCGCCCTCCTCCCGTCCCTCCCCTGATAGAGCACTACCCTATCCTCCAGGTAGTGCCCTATCATACGGCGCAGATAGAGGGGCACCCCGTGGTATCGGAGCGCCTCCTCTATCACTCCAAAAGGGAGTGTGCCGAAGGCATTGGCGATGTCTAATGACACCGCCAATACTCCTTCACCCCTTCCTTTCGCGTACTCCGCGAAGTCCTTCAGAGCACCAATCGCGTCCAGGGTCGACTTTCCGACCCTGAACCCGTATTGGCGCTCCGAAAGGTCGGGGCCCTGCCAAGCAAGATGCTGGTTCAACCGAGAGGCCAGAACTCTCTCCAGCATCTTGCTTGTCTCGTCGATAAGGACGACTGGTCTATATGCTGACGGAGAGTCCGGGGATCTTCCCTCCTTCCGCAGCAGCACCAGTCGTCCCTCCTTCCACACCCTTGGGAACCGTCCCGACGCCAGGCAGTCATTGAATAACTGCCTGAGACGGCCCCCAAGGTGCCCCAAGGCCAGCGCCATGACTCTGGCCGGGACTCCATCCGGTCCCGGCGCCTTCCTACACCGCCGCAGACGACTCAGAGCCTCCCCCATCTCGTCATCTGTGACTGGGGGAGCTCCGACCGGCTCTTCACGTTCCGCGGACGGGGACGCCATAATCGGGGGCGTAAATGCTGGCGGTCGGGGAAAAAGCCCCGACACCACCCGATCAAGGAGCTCCGGCTCCATGGAATCCATGGGGGGGGCACTCCGCATCTTGCCCCTTACAATGCGGTATGGCCGGCCCCATGGATCCCTGTCCAGGGTTGCCAAGAACTCCTTATGGGCGGAGTCCTTGGCATTGGCGATTGCCACCTGAAACGCCTTCTTCGCCTCCCGGAGCTCCATATAGAGGCGAGCCTCCTCGTCCGCGGACACCGGCCTTCTGCGGCGGCAACGGTGGTACGTATAACCTAACCTAACTTAGTAGATTTATAATTACTAAAATTCATTCTCTATAAATTATCCTTAAACAGACACAAGCACACATTTTGATATTAATTATAGTGATATCAACAGGCGTGCTTACTGCCCTACTATTTATTACCTATAGGGTAGTAAAAATACTTTCTTATATGATAAGGTATATATTATTTGTAATAATTAGTACCAATTAATCAACAAAATCTAGTCTGCCAATCCGCTTGGCCAGCGTGGTAGACTATGGCCAAAACCCTTCTCACTCTGTGAGGAGACCCGTGCTCTGTAGTGAGCCGGTAATGGGTTGATCATGATGAATCAACAAAATTGTTTCTTTTCAGATGTGAACTAAGTATGTGATTGAACAGAGGTTTTACTGATTGTACTAAACGGAAGTTACAAAGAACTGCTGTTTCATGTGATGTAATTGAATATGAAAATATTAACAGCATTGTAAATAGCGTCTCATACATATTATGTTTAAAATGATTTTGTATGTATTTGGAAAATAAATCGTTTTCAGAAGAAGTGTCAGCCACCGCACTCAAAAAAAAATCCTTACACATAAATAAATGTGAATTGTTAGAAAGAAAACCTGTTGTTTTATTTTGAATCCTAACTAAAACTTTATTGATAAGGCATTTTGACTCGAAAGAGAACTTGGTGTATTTTATTTCACCAGTTCTCTCTCGAGTCAAAATGCCTTAACTAAAAATATTATTAAGGTTAAGTAGGTAGGTAGGTAGGTACGTCAAAGAGTTGTTGGTGGGCTGAATCTAGATGGCGCTGAACTGTTCTCATTTTTTTTCTATGGAGTTTTCATTCTTCTCTCGTTAGAGAGTATTTTTGTTCTGTGGTTCAGTTTGCTACGAGCTCTCAGAGTGAGCGCACGCATGCACGTCTTTTAAATTTTATATTCACGCATCGTAACTAGTATAATGTCCACAAAATGGCAGTGACAATGACCAATGAAGAAACTTTTTGCTTTATAGAGCCCTCATCATCATCATCATCATGATCAACCCATTACCGGCTCACTACAGAGCACGGGTCTCCTCTCAGAGTGAGAAGGGTTTTGGCCATAGTCTACCACGCTGGCCAAGCGGATTGGCAGACTTCACACACCTTTGAGAACGTTATGGAGAACTCTCAGGCATGCAGGTTTCCTCACGATGTTTTCCTTCACCGTTAAAGCAAGTGATATTTAAATACTTAAAACGCACATAACTCCGAAAAGTTAGAGGTGCGTGCCCCGGGATCGAACCCACGGCCTCCGATTAGAAGTCGGTTGTCCTAACCACTAGGCTATCACAGCTTTTTATATAGAGCCCTACTAAGCCGAAAATTGTTTGTGGAACCCAAGAAATAAAATCACAAAAATAAAAAAAAATACAATTTTCGTATACACATTCACGTAGTTGCGGTATGCTGTGAATAATTAAACCGCAGCAGCTGTTAACGTCTCAATATTCAATTTAGTAAACACGTCCGCACATTGGTCCTAACCGGAGCATACTGAACGACCTTCCAACGTGTGGATGCGAACACAAACTCCTCGCCCAACACCTTCCAACATATCCGCCATCATGTTGGCCAACGTGTAGAGGCGCCTTTATACAATAGCTTACCCCCTCCACTTTCCTTCAGCGTTCAATGTTCGTGTCGATGTTTGTACCTTAGTAAAGAAATGTAGAACAACTGTGGGAATTATCTACCTATACTTACTAGGTAGTGCCTGTAACAGACCTCTACCATTCAATGATAGCCTCCTGCGTGACTTGTTCGTTATAAATAGGTAGGTACCAAACTTGCACATTTCACCGAACCGAACTGCGTAACATTACCGCGAACTTGTTACGCTCAATGTGAACGGCGCGCTTGGAGCGCTTGAGATGGGTTACTGCGTAACAGTTCGGCGTAACAATTGTTCGCGTAACAAATGCCGTCCACACTACCGTAACTGTTACGCGGTGTTGACACGGTTACGCAATTCGGTTCGGGGAACTGTTCAAGTGGACGCACCTAAACGAAACTATTCCTGCCTGTTCTAACTCAGCTATGTGACTATGGATCTATGTCTTTCCCAGGCGATGTCGTCGATGCCCCTAGGACACCTTCACCGTGAAACGAATACGGCAGAAACGCACGCGGGGATTTTGACGCGAATTGTGTGAGTCACATGTAAAAGAAAGAACATACACTCAATGGTCAAACAGTCATCAGTTAGAACAAGACAAGTCATGCCTGGGTGTTTTACCCGTGCATTTAAAATACATCCCTTGATCGACACCAACCACCACGACAGCCTTTTAACGTCCCACTGTTTGGCACAGGCCTTCTATCTCGTAGGAGAGAGGGATTTAGAGCTAAGACTCACCACGCTGCTCCAATGCGGGTTGACGGGCTTTAACGACTATTGTCACATTCGTTATAATAACCGGGACCGACTGCTTAACGTGCTCTCCCAGGCACGGGGGTGAAACAGCGTCAACTACCAATTCCGGGCCGGCACTGAGAATTTCTTGACAGAAAAATCCCATATCTAACAATCATTTGCCCAACCCGGGTATCGAACACGGGACCTCGTGATCTGCAGTCGAATATACTAACCACTAGACCAACGAGGCAGTACCTACTGTAAACAGGAGAGGGAATCTTTTTTGGTCAATTGAGACACTGTGCATCGTGTATTGGAAAATTTTTGATACACCATACGCGTTTGCGTCGCGAATATCGCTCGATTCCACGCTCAGTTTCACGCGCTTGCGCATCGATAAACCAGCCAATCGGATTGAAGCATGGGAGGGAGAAGGCTCGGCCTCACACGCCCCTCCCCCCGCCCCCTGCCATGAGCGCCGCAGTGTTGGATTACCGATCTGAAGTCGCTCCGAGCGGCACCGGCGCGACGGCTTTCGGTCTGGATGAAAATAATCGATTCATGTTCATTTTATTTAGTCAGTGGATCGAGGTCCTAATGGTAAATGAGTGGAAGGTTTCGAGGAAAATGTAGAAAAACTAGATGAATAGAAACGCCACTACAACATAGATAACACATAGGTTGGTAGGTTATGATTTTCTTCTACATTATTGATTAGAGTTTCTTGCATAACAAAAAGCAACAGAAAAAAGCCAGTATTATAAAACTTGCTATTACCTATAGGACCCATAGGTAGCATCATCATCATTTAAATGTTATGTTTTGTTAAGTAAACAGGAACAGAGATGGAATAGAGAAACTTTAATGAGTTTATATAGACAGATTTTGTGAAAAAGGTATTTTTTGCCGTCGGCCTTCTACAAATCACCTAATTTGCAGTTCAACCGTAGGCCGCGCTGATGCTTTGCGAAATGTGACTTCAATGTAAGGTCGAATAAAATCGCTCGTGTCTACTTGTGTCGCTATTAATCAATGTATCAGAGTAAACGTTATTTAATGGAATGGAATCTATAAAGTCGAATGGGAGTTGAAGTCACGGAATGTCGAACCCGCCTACGCGGCGCGCTTATCGTTTATTTACACCGTCGTTACATTCAACTGTAGCAAATGTTTAAATATTCATTTTATACCCGCGTCCCTTATCTCAATACCACGGCCTTTAGGCATTATCATATCAAAAGTGCGCGAATTAACGGTGACAATTGTGATTGCGAGTGCCGCTTACGAATGCTAAGTGTCAGACGGGCGCAAAGATTAAGAAAAACAGATGCGACGGAGCGCTATTTTGTAGAGATGCTTTGTGCCTTTTTTATATATTTTTTTGTCCACTCGCGACAGACATGATCACGAACGAACCTGATTCAAGACAGATTTTGTATTTAGGTCCCTACCTGCATTTTTAGAACTAGTAGCATGCCAATTGAAAAAAGCTGTGATAGCCTAGTGGTTAGAACGACCGACTAAAAAGCTGTTATAGCCTAGTGGTTACTTAGGACGACCGACTTCTAATCGGAGGTCGTGGGTTCGATCCCGGGGCACGCACCTCTAACTTTTCGGAGTTATGTGCGTTTTATGTATTTAAATATAACTTGCTTTAACGGTGAAGGAAAACATCGTGAAGAAACCTGCATGCCTGAGAGTTCTCCTAATAACGTTCTCAAAGGTGTGTGAAGTCTGCCAATCCGCTTGGCCAGCGTGGTAGACTATGGCCAAAACCTTTCTCACTCTGAGAGGAGACCCGTGCTCTGTAGTGAGCCGGTAATGGGTTGATCATGATGAATTGATTAAAATGCAAGATTTAGGAAGTGCGTCTGTTTCACTACTTCTTCGAAACATTGACAGGAATTTCAGTAATGCGTATTTAGTGCATCGTATGTACGATTTTTACGAAAGTGTTAAATTATATGTTATGGTCACATACGACGACAATTGAATATAATAAAGCATGTTCATTCGCGAATAGTGTCACCATAAATTATGCTAACAATAAGGCACATATACACTGTTCCATCTATGTAACATCTGCTTATACTATCGTATACCGCGGACAGTAACTGTGAGTCGCAATCTAGCACTAGATAATGGCCGCACACGATGACTTTACATCATTACCTGTGCACTCGCTTGTACAATGACGGTTTAACTTTTCGTACATATCTTGTATGCAATTTAATTAACTTATAATGTGAATAATACTTAATTAACGTAGGTATATTACACTGATGTAAAGGCACATCTACAATGTCGCATCTATGAAACTCGTAAGCGCACTATCGTGTCGCGGACAGTAACTGCGGGTCGCGATAGTGCGCGAGATAGTGGCCGCACACGACGACTTCGGAACATTGCATGTGCACTCGAGTGTACTGTGATTATCTATTGGTACTTTAAAATGCAAAAATCATCTTAAAAATCTAACTAAATCTATCTATCAAAATCCTACTAGAACTATTAAAACAAAAATTAAAATCTTCCTAAATCTTGCATATCAATCATTTTCGAAACTTACATAATTTTATTTTAAAAATTCACTGAATTTTAAACTTGTTCTGTTTGGAATTGAGGCATCAATATACCTAATCTATATCTATAGCATTCAGGACAATCAGTGA
The DNA here is from genome assembly GCA_920104075.1 of Melanargia galathea. Classification (NCBI taxonomy): domain Eukaryota; kingdom Metazoa; phylum Arthropoda; class Insecta; order Lepidoptera; family Nymphalidae; genus Melanargia; species Melanargia galathea. The sequence continues at coordinate 12,758,391 of OV049876.1, forward strand.
TGTAGGTAATATTTAATTTGAATTTTTTCAGAGCGCTCTGGCAATTTCTAAATCAGAATTGCCTAGAAAGTTATGTCTTCTGGTCAATACTTGCTTTAAGTGACTTTCAATCGTCTCGTTATTTAATTTAGTACTGAGTTACCTGTAGTTAAGCTCAATTTTAAGTTAGTTATTAGGGTAATAGATTAAATATTTAGTTTTGTATCGAAGGGGTTGACATATGTCCATGTGGTAAAAACAACAACAAGTATAAATTAAAAATTTAAAAAACCCCGACATTCGCCATTTTGTGGTGGCGGCCATCTTGGATTTGCATAGTGCTATTCTACTAGTCAAGCCATTTCATTTGATACCCATATTGAGGGCGTTGTGATAAAATATGTAATCCGCCATTTTGTAGCGGCGGCCATCTTGGTCCGATTTTCATTAAACATAGCTAACAACACTCTCGACTAATTCACCTTTCAAACGAAAAAAACCGCATTCAAATCGGTCCACCCGTTTGAGCGCCACAGGGGAACAGACACACACACACACACACACACACACACACACACACACACACACACACACACACACACACACACACACACACACACACACACACACACACAGACACGTCAAACTTATAACACCCCGTCGTTTTTGCGTCGGGGGTTAAAAAGAAAATGTGTTAAAAGAACCGAAAAATCACATTCGCAATAAGAAGACAAACTGCGAAAGGCGCAAGAAACCGTGCTTAACATACGAAACAGCGCAAACGCACGTTTCGAGCGCATTGTCAAAATACCTTATACAATTTCACGAGAGTCGGAGAAAAAGAACAAAAAAAAACCGCCCGTACCGTGTGTGGTCGCTGCGGATAAAAGTAGAGTCTAGTCATTTAGAAATGTCCCTCTAGCGACGTAGGGAGATGATCTTTTTGCTGTATTCTTAAGAATTCGTTGTGCCATCTACTTTCGCATAGAACATTGCGAAAAGATAGCATTAATTTTAGGTAACTAAATTGACAGATAATATTCTAAATGTTGTGCTATCTACTTCCACGTAGAACAGTGTGAAAAGTATGGATCGAATTTTAGATATGTCAGTTTAGTTTAATTTAGAGATTTTGAACAACCAAACCAACCATTGATCAATATCCAATGGAAAAGATGCATGTTATCTTGTTTTCGCCCGCGGTGCTTACGGCTGGTGCGGATGAAGAAAACTACATCTCTCTCACTGGTGCGGAACGATTATCTTAGGTGTTTCTATGAGTTCGACAGAAACAAATATATATTTCGGATTGTGGTTAAAATTATAGGTTATTACGCATTAATACATTGCCCTATCGGCCTGCCCCGCACTGGCGATGAAAAACATCCGCTCAGTGCGGCGGCAGGCCTGTGTCGGCCCGCCACCTCAACAGGCCGCCGGAGGCCCGATGCCGCACTGAGCGTAGTCGCAAGCGTAGACTCTTCAGTTAGTGACGTGCTGCCTAACTGATGTGTCGTTCTTTATCGATAGCAACAATGGAAAACTAACGGAAAATAGACATTTCCACACTATCACACTAATATTATAAGGGCGAAAGTTTGTGTTTGTGTATGTGTGTGTGTGTGTGTGTGTATGTGTGTGTGTGTGTGTGTGTGTGTGTGTGTGTGTGTGTGTGTGTGTGTGTGTGTGTATGTATGTATGTGTCCGATTTTCGTATGAGATTATGTGTGTACCACCGTAGCGCCTAAACTACTGGACCGATTTTGATGAATGAGGTGTCAAATGATTTGCTGTTATAGACCGGGTGACATAGGCTACATTTTATTTACGAAAAAAATCGAGAAGTGACCTTCGCGCGGCTTTCTAGATTATGAAATTAGTTTCAGATAGACATAACGGATGGCGCCATAAGCTGCTTGCCCTTAAATTATTACTTTATATTAAATTAAATTATTAAGCATAGTTGGGTTTCAGTTTATGAATTTTTTCTTGTATGATGGAAGAATCCCACGGGATTCCCACGGGATTTTGAAAAAACCGAAATTTGCTATAGCAATCTACAGCTATAGGAAGATTACTATAGCAAACTTCCTTGAAAGTAGATTATAAAGGTTTGAAAAGGGAACGGGAACTAGAAATCCACAATTCACAATTTCATTAAAATCGGTTTAGTAGTTTCCGACATATGAACTTTAAGTGTGTGGTGAAGTTGGTTTTACGTTCAATCTTTAAGATTATCACTTGTGATAAGTAATTCTGTTTTATTTTCGATAACCCCTAATTTTTATCTGTCCCATCTCTACAAAAATTTTCTTCTAGTGTGGATCAGGTCGTTGGCGGCCCGCCGCTTTCTTTGGATTATTTCTCATTTCGTGTTTGCCAGATCTAGGGGCGAAGCAAACGTAAGGAAATTGGGTTCAAGATCTATCTAACAGTATAAAAAAAATTGTTTACATTATGTTTTCGCAAAGTTATAGCGTTTTAATCTTTTCTAGTACTGGCGGGTCGAATAGACCTGATACGCACTGGCGGAAAGGTCGTGGGGGGCTCCCTCCGGCCCGCCGCCACGCCAGATGAAAGTTTACGATTTTTTTTGCCGCAGCTAACGTGTACACATTCTAGATTTTGGCTTATTATAATCTTTCTCTCAAGCTTCTTTTAAATTTTCGCGATATCAGTTAATTAAATGATTTTTATGTGTTTAATTAAATATAGGCAATAAAGTAATGATATAGCTCTAATAAAATAATCTGAAAATATTTCGTTTATATTATAATTGCATAGTTTGAAGTTTCCAAACCACCAGAGTATACCACTAAATTCATATAAAGCGCACTTCAAACGTTCGAAAGCAAATATTTTTCAAACACCGGTTAAAGGCAAATAATCCTTTGTGACAATCGATTGTAATTTCGGTGTCGATGACAATGCCGTGTTTGCAGAAAAAAAGGTTTCGCAAATCGCAAAGGTATACTTTGTTTAACGCGGCGGGATTTCCGATTGCTGTGTAATTTGTGTATAATTCTCGGCTATAAACGCACTAAGACGGTCCTCTACCATTATTATGTTGTCATAGCCGTTTAAATGAAAGGTGTATGATTGTTAAGTGAACCCTCCATTCGTTTTGTTGTTCTTCGCCCCTATCTGCGACAGTTCGTGTTCTCTTCGGTATAATGTAGAGTCGATATTATGATTCTATTATTTGGAGACATTCAAGAGATGTTGTTCTGAAAGTGATTACTCTTTTTAAAGTTCGTAGCCCAAACACACGCTTATGAAATTTTTCTCGATCTTTCTGACTAAGTATTTTATACGGGCTTTGTTTTGTTTCTGACTATCTCCGTAACGGTTGAACCGATTTTGACGGGATTTTCATTGGCACGCAGAGTTCTACATCTAATCTAATCTACAAGAGTTAGTGTAGGTGTTTTATTAGGAAATTATTTAGGGTTTCTGTGTAAAAAAATGAAAACTCTATTAATAATTATAATATACTAGCGGACCCGGCAGACGTCGTCCTGCCCGCTATTAGCGCCATCTACCGGATCAAATTTTTCTACCTATAAGCCTTCCTCTTGAATCACTCTATCTATTAAAAAAAACCGCATCAAAATCCGTTGCGTAGTTTTAAAGATTTAAGCATACATAGGGATATAGGGACAGAGAAAGTGACTTTGTTTTATACTATGTACATGTAGTGATAGGTCCATAACATTGTACTAATCCTGTTGTACACATGAAAATTAACCAAAGCTCTAAACCTAAAAAGATTATGGTATATACATAATATAATATCTATTCTATATAAAATATAGATACTAACTAGTATGGCGCGTGGGTGCGCGGCCCGCAAGCGGACCGCGAGGATTCGAGTAGTTTTTGTTTGAGCACGTCCCACCTATCTTCAATACCCTCGCCGTGCTCTTCATCCGTCTCCAAAATCTTCGATCATCAGCTCTTTCCGTATTTTTCCATCAATAATTTTTTTTTTGTGTAGAAAAATAAATTCCGCCATCTTGTTTTTTTCTGTTCATCAAGTAGACTTTTAGGTCTTGATCATCTTTTTCCCAGAAACCACTCTTCCATCTTTTATGCTTGGTGAGATAGATTCTGACGAAATTTGTATAGCCGCCATCTTGAATCCGCCATTTTGTTTTTTTTCAGCTCAGTGCCAATTGGATGAGGTTTTGAGTAATTTTTGTTTGAGCACCTCCCATCTATCTAACATACCCTGCCCGGGCTCCTCATCCATCTTCCAAACCCTCAATCATCATGTCTTTCCATATTTTTCTTTGAGAGTTCTCCAAAGAATCGCATCAAAGCCTTGCATAGTTTACAACTTGTAGTCTCTTCAATATTCGCCATACATTTTCTATGGAAAAATAAATTCCGCCATTTTGATTTTTTCAATTCATCAAGTAGACCTTTGGATCCTCATCATCTTTTGCGAAGAAACCACTCTTCCATCTTTTATACCCTCCGAGATGGAGACCGATGAAATTTGTATGGCGGCCATCTTTTTTTCGCCATTTTGAATTTTTTTTTCAGCTCACTGCCAATTGGATGACGTTTCGAGTGACATTTGCTCGAGCACCCCCCACCTATCTTCAATACCTTAAGCGTGCCATTCGCTCGTCTCTGAAATCCTCAATCATCAGCTCTCTCCATATTTTTCCTCTTAATGAATTTTTGTCCTCTATACGAAACCATTTGTGAAAAAAAAATTTTTCATACAAAATTTTACAGGAGGGGTGATCAATCAGTGAGTCAGTCAATGAATCAGCACGAGCAGCTATATATATATTAATACTATTATTTTCCGCAAGGAATAAAATGACAAGGTGAGAACTATTTTAGATCTATCCAATTTAGTTTCGTTTAGAGCTTGTGTATAACAGAATTATTAGTACCATTGTCATACTACCTTAGCTCTCTAATCCGTGTTCTGTCACGACATGAACCAGGTAGGTACAAATCAGATGTAAAGGTGTTTGTTTACATAATATAAGTATTTATATGAGTAAAATAATGTTAAATGTGACTTGTGAAATAGAGATGTTAGGTAGAGCGTGGTAGGTAGGTACGCAATAATAATTAAGAATAACTTCACAAAAAAAAACTAGATTTAACCTAAAATACGTGTTCCTAAAAGCAGTAATAAAACGCCATATTGGTATCTAATTCTAAAAAACGAGCAACGAATAAAAAAAAGTATCAGGCAAATCCGTGACGAATCATGCGGTTGGATACAAATTCGGAGTGCAATTCTTTATATATGCCGGTCGCATTTGAAAACAGAACGCTATTACTCGAACAGTTGAAGAATTTTGACCTTTTTAACACATCATCAATTCAAAAAGTCTCTAGCTTTAAAAAAAAACATATGGACTATTTGAGCGTGTTTTGTGTTTGAAGAAGAATCGAGCTTTATGTCGTTTTGATACACTCCGAGGCCTTTTGTGTGGTTTTAGAATCACAAAGCGATCTTTTCATTGTGTCTCGTGAATAAATACCAATGCTCTTACATCGATTTGGCGTTGAATTGAATCGATTTTTCAAGCTCGGTAGTCGTCCTTTGTTGCTAATAGCTGGAGTGGGTCTCCATTTTTTTCTTCGGTATGTGTAATTATCAGTTTTACGGCTATCATAAAGCTATGTGTGTTATTATTTGACTAAATGGTTAGAGTGGGAGGAACGTTTTTGATTTGATTTTTTCGTAAACCGAGATTTTTTTTCAATGAATGGGGTATTGTTCCATACGGTCTATTAGATTTATTCCATTTAGATATTTGAATGCGAATGTCTGTATGTCCGTTACTTTTTACGGTTAAACCGCAAATATAGCTTTCATTCTGGAGACGGACGTAGGTAAACACTTTTATCCCGCAAAATGAAAGAGTTCCTTTGGGATTTTATAAAGTCTAGGTAAATCCATTCGAACAAGTCAAGACAAGTTCACGCACACATCTTTTCTATAACTACTACTACTACTAGCTACTAGCTACCCAGACTCAATCATAGAATCTAGAAGTTAATAGTTCCTAGCAGTGGCGTAGCATACCTTGGCGGGGCCCCGTATAAAAATTTGTTTGGGGGCCCTTATGAAGGGTAAGGATTTCTCACAAATAAAAAAAAATGTTATATGTGTAATGTGTATGTGTAATATTCATCATAATTATTTATCTGTCACTTCTTCTAAAATTTTTACAAACAATTCAAATTAAATATATACTCTCCTTGCCTTTTTTTCGGCAAATTGATTTATTAAATCATTTATAGCTGATGATGACTTTAGTTTTTTTAAAGATTCTGCCTCTATGGACAACTTTTTGGACAACATTTTTTGACTTTTGTCATTTCTGAAATAAACAAAAATATGAGAAGTTTTTGTTAATTTTTGCTTACGCACGTCGGGGGGCCCCGTGGCTTGGGGGCCCCGTATAATTGATACGGCATATACGGCGGTAGCTACGCCCCTGGTTCCTAGATAAGTAGTATTTACCTAGGCACCATACCTACTTCTAGACTAGCTTCGTATTTACTAAATACCCTTTGCAGCTGATTTTGCTTAACCAAACAACGTGATTGGTGTCCTATATAAAGGCTTTCATAGCTGGTTCGGTGAAATATAGTGTGGTGTAAGTTACACACCAATTCCACTATATTATCTAAGGCCATAAAATAAACCTATACACACAAAAATTGAAACAATTTAAATTGACCTACCGTATGCACTATTAAAGCATTAACAACAACCATTAAAAAATGTAATGTATGAACACGAGTTCTCTTCAACTTTATTACAACTGTACCAGGTACCTACATGCATACCTCGGACTAAATGGAATAATAGAGACAGGGTGGGACGTCCGCGTCAGTATGAAGCCGAATGGAACAGCTGATTTTAGTTAAACGTTTTAAATGTGCTAACTATTCAAAAGGAAGTACATCAAAGCTCTATGAAAAAGTGTTAACAGTTACCACAGCCATACAAATTGTCATTCATCTCTTATCTAAATAGGTTTACATGAAACTGAATAAACTTACAGGTACGGGAATAAGTGTGAATTCAGAATTATTGATTTGAAGGAACAACACAATATCGTAGTTTAAATAATCCATACAGATAGTTTAACGGTTATTCCAGTGCGGAGTTTGTTTACTTGAAACAAGAAAAACAACATAACTAGAAAGTAATACACTGTATGAAGCATGACAGTTGAACAGGAGCACGCGACGCAGACGGAACGCGACTTCAAGAGCGCGCCTCCAATATTTTATTTTCCATTATGAAAGCCTTTCTAGAGTTTATTGTATTTAAACTAGGAGCCACGTTGGATACTTTACATCGCGCTATCATAGCGCGTTCTGTTCCCACTGGATTCAGCTAAATAAATAATAATTAATGAACCCCTCTTCGTAAGCGCTCCGTCTATCCCTTTCATTCAGTCTGTGAGTTATAGTGATCATTACCGACGGACATTCCAAGTATTTCTGGCATACGATCATTAAAATAACAAAGCTACCATAAATATTTATCAAGTGCGCCTTATCATAAATCATAGTTGTCGTATTAATAAAGACATCATCGCACTAAACATGCACATAACCTGGGGTCACCACCCACCATGTTCTTCCCCGGACATGTTCTGTTCCTGAGCCTGGATAGATTTTAACCCGTTGGTGCATTAGTAGATATTATTATTTTTTATAGAGAACCCCCTCCCTTTCCCTGTCCCCTCCAACTAAGCGTTAGGTTAGATTTGAATCATTTCGATTTTCAATCAATTGGCCATTGAAGAACCTTTAGAACAAAGTTATCTGTTCTGAACAGAAAACATATGTAGATGGGCTTTAAAAATGTATAATTGTTGTCGCAATTTTAGGGTAATGTCTTTTTGTAATGCACTTATTTGTGCAATATCTAGATACCTAGAAACTACTTTGAGAAAAGTAACGTTTGTTTTCTATTACAAATCCAAGTTAGTTATTAGGGCACAGACTCTAGCCTACTGATAATGCGAAAATGGATCAGTTTATTGCATATACCTAACTGTGAAATTGTTTTTATCTGTCGTTACCTTTGCAAGGGCCAACCACTGAAGTTTGGAGTAGAACATTCGGCCTATTCCACTAGTCCCTACCATGTATCCCCCCTGGGGGGTAAGAGTGGAATTTTTTTTCCACCTATCCCTACGGTAGGGATGAGTGGAAAAAATATTTACACTTATCCCTACCGAGTGGTTTTAGTTAATGATAAGTAGGTACTGTCAAGAAGTAAAATATTAATTAATATATAAAAAGTTAGTTTAAATTAAGTAATTAACTACTACTGCTCAAAATATTAAAAGATTTTTTTTAGTAAAAATGCTCTTTTTATTTAGCATTTTTTATTACTTGCAGACTGCAGTAGGTAGTTATCACCAATGTATCCCACATTGGTAGGGACTAGTGGAACAGGCCGAACATTCTAGAGAGAGACATATTACTTAAGACACTTAATATTTTACCGCGAAGTAAAGAGTTCCTACGGAGTTCATAAAAACATCTAAATTCATACGGACTAAGTCGCAGATCCTTTCATAAATATTTCCAGCTTTTCAATATTTTAATATGGCCACCCTTATCTAAACCATCATAGAAACTAATAGCGACATCTATTAGATAAGACGGGAACTTTGTAATAAAAACAATCTTAAAATGAATCAGTACAATAATTACAATAATTTGTGTATGATATTAATACCACATCGGTGTCTAGCAGTGAATTAGTTTAGGTAGGGCCATTTCAACATAATGTCACTATAGCTAAAGCTTTTTATTTCAATGAGTAGAGCAACAATGTAACATTAGGTATTATACGCACGGAATGGTCCATTCTCCTTTTTTGAACTCCGAGATTGGTAACAAAGTTGACAACGAAGACCACCTGACGTTGGCCTTCGTTGATTAAATTCGGTTAAGTGCGAGTCGGGACACGCTCTATTAGGGTTCTTTACATATCACCAATTAACTTTTTTTTTTAACTAGATATTAATTTTTCGAAATTTTGGGTCTACGAAACTTTTCGCATCGCAACAATCCGTGAAAGAAAAATCCCCAATTTCGTTTGTTTTGGTAATAAACTACATTATGAATCGGTGTTTTCCGTATTTGTTATTTTAATTTCAGATTTCTAACTAAGTAAGTAGTTTAGTTAGACAAAAATGGTCTCAAACTAACTTTGATAACCCCATGAATACGAATTTCTAATTCAATATGCGGTTTTGGATCAATAGTCAATACTATACACAAATATCCAAGTTTCAGTTCTGAAACTCATTCCGTCTACGAGCTAGAGATCTGTGACATACTGATTGCCGAACAGACAAACAGACAGACAGAGTGATGGTGCTGTTTTTCCGGTACGGAACCCTAGAAAAAGCGGGACGAGGGCAACGCTATACGTAATATTATCTAGTGATTAACAGGAGGAGTAGAGTGAGACTAACTCCCCTCTGAGGGTACCTAAGTAGGTACCAAAATAATCCAGAGTAGGTTTTCTCTACCCTAGGATAAATTTTGTAGTAGGAGCATTTTTCTTGTAGTCTATTCTTAATTCAAATTTAATGCAGGTAGATAATTTTATGTTAAAGACAGTGTTGAACCAAATTCCGTCATTTTTTACATGGTGGCATGTAACTGTGGGATTTATTCCAGTACAATTCAAGTTTATTATTATTAAATATTCAAAAAATGCGCCATGGAATATACGCCTTAAAAATGTATTAATATTTCTTTCGGCTCTTAGGTATTTAATTTCAAAACTATCACCTATTCGAAAAACTAGATTCTACTGAAAAGAGCCAGCAAGAATAAGAAGAATTATGAAGGAAAGAAAAGAACAAAATAAAAATTCATATTTTTTATTACAATATTAAAATAGTTTACAAAATATTTTGTACAATCGGCATTATATTCACAAAAACCATCTTCAACAACAAGGCAAAGAAGACCTTTTAATAAGTACATGTGACTTACCTACCTCATAATCTTAATTTTGCCGACAATATTATTACAATAATACCTGAGGTTTTAGAGGCAAATAAACCCTCGAACAGGATTGGTATAGCCCTAGATACTGTTAATTAACATTTTTTAACAGTAAGTTAACATTTTCACTTGAATAAAAGTTTTGATTAGCTAGGTAGGTACATCAGTTTCAAATAACCACACAAAAGGACGGAATAATTAAACTTTAACTTAATAGCCGACTTAGCCGAACATAATTTATTATTATTTACAATACAATAAAATGAGATCACAAATATACAAAATGTTGCCAAAATAATACTATAAAATATGAGGGAATCGAAATTATTGCGAAATATTAAACTAAGAACTAAAATTCATGTAAAAAATGCACCGATAAAATAAAATATTGAACATAAAAAGCAAACAAGCTTTTACTAAAATATCAATAGCTGGTCCTAAGCGCTCAAGAGGCATTACTTTGCAAGTACCTACATAATTGCAAAGTAGAGCTTCGTGCGGACCTTGTTTAACATCAAAAGTTTAACATCAAAATACGTCTCAATCATATTATAATCAAAACACAAAATACGTCTGCTCTTCTCTACACAAATACTAATGAAGTATTTGATACTTATACTATAATGTCCTCCCGAACGAATTTCATCCACGGCCTCCAATCTTCACAGAGACAGAAACTAGCCAACTACGCAGGAGAAACTATAGTCCGAAGCGTGTGCCCAAAGAAAAGTACATTTTTCTATTCCTTCTCCCTCGTAACCTGATCGGACGATAGTCCGAGTCATCCAGAAAGACATCACGCGCAGTACCGACGGGCGACGGCCTAACTTGTTCTTCGAGGTGTGGGAATGTATCAAATACAACCAACTTCCTTACTTCGGGCCGCCGAATTTCTTCTCAAAAACCCCAATAACTTTTGAACTGACATCGACGGGACCCGAACGACGCGACTCGAACTCAAGCCAAAAGCTAGCTACTTGAACAATATAGCAGTCATGAGGATGTACAATAATATAAAAACTCTTGACATAGGTATTTGATATACAGGAAGATGAATGGTACTTAAGTTGGTAGGTACATTATTTACAAGAACCCGTTCTAAACACTTACAACTAAAAGGCACTTGGATTTAATATCAGTCTTTGTAGTATTCACAGAATCTAGCACTCCTACATTTTGTTAGTTCTCGTCTTCAGTGTCTAAATTGTCGATAGGAAAATTGGGGTTCAGCAACGGACTTTTACCGCCAGCACTGTTGGGAGAAGTGTTCACTGAAGACATACCGACGAGGTTATGCGTCAGGCTGTGACGTCTCAGGTCACAGTTGCGCCTGAAGACTTTGCCGCATGAGGTGCAATTATACGGCTTTATGTCCGTATGGGTTAACAGGTGGGTCTTTAAGTTCGATCTCTGATTGAAACTCCTACTGCAAACTGGACATTTGTGGGGCGACTCTTCCATGTGGAGGATTTTGTGCACCGCCAGCGTTCGCGACTGGCAGAAGCCTTTGCCGCATTCGAGACACTTGAAAGGCTTCTCTTTCGAGTGTATGTATCTGTAACAAAGGAAAAGTAATGTTAATTTTATTTGAATCACGCTAATTAATTATAATTATTAACCGCTTTCAAAACCATCAATAATGGCTCAGCATTCGTTTCGTTACACAACAATGACACCTGATCGACGCAAAAAATTATAAGGAAATGATTAAATTTTCCTTTGAATCATCAAAACTCTTGTTTAGAATAGATACTATTTATTTTGCTATGCAAATTTAAAAAGCTGTGATAGCCTAGTAAAAAGCTGTGATAGCCTAGTGGTTAGGACGACCGACTCCTAATCGGAGGTCGTGGGTTCGATCCCGGGCACGCACCCCGAGGTGCGTTTTAAACGTGCGATTTAAATATCACTTGCTTTAACGGTGAAGGAAAACATCGTGAGGAAACCTGCATGCCTGAGAGTTCTCCATAACGTTCTCAAAAGTGTGTGAAGTCTGCCAATCCGCTTGGCCAGCGTGGTAGACTATGGCCAAAACCCTTCTCACTCTGAGAGGAGACCCGTGCTCTGTAGTGAGCCGGTAATGGGTTGATCATGATGATGATGGATGATGAAATTTAAAAAAGTATTTTAAATCATCAAAAATGCGTGGATCTTGAATGGGTACCTACTTACTGTACGGATTTTATGAAAAAGGGGTGAAAATGGAGAAGTAAAGTTTGTATGAAGGAAGAATATTTTTAAACCGAAATACACGCGGACAAAGTCGTGAACATCAGTCAGGTTTGTATAGATACTTTATTGAAAATCTATAAGAATTCAGTACTCTAGATAATTATGATGAAAATCGCCGTAGGCTTGTTTCCCATTCTGTTCCACTGGTCAAGATTTATTGACAGACCATTTAGCAAAAGCTTTGTTGAAATGCAATAAGGATAACTTAACACCATTTCGAACAAATCCATTATCATTGAACCCAATATTAATAAATACTTCATGCTTAAAGCATTGCGTCGGGTGAAATTTTTAGAACGGTCAGTGAGATGAAAAATGAAACTATTACTTTCTTATTGACATTTTTGCTGTTAGGTACTAGTTATTATACAAAGTTTGATCTAATGAACTAAAAAAGCCATGTTAAAGTTAGGAAATCTAAATAAGTATATCAACTTCAAGAATTTAATCTCAAATCTCTCAAAAAAAATAATCTCATCATTCAATCCAAAAATCGAATCTATACACTTTGTTAAAAAATGTATACTGAAATTATCCCTATTTTATATTTTCCCGGTTGCTCTATTCTTCTGTTACTTTTATAAGAGATATCAAAAATACCACTTAGGTAATAATACTAAAGAGTCAAAGTTAAAGGTAAACTGGTTGGAATGTTATTCAAGAGATCCTAGGTTCATATCATCTAATCCATTGGACTAGTCTGTGGTACCTACACCTTATTCGGTTTGTTGGTGGGGAAAGCGAAATTGTCATGCACATTTCACATGCAAATTTCATAACACTTATTCTAAGTAGGCCTAAAATTAATAGGGTTTGAGTAAAAAAAAAAACACTTCACTGATCGTTTCCAAAATATCAGCCTGTGTAATAATATATTATTCTAAGTATAGACCTTCAATTAAACGGGTCTGAGTGTACAAAAAACACTTCACTGATCGTTCCCAAAATATCACCCTGTGTAATAATATATTGTATCATGAACACTCGGAACACCTTGTAGGATCCCGGGAACAAACAAGGGCCCCCAGGATATGTGTAATAAATTGGCGCGCCCTCTCATTTCTGTTCTCAGTGCCATCAATTTACGTAACATAAAGGCTTTAAACTGCTTTTCATCTTGTTAAGGTGTTTTAGTTCACTCCTTTTTAATTCAGATTAGTTTTTGACTACTTTCACGCTTTGCTGTATGAATAAATCATAATAATATTATTATGTACGATCGTTTTGTCTAAAGTAAAATTGGATTTCTACAGAGTTTGACAGACTACTGTACTGATATGTTAAAACTACGTATATTATCAGTTCTCCAATGATTCAGTCTAAACTAGTAAGTATAATTGGACTAACTTGAATGAGTAAATCCGTTCTATTAGTATTCATTAGTTATTAGTTTTTAACCCCCGACGCAAAAACGACGGGGTGTTATAAGCTTGACGTGTCTGTGTGTGTGTGTGTGTGTGTGTGTGTGTGTGTGTGTGTGTGTGTGTGTGTGTGTGTGTGTGTGTGTGTGTGTGTGTGTGTGTGTGTGTGTGTGTGTGTGTGTGTGTGTGTGTGTGTGTGTGTGTGTGTGTGTGTGTGTGTGTGTGTGTGTGTGTGTGTGTGTGTGTGTGTGTGTGTGTGTGTGTGTGTGTGTGTGTGTGTGTGTGTGTGTGTGTGTGTGTGTGTGTGTGTGTGTGTGTGTGTGTGTGTGTGTGTGTGTGTGTGTGTGTGTGTGTGTGTGTGTGTGTGTGTGTGTGTGTGTGTGTGTGTGTGTGTGTGTGTGTGTGTGTGTGTGTGTGTGTGTGTGTGTGTGTGTGTGTGTGTGTGTGTGTGTGTGTGTGTGTGTGTGTGTGTGTGTGTGTGTGTGTGTGTGTGTGTGTGTGTGTGTGTGTGTGTCTGTCTGTTCCCCTGTGGCGCTCAAACAGGTGGACCGATTTGAATGCGGTTTTTTTTGTTTGAAAGGTGAATTAGTCCAGAGTGTTGTTAGCTATGTTTGAAGAAAATCGGTCCAAAATGGCCGCCGCTACAAAATGGCAGATTACATATTTTTTCACAACTCCCTTAATATGGGTATCAAATCAAATGAAAGGGCTTGACTAGCAGACTAGCACTATGCAAATCCAAGATGGCCACCGCCACAAAATGGCGAATGTCGGGGGTTTTTTTAATTTTTAATTTATACTTGTATAGATTCGTAGATTGCTATATAGTAGTAGTAGTGCCTACTCTTTGCTGGTAAGGTAGTACCTACTTAATTAATAGTGAAAATGTTCTCCTAACCAAATTTCGGCCACATCAGCTAATTTTAATGGGGACTAGTCAACTACACAGGAGATATTGCAGTGTTCGACTGTGTGCGCAAACACTTTTTACACTCGCTCTTATAGATTAGTAGGACGGGAATTTGACATGAGTGGAGAGAGGTTAGTCAGCTTTACAGTCAATCACATAAGCCAATGCAGTATAAGTAAACAAACCATACTCGTCACGACATTTCACTTTTGCGTACGATATTTTCACTGTTGCTTATAACAAATCACTCACAATGATCTTTTTCCCCAAAGTAAAACTTATTAAGTTTATATTACACACAAAACCAATTCAATTTTAGCAGTTTACGTAAATATTTTAACAAAAATCTAGCTCACAATCGTAAAATAAAACCACAGAGTATTGACCTACTATGGAGTTTGACATAAGATATAGACTAAATGCCTAGTGCTGAAAACGAAAAGTGAACCATAGAGTGAATGTTGTGAACGAGTGAGAACGAGTTTAATCGATTCTAAAATTCGGGTAAAATCGGAAGTAATTTTTATAACGGTCAGTGTATTACAGTATTAAAAAACAAAATGGGCGTTTTCGTTAAATTTTGTTATCGTTATTAAGTAAGGCGCATCCGATGCCAGCATCGTTTTTTTTAGCATCGATTCGACTGTGGAATTTGCCAAAAATTAGGTACCAGCTGGAAGCCTGCGTATAGAGATACTCGGTAACGATGCCGTAACGATAACATTTACTCCCTATTTAACGAATCGACTTCTACTCATATAAATTTTTAACTAGTAGACGTCCGTGGCTTCGCGTGATACCTAAACTAAATATTGCCATTTGCCAATGTCCTTCCCAACGCTTAACTATCATCATATCAAATTTCGCCAAGACCGAGAGGGAGCAAGCAAGCGAGCGATGCTTTCGGTCGTCTTCGGTTTGTGGTGCCAGTAATGGCGTGCCGAGTGCCGATGCACCGCGCTATCGTGTCGCCACCGCTTTCCGTTGCGTGGTCAACTGTCTCGCTCGCACTGCACTCGATGATGTTTGCATCGGGTCTGATCGTTTGATTCGGGTGTTGCGGGGTCATTCGTTTCGCTGCTTCTCTTGATCTTGTACGTTTCGGCTCTGGTGCTCTTTAGTTTTTATTTTCGACGACTTGGCTTGTTTACCTATTGGATTTTTTTTGGTTGAGCACTCCCCCTCCTCAAATAAAACTATTTCTTACTCCTTAGGTAATTTTTGGCTATTGTCATCAATTCATATATATTTTTATAAAAAGCTTTATGTTATTTTAAATCAGATATAACCAGATAAAACATTATGTAACAAAACTTGCTACAAAGCTAGTAATATTAAATGTAGTATCCGATTTGAAAGGTTAAATATCGTTTTCAACGATAGAAAGTTGTTTTTAAAATTACTCTATTTCGATAATCGATTTAAGAATACTCATTCAATCGTCCATTCACAATCTGCCTGCTTCTGCTTCCCATCACTATGAGTACAATGTCAAATATGATCACGTGATCTGACGCCATTTCTGTTTACAAATACTGCATTGGGATATGGTATGGACTGTACGTGCTTTCCGAGGCACGGGGCGCCAATGCCGCCAACCTTCCAATTACGGGGTTCTAATGAAAAATTTTTTACGTAAAAGAAACTTCACCGGGAGAGGCACACTACGCACAACAGAGTGCTTAGTCTAAGATCGGAGCACTCGAAAACGAACTCGAAAACTATTGATCGATTTCAGAGTAAAATAGACCTAAAATGGCTTGTATTATGGTTTGAGTTCGCCAATACATTCAGCATTCGAACACAACGAGCGCCCCAAGCAGAAATGTTGTAAAATACATATTCGAACTATGGAATTACGACTTTAAAATACGAGTATTTGAGTTCATTTTGCTCTGAATTCACTTGTGATTCGATCAATAGTTTTCGAGTTCGTTTTCGAGTGCTCCGATCTTAGACTAAGCACACAGACCTTCCCGGTTTATGTGCCCAGTGTGGCGAAGAAGAACAAGAAAAGAAGAACTATTGTAAAAAAATGTGATTTCCCAATCTGACCCAACCGAGAATCGAATCCTGGAGTCATTTACAACTTTACAAGCAAATCAAAACGCGCTGCTGAGCCAGAAACATCGTCAAAACTTCTTTTGGTTTAAAGTACTTACGTACCTACCTGTGTTCTCATCAATAAAATTAATACTCCAAAGAGACAAATTTAATGGGCATTCAAAATTTCCTTAACATTAGTGCAGTAAACTTCTAATGTGATTTTTATTATTCCGCTTAACGAGTCGAGATAGTCGTATGACGTATCACATTTATAGCTTTGAAACGAAGATATTTCAATGTTTCAATGGTGACAGATAGGACGTATACCCGAATTACTAATTCCGTGGAATTCTAACGTTTCGTAATGTTACCAGAGATATAAAACAATTCCCACAAAAAAGATAAAAAATTCAAAACTTATGCAAATACAAATCAACTGCCGCATGTAGATATGACAAATGTCTGACAGAAACTTCTTGGTGATAATGTCATTCGACATACATTTTTGAATAAATATTTTCAATGTGCTTCTTTTGTTTTAAGGCGAAACGAGTAATATTATTACGCGGCACATGGCTTTTTATGATGACAGGGAATTAAAGTAGTTTGGGGTAAAATCGTACTTGGTAAATAGATGTTAACCCTGTTCTCCATACAAATAACTCATCTGTAAATGACAATGACAGCTGTCAGAATTCCAGGGAATTAGTAATTCGGGTATAGAGACAAAATATTAAGCAGAAACGGCGTGAAAAAGGAGGTCATCAATAAAATTATTGGCTTGTTTTCCCTCTAAACTAATCTCAATTGGTAAATACATAGTAAAAATATAGAAAAGTTGTGTCAGAGTGCCGTTGCTATAATAATTATGACCATGATAAGTGATCAAATCAGTGTTTCGACTAATAAATCAACATATCTCATGGGTTGAGAAATGGCGCGTTGCAAAAGTTTTTCCACCATAACTCAAATGTTTCGGTACAGAATAGATTTTAGTTTTTGTATAGCAACAGATAACTGTCTCAATATTCGACAGTTGATCGAAAAGAAAACTGTAATGTAACACAAGTATAAATTAAAAATTTAAAAACCCCCGACATTCGTCATTTTGTGGTGGCGGCCATCTTGGATTTGCATATGCTATTCTACTAGTCAAGCCCTTTCATTTGATACCCATATTAAGGGAGTTGTGAAAAAATATGTAATCCGCCATTTTGTAGCGGCGGCCATTTTGTATCTTGAATCGATTTTCATCAAACATAGCTAACAACACTTTCGACTAATTCACCTTTCAAACAGAAAAACCGCATTTAAATCGCGTCACCCGTTTGAGCGCTACAGGGGAACAGACAGACACACAAACACGTCAAACTTATAACACCCCGTCGTTTTTGCGTTGGGGATTAAAAATCACAATTTTATCGGTCGGCAGGAAGAAGCCTTAAAGCAGCAGACAGATTCTCTGAAGCATGAGATAAAAATTCCGTATCAAAATTCTCTACTATAGCTGCTCTATGTTTGAGTAATTATCATTTCCATATCTATGAGCTCATGCTATCTTGAATTTACTATTAAGAAAAATAAGCACTAAACTAAACCATTAGTGCTCAAAGCACTATTATAGCTTCTTACACGTGTCGTGGATTATCGTACAAAATAACAATTTCTTAGATAATATTTATGGCAATGTGGGATGGGATGTATGTAGGTGTTATTTTGATACGTATAGGTACTATCACTTACATTTCCTGTAGGCAATCGAAAGACTGAACGTAACTACAAAGTTGTAAAAAAATCGATGATATTGAGCAATTGTAGAGACAATATTATTACCTCTTATTGATGCGGACTAAATTTTTGTAACATACAAAATTAACTACGTATTTCTCATAGAAAATGTCAAAATAAATGAACCTCACATTGGTATGCTATTAAGAGTTCATAAGCCTATTAAGAGTTTAACATTACAATGCTGTATAAGTCTATAGTAGGTACAAATCTTTAAGTAAAACAAGTAAGAGTTTTATAAAAAAAAAAAAATTGCTCTGTACCAATTATTTACCATCGATCATTTTGTAACGGTAACCATATTACCTACCACCGTTACAGAGCCGAACCGTCTCGAAATTAATTCAAAGCGCGCACGTACCTATAATTAACACTTAGAAACGTATAATCAATAATTACACAGAACGAGAATCCCACAATCGAACGCCTATTACAAGAGTTATCCAATAAACAAATACAGGTACCTACCTCTAAGGGCCTGCGCAAACATGATATTTAAGACGTACGTTTTTTATATACCTAAATTGTGGGCAAACGAGCAAGCGTATTAAGTGATTACCGCTGCTCATGAAGATTTGTAGCACCAGTGGGAAGGAACCACTAATTGTACGTTCACGAACCCACAAAATTGAAACGAATCGAAACGACATTTGCAAATGAATATCCATCTAGTGGGAAGCTTCAGCCGTGACCACTCTACCGGCAAATCCATGCCGCCAAGCGATTTAGCGTTCTGGTACGATGCCGTGCACAAGCCAAAATAGGAAAGATAGCCCAATTGCTTTAACAAAATTATCTTCACCGTTTATGGTTCACAAAATCGCAAACAAGACTGCAACATTCGTGAACAAGTGCAAGAGAAAGCGCAAATGAATATGGAAATAACATTAAATATTCTCTGACGGTCGCTTACAAGCTTAACGTGTAAATAATTCTTGAAAATCTAATGAAGAAACGGATAAAATTCATATCCTTGGACCTCATCAATCCTTTTCACTAGGCATAACTATCGTCAGACTATCTATACATCTATATTCTATACATATAATAAAATCGTAGAATTGCCGTATCTGTACATTGAAGATTTATACATATAATAAAATCGTAGAATTGCCGTATCTGTACATTGAAGATTTTTGCAAAATAATAACTGGGGGATGTTAGGGATAAGTAATAGAACGTAAAAAAGCTATTTTTGAAATTTTTGTCTGTTTGTCTGTTTGTCTGTTTGTCTGTTTGTCTGTTTATCTGTTTGTCTGTTTGTCTGTATGTTTGTGCGCGCATCACGTAAAAACTACTGAATGGATTGAAATGAAACTTGGCATGATTTAAGTTAATACTATGGAGTAACATATAGGATACTTTTTATCCCGAAATTCAGCACGGTTCCCTTGGGAGAGGGGATGAAAGGCAAAATGTGTACTTAGCTGTAATTCGTTAACGGGTGGTCCGATTTCATTCATTCTTTTTTTGTTAGAAAGTAGATACTTTAAAGACTACTGGCTAATCTCCGAAAGGCTGGACCGATTTTGATGGGACTTTCACTGGCGGATGTTTACATTTTGATGTACCTAAACATCCGCCAGTGAACTTTTAACAGTTTTTAGCAAGGTTTAAGCTCAAAGGAGCATAGGAAAAACAAAATGATTCCCACGGGATTATTAAAATCAATATCCACGCGAACGAAGTCGCGGGTATCCGCTCGTCTTGAATAAGCAAAAAAAGTACAAACAAATAAGCTTAACACTGTTAAAATCCTTAACTATTGTCACATACGGCAAAGAAACGTACGAGCAAAATCGGTGTGTGTACACGAGCCGTAACGTAGTATGAGATTCTCATAACGACGCCTATTATGAAAAGTGTCCGATAAACAAATACAATATAGGCAACTAAGTAACTTAAAGAGAGAAAATTACGACGTGTCCGAAGTAACGTAATACGTGTAATAATCGTTGAGATAGCGATAACAGACGATTAAGAGGTACAAGATGATGAATGAAAAAATGATTTGGATGTAAAAGATGATGGGGCGATTAGGGAAGGCGCGCGCAGTGGACCGTGGCCCGACAGCGCCGCGCCGGCGCGGCCACTAGGCCTAACTTGTACGGCCACATCGCTTATTAAACCTGCTATTGATGCTGAGGAGATCTGAAATTTTCGATGTCAACTATACGGCTTGATTGATTTTGAAACAAGTTTACGTGGTCAAGTGACTATGGGTCGGTTGCAATGTAGGCGGTTATATTTATGTTACGGTTAGGTACCGTTAAAGTTTGACCACCAAATATTTGCATAGTCGAGTTTCGTTGACTTTACACCAAATTTTTTTAACTAAAAACCCGAGTACTCTTATCATATTATACATATTTTAAAATGTACAAATTGTATATGTATTCTCTTATCATATTATGATACCAAAGTCGATAGATTTATCTGAATTTTATTTATTTCTTGATTATATTTATGTTTGTCATATCCGCTTTATTGAATCTGTCCACGTATGCTATGGAAAGCCTATTTATAAAAATCGTATGAAAAGTTTACCAATTATTTATTTATGAGGGAACCGATGAACATACAAACAAATATACGCACAAAAACATCCAAACAAATCATCCGTCATCTAGGTACAAGAAAGTAAGGGATAGTTGCAAATAAGGCGGTCAACGTAAGGTTACCGTTAAAGTTAAGTTCGACCATCGTAAAAAGCCACTTACGGTTGCAAAAATCAGGGTTCATTAACTTTGGACTAAAAACCATGGAGATACGAATTACGAATAGGTAGGTACTAGCTTTTGCTATCCATTTTGCTTTTTTTGGTAGTCAAAAACGTTAATCTTTTAATAAGATACAAGAGTAGAAAAGCGAAATGGAGATAGAATTTATTTAACTTTAATTTATGCAGGTATAAAACCATAAGCGGATCGGTTTATAGATATAGCATCTCGAATTACAAAACAGTACAGAATCAATTCAATGTGTATCTATAATATAATAAAACTGTAACAGATCCAATTCTGTACATTGAAGATATTTTGAAAATTTTTATTGGAGGGCACTCTATAATCGATACTGAAGCCAAAACTGCAATTTATTTCATTTTTGTCTGTCTGTCTGTCTGTCTGTCTGTCTGTCTGTCTGTCTGTCTGTCTGTCTGTATCTTGGCCGCGCATCACGCCGAAACTACTGAATGGATTCGAATGAAACTTGGTACGATTTGAGTTTATACTCCGAGGTAGGTTATAGGATACTTTTTATCCCGAAATTCAGCATGGTTCCCTTGGGAGAAGGGATGAAAGTTAAAACGTGTATTTAGCTGTAATTCATTAACGCGTTGTTCGATTTCACTCATTCTTTTTTTGTTAGAAAGGTAGTACTTTATATATTGTCCCGTAAATATTTCAAGGTCATAGGTTTTTTAGTTCAGAAATGACAGGCATTTAGTGGGTTCCAATAACTTGGGACGCGGATGTTTGTACGTACGGCTTATTTTAAACTGGCGTGCGTTTAAATTTATGTTTGTTGGCCTGTCTATTTGTTCCAGCTAAACTCCGAAACGGCTGGATCGATTTTGATGGAACTTTCAATGGCAGATAGGTGATGTTAAGGAGTAACTTAGGATACATTTAGTTTAGGTACAAAAAAGAATTATGGGGTCCGATCTGATTCTATATAAAAACCTATATCCAGGCGAACGAAGTCGCGGGGGTCGGCTAGTACATAATAAAACCGGACAAGTGCGAATCGGACTCGCACACGAAGGGTTCTGTAGCAGCGTAGGCGTCAAGAGATACAGCGAATGTATCACGTTTCTTTTTTGGTTCGCCTTTACTTTCAGTTTTACGATTTGTTTTTATAGAGGCATTGGAAAAACACTGTGACACTCTGTATTACTTCTATTCATGTACCCTGACAGACAGACGGACGGACAACGGAGGCTTAGGCGCTGTTCAGACACAGCAACTTTAGTTGAAACAACTGTCAACTTTTTATCAGTTTCCGTCACGGTTGCTAAACTAGAGTTGTTATATCTGCGTAGTTGCTTGAAATTACGAGTATATGAAAACGTTATAAACAGCTAGTTCCGAGTTGCTGTGTCTGTACAGCGCCTTAGTAATAGAGTCCCTTGGGTACCCTTTTGGTACGGAACCCTGAAAAAAGCACGATCAGTGACTGTCCAATCTAAATTTTGTATGCGCAAGATTATTTACCGCGGCTTCAAATTTTTTTGTGTCCTCCATATTAATCCTCGCGTCAAGATCACTGCATGCTTTGTTAAAGCCTGTCGAACGCCGGGCCATTGTAATGTGTCGTGTCAACGGACACGGGCCGAACATCGACAGGTTGACGACCTCCCTGGCGCAGTGGTGAGCGATGTGCTCTTATAAGTTGGATATCCCGGGTTCAATTCACGGCAATTTGGGATTTAAAAATTTCTAAATTGTCTCTGGTGGGCTATTCTCTAACTTAGTTACCAACTGAAAATTATAGCCACCGAATAAATTCGATATACATTGCTGCTTTACTGTGTGAAATATAAACAGTGATTTCATTTCACATATTAAAACAGCAATGTATATCGAATTAATTCGTTGGCTCCTGGTCCGGCTGGTGAGAGGCTTCAGTCGTAGCTAGTTACCACCCTACCGGCAAACCCGTGCCGCCAAGTGATTTAGCGTTCCGGTACGATGCGCGTAGAAACCGATCGGGTGTATGGGTTTAATAAAACGCCGCCATACCTCTTCAATCTTCAAAAATGCCATAGATGAAGATGAAGACCGCTTCGAAGTTAACCCGCTTCCACTTTAGACTGCATCGTCACTTACCATCAGGTGAGATCGCAGTCAAGGGCTAACTTTTAGATGAGTAAAAAAACTCGGCCCGGGACAGGCCCGGGCTAACCCTCCGGGCGTCTCCACCAAATTTATTTTATTACCAAACAGATACGGTGATTTGGTCCGGAATCGCCGTGAGACAGGTGTTAAAAATTCAACACCTTTAGCTCTTTTGGGTGGGGCGCCGAGATAAGTGGAGGAATAGATTACTGGAGGCACCTCAAATCTTGTACGAGCGTCGATACAAAGAATTGTAATGGCATTATTTATTGAGATCTCCGTCCCGGAATTCGGTTTGTTTTCAACGAATCGACGTTAGGAACATCTTTTGTGATTAAATATGTTCTGATAAATGAGACGCGCGCAGGTCTCTCAGGTATTCGATGGAGTTAGCGGGTACAAAATGAGAATTCAAAATTAATTCGGCTGTTCTCGGATTAGCGATGGTTTTGTAAAATAATATACGAGCGTGACGAAAGACTGGTCCACGATACCATCTGCTCGGCCCGTAGTAGGTAGGTAGGTACTTAACCCTTTTTGTTAGGGTTCCGTACCCAAAGGGTAAAACGAGACCTTATTACTAAGACTGCGTTGCCCGTCTATCTATCCGTCTGTCACTAGGCTGCATCTAATGAACCCTGATAGACAGTAAACATTTTCACAAATGATGTATTTATGTTACCGCTATAACAAAAAATACAAAAAAAAAACAAAATAAAATAAATATGTTAGGGGCTCCCATACAACAAACGTGATTTTTTGCTCGTTTTTGCTCCATAGTCTATATTGATAACGGCAACATAGATGCTTAAAATATTCACGGAATATTTAGTTATATATACCTATTCACTTGAAAAATAAATAATGAAATTAAAATAAAACAAATATTTATTATTTCTCCCATGATCCCACTCCCAGACATGATTTTTTTGCCGTTTTTATAGATAATGGTACGGAACCCTTCGTGCGCGATTCCGACTCGCACTTGACCGGTTTTTGTTTGGAATATTTTTCTTCGCCGTCATTATTCAAAAGTTCATAGCGTTTCGCGTTGAAATCTTTTTATTGATATCGAAAAATGAGAATCGTGATCCTTTCAAATGTTTTTCGACACGGCTGTAATATAACGTTGTTTTATCTCATGAGCGCGAGTCGAGCCATCCGATACGGTATTTTAGGATAGTATAAAATTGAAAGCTCCCATTGATTTAGCTATTTGTTTCGAGAAACCGGATAAGATTCAGTCGTAACTTATAATTTATGTTTTCTTATAGAGTCACTATAATTATATCAATTCTAAGTAGATATAAAAATATCTATAAATGAAACTGAGCAGTAATGCTGATTTCTAACTGCCATAACTATTCCAGGTTAGCCCGCTTTCATCTTAGACAGCACCAGATGAGATGCCAGTCAAGGGCTAAAGGGCAAGGGTTTGTAGAGGAAAGAGGAATAACAAAAAAATACTTGCTCTAACTATCTATCATTAAAAAATGACAGTGAAACCAGCATTAAAATCCACTTAGAACTTCAAAAGTTATTAGTAAATATACCTACGTATAAGCAGTGTTGCAACTTTGTTTTACACTATATTGAGTTAGATAACAGAAAAGATTCAAAAATTATCTCAGGACGTTATTATAAGCATTGGTTAACGCATGCCTGCAGTGCATGCCTATTGAGGATTTACAAACTTTAAATTACAATTTGGAATACTAGTAAACAAAAATTATCAATAAGTACTTGATTGAATGAATGAATGAAGTATTGGCTAACGCATGTGTATAATGCTGGCTACTCAGGCAGTAACATTAAAATAAACTTCAAATTACAATTTTGAAAGACCAAAAATATTACCTGTGATCTCTAAGATGATCTTGCCGTCGGAACGCTTTTCCACAGATGTCACACGAATAAGGCCTCTCATCGGTATGTGTCCTTTCATGTATCAGTAGATTGTACGATTTCGTGAATTGTCGATTGCAAAACTTGCAAATGAACTGCTTTTTCGTCCTCGGCCCGCTGCCCGTCGTTTTCTGCTTCGTACAACTTCCCGTGGACGAGGTTGAGCTGTTTGTGCTCTTCGAGCTGGACGAGTTGGACGGCTGCGGTGAAAGAGGCGGCTGCGAGGGGCTACCGTTCATTTGTTGTTGGTACATGGCGTTCATTAAAAGACTCGGGTATCCATTATCTAAGCTCTGCGATGAACTATACGCGTAACCTTTCGACGTAGACTCTAAATGTTGTTCTAATGTGAATTCGTCCTCATTGTCTAGCAGAGCTAAGTCTTCTTCCACTTCCTCGGATAAATCTACATCTTCAGCTGCTATGGCATCGGATAGAGGATACTCTTCGGGTGTTTTTGGGGACATCACTCTTGACGTGCTCTCAGAAACGTCCGTTTCGGTGATCTTAGCGCTCGCCGTCGCTAGCCTCAGTATGTCTTGTTTGGTTGACGTATTGTTCTCATTGGGACTACATTGCGCGTTGTTTACGGACGATACTGACGTGAGACGTTGTAGAGTTAAATAAGATTCTAGGGCTTGTAAGTTTAAGGCGGCAGCGGCCGCAGAATTCGACGGCAAGAGAGCGGCCTGTTGCAAGGAATTCATCATCGCATTCTGGAGGGATATCACTACGCCTTGCAAAGATCTCTGCAGCATATTCTCTTGTAACAGCGCCGCGGATGCGATAGATAAGTTTAAGTTTGTCGTAGATGAACTGGAGGTCTTACTTGTATTTGTTTTCGTGTCTTCGGCGGGCGTTTCGATGCTCAACATTCCGGTCATGTCCGCGGGCTTCGTGTCCTGTATCTGCAGGTTGTTTTTCAGCTTGATGATGGCGCTTTCGAGCGAGTTGAGCGTGGTTTTGTTGGCGCGGGAGGTGCTCTGTTCTTGCATGTTGCGGCGGTGCTCAGGTGATCATGAGCACGGGGGGTGGGAGCACGTGTGGTCGCGGGGGGCGGGGGTGTCGCGTGCGCGTGCGCTCTGCGAGTCACGGTGCGCGGTGGCGTGCGAGACGGCTGTGCGGTGCGGCGCGACTGAGCCGGCGGGCAGCCCGCGACCGCCCCGCCCCCTCGCCCCCCTCGCCCGTCTTCCCGCCTCACGAAAGCTCTCTATTTTGGGCAACTCTTTGTACAGTAATGGTCACTATAGATGTGCCGATTCGATTATTTTGATAATCGATTAATCGATTATATTAATCGATTATAAAATAATAATCGATTATTAATCGATTATTGATCGATTATGAAATAATTCTTAGAAAGAACTGAAAAAACATTTCTACTTTCTGGAAAAAATTCTGAACCCTTGCATTTAGTAGCAACATCTATATTATAACCTTTTAGACTGTTCTGAAAAAACAAAAACAAACACTATTTTTTAAATTTTTTGAAATTGAAATTAGAAAATTAAATAGATTAATTAAAAAATAATGTAATTGATCAAAATTAAATATACATACCTATTACTCTAGCGGCACGCTATGATGGCCGGTTTGACGTTTGTCCGCTCATGAAGTTCCGTATTAATTGATAACGACTTTGAAGGAAATAATTGTATTACTTTATTGACGATAGTGATGTGCAGAGATTCATAAATTTTATCGAATGTAGTTTTAGGTTTAGGACTCAAAATTTATTTATTAAATTGATTTCTTAAATGTATACAAGTGTAGAAAAATCAGTTTGCACCATTTAAGGGGTGAATGTACTTGTGAATATGAACAATTTTCACTATGTGGACAAACCTCTGAAATCGCAAAAAAATATCAATAAATTTTTAAAAATGGAATCTAATACGATCGTCACATAGGATCGCTGGCTAGCACAACTACTACCTCCGGCAAACTCGCGTCAATGCTCAATGCAAAACAAAGCAGTTTCGAATTGACGTTGCTTCGAAAAGTATAAACTGTCAGTGCAATGCGATTGTGATATAGTTTTGACCTGGCTTTGGATTTCAAATATTGATACTGCATTACTGTTGACCCTTGCTCGTTAATTTGGACTCTGTTCAAGCCCTTTGTTGTGGATTTCGTCGATATGACCGAACGTACGCAGAGAACTGTTCTAAATAGTCAGACACGTGAGTTCGTAATACGCCTTCGTAACTATTTCGATCGTGAAGCTCAAAATGGAGGGCCAATTTTACCTATAACGTCAGTGGTTGAACGCGTAGCTGATGCGCTTAATATTGGACAACGAACTGTTAGACGGATAACTAAAAAAAAATATGGCGAGACTGGCACAGAAGAAAATAAACTTCACACACCAAAAAAGAGAAAACGAGCAAAACCAGTCGTAGGCATCGATAGCTTTGATGCCGATGCTATCCGAAGACATGTTTACGGCTACTATTTACAGAAGGAGTATCCAACAAGAAAAAAGTTGGTGCATTCACTGAAGGAAGCTGGATTATTCTTCGGTGGGGAAAGTTCTTTAACGAAGATTTTGAAGACCATTGGATTTCGATACAAAAAATGTAACAAACGCAAAATATTGATGGAAAGATTTGATATAGCGATGGCAAGGTATACTTTTTTACGGCAAGTGAAAGAAATCAAAAATTGGCAAAATGTTGTGTTCTTGGATGAAACATGGCTTAATGCTAACCATACTGTAGGCCGTTCTTGGAACGATGACACAGCAGCATCTACTTCCAAAGTTCCTGTAGGAAAAGGATCGCGACTTATAATTTGTCACGCCGGAACCATCAACGGGTTTGTCGAAGGTTCTCTCATGGCTTTTGCGTCAAAAACCACTGGAGACTATCATGAAGACATGAATGGAGAAAAGTTTACTGAATGGTTTACCTCAATGTTGTGTAGCCTCCCTGAACCATCTATTATAATTATGGACAACGCCCCATACCACTCGATGCAAATTGACAAGCCACCTGCCCAATCCCAAAAGAAAGCTGATATCGTCGCATGGCTTCGTAAAAATGGCGTAGATGCAAACATGAATATGTTAAAAGCGGAATTAGTACGTCTTTTAAAAGAAAACAAACCAACCAAGATCCGATACGTCATTGACGAAATAGCATTAGAACATGGGCACAGAGTTATACGGTTACCGCCTTACCATTGTGAGTATAATGCGATTGAGTTGGTGTGGGCTCAAATTAAGGGATATGCTGCAAGACACAATACAGAACCCCCATTTACCACAAAAAAAATGCTAAAATTATTAGAAGAAGCTTGTGAACATGTGACTAAAGGAGACTGGGAAAAGGTTGTGAATAGAACTGTTAAATTAATAAGGGAAGATTATGAAAGAGATGTGAAAATAGATAATATTATAGAAAACGAACATATAATTATTAATGTATGTGATGATAGCAGTGACGATGAAAATAGTAGTATGGACGAATCTGATTAATTATGGCCTTTTGTGGCACCTTTTTTGGTATCTTTTGTATTCATATGTTTCTTGTGTGCATATAAAGTATGTATATTCATTTTCGTTCAAATATTCAGTTCGTTCAAATAAATTAAATAAACATATACATTTTTGTTTTATTAAACCTATTTAATAAGGTACAAAAACAAAACTTAATTGTTTTTTGTTCGAGAATAAATTGACATTCCACATCACTATTGTAATGTGTCAAACCGGCCATCATAGCGTGCCGCTAGTGTAGGTACCTATTTATTACACTAAGGCGAAAGTTTGTGTGTGTGTGTGTATGTTTATTACTTTTTAATGCCGCAACTACTGGACCGATTTGGCTGACATTTGGATTGGAGATAGGCTATGTCCTGGAATAACACATAGGCTACTTTTTATCCCGGAAAAGTGTTCCTGAGGGACTTAAATAGATATAGACTTCCAAAAACGAGATAGGTGCTGTTAAACGCTGATTGTTCTTAGGTACATCACGCTCACAACGCGCTCACATAACAAATTATTGCAATAGTTTGCTGTCGTTGCATGCATTTGTATGCTTTTGCATGAATTTGCTGTCGTTCTCGTTGCTAAGTTACTCTTAGATGATTTTGTTCAATAGTAGATTGTATCATAAGGGAGCAAAATAATATTTTTACGGCGAGTGCGCTTTTTTGAATCCAGAGCGAAGTGAGGGATTGTATAGTAGAATCCCGAGCGTAGCGAGGGATTCTTTAGTACAATCCTGAACGTAGCGAGGGATTCAAAGTACGTCGCCCGAGCCAAAAATATATTGCGCCTGACGGCCCGAATGATACACTCTACTTTTCATCACCCTCTATGAGGAAATAAAAGGCGCCTCATATTTTTAACCCTCGACGCAAAAACGACGGGGTGTTATAAGTTTGACGTGTCTGTGTGTGTGTATGTGTATGTCTGTCTGTTCCCCCATAGCTCTCGAACGGATAGACCGATTTGAATGCGGTTTTTTTGTTTGAAAGGTGAATTAGTTCGGGAGTGTTTTAGCTATGTTTGATGAAAATCGGTCCAAGATGGCCGCCGTCACAAAATTCAACAAAAAAAAACCGCATTTAAATCGGTTCAACCATTTGAGCGCTACGGGGGAACCGACAGATACAGACACACATACATGCACAGACGTCAAACTTGTAACAACAATAACAACAATCGATATCATTCGCGCCTAGCCCGGTGGGACCACGGGCCCTTCATCTTCAAAAAGTGCGCGGCAAATAATTAAACGCGCACTTATAAATAAGTACGCCGCAAACACCACCTTTGCGTGCACTTAAAGGCGAACCAAGTCGTCCTTTTCGAATAGATGGGATGAAAATATTTTTTATGTGTACAAACTTATTAATCACGGGTAACATCGCGGGGCACAGCTTGTACATATATAGATACTCATAGCAGGGGTAATTTCACTACAGTTGTTAAAGGCGTATCGTCGGTTCGGTGTGTTCGAAAAGTTGAGTATGTATGAAAAAGCTGTAAGCTGCATAACGCTCGCTCACAGTCGGCGGCTGACTATCCGTTTGGTGTGAACAAAGCCTAAAACTAACTTTGAGGGAATACCCTTTTTGCAATGATAGGGTTGCCAAACCATATTATATTTTAGCAAGCAAATTAATAACAGAAAGCTGGTAGTAAAGTTTGGTAATTAACGTATATCTTTATAATCGATCATGATCGATTATGCAAAATCATAATCGATTGCAATCGATCATTTTAATAATCGATTAATCGATTATTGATAATCGATTCCGCACATCACTAATGGTCACCTCACGCTGCCCTAACGACAGACACGTCCATGAGAACAACGTTGCGCCAGATTTGTTGTTGTGGCCCTTTCGAGTAATGAGATTCTGAATGGAATCGGTCGGGCTATGGGAAAACAATTCAAATGATCGACCCGTTTGTTTTGTTTGTAGGTCATGTCGCACGCTCTTACTATTTTCGAAATTGGGTCTCTATTTACCTATTGCTTTTTATGTTCATATACCATCAACATTGAGAGAAATATTTTTACTTGAGTGAATTACAAATTAAAAATGGTTTTAAGTTTTAATAAATATTTAATGCTCATTAGGATAATTTTTATAATAGGACATAGAGCAACTTTTGGTCTTTCTCTTTTTTAAGTCGAAATGAAAATATTTTATTTCATGTTTACTTTAATAGGCATTTATAGCAGGACAAGACAGGTCAACATTGAAATTATTATGAGTACCTATGCGGTTCCTGGCGCCTATACACCAGACTGAAAGAGTTGAGACCAAGCGGACACGAAAATAGACACCAACCAAATAAACAATAAAACCTACCAGTGTCGCTTGTTATGTTCGTTAACCACAAGACATAAAGCTGTTTAAATATATTTTTTTTTAAGTTTAAGAAAATGATTATTATGAACATGATTTGTATCAAATTATCAATTAAAACGTCTATTCGTTTCTTTTCCTAATAGGTACTATTCCATTTCATATTCCAAATGTATTAGTTGAAATTAATTATTGTACTAGTAGGTACCTAAGTAGATAAGTAGCATTGAGCTAACGCTATACATCGATGGCTAGTTACTAACTAGTAGTTAGTAGCTGCTAGTAGCTGGCTAGTAGCTAGTAGCTGCAAGTGCAATTAGAATAGGTATGCATTGTAGCCACTATATTATGACAACCACTAAACCAACTGCCTCGTTGGTCCAGTGGTTAGCATATTCAACTGCAGATCACAAGGTCCCGGGTTAAATTCCCGGGTCGGGCAAATACCCATGAGACGTCATAGGATGAATACGGAACAACCCAAATAATTAGATATTGGGTTTCTCTGTCATCATCATCATCATCATCATGTACAACCCATTACCGGCTCACTAACAGAGCACGGGTCTCCTCTCAGAGTGAGAAGGGTTTTGGCCATAGTCTACCACGCTGGCCAAGCGGATTGGCAGACTTCACACACCTTTGAGAACGTTATGGAGAACTCTCAGGCATGCAGGTTTCCTCACGATGTTTTCCTTCACCGTTAAAGCAAGTGATATTTAAATACTTAAAACGCACATAACTCCGAAAAGTTAGAGGTGCGTGCCCGGGATCGAACCCACGACCTCCGATTAGAAGTCGGTCGTCCTAACCACTAGGCTATCACAGCTTTTTCTGTCAAGAAGTTCTCAATGCCAGCCCGGAGTTGGAAGCTGGCGGTGTTACATCCCCGTGCCTCGGAGAGCACGTTAAGCAGTCGGTCCCGGTTATTATCACTATCATGTGACAATAGTCGTTAAAGCCCGCCAACTCGCATTGGAGCAGCGTGGCGGGTCTAAGTTCTAAATCCCTCTCTGCTATGACAGAGGAGGCATGTGCCCTGCAGTGGGACGTTAAAAGGCTGTAGTGGTGGTGGATGCATTATAGTCAGCTAGGCACTTATGTGGGACATGTTCTAAGACATGGCAGGTACCTACTGCTTCCATCAGAATAACGTATTGGATGAAGCTGAGTCATGTCAAGGCTCAGAAACATCAGGGAATGGACACGTCAATGTATAGAATAGAATAGAATAGAATAGAAAAGTTTTTTAATCAAATAAACTTTTACAAGTACTTTTGAATAGTCAAACGAATCTACCACTGGTTCGGAATGCCATTCCAACCGAGAAGAACCAGCAAGAAACTCGGCGGTTGCTCTTTTCCAAATTTACAATATCAATATAACAATTTTATGTTAAGTACATGATTGAATTGCCGTCTCGCGCATTGCTGGAACGAGTCAAATCCACGCCTTTTTATCATGTAACGTATGAAAACTGATTTAACATGACGTTTCCGTTTGGCAAAGGTCAAGGCATTGGAATGACGAGGAGACCTTTAAAAGTGAAGAGGCACGGAAAGTAGGTAAACTAGGTCAGTATGATAAATTAAATGTTAATAATAAAATTAATAATAGCTGATTTTATTTTTTCGACCTCAAGAGCTCTACGCCCGTTGAAGTCTTTAAAACTGAGCATTATGCGTTCCTGAATAAAACATTTCTGTGAACTCTTTCTTTTTAACCCCCGACGCAAAAACGACGGGGTGTTATAAGTTTGACGTGTCTGTGTGTGTGTATGTGTATGTGTGTGTGTGTGTGTGTGTGTCTGTCTGTTCCCCTGTAGCGCTCAAACGGGTGGACCGATTTGAATGCGGTATTTTTTGTTTGAACACTCTCGACTAATTCACCTTGAATTAGTCG
Organism: Melanargia galathea; assembly: GCA_920104075.1. Classification (NCBI taxonomy): domain Eukaryota; kingdom Metazoa; phylum Arthropoda; class Insecta; order Lepidoptera; family Nymphalidae; genus Melanargia; species Melanargia galathea. The sequence goes on from OV049876.1 coordinate 12,791,213, forward strand.
AGAGTATTGTTAGCTATGTTTGATGAAAATCGATCCAAGATGGCCGCCGCTACAAAATTGCGGATTACATATTTTTTCACAACTCTTTTAATATGGGTATCAAATGAAAGGGCTTGACTAGTAGAATAGTACTATTGCAAATCCTTGGATGGCCACCAACTCAAAATGGCGAAAGTCGGGGGTTTTTGAAATTTTTAATTTATACTTGTATAGGGTTACGTATGTCTGAATAAATAAATTGGAAGCCTTATAGGATCACTCATGTGTCTGAATCATTCGATATGATCATTCGAATCTAGTGAACTTTGGTACATTATCTACCTATATGAATTTCTAGAGCCAAAACGTCGTCCTCAACCAATAGATGTCCACAGCTGGACATACATAGGTCTCTTGTAGGGACTTCCACACGTCGTAGTCTTGCGCCGCTTATATCCAGCGACTCCATGGCTTGGATCTCATGAGCCAAACGTGTAACGTAAGTCTAAATGAATTTTTATTATAGCGTCACTTTTGGGTGTCAATTATATAGTCCATAACAAACGCACCCTACTGCGTATATTTTCTTATTAACAAACATATACTTAGTTACAAAATAGTCCATCTTGTTAAATAAAAAATGTTGTTCTAAGTATATCTTGTTGTTCTTATATTGTAGCAATTTTATTTTACTTTAAAAACATCCTGAAAAAGTATTATCAAAAACTAATCCTTTAGTATCTGGAAAAAAATCCTAAATTTTCGCGGTTTTTTTAGATTTTTGACAAAGTTGCGTTCGGCGCTCGAGGTCACAAATTTGGATTATTCATTAGGCCAACATCGCAAACAAGTCTGCACTACCTATCAGTAGTAGGTACGTACCTACACCCTATCAGTAGGTCCTGCCAGATTTGACGCAAGCTCTGATGTTTAGCCCTCATACGCATTAGCGGTCAACCGCGTACGCGGCTGACCGCGCGGCTAGCCGCTTTTATATTTTTATATGCAACCGCTCATTTTGTACGCACTAAACCGCGACGAAATTCTATGAAGAGGCTAGCCGCGCGGACAGCTGCGTACGCGGTTGACCGCTAATGCGTATGAGGGCTTAAAGTTACTGGACTAAAAATAAATAGACATTTACTTTTTATTACATTTGCGTTGTTGCCCATGTCTACGCATTCTTAAGTCTCGGAGGTTGCAAAAGCAAAAGGAAATCTTGTGCATACAGATGTTTATTAGGTTTGTTCAGTTAAAATTATACACCTTATTATTTATTCACGTTTGTTTTAAACCTGCGAGGTCTTCGGACGGTGTGGATTTTGTTATGTTATTGACAATCACCTTTTATGATCTTATAAGTGAAGGGAAGCGAAAATATTTGCGATTTCGTGTATGTGTTTTGTTTTCCGGGTTGTTGTGAATTTATTTGCTACAAGCGGACACCCGCGACTTCGTTCGCGTGGATATTGATTTTAATAATCCCGTGGGAATCATTTTGTTTTTCCAATGTTACTTTGAGCTGAAACCTTGCTAAAAACTGTTAAAAGTACTTTGGCGGATGTTTAGGTACATCAAAATGTAAACATCCGCCAGTGAAAGTCCCATCAAAATCGGTCCAGCCTTTCAGAGATTAGCCAGTAGTCTTTGAAGTATCTACTTTCTAACAAAAAAAGAATGAATGAAATCGGACCACCCGTTACCGAATTACAGCTAAGTACACATTTTGTCTTTCATCCCCTCTCACAAGGGAACCGTGCTGAATTTCGGGATAAAAAGTATCCTATATGTTACTCCATAGTATGAACTTAAATCATGCCGAGTTTCATTTCAATCCATTCAGTAGTTTTTACGTGATGCGCGCACAAACATACAGACAAACAGACAAACAGATAAACAGACAAACAGACAAACAGACAAACAGACAAACAAACAAACAGACAAACAGAAACAGACAAAAATGTCAAAAATAGCTTTTTTACGTTCTATTACTTATCCCTAACATCCCCCAGTTATTATTTTGCAAAAATCTTCAATGTACAGATACGGCAATTCTACGATTTTATTATATGTATTTTATTATATGTATAGATTGCAAATAAATTCACACACTTATTTTATACAAGTTAGCTCTCGACTGCGATCTCACCTGATGGTAAGTGACGATGGAGTCTACTCGTAAGATGGAAACGGGCTAACCTGGAAGAGGTATGAATATACCTGATTGGATTCGACGCGACATCGTACCGGAACGCTAAATCTCTTGGCAGCATGTCTTTGTCGGCCGTCTCTCACCAGACCAGATCAGAGACAATTAAGAAACCATAAATCCCCAAATTGTCACTGCCAGGAATTGAACCCAGGACCTCTATTTCTAAGACCACAGCGCTCAACATTGCGCCAGGGTATCCCGAGGAAACAGAGTTCCCACGGGATTTAAAAAAAGAACCTACCTACTTCTCTGAAGTGCTACTTAGTCGCGGGGAAAGGCTAGTTCGAGTATAAAGGGTGTTCGCAATTACGATCTTACCAAATCCTCCGTATTTTCCCGTTTCTCATGTCAATTGTTGGCGCAATTACCCACCACGCTCTATCGGAGCATGCCGCTTTTGTTTCTGCCCGCTCACCGTGACAACGCCAATTGTGAAATGCAGATTTACCTAGGTACCTACTTCTTTAATTGAATGGCTTAAATTGCGCAACATTTCTAGACAATCATAAAAATCAATTTTTTTTAAATTCATCTAGAATTTAAGCCTTTGACTAAGATCTGATCTAATCGTAAGTGGCGATGCAGTCTAAGATGGAAGTGGGCTAAGATATGACAGTTATTATGAAATCCATACCCCTAATTGGCTTCTAGCCACGATTGAAGCCCACTAAACCAGACCAATTTCGAAATGACAAATTCTGCAAATGCAAATGAAAAGCCTGGTCTGATCACTTGCTCACTACTGCCTCAGGGAGGTCAATCCTTCCTTTTGGCTTCCTTACGCCGTAAGAGCATAGAGCTAACAGTACCTCTACCTATATTTTGACATAGATAAAATGCAGCTGATTTCCAAACAAGTGTACAAGTCTATTTGAAAACAGATATGTATTGTTCATATGAAGAATACAACATAAGATACGCAGGTACAGAAAGAAGGAAACTTATTTCATTCCATACAAGTTAGTTATTAGTTGAATTAGGCTGTAATACATCATTAAGTGAATATAAAAGTTAAATAAAACACGATGTACATACCGACTAAAAACGTGTTGATAGGTATATGTCTACTGTCTAAATGTAACGGTCGGTTCATCGAACTGTGTACCGATCGTTAAATATCTGGATCTGCCTACACACCACCAAACAGCGGAATATCTAGCGAAGCTAGCGAAGCAAAAAATGTTATAAGTTTGACGTGTCTCTGTGTGTGTGTGTATGTGTGTGTGTGTATGTTTGTGTGTGTGTATGTGTGTGTGTGTGTCTGTCTGTTCCTCCGTAGCGCTCAAACGGGAGAACCGATTTGAATGCGTTATTTTTTGTTTAAAAGGTGAATTTGTCGAGAGTGTTGTTAGTTATGTTTGATGAAAATCGGTTCAAGATGGCCGCCGCTACAAGATGGCGGATTACATATTTTTTCACAACTCCCTCAATATGGGTATCAAATGAAAGGGCTTGACTAGTAGAATAGCACTATGCAAATTCAACATGGCCACCACCACAAAATGCCGAATGTCGGGGAATTTTTCAATTTTTAATTTATACTTGTATAAAGGAATTATCAACATAATGGGAAATTGGTATTAGGCAGTAAGTATTTGCATTTGGGATAATTAATTACGGGAATTTGATTATTATCGACTTTTTAAGTCGAAAGCTTTCAGCTCATCAATAAGTTCAAGAATGGATTTCAGTTTGATTTTGTTCATAATTGGGTTTTTTTCTAATAAAAAATTACTCACTGAATATAATGATGCATCACTGACACTTATAAAATTTCGTCGTCGTCGTCAACAACCGATAGACGTCCACAGCTGGACATAGGTCTTTTGTAGGGACTTACACACACCGCGATCTTGTGCTGCTCATATCCAGTGGCTCTGCACGATTTACCTGATGTCGTTGACGTCGTCACCCGTGGGGTGTCTGCCAAGTCAGTGTGCTTAGTCTAAATCGGAGCACTCGAAAACGAACTCGAAAACTATTGATCGATTTCAGAGTAAAATAGACCTAAAATGGCTTGTATTAAGGTTTGAGTTCGCCAATACATTCAGCATTGTTCGAATGCTGAATGTATTGGCGAACTCAAACCTTAATACAAGCCATTTTAAGGTGCGTCCAGACTTGAACATTTCACCGAACCGAACAGCGAACATTTCGGCGAACTTGTTACGCTCAATGTGGACGGCGCGCTTGGAGCGCTTGAGATGGGTTACTGCGTAACAGTTCGGCGAAAGTTTCGCCGAACTGTTACGCAGTAACCCATCTCAAGCGCTCCAAGCGCGCCGTCCACATTGAGCGTAACAAGTTCGCCGAAATGTTCGCTGTTCGGTTCGGTGAAATGTTCAAGTCTGGACGCACCTTTAGGTCTATTTTACTCTGAAATCGATCAATAGTTTTCGAGTTCGTTTTCGAGTGCTCCGATTTAGACTAAGCACACTGTTCTCCTGTGATGCTACATTTATCGACAGGAAAACCCAATTACTTTAAACAAGACAAATTTAAAATTCAAAAAACCATCATGGATCTATGGATGTATGGATACATCTTGGATTTGCATAGTGCTATTCTACTAGTCAAGCCCTTTCGTTTGACACCCATATGAGGGAGTTGTGAAAAAATATGTAATCCACCATTTTGTGGCGGCGGCCATGTTGGACCAATTTTCATCAAACATAGCTAACAACACTCTCGACTAATTCACCTTTCAAACAAAAAAACCGCATTCAAATCGGTCCAGCCGTTTGAGCGCTACGAGGGAACAGACACACACACACACATACACACGCACAGACACGTCAAACTTATAACACCCCGTAGTTTTTGCGTCGGGGGTTAAAAATACTTTTACGTGAAAGTAATAATGACCCGTGTTCTAGTTTCGCCGGCATAAAGTAATTGTCAGAGCCGTGACAAGTGACGACACGAGGCCGCGCGCGAGCCGCGTTCCCACGGCGCCGCGCCCGGAGGCTGCACGCGCGCGCACGACTCCGCGGGGATATAAAATTAATTTATCTACAACTAATGCGAGCACGGGAATCGATGGCTGGAGCCGATAGCGCCGTCGAGGTGAATTTCAACGTGATTTACGGTGCTGGGTTGAAACCTGGACAGCGCAAGTACCCGGTACCCTGGAACGAATTTGGTACTGGATACCAAACTCTGCTGTTTCCGCCTTTGTTATTGTCACCAAGGCACGCGACCGCGACACTCGGCCGCGACGCGCGACCGCAACCTCCCAACCGTGATGCTCGACCGTGACACGCGACCGCGACACTCGGCCGCGACGCGCGACCGCAACCTCCCAACCGTGATGCTCGACCGTGACACGCGACCGCGACACTCGGCTGTGACGCGCGACCGCAACCTCCCAATCGTGATGCTCGACCGTGACACGCGACCGCGACACTCGGCTGCGACGCGCGACCGCAACCTCCCAATCGTGATGCTCGACCGTGACACGTGACCGCGATAGACGACTCTTGGAAGGCGACAGCACACCGCTATGTATGCATGGAGAACATTTTAAGTGAGTGACAACGAGTCGCTACACGTAGCCATAGGCTAGTAGTCAATCGAGCGACGCTTAAAGTATCGCTTGTCGCTGTCGCACATCGCGGTTGCATACATACTTTAAAGTCTACCCAGCTAAGAACTGTAGATTCGATAAACAACATTGTGTTAACAGTGTTAGTTCAGCGAGAAAAAACTTTAATAAAAATGACAACAAAAATAATAATGAGAAAATGCGCGGTATGTTTTGTAAAAACTATATATCAAATATTTTTTGTTTCATCCTATTTAAGTTGTTTTTTTTTTTTGCTAACCAATATGCTGGTTTTAGGAAATACCTACTATGTTTACCTATTTATAAGTGGTAAATACATTTAGCAAGCATCATTCTAAAGTCTTATAATAAGTATAATTTTACGAATGTATTAGTGTAAGTTAGTACTTAATAATAATTAAAAAAAATGTGCTTCAAGAAACCTACTCAGTCGATCATACGTTCTTAATAATTTCATAATAATTCAAATGTGTGCGATTATGTAATAGCATGTAATGCGTGACCGAGAATACCGCGCCCACGTGCACAGGATGCCCATAGACATTATTCATCTCATGCATAGGGCTGTCACAAATGCATTTTTAACCGTAAACATAGTTCTTAAACTGCAACTCGATCTGACGTCCTAGTATATGTTTAAAAGGTCATGTTAAATGTGCGTAAACCTGTTATTTAATACGGACGTCAGAGAAGGAAAACATCCGTCTCTTTCCAGTTTCATACAAAATTACAAAACGCTTATAGTTTACGTTAACTTAAAAGTGAAGTTAAAATGGACAGTTGCATCGATCCTGGTATTATCTGTACAGTACTAGCATTGTTTTCTTTTAATCATTCTGAAAAAAGCACAAAAACGATTAAGTAAAACAACTTTTTGGAGCTACTCTACAATTTTAACTACCTATTAATGCTCAAAATACCGCTTTTAAGTTACAATGCTGGGACATTTTGCCACTACTACACTAAAATTGTCTGTTCTTATCTAATAACATAAATACTTAAGTACATTAATTTTTTTAAACGATTTGTATGACATAAAACTTAATATACATGATACATTTTTATCATAGCGACAAGTGACAACCCTAGAGTCCTCATGTCTGTAAATACATCCTTGTCAATGACACGCTAGACAGAATTAACTATGTAAATACATATTTGTACTAATGATGTTATAGTTAATAGCATATTATCATTATAACATTATCGTACTGTACGATTGAACGAAAGGATTCTTCAATTAAATATAAATATAATAAAACCTACTTAAGAAAAATGCTTTAATTTTAAAAAACCTTAATTTCCTAATTTTTACCATGATCTCAAGAAATTTATGATCTGATATTTGGCTTAACTTTATTTAGAGGAATGGAGTGTACTTGTCTTATTAAACATACTTCAGGTATACCCCATATTTTCAAGCTATTTCGCAACAGGCGCTCCTAACAATTTGTTACATTGCTGAGTGCAGACAAGCCAATTTTTTAAACTCACAAAGCGCAAATATACAGATTACAGGCATAAACATCCTATTTCAAAGCCATATTTCAGTTTTAGTGTTACCATCCGAACAGAGATGTTCACTTGACACCGAATAAGTGAATCCAATGTTTCATTTCAATACTCAGAACATTAAGTACAATCCTCCACACACAAACCTCACCTCCAAAGAATTCATCAACACCATATTCAAATCTATTTCATTTACAAATTGAGTGTATTTTCCTATGAATATTATTTGTAAATCGGAAGTCAGTGGAGGGCTGTTCGTTGTGCATTGCTCTGGTCTAAATAGGTGTGTCTAAAACGACAATTTCTCGCTTGTTCTGGTTGTAAACAGATATGGAATAGCAACTATAATTTTGTTGGGAGGGTTAGGGATATAAATGATAGCTGGTTTAAGGTTTCTATGGAGGCATTGCGTTTATTTGTTTGTGACACTCATTGTCTGTTTTATCAACATCTCATTTTGTAAATGTCACAATTCTATAAGTCGTCGTAGGTCGTCTCAACTTAGGACGTTACGAGTAAACTTTTACGGTTTTTTTTTTCTCGACCAAAACGAAGTAATTTCCAGGCTCCAATGACTTGTGCGGTACAAGACTATACCGACTTGTATCTCTGGCTACTCATTCACGAAAATCTACGTTTTACTTCGGGCTTTCTTGCCAAGTAAAAATAAAACTGAAACGCGAATAGGCAAAATATAGGATCTGGTAGATCACCACTCAGAAGTAGGCCGTTTAGGCAATTCATAATAAAAATCAGTTAAGTATATTTTGTTTCATATCCGAAAGATGAAACGAGGTAAGATATTCTAACGCGTGTAGTGGAACTGAATGAAATTGTTATTGGCACGAAGGGCTAATGTCCACGCGTCTTTAGTTGGCAGGTACGATACGACGTTTTATAGGTGCCAGTGTTTTACGATTGTCACATTTAATTATTTCATTGCCGGCAATTAAAGTTTGGTAGAAAACGATTTTTTATGTTTTACAACCGCATTTAGGTGAATAAAACTTGCTATCGCTCGGTTTGTTTTTTACCACACACGATTTCGAAATAGTGATGCACCGTGAATTACTGCATACGTGTCGATGAATTTATGACGGATCGTAATCTATCGTGTAATAAAAAGTAGGAGAACCATTGGTGCGTTGTTTCTAAAAAAGATAATCTTTTCAATTGAGATTGTATAAAGATGCGAAATACAGTTTCATTCAACATTATAAGTAGATAATTGTACATGTGTACCTATGTAATAAAAATAAGCGCAATTTGTGTTATAAAACCTAAGTTACTCACAGTCAAATCCAGCATGTTTTATACTTAGAACAAAATCTTAAAAAAATCATTTACTTATTTAAATACTAAGTATACTTGAAATCAAAAAATCAAACTTTCTACTTATAGCTGATTCTATTTATGTAAAAAAGTAGATTTTATAATTGAATAAAGCACATTGATATTCATATTTTATACTCCATAAATAACTCAAAAAACGTGGGACCACCGGCCGAAAACCTTTCAATAAGTGGTAATGCATAATCGTTTGGGACACGTATCAATTTTAACTACAGATAAAAAATACATAAAAATCGTAATCTGATACCGAATATGAACATTTTAAGGTCAACGTAACTTTTGATTGACGCATAAAACACATATCGCACTTTGAGCGAAGGTGACCTAATCTAGAAACATCGAATGTTTACTTTGTAATCGACAAAAAAACTGAGTAGGTATATTTTTTCCCTTTTTCTATCACCTTATAATACAAATATTATGTTATTGTGGCTAATTCTGTTGTACACAATCTCTAAACCTAAACTAAAATGACAGGTCTAAATCTATTGCTATCCTTTTCCGCAATGAGCACTGTGAAAGAGATAGCAATAAATTTAGGCCTGTCATTTTAGTTTAGATTTAGAGATTGTGTACAACAGAATTGGCCTGAATGTCGTTCTAAAATCGCTATCAGAATTATAAGGAAAAAGCGTATGTATCTATAGGTACTTTACATAAAAAGTAATATACCTATATACTTCGAATTAGGTGCTGTGATCAGGGTAAAAACAAAATAAGCAAAAATTAAAATAATATATCATAATTATTATAATAATTTAATATAATAATAACTTTTATTAAAATAAAAATAATACTTAGGTATAAATTACAAAATCATAATTTTACATTCAGTTTAGTTGATTTTTATTTAATTTTTTTTTAACAAATATCGATATAATAGTTTAAGAACAGCCCTTGATATTATCATTGATCATTGTGAATTGATGTCGCAAAACGGATTTATTTATTGGCGAGACATTATAACGATTTACGATCGAGTATGAGCATCATCGAAGATGATTCGGAGTTTTAGAGTTTTAATTACGCACTTTATCGCGAACGATGGCAACTGACTAATGACTTGGCAATTATAAAAAGCATTTTAAAGGGCATGTTATTGTAGCTTTTAAGAAGGGGCACATAAAAGGACAGGACAGAATGACTTTGGCTTGAGACCTATGTTAAGGTGGTACGTTTTCCATACTAATTTATTATTACCATTTAAGAACGAATAGAATATATTATATTTACACTGAAATTACATCGCACAGCCTTAATTTAATGTTTAATTTGCGGAAAATTTTATTTACATAAAGAAAACATTACATAAACAGCTAAAGGTGAAGTAAAGCCATCTCAGTCAGCTAGGCAAAACAGCGTTTAATAGATGGCTATTATAATAATTAAGCTGTCTATGTAATGTTTTCTTTATGTAAATATAATTTCGCGCAAATTCAAAATGATATTAAGGCTGTGCGATGTAATTTCAGTGTAAATATATCTCTATATTAATAATTTCGTGCAGGGGTACGGTAGACTCGATCGAAACCTTATAAGAATAACAGGGCATGAAAAAATATTGATTTCGAGTCGACAACATATATCCGCAAAATTCGGATTATGGAGAATTTCGTTAAATTCTAACGGCACTGAAAAACAACAAATCACGTTTGTCATCCAAACAAACCGCAGTCGCCATGGATACGACTCGCCAATTTGACACATCTTTTTTTATTTTTATTTGATTACTTTGGCAGGTAGATAAGTACTTACTAATTTTAAAAATAAAAAATGAAATTGTTGTTCTTTAATCAAATCGGCTAAATCAAAAATAATCTTAGAAAATAATATTAGGAAGTATGTAAATTGTAATTTTACAATTTTAAGGCGCTACATCATCCATTCAAGAGCACATGGATTAAGTATATATTTACGCTGAAATTAAAATGTGCAGTCGATGTGTGGAATGCGACAACATTATACTCGGTAAGCGGCTCAATATTTTTTCTCTATAACCCAACAAATAATAATAAATGGCCACATGCATCCCTCAGTGTCTGAAGACGAAAGTCTTCGAACAGTGCGTGTTGCCAGTGATGACTTACGGATCTGAGACATGGTCGCTGACAATGGGCCTCATAAGAAGGCTCAGGGTCACTCAGCGGGCGATGGAGAGAGCTATGCTCGGAGTATCCCTGCGGGATCAAATCAGAAATGAGGAGATCCGCAGGAGAACCAGAGTTACCGACATAGCTCATCGAGTCGCGAAACTGAAGTGGCAATGGGCGGAGCACATTGCTAGAAGAACCGATGGACGTTGGGGCCCAAGGTGCTTGAATGGCGACCTCGCACCAGTAAACGAAGCGTTGGTAGACCCCCGACCCGATGGATAGACGATCTCAAGCGAGTCGCTGGTAGCCGCTGGAATCAGGCGGCACAAGATCGTGATCTGTGGCGATCCTTGCAAGAGACGTATGTCCAGCAGTGGACGTCTATTGGTTGAGACGACGACGACATGCATAGCCTGTGTTGAGGTGTCATGAACACATACCTACAGAAACATACACTATTTCTTGATAATGGAATGGACCCCTTCATGCGCAAGTTCAACTTGAACTTGGCTGGTTCTTATTATACAATTAGACATTATTAATTGTATAATATATTTTTGCAGATAATCTCAATTATTGCGAGTTAAGAATAACCACTCGGGCACTGTCAAACATTTTTCCAAAAAATTAAACTGCTTCTGTTGCATCACTAGCTGCCTCTACAATACAACCTGACAAATCACAAGATTTATTTGATGACTTTCGGGTAAGTTAATGGTGCAGGTCACCAAGTACAGTAAAATGAAAAATAATACTTATTACCAGATTTGCAGTTTTTATTTACCTACTATATTTATTAAACACAATTAACAACGACACAACAACACAAGCTATACGAGTCTATGCCTTGCTTTCCTTTAATATTCCTTGAGAACCGATGACTGCAGAAATATCTACCTACATTTTTTACCTAGATGTGTATTATAAGTCCCCGAGCGAAGCCGGGTTTTCTTCTAGTTATATAATACATTCGCTCTTGAATGGTAACATGAAGTTAGTATGGAAAACGTAACACCTTAACAGACTATATTTTAGGAAAAATTAAACTGACTTCAATGTTTCAACCATATTTGTATAGTTCCCTCGATTTCTCCAGGATCCCATCACCTGACCTGATGGTCATGGGGCAATCTGGGAAGTATATACCCTTTCAAACAAATAAAGAATTTTCCAAATCTTTGAGTAATCGGGGAACATACATAAAAAATATTTCGAACGAATTGAGAACCTCGTCCTTTTCTGAAATCGGTTAAAAATAAATGTTATGTTACAACTGAACTATGTTAAAAAGCTTGAATAAGTTCGATATTTTGAAAGTGCGGAATCAGATTTTTTTTTTTAATAATATAATCCGGACATCTGGACCTTAATCCGTACGATTAAGGTCCAGATGTCCGGATTAGCAGCTTCAGCTAACCACCCAGTCCATAAACTAAGTGTCTGATAGATAAATTAATAGATCAACCGTGGAAGGTAAAGAATTACATGGACGTGCATCTATGTGACTTTCATTAAAGAATAAAAATCCATAGGAAGGTACAGATAGTTCATCTCACATGTGGGCGCGTAAGGTTTGAAAGACTTGTTCCTTCCTAGATTTGTACACACACAGTGAATGTCTGTGTTGATAAGTGTAAATAGGTAGTATATGTACATTACAGAGGTACACTGACGACGTCTGACGCGCCACTGCCACACAAATCAATGCCACATTTACAAGCTCATGCACTCACAGAGTGCTTAGTCTCAGTTTGGAGCGCTCCAAAACTTTATAGTATACTATTGATCGAATCACAATTACTTCAGAATAAAATGTATACTTATAGTTTACTTTTTAGAGCGCTTCAAACTGAGACTAAGCACTCAGCACTAGGGATATCTAGTATCTACTCATGTACCTTCTCACAGCGCCGCACACAAATGATTTATCTATCTATAGATATTCGTTAATTAGAAATTATAAAACTGAAGCCGAATAATCCATAGGTCACCGATAAATCACTTTAATTTATTGCTTGCATGATTAAAATCTTTTCCAGGTTTCTTTATTATTAACGAGGTGGCTTTTCTCGTAGAAGGTAAGTATTTTACGACCACGCGTAATCCGGTCTCATGGAGACAAAATGGAAGTTTCAATTTATCTAATATGATCATAGAGTAGGTAAGTTACTTACATTCTATCCGGCTTTTAAGTGAAGATCACAGAGCCAGTAACTACTAAAAGATTGTTCCCAACAGTTCTTTTTATCCCGGAAAATTAAAGAGTTCCCACGGGATTCATAAAGGTCCATCCGTTTAACCGATTTTTAAGAAATTCGGTACAGAGGTAGCTTGAATCCCTGAAATTGACATAGGTAAATTTTATCCCAGAAAAGCAAATAGTTCCCACAAAATAGTAAATAGTTCCCTCTAAATCCACGCGGACGAAGTGGCGGGCATTATCTAGTTAAATATAAACAAATATTATAAAGATAATAATAATAATATGTATGCTATACGAAATAGTCGCTCTGATCAATATCGCAATATGATTTAATATATTCTATGGCACCACGTCTCTAAGATGAATAAAGATGGCGGCCCAGGAGCGGTTGCTCATAATTGCTGCATTACAAAGTTCAAGTGAGACTAATCACGGAGGGTTACTGGACAACTCGACCGCAATAAAATCGACCGAATGGTCGAGTTGTCCACATCCAATTTTTTGATGGTCAACTCGGCCAATAGCAGAATACTGAGTTGTTTATGTACAGTCGAATACAAAAAGTGTTTCACGTATCAAATATTTTGATTAACTCTTATATGAAATTACTTATAATTTATCAGCGTTTTATTAATTATTATCAAGATATTATGTATAAATGGTATTTTTTGAAAGAGCAAAATTTAGGTATTCTTTGAATTTTTACTATAAAATAAAACAAAATGTAAACAATAAAATAGGTAAGTATATTGTATAAATTTAAAACAACATGTTATGTACAACAAAAAATATATAAAAAACTAAGTCTTATTTATAAAATCACAGATTATTGTTTAATTAATATTGATATTACAAACCTTATCAATTTATTTTGTTAAAATATCACTTGTCTTATATTATCAATGGCCTATGTCTTTATAAAATCACAGATTTGTATAATTGCTATCGATATTAAAAACCTTAACAATTTCTATTTTCATGGATTGTGTCAGTCAGTCAGTTTTAAAAAATACCACTTATATCAATAAACAAAAACAAATTATTAGTAGCTTTTGACAAATTCAAATTCAAAACTCATTTATTCAAAGTAGGTACACTGTACACTTTTTGAACGTCAATATATAAAGTACATGAAAGTAATGACCTCTTATTATCTATAATATCAAACAGGTCATCTTAGGAGAAAATCACACATCAGGATTTTTTTGTTATGAATGATTTTCATAACAAATAAAACAAAAAGAAAAAAACAAATTATAAGTAGCATCAGTAAAAATTAACATCACAAAAATTAAAAAGGTTATAAATATAAAATAAAAGTATTTATATATGTATATGTATAAAATTTTCCACATTTTCCACTAAACTCACAGTAGCACCTGCATGCACGTCACCAACCAACTGACAGTTTTAAACAACTAAAACACGTTGGGTAATACGGCGCTCCCACGAGGTAATTTTTTTAAATGTCACCAATAGCCGTCTCTTTCTCCTGAATACAAGAGATAATAATAGGTACGTCTCTAAACGAAAAGAGATTTGCTATCTCTTTCTTTTTATACCTGTACTGTACTTTTATACCTCAACCCAACCTATCTGCTACTGTAAATGACTGTACTTTGTACGTGCGGTCGAGTTGACCATCAAAAAATATTAATAAAATTGAATGTGGACAACTCGACCATTCGGTCGATTTTATTGCGGTCGAGTTGTCCAGTAACCCATCACGGATTTATACTATATTGTATCGCATAAATTGCAAAGCTATTTACAGTTTTACTTATACTTTAAACGTATATTATATCTAAAATATTTATTAAGAGTTGTTTTAACACGTTGACTGCATTAGGAGATGTAAAGTATCTCATACGTAACTTTCCGCAGGTGCGGCGCCAAAAATAGTGTTCTTCCCCTCTGTGCGGGAGGTCATAACTCCTTTATTTCTATGTGTTTGACAGAATCAAATATGCATACTTGCTTCCCTCTTCAAGTTTGATTGAATAATGAAATTAAAAAAATTTGAGATCGATCAGGTCCCTAACACACTGAGTAGTCCAAATAATTAGATACACTATCTGTGCGGTATTAAGAAGTCATAAAAAATTTGGTAATGATATCCGAAATGGCTTATTCTTGGTTCTCAGAATAAAGATCAACGAACTCTTTGATGATATATAGGTCAAGTCAGTCTGCTTGCACCATATGGTTGCTGCTTGACTTTCGACTGTGAAACTTGAAGTTGCAAAATCTACTCAAATGAATATTTTGGACCTACCTATTTAGTTTCTCTTATAATATGTAATTTCATTTCCCTTCGTACTAAAATGGCAACGATTTTTTTGTAATGATGTAAAACCACAATCTATCTAACACAAGTCCGTTCAAATAGAAATATAACTCACAAAATAGGGGGTGTCAGCAACTCTATATTATTATCCCAAACGTGTCCATACCGAGACCGGATAAATAACGTGGTGCGTTAATCTAATTATTTAACGCAATGTCTTATTTGAAAGTTTTTGTTGCGCAATTAAAGGCGGCTGCGCGCTTGTAAACAGGGAACGGCGCGGGCGCAGCTATTTGTTACAGGAACATGTTTATTGGTTGCTATAATGTTCGCCATTGATTTGTTTGTTTTCAATTAGTATAATTTGCTCTTGCTTTGATGTGACGTTAATTATTACAAATTAATACAAAAAAATGTAAACATAATTTGGCAAGCTTCCTAGGTAAATCATATCGATTTATCTATTTTAACCAAAGCTCAAATAGGTTATCAGATAGAGCACATTTGTAATCCTCGTTGCTTTAGTTTTAATTTGACGTATAATAACTCCTATGTATTTATCAAATTCATTTTAAAATCTTAAACTAATATCTTTCTTTTTATCAAAAAAGATAACTAAACTTTTTTTAAGAATTAAAAAAGATTACAAACAATTATTGAGTAAGTAGTTTTGATACTTTAATTGGTAGATCGAATACCAAAAGAATTTTTTTTGCTAATTTCATTTTATACGACAAATCATTAGGCTTTTGCGAAACGAAACAGAAATCACTTTATCGTATAATTAACACTCATTCATTATAATGAATGAGTGTTAATTAGATAATTGTCTAACTATACCTGAACCGTAATTAGTATCCTACAAATATTTAAGTCAAATATACTTAATAAAGTGGTTAAAATGTGGACAAAACTCGTATAACTTAATTAACCCACTTCGCCGATAAAATATTTGTACGATTTTATACATTATAAATTCAGCTTAACTGTTAAAGTCGGCAACGTCTTAATTATACAAAAAACTACCAAAAATAAATTCCAAAATCGGTAATAAGATCGGTGGACGATAAAGCTGATAACGAAATCGTTCATTAACTCGTATTCAACAACGATTATAATTAAAGTCGATATCATTATTTGTAAGAGATTTTATCATCTGTCCCTTTGATTGGAAAACACTGTAAGTGACAAACATTTTTAACCTTTTTTCAGTAGATTCCTTTTTACATTAGGTAACATAGTTATTTGATAATATAATAATTATAACGAACTAAAGCATTTTATTTAAGAGTAAAAGTAAGTAAGCCCTCTTAGATTAATGGTATTAATCTAAGAGGGCTTACTTACTCTGGCCTCGGTATTATTAATGGTGTTATTCAAAACGCTTTATTACATTAACTGTGGGGGCCCTACTATATAGACGCAAAGTGTATTAACATGATATTATGTATCTAAAGGTAAAATTATTCCAGGCTCTAACTAAACAAATAAATTCGTATTTATCTTCTTAAATCAGAAACGTGTTTTCTGTGACAAAGCAAATGGTTGCACTAGAACTACTCAAAAACCTATCATTATCACGCTTTTGCTTCAAATAAACTTAATAGGTAGGTACTTACTTATTGACGTCTTCAAAAATAAAAATTGTGCTGTTTTTTTTTTCTAAATCACAGCTTACAAATTATATATATAAAGTGTAAGAGTTTAAAATTAAAATCCATTTAACACCTTTTTACTATCACTCTATAAGGTATCAGTCAATTTTTCTTCGTGTTGGATACAGTATTTTTCCTTTCGAGTGTCAACGGGCTTAAAATAAAAGGGCCTTTGTAAGGATGCTCATATAATGACTGAGTCACAATTAGTTCGATTTACACGCTTCGATTGATCAAAACACGTCGGTGTCCAACGCCCAATTGATTCTTAAAGCTTTGAGAAGCGCTAGTGAACTAATCTTTATAAACCTATTTGTATCGAAGAATTCGCGTTTTTTATATTTATGATGCCGCTAAATTTCGTTGTTGTATTTTACCGGTTGTCTGATTTTTAGGAGACTAGACGATAAAGCTATTACTATTTTATTAATTTTAACCACTTTTGTTTATTTACGAGTAGCTTTGTTTGCTTTAGTACTACGAGCAAATTACTGCGAAAACATAACTCACGAAGTTTTAATGCTTGTGTTATATACTGTCATTTTGGTAGGCATATAGTGTCGTAATTCACAGTTCACTTTACCATAAGAAACCTCTTATGTGACCTCTTATGTTATAACAACTACGCTAACGTCAAAGTATCATTTACCATACCGTAATGCAAACACATCCATACGATATCGTTTCGATTAGTCGTGACAGTCTCTCTCTCTAATATTCAGTGTTGAAGTTCGTGATGCCTTCCATTAATCACATCGTAATGGTAGAGGTTTTCTTGAGATAATAATACAGTGGTTCCAAGATCCTTCCGCAGATGACTCGACTTTAACGCCCGAAATTGACGATGAATCTAAAATTCGAGATTGAAATTTTGTAAATATGCTCCGTCTGTGAAAAGTAATATTACCAAACAGTGCTCTCTTACGTATACAATCTTTATGAAAAAATCGTAGAAAATATGAGAAATAGTAGCTTGTAATTGAACGACAAAGATAATTAAAAAAAAATTCAGTGTTGGTATGTGTTAAACTTTTGTGTTCGTCCGTTTGATTTCTACTCTTTTATGTATGTACTGTATAGTCTTTATGGCTGACTATCTAATCCAACTAACCATTTATTGTATTGCTTAAAAAATAATACACTTCAATAACTTGGCCTCGGTATTATTAATGGTGTTATTCAAAACCCTTTATTACATTAACTGTGGGGGCCGCCCTACTGTGTA
Source organism: Melanargia galathea (assembly GCA_920104075.1). Classification (NCBI taxonomy): domain Eukaryota; kingdom Metazoa; phylum Arthropoda; class Insecta; order Lepidoptera; family Nymphalidae; genus Melanargia; species Melanargia galathea. Next base: position 12,809,297 of record OV049876.1, read on the forward strand.
GACGCAAACTGTATTAACATTTAAGAGGCCGGTACCCGGATTCGTAATTTTTTACGAACTTTTGAACACCATAGTGCTTTAGATATAATGATTAATTTAAAAAAAATTATCAAATATTAAAGATCAATCCTTTTTTAATGGAATGTTGGGAATAAAATATTAATTTTATTAAAAAATATTATTCAAATCTTAATTCTTGCGGAAGACGTTTACTGATTTTACGCTTTTGAGTGAAACTTTCGTCACACATATAAGTACTAAAAATTGTAGAAAGCGACTGAAAAAAAATACTAATAGTATGAACACACTCTCAAAATTGGAATGTTGGAATTAGTTTTTCTATGTTTTATACAAAATTAGTAAATAAAAAAATAAAAACCGCACGTACGATTTATGAAAATTTAAGCATTAGATTAACCCCAATTTCTTTAATTTATCGCAATTTCACTAATAAAAAAATATATAGCGCGAAAGTTTAGGATTCATTTAGTTATAATTGTAAAAAAAAAATAATCCCGAAACTATTTATATGACCAAAAAAAATTGTTAAAGTATCCTAAAATTTACAAATAAAATGGCACAGCAGACAGTACGAATGCCATACCGAGCTTAGCGCTCTTCGAGGGAGGACGTGTTGTTGTCCGACGCAGCTCACGCACACATGCAAAGCTGTGTAATGACTTGTCGTAAAAGTTATAGCGCAACCGACTCAGTTTGATGATTTGTGTATAGGTTTTATTTCATTAGTGGTCTGATCTGATCAATGCTGAGCTAATGCTATGTTTTGGTATAAGTATGTGTTGATATATGTATATGTTACTGTAAAAGCCCGTTTGTTGGTTAATCTTAGGTTTTACCGGTAAGTCTTAGGATTTACCGACACGAGTTGGTAAATATAAGGATTTACAAAAAAGAGACAATTTTTTCGGGCTATTACCATCAGAGTTTAGTACATGCTAGGTTTTACCAGGTACGGCTGGTAAATGTTGGTTTTCGAAATAAAACAATGAATAATTAATTATTAATCATTTCTTTCAATTTTTGCTCAGAAACAAAAGCTAGGTTAGGTTAGGTTAGAACATAAATAGTCAGGTGCCCGGCCGCAGGCCGGGCACTTAGGCACAGAATATATAATAGTACTAAGTACCGGGGGTGAGAAGAAATTGTAGGTATCTAAATCGCGTAAGTACCAAGAGTGACACAGGCCTGCCTAAACTTAAAAAAGTTGACGCCATTTTGAAATTCTTTGTTAATTGACCGATTTCATTCAAAATCGATATTTAGAGCTCCCTGGGATCACAAAACAGGAAACTGTTACCAAAACTTAAAAAAGTCGGCGCCATTTTGAAATTCTTTGTTAATTGACCGATTTCATTCAAAATCGATATTTAGAGCTCCCTGGGATCACAAAACAGGAAACTGTTACCAAAACTTAAAAAGTCAACGCCATTTTGAAATTCTTTGTTAATTGACCGATTTCATTCAAAATCTATATTTAGAGCTCCCTGGGATCACAAAACAGGAAACTGTTACCAAAACTTAAAAAAGTCGACGCCATTTTGAAATTCTTTGTTAATTGACCAATTTCATTCAAAATCGATATTTAGAGCTCCCTGGGATCACAAAACAGGAAACTGTTGCCAAAATTTAAAAAAGTCGGCGCCATTTTGAAATTCTTTGTGATTGTACCGACTACCGATTTCGTTCAAAATCGATATTTAGAGCTTTCTTAAAATTTTGGTAACGGTCTCCTGTTTACAACAGGTCTCCTATTTAGTAACAATGACAACCACCTTCGGATAAGTGTCAGATAGCTTATTCACAAGTTTTGTCTTTGTCACTTGACATAAAGTAAGAAAGTGACAAAACTTACGTTTAGTCTATTCGACACTTATCAGAAGGTGGTGAAACAGGCCCTTACATACCTAAATTATGTCTATATAGTAATATATATCATAGTAATGTCTTTAATAATAAACACATAAAATAGAGTTCTATGAAAAATAAATTATTTTCCAGGATAAAAAATAGCCTTTGTCCACCTTCGGGATGTAAGCCATATGTGTACTAAATTGCATTAAAATTGGCTAAACGAACGAAATCCTGGGCGAGTCAACTAGTACAAGAAAAAAGAATATAATAAAAACATCACGGTTTGAACACGAACAAATATTAGTTTAGCACCTACTCATCAAGTCTTTGGTAATAAAATATTATAGGTACTCGGGCCATTCTTGACAGTAAATAAAAATTCGGTTACAAGAAGCAAATACGAATACAACAAGTGTTCCTGCAAGAATTGAGCACGTGCAAATTTTATTTATGACCTAAGATTAGCAACTGCATAGTAGATAATAGGGTATTTGACTAATTTTTGGAAATTGTTTTAAATTATTCTTTATTACTTATTAAAACACACTACATTGATATTTTTCGCAATATCTACAGTATTAAGAATTAAATCAATGATAAAGTTTAAGTTTTGAAAACCCCACCAAAAACGACATTTCTGATCACATGATACGCGTGACGTCACAAATCGCTATGCAAGTCACTTCTCTCGCTCGCTCCTTTTCGGAATATGGTGCGTGCGACAGAGACGCTACGCAAGGCGACAGCTGTATCGTAATAATGTATATTGTTATACCTACTCATTTTAATATCAATCTTATTCTTTCAAGTTTAAAGTTTAGTTTCGGTTGACTTGATAAACTTCAATTATAACAACAAGTGCAATATCTATTGACGTCACAAATAATCCCAGAGCGTTCACGTTCCTGATAAAATTTCAAAAATTATTATGTTTTATTTCGTGCAAAATATCGCGTAAAATTACATAGTTTAGTTTGATTCAGTGAAATATGACTTTTTTAGGCTATTATCTGATAAGATGACCACAATCAATAGTATATTTTCAATGTTGTCAAATACCCTATTGCACACCTGAGAGAACTTCTTTATCAAAACAACCTGTATACCTGAAATAACCAGATTAATCTATTGACCAATATAATAAGCATTGATCGTATAATCTTTTGTTTCGTTGCGGCGTGATTGAAGGAGAAACCAGCAAACCAATAAACTAATAAACAAACACACTTTCGCATTATAATATGGGTAGTGACATAGCTGTATTTAATTCTTACAGGTGTTATGTGTAAGTATAAACGATTACACAACATCTTGATAATAATTATATACTTACCTAAATCGAACATTAAAAAAAAAGGAAATATAAAATATACTAAGATCTAAAATTTTATTTTATTAGCGCGTTGAATTTGGAACGCAAAGTATCAATATAGGTTAGTCCGACCGCTTTTAAGTATACCGTGTCTTTGTGTGAGTGCAGCTTACGGTGCCATTGTAAGGTACACGCACACATTTAAAACTCGGGCCGAAACTGACTAGCGCGGGACGGCATACGGCCTCTTAACAAATAAATTGAACTAAGTTTTAGTCACACGGAACTTCATAAGACTTTTTTGACTCGCAATAAAGTTGTTTGTTGGACTGTCTGTGGAGTTGTAGTTTTGAAAGTCGTGGACCGATTTTGCTACTAAAGTTATTCTTGTGGAAATATTAACAATATGTTTAGCATACAACGTCAAAGTTTAGTATTTATGGATTACTAGCGGACCCGGCAGACGTCGTCCTGCCCGCTATTAGCGCCATCTACCGGGTCCAATTTTTCTACTTATAAACCATCCTCTTGAATCACTCTATCTATTAAAAAAAACCGCATCAAAATCCGTTGCGTAGTTTTAAAGATTTAAGCATACATAGGGACATAGAGACATAGGGACATAGGGACATAAGGACATAGGGACAGAGAACGCGACTTTGTTTTATACTATGTAGTGATGACGTGGTATAAAAATTTTCTCCGAAGGTACAAAACCTTACCCTCAAATTTTTCCTTAGTATTTTTCTGCTTCCTATAGTATTTATTTGTCTGTATTTAATCGTAGAGGCGTTTGATAAATAACCGTAAGTTATGTTAATGTAGGTTGAAGTTACAATTAATTTCATTATGTAGTCGTCAGATACATAAACATAATTATTATGTACCTATCTGATGAATACATAATGAAATTAATTGTAACTTCAAAACGTTCAAATTTCTACACATTATGAATATTTACGATGAAAATTTTATTTCAATAACACCAATTAATTTTTATTTAATTTCAATACCTCGAGAGATATGATGATTTATGAGCACATAATTAATTAAAGTTTCACGAGCAACGTTGTAATTTTATAATGAAATTAATTGCTACCGGTGAAAAATATACACGAGCCCCGTGATAAATGTGACGCCACTGTCATAATAAACTGATAATATTTTTTATTAAGTGCAACTATCAACGGTTACCTCATACGGTGATGTCATGACTTGAGCCAATAAACATGAAATATCATGAGTTCGTGCCACGCATGCCGCATGCGCGCTATGGAATTTCGAAAATTATAAATACAACAACATATCGGGTACACGGAACGAAAATAAACAAGCCGTCCTCGTCGATCAGTTATTGAATACTAGCTGATGCCCTCATTGGACTAGTGGCTAGCTTGTTTAGCTGCGGAGTGCGGGTCGTGTGATCCTGGGTTCAAATCCCTGATGCCAAAAATATTGGGGTTTTTCTGTCAAATATTCTCATAACAACACGAAGTTGGGAAATTGGCGGTGTTAGATCCCGTGACTCGGAGAACTCATATTATAGCCGTCGGTCCTGTGTCTGACCTCTTTCGGGTCGTGCCGCATCGGAGTATGAGAGTGAGGGAATACCTAGAGAGTGCACCTGTGTTTGCGCACACATTTGTGCACTATATCTCCTGCATAGTTAGCTTATTTTCGACTCCATTACGTGGTGGCGTGATATCAATAAGGTCTAGCACTGGTTGCATCGCAGGCATAGTTCTTTCGTCCGAATCTATTGTCCAAAATTTGAGAAATTCATAAGTTATAGATGATACATATACAATATACATCTATAACTTCTGAATTTCTCGAAGCTTAATTTACAATAATATAAAAAATATATAAATTCAGCAATTGCTCCAATATGTTGTATTGTTTTATTGTTATAACTAGAATAAATATAGCGTCGATGACATTGACATGGATAAAAATGATTCTCGCAAAGATTTCACGGTCACGGTATGAATCAAGGTTGGTCCACGACTTATAATATTTCAGTTGACAGTAATCATATTACAACAATAACAAAGCGGAGCTTACGGTCAACGCTTTTCATTATCTGACACGATCGATTCCTTTTCATTTGTCACGTGACTCAGCGTTGTCGCTGACGTGACGTTCTTAAAATGCAAATTTTCAAAAATCGAACAATACAAATCTCGATCGGTCCGTCTCGATTCGACGGTATCGACTCGTGTCTCTCCGAGCAATTGAATTCAGTCGATCACTAATCGATGTCTTGTCCGTGATAGGCGCAGTCGGGGTCCGCGGCAGCAGGGTGCCGACTTACCACACAATCCATCGTTAACTTCTTTCTTCCTTTCATTAAGATCACCGTTTTTATTATCGACTTTATCCTCACACTCAGTAGAGTCTACAATACGTAATATCCTATTAAATATCGTACCTTTTTGTACTTAATTTTCTACCGTACTTTCGTCAGCAACTTTGTGCGCTTCACCCTCATAAAACACTGTAAGGCCCTTCACTAGATTCTATAATGCGTTGCGTTCGTTTCTCACATATCACTTTTGTTTCCTGTGTGAAGAATTTAACCTCATTACCTATCTTAATACAGGATTTGCCCTTTCGCGCCGGCTAATCACAAATGAGCATGTAAAGTCGGTAAATTATGTTGCATTGAGTTCGTATCACTTGTGTTATTTTAATCTTATTAATTTGAGGTTGCTTATTCATAATTAACCCCCCTCGAAGTTTATTACTTCTGTACGAGTAAATGAATGTGTGCAGTTTGATGATTTGAATCGACTTCTACCTGCGGTCGAATGTACATTTCAAAACTTTATTTCGGTATTTTGAATTTTTTACCAATACCATCATTTATCATAATGTATTGTGTCGGTATTACATCGAATTTTATATCGAATTAATGCTATTCAATGGCGTATAATTAGCTACCATGTATTCAGCAGTAAATTGATATTCAAATTTAGAACTCGTTTCCAAAGTTATGGATTTCAAATGCAAAATATTCAAAGAAGTTAAAATATTACTACAACTCTCCGTGGGGAGTTTAAGTTTATTGCGATTTCAATTAAAGAGTGTGTGAAATTAAAAGTTGTGAGAAGAAGATTTGTGACGAACGAAGTGGAAAGGTACAAAAACGTGTTAAAGCTACTACAAAATTTGCATCCAGAGATCTCGAAACAGGATAGTATCTTGTTAATTTCAGGCGAACAAAGTGTCGATGGTTGAACTGATGACGAGCATATAGTGAAGCGCTCGTGCAACCCCCCACTGGCGCTCTCCAGGGGCCTTACCAGTCCGCCGAACTAAATCAAATAATGACTAATCGAATCCTCCTTATATTGCACAGTAGGTACACGTCAAATGTTATTCCGTTCAATTTTTAATACTTTTGTTTCTTCTGTTTGCATAAAATCGGATTCGTTATAGACGATGTGATTGATACATTTTATTAAAGATTTGGCTTTTGATTGATGTTTATTATTTCGGTAGTCGGAGTTTTAGAATCATTAGACTAGCGACTGTCTTATGAAGAATAATGAATGTCTCGCGGTACTCAACTTAATTCATTCGATTTGTTATTTATGATTAGTCGGATGGGTGTACCGACACTCTATTCATATTCAGAGATGTCTATAATTAAAGTTGATTCAATCAATTTTGAGTTCTGGAATTCCGTTTGGACCAACACAGTTTCATGTCTGTTTTATTCCTTGTCCGGTATCGATCGTTATGGCTAATGATTAAAAGAGATTCCTAACTGTGCCATAAACAACATGGAGATAAATCTGAACAATTATTTCGTGGGCCGTTCGTTTGGAACGGACTATCTCACTCGATAGCTCTTACGCCTACGCGTGTTGATTCGAAACACAATCAGAACAAAAGCTCTCTACGCGTTCCCCTTAGTTTATTTCCAATTTTTATGTAGCTCTCTCATTATTTGAATCGTCTCAAAATAGGTAACTTATCGATGTTGTAGCGATATTGTGAAAACCGTGACATTGTCATTTTACTGGAGACATTATAAATATTTATTGTTTAGTCAAATTTGCAATGCATTGCCCCATACCTACTATTATTTTAAATGCAAGAGTATATTATCTGTCTGTTATCTTTTCACGGATGAACCGCTGAACCGGCGGTTTTTGATGAAAACTACAGAGCAAGCTTGCATCCTGGTGATAGGCACAAGCTACTTTTTATCTCGGAAGATCATTTTTCAGTAAGACTCTTTACAGGATTCTTCAAAAACGCGACGAAGTTGCAGGCATTAGACAGTGTATATTTATAGTATTATGTTCTAAAGCGTGCACTTGACCATGATCTCACCTGATGGACACTTACACTTAAAATGCTAGGTACCTTGTCATTCTTGACCTATAATATCGTTAGGTTGGTACCTTCCTATCTCACAAAATGACAAACGAATCGGATTATGACCTTCAATTTGAAACTTATAAAATTCGTGACGAACTCACGTTTGCTATGGATATGAAATCATATTGTCTGCCAGCAGTTCCTTGTAAAATCTTATATCTCTACATAGGTTTTTTCAAGTTACTTATCTACCTAACTTGAAAAATTTTTCGACCAAATTAAGTGAAAATTAATTAGGTAACCTAATCAAATTTCACTCTATCAGTCCTTATAAAATTTTCGATTGATGTAAAAGTAAAAGTTTTATAACTAACAATATGTACATATTTTAGTGATGTTACACAATTCATAATGACTAATGACATGCTTTAATATTTATCCACACAAAGTTGGCTCTAATTTCAGAAATAATTGCAGGAATATTCAAATTCCTCAACAGTCGTGATTTAGTAGAAGTGAATGTAAATACTAAATAGTATTTATAAATTTACTTAAGTGCTTATAATTTTTAAGAGCTCAAAAATTCAAGCAATGTCTGTCAAGTTGATCGCAATGAAGTAAGAACAACGTGGTCTCCGGGTACAATACCAATGAATTTAATTTGACCTTATGTTTGTCTTTTATATGATTTCCATGCAATTCATGGAGTTTGAACCATTTTACATTTATTTTAAAGTTTAATTTAGTATAATCGAAATTGAGTTTTAGCACGTTCTGTTATTTTAAGGAGCGATGCGAATCAGTATGTTTGCAGCATGGACCGTACAGGAGTCGAGTTCAAGTGACAAATAGTCACGGCAGACAGGAAAGGTCGGTGGCGAAACGAGACATCGATATTTTTATTCCTTCGACTCGATGACTTAATAATAGTGATGCAAATTTCGATACAACTCATAAACGCGTCCATAAATTAACGTTCAAAAAATAATATAGTCCGCATTCAAGAACACCTTACATTTATCTAGACGTAATTAATGATTCATTTCGAGATCAGAATGTGAATACCGGAATATTTACGACGTCTAATGCTTTCGTTTAGACTTGCATCTAATGATTGTAGGTAGATATACAAAAACAAAATGGACGCCATTATGCAAAACGAATTGATAATGGCGAGCTACTAAAAATTCCTCATAGTCCCATATATTAGTTTTAACAACTCTATTTTTATTGTAAGTGGTTCGACCTACGAGTATCTGGTTTGATCTTTTCTTGCCAAATATCGATAAAATTTTAATAACATTGAAAGCACATCACTGCTTTATCGATTCATATCTTTTAAATGTATGCAGTCAGCGGCACATAATTCAGGATTACAAATTATTTGTTTTAGGTGGAGACACAAAATGTATTGATGCGATTCCAACTTAAAAGGGTGGCGATAAATATATAAAAAAAAATGTGATGAACCATTGCGCTGTGGAAGGTCATCGATTTTTTTGTCAAAGAGACATTTTTCTCGTTTGTGTGTGACAAAGGACGCGGAATTTAAACACGCTCGTGAATACAGTCGTCGGATCTGTTTATTTAAGCCTTTTGTATAATCGTGTTTGCTTGGCAAATGAATGATTTAAACGCTGATTAACTCCTTATTTATGAGGCTGCTCGTAAGTAGTGTTATGTTATTGTGAGCCTTTATTGTGTTCTGAGCTGTAAAATCACTGAATACGTTGAGCTAAAGCTTGTTAGGGATATTGGATTTGATTATTAAGAATATTCTTTTTTTAAATTTCGTTTCTATATCCTGTGAGCGCCATTAAACTTTTCAGATGTCGGAGTTGAAATACTAGCGCCGGGTGGATGCGACTGAATGAGCTTTTCTCATTCACGTTGGCAGCACTGATAAATGGAGTGAAGTCTCATTGTACAACCTTCGCATTGGATTGCCTCTACATTTGATTATCTTTAATATTATCTACTAGCTTCTGCCCGCGGCTTCGCCCGCGTGAATTTCCGTTTTTCATAAATCCCGAGGGAATCGTGGAGTTCCGGTTCCCGTTCCCACTCCCTTTTCCTTTTACCTATAAAGGGAGGTCCCTTTATACCTACTTTCAAGGAAGTTTGCTATAGTAATCTACCTATGGGGCTCTTGATAAATTCAACATGTTTTAGTCCACGTTTTACAGGCCTCCTAAAATGGAATTAGAAGGGTTATCATAATAATTATTCATATAATTGACAGTTGACACCTTTAAAGAACAGAACAGGTATTTTCTAGGCTGGCGTCATGTAGTTAATATCGGAAAGACTATAATTTTCTTATCATCAATTGTCAAAAGTTACAACAAAAATAGTCGTAAAGTAACATCTTCATCTCATACGTGCCTACTTTATGTCTCTAAACGAATTCGTATAATACACCGGTTCAAGAATCTTTTAAGATAAAAAAGTCCAGCTTACAAGCCATAAATATCGCTAGCGCATTTAAAATTTCATCATAGCACTTTATGATAATGTCCAATGAAATATATGAAACATGCAATTCACTTAGGTATGTCAAATGTATGTAAAATATTATAAAATGTTGTGACCGGTTGGAACTATAGTATACGCGAATTATTCTATAGGAACCACTTCACTCTCGACGAGGTAAAACCAGACGATAAAATAGGATATCTCATTTAGAGGTTGGCCGTACCTGAGATTTATTAAAAAAACGTAGGTAAGGTAGATTCTTCGTCAATGTTTCTTAACACCTTTCGTAGATATGAAATAGCCGTGTCTCGGAAAAAATAATCTAGCCACACGTAAAGCAGTTTGATTGTACGTAGGTATATCTATGATATTGTTGTGTCCTACCTTTATAACACCCGGCACGTAAGTTGAGCGGTGACCTTCAAGTGCGCGCAGCATCATGTGAGTGAGCGGGACACAATACGATTGGAGAGCCAATCAGCGCTTACGAGGGATCCGCGAGAGCTAATCAGTGCTTACGAACGATCCCCACGCCCTCCCCGCGACCCCCTCACCACCCGAGATACCTCATTTTCGATTTCTGCGCATTGAAGGTCAACGCTAGACTTATTTGCCGTGACTTGTACCTTGTATTGTACCTTTTAAATCTCACTTTCTTATGAACACTCTTTCAAAGAGTACAAAGAAACATAATATTTCTCAGAGATACATGTATTTTAATTAGACATTCAATTGTCAATGTCAATTGTCTTTTTCCAGTTTTAAAAAATTAACATGCTTCATCTTTTTCCTTTAATACAATTATTTCGTGCTTGAATGTGTACTTATTTATCTACCTTGCATTTATCTTGACCTATTTTTTTTTTGTTAAATTAGCTTTTTATTGATTTGACTGCTTTCAGCAAAAGTTTCTTATTATTGTTTTAGAGAACTCTTAGTAAGACTAGATTATGTACTCAAGCAGAAGTGTAGGAGTATACTTCGAGCGAGAATGAAGAGGGATCTTGATTCCCATTATTGTACTGTCATCAGAATTCTATAAACGCCAACTGGTTTCAGAAAAGAATTTATTACAACTGATTGTTAGAGACGAATCGTTTTGTCAGATTAGGTATTCCTAAATAGACTTAATAGCTCCGGGTGAAAAAATAACAAAGCTCAATAATTACCTATGAAGATTTTATATTGATAAAAAGGTAGATACCATTTTTTATTTAGTAGGAAAATTTTACCAAGGTATACCGGTATATATTACCGAGGAAAATTTTACGAGAGCTACCAAATATTTACCTTTTAAAAATATATGGGAAATTACTATTAAAAATTAAAAACAAATACTACTGTAAGTTTATTTTAAGATGACTCGCACTGTGACTTTTATAACTTATACAATATTAAGAGATAATATTATAATGATAAATAATGATTTACGCGCCTTTGAGGAATTAACGAACTTTAGACAGTGACATAATAATTATGATTGACAATGATGTTTGACATTGGCGTACCTATACCATGTGACGTATAACCATTATATTCTAACTCTTCTTCTTCTTCTTCTATATTTATAGAGGGGACGCCTGTCGTCGCCAGGTGGATGATCAGTCTTATACCTATGTGTAGGTAGGTCCATAATATCATTTCACCCACCATACCTAATCAAGACGTATAACTATGGTATACTCATAACAGTTAGGCATAATTATAATTACTGTTTTCTCTATGCTATACTTATGCAACGCAAATTGAAAAAACGTTATTTTTTTAAAGGTCTGTTGTTGCTAACGTAAATATAGCGCTCGTGTAACATTTGTCGGTATATAAGTATAGTTCGTGTGTATTTGAAGCGATCGAATATCACGGCGAACTTCAAGGTGGAAAGCGCATGATTTCGGCGTCGTCGGTCGCGTCCGGTCAAAGTTGAGCGGTTGACCCCGAGTGACCCCGCGAGCTCGTCCATACCGGTACCCACCACTGAGTCACGGGCCGCGGCCGTGTCACATTGCGTTGCTTGCAAGAATTATTGCTTTATTAACTTTTGCATATTCATGTTACCGAGCCGAGAATGTGGATATGTACCCTCATCATGATCAACCCACTACCGGCTCACTACAGTGCACGGGTCTCCTCTCAGAGTGAGAAGGGTTTTGGCCATAGTCTACCACGCTGGCCAAGCGGATTGGCAGACTTCACACACCTTTGAGAACGTTATGGAGAACTCTCAGGCATGCAGGTTTCCTCACGATGTTTTCCTTCACCGTTAAAGCAAGTGATATTTAAATACTTAAAACGCGCATAACTCCGAAAAGTTAGAGGTGCGTGCCCGGGATCGAACCCACGACCTCCGATTAGAAGTCCCTAGAAGTAGATATGTACCCTACTCTTAAGATATTAGGTAGTTACTTATTTCATACTACTTAATATTAAAAATAAAATTCCGACGAATGAGAACCTACACCTTTTTGAAGTCGGTTAATAAATGCGAAATTAACTCTATGTGTCTGTCTGTTACGCTTTCACGCCTAAACCGCTGAGCTCTGGTTAAAATTAGGTACATAGTACTTCGGGAAGGACATAGGCTATTTTTTGTCGCTTGAATGGGTTGAAGTAGGGGATGAAAGTTTGTATGAGATTTATAAGAATCCACGTGGATGTAATCGCTGGCATTAGCTAGTAGCAAATATTAAGAGGGGACTCGAGTGGACCTTTCTCCATACAAACGTATTCTGCTGTTTCCTTCGTGGATAATACCTCTAGAGCAATGTTTTTTTCCCAAAAAATCTATGTCTAATTAATGCGTGCCTCTATCATTTCCTTTTTTCCAAAACATAATCACTACAAGAAATATGACAATCCAAAAACCCGAAAAAAATACCCGTTTTTACTGCCGTGTTCAGACGACCATCAGACAAATTTGATAAGTTTTTAACAAAAAAGAAAATAATAGAGGCATAGATAAACTATTCCTCTAAATTTTAATACCAGAATTTTTGAGATCTGTTCAGTTTTGAAGGAGGAAATAGCAGAATACGAAACGTCTTTTCGCCAACGTTTTTGTAGGTAAAATCAGCCTGAGCTGCAGTTGTCCCTATCATACTTTACGGGGGCAGGTTGGAGGCGAGGGGGGAAGGCTTACACGTACACTAATAGGGAAGTGGATATTTTCAATATTTACACTATACAATTATTATTTTTATTTATTGTTTACCGACTTTATTCGCCCGCTACCTACTAGGCTGCGGAAAATTAGTAAATCTTTTGTTGGTAATTCTAATAGGTAGGTACTTTCTTATAATCGGTTGCCGGTGGATATTTTGGATTTGTTTCTCAATAGGTAAGTTCAAGGTTCTTATAAAACGCAAATAATTGAAAAATCTTATTATAGCGTAAAGATGTTTTTAATGACAAAAAACCATGAACATTGAGTGCTCTAAAAGTCAACAGTTCATATTATTTAGAAATTATACATTATTTGAGATGGTTATAATAAAAAAAAAATAACCCGGCTGAGTTTGTTGAGGGCTCTTCTCAGACCAGGGCGCGTTTGGAATCCTCGTAATTTTAATTATAAGTTTTCGTAGTAATTATCACCATTACCTCATTTTCATGTACTTTATATTATATTGACGTTCAAAAAGTGTATAGTGTACCTACTTTGAATAAATGAAATTTGAATTAAAATTTATTAAATCGTGTGATTGTAAGTAGGATATCGTACCTGTTCTCGGACACCTAGCGAATCACTCAGGAATGCTTACAAAATAAAAGTATTATAAGACTCAGGACCTGTTTCATCACCTTCTGATAAGTGTCTGGTAGCTTTTGTCTTTGTCACTTGACGTAAAGTAAGAAAGTGACAAAACTTACGACTATCCGACACTTATCAGAAGGTGGTGAAAAAGGGTGTGAATTAAATAAAATTCATCTCTGAATATCTTATCAGGACATGAGCAGTAAAAAAGTTTATTGCGCTCAAGTTTCTTTGAAAACAAAGCGATCTAATTTTGAGCTTGCACTTAATGAATGAAAACGAGTCGTGTAGAGCAAAACAAATAGTGGCATGCTGCAATTATCACGGTTAGTTATTAATCAGTTTACTATAAGATTTAGTCAGTTAGTCTTGGTAGCACTTATTTATGTTTCATAAAATACTATGAAAGTGTTTATTTTACTTTTTATTACATAAGAATACAAAAAAGGAGTAGACAAGAACTAGTTCACTATTTTCTTAAGAAATCCTATTATCGTCCGGGTGGTCAAAAACTGGTTTAGAAATTTTATTTTAGGTACTCCTGTTATACAATGAAGTGTGCAAAAAATTTAAATTAGGTTTATTAATTCGAATCCGAAATCTTTTACACTGAATAAATATTTTAGTTTTCGCCCGTCAAGTTCCCACGGGATTTTGAAAAATCCGAAATCTATAGCTACAGCTATAGGTAGATTACTATAACAAACTTCCTTGAAAGTAGGTATAAAGGTTGGAAAAGGGAGTGGGAACGGGAACCGAAAATCCACGATTCTCTCGGGATTTGTAAAAAACCGAAATTCACGCGAGTGAAGACACGGGCAGAAGCTAGTAATTTCTAAATTATTCCTGGTCTGGTCTGGTCGGAGGCCTCAGTCGTGGCTGAATACCACCCTCCGAGCTAAGCCATGCCGCCAAGCGATTTAGCGTTCTAATATGGGTTAAATAAAAACTGCCATATATACCCATCTCTTCCAGGTTAGCCCGCTTCCACCTTAGACTGCATCGTCACATCATCTTCAGGTGAGGTTGCAGTCAAGGGCTAACATGTGATTAATAAAACAAAATACTAGTGTTAATTTTATGTATTTACAAATTAAAATGAAACTGTCTGTCTGTCATTTCGAAATATCATGTACTTAACATAAAATTGTTATATAGAAACTCGGCGGTTGCTCTTTTCCAAATTAACAAAATTTGGAAAAGAGCAACCGCCGAGTTTCTTGCTGGTTCTTCTCGGTTGGAATGACATTCTGAACCAGTGGTAGATTCAATTGACTATCCAAAAGTACTTACTTGTAAAACTTTATTTGAATAAAAAACTTTTCTATTCTATTCTATCTTGCTTTTATTACGTAAAGCCACGTAAACATTTATAAAAAAAAGGTTTTCTTTTGTCCGTCTATTTACACTATCTGTACTCTTGGAAAGAGTTGAACCTATTTTATTCAGAACTTTCACAGACAGGTAGACCTTATAAAAAGTGATGTGGTCTGAAAGTGATGTATACAAAAGTATTACTGACTTAACAAAAGTAATCTACCTATAGCTATAGATTTCAGTTTTTTCAACATCCCGTGAGAACTGTGGATTATTCCAGGATAAAAAGTAGCATATTTGTTAAGTCAGGTAGGGCATAATCTATCTCCATTCAAAATTTCAGCCAAATCGGTTAAGTTACACACACATACACAAACTTTCGCCTTTATAATATTAGTGTGATAATATACCAAATTGCCACTGCCGGGAATCAAACCCGGGACCTCCCACTTATAAGATTATAGTGCTCACAACTGCCATCAGGGAGGTCGTCAATGTCGCACGTTCAATTATACTTGCATACATTTCTAAAGAAAATTTCTCATACAAATCAGTGGTCAATAACAGGTATACAGGTGGATGATAACTGGATTTAAAAGAGTAAGCTGGATTTAAAAAAGTACCTAAGCTTAAAACAACTAATATAAAATACAAATAGACTAGTATATTTTAAATTTTTTTTATATATATTACCTATATTTTCACCCTCTCAAACTCAGTAACTCCACTAAATGGACGATAACCGGTAACAAAACCCTATTATTTTTTATTGTTGAAGCAGGTTGAGATGATCGCGATTAAATTTTTTTTTTTTGAGTCGTTGATCAATACTTACTTTTTTAATCCAATAAAGTGAAGAAGTGTTTTAACCGAGTTCAAAATGGAAGAGGTTCTCAATTCGTTGGAATCTTTTTTATTTGTTGTTTTTTTTAATCCCCGACGCAAAAAGGACGATATCAAATAAAAACACTGAAAAGAGTAAAATAACATAAATTTCGAAATAATATGAATGAATGAATATATTATACGGGCATAGAGGGAGATGCGCGCGCGCGGTGGGCGGCGGCGGCGGGCACACAAATACACTACTCGTGCACACATTGATAGCTCGCTTGGTACTCGTGGTGTCGGGGCCAGAGCGATGGCAATAGTTTCTTCAAATACCTATTTTTCAAATTCCTCACGACTCGAGTACCGTCTTAAGTTGGACACGATAATTCCCTACTTACGGTAACAAAAATTTTCGTTGCCGCCACGGACTCGAATCGAGATTTTGACATTTGCCTACTACTTACTATGAAAAAAACATAGTATTTTTTTGTGGCTTTTCGTATAAGTAAATTGTGTCAAATCTTAATCCAGTTCTTTTTTTGCAAAAATCTTTGATGCACAGACACGGAAAGTCTACGATTTTATTATATGTATAGAAAAAACATCATATCCACAAATATAACCATTTCACAACCAACGTTAGCTGGCACCTATACAGAGGAATACCTAAATAAAAAAACCCGGGTTACTCTATTTTGGACTATTATTCCATCTTGGACTACATCACTTAACTTTCAACAGATCGAAGTTATAAGAAAAGCTGTCATCATTAAGAATCTGATTCTACAATTTCTTCTCTACTAAGTATAATTTTATTTTTATGTATAACGTAAATAAATAATTTATTATTTGTTTACACTGTGTTCCTAAACGATGATTGTGTTTTATTATTATGACTGATCGAACAGGCAGCCTCAATCAGACCACAACCAAAGAATAAATAATTGGTACAGAAATATTGGTTTCCAATGAAAACCGTAAAATCTAATCAACATTAATCGATGAGCCATAAAGTGTATAGATTTAGTAACAAAATCATGAATTTCGTAAATATACGTAGGTAGTTAGGTACCTACTATGAAAAGGACAAACAAGCGGGTTATTCAAATCAGCCGGTAATGAGTGGCGGCATCATCCCTGTAAATAGGTTCACCATGATTTTTAAAGGTAATTCTGGATATATCTAATAATCGAAATTTTCTAGGTTATTTTAATTTGTGAATCTAGATATTAAATAGGTAGTCATAGACCACATTCAATGACATACAGAATTTCCGTATTATATTTTTAAATAGTTCTCAAACTTAAGAGATTTTCCTAGTTTACGAGCTTTATGTATAGGTACAAGTCACAGCAAATAAGTCTAGCGTTGACCTTCAATGCGCAGAAGTTGAAAATGAGGTATCTAGGGTGGTGAGGGGGTCGCGGGGAGGGCGTGGGGATCGTTCGTAAGCACTGATTAGTTCTGGCGGATCCCTCGTAAGCGCTGATTGGCTCTCTAATCGTATTGTGTCCCGCTTACTCGTACGACGCTGTGCGCACTTGAAGATCAGCGCTCGACTTACGTGCCGGGAGTTATATCGTGGGTAAAGCCTAGTTTCCAATAAATTATAGATTCTATTCATTAGAGAGTGTAGAAATCGATCAGGGATATGGGTTTAGTAATAAAAACTGCCATAGGTACATCTCTTCCAGGTTAGCCCGCTTCAATCTTAGACTGTATCGTCGCTCATCGAGTGAGATCGCAGTCAAGGGCCTTAACTTGCAGATGAATAACAAGTATAAATTAAAAATTTAAAAAAACCCCTGACTTTTTGCGGTGGTGGCCATCTTGAATTTGCATAAAGCTACTCTACTAGTCAAGCCCTTTCACTTGATATCCATATTGAGGGGGTTGTGAAAAAATATGTTATCCGCCATTTTGGGGAGGGGGCCATCTTGGACCGATTTTCATCAAACATAGCTAAGAAAACTCCCGACAAATTCACCTTTCAAATGAAAAAAACCGCATTCAAATCGGTTCACCCGTTTGAGCGCTACGGGGGAACAGACAGACAGACACACACGTCAAACTTATAGCACCCCGTTGTTTTTGCGTCGGGGGTTAAAAAAACACGTCTCACAGTGTCTGAAAGTGATGGTAACCATACATGTAAGTTATACACGTTATTTAGGTGCGCGACGGCAGCCGCGGGCGAGGACGCTAAATTAAAAACACGTCAAATGTTAAATTAGACCGAGACATCTATTAAGGCGAATAAGGATGGTGGCATATTGTGCGTTCTTATTAAGAGTTATTTTTTATTTCAAAAAAGGCAAGCACGACAGCGCACCGCTGTAAACTAATCCAGTAGATTAAACAGTCCATACATCTATTCATCACCTATTACTATTATAAAATGAAAAAAAACATGAATCTCGCAAAGTTTTTTCATTATACTGGGGTGTAAGTGGCCCAAGATCGACCTATGTGGCCAAAGTCAACCTTACCTGCGCGCGGTAGACCCTGCCAATATGCTAACGAGGCTCTGACGCTCTCAGTCCCCTCTAAGGTCGTTGTGCCTGATACCACACAACATAATCTAGATGGTATCACTAATTTGTAGTAGGATTCTACTCCGAATGCGCCTAGCTAGTGACTACACTTCAGCCGTAATCTGCCGCTAAGCATCCGCGTTACGGCAGCGAGCTGAAGAGCCAGTCTCTTTCCTCATAAGCCGGCAACGCATTTAGTGTTTCCTCTGGTGATGCACATGGCGGCAAATCATGAGCGGCAGTACCTAAGTACTTTCTCTCAGTTTGGAGCGCTCCAAAACTTTATAGTATAGGTACTATAAGTATACTATTGATCGAATGACAATGACTTCAGAGTAATATCATAGGTAATAAGGACCTAAAATAAAAGTCTTTGGGTTCATTTTGCTCTGAAGTAATTTGTTTTAGTTTTGGAGCGCTTCAAACTGAGACTAAGCACTCAGGTGACCCGCTTGCTCGTTTACTCGCAATTATTATTAAAAGAAAAAAAAAATTGTGGTCAATCAAAAAAATACCTGAGACCAGTGTAGCCGAGGCCTAACCCCAACTAGGTATTAAGAAACAAGAGCTGGAAGGCTTTTACTTAATTCAGAAGCACAGCGGGTGTTCCCCAAACCATCGGGTACCGTGAAATATGGTGCGGCACGGTCCCCTCGGGGCATGTCCTGCGTGGCTGGCATTCCACTCGTACTCACGAGGACGGGGCGAAATTAGTCCGAGAACTTTGAGACTTTATGCTTATTGCGTATCTTCTTTAGAAGGTAGACTTGCTACGACATTTAGGGCCTGTATCACCACCTTCTGATAAGTATCGGATAGCTGTCTACAACTTTTGTCTTTGTCACTTGACATAAAGTAAGAAAGTAACAAAACTTATGTTTAGTCTATCCGACACTTATGATTTATCAGAAGGTGGTGAAACAGGCAGTTAATCCGAAATGTAACATAAGTATTAATTACTTGTACATGAATTTGTTTGAGTGCAAGCAGGTGTTATTTATTTATTCTTAGTCTTATCTCCTGAAAGAACCACATGCATAATGATATTTTGTTCTTGAAATAGTACCTACATGAAAAAGTTAGATTGCTTAAGGTTGAATAAGAAGATAAACTTATCTCCTTAAAGAATGACATACGTAATAACGTCTTGACTCTTGAGTATTTTGTTCTAGAAGTAGTACGTGAAAAGTTATATTGGTAACGGTCGAATAAGAAAATAAATTAAAGTCTTATTATTTTTACCAATTTTTTTATTATTTTAACAAGGGTATCAATGACTGTTTTATGTAGATATGAGTCAAATTCAAAATTACGTAAATCAACACAAAACTATTAGTTAGGCAATGAATAATTTTTCAATGCCATGGTCACTAATCGACTAATTTCGAAGCATCGGTCGATCTTTGTCGGTTCTATGTCATCGTATTGCCTTCGCCAAAATCCACATTTATCATTCACAAAAGTGACGTTCCGAAGTATCCAAACAAATTGAGAGTCTTTCTAAGGCTCGTTTGAAATTTATAACGCAACAGAAAAAAAAAGTTAATTAAGTTTTAATAGAATCTCGAAACGGGAGTGCGTTTGGTAGCCAAAAATAGGCGGGGTTGTTATAAAATTTAATTATTTTTTCCTTGTTAATGATTCGATTTTTTTGTATTGCGCTTCTGTGAGCAAACAAAATTTTTTTGAATGTCAGATGGATATCACAGTGTGTTGTGTTTGAGAGTTTTGACTTCTGTTTGTTTTATATTTTGTGCTAATCATGCGCATTAATTTAGTAAAGTTAACAGCACCAAATGTTGCGGTTAAAGGACCATATGAGTTAATTTCACAAAAACTTTTAAAAAAGAAAAAATAATTTTCCACGCTCGCAATTCAATTCGTTTCATTTATGGACAGAGCTGTCAAACTGGTAGGTTTGATAGATTTTTGAAAAAATACTTTGAGACCCATAGTAGAGACTTTTTATACCTAATCGTAACTGTACTGTATAAATTTAGCACACTCTAGCCTGGAAAAGAAAATTTGTGAAAATACATGCGCCAGATTAAGACCTTCGTCCTTTTTTGAGGTTGGTTTTAAAAAGAGAAAACGTCACACCATCGTCGCAGCTTTTTACGTTGAAAATGTATTTTTTTTTATTTTGCGCGCTTATTGGATAGTTGCGTAAGTACAACGAGCTTATGCTTACATCCTGTCCTAAAGTTCGAAAGTTAAAAGCATTTGTTTACACAGAAGTTTGAGGAAACCAATATGACAATACTTCGTAAATCGTCGCGAGGGCTTGACGGAGTATTTATTCACTAGGGCTGTCAACAAATTATATGAATTCTATGATTTTAAAAAAGTACATGCCTCCTCTTGATAAAATAAATACATACGTACATATGTAGCAATTAAAAGTATGACTTAGTTATGTAAATAGACATTAATACTCATATACCCCTAATTTTGTTAAAAAAATTAATTATTTTACTGATTCAAAATTAAGTAAGTATAATTGTATAATATAAAGTATAAAGTCATAATACCACGTTAGTGTGTTTGAAAGTGTTAATCTTAATCAGAACTCTATAGATTTTAATCAAATTTTTACTAATGAATTACATGTTACATATTAAAACTTAAGCTGTTTTTATATGAAGCATATTGTGTATGATAATTTTGCAGAGAATGAGCCATTTTGTCCATTGAAGTGGTAAATAATTACAGCACACAGAAAATGTTTCTTTTTACAAAATTATTTATAAGACTTTGGTTATTGGGTTCATCTCCGATATCTCAATAGTGCAATTATAGTTAGGGCGTGAACTGAATATCGAAGGCCATCTCGGTGTAGCATGTCGTTCTTAACCTAGCACAAGCTGTACGCTTAGTTGGAGGCGAAAGGGGAAAATTGGTCATGCACAGCACGGCTAATACACTTTCATCTACCCATATGGGTTTAACAGAAAGTGGCAACCCTAAGCAGGACTCGGGCGAGTTTATGACTCCATTCATAGCCGACAAAACGTTTTCACTAAACATATTGCAGCCCTTAACACTTAGCGAGGGCGAAAACCTCAAAACCAATGATTTAGTGGACACACCGCCGTAATTCTAACGTATGATCGCTTGGGCGCGGAATTGTCAAAAATACTTTACGACGACCGACGCGAATCGATTTTATTCTCATTTCGCATTTTAAATTGGTTCATTATGAGCATTATAATAATAATTTGCTGTGTAAATTAGTTATGAGCAAATAAATTGTGCAGTTTAACTTATCAGCTATCCAAACTACATTTATACCTACCTATTTTTTAACCCCCGACGCAAAAACGACGGGGTGTTATAAGTTTGACATGTCTGTGTGTGTGTGTGTATGTATGTGTGTGTGTCTGTCTGTTCCCCTGTAGCGCTTAAACGGGTGAACCGATTTGAATGCGGTTTGTTTTCGTTAGAAAGGTGAATTAGTCGAGAGTGTTGTTAGCTATGTTTGATGAAAATCGATCCAAGATGGTCGCTGCTGCAAAATGGCGGATAACATATTTTATCACAACTCCCTCAATATGGGTATCAAATGAAAGGGCTTGACTAGTAGAATGGCACTATGTAAATCCAAGATGGCCACCACCACAAAATGGCGAATGTCGGGGGTTTTTAAAATTTTTAATTTATACTTGTAGTGTTCCGTTTGCGAAAATATTAGAGCTTAATAGGCTGTTTTACTAAAAATCTGTCCCGACATCCAACTTCAAAGTATGTATAAAAACCTGCTGTGCTCTAGCTCCTAACTTACACTATTGAGAAATCCCAAGAATTCTAGACCGTTACTACAATATAATAATGTCTTTCCTAATCGAATTTCAGTCACAGTGGCTGAGCTCAATGGAGACCAACTTCGCAGTAGATATTATAGTGCACAAGTGTGTGTGCAAACACAGGTGCACTCCCTATTACTTCACTCTCATTCACTTCACAGGATGCCAATGCGACACAACAACTTCCCAATCCCGAAAATTCCTTGACGAACTCCCGAGAACTCGAACCCCAGACTTCATGACAACGACAACAACGGCCACTGAAATTGATATGAATAATTTCATCGCTGCGTCAGCGTCGAGAAGTAGGTACAGAATAACACTGTTGGTGAGACATCACTGTAATTTTCATGAATAAAAAATAAACGCGTAATTTTATCGTCGACGGCTCGCGAGTAACTCTTAATAGCACTTTTAATAATTGTTCGATATATAAATCATTATTCCCTGTTACGACTGGGTTGATTTACTTACTGTCTTGACGCATATTAGGGCCAAAGCACACGAGATTGTTTTACCACAGTCAATCGGTGACCTGATCGCTTGATTCGAAAGCTAGATGCTGGTATTGAACTTTATCGTTAGTATTGAAACTAGTTCCTACGTATAGTAGCTCCACGATCTTACGACCGCGAGTCTGGCTCATACGATCACTAGTCGATGCTCTGGCATCAAACCAGACTGCCAGATTGCCAGAGCGTCAAAGCCTCATTTGTCGATGCTAAAAGTATTGTGTGTGCTTTCGCCCTTATGCATATAATTTAAATTGCTAACTCTTCGCGTTAAGATTCCCTTTGTCATTTCATGGAAGTTTATGCGAGTTTTAATGAGTTCTTATACGAGATCGAAAAATATTATTTTATCTTGTTTCGTGGAGAACGCTAAATTTAATGTTACGCTTTGCGTTTACCTATTATACATTCCAATATAATATAATATAATGTATAGGCTTGTATAATAAAATAAGGATTAATAACCGATTATATAAGGTAAGTATATCTAGGTATTCCTTATAAATATTCCTTAAATAAATTAGATATAATATGTATTTAAACGTAGGTTTCGACATTGCAAATAAGTATAATAATTATAATAATCATGGCCTATTATATATACATAAATACATGTAAGTATATTGTTTTTTAATTAATTTTAAATACAATTTCAATTCGAAAGGGTAGTGGCGCAAAGCAAACTATTATTTAAACATAAACATGATTTGACTTATAGCTCGCCTTTTTATATCAATATGTTAACAACAATTTACTTAATTACCTACTGTAATATCTCAGTTATTTCAACCAAAATTTATTGAACCTTTCGTAAGTAGGACAAATTATGTCATTCATAGCTTTCTGTAGATCCCACGCGAACCTATTTGTCTTGCTCACTGACAGATGGTTAGTGTGAGGCAGTGGCGTACACTTCATAGAGGCAGAAAAGCATAGCCTGAGAAACAGTGCTTATACTCTGATTTTTAATTCCGTGGAATTCTAACGTTTCTTAATATTACCTGAGATAAAACAGTTCTCACAAAAAAAAATTCAAAACTTACATATAAATAAAAATCAATTGCCTCATGTATAGATATGAGAAATCCCTGACAGATATTTCAGTGTGCTTAGTCTAAAGCGGAGCACTCGAAAACGAACTCGAAAACTATTGATCGATTTCAGAGTAAAATAGACCTAAAATGTCTTGTATTAAGGTTTGAGTTCGCCAATACATTCAGCATTGTTCGAATGCTCCGCTTTAGACTAAGCACACTGGTACCGTAAAACCGGGTAACTTCGCCCAACTAACCTAACTTTGCCCGACACAGTACTTTTTACAAATGTTGAATAATCTGGAAAGATATTTTACTTACGTTTATTATTTAATCTGTGGTACAAAATTGAGTATATTTCTGGCAAAATTGCATAAGCAACTGTTACCAATTTCACTTCAGTTAGCAGTGAGCACCAGTCAAAGTTGATGGTACAAAAAGCGGGCCAAAAATAGTGTAAAAAACTTTTGTTGTAACTCGCTTGGTAATTGCAACAGGTAAGTAATTTTTAAACTACAGTTATTTGATATCAAATAAACGATATAGATCGAATAATCAGCGCGGAAGCTTTCTCAGTTTCAGAAATATGTTGGTGGGCAATGTTATATTGCTGTTTCGGACGCACATTTTATAACTTTGCCCACCAAAATATAGCCCTTAGGGTTGTCACCTGTACAGTAAATTTAAATTGACATTAACAGTTACTTTCGTTTACGTTTTGTTTATCACAGTTCATTTTGGAACTATCTCAGTTGTTATGAGAAAGTTTGTATTTCTACAATATGATAAAACTGTAACAGATCCAATTCTGTACATTGAAGATATTTTGAATTTTTTTTAGGGCACTATAATCGATACTGAAGCCAAAAATATATATATATTTTTATTTTTGTCTGTCTGTCTGTCTGTATCTTGGCCGCGCATCACGTCGAAACTACTGAATGGATTCGAATGAAACTTGGCACGATTTGAGTTTACACTCCGAAATGGGAAGGACATAGGATACTTTTTATTCCGAAATTCAGCAAGGTTTCCTTGGAAGAGGGAATGAAAGTCTAAACGTGTATTTAGCTGTAATTCATTAACGCGTAGTCCGATTTCATTCATTCTTTTTTTGTTAGAAATGCGGTACTTTGAAAATTATCTCGTAAATATTTCAAGGTCATAGGTTTTTTCTCATTATTCCTTAATACCTACCTACCTTAATAATAATAATTTTTGTGATTTTAACAAACTGACTGAATATTTTTGATTTAATTTTTTGATGATTCCTTACTAGAATGTTTTATTAGTATTAAGTTAAAACATACTTATTAAATTTCTTATAAGTAAATTAAAGATTTTTATAAGCTTCATTTCATATTTGTTTTAATATTTTTGGTTTGAAATTATAATAACTTACGTACCTTACCTTAAACCTGGTTAAGAATAAAAAATGACAACCCTAGCTTATCATTTTATTAGTATGATGAAAAGTTACAAAAAAATTATAGCAACTTTGCCCACTCAATTTTGGCAGCTAATATGAACATTTAAATGTTTAGTAATAAGATCCTATGTTACATAAACTATTTTTCTAAAGTAACCCTAAGTTTCATGATCTTACGGTTAAAAATACTGGAGTTATATAAGTTTTCCCAAAATGGGCAAAGTTGTAAAAAGTGATCAATTTTTGGCCCGCTCTCTAAATTTAGCTTTTTATCATATAAATTTCCATTTGATTGTTATAGATTTTAATTATATGAAAAGAAGAGTACATTTAACAGTAGTGTAGCTCACAAACAAAGTAAAACTAATAATAGTTTTTTAAATATTCGACATTGAACCAAAAAACTTAAGAAATTCGGGCCAAGTTACCCGGGTTTACGGTACCTACTTTAGTTTGGGGTAAAATCGAACTTCAGGACGTGGTAACCCGGTTTTTCATACAAATAACTCATTCTATTTTTAAATGACAACAGTCAGAATCCACCAAATTAAAAATCTGACCATAGGTACTTTTCAGAGAAAAAGAAAAGGAGTTTATATTTAACGAGCTGTTGCCCGTGATTTCGTTCGCGTGGATTCATATATGTAGGTACATACATATATCTCATACAAATTTTCAACCCCTATTTAACCCTCTTAGGGGTTAATTTTCAAAAACCCTTTCTTAGCAAATGTCTAGGTAAGTAAGTACTTACGTCATAATAGCTATCTTTATGCCAAACAGTCCAATCCGTCCAGTAGTTTGATTTGTGCGTTGATAGATCAGTCAGCCAGACAGTCACCTTTTCCTTTTATATATATTTAGAAGAAGAAGAAGATACTTATACTATTACTATTATAGTCTTTCATTTCTCCTTCAGAATATCGAAATTGAAAACTTTATGATGCATACTAAACAGAGTCAGGAAACAAGATATTAGTTATTTGGGAAGAATATGCAATGAAGAGCAATCACAGAAGTCAAGAAAAGAGACGAATATCGCCTAGAGCTCTGTTTAATGCATACAATACAATGCATTGCCTTCACCTTCATGACAGAGTAATGCAAACATAGAGCCTAAATAGGGATTTAAATTAAAATAATATACAGCAATAAATTAAAAAAAAACATCCCCGAGATAAGAAGTAAGCTTTTTTACTCATGAAATAAGCGTAGGTATTTTTTTTGATAAAACTTTTTGGTATAATTCATTTTAGGTGCCTCCCACTGACATGAAAAAAGCTTTGTGAGCTTTTAATAATCAGCGATCAGAAAAGCGTAGGCAGAAATAAAACGTTTTGATTGCAATAATAATAATAATTTATTTATTTCAATCCACTGAGCAGTGAAAGCAAGGCCGAAACGATTTTACCTGCAATAATAATTATTTTTATGAATTGCTTTATTTTAATTACTAGCGGCCCGCTCCGGCTTCGCACGGGTATAAAATATACCTATAGCCTATGTCATTCACTGAAAAAATGATTAAAAATTTCTCCACTATTTAATGGATGTTATTTGCATATAAACCTTCCTCTTTAATTACTCTATCTATTAAAAAAACCGCATCAAAATCCGTTGCGTAGTTTCAAAGATTTAAGCATACATAGGGACAGAGAAAGCGACTTTGTTTTATACTATGTAGTGATTATACTACAAGCGGATACCTGCGACTTCGTTCGCGTGGATATTGATTTTTAAAAATCCCGTGGGAATCATTTTGTTTTTCCTAAGCTCCTTTGAGCTCATACCTTGCTAGAAACTGTTAAAAGTTCACTGGCGGATGTTTAGGTAGATCAAAATGTAAACATCCGCCAGTGAAAGTCCCATCAAAATCGATCCAGCCTTTCAGAGATTAGCCGGTAATCTTTAAAGTATCTCCTTTCTAACAAAAAAAGATTGAATGAAATCGGACCACGCGTTAATGAATTACAGCTAATTACACATTTTGATTTTCATCCCCTCTCCCAGGGAAACGTGCTGAATTTCGGGATCAAAAGTATCCTATATGTTACTCCGTAGTATGAACTTAAATCATGCCAAGTTTCATTTCAATCCATTCAGTAGTTTTTGCGTGATGCGCGCACAAACATACAGACAAACAGACAAAAATTTCAAATCCCTAACACCCCCCCAGTTATTATTTTGCAAAAAATCTTTAATGTACAGAGTGCTTAGTCTGAGATCGGAGCACTCGAAAACGAACTCGAAAACTATTGATCGAATCACAAGTGAATTCAGAGCAAAATGAACTCAAATACTCGTATTTTAAAGTCGTAATTCCATAGTTCGAATATGTATTTTACAACATTTCTGCTTGGGGCGCTCGTTGTGTTCGAATGCTGAATGTATTGGCGAACTCAAACCTTAATACAAGCCATTTTAGGTCTATTTTACTCTGAAATCGATCAATAGTTTTCGAGTTCGTTTTCGAGTGCTCCGATCTTAGACTAAGCACTCAGATACAGCAAGTTTACGATTTTATTATATGTATATCTATGTATAGATAGAATAGATAGAAGATACATAGTACTTGATTTTTAATTCGATGGAATTCTGACAATTGTTATTCATTCATTTTATAAATAAGTAGAATGAGTTTTTTGTATGAAAAACAGGGTTACCACCTGAAGTTCGATTTTAACCCAAACTAAAGTACCTACCTGATGTACACATCTCTCAGGCATTTCTCATATCTACATGCGGCAATCGATTTTTATTTATGTAAATTTTGAATTCATTACCTTTTTTGTGGGAACTCTTTTATCTCTGGTAACATTATGAAACGTCAGAATTCCACAGAATTAAAAATCAGACTATAATTATGTAAACAAAGCTCTGTACCTGTGATGCTCTGTGCAAAACCATTTCATTAGCCAGTACCATTTGTAACGTCAATTAATTCTTTGTTTCGATGTGTCAGCGGTAAATGGAGAAGCAAACACGGCTTATTGCGAGACAAACAACAGTATGCTTAGTCCCACTTTTTATATAGTGGCAACGATGATCGAAATTCGAGTATCGACACACAATGACTTCAGAGCAAAATAAACCCAAACACTCTTATTTTAAAGTCGTAATTCAATAGTTCGAATATTTATTTTACAACATTTCTGTTTGGGGCGCTGGCTGTTTTCGAATGCTGAATGTATTGGCGAACTCAAACCTTAATACAAGCCATTTTAGGTCCATTTTACTCTGAAGTCATTGTGATTCGATCAATAGTATACTATAAAGTTTTGGAGCGGTGCAAAGTGGGACTAAGCATACAGCACGTGAGAAACCAGCTGTAAACTGTATGCTTAATGAGCTCCCTAATGGTGTGCTTGTAACTAATCAGTAACATGCAGTCGATTTAAATAAGTATTTCATAGTTTGTAAACAAAATGTTGCCTAAAATAAAGTTTAAAGCTTAGTTTAAAGCTTAGTTAAAAGCTTAGTTTAAAGCTCGCAGAAAAATGCGGTTTATTTAACTAAAACTCGAGGACAACCCTCTCGACCTCCCTTGCGTAGTGGTGAGCGCTGTGGTCTTATAAGTGAGAAGTTCCGGGTTCGATTCCCGGCAGTTGCAATTTGGGATTTGCGGACAAGTTCGTGTGATGTGGCGGTAATTGCAAGAGACCTATGTCTACGGACGTGTATAGGTTGCGAGACGAAAGTTAAAAGTTGTAATGATTAATGAAATGTTTTAAGTTGTTTTAGACGAATTTGAAGTACCTAGGTCAGAAAAAATATTTTATTGATCGGAAATTAAGAATTTTTTGTGAGATTTTGTATACTTATAACCAAGATAATCTGATTTAATTTGGAAATTAATTGAACTTTAGGCTTATTTTAGTCAGTGTTTCCAATAGAGGCTTTATCGTTCTTCGAATACCGTATTCAAGCTAACAAATCCACGAAGTTTTCTTTTTAAACTACCTGCCTACTAGATATTTATTAAAAACAGTATGAGGTAAGAAAAATATATCCACCATTTGTTTACAATAAGTGTAACTCTATAAGAACCAAGTGTTCGTAATTTTATACTTGTCGCGTTATTTTACACCTAGGTAGGTGTTTCACATTCGTAATACTAAAGAATTTATTCTTTACGAGCGGATACCCGCGACTTCGTTCGCGTGGATACCGATTTTAATAATCCCGTGGGAATCATTTTGTTTTTCCTATGCTCTTTTGAGCTTAAACCTTGCTAAAAACTGTTAAAAGTTCACTGGCGGATGTTTAGGTACATCAAAATGTAAACATCCGCCAGTGAAAGTCCCATCAAAATCGGTCCAGCCTTTCGGAGATAAGCCAGTAGTCTTTAAAGTATCTTCTTTCTAACAAAAAAAGAATGAATGAAATCGGACCACCCGTTAACGAATTACAGCTAAGTACACATTTTGCCTTTCATCCCCTCTCCCAAGGGAACCGTGCTGAATTTCGGGATAAAAAGTATCCTATATGTTACTCCATAGTATTAACTTAAATCATGCCGAGTTTCATTTCAATCCATTCAGTAGTTTTTACGTGATGCGCGCACAAACATACAGACAAACAGACAAACAGATAAACAGACAAACAGACAAACAGATAAACAGACAAACAGACAAACAGACAAACAGACAAAAATTTCAAAAATAGCTTTTTTACGTTCTATTACTTATCCCTAACATTCCCCAGTTATTATTTTGCAAAAATCTTCAATGTACAGATACGGCAATTCTACGATTTTATTATATGTATAGATATGTATAGATATAGATTAAAAGAGAAACTTGGTAACCGTATCACTCCCACTTAAGTTATATACCTACTTATACTTAAATCTCTGTTTATGTGATACGATTGTGTAAAAACAGGGCACCGGCGGCGATATTTCTAGGTATAGGGAAAGCATTTTTAAGCCAAGCCAATTTAAATCCACTCAACAATGTGGAATGGCGACACTTTGTAATAGCCAGGAATTGAACTTACTGTGGGAGTTAATTTTCTAAGTAAGCTCAAACATAATCACTTTATTATTACACTAGCTGACCCCCGCGACTTCGTTCGCGTGTTTATAGGTTTTATATAGGATCGGATCGTATCCCATAATTCTTTTATGTACCTAAACTAAATGTAGCCTAAGTTACTCCTTATAACATCACCTATCTGCCATTGAAAGTTCCGTCAAAATCGATCCAGCCGTTTCGGAAATTAGCTGGAACAAATAGACAGATTGACAAACATAAATTTAAACGCACACCAGTTTAAAATAAGCCGTACGTTCAAAGATCCGGGTCCCAAGTTATTTGAACCCAATAAATGTCTGTCATTTCTGAACTAAAAAACCTATGACCTTGAAATATTTACGGTACAATACTTAAAGTACTACCTTTCTAATAAAAAAAGAATGAGTGAAATCGAACAACGCGTTAGTGAATTACAGCTAAATACACGTTTTAACTTTCTTCCCCTCTCCCAAGGGAACCGTGCTGAATTTCGGGATAAAAAGTATCCTATGTCCTACCTCGGAGTATAAACTCAAATCGTACCAAGTTTCATTCGAATCCGTTCAGTAGTTTCGGCGTGATGCGCGGCCAAGATACAGACAGACAGACAGACAGACAGACAGACAGACAGACAGACAGACAGACAGACAGACAAAAATGAAAAAAATTGCAGTTTTGGCTTCAGTATCGATTATAGAATGCCCTCCAACAAAAATTTTCAAAATATCTTCAATGTACAGAATTGGATCTGTTACAGTTTTATTATATTATAGATAGACTAGTCGTCATGAGTGTAATAATGTAATGCAACTTGAAATGCATTGCAATTTAAAGGTACCTAACGTATAAATTAATAGTTCCTGTACTAAAAAGAAAGTAGGTACATACCTACCTAGTACCTACCAACCTACCTATGTCCAAAAATGTAGTTCGTGCGTACCTAGTGATGATTTCAATTTAATTCATTCAAATTAATTAAATTCAAACTCTGGGAGTTTTTAACTCTGGGAGTAAAAAATTATGCTTGATATTCCATTATGTAGGTTTCTGCAAAGCATGTGGTTATAATAATTAATCGATTTGGTGTGCCGGGTTAATACCAGATACCAATTATTTATTAGGAGTTTTTGCTGTTTTGCTACTAGATACCTAAACACAAACAGCGTGTGCTAGTGACATCTAGCGGCAAAACACTTCATAAAATATTCCCAACCGAAGCACCAGCGAGATAACAAAGCGACCGATTTATTCCTCGCGAGCTTCGTATAATTTTTCAACGTCAACACCGCGTAGGTAGTCAAACTATGAAATAGTGCAGAATGACTTGGGGGCATTTGTCTAATAGTTTCCTAACCTGCCCCCTTTTCTGCTGGGGCCGTGCGTCCTATGTCAATAGGAATAAGGGTCATATCTTAATGAGGTGTAAAGTGAAACAGGTCAAGTCGTGCCACGGCTATTTAGTCCTCCGGTAGAAAACAGCGGGGAGTACCTCCTTAATTGGAAGGGCAATATGTTACATCTTCGGCAGTGGTGTACCGGAGTCCGGCTTAATTGGTCCGCTGTGCGGTGAATTTTAATCTTTTTTATTTAATTTTATGAGTGTTTTTTCAATGTTAAGATATGCGCATGAGGTGTGTGAAATACGCTTTTGGGGACCATTTTGGCCCGAAGTCCAATTTATGCCAAGTGACCGAAGTCCTAATTACCATCTTATGAGATACCTACCTAAAGTTCGCATTTGGCTAATTATTTATTCCCAAACCTTCAGGGTTGCTAGTACAGGTTCTATTCTAAGCTTCCTGTGTTTAATT
Organism: Melanargia galathea; assembly: GCA_920104075.1. Taxonomy (NCBI): domain Eukaryota; kingdom Metazoa; phylum Arthropoda; class Insecta; order Lepidoptera; family Nymphalidae; genus Melanargia; species Melanargia galathea. The sequence continues at coordinate 12,841,326 of OV049876.1, forward strand.
GCGTCCATTAATGGTTATTTTTGGCGAGTCCAGTTTATGTCAATTTACATCTTCTTCTGCACCTGATCTCTCTCTCCGGTCGTGTCGAATTGCCGTCCTACAAAGAATATCGGCATTCCTGAGATGCACCTGTGTTTGAGATATTATACATAGTGCACACACTTGTTCACTAAGTATAAATTATACTTAGTGAACAAGTGTTTCAAAAGAATTTCGCAAATTATACTGTATAATATCTACTGTGCAGTTCGCTAATCTCCACCTCCGTTGAGATTTGCCATATTTGCGAAATTCTTTTGAAAGGACATCAATTATTAAGTTCATACTCTGAACTCATACTTCAGGGGGGTTATTCTGTAACTTAGTTACCAACTGAAAATAGTTGCCAACAAATTAGTTCGATATACATTGCTGCTTTACTGTGTAAAATTATGAAAATTCTTTATATTTCCCACAGTAAAGCAGCAATGTATATCAAACTAATTCGTTGGCAACTATTTTCAGTTGCTAACTAAGTTACAGAATAACCCAGCAGTACAGACTCTGACCATATTATTCACAATCAATTTACATATGGCTTATTTAAAACCATCAGCCAAGCAATGCACTAGATATCCACCACGTGTGACACTAACAAGTGTAAATTGAAAATTTAAAAAACCCCCGACATTCGCCATTTAGTGGCGGCGGCCATCTTGAATTTGCAATAGTGCTATTCTACTAGTCAAGCCCTTTCATTTGATACCCATATCAAGGGAGTTGTGAAAAAATATATCATCCGCCATTTTGTAGCGGCGGCCATCTTGGACCGATTTTCATCAAACATAGCTAAGAACACTCTCGACTAATTCACCTTTCAAACAAAAAAAACCGCATTCAAATCGGTCCACCCGTTTGAGCGCCACAGGGGAACAGACAGACACACACACACACACACACACACACACACACACACAGACACGTCAAACTTATAACACCCCGTCGTTTTTGCGTCGGGGGTTAAAAACAGGGGACGGACGGAGATACAGTATAGAGTAGAAGAATAGTAATAGCTATAGACACTTGCTCTATTATAGCATGTTTTGTTATGCTTTAATCGCGGGCCACGGGTTATTGACAATGCGATAAGCGATACGACAACGCGACGCATCTGACCAAAGTCATGGCCCCGAGGTTAGGTTAGGGTCATTGTTGTCTAATCAAAAATTATAGCCCAAACATTATGTACGGTGCACACCCACATCTGTCGGCAGCGGTCACAGGTCGCATCTGCCTGAATACACCAAGACACTAATGTTATGTATCTCTATTCAATCACAGTCGGGCCGCGTGTTCAAATCAATCATCAATTTGAATACATTGATAACGTATCGGGTGTGGAACTGGCTTTATAAAAAAAAAACAGAGATAGGTACACGTGGCGTAAGTGTGATGTTATTTTTTTTTTCTTAATTACTTTATCGTATCTGAAATCTGTAGATAATTTTATTTTACAAGTGCTTGAATCTCATATTTCTTGCTCTATATAGTCAGGCATGTATATCTAACAATTATTATTGTACATTCAATTTACATATGTACTTTAGATAAACAAGACAACATGTATTTTAACACGGTATATTCCGAACAGAGTTTATTAGTATCTATCTCTATACTATAGATTTTGCAATACACATTTGCCACATATCTTGCAGTGTAAGTTTTCTAGTAAACTAACTTGACATGAGCGTGGCGTACGAGTACGTACTCATAACTACCTAACACTTGTATTCACTTTCTAATTATACATAGCATCATCATCATCATGATCAACCCATTACCGGCTCACTACAGAGCACGGGTGTCCTCTCAGAGTGAGAAGGGTTTTGGCCATAGTCTACCACGCTGGCCAAGCGGATTGGCAGACTTCACACACCTTTGAGAACGTTATGGAGAACTCTCAGGCATGCAGGTTTTCTCACGATGTTTTTCCTTCACCGTTAAAGCAAGTGATATTTAAATACTTAAAACGCACATAACTCTGAAAAGTTAGAGGTGCGTGCCCCGGGATCGAAGCCACGACCTCCGATTAGAAGTCGGTTGTCCTAACTACTAGGCTATCACAGCTTTTTTTAGCTTTTAGTAGGTATGTATATCTAACAATTATTATTGTACATTGGTTTTACATACTTTAGATAAATAAGACAACATATTGTCTTTTAACACGGCATATTTCGAACAGAGTTTATTAGTACCTTAATACTGTAGATTTTATACAATACATACTTACTTATTTGCCACATATCTTGCAGTGTAAATTTTCTAGTAAACTAACTTGACACTTACCTAACGCTTGTATTCACATTCTAATTACACATAGCATCACCTGGTAATCATAATATATTGTACTAGCGGTCCACCCCGGCTTCGCCCGTGGTACATATTATATAGCCTATAGCACTCAAGGATCACGTATATATCCAACGGTGAAAGAATTTTTGAGATCGGTCCAGTAGTTCCTGAGATTAGCGCGTTCAAACAAACAAACTCTTTCGCTTTATTATATTAGTATTGATAAGTACCCTGGGTGTCCGGATGTACTGAGAGACGTCATAGCACCGTACTGTTTCTAAATGCGGGTATAATTGCGTATTTAATACTAATATGTACCTGCCATGTAGTTAAATCAGAGAGACATAATAATTATACAATAGCTTTCGAAATCACATTCAGTTCAGGGTACAAGAAGTGAGGATACTCAATGAAAATACTCTATAGCGTTGTTGCAAAGAATTTGACATAGACCAATTTCTTATTCTTATTTGAGGTTTATCAAAACAAAACATTGCTAATTAACCTTTCAGACCTATTACAGTTGACTGTTAAAGTTTTGAAAGGCTAAGTAAACGTTTCGATACCAGCTTAGTTGCTATAGAGTATAGAATCTACATCAAAAACTGTAGGGGCAGTTAAATTTATCGTAGTCAACGAAGAAAACATGAGAAAGCTAAAAAAAAAACAATACGCGAAATAAATAGATACTTCTCGTGTATTAGTTGTGACAGTAAATTTCTATTCTGACAATGTGGCCGATTCTGTTGTACACAATCTCTAAATCTAAACTAAAATGACAGGTCTAAATATATTCCTGTCTCTTTCACAATCCTCCCTGCTGAAGGCGATAGCACTATTTTTAAACCTGTCAATTTAGTTTAGGTTTAGAGATTGTGTACAACAGAATTGGCCACATTGTCCCATTATTATACAACATTTAATCTTATTTATGCATTTTATTTTATTTAGGCCTACCGTTCAGAATGATCTCGTAGCGCTCACATTTTTCCACATTTTTTGTTGTTATCACAAAGCAATCGCCGCCAAAAGGTGGTAATTAGTGACAGGTGTTCGGATTTCATATAAATTCTACATTTTATTTTAATTTTTTCGCTCCCACTTCTGTGGGAAAAAAATGGCTTTTGTCCGCGGCGCGGAGTTTATAGTAACACCCTTTGTCAATGTCGAATTCGCTACTATTTTGTGAGTCGAACACAATACACGGTGACACGTGAGAAAATGTAGAGTCATGATAACCTTAACGAATTTTTGGGATAGATTTTTCGAAAATATATTTTGTTTCTGGTTCTCTTAACCATAGTTAAACCTCTTTTTTTGCGTGGAAGTTCTATGCCTGGCGACTTTTCGTCTGCGATATCTCATGGACTTTTTTATAATGGAAACAATTATTTATTAATTCTCATTGTGAAAAATGAAAAATTGAATTTTATTTCTTTCACGGACGATTGGATATTTTATTTGTGTCAGTAATATTATTAAAATCGTAGAAATAATAGTTTTCAAATGAGTAGGTATGCCTATTTGTAAATAATATCTTAATTAATTCACTCTAGAACTTTTAATTTTAAGTAATTAAATTAATTTACTCTAGAACTCACATATCCGCATATACTAGAATTTTTTTAAAGCAGGAACTACCCGATATAGAAGTATTCGTGACAGTTGACAAGATGCAAACTATATGGAACATTTTTTTTAATCGATTGAGTATTAAGGGCGCACAAAACGAATAGACAAATAGACACAAGTACCTATGGATCCAATAGGAAGTAAAGGTACCAATATAAAATCAGAAATAGGTAATATAAACCGAACCACGTCATAGTCCTACAATGATAAAAGTTCTAGCCATCTACTCGTATCTTCATAACAACTTTCGTAGTCGAAAATCTACTTACAAAAGATTTCAACGCGGATAAAGTCGCCTACAGAGGCCAGTGTTATTTTAATATTATGTACTAGCCGACCCCCGCGACTTCGTCCGCCTGGATATAGGTTTTGTATAGGATCGGATTGGATCCCATAATCTTTTTTTGTACCTAAACTAAATGTAGCCTAAGTTATTCCTTATAACATCACCAGAAAGTTCCATCAAAATCGATCCAGCCGTTTCGGAAATTAGCTGGAACAAATAGACAGATCGACAAACATAAATTTAAACCCACACCAGTTTAAAATAAGCCGTACGTTCAAAGATCCGGGTCCCAAGTTATTTGAACCCTATAAATGCCTGTCATTTCTGAACTAAAGAACCTATGACCTTGAAATATTTATGGAACAATATATAAAGTACTATCTTTCTAACAAAAAAAGAATGAGTAAAATCGAACAACGCGTTAATGAATTACAGCTAAATACACGTTTTAACTTTCATCCCCTCTCCCAAGGGAACTGTGCTGAATTTCGGGATAAAAAGTATCCTATAACCTACCTCGGAGTATAAACTCAAATCGTACCAAGTTTCATTCGAATCCATTCAGTAGTTTCGGCGTGATGCGCGGCCAAGATACAGACAGACAGACAGACAGACAGACAGACAGACAGACAGACAGACAGTCAGACAAAAATGAAAAAAATTGCAGTTTTGGCTTCAGTATCGATTATAGAGTGCCCTCCAATAAAAATTTTCAAAATATCTTCAATGTACAGAATTGGATCTGTTACAGTTTTATTATATTATAGATTGAAAAAAAAAAAGAAACATGTAACAGATTTCTTTCAATAACGTTTGAGATAAGAAGGCTCACGTAGGCGATTATAATAAGCGTGTTTTGATATCATAATAGACCCATAACAATATTTTATTTCGATCAGTTCCAACGTGGTTACAACCCACGTAGCTACGTACCTACTTATCTAACAATTGTAATAAATAGGAAAATACGTCCCGAGTAGTAAGTAACTCAGTTGTACTCTAAAACTGGATGAATTAAAATTATTGTCTTGTAAGTATACTATAAATATTGTATCAACTTATTTCGGTCAACTGTAGTTTTTAAAACAAATCTATCATTAGGCTCTATTATTAGGTAGGTAGGTAACTACCGATTGGATTATGAATTTAATTTAGTATTCTTTTGTACATCATACATACCTGTTATATTAATATATATATAGCTGCTCGTGCTGATTCACTCACTCACTCATTGATCACCTCTCCTGAACAATTTTGTATGAAATTTTTTTTTTTCAATAATGGTGTCGTATAGAGGACAAAAATTCATTAAGAGGAAAAATATGGAGAGAGCTGATGATTGAGGATTTCAGAGACGAGCGACGGGTACGCTTAAGGTATTAAAGATAGGTGGGAGGTGCTCGAGCAAATGTCATTCGAAACATCATCCAATTGGCAGTGAGCTGAAAAAAAATTCAAAATGGCGAAAAAAAGATGGCCGCCATACAAATTTCGTCGGTGTCCATCTCGGAGGGTATAAAAGATGGAAGAGTGGTTTCTTCGCAAAAGATGATCAGGATCCAAAGGTCTACCCGATGAATAGAAAAAAAATTCAAAATGGCGGAATTTATTTTTCCATAGAAAATGTATGGCGAATATTGAAGACACTACAAGTTGTAAACTATGCAAGGCTTTGATGCGGTTCTTTGGAGAACTCTCAAAGAAAAATTTGAGAAGACATGATGATTGAGGGTTTGGAAGATGGATGAGGAGCCCGGGCAGGGTATTGTAGATAGATGGGAGGTGCTCAAACAAAAATTACTCAAAACGTCATCCAATTGGCACTGAGCTGAAAAAAAAACAAAATGGCGGATTCAAGATGGCGGCTATACAAATTTCGTCGGTGTCTATCTCACCAAGCATAAAAAATGGAAGAGTAGTTTCTTAGAAAAATATAATCAAGAACTAAAAATCTACTAGATGAACAGGAAAAAAAACAAGATGACGGAATTTATGTTTTCACACAAAATATACGGCGAATATTGAAGAGACTATAAGTTGGGAAACTATACAAGACTTTGATACGATTCCTTTTCAAAATTTGTTTTTATGGAAGAACTCTCCTTCTGGCAAATGATTCGGAGAAAAAAATTTGGAGAGTGATGATGATCGAGGGTTTGGAAGATGGATGAGGAGCACGGCCAGGGTTAAAGATGCTGAAAATGATAGAAGAAGGTGGAGGCTGCTAAAACAAAAATAATACCGAAATCCCCGCGGTCCGCTTTAGCGGGCCGCGCAGCCAAGCGCCCTACTAGTTAATATATATATAGCTGCTCGTGCTGATTCATTGACTGACTCACTGATTGATCACCCCTCCTGTAAAATTTTGTATGAAATTTTTTTTTTTCACTAATGGTTTCGTATAGACGACAAAAATTCATTCGGAACAAAAATATGGAGAGAGCTGATGATTGAGGATTTCAGAGACGAGCGAATGGCACGCTTAAGGTATTGAAGATAGGTGGGGGGTGCTCGAGCAAATGTCACTCGAAACATCATCCAATTGGCAGTGAGCTGAAAAAAAATTCAAAATGGCGAAAAAAAGATGGCCGCCATACAACTTTCGTCGGTCTCCATCTCGGAGGGTATAAAAGATGGAAGAGTTAATATATATATAGCTGTTCGTTCTGATTCACTGACTCACTCATTCATCGCCCCTCCTGTAAAATTTTGTATGAAAAATTTTTTTTCACTAATGGTTTCGTATAGAGGACAAAAATTGAAGTAGAACAAAAATATGGAGAGAGCTGATGATTGAGGATTTCGGAGACGGGTGAAGAGCACGCTTAAGGTATTGAAGATAGGTGGGGGGTGCTCGAGCAAATGTCACTCGAAACGTCATCCAATTGGCAGTTAGGTGAAAAAAAAATTCAAAATGGCGAAAAAAAGATGGCCGCCATACAAATTTCGTCGGTCTCCATCTCGGAGGGTATAAAAGATGGAAGAGTGGTTTCTTCGCAAAAGATGATGAGGATCCAAAGGTCTACTTGATGAATTGAAAAAAAATTCAAAATGGCGGCATTTATTTTTCCATAGAAAATGTATGGCGAATATTGAAGAGACTACAAGTTGTGAACTATGCAAGGCTTTAATGCGGTTTTTTGGAGAACTCTCAAAGAAAAATATGGGAAGACATGATGATTGAGGGTTTGGAAGTTGGTTGAGGAGCCCGGGCAGGGTATTGAAGATAGGTAGGAGGTGCTCAAACAAAAATTACTCGAAACATCATCCAATTGGCAGTGAGCTGAAAAAAGTCCAAAATGGCGGATTCAAGATGGCGGCCATATAAACATCGGTGTCTATCTCACCAAGTATAAAAGATGGAAGAGTGGTTTTTGCCAAAAGATGATTAAGACCTTAAGTTCTACTTGATGAGCAGAATGATTCGAGAAAAAATATGGAGAGTGATAATGATCGAGGATTAGGAATAGGGGAGAGATAGGTGGAGGCTGCTCAAACCAAAATACCCGAAAGCGAAACCTCGCGGTCCGCTTGCGGGCCGCGCACCCACGCGCCCTACTAGTTATAATATATTACTACTCTAGCGGCACGCTATGATGGCCGGTTTGACGTTTGTCCGCTCATGAAGTTCCGTATTAATTGATAACGACTTTGAAGGAAATAATTGTATTACTTTATTGACGATAGTGATGTGCAGAGATTCATAAATTTTATCGAATGTAGTTTCTCATGAAGTTCCGTATTAATTGATAACGACTTTGAAGGAAATAATTGTATTACTTTATTGACGATAGTGATGTGCAGAGATTCATAAATTTTATCGAATGTAGTTTTAGGTTTAGGACTCAAAATTTATTTATTAAATTGATTTCTTAAATGTATACAAGTGTAGAAAAATCAGTTTGCACCATTTAAGGGGTGAATGTACTTGTGAATATGAACAATTTTCACTATGTGGACAAACCTCTGAAATCGCAAAAAAATATCAATAAATTTTTAAAAATGGAATCTAATACGATCGTCACATAGGATCGCTGGCTAGCACAACTACTACCTCCGGCAAACTCGCGTCAATGCTCAATGCAAAACAAAGCAGTTTCGAATTGACGTTGCTTCGAAAAGTATAAATTGTCAGTGCAATGCGATTGTGATATAGTTTTGACCTGGCTTTGGATTTCAAATATTGATACTGCATTACTGTTGACCCTTGCTCGTTAATTTGGACTCTGTTCAAGCCCTTTGTTGTGGATTTCGTCGATATGACCGAACGTACGCAGAGAACTGTTCTAAATAGTCAGACACGTGAGTTCGTAATACGCCTTCGTAACTATTTCGATCGTGAAGCTCAAAATGGAGGGCCAATTTTACCTATAACGTCAGTGGTTGAACGCGTAGCTGATGCGCTTAATATTGGACAACGAACTGTTAGACGGATAACTAAAAAAAAATATGGCGAGACTGGCACAGAAGAAAATAAACTTCACACACCAAAAAAGAGAAAACGAGCAAAACCAGTCGTAGGCATCGATAGCTTTGATGCCGATGCTATCCGAAGACATGTTTACGGCTACTATTTACAGAAGGAGTATCCAACAAGAAAAAAGTTGGTGCATTCACTGAAGGAAGCTGGATTATTCTTCGGTGGGGAAAGTTCTTTAACGAAGATTTTGAAGACCATTGTGGCATTGGATTTCGATACAAAAAATGTAACAAACGCAAAATATTGATGGAAAGATTTGATATAGCGATGGCAAGGTATACTTTTTTACGGCAAGTGAAAGAAATCAAAAATTGGCAAAATGTTGTGTTCTTGGATGAAACATGGCTTAATGCTAACCATACTGTAGGCCGTTCTTGGAACGATGACACAGCAGCATCTACTTCCAAAGTTCCTGTAGGAAAAGGATCGCGACTTATAATTTGTCACGCCGGAACCATCAACGGGTTTGTCGAAGGTTCTCTCATGGCTTTTGCGTCAAAAACCACTGGAGACTATCATGAAGACATGAATGGAGAAAAGTTTACTGAATGGTTTACCTCAATGTTGTGTAGCCTCCCTGAACCATCTATTATAATTATGGACAACGCCCCATACCACTCGATGCAAATTGACAAGCCACCTGCCCAATCCCAAAAGAAAGCTGATATCGTCGCATGGCTTCGTAAAAATGGCGTAGATGCAAACATGAATATGTTAAAAGCGGAATTAGTACGTCTTTTAAAAGAAAACAAACCAACCAAGATCCGATACGTCATTGACGAAATAGCATTAGAACATGGGCACAGAGTTATACGGTTACCGCCTTACCATTGTGAGTATAATGCGATTGAGTTGGTGTGGGCTCAAATTAAGGGATATGCTGCAAGACACAATACAGAACCCCCATTTACCACAAAAAAAATGCTAAAATTATTAGAAGAAGCTTGTGAACATGTGACTAAAGGAGACTGGGAAAAGGTTGTGAATAGAACTGTTAAATTAATAAGGGAAGATTATGAAAGAGATGTGAAAATAGATAATATTATAGAAAACGAACATATAATTATTAATGTATGTGATGATAGCAGTGACGACAGTGAAAATAGTAGTATGGACGAATCTGATTAATTATGGCCTTTTGTGGCACCTTTTTTGGTATCTTTTGTATTCATATGTTTCTTGTGTGCATATAAAGTATGTATATTCATTTTCGTTCAAATATTCAATTCGTTCAAATAAATTAAATAAACATATACATTTTTGTTTTATTAAACCTATTTAATCAGGTACAAAAACAAAACTTAATTGTTTTTTGTTCGAGAATAAATTGACATTCCACATCACTATTGTAATGTGTCAAACCGGCCATCATAGCGTGCCGCTAGTATAGTGGATCCGGCAGACTTCGTCCTGCCCGGTGGTGACATACCAACATCAGCACCACCTTCCGAGACCCGGTAGGTTACCTGTACCTACCTATCCAGTGATTGAGTTTTCAAACCATCCAGGAACCCATTGAAATATACACACAAATTGATCCAGCCGTTTAGGAGGAGTTGACAAACACACGTGCGGAAGAATTATATAGGTACGGGTGAAAGAGTTTACCGTATCCACGCGACGGGATGTTTGACAGTTACGAAACCCGTGAACATTTTGTATGGGAAAATGTTTTTCTCGTATTTTAATTTTTCGTCAATTTTTTAATGTTTTTAATAGTTATTCTGCTATTCGGGACGGTCCCAAATATAACAAATCAAAAACAATGAAAATCGGTCCAGCCGTTCTCGAGTTATAAGTGGTCGAACTAACACGACTTTGTTTTATATATAGATTATTATTATTACTTATCATATACGCCAAGTTATACACCTACCTATGTGTGTACATGGTGTTTTTACCGTACGTATGTAAAATTACATAGTTTACTTTGGTTGGGATACATACGATATAGGTACCTACAACTTTTTGGCATTCTCATAAAACTTTAATCAAACAACACACCTAATAATTTTCCAATCTTGACATCATTAAATCATTTTAAAGTTCATATTTAAAATAACATAAGATTTTATCAAAAGTCTGTAAGAAAAAAGCCTTGGTCACATTCATAAGTAATTTCCAATAAAAATGCCGTAAGGATTTGGGGCATGACGCTTTGTATGGTCTATGTTAATGTTCTCAGTCTTGTTTTGTTGATTTCTATAAAATATTATAAATGAGACGGCTACCACTAAGAGAATGACCAAATATTGTGTTTACAGTGGAGCTACGAGAAAGTTTTGTATGGATATTAAATATATACGCCGATATTTAAATTAAGTACAATACATAATTATATTACCTGTACTCTCTCTACCGAAGTAGTAGGTAATTAGTGGAGAATAAAAAAGATTATCAATTTAAAATCTTCCTTATCAGTTATTCTGAATTTTTTAATTAACTAAATAAGCGTGGTCAAACGAAAAGTTTCATTGAAAAATTATATGGTGCCAGTATTTTCTTCCACCACTAATGCATCCATAGTGTTATGTGCTAAATTGTTATCTAAGTAGTTCATTACGAAAGTTTAATTCCGTCCAAAATTACCTAAACATAAAACCTTGCCCTTGCTTGGTATGATAAATGCTATTAGGTATAGGTACTAAATTTCAGAATAAATTGTATTTTAAGAACAGCTAGATACTTAAAGCATAAGAATAATCATTTTCTTCATTAAACTAACGTGTGAACTTCACAAGTGGTGGTGGTTCTTTCTACGGTTCTTTAACGGTTCTTTGTCAACATTGATATATAGTACTTTTGTCAATATTTAAAATGACTTAAGGCCGATTCGCACATATCAGTGAAGCATCAGTACCGGCACAGTTGACATTGAAACACAACTGCTTCGTTACTGATACGGACAAGTGTGAATGCGTTCATAGATAATGTATGAATTACTGCCGGCACTGCTTCACTAATATCTACAAATCAGCCTTTACTTATTTAGTTTAAGTATTTACATGCTGTTGGCAGGAACAGGAACAAAAATCTTCAAAAACAAAAATAATTAAATTCATGTTCCTCATTTTAAGAACCGTTAGACTTTTTGTTTCTAAGGACAATGTTTTGACTAAAAACTTCCACTTATATGCCAACGAAAGGCCAAAACTTTCGGTGTTGCGTGTCACGTTACGCAATATGAAATCCAGAAAAATGGAATATTCTTTATAGTTTATTCACGGCTGGAGCTCAACAGGTAAGCATGAATAAATTCTGTGTCCGATGACAAAGCGGCGCGCAGTCGGAGCGCGTTTTTCATAAAGTGTCGGTCCTGTTAAACATTTTTTATTTGACCATTTGCTACCAACTGCGTTATATGAAAAATGGATCGTAACATCGTACCCTTTTCTCGTATGTGTGTGTGTGTATTTTTTTTTTCACTGAATAAATCATGTCATTAAATTTTAATAGTCACTGTATGGCGTGGGTTAGTTAGGTCCTTTGTTGGGTCGGATTTCGACGATCCTTTGAGTTGATTGTTACTATTTAAACCCATTGTGATCATTCGATGGTTACCCGAGTAAATGCCGACTTAATTTCATTAATCGACTTCTTTGTACGAATTTAAGATTTAATTGAGTCAAGCTGGCTTTTTAGGTATTGTTGTTCGAATGCCTTTCAGATAATAATGCGGTGGAATTTGAGTTATTCACAAAGGTGTCTTAATGATGAACACATGTTTTTTGATCGCGTGCTTCGTGTCTTACTTTTTTATTTTTTTTTTAATTTTTATTTTAGGAATGGAATATTTCAAAGTCATGATTGTGATTCTGTACTTTTATTACCATTGATATCGACACGACGTAGTCGATGGGTCGAGAGTTCAAATCTGTTTTAGAACATTAGATAGGTTCTATTTTCAAGATTTTAATGCAGTATGATAAAGAGACTATAATGGTTACGGATTATTATGATAAGAATTGATTGCTGTCTAAATTAGGACACGGTTTACTGGAAGACAGTTTCACGAACATAGTAATATAATCTGGTGGTTACTGTGGTGTATTCCCAACCGAAACTTCATACTAGATTAGAACCAGACCTGAGAACAATAAAAATAAAAATTTCTTAAAAAGTAGCCCAAAGCAAAAAAGGTACTTTTTGGCATTTCTAAACAGAAGATCCATCCAGAAGGGGTCAGCCCTTACGATATTATGACCCCCGGACGCCTAACACAACACTAATATAATATGCTGACCTGGAACATGAACTAGAGTCATCAATCAAATTCCATGACAATCTGTCTAGTATGTTTGAAGTTACGTAAAAAAAAACATAGGTAACAAACATGAAAAGCTATGCGGTACTTACATAATGTAAATTTGACGGTTACACATTTTATAAAGCTGATTTTTACACCGACTCCTTTTAATAATTAGTTCGATAACATATTTTGGATCTTAACTGCGATTTCATCTGATGATAAATGATGACTTATCATAGATGAAAGTACTCCCATGAACGAATTTTCTCCACGGCGACCAATTTCACCGGAGACATAGTTGTCCTCTCTATTCCCTCACTCTCATAGTCCTATGGGATGGCAATCCGACACCACCACAGAATACTTCTGGAAGAAGTATAGCAGTGAATATATCCAAATGAATGAATTAATTCAGTGAATAGGTATATTTCATGTATGGTTTTCTACGCAGCATTGCGTCGTACCGAAATAAGATAACTATAGTTTTTCCGATAGAATAGTATCTAGTCATGATCAAAATGGCCTATCAGACCTGGATCAATTTAGAATTTATAAATTCCCACATTGACTCAGCCAGGAATTAAACTAAAGACCATGCAGGACTTATTAAGCCGTTTGCGAGATCCAAAAATTGAACCTAAGCATACGCAGAATAAAATCTGGATTAAAGAGATCTGCAAGATTACTGGCATAGCCCAAAGCAATAGGAAAATTAAGTTGGTAAGGTTATCAGGTAAGGTATCGGCAAACTATTAACAAACTGAAGTGTTAGTGGGCAGCCCGTGCTTGTCGTAGAAGCAATGGCTTTCAAGGCTTTTAGAGTCGGAAAGTCCTAGAGTGGGAACCGCATAGGTAGAAAGCGCAGTGTGAAAGCGCAAGATATAAAGAAGGTGGCGATAATTGGCTGGATGAGGGAGGCTGAACACCACTTGTGGTGGCGCTCGTTAGCGAAGGCTTATGTCCAACAGTGGACGTCCACAGGCTGATGTGATGAAGATGAAGATGAAACTTATACGCACTAATACGTATAAAAGGCGTATTCGATCAGTGAATGTAGTCGATCTCGGTCCGGTATCGATTTTTTCGTTAAACCAAAAAGGCGCGGGGCGGAGACGCCTCGAGCGAGGCATGTGTGGATGCGCGGGCGAAGGGCAGAGGTCACGCGAGCCCCAGTGATGTATCAAGTCATTTATCGATATACTAGTGGTCCGCCCCGGCTTCATTTTTGAAATTTTTGAAATCGGTCCAGTATAGTTCCTGAGATTAGCGCGTTCAAACAAACAAATTCTTCCGCTTTATTATATTAGTATAGATTTTATCGATTGATTAATTTAGGTAGAAAATTTTATTGTACTATCGTATTGAAACTCTGCTTGTCTACGGTCGGAAGCAAGCATCTGCTCAGATAAGCCATCAAGCGCTTTCGGCACGAAGAACCCAAAATTATGTTAATTTTTTTATTATTAAATTCTTATATAAATAAAATGTTGTAGCCTTAAAAGAATTAAAAGCCTTAAAGTTTAAGGTTGATGAAAATAAAAGAAAAAATGATTTGTAAACAAATACATTAAGACCATCATAGAGAAGTTATTGTATTTTTCAAAACAACATTCTTGGAAATAAATCAATATTCTGGAAAACATAAAAGAAGGTATATATATGTATTATGTAATTTATAGATTATAAAAAAATCATCTACTTTAATGTTAAATTTTGAATTTAAATCATGATTTTATTTCACTAATAAAATCCTAAATGAGTTACTTACCTACTTTTCATTCACGCCAAACTGATTTATTGTGTCGATTATTTATACCACCCTTAATTGTTATTATTTTTGCTTTGATGTCAATAGTTTCAACTATCGATAGAAATGTTCACAACACTATAGGCCACACCTTGCATCAGCTATCACGTCATGGCGAAAATGTAATTTAAATCTACTAGTCATCTACTTACATACTACATACTAGATACATACTACCTACTAGCTTGTGCCCATGACTTCATCCACGCGGATTAAGAATTTAAAAAATGTTTTATTCTTATAAGCTTTACCCCTCTTTTCACCCTTTTAGGGGAGAACTTTAATAAACAATCTCCTTACTGCATCTCTAAGGTTCTCAAGAAATATTTTATTGAAGTATAAAACCTCTGGTTCTACCGAATATACGAAAAGCCAAAATTATTTTGCTATAATCGTATATTATGGATTTCCGCAAATTATGGATTAAAGCCTGTTTCTATTCAACATCTGGTTCTACCGGCTTAGACTGTTGCCTGTCTATCATTCAATCGGTCACGGTACTGTTTTATAGGTACCTATCTATCTATCTATATCTGTCTATAATAAAGAAGATAAGACCTACATCAATGCACCTCATTTATTCACGCCTTGAAATTTCAATACATCACTATGGGTACAGAAAAAAAGTGGATGCAATCTCGATACGGAATCGATCAGGCCCGGTGCAAGATGAAACTGTATGCAAATGGCGTGGATGGAAACAATGGGATTTCCTGTGTCGATAATCTTTTTGGTACTTTATATCTACATAATATGCATGTAAATAAAGTATATGTTACTCT
Source organism: Melanargia galathea (assembly GCA_920104075.1). Taxonomy (NCBI): domain Eukaryota; kingdom Metazoa; phylum Arthropoda; class Insecta; order Lepidoptera; family Nymphalidae; genus Melanargia; species Melanargia galathea. Next base: position 12,856,893 of record OV049876.1, read on the forward strand.
ATTTCCTTTTTAAGTTCCTTCTAATTGTATTTTTAATATTTTTATTACTTGGTAAATTTTTAATTGAAAGGAAACACAATTGGTTCCAATCTAGATCTATTTCATTGATTAGTACAAAAATAATCCTAACAACACTAACCTCATCATTGCTTTCCAGGCATGATTGTCGTCAAGGGTAAGCCTATCATACAATACAAAAAAAAACTAAATACAATACAAATCTTTATTCCAGGTTATAAGCTATGTATGTTTTAAATTTCAGCCAAATCGGTTCAGTAGTTGCGGCGTTAAAGAGTAGGTAACAAACATACACACTGTAGGTACATAAACATATACATACATAAACACAAACTTTCGCCTTTATAATATTAGTGTGAAGTGTGATATAGATAAACACAGTGGCCGATTCTGTTGTACACAATCTCTAAATCTAAACTAAAATGACAGGTCTAAATATATTCCTGTCTCTTTCACAATCCTCCCTGCTGAAGGGGATAGCACTATTTTTAAACTTGTCAATTTAGTTTAGGTTTAGAGATTGTGTACAACAGAATTAGCCACAATGACACGTCTCTATCTTAATTTAAAATTTTACCTATGAAATACTGAACCATTTAACCAAGAATGATCTTAGTAATTTATTCGGTATCAATGCTTAGAAATACTTACGGGCAAATTTATAGTCCATGGAGCCACGGAGCCAATTTGCTTTGTGTTTCACGATAACTGTATTAATATATAGGCTTGTAAATAAGTGTGCAGACTCTTGCAGTGACAATTATTATGCTCCGAACAGACGTACATCACAATATTATTGATCTAGTTAGGTAATAATAGTTTCATAATTCTTGTTATCGGTCTAAATATATAATAGTAGTTAGTTGTGATTGTGACATGCGATGTTCATGTCAAAGGGAAAGTTAGGCATATTTTTTACGACATGCATGCTGCAGATACTATTAGATACTTCAAACATAATACACTGTTGACCTATCAATCACTTTAGGGGGTTTCTCTCTGTGTGTGTGTGTGTGTGTGTGCGTGTGTGTGTGTGTGTGTATGTGTGTCTGTTCCCCTGTGGCGCTCTAACGGGTGGACCGACCTTACCGGCAAAGCCGTGCTGCCAAGCAATTTAGCGTTCCGGTACGATGTAGCCAAAGAATTCCATGTGGCGTAGAAAAAGTAATCGATCAGGGGTATGGGTTTAATAAAATGCTGCCATAGCTTTTCCAAGTTAGCCCACATCCACCTTAGACTGCATCGTCACTTACCATCAGGTGAGATCGAAGTAAGGGCTACCTTGACTTCGATCTCACCTGATGATACAGTTGTAGGTGAATTTAAAAAAAGTGCGTGTGTTTCATTCACACACTGCAGAAGTGAAACTTCAGAAACCATAACCTTAACTTTAACTTAAACTTTTGGCTTTGATTTTGCAGGCTAAAGACTTTGCGCTTTTTCGTTTCATCGAATTTTCAAATGCACAACGACCCTAAGTTTCACTTCAAAAAACCTTTAAAGCATCATCATCATCATCATCATCATGATCAACCCATTACCGGCTCACTACAGAGCACGGGTCTCCTCTCAGAGCGAGAAGGGTTTTGGACATAGTCTACCACGCTGGCCAAGCGGATTGGCAGACTTCACACGCAAGTGATATTTAAATACTTAAAACGCACATAACTCCGAAAAGTTAGAGGTGCGTGCCCGGGATCCAACCCACGACATCCGATTAGAAGTCGGTCGTCCTAACCACTAGGCTATCACAGCAGCAAAAAACCTTTAAAGCACTTAAATGAAAAGAAAAGTGTTCGGGTTTGAGAAAAAATACGCTCGGAATTCCTCAGTAAGTCGGTACAGAGTTCAAGCGGGGTCCATTGTGAAACGTTTAAACCAACGCCGCGCCGCCGCTCGGGTTGGCGAGCGATAAATTCCAATCAGCCTGTGCAAGGGCACTGGGTCTCCAGTCTGGAGTGTTAAGGCAAAGCGACATGCGTGTTTAATAATAAAAAATATGTAATCCGCCATTTTGCAGCGGCAGCCATCTTGGATCGATTTTCATCAAACATAGCTAACAACACTCTCGACTAATTCACCTTTCAAACAAAAAAAAAAACCGCATTCAAATCGGTCCACCCGTTTGAGGGCTACAGAAGACAGACACACACAGACACACACACACCCGCACACACATACACACACACCCACACACGCACACTCACACACACATACACACACACAAACTTTCACCTTTATAATATTAGTGTGGTTATGTATACATGCATACATGTATAAATTATGAATCCAAGCGGACGAAGTCGCGGACATCAGCTCGCCAAGGTACTGAAAAAGAAAGTATGCAGAGGGCGCCACTGGAAACGTGTCACCTAGCAGGTAGTAGTGTATTATCTATGGTGTCACCCGTTGTCGCTGTCATTTCGAGTTCAAATAGTCAATTAAAACGCGAATCTGGCAGGCAAATCGTATTTATTTTCATTAATTTGCTACATTTTAGAGTTTTTTGCATAAAGTAGAAGGCATTTTATTCAATATACTTAGTTCTGTAAAGGCGCACAAGTGAAGTGGAGATTAAGCAAGAGTGTTTTGTGTGATTAATTCGATTTTCTCGCAGGATTCTAACATAAGTTTTGGTAAGATTGCCTTCGCCTTACTAAACATAGAGAAAATAATAATAAATAGAGCTGGCATAATGTCCTATAGAAATTAGTGGATCGGAAAATAGCTCAAGCTTATCAAAATTTTCATAAGTGTGTAAGAGACAACACTACATTTTTAAACATAACAATAAAACAGATCGTGGCAGAAATTTTATTGCACTGCTCTTAAGATGGCCTCCCTAAAATGTATACATGAACACTCACACACGCACAACTTGAGACATCACAATGAACACGCGCCATTTTATGTTACAGGATTGTGCGTGTGTGAGTGTATTTTTGGCACGTTTTTAAGGTAGTTATGCCAACTCTTTTTATTATTATTATCTCTATGTTACTAAAGCATGACATGACATGACTTAGGACCGACTGACGGACAATGACGGATGATGGACTGTATTTGACCACTTTCGCCCAAATTAGGCAAATCAATATACACAACATTTCTTGACAGTACCTACATCTAATATTCTTTTGACTTAACCCGGTTAAATAATAAACCAACAAGGCAAAAACTCGTTGATCAAACACTATAGTTTAGAAATGTCAATACATGTCATAATATAAACAACGTATTTTTTATTATATTAAAATAATAAATCCATTATTTTCTATCTACTGGTGATATTGTAGACGAAAATAAACCTGATGCTGCTGAAAATCGAAGGAGATTTGGTAATTCACAGGGTAATACCGAAGGGATGACAAATAATAACACAACAATTCCTTGTGGCTGCGTTCCCTCAGATCCTCTGGTCGTATCGTAGTAAAACTACATTGATTATTTGGAGGAATCTTCTGTGAAGTCTAAAAGGGTTAACCAGCAGTCTGAGCTCAATCTATTAAAGTGACTTATATTCCAACTTCAGATTGCGTGCAGTGATGGTGCAGTGTGGTTATTGAGTAGGTAAATATTATAAAACAACTCTCGGAAAAAACAAGTTCTTAGTGTTTGTCTGCGAGTGTTTTTATATATATATATATATATTTTATATTATTGTTTTTGTAAATATTTTGTTAATTCTATTTTAAATTAGATTTTAACTAAAATTCGTTGTTGAGTCATGGCATCAATTCAATGAGTGCCTCAGTTGGTAGCCAGGGGATTGACTCATCGCAGGAAAACCATGTACTCTGTGAGTTTTGTTCCCAACCTAAATATTTTAAAAATAAATCTGGCTTGAATATACATATTGGAAAAATTCACAAACCCACTGTAAGCAAACAATCTCAAAAAAATCAAATTCAAAATGCAACAGTAATTCCTTCTATCAACACATCAAATGACTTTTGGCAACGTTTAAGCGTTTTAAAAAACAGTGTTCCTATTATCAAACGTATACCAAGGGGGTCACGTTTGGTAGTAGCGAACACTTTAAAGAAAATAATAGACCATATAATTAGTGTGAATTCCGTCCAAAGCTGGGAACATTTACTCACTTTTGTCTATAAAATTTTAAATGTCGACAAAAAAGAGAGCTGCACCCTTACACAAAAAATTAAAAATAATTGCTCCAATTTAGAACAAAATTATAATAACAGCAATTATAACACACATGAAATAAAAAATAACAATAAAAAGAATTCAATATTTTATATTGAAAATAAAATAAATGATGGAGATTTTAAGGGTGCAGCTCGGCTTTTGTTTTCAAGCGATGTGGTTGCCCCAGAAACAGCAGAGACCTTAGAGGCTCTCCGTTCTAAGCATCCCCAGTCTAATTCACCTTGTCTCTCAGAATTAAATCTAAATGGCTCTACACCATTTCAGGCTAAAACTGAAGATGTGTTTGCAGCAGTATTATCTTTCAGAAGTGGTTCTGCTGGCGGCATGGACGGTATGTCACCTCAACACTTCAAAGATTTACTTTGCGCCAACGTTGACATTAGTAAAGAACTTTTAAAATCCTTTACAAATTTAGTTAATCTAATGTTGACGGGCGTCGTACCTAAAGAAATAACATCTATCTTGTACGGCGCCAATCTTTGTGCGCTTACTAAAAAAGATGGTGGAATACGGCCTATTGCCGTGGGATCCACATTAAGACGCATTGTTTCAAAAATCTGTTGCAAACGCATCTCTCCGAATATTTCAAATATATTTCAACCCATACAACTGGGTTTTGGGTGCAAGGGTGGCTGTGAGGCTGCAGTTCACGCAGCTCGCACCTATCTATTAAATTCAGGTGAGGAAGTGCTATTGAAAGTCGATGTAAGGAACGCCTTCAATTCAATTGACCGAAACATCCTCCTCTCTGAGGTTAAGGACAAAATTCCTGAAATTTACCCATACATTTGGCAATGTTACTCAAATCCTTCTAAATTATTGTACAAATCACATTATCTAAACTCTGCTGTTGGTTGCCAACAGGGAGATCCACTGGGACCTGCCATTTTTAGTCTGGGCATTCATCCTATTATTTCGGCTTTAAATTCAAAATTTAATGTTTGGTATCTAGACGATGGAACTTTAGGAGGTGAAGTTTCTTCTGTTTTAAATGATCTTGCGGTTTTGATCGATAAATTTAAATCTGTTGGTTTGGAATTGAATTTTGAAAAATGTGAAATTTATATTCCAAACTCAACAGATATTTAAAAAAAACAATCCGTTATTGAACAGTTTAATGTTTTGGCACCGGGTATCAAAATTTTAAGTGAAGATTCGCTTCGTCTCCTAGGGGCTCCTGTCTTAACAGACTCTGTTCCCTTTTTTATTCAGGAACAAATCACTAAATTCGATCAATATTCGGAACGACTTTATCAAATAAATTCTCACATGGCCCTTTTTATCATTAAATATTGTTTATTTGTTCCTAAATTTACCTATTTTCTTCGATGTTCACCATTATGGAAATTTCTTCCCTTACTGGATGATTTGGATAATTTAATTAGAAACACACTTTCCAAAATTCTAAATTGTCCTTTGGATGGCGCGGTATGGACACAAGCTTCACTCCCGGTTCGCTTTGGTGGTTTAGGCATTCGTAAAATTAGTAGTGTATCATTACCAGCCTTTCTATCTTCTGCCTATTGTACGTTAAAGCTCTTTGGCAAAATCACTAATCCATCTTTGGGTTCTATGGAGCTTTCGTATTTGGCAGAAGCTAGAGATGCTTTTAATTTGGCATGTCCCAGTAAAGAGCCGGTATCTTTGTTTTCTCAAAGACAATGGGATGACGCACTTTGCGCAGACGTTTTGCAGGAGTTGATAAACACATCAACTTCTGCAAGAGACCGCGCGCGTCTCCTCGCGGTGTCTACGAGAGAATCGAGTTACTGGCTACAAGCTCTCCCTTCAAAACATATAGGCACTCTGTTGGACCACCTTACCCTTACTATCGCGGTTGGTCTTCGGCTTGGCGCTAGGATTCAGCAGCCACATCTTTGTCACTGTGGCGAGGCAGTGGACATATATGGTCACCACGGCCTTGCATGTGCCAAAAGTGCTGGTCGTTTCTCCCGTCATGCTTCCCTGAACGGAGTCTTACGTAGGTCTCTTGTCACGGCTAAAGTGCCTGCTGTACTGGAACCAAATGGTTTGGCACGTAGCGATGGCAAGAGACCAGACGGTATGACTCTTGTTCCATGGAAGCAAGGGAGGTCGCTTGTATGGGATGCCACGTGTGTGGATACACTGGCGTTGTCTCATATACAAGTGACCTCCGTGGCGGCCGGAGCGGCAGCCACTAAGGCGGAAAGGGCCAAGAGGCGCAAATATGAAAATATAGAAAATAATTTCATATTTGTGCCTTTTGGGGTGGAGACCATGGGTTCGTGGGGCGAGGATGCTAGGTCCTTTTTTAAGGACCTATCATCCCGTCTCGTGGAGTCCACGGGTGACCGGAGGGCTGGCAGTTACCTCGGTCAGCATATTAGTCTGGCCATTCAACGAGGTAACGCAGCCTGCGTTCTGGGCACCTTGCCTCGTTACAGTGATTTGGATGTTTTATTTGATTTGTAATTTTTAATTTTTTTTTTTAAGTATTTATTGTATTAAATAAACTTCAGAATAAGTTAATATACACAACATTATTACTTGAGAACTGGCTATAATTATGCAACCATGCGAAGCCATAATGAAAAAAAAAACGCGCATTTTGTTCGCAGGATTCCTTGGGTATTTGTAGAAAAATCTATGGAAAAGAATAACGGAAAGAACTTCCCCTTAAGTATTTAAAAGCAAAGTTTCGAGCGTGAATTCATGCTACACGTGTTTCTGTCGTACGAGCGTGTTTGTACATTTCAAGCTCTATTAAATGTAAGGTGTCAATAATATAGATCAATATAAACTTGGTTTATCTAGCATTTATCTATTAATTATAATATCTATCTATATGTTACTGTAATAGCCCGAACCACGGTAAATCCAAAAATTTTCCGGTAAAACCTAAGATTTACTAACCCTTAATGGTAAAAGTTCGTTTAAGACTATATTTGATCTAGGACCCAATAGAACCTAAGTGCCCGGCCTGCGGCCGGGCACCTGACTATTTATGTTCTAACCTAACCTAACCTAGCTTTTGTTTCTGAGCAAAAATTGAAAGAAATTATTAATAATTAATTATTCATTGTTTTATTTCGAAAACCAACATTTACCAGCCGTACCTGGTAAAACCTAGCATGTGCTAAACTCTGATGGTAATAGCCCGAAAAAATTGTCTCTTTTTTGTAAAATCCTTATATTTACCAACTCGTGTCGGTAAATCCTAAGACTTACCGGTAAAACCTAAGATTAACCAACAAACGGGCTTTTACAGTAACATATACATATAAAAATCGTAGACTTGACGTGTCTGTACATTAAAGATTTTTGCTAAATAATAACCGGAGGATGTTTGGGATAAGTAATAGAACGTAAAAAGCTATTTTTCAATTTTTTGTCTGTTTGTCTGTATGTTTGTGCGATTGAAATGACACTTGGTACGATTTAAGTTCATACTACGGAGTATATGTACTATCGGTATATGTACGGAGTATATAATGTAGTACATACTATCTATAGGATACTTTTATCCCGAAATTCAGCACGGTTCCCTTGGGAGAGGGGATGAAAGTCAAAATGTGTACTTAGCTGTAATTCATTAACCCGTGGTCCGATTTCATTCATTCTTTTTTTATTATAAAGGAGATACTTGTAAAGATTACCGGGTAATCTCTGAAAGGCTTGATTTTGATGGGACTTTCACTGGCGGATGTTTACATTTTTATCTACCTAAACATCCAGTAAACTTTTAACAAGGTTTTTAGCAAGTTATGAGCTTAAGAAAAACAAAAAGTTCCCACGGGATTTTTTAAAACCAATATCCATGCGAACGAAGTCGCTAATATCCGCTTGTTTGCAAATAAATAAGCTACTGCACGTAACTGCGCCGTTTTGAAAAATATACGATCAGAAATCTTTAAAAGCACTCTGACCTTGTATATTTTCAAAATAAGTATACCATAAAAGTAGTAAATAAGTGAATAGAACACATGGCTAGCTAGTCCGCCAAAAGACGGAAAAATATATGCCGACTTTTTCTGGTTTTTCTGGACCAACTATTATTACGAAGTACCTAAGTGTGTTTAAACGTAAGTTAGGTCAGAACAATAACGCAACGATGGGAGTTTACCATTCTAATCGCGGAGAAACGTGAAAAAATACACCCACAAGCGCGTGCGCCCCGATGCCGATCAAAAAAGAACCTGGTAACATTCAGGAACGACTCAGAGTTGATATAACCACCATTCAGTAATTGTAATGAGATTATAATATTTTGACTGCCTCGTTTGTCTAGTGGTTAGCATATTCGACTACAGATCACGAGGTCCCGGGTTCGATTCCCAATTCGGGCAAATTATTATAAATAAATAAATAAATAAATAGTCACACATACACACACGGTCGTCTGTTCCTAAAGTAGACAACTTAATGCCTGTGTTATAGGTAACAGCCGACTGATAGACATATTTACACATGAATACATATATATTTTAATAAAGGTATACATACATACATATTATAAATACACCCAGACTCGGGGCGGGAATCGAACCCGCGACCCCGGAGCGGAAGGCAGGGTCGCTGCCAACCGCGCCAACGGGCCAGTCAATTATTATATTGTTAGGTAGGTAGGTACTTATTGGGTTTTTCTATCAAGAATTTCTCAGTGGCAGCCCGGAGTTGGTAGTTGGCGGTATTTCACCCCCGTGCCTTGGAGAGCACGTTAAGTATTCGATCCTGGTTATTATCACAATCTTGTGACAATAGTCGTTAAAACCCGCCAACCCGCATTGGTGCTGTGTGGCGGGTCTAAGCTCTAAATCACTCTCTCTCCTATGAGAGAGGAAGCATGTGCAAGCAGTAGGACGTTAAAAGGCTGTAGTGGCAGTGGTATTATATTTTATTACTGTTCCTGCTATCTTTAGTCTTAAGCTGTATGATAATTTAAGTGAAAACAAATCGCTCCCATGGTACCTATATCTACTTAGTAGAAATTTCAAAGTCATCAACGCTGTGACTTTGAATTTTCTACGGGTTGAAAAACTAAAGTAACGATAATTGGGGCAAACGATAGTCCCAAGGTACTAAAATAGGTTGACGAGCCACAGGGAGCCTTTGGATATAAGTAACACAAGATTGTGGCGTTTGAACCTGCCAATGATAACAAGCTTAGTATAGAAAAATCCGATCGCGTAAAAAGCGAATTAAAAAGAAAAACAAAACCTTGTCTATAAGCATCGCACGTTTTATAGGAATCAATAGATATATAAAATAGGAAAATATTGATTGAAATCTATTTCCAATCCAATCCAGCCTTTGGAAATTTGAGATAAGTACGAGGGTATAAAGAATCCCATATGCATATTTTATACCCAAATAAACTTGAAGAATTAATCTGTCATTGAGTTTCGACTAGTAATATATCGAGTAGCTACTCAATACAAGTTACAATACAAGTTTATTTAGCCACTATTTCTCCAATATTTAATTGAATTTTTAATTAGGAAGACAAATAAAATAAAAAAATATTCAAACATTTTCATCCCATTTTACCAAATAAGCATCTAACATTACTCGTTTAAAATCAATAGAAAAAGAGAAAAAGTGATTACATTTTCATATACCTAACATAATTGATGTTATAATTGTTGTCAAAAGTGTCTAAGGCGTCTATTTCATTTATCCGTTTCAAATTGCCGTCCCAATTTTCAAATAATGAGTTTTCCTGAGCCACAACTTTTGTAGGTAAATATATTAAAGATTCTTTAAAAGACAAACAAAAATTGGTTTATCATCATCAGCTCTATACAGATACCGGCGGTAATGATACCCCGAACATAATCGACATAGTACAACAGGAATGTGCCTCGGAGAACTTATTTGACTTTTTGAAATTCGACTGCGAATATTTTTCCCACGACAATCAAGGTCTCTCATTCATTAGCTTAAACTTAGGAATATACGAAAGGGAAAGTAATGTTTGGAACGCAAAATATTTTCGTATTTAGGGCTTATACTACTTATTACTTAGGTTTTATGTAAAGCCGAGCATTTTAGCTGATATCAAGTGCTAAAATAGATGTCAGGGGGTACTTCGTTAGGACTCGTTTGATGTCATCCGTTAACACTGCGCTTTCTTCCGCTGCAAGGTTTTTGCAGCACCTTGGAACAACTATGTGCCACGCTCTTCACAACTCCAGCTTTTCAACTCATTGAGTTATTTCGGCTACTCTGAATCATCTACAGATCGCTCATTTTTGATTTGAGTATGTAGAGATACTGTAGAGATACTTAGACCATAACTCTCTCCATCAAGTGACTCTGAGCTTCCTTATGAGGCTCATATCTATCATTTCAAGTGCTTACACGAAGAACCCAATATTATGTTTATACAAACTTTGTTATTTAATAAAATAAATAACAATAAATAATGTCTCGGAGCCGTATGCCAACGTTGGTAGAACGCACTGTTCGAAGATATTGCTCTTCAGTTAACGAGGGCCGAGAAGAAAACTCAAAGCTTCCCTAAGGCCTCACGCCTTGAAACACTCCACTCAAGAGGCCTAACGCTGCCCAGCCGAGTTGGATTCGGCGGGTAACCATTTTCTTGAAAGTTTAATGGGCACGAGTAATATTCTAGCTTTTCTTGGTTAGCCTGTTTCAAGGATTATTGAAATGGTTATTCATTATTATGATTTACGATTAACCAATGACTTTTTAACCCCCGACGCAAAAACGACGGGGTGTTATAAGTTTGACCTGTCTCGGTGTGTGTGTGTGTGTGTGTGTGTGTGTGTGTGTGTCTGTCTGTTCCCCTGTAGCGCTCAATGGGCTGGACCGATTTGAATGCTGTGTTTTTGTTTGAAAGGTGAATTAGTCGAGAGTGTTGTTAGCTATGTTTGATGAAAATCGGTCCAAGATGGCCGCCGCTACAAAATGGCGGATTACATATTTTTTCACAATTCCCTTAATATGGATATCAAATGAAAGGGCTTGACTAGTAGAATAGCACTATTGCAAATCCAAGATGGCTGCCGCACAAGAAATAGCGAATGTCGGGGGTTTTTTAAATTTTAAATTTTTACTTGTATGTATTGCGATTTGCGATCATTGGGTAAGACCCCAACGAAGTGAAAAACACTCATGTAGGTACTACTTAGTCAAAAAAATACAATGCAAAAAATAGCATGTACCTACCCAAAACAAAAGCAATAATAAATCCCATTCATTTTCCAATAATGACAGTGTAGGTACAGTGGGAAAGAAATATTGATTGTCAGTAATCGGTGGACATTAAAATAGTTTAGCTTATTGGAGTTCTCATGATACTGTGAGAAGGTTGGGTGGGTTAATGTGAATGGGCTGATAGTGTCAGGGAACATGTATGGGAAGGTATGTAAATGTACGCGGCCTATGTCACATTAGGGTGTGCATTTAAAGGTGTTCTAATCTGTGTTTAATATAACCATTTAGGTAAGAGGGATTTTTAAATGGGTTCAATGAGTAGGTATGCCGTTTTTGAATAAGGTACATTTATCGCTGAATAAATCCAATTTCCACATAATACTTACTTACTTAACATAATGGAACAGCAGATTGCGGCGCAGTAAAAACTGCAAAAAAGCCGACATGAAATACCAACAATCAATTCAATATGCCACAGCTAATGTGTTCTGAACGTGTTCTTATACCGCCTTAGGTGAAAATTTACTTTTTAATAAAAAAAAACCGGTCAAGTGCGAGTCAGACTCGCGCACCAAGGGTTCCGTACTCCAGAAGTATGTATAAGTACAATCTGCTTTTCATTAGTTTGTCTTAGGTGAGGTGCTAATTAAGCTAGGCCTTTGAATTGTATGAGCGCTCATACAACTCAGAGGTCTATCTTAATTGGCTCAACTATGTATGTATGGGGACACCCTTTAATTTCCAACTATCACACACGCATGCACACATCCACACATACAAGCACACACACACACACACATTTTGTTTTATATTAAGTTTTAGTTTTATATTCTCCTTGTTTAGAACTAGATAAGCATATTATAATAAATCCTTATGTCACTAAATTAAGCTGGAGGGGGGGCGTTAATGGCTGTAACACAGTTTTTCAACTAACTCAGTTATTAACGTTTCCTTAAAGTTTGTAAGACACGATATTGTTATTGAAACGAAATAAAGAATTTATTTATTATTAAAAAAAAAAAAAAACTTTTTTTAGTTTTTATGTTGTGACCTGGCTTTTTGCCAAATTTCGTAATTCTAGGTCAACTGGAACTACCATTTAGGTTTTCGACCCAAAACCTATAGGGTACTTCCGGTTGACCTAGATTTGGCAATTTTGGTCAAAAGCAAGGTCTTACAGATCAAGTAAACGAATAATTCCGAAAAATAAAAAAAGTTGAAAATTAAGGTTTTTGGTACTTACAAGTTTTCGTGAAAATCTAAATTTGCCCATATCTTTTTATAGTGTGGACTCAGGACCTTAATTTTTATACACCTAATAGGGACCATAGACCTTAGTATCTGGTATAAACAACTTGCTAGGTTCACCCGTTCCTGAGAAAGTTGGTGGTGACACACGGACAGACGGACAGACAGACGGACAGACGGACAGACGGGCAAGAAAGTGATCTTATAAGGGTTCCTTTTATTATGTTACCTATTACCTTTTGAAGTACGGAACCCTAAAAACACAGTTTTAGTGCGTGACATGCGTAAAGTTGGGTTCCGTAGCCCTTTCGGACCGGCGCTTAAACTACAAATAAATTTGTAACTTTGGACTTGAATCGTAGGTAATTTGGGGCCGCAAATTACGAATCTGCTATAATTTTCCAGGTTTTCCGCCGCCATTTTGGAAAATTCATGTATCAACAATTGTATCATGCTGGGCCTTACATCTCCTACGTACAATTGTGAGGGTCAGAATTGTATCATACTGAGCCCTTGATTTCCTACGTACAATCATGAGTCTTTATATCCAGTAAAGAACAAACAGGTTTCATTTGTATACCAGTATTAGCCATATAATATTGATTGGTGGTTAAAGCCATCTGCTCCATGAGCTCGACAGTAAAATAACGCTCAAAATATTCGTATGGAGTTTTAATATCTACTAGGTCACAAACAGAGTCATTTGGAGGAGGTTTGCCATTGAAGGGCTTCTTCTGCCAACCTGCTAGCATACTCAGAGGTATGTTATCGTCATCCGTTTCTTCGTCTTCATCAGAAGAAGAGGAACTCGAATACTCGGGGTTTTCCTCAATAATGTTATCCAAATCGATTTCGTCGTCGTCATCGTCCTCGTCCCCAGAATCATTGAGTATCTCTGCGATAGCAGCATCGCTTAAAATCGGAAACATGGTGCGGAAACTGTGAAAAATGAATAATAATTAGAAAATTAAAATACACATGAGATAGTGTAGGGCCCACGTCGATACAATTGTGTCAATAAAGTTCGTTAAGCCGTTACGCCAAAGCGTTTGCTTGTCCATAGTCACTGTTATCACAAAAACATCGTGTCTTTAATTATTTTATTAATGAATAACTCGTATTTTACTACAGTTACAAAATAAAACAATAGTAGGTACTTACTTCCGCCAAGTCGGGGAGCTCAATCAGTCACGAACTGTATAGGTTGAAACCTGCTCGCCGACTGCGCGTCGGACAAAATTTGTGCAGTAGGTAAAAGTTCGCTTCTCGCGCAATCGTACTGTACTCGGCCCGTCCACTACCAACGTAAAACTACTGAGTTATACTCGACTTTGTGACCCGCACAATTGTATTGGAGCGGTCCGAAAGGGGTAGTATTATTGTTGCTTATACTATATTTTTTTATATCACGATGGTCGTGATAATTTCGTAATAATATATCATTTATACCAAAGTAGTTTAGGAAATATGGAGGAGGAATTCAAACTCACGTAAAGATTCCTGTTTGGCACTCATTGTTTGTAGTCAGTGTCTCATGAAAAACTGACACTTAGGTTAGGAATCATCATAATATTATAAGTAGGTATAAAATAACTAACACTCAAGAAGACGCCATTCGAAAAGGCACATCCAAAACATTTTTTTTTTTCAATTTTCATTTTTCATGTTGATGAAGTACTATATAGGTACCTACCTAATTACGTCTTCGTATCAGTAACAAGTTCTATTACAAAATTTCAACTTGGCAGCTCCAAATATCTTCCGAATAAAATGACAGTGCCACAAAGCAACTGGACGAAACTACGAGGGTCCTTTGTATCACCACGGAACCCTGAAAAAAGCATTGCGTGCGAACACAAGTAGCTTCTTAGCACGCAACATCTAAGCGAGGAATGATTTAAATGACGCATTCAATGACTAATGACGATTATTATTGCAATCAATTTATTGAACGCGATTGAGACGTGCTTTAAGTAAAAGGTAGCTGTTATAAAGTGAATCGGAGCACGCGATCTCACCTCTTTGTAGCTTAAATTAAATTTTTGCATCCTTAATGTAGGTATGTGAGAAATTTGTTAACATTACCGTTTCAACAGGATTTGCATTTACGAGTTCAGTTAACAAGGTGTGTTAAGAAAGTTTAACTCCGAAAAGTTGAGGTGCTTGCCGGGGATCGAACTGAGTCCCCCCCAAAAAAGAGGCCGAAGTCTTAACCACTAGACTATTACAGCATATTACTTACAAGACTAGCCTAGTGGTTAGGACGACCGACTTCTAATCGGAGGTCGTGGGTTCGATCCCGGGCACGCACCTCTATCGGAGTTATGTGCGTTTTAAGTATTTAAATATCACTTTAACGGTGAAGGAAAACATCGTGAGGAAACCTGCATGCCTGAGAGTTCTCCATAACGTTCTCAAAGGTGTGTGAAGTCTGCCAATCCGCTTGGCCAGCGTGGTAGACTATGGGCAAAACCCTTCTCACTTTGAGAGGAGACCCGTGCTCTGTAGTGAGCCGGTAATGGATTGATCATGATGATGATGATGATGATGATGACTTACAAGATAAAATTAACCGACAAGGTTAAAATGTCATTAGGTATATATCGGTAGGTATCTCCATAATATATTATTACCATAGAGCATTCACTTGTATTTTTTATGTACGCAAGTAGTTCGCGTGAGCCCGCAACTAGCAATTTGAATTTAGAATGCGAGTCCGCCTATCCCGTCACGCCCACCGGCTGCAATCAGATCGTGATTATGTAAGGCTTTAGATATGCATTTTCTGTACTGACTGTACACTGATGACGCTCGGTTGATATGCAAAGTGGGCAAGTACCCACCTATATAACGCCGTCATGACCTAGTGGTTGCGATGCGATAACTACCACGGAGTGTGAGGCATTAGATGGTTATTTTCTTTACTGACTGTACCTACTGTGATGAAGTTAGTACTTAGTCTCAGTTTGAAGCGCTCGAAAACTAAAAATATACTTTAGTATACTATTGATCGAATCACAAATGACTTCAGAGCAAAATGAACCCAAAGACTCTTATTTTAGGTCCATTTTACTCTGAAGTTATTGTGATTCGATCAATAGTATACTTATAGTATCACTACATAGTATAAAACAAAGTCGCTTTCTCTGTCCCTATGTCCCTATGTATGCTTAAATCGTTAAAACTACGCAACGGATTTTGATGCGGTTTTTTTTAATAGATAGAGTGATTCAAGAGGAAGGTTTACAAGTAGAAAAATTGGACCCGGTAGGTGGCGCTAATAGCGGGCAGGACGACGTCTGCTGGGTCCGCTAGTATACTATAAAGTTTTGGAGCGCTCCAAACTGAGACTATACCCGTATTTCTAATTCCCCGGAATTCTGACAGCTGTCATTGTCATTTACAGATGAGTTATTTGTATGGAGAACAGGGTTAACATCTACTAAGTACGATTTTACCCCAAACTACTTTAATTCCCTGTCATCATAAAAAGTCATATGCCGCGTAATAATATTACTCGTTAGTCGTTTCGCCCTAAAATAGAAATCGCTAAGAGTGGAAACTAGAAAGTGCACACTAACAGCAATAGAAAACAAAAGAAGCACATTGAAAAAATTTATTCAAAAATGGATGTCGAATGACATTATCACCATGAAGTGTTTGTCAGGCATTTATCATATCTACATGCGGCAGTTGATTTGTATTTGCATAAGTTTTGAATTTTTTATCTTTTTTGTGGGAATTGTTTTATCTCTGGTAACACTACGAAACGTCAGAATTCCGGGGAATTAGTAATACGGGTATAAGCACTCAGAGGCGTAGCGTGGACTAACATAGACGTGGGCGAATTCGCATCAGTGAGGTCCCCTTTTCTTTCGTTCCCAAGATATACCCAATAGATCTATCCTACCAAAAATGCTTTGACAGGACACCAACTCATGACAGTGAAAAAATATAAATGCGCGGTGGCAGAATATTGAAAAGAGCGAGACCCCAAACAAGCACGCTTTTAAAATGGCGTTCTTTTTCGAGCGTAAAAGTGATCAAATTAATTAGTCACCTGTGGCCTACAGGTGACACGAGGCCCTCGCGAGTGCGAGCGTGGGCGTGTAGCTAGGCGTGGGCCCACATTGCCCACGCCTAGCTACGCCACTGATGAAGAAGTTCATGATGTGTAGAGTAAGAAGAAGTGCCTGTAAAATCGTGTTGGTCTAGCTCTAAAAACATGGTGGAATACCAAAGTATCGTCATACGTATTTATACATCCAATTTTAAAACTGGGTAAACCTACTTGTAGCTCTCTAAATAACACTCTGTAGACGAACTTGAATAATAGCTTTGCTACTCCAGAACTTTCCACATTTGGAATAAATTATACATGCGAGTAGTGCCAAAATAAAATTAATACATTACAAGCAACTATTACTGATAGGTATATATGATTAGGTCTTGATTTCTCTTTTGTTACTAATTTTACCCATCACACCGTTGTGTAATGAAATTAGCATATACGTCTACCTCCATTGTATATGGTTGTACCACAGTTTAGCAATCTAACAGATGCGCAATAATAGACTTACACAGATCAACATCGCGCGCAAATGTTCTATAATCCCAGCGAAGTCTACGTAAAGCTAGAGTCTAGAATATCACAACTTCATCCTGATGCGCTACTGGGCGGTTGCTAAAAACTAAGTTACCTAGAGTAGGTAGGTACGTCAGGGTGATACGTCTTAGGTATTACCTATTGACAAATAGGATACGAGCGATTGCCGATTTGTGATTTGTGAGAAGTCCCGTATGTTCCCATGAACATACGGAATTGAATCCATATTGTCATTGACTTTGTGACCAAATGTAGGTATAATATTTCCTAGACTCTGTCGTACAGCCGACTGTATATTTCCTAGACTCTGTTGTACATGCGATTGGTAATGTCTCCTCATTATCAGCTGTTATTATTCTCAAATTGGACATGTATGGACTTTGTGACAAACACATTACATTTGCGGTCATTGAACCCTTATTTTGACAGACTACTAGCCAACTGTAATATATTTCCTAGACTGTGTTGTACATACGATTGTTACGTCTCCTTATTATCAGCTGTTATTATTGTCAAATTGGACACGTATGGTCGCCGGTGGTCGCCGGCTTGTAATTTGCACCGCGACCCCACGACCCGCGCGTTCCCATGGCCGGTCCTTCGGTATTGAACCATTGTTGTCATTGGTTTTGTGACACACACGTTCCATTTTTGACTAGCTTGTGCCCGCGGCTTCGTCCGCATTGGTACGCATGGATTTCAAAGTTAAAGTAAAATAAACATTATTGAAAATTGGTACACTGTACACTTTTTGAACGGCAATTTAACAACATTGAGGTAATGATGATAATTATTTACGAAAAAAAACTAAAACTACGAGGGTTCCAAACGCGCCCTGGTCTGAGAAGAGCCACAACAAAGTCAGCCGGGTTTTTGTTTTATTATCACCACCTTAAACCTCAAATATTTTTTAAATAAAAAGTAGCCTAATTCATTGTATAATCTTCCGCCTTCCTAATGTGGAATTCCGTTAAAATTGGTTCCTTTAAAATTAAACAATGTACCTACCTACCTACCGATATAAATGGAACAATTAAAACAGTAAATTCTCATTATCCAAAGGCCGCAAAATTAATTATACACTTACCTGAATATCTACTTATACATAAGAAAGCCACGAAACCGTATCTAATAAGCGCCGGCGTGGTGGGCGTGTGCCCCACTGAAATGTAGCCATTTCCCTCGTTACCGTGCTTGCAGTTTATGCACGGTGAATTTTAAATAGGCACCACTGCCTACGTACTGTGTGCTTAGTCTAAGATCGGAGCACTCGAAAACGAACTCGAAAACTATTGATCGAATCACAAGTGAATTCAGAGCAAAATGAACTCAAATACTCGTACTTTAAAGTCGTAATTCCATAGCTCGAATATGTATTTTACTACATTTCTGCTTGGGGCGCTCGTTGTGTTCGAATGCTGAATGTATTGGCGAACTCAAACCTTAATAAAAGCCATTTTAGGTCTATTTTACTCTGAAATCGATCAATAGTTTTCGAGTTCGTTTTCGAGTGCTCCGATCTTAGACTAAGCACTCTGTTTATTGCTAACGACTTTCCTTGGACGTGAACTGTTTCCTGGCTATATATTTTTTTTCAATAAAGTCCACCACCATCACTACTACAGCCTTTTAACGTCCCACAGCTGGGAACAGGCCTCCTCATAGGAGAGAGGGATTTAGAGCTTAGACCCACCACGCTGCTCCAATGCGGGTTTTAGTTTAATTCAGTTTAAGTATAATTCTTATAGTAGGTAGAGGCTTAGAATATTCGATGAGGTAGAGGTAAGTAGAAAACTAAAATTTAAATTTAAAAATAAGGCATTTTTATATTTATTAACGCCCGATGCAAAAACGACGGAGTGTTATAAGTTTGACGTGTGTGTGTGTGTGTGTGTGTGTCTGTCTGTTCCCCTGTGGCGCTCAAACAGGTGGACCAATTTGAATGCGGTTTTTTTTGTTTGAAAGGTAATTTAGTCGAGAATGATGTTAGCTATGTTTGATGAAAATCGGTCCAAGATGGCCGCCGCTACAAAATGGCGGATTACATATTTTTTCACAACTCCCTTAATATGGGTATCAAATGAAAGGGCTTGACTAGCAGAATAGCACTATTGCAAATCCAAGATGGCTGCCGCCACAAAATGGCGAATGTCGGGGGTTTTTTTTAATTTTTAATTTATACTTGTTGTGTCGCTAGGACCCGCCGCGGTTTCGCGCGGGTATTAATTACCCGCTGCTATCCCACCACACATTGTTTTGTTATATCTCAAAGGAATTAGGCAGTGATTTCGATGAAAACCCCCAGGCGACTTGACTTTTTCCCGACATTTTCAACAATTATTTTGTCATATTTCAACTAATTTACACAAAACCTTAAAAATTATACACCCTGAACCTTTCTCATGAATTATTCTATCTATTAGGGAAACCGGAAAATTGCATGAAAACCCGTTAACAAGTTTTTGAGTTTAGTGCGAACAGACAGACATACTCAGCGGGGGGACTTTGTTTTATTATAATAATATGTAGTGACAGGAACCAGAATCTCATGAAAAATACGGAAATTAAATTCTAAAGTTAGCAACACTACGGCTGCCCTAGCAATAAACAAAGTAACTGACATTTTTTGTGAAATTTACTTTTTTGCATTACTTAACAAAAGTTTTATGTCGAGTAGTTTTTTACCACAGTTTAATATTTCAAATAACTTGAACCGTTTACTGAAATTTGAATTGCCCAAACAAAGTAACTGCACACACTAACCCGGAATATATATGCAAAACCAAGTAAACAACAAGCACAACACAAAAACAAAGTAATTGGATGTTGATTACTTTGTTTTTGTATTTAAAATGCAGTTGCTTGATTTTTCGTTCCGTGAAACGACCCCAGGTAAGGTGTTCTGAATGTAATTACTTTGTTTATCACTAGGGCAGCCGAGTTAACCTAGTGTTGCTTACTACAAAATTTAATTTCCCTATTTTTCATGAGATTCTGGTCGACCTATAGTTATATAGTTTTCAAAGCTATCAAGTTAAAGCGTCATTAATGTTACAGTTACAAGTCAATAATTCGCCCAGACTGTTGTGAGTTGTGACGCTTTTCAAAAAGAAAAATCTTCCCATTCTAGTACAGCTTCACTCGCCATCACTCACCCGTCCACAGCGGGCAGGTAATTTAAAATTACTCACATATTATTGACAACTCATTTAAAATAGCTAAACAGCCTAGCCGCGGGCCCCACCGGCATTTCTCGGCCGAGATCGTGTGATCCTCATCCATCAAACCGGTAACGACCTTTATGCAAAACACTGTAGTTGCTTTCGTCTCACAATTTATATTACTGTTAGCCACAACCTAACCGCGGGCTCTATGTCAAAGGTTGTGCGATAAATGAGCTAGGCGATATGTAGGCGATAGATATTTTTCCAAAACTATCAATCTTTAACTGCTCCAGTGGAGTGTTATTACTACGCTTTGGGCTCTATGTGTCAGTCTCACGATAGATTCTACGATCATAGACGTCTTCCTTCTTCTTTTTCGGTGTATCCCTTTCGGGACAGGCAAAGATCATTGACCATACAGCCTACGATCATATGTTATTATGACTGATGAATGACTGATGGTACCTACAGACTATTATCCAGATGTTTTTTTTTATTCACATATTATTGACAACTCATATAATATAGCTAAACAGCCTAGCCGCGGGCCCCACCGGCATTTCTCGGCCGAGATCGTGTGATCCTCATCCATCAAACCGGTAACGACCTTTATGCAAAACACTGTAGTTGCGTTCGTCTCACAATTTATATTACTGTTAGCCACAACTTAACCGCGGGCTCTATGTCAAAGGTTGTGCGATAAATGAGCTAGGCGATAGATATTTTTCCAAAACTATCAATCTTTAACTGCTCCAGTGGAGTGTTATTACTACGCTTTGGGCTCTATGTGTCAGTCTCACGATAGATTCTACGATCATAGACGTCTTCCTTCTTCTTTTTCGGTGTATCCCTTTCGGGACAGGCAAAGATCATTGACCATACAGCCTACGATCATATGTTATTATGACTGATGAATGACTGATGGTACCTACAGACTATTATCCAGATGTTTTTCTTTATTCACAGATTATTGACAACTCATTTAATATAGCTAAACAGCCTAGCCGCGGGCCCCGCCGGCATTTCTCGGCCGAGATCGTGTGATCCTCATCCATCAAACCGGTAACGACCTTTATGCAAAACACTGTAGTTGCTTTCGTCTCACAATTTATATTACTGTTAGCCACAACTTAACCGCGGGCTCTATGTCAAAGGTTGTGCGATAAATGAGCTAGGCGATAGATATTTTTCCAAAATTAATAATTTCTAACAGCTCCGGTGGATACGCTGCAGACTAGATATAGGCGTCCATTTTACGATAGGTCCTACGATCGTAGACGTGAGTGATGAATGACTGATGGAGCAGACAATTATCTATGTGTTTTTTTTTTGTTCATTTACAAGTTAGCCCATGATTGCGATCACACTTGATAGTGAGTGACGATGCACGGCTGAAACCTCCCGCACACCGGACAAGAGAATTTAGAAATTATAAATTTCCAAATTGCCCCTTATGGGATCCGAATGGATCCGAACCCGAGACCTCCCACTTATAAGACAGCGCGCACCACTGCACTATCATTCATTTCAGTTACCTGTCTATCACAAGCAAAGTTCTTATTATGTGCATTGTCTATTAAATTAAAATAGTAAAACATAGTTAAAGTTTCGCTTAACAGTACGACGCAGCCTTACACACATTATGTTAAAATAATGCGTGCTAAGAAAACGTACTGTAAACCCGAAGACATAAATACCCGGTGTCGGAAAGGACATCGCACCATTAACCTTATTTGACCGCGTTTTACTGTCAATGGATGAGGTAGACTCTGTAATAGATAAGGTTACTGTTCCATAACTAGGAAAATGTCCTGATTAACTGCATAGTTCTATATGATGAAAAGTCAAAATTATTTTGCTATGATCCGCAAAACAGTCAAATTTGTATGGTACAACAAGCAGCATGTGCTATGCCCTGTCAGCCTTCCTGCTGTTAAATCAGCAGGAAAAATAAGCAACCAAGCGGACCCCAAGCACCACCACCAAGTGGCAAGCAAAACGATCGTCGAGTTTATTTCGGTGGTGGATTTGTGTGGTGTTACTTGGTGGTGGTGCTTGGGGTCCGCTTGGTTGCTTATTTTTCCTGCTTATTTAACAGCAGGAAGGCTGACAGGGCATAGCACATGCTGCTTGTTGTACCATACAAATTTGACTGTTTTGCGGATCATAGCAAAATAATTTTGACTTTTCATCATATATTATGGATTTCCGCAAAGTAACGCCTGCTTCTATTCAATATTTGCATAGTTCTACTTTTAATCATCATTGTACAGTGATACAAATGACGTAGTCTGCCTCGTCCGCTATGACAGACGACTAATGAGGCGCAGGGTGCCGCTGGACACAAGCGACACAAGATCATTGCGTGTGAAAATCGTTACAGGGGACCTACGTCCAGTCAATGGTCGTTGAATGACGATGAATGAGTTCAAGCCTTATTTTTTGATCGAAGAGTTCAAGAGAGAAAGGTTTTGTGAAATTCCATAATCAAAAGAAAAAAGAAAATCTGTAGCACCTACTTGTAGGTCTGGTTTAGGGTAGATACTCGTATATTATATTTTTATGCATGACACGCCCCCCATCTTGTCGAAATGACACAGAAATCCTCCAAGATACACTCCAGAAATCTTCCACTTTGCCACGATTTTCTCAGAAGGCAGGCAAAGTCTATTGCAATGTTGCGAGTTTGTATTACAGAGAACGGAACTGCAAGATCAAAAGAATCCTGCCATTCGATTAACATTTTCTTACCACCGCCCCTTCCAACTATCCGATTCGTTCAGCCTACTGCCAATTAGGGTTAATTTTCGGCTAGTACAAAGTTACCCGCTGTCCTAAAGACCAATCGGTAATTAAAACAAATAGGGTCAAAAAGGAACCGCCCGAGGCGCCACGGGGCGGCTGCGACCGCCGCGCCGTCGCCGCGAGCGACCTACCCCCTCATTATAAAGTTAATCTAATTATTGAATTCGTACAATGTTGTGTTTACATTTTTTTTTCTCATTTGCCCCACTATACTTAGGAATGGATGTGTAAGCGCTAAATGGCACGTTTAGGGCAATATATCATAAGAGCGGAGTCACTGTTGCGCCGACGGTCATTTTCTCACGCTAAAGGACTGTATGAGCAATAAGGCGGACTCAAATATTATTACAGGGTATACCGATCTGGCCTCTAGATGATTAGTGATCAAACTCTACTGGTGGCACATGATGGAATTTTTTTGTTGGAAATTCTTGGTAGATAGGTGGGTTAAGTACATAATTCGGTATTGATGTAATTTTGGGAAATGTTATATTTTCGATTAGTTCTAATATTAGGTAGGTAGCTAATATAAGGGGTATTTTATTTTAACAAAATCTTTACAGCTACTAAGTTTAAAATCTTAAGGATATTGTGAATGGCATGAAAATTGAGACGATATATGAATGTCGTGAACAAATGGCTACAGCTTAGCTTTTGTAAAATATATAAATACACTTATCTACTTAACTTTTAACATGAAAATGCTTAATAAAGATCTTATGATCGGTTTTGCAAAGAAATGGAAATATGTATAATTATATTACGTTAATCAATCTCCAATGCCTAATTAAAATAAAGTTCCTTAACTAAAACCCGCTTACTAATTTTGTGTTCAAAAAAAGTTGTGTATTCAACTGCGTACTAATGAAAATTCGAACGGAAGAAAGCGCGGGGCAAGCAGCTAGTGGCGCCATCTGTTATGTCTATCCGCAACTAACTTAAAACAAGTTTAACGGCGCGAAGGTCACTTCTCAATTTTTTCGTATATAAAATATAGCCTATGTTACCCGGATTATAACAACGAGTCAATTGTCACCTCACTCACTCACTCATCATAGTCGGCCCAGTAGTTTAGACGCTACGGTGGAACACACAGAATCTAATACAAAAATCGGATACAAACATACATACATACATATACATACATACATACATCCATAAATACGTACATACATACATAAATACATCATAATTCTTCTTTTTGGCCTTGCCGTAGTTGGGTAAAAAAGACGGGTCGAACAATTATTTTATTGGTCTAACAGAATAGTGCATAGGTACTTCCCAAGATGACTCACCAATATTTAAATTAAATTAACCAATTACTCCTTGGAATTCACATTACGAGGACCAGTATTAAAATACCTGACATGAACAGTATATTTATACGTGAAGAATTTTTTAAAAGCAAAAGTAGATGCAGTGAAGATTAAGCTGACGTTCTGAAGGAATTTGTTCACATTTATCCCTTTAACTAGTATTTTCCTCGAACTTCGCTTGAAATATTGTAAAAAAAAAGTTTTACTTAGTGATTTTGTCCGCATAGAGTTGACATCGCGATTTTTAGATTCGACAGTTGGTTGTTTGTGGTTCAATTTTGAAAAATCTTTTGATGAACATTTATTAAATATAATCGATTTTTTTAATATTTCAGAAATTTCAGGCGTGCATTCCCGCCCAATCGAGAATAGGAGAATAAAAACTGAAAACTGTTGCCATACTTGCAGGTAGTTTTTCGAAAAATATTTTCTTAGCACAACTTAAGGGACTAATTTTATCAAGATTTTAAGTTTCGATCTAGCAGCGATCGACAATTTTAGTTAAGTTTATTATCAGTCAGTCAGTCAATAATAGAGTAAAGCAATAATTATTGTACTGCAAAATAAACACATTTCATACAGTGATGAAAACCTGAACAAAATTCCAGATGTGCCATATTGACTTTACTTCATACGTTGTAGTTTCAATATACAGACAATCATTCAGTCAAGTTTTGATGTAAAGCATTAAAATGCCTTATATATTACAGTGAGCGATCGATTACCGAATAATCCGGTAAATGCTTGTAATCACCTGTGGCTTTGCATCGTAATTGCCCGCTATTACGACCCCATTTTGCTGCCCTTGAGACTTGAGACGGGAATTCTCGAGAAATATTTCCCTACAACCAATTGAAAGCCTCTACTCGGTGAAAAATAAAACTAAAACCTGTAATACGCGAGTTTTATTCGTCTGAAGAATCTACCAGACAACTGTTCAGACTGTTCACGGTTTACAAAAAATATGGCCATCAATCTTATACAGAATTAAATCAAGTATTTTTTAATGTGCGTACGTTTAGCCTAAGTATAGCAATAGTAAGGGCGTCAACTGAAAACCGAAAGATCAGCGCGACAGTTCAAATCCTACTCGTCTCACTATGTATGTCATACCTATGTATGACATAGGGGAGAGTCCTACAGTACCGACACCCTAAGGTATATTTGATATAAAATTAAAATCTCCAAAGTAATATGTTAGATATTTGCTGATTTATGTAAAATAACTCATAATGTATAAATAGAAATAATGTAACATCAATATATTTGGAACGAATCAAATTTATTAATAAAATCTAAAGACACTAAAAATTAATAGTAAAAAAATTGTCCTCCATTACCGGTCAGAAACAAATACCAGTGTAGTATCACTAGTATCACTATACTACCTCAATTATAAAATGTTACGTATAAAGCAACAATTAAAACATTATTATTGTAGCTATATAAATAATAAATACATACGATGATTAACTATTGTCGATACAGTCCAATAATATTAAAATATCACCCCCGGTACAATACTTGTGTAACGAACGCCACCGCGCGCAACGCAATTCTTTGCACTGGCAGTTAGTCGGTAGCTGACAGGTCGCCGCCGTTTTGGGCATAGACTTGTCAAAGTGAACTACTTAAATGGAGCTAATGGTGTCAGCATTAGCTGTTATAGAATCTTAGAAATAGCAACTGACCGGTACTGGATGCCGGCCCGTACTGCCGGACTCTCCCTTACATAGTGAGACGAGTAGGATTTGAACTAAATGTAAAGCTAAATAAATGTAAAGCTTGTGCTAGGAATAGTCCTAGCACAAGCTTTACATTTACAAAAATATTTATTGTAAAAGATAAAAATACAAAACCAAAAACTTGGTTTTTTGAACTTTTCACATAAATTTTGAGGTTATGTGAAAAAAGTGTAAATACAAAAGTTGTAGATCTTTTTATTACCTATAAAAAAAAATATTTGAAGGGAAAACCTTTCAAAAGGCCTTTCTTCTTTTAAGAAAACATATAAAATCGACATTAGGCACTAGTCGTAATTATTACGCCAACATTTTTTATACTCCTTCCAATATACTACCTAACTTAGAAAGCCTTGCAACTGACTACACTTAGAAGCCGTTATACACGATTGTAAAGTAGTATTATTATAAACAAAAATGCAATCAAAACACGCTTTGTAAAAAACAACAGTTGCGAGGTATGTCGAAACTAAGCCAGACTAATAATGTACTAAGTTTCACTTATCACAAAAAATCAACTGACCAAAATGATCCCACGGTTAAAAAAGTCGAAGGTGAGAACCGAGGTCTCTAGCCTGAAGCAAACGGTAGATCCTCTGAAGCAGCAACAGCGACCGTACGTGATCGTACAGACTACCCGAAACTATACATCACCGATGCCACAGATAAAGAGAATGGGTGTAACAAAAGTTATGATACTGTGGATGCGAGAGCGGTGGGTAATGAAGAAAAATTTGTATAGGCCGCAGTGGTTAATGAAGTGGTATCAGTGTGTGCGGAGTCGGTTGGTATAAGACTATAGTCGCACGCAATCTGAGCATTCGGAGCACGTGGGAACGACGCTGCAGCGGCGGGTAGCCCGCGGCAAACTGCCACGGTTGACGATCACCGCGATAAATATATTCGACATTAGTGGCCACAGAGCAGCCATCCACATTGAATTTATGTGAGACTAGCGCGGTACAAGCTCGAGGTGTAAAATTACCTTTGAACACTTTTCACTTTGCATAGTTTAGTGATTGCCGTGGACAAGGAAACGTTTACTCAAATCAGGAGCAACGAAATACAATGTTATGAATTCTGAAGTTAATATTTTAGAAACTCGCAATAATTTCGTTTCAGGAATGGGGGATGTAACACAGTATTAACATTGACTGAGAGTTTTTTTTTATATTAGGAAGTTACGTAATACCTGTCAGTTAATATAATATTATGATGAATGAGACAGATTAAATTATGCACATCATCGAATAATAGAGTAGGTACTACACTATGTGGATTTCCTAATTGATACCTACAATATTTTAATTGACACCCCTGAAAAAAGATACTCAGTTTTTTTTTTGACATTAACTTCCTAAAACATATAACACAATCTACTCTGTGGACTTTCCAAAACCTCGGATGAAGACAGCCAGAGGGCGAATTCCCTAAAAAACTCGGGGGTCAAATGTCGAACAATTTATTGGCTCCACAGTAAGGTTCAACCGTTTGGCTTTCGGCGTTCTTTGGGAAGATCCGCAAACCTCTAATTAGGAGGATTATGAAAATATTCACACAGGTGCGTGGCACATCCCTAATAAGCATCTTGGCTTGGGGCAAGTCGTGAGCCTTCGCTTAATGTTTTGGGTGTAACTATTGCAGGTTTGGTTAGATTTTTTTGGGGTCTCTAATGTAATCTAGGATCGCTCCTCGTTGATTCTTTTTGTTTTGAAGTTGAGGAACTCGTCAAGATTTCGGATATGATTTACTAAACATTAGGTTCTGCAGTATTAACTAACGTATTTCTAGCACTTCGTTACGTGTTCCCTCCTTGGTTTTATCATCTTTTTACAGTTAAGGTGATGGCAGTTAAATCGATTGATGATATCGTATTGATAAACAATAAAACAATCCTTCATATTCCAAGAGCTAACTGCAAGTTCGACTGACGTGCAAGATATGAGATTAGAATTTTGATGACACCATATTATTATTTAAACATAGAATAGTAAGACATACATTACCTGTGCGCGGTTGAAACGTTAAAGCGTAAGGTTTAACATACTGTATAAATAGTTATTATTATATTCAAATGCCAGCTTTGGAGAAGATGCCAATTTAAGAAAAAAAAATGTATTTTGAAACGTATATGGATTGGGGAATAATGTTGCAATCACACTGACCCAACTATTATATTTGTCTTTCTTTGCTATTATTAAAAAAGTACACATTCTAGCCGAGGATGCAATAGCTCGGGGTGCTAGCCAGGTAACCTCCAAGTGTGCCTGGGTGTTGCTGGTCCTCTTGGATACGTCCGAAGGGAAGAGCAGTATTCGGGCCGGTGCGCCCCGGTAACATGGTTAATAATTTCGGGGATATTGTTAGCCATGGCCAATGACCTGGCGGAGGGAGGTTTCTCCGCGTGTCCCTCTGATTAGCAGAGGGCACTGCGGATAAAACTGGTGGTGAGACACCCCGGGGCGGGGGGCAGCGATGCCCATCGCGGGAGGAAGAAAACCTCGTAAAAAAATTACGGGAGGGCGCGAGCCTCTGGAGGGACAGCCCAGAGGCGAGCGGGAGCTCCAGCTGGGGCGGCTGCCGGACACCTGGGATGCATACTTTGGGTTCCCCAGGCGTCCAGCACAGACAGCATGAGGGTCATGCCATGGTGGTTTTAGTGGGTATACCCGGTTCGACTCCCACATAACCTTCGTTCTGCCGCATTCGGCCGCAGAACGGGGGTACCTATAAAAGGTTTCCATCACGTCAAAAAAAAAAAAAAAAAAAAGGATGCAATAGCTCTATGCAGCACATCAATCAGTTATGATAATCAAAATTGTCTCGGTCTATTTGTTCTGCCTGATCGTTACTAACGATGCAACCACTGAAATACACAGAATTTGAGATACCAATCGCCTTATCTGAAACATGTGGCACGTGTTTTATGCATTAAAATTTTATCTCTTTTAAAAATTACCCTAAACGGTAGTTAAGAGCACCTATGCCTGGAATCTAAGCTGTTTATCTGTTATAGTAAATTCATGTGTTAGATGTGTTGCTACAAACGTTAAGACTCGCTTGTTATTATAAAATCGTGAGGTGGGTGATCTTTTTATCCCTTGTCGAGGATTATTTTAGGTAAATATTTTTATTTACTACTAAATTTAAATTTTTCAGAATTAATAAACTTAAATATTTTTACTTAAATATCTGTCTTAAATTTTTCTACTTAGAGTTCTCACTCAGTTTTCTTGGACTCTTGATTTTCATTAGAAAAATTAGGTTTTTATGGTCGAAGTCTAAATATCTTATAAAGTAAAACCTTTTAAATATCTGGATACAATGATTGGCCTCACATTTGGATGACTACATAGATTCTCGCGTTAGACCAATTTTTCATAAAAAAAAATTCTTCTAGCTTTTAGAACTTCGTCCACGGGGTTTGCTGTAAGAATAATTTAGCATATCTATAAAAAATATATTCTAGGTATGCCTATCTTCAGGTAGTATTTAAACTTTACGCCATTGTGGATTTAGCTGAGGTAGATGATGTCATGATGTATTGAAACAAATAAATAAACAAACATTTTAGGATTTAAAAATATATTGGTATAGATGAATTCTATGTTAGAGTTCTATCTCCTATAGTTTATAAATGTAGGTAGGTATAGGTATACGGCTTGCTTAAGTAGGTACCTGGGAAAATACTGAAGCAAAGGATTATTTATTTATCAATGGAGGTTCAAATTAGTGAGTCAGCGCTCAACGCCCGTATCATTTCATCAATAACTTTTTGCCGCATAAAATACAATGAAATCAAAATTTTGCAACCGTAACCATTAAGGCTCATTCATAAAATAGTGCAAAAAACTGAAAAGGCTGCTCTCGTTTATAATGATAGGTGGTCGAAATGAAACCGGCAAATAAAGGTTGCCATAATTTTTGACATGTCGATCGTAAACACCTTGTATTTTCTATCAAAGATTTTGAAACGCAGAACCGTCATGATATTTTAGTTTTATGCCTACATGTGCCAATCATAAAACTCTACGATTAGACTCAGAACTACAAAAACTTAATATTTAAACAATATCTAATTTAGATACCTATTGTTCACCTTGATTTTCATCTTTTTGCTTAATAAGATCAGTTATATCCTTCAGTCATTTCAATTTGATGAAGGTCTGATGAAGATTTTGGAAATGATGGATTCCCCGTAAATCATTCGCGATCAGAGCAATAATGATTATGAGAATGAGGGAATTGGGTATGCTCCTGCATTTTGGTACTATAATATCCTCTACTTACCCTTATCCTACATACTCCAAGGCAAGTTTCATCAAAATCGGTTCGGCAATTTTCGAGCTATGGAGATTCTGTTAAGTACGGGGTGAAGTCGGTTTAACTTTCAATCTTTTATAGTATGATTTGTCTACAAAAAATACTTTAAAATCTGTTATTTAATTTATTTTGTTCTATGACGGCAACTTTTACTCATTTTCCTCTCTATTCCTCATCACGTCCACTTTGGGACGACGTTCGATGTAATGACAGGGTGTTTGATTAGTTTGCGGTTGACCATCGTTGGGATTGGGATCCGAGTCAGTGGCGCCAATAAACTACATATTGCTTTAACATTAATATTTTATTATTCTTTAATGGCTTTAATATTAATAGATTGTTCTGTTTTTAACCCCCGACGCAAAAACGATGGGGTGTTTGTGTTTGATAAGTTTGACGTGTCTGTGTGTTTGTGTGTGTGTGCGTGTGTGTGTGTGTGTGTCTGTCTTTTCCCCTGTGGCGCTCAAACGGCTGGACCGATTTGAATGCGGTTTTTTTTTTTGAAAGGTCAATTAGTCGAAAGTGTTGTTAGCTATGTTTGATGAAAATCGGTCCAAGATGGCCGCCGCTACAAAATGGCGGATGACATATTTTTTCACAACTCCCTTGATATGGGTATCAAATGAAAGGGCTTGACTAGTAGAATAGCACTATTGCAAATTCAAGATGGCCACCACCACAAAATGGCGAATGTCGGGGGTTTTTTAAATTTTTAATTTATACTTGTTGTTTCAAAGTCTGGTTGATACTATT
Source organism: Melanargia galathea (assembly GCA_920104075.1). NCBI lineage: Eukaryota > Metazoa > Arthropoda > Insecta > Lepidoptera > Nymphalidae > Melanargia > Melanargia galathea. The sequence continues at coordinate 12,888,199 of OV049876.1, forward strand.
CTAATCTGATGTAGGATTTTTAAGCAATTCAAATCATTACACATTTACCGGAGGACTAATGAACGATGATGGAGTCGAAAGCACTAGTCCTCAAATGGAGACAAAGTAATATTAGCAAACGGAGTGCTGGGTGGCGCATACTGGGTGATGCGATGACATATGTAGTTACGAAAAATGGGTGGCATCAGTATCATAAGAAACGTTCGGCGTTCCAATAGTGGATTAATGGATGCTGTAAATATTGTATATATGTACGTATACGTGGATAAACTTACACAAGTGACAATAAGAAGCATAATTTTGAAAACAAATCAAAACGCGATTACGTAAACGCAAACTAAAAAGAAAAACAAGAAAACAGATCATCGCACGGAATCTATAGACCACTCATTGATTAGAATCCTAGCTATCAATCCGTTGAGATACTTAGTTCGAGAAGATAAGGATCCCACATAGGTATACCACAATCCCCAAACACGCGTAAAACTTATCCTGTGTTTGGTCTCACGCATTCGGGAATCAGACAAATCTGTATCTATCTATCTTCTTCTATCTATCTTCTATATCTATATCTATATCTATACATGTAATAAAATCGTAGACTTGCCGTATCTGTACATTGAAGATTTTTGCAAAATAATAACTGGGGGATGTTAGGTATAAGTAGTAGAACGTGACATAAAATACAATGAAATCAAAATTTTGCAACCGTAACCATTAAGGCTCATTCATAAAATAGTGCAAAAAACTAAAAAGGCTGCTCTCGTTTATAATGATAGGTGGTCGAAATGAAACCGGCAAATAAAGGTTGCCATAATTTTTGACATGTCGATCGTAAACACCTTGTATTTCTATCAAAGATTTTGAAACGCAGAACCGTCATGATATTTTAGTTTTATGCCTACATGTGCCAATCATAAAACTCTACGATTAGACTCAGAACTACAAAAACTTAATATTTAAACAATATCTAATTTAGATACCTATTGTTCACCTTGATTTTCATCTTTTTGCTTAATAAGATCAGTTATATCCTTCAGTCATTTCAATTTGATGAAGGTCTGATGAAGATTTTGGAAATGATGGATTCCCCGTAAATCATTTGCGATCAGAGCAATAATGATTATGAGAATGAGGGAATTGGGTATGCTCCTGCATTTTGGTACTATAATATCCTCTACTTACCCTTATCCTACATACTCCACGGCAAGTTTCATCAAAATCGGTTCGGCAATTTTCAAGCTATGGAGATTCTGTTAAGTGCGGGGTGAAGTCGGTGTAACTTTCAATCTTTTATACTATGATTTATGTACAAAAAAGTACTTTAAAATCTGTTTTTTAATTTATTTTGTTCTATGACGGCAACTTTTACTCATTTTCCTCTCTATTCCTCATCACGTCCACTTTGGGACGACGTTCGATGTAATGACAGGGTGTTTGATTAGTTTGCGGTTGACCATCGTTGGGATTGGGATCCGAGTCGGTGGCGCCAATAAACTACATATTGCTTTAACATTAATATTTTATTATTCTTTAATGGCTTTAATATTAATAGATTGTTCTGTTTTTAACCCCCGACGCAAAAACGATGGGGTGTTTGTGTTTGATAAGTTTGACGTGTCTGTGTGTGTGTGTGTGTGTGTGTGCGTGTGTGTGTGTGTGTGTGTGTCTGTCTTTTCCCCTGTGGCGCTCAAACGGCTGGACCGATTTGAATGCGGTTTTTTTTTGTTTGAAAGGTCAATTAGTCGAAAGTGTTGTTAGCTATGTTTGATGAAAATCGGTCCAAGATGGCCGCCGCTACAAAATGGCGGATGACATATTTTTTCACAACTCCCTTGATATGGGTATCAAATGAAAGGGCTTGACTAGTAGAATAGCACTATTGCAAATTCAAGATGGCCACCACCACAAAATGGCGAATGTCGGGGGTTTTTTAAATTTTTAATTTATACTTGTTGTTTCAAAGTCTGGTTGATACTATTCTAATCTGATGTAGGATTTTTAAGCAATTCAAATCATTACACATTTATCGGAGGACTAATGAACGATGATGGAGTCGAAAGCACTAGTCCTCAAATGGAGACAAAGTATTAGCAAACGGAGTGCTGGGTGGCCCATACTGGGTGATGCGATGACATATTATGTAGTTACGAAAAATGGGTGGCATCAGTATCATAAGAAACGTTCGGCGTTCCAATAGTGGATTAATGGATGCTGTATATATTGTATATACGTATACGTGGATTAACTTACGCAGGTGACAATAAGAAGCATAAATTTTAAGAAAACAAATCAAAACGCGATTACGTAAACGCAAACTAAAAAGAAAAACAAGAAAAAAGATCATCGCACGGAATCTATAGACCTCTCATTGATTAGAATCCTAGCTATCAAGCCGTTGAGATACTTAAGTTCGAGAAGATAAGGAATCCCACATAGGTATACCACAATCCCCAAACGCGCGAAAAACTTATCCTGTTTGGTCTCACGCATTCGGGAATCAGACAAATTGGAAAATAAACTCTACGCACCTCGTACACGTTCTCCTTGTCGAAGCCGAGCTTCCAGCAACCTCCAACCAGCAACCTGCAACATTGTGTCGTCCAAAGTTGTTGTTTGTACATTGCGGCAACGTTGGTCGAATTCAAATATCGAAACACAATAACTCAGAATAGATGACATGTAAATATTTCCTGTATCATAATTAGAGGACATTTTGACGACCTCCGTGGCGCAGTGGTGAACGCTGTGGTCTTATAAGTGGGAGGTCCCGGGTTCGATTCCCGGCAGGGGCAATTTGAGATTTTATAATTTCTAAATTGTCTCTGGTCTACCCTACCCCCAAGCGATTTAGCGTTCCGGTACGATGCCGTGTAGAAACCGATCAGGGGTATGCAATATGCGCATATTGCATACCTCTTCCAAGTTAGCCCTCTTCCAAGTTAGCCCGCTTCCATCTTAGACTGCATCATCGCTTACCATCAGGTGAGATTAAAGTCAAGGGCTAACTTGTAGTTGAATAAAAAAATAAAAAAAAACATGATAAAAATTACTAACAATTTCATTAATAAAATACTTACACGATATGTCCTCAACTCGTCCGTCTTTCCGTCGTCGTCTTTAGTTTTGTCTAATAATTACTAAAGTTAAGCCATAAATCTTACCATTAAAGTGTCATACACTATCCATTTCTATTATTAAAACGTATCGTAACGGAAGACACGTCCCCTGCAAAACACGAAACTGCAAATTTCGGTTCTGAAGTCACAACAGAATCACAATTATCTAATCCCGTATCATTTTAACCGAACTCAGAGACGATTATAACCGCATTTGGCCCAAATTTAATAACTGCCAGAAACCGCAGAGTCCAGGCGCTCGATCCCTTGTAATTATACACCTATTTCGGACACGATTTTTTGGATTTTACCTGACTTTACTCAGAAGGCTGCTCGATTGAGAGATAGGTGTAACCCGTTCCTAGCGATGAGGTATCTATTTTAATTGTTGGTTCTAAAAATTTCTTGGCAATTACGAATTATAAACACGTGTTCGTTATAATTATACGCACGCAATGTGCGGGCTTGATCAAAAAAACGGTCAGAGCAAAAAATTATTCAAAATTCAACGAGCAACGGTTGAAGCTTAAATTGGCCGTGTCTAGTGCAGAAAGATAGGTATGGGTTTAATTTTTAATTTTTAGGGTTCCATACCCAAAGAGAAAAACCAGAGCCATATTAGTGTCATTCTCCTTTTTCCTATTTGGATCTTGGTGAAAACCATTACTTTTTCACTGTAAAATTAGTTGACAAAAATATTATACGAATATATTATGAGCTTTTTAAATAAAATACTTATGTTACGATAATAACTTTGTATAACTTTGTATGATAATATCTATTAATTAACACCAATTGGTGATTGTTTTCTTGTTTCAACCCTCGATTAGGTATACCTACTCGTAATACTATTAATTGTACCAACTTAATTAAAACGGTAATGTCGTGATCTAAGTGTCTTTATATACCTATAATTCTTTTGTACCTATTCGTTTTTCTATCAAACTCAAAATTCAAGAAGTCTGTAAATTATCTTTCTTATACAAGATTTTTGAGTTCTGACTGATCATACATAGTCAGGCGCAAATCAGTGAGTAGCCTAGAAAAGAAGAATAAGACGATCGTTTTTATTTTCTCTATAAATTTATTTGACCTTGCCCTTTTTCAATCCCTGTTTGACGTGTCCATGTCAGCTGCACGCGGCTTCGACGGTGTTACTAATTCTTTTCCTTGTAACTATTTCAAACCGTTACCATCTCTTTTTCATGTACAGTAAAGTTTATATTCGTTTGGTTAAGAGGTTCATTGAGAGCGGCTTTAACTGCCTGCTTGTCAATCCTGTGATCTTTGGGAGTTTTGACGGAAGATACCAACATTTTGGTGTTGCGTATGAATGTTGCTCGCTGAATCATTTAAAGTACCTACCTACCTATGGAAGTTGGTAAAGTTAAGCATTTAAATATCATTTGCTTTAACGGTGAAGCAAAATATAGTGAGGAAACCTGCATGCCTGAGAGTTCTCCGTATAATGTTTTCAGAGGCGTAAGTATGCCATTCTCATACTGAGAGGAGACTCGTGCACTGTAGTAGGCCGGTAATAAGTTGATAATTACGAAGTTTTACGATTTCGCAACGCAAAACGATTTTTACCTATGGCACCAGATCCGATGGTTGCTAGGATGGACGTGTTTTGCAGTGGAGACCGTAGCGTGGATCAATCTGAAATCCGCTGGAATTAAGACCTTAGCTGGTAAGAAGTTGTCAGAAAGACCGAGGAAAGCTTATAGGAGGGTGTATGGTGGGGTGCTAGCCAGGTAACCTCCAAGTGTGCCTGGGTGCTGCTGGTCCTCTTGGATACGTCCGAGGGGAAGAGCAGTATTCGGAGCGCCCCGGTAACATGGTTAATAATTTTCCTACGGGGATATTGTTAGCCATGGCCAATGACCTGGCGGAGGGAGGTTTCTCCGCGTGTCCCTCTGATTAGCAGAGGGCACTGCGGATGAAACTGGGGGTGAAACACCCCGGGGCGGGGGGCAGCGATGCCCATCGCGGGAGGAAGAAAACCACGTTAAAAAATTACGGGAGGGCGCGAGCCTCTGGAGGGACAGCCCAGAGGCGAGCGGGAGCCCCAGCTGGGGCGGCTGCCGGACACCTGGGATGCATACTTTGGGTTCCCCAGGCGTCCAACACAGACAGCATGAGGGTCATGCCGTAGTGGTTTTAGTGGGTATACCTGGTTGGAGTCCCACATAACCTTCGTTCTGCCGCATTCTGCCGCAGGACGGGGGTACCTATAAAAGGTTTCCACCAAGTCAAAAAAAAAAAAAAGGAGGGTGTATGGTAGCGCGGTAAGTTTCTCGTACGGGCAGTGTTAAAAGACATGGCCCGACTGTAAGGATACCCCCTGCCACACACTCGTCGAGGAATAGGAAGAAACATAAAGTAGCAAGGAAAGGAAAGAAGAAGCGTACCTCGAGCTAACTTGCGGTTGACGAGTATTGTTGCCGTACTACGTCTCTGCCTCCTTTCCTCGCTACGTCCCATGCCACTCGACGAGAGTGTGGCAGGGGAGGGGGGGGGGGGATGCCGCCGGTGTGACAAAGGAGAATCTTTTAGGTAGGCAGTTAATGAATTTTATGACAAGTACCTACTTATAAATTAAAAATTTAAAAAACCCCCGATATTCGCCATTTCGTGGCGACGGCCATCTTGGATTTGCATAGTTTTCTATTGCTGCTATTGAGATACTATTCTACTAGTCAAGCCGTTTCATTTGATACCCATATTAAGGGAGTTGTGAAAAAATATGTAATCCGCCATTTTGTAGCGGCGGCCATCTTGGATCGATTTCCATCAAACATAGCTAACAGCACTCTCGACTAATTCACCTTTCAAACAAAAAAAACCGCATTCAAATCGGTCCACCCGTTTGAGCGCCACAGACAGACACACACAGACACGTCAAACTTATAAGACCCCGTCGTTTTTGCGTCGGGGGTTAAAAATGTAAGAAATGCGAGACACACAAACAAAAATCCATGCATCGGCACAGTAACGGACGGCTAAACTAGTGGAACGTAAGATCATTCAAATTACAAACCCTCGTAAGATCAATATTGGGTATCGTAACGTGTCATCGCTTGCGGTGGGTGCGCCTGCACCTAATTGGCCGAAATGAAACCCATTACACCGTATCGTGATGATTGACAGCTGCCAATCAATGGGTGTTGCGTGTGTAAGCTGCCAGGTGGAGCGTGCGGTAGGATTGGGACGGGTGAGAACTATGTAAGTACTCATACAATTTTTAAAGTCACCTCCTTTTCGTTGTAGATATAACTTCTAACTTCGCAATTGAAACAGCTATTTCGTGACAAATCGTGTAGTTACAACGGTGATAAGAAGTCTCTTTATATTATAGAATGCTTTGGAGAGACGAATTCACAAGAACTCGTAAAATGACTATGCGCTCGTACGCATTAGCGGTTGCGGTAGCGGCGCGGCTAGCCGCTTTTGTATTTTTATATGCAACCGCTCATTTTGTACGCACTAAACCGCGACGAAATTCCAACCGCGGCGGTTGAATGGGAGGCAGCGGCCCGCTTCGCGGCTGGCCGCCATGTTGCCTATACGCACTAGGCGGTTCAGTTCGCGGCGTGCCGCAGGAATAGAATAGAATAGAATAGAAAAGTTTTTTATTCAAATAAACTTTTACAAGTGCTTTTGAATCGTCGATTGAGTCTACCACAGGTTCGGAATGCAGTTCCAGCCAAGAAGAACCTGTAAGAAACTCGGCGGTTGCTCTTTTTAAAAATAACATTATAACAATTATTATTATTAATGTACATGATTAAAATGCCGTCTCGCGCATTGCTGGAACGAGTTAAATCCAAGCTTTTTTATCGTTTATATAATCTTCAGTTGTATAATAAGCTTTTTTTATGAGCATACTTTTAAGAAAGTTCTTAAACTTGTGTAAAGGCAAGTCTAAGACATATTTTTTATTCGGATAAACTTTTACAAGTGCTTTTGAATCGACAAATGAATCTACCATTGGTTCGGAATGGTGCTTACAATTCTACACGTTAAGAAGGGCAGACAAATGTAGCCCCATTTCCGACGGCGGCACCCGTTCACGAGCATGACGCATGATCCAGCCATTGCTTCGCTCAACCATATTTGAGGGAACGTAACAACCCGCACCACACGACACCACCACAGAAATGTTTAAAGAGAGCGTGACATACTTAGGCTACCCATGATTAAAGCATCGAATTGAACACCAATAATCGAATACTCCTCAAGTTATAATAGCGTATAAAGCGAATAAATTAAATCCATGCTTTTTTATCATTTATATAATCTTCAATTGTATAATATGCTTTTTTCATGAGCACACTTTTAATAGAATTCTTAAACTTGTGTAAAGGCAAATCTAAGATTTGTTGTGGAATTTTGTTATAGAACATTACGCCCATTCCCACAAACGACCTTTGGACCTTTTTGAGGCGTAATCGAGGAATCACTAGTCCATCTCTATTTCTTAACCGCCTATCGTGTAATTCACACTTTTTATTGTAACTGTGAATGTTTTGCTTAACAAAAATTATGTTGTTATAAATATATTGAGAAGCTACTGTAAGAATACCTATTTCTTTAAATTTCTCTCGAAGGGAATCCCGCGGTTTTAAATTATAAATTGCGCGAATTGCCCTTTTTTGTAAAACGAAAATTTTTCCAATATCAGCTGCTTTACCCCATAGTAAGATTCCATACGACATAATACTATGGAAATATGCAAAATAAACTACTTTTGCAGTTTCTACGTCTGTTAACTGTCGAATCTTCCTAACAGCGTAAGCAGCAGAGCTAAGCTTGCCAGCAAGTGTTGCTATATGGGTGCCCCATTGAAGCTTTGCATCTAGGGTTATTCCCAAGAACACAGTTGTGTTCTCAGTTTTCAATGGCTGACCACTTATCTTTAAATTGTTGCTAGTAATCCTTGTATTGGGCAATAAAAACTCGACACACTTGGTTTTTTTAGCATTTAAAAGTAGATTATTTATAGTAAACCAGTGTGAAACTTGAGATAAAGTATTATTTACATCGTCAAAATTGTCTTTAGTTCTATCGACTTTAAAAATTAAAGACGTATCATCAGCAAATAGTACAATATCGCAAGCATTTTTGACGAAATGTGGTAAGTCATTAATATAAACCAGAAACATGAATGGACCTAGAATAGAGCCTTGGGGGACACCCATTACTGAGGCTGATCCGGATGACTTAACATCATTGATGCATACCCTTTGTATACGATCACCGAGATAAGACGCAATGAGACTGAGTGCAGATTCTTTAATACTATACAAATATTATACTATATAATACTATACATATATATTATATAATATATAATACTATACAAATATTAATTGCAGGTGTGTTGTCAACAAAGAAAATAAGCAATATGGAATTGTGAAGCAGCAGATTATAAAAACAGAGACCTAAAATGAAAACAATGGAAAGAATTAGAAGATATTTTTGGAAAATATCTACTAATTCTTCGTTTATGATAGACTGAACGCTGTTGTCAGACTTCAAGTGGTCCAACCGCCTGACGCGGTTCAACAGCGGCTCGCCGCCGGTGGCGGTGAACCGCTGTTTCAACCGCGTCAGGCGGCAAGAACCGCCTGGGCGGCTGATAATGCGTATGAGCGCTATTTGTATATTAAAATAGAACCTTGATTTTAACACTTTAATTGGAGCAAAATTACATAACTTTTTAAGACACGTCTGTCGTTATATTCCATCCATCATTCCACCTGGCATTTTATAGCTACAGGTCTAGGTAAAAATTTCAGCAACAAAGATTCCTACGTTGAAAGCTTAGGGTAATATTCTACGGTCTACCTCTGACATTTTATGCTAGGCAGATTTATGCCATGAACATAGTTAAGTATCGTTTTAATTCTGTCTCCAATCTAAGTAGATTCAGAGTACGCTCTATTCTCTCTGCCTTAAACTTTCTTAGGTACCTACTTACAGATGAGCATGACTCGAAAGTAAGTAACTGCAAGAAAGTCTGCGTTATAGTTAGGTATCCGCATTTATATAAAATCATAACTTATAAAAATCGTAACTATAAAACACCAGACCTTTTGTAAAAACCACACATTTACGTACCTTAATTTTTCATATTTTTTTTGTTAACCATCGCTCGGAGCCAACATAAATCGTTCCCCTAACATGAGTATCAAGCACAATTATAGCTAAAGGGTAATAAATCTCAAAATAATGCCCCAAAGATTTACTTGTGCTACTTCAGGTGATCGTTACGTCCGATCTGCTCGGGGGCATGCAATCTTCATTATGTAATTTTATTGTGCTCATCTATTGTTCTTATGGGTATATACCTACTACCTATACCTACCTACAAACATTTCTTGTATGAACTCTACAGATAGAAGGTACCTACTCGTAAGTCGCTTGCAGATTATAAGCAACACGCCAGCTGCTAGTTTAATAGTAAGCGTGTATGTTATGTACCTTACCTACTACACCAGGGTAGATCCCTTTAAAAATAATAAAAAGTGAAAGAAAATCACAGTAGGATGAAATCCATTGGAAAAGCAGGAGAATATTATAAAAATACAAGGAAAAATAATTTAACAAGGAAAACTAAATATTTCATATTAAATAAATTACAGTGTATTTGGGACATAAAAAGGTAAGTTTTCACCAAATTCTGTGAAAAAAAAAATATTTATTGTAAAAGATAAAAATAAAAAACCAAAAACTTGGTTTTTTGAACTTTTCACATACATTTTGAGGTTATGTGAAAAAAGTGTAAAGTCAAAAGTTGTAGATCTTTTTATTACCTACAACTTTGCTATTTAATTTGTTTCCATAGGACTTGTAGTTTTGCCGGAAATTGAGATAAACCGTTTTTTACCCTTAAAACTCCCCCCCCCCCTTTTTCCCGAGCTCAGATCGCCCGTAAATTATTTTTCCTTGTATTTTTATAATATTCTCCTCCTTTTCCAATGGGTTTCATCCTACTGTGATTTTCTTTTTTTTTCATAAATTATCGATACTGTGTGCTTAGTCTAAAGCGGAGCACTCGAAAACGAACTCGAAAACTATTGATCGATTTCAGAGTAAAATAGACCTAAAATGGCTTGTATTAAGGTTTGAGTTCGCCAATACATTCAGCATTGTTCGAATGCTGAATGTATTGGCGAACTCAAACCTTAATGCAAGCCATTTTAGGTCTATTTTACTCTGAAATCGATCAATAGTTTTCGAGTTCGTTTTCGAGTGCTCCGCTTTAGACTAAGCACACTGGTCTATACCTACTATCTACCTAACACTACTTTTCGCTTTCAGCTAACAGGCTTGGCGTAGAACTTATATACCCTGGATATACCTACAATGTATTCAGGATGCAGATGGGAAATGTGGCGTTATGGCTCATGTACTTATCAAATAATGTACAAATCGGTCTTAGGTTAAGCAGGTATCTAGGTACCTACTACATTTATAATGTACTTAAATATTAGGTTATTACCTCTTTCATAGGTTAAATATTAAAAGTATGAAGGATCTGTTTTGAAAATCTTATTGTGCCAAGGTACGCCTACTCACCTACACTAACACAATTAATTAACCTTATAAAACTAGTTATGCTGTCTAACAATTAACAAATATCGATATCCATTTAATTGAATAGAACTGCCTGAATTAGCGTCGATAAATCAATGAGTTGCTTTCATAAATCAACAGGAACGTCAGATGTCTGCGCCGGCGCATGACAGACGAAATCACTTGAAATATAGCGGCTAAGGGCACTTCACACTCGATAGAACATCACGTCACAGGTCACAGCACAAAGATGCCGTTCAAACACTGGTTTTTTTAATTGACACAATGCAGCGCACATCATTATAATGATCATCAAAACAACCGATAGATGTCACCATCTCCACCTTGATCGCCGCAGAATATGATTTTGTGCCGCGTACACCCAGACTTGCCCACGACTTTTTTAAGATTCTCCGTTCCACTTAGTGGGAGTTTGCCAACGTTAAGCTGGCAGAGCTTAGCCAACTTTGTTCGCCGTTGAGGGGTCGCCATTCGACCACCTAGGGACCCTGTCCCCTTACCGACCTGACCTTAATCGGTTCAGCGTTCGTGCAGTGACGAAAGTACTGATACGACTTTTCGTATCAGTACTTTCGTCACTGCACGAACACTCGAGTGTGTCGGGACCCTTAGTTAGCTAAATTCGACTTTAATCCCCTCTGAATTGCTTTTAATTGAGAAGAGTGGAAACAACGTTCGAACGATTATCGGAATCGATTTCGGGAATCGGAATAGTCATGGGAAAGTCGGCGTTTCGGAGTCGCGATTAGCCCTCAATCAGGGGGATTTGTGCAATTTCGATTGACTGGCAAATTGCGGATGAGGCCAGACACCATCTGTCAATGTTGCTTAGTTCGTCAATTGCCGGCTTTAACCTAAGGCGATCCTTTATTTTCCTAAACAGTGCTCAAACATTTAAAATGTTTGTTGAAGATAACAGTATCCCTACGAGGCGATGCCGTGGTGTTGCTACGTCATCGGTGTGGGCATAATGAGTATTGACCCTGTTGCCCTGAGGGCCAGTTGAGTATCACTAGGTGGTTAAATTACCTACCTAACGTTACCGTTAAAGTTAAATTTGACCACAAAAAAGTCACTCTGGATTACACAAGTCTTGTTCCTTTTACTTTTACCAAAATTTTACATATCCTTTACTTTGCATGTTTTTAGGCATTAGGCAAGTGTAACTTTAACGGTAACTCTTTTAAATAGACGTAAGTACCTACCAATGGGCCAACCAACCAACCAAACAACCAACAAGCCAACCAACCAACCAATGGGCCTCATAGTCACACAGCGGGCGATGGAGAGAGCTATTCTCGGAGTATCCCTGCGGGATCAAATTAGAAATGAGGAGATCCAGAGCAGGAGAACCAGAGTTACCAACATAGCTCATCGAGTCGCGAAGCTGAAGCGTCCACCCTACTTACTTATTAATTCAGCTGTAAAGCAGCTAATAGTATATCTAGGTAGATTAAACACAAAAAAAATAAACGCATACCTACTTATAAGGTCCTAATAATTACCTACAACTACTTATTTGTATTTTCTGATTTTAATATTAGATTAGAGCAATTATAAAAATAGTAGGTAATTGTAATACATAATACATATGTGTTGAAATTATTGAATGATTGAATAGTATTCAATCATTCAATAATTTCAAAATAGAATGTGTATCATTTTTGTCTAGGAAATGGAAATTTTGCAACAGTGCGTAACGATTTAGATGAGACTCGTAGCGACATCGCGTTGTTACAAATGACATTTCTCAATTCAATAGGCCACAACTAGATGGCACCACGCGGCATAAATGACAAATAAATTGGTGTGGTGATTCTGATTATTATAATTTTAGTTTAGGGATTTGTCATTCGTGCTTAATTTAATTGCTTTGGTTATAGTTATGTCTTTATTTATTACATAATGTGAGTAGAAATATTATATATACATAAGTACGTATATAGTAATAAATAATAATTAAGTAGTATCACTACGTACACTCTATGGATCTAAATAAAATCTTTATTTTCACGTAGTACATATGTCATTTCAGTAACACATTAATAATGTACAGGTACATAATATGCCAGTAAGATATCTGCTAAATTATTTTCTGTTACATTCACTTTCGTTTATCCGTTAAATGTATAATTAATTTTGTAGGTTAGGTGTGGTTAGGTGAATACCTACCTATTAAGAACATTCCCCTCATAGAAATAATTATGGCTCTAAAACAGCACAGATGAGGTCATACACCCATGACCATTCTGTTAGAGATAGTTTATAGTAATAATAATAAATTGACCACATTATAGGTATTTAACAGTTTTATCATTTTAAAGAAGATAAAGAAACATGAAAAGAATTAAATAGGCCGGTACTTATTGAGTTAATATTATCCTACTAATATTATAAATGTGAAGTGTGGATATTTGGATGTTTGTACTCTATAACGTAGCAACTACTGAACAGATTTGGCTGAAATTTTAAATGGAGATAGCTAATGCCCTGATTTAACATATAGGCTACTTTTTATCCTGGAAAAATCCACAGTTCCCGTGGGATTTTGAAAAAACTACAGCTACAGCTATAGGTAGATCACTATAGCAAACTACCTTGAAAGTAAGTATAAAGGTTGGAAAAGGGAGGGGGAACGGGAACCAGAAATCTACGATTCCCTCAGGATTTATGAAAAACCGAAATTTACGCGGGCGAAGCCGCGGGCAAAAGCTAGTATCTACTAATTAAAAAAAATTATGCAACCTAGTTAGGCTTGACAAAATATAATTAAAACAATATTTCAATAGTTAATTAACCTGATAATTTAATAAATCTAATTTGAATTTTATTAGGCCTTAATCCTTTCAGAATTCAAGCTGCTTGTGATCAATTCATAGTTCAAATTTGCAACTGATTTGTAAAGAAATCTATTTTTCTTATACCAAGACGGAAAAACAGACTGAAACAGGTATCTACTTACCTACCTAATCTTTATTTGATGAAATTGTTCTTGAGTTACTTTTTGATACCTGTGCACATACAAGTTAATATTTAAAAAAAATTGTAAGAAAAAAATAAAACAATCATTTAATATGTGGATGAATTTTCTTCGTTACTTATATTTTTTTCTTCATCAATAGCCTCGTTTATATCTTAAACTGTATTTGCACTTAAATAAAATATTTACAAGGAAGGAACTATATTTACATTTGAATTTATACAGATATTTAATACAATAATAATAATAATATTATATCTATTCTTAAAATTAAAAAGGTACGTACATTAAATTACTTTGAACATGATTTGAGATATCATAGCCACAAATTTTGGATTGAACTAACCCATACTTCTATTATATAAGGTAATACTTTTTGGTAACTTTAGTTAGCCATTAACCTACGTCTATTTGAGAAACTATCACAATAAATAAACCTCTAGAAACATAACAATAATAAAACAATTTCAGTCTTGCGCTTGAAAGAAGATCGTGATGAATTCTCCAAATAAGAAAAGCATTGCGGAGCACAGCACAGCTACGGTAGAATTCTTACAAAGGTTTTCAAGTATCTTTCATTTTTAAACAACCCCAGAAAGAAGTGTTAAAACTGATCGAAGCGATGATTCAGATGGACATCTTTGGTTAAATTTAAAGAATAGGTACCAAAATCTACATACTAATATTGCGATTCGGCAATCATTAACCAAGATCAATTCCATTAACATTGACGTGGTTCTGGTAAAGAATTATCTATATAGAAACGAGTTTCATAACTCACTCGTAGATGTAAGCTCGCATCGCACAAACTTGTCCCACAAAGCGGGTCAACTCGTTTTCATCTCTAAACTTAAAGGTACTAAGATAATATATTTAGCGTTTCATTATATCTTCTATCGAAAATCCTAACGGTCGCTTCGGTGCTTCCGCGGGTGACTCTTGGTGCTTGTGTTGATAGTTTTGAGCGGGTGGTGGAGACGGTTTATGTGATAGGTCCAGGAGAGGACTCTCAACGGCTTGACTTGTTGACGATACTTCTTGGCAACCTTCCAGATGTTCTAGATGATGTTTGTTTGCCTCGCTGTGAGTCAACAAATGAGTCTTCAGATTCGATCTTTGGTTGAAGCTCTTATTGCAGACTGGACACTTATGCGGAGACTCTTCCATATGCAGGATTTTGTGCACCGCGAGGGTCCTCGATTGGCAGAAACCTTTCCCACACTCGGTGCACTTAAATGGCTTCTCCTTTGAGTGGATATACCTGTAAAACAATATATAAAGATTAGCCAATCATGTTAAACTTTCACTGTGAAGGTGAGAAAATCGAGTAAACATCGAAATGAACTTTATGACTCAATGTGGCGATGAATACGCGTTTTAAAGAGGGAATGGGATAATTCCATAATTTAGACGCATTAGTCGCTTAACGTACGCGGGGTATAATTTGGAGAAAAAATTGTCTCGTAAAGGCAAAGAAATATAACGTGTAATTTGTTCGACGGCGGAGCAAGACAGATATGGTGATCGTAAAGAACTTAAACCGGTTGTGGGAAGAGCGCGTGCGGCCGCCTCGCGACCTCACAAAAAGGTTTTACACTTTTAATTTTGTTTCTTTTTCTGTTATCGCCAACAAAGCCTCGGTGAAACAAGTCTTAAATCACGTTGTTGGTATTAGAGAGGAAACATTAAATTAAATCTGAAGTTCTCGTGATAGTAATTGATTAGTATGGTAACATTGGTGAAAGATTTATGTAGAGCGTGCCACGATTCTTATCTGTTCAAATGCTCATTATCTACCTAGGTAGGTAGGTACTTTACCTATAAATAAAACGTTAATCAATAAACAAATAAAAGATAAACACTCACCTGTGGTCTCTGAGATGGTCTTGTCGTCTGAAGGCCTTTCCGCAGATATCGCACGAGTACGGTCTTTCATCGGTATGAGTCCTTTCATGGATGAGCAAGTTGTAGGACTTCGTGAATTGGCGATTACAATATTTGCAGATGAACTGCTTCTTCGGTCTCGTTCCGGGAACGCCCGGGGCTCTCATCGGCGCTGGATTTCTTCCGGGCATTCTCTGAGCCATCGAAGGGTATCTCAACGAATGATGGTACAAAGCGGCGTTCCTGATCCATTGGTTGACCAACATCGCGTGATAGGGCGCCGACGGTGGGAGGCTGGCGACTTGAGGTTGGACGTACGGGACTCCAGGGTAGGTGTAATTGGGAACCTGTTTGTCGTACGGGTACGGGGTCTGCATGGTTCTCGTTTGCACGTATTGCGGGGTCGACCAGGCGGGTTGGAGGCGCGACACTACGATGGCTGGTGGCGTGTCGTCGGTTGGCGTGTGGGGCGGCGTCGGCAGCGGTGGCGACGGACGCTCTAACTTCACTAACGCTTCGATCGGGAAATCAGGCGGGTAACCTGTAGATACAATAACATCCTGTTTAGATTATGCAGTATGCACCACTCCTTTTATTTTGATAATTACAAACTAGAAGTATGCAAAATTACGATCCAAAAGATACACTATTCCAAAGATGATTGAGTTGCAGTTGTAAAACTAAAAAAAAAAACAAATCGATGCAAACAAACCTAGAGCACTATTGTAAATAAACGTAAACACAAAAAAAAACGAACTCACTGTGACTCCCTTCGATGTTGTGCTCCTCTTCCTCTTCCTCTATGTTGATATCGTCGGAACTGTCAACACTGTACGGCTTATCTTCCATTTCCAAAACAGTACAATCCATCGGAACGATCAACACTGGCACAAACACTGGTCACTAGTGTCACCGCTAAACCGGTTCGAGACACAACCGGCTAGCGAGAGCGCGCAGAGGGATATGGGTCTGTGTGCGTTCGTTATCGGGGCGCGCGTCGCTGGCGGCGGGAGGGGATAGATCAAAGGGACCGCGTCCGCCGGCGCCTGTGTCGGCTCCCGAAGCAGCACCGCGCCTCCCAATAGGCGGAGCCTGTGCTGCTCTGCCTTCGGAATCGATCGGTTATCATCGCGAATCGCAACAACGTCCTCCCTCACTCAGCGTGACACAGTTCCATCGTTTATCCTCTACGCAGCTACATGGAACTTTGGCGTATTGAAGTTGGTGGAGATTAGGTCGTTTTCGAAGCAAGGTCCACAATGCAAATTTTTGGTGACACCGCGTCCCTAGTTAAAGCTATTAGGTGAGCGAATTGCCTTCGTAATTGCGTTTCGTAGGCAAGTCTCTATACAAAGTGTATGCCTTTGTTCGGTCTCTCTTTGTTATTTATATCAATTGCAAATATGGGTAGTACCTAGGTACCTACCCACTTAAATATTGCAATTTGTAGATTCTCATCTATTTTATGGCATTTAAAAAATGATTGCTAGTTAGGTAGGTATAGGTAAGCATTCTTTTAATATTCTGTCATAATCTTCTATTCTGTCATTCTCTTACGGATAGGTATTTTTATCCAGAAAATTATTCAATTGCACCAGTGTGTTCCCTATACATATTTACTTATTAAGTAGGTATTTAATTCACAATTAGGTAAGTAGGTACCCTACCTATAGTAGGTATGTTGCTTATCTATACTAATAAATAAAATTGAAGTGTCTGTCTGTAATATCGAAATAACTACCTCATATTAAGCTCATATGGTTATTTGAACGATACTATAACCGAATCACACGTTTTTAAAATTTTTGTCTGTCCGTCTGTCTGTCTGTCTGTTTGAACGGGCTAATCTTTGGAACGGCTGAACTTTGACGGGACTTTCACATACAAGTAGAGAATTAACCAGGGAGTAACATAGGCTACTTTTTTAACCGACTTTCAAAAAAGGAGGAGTTGTGTTTTTCTACCTGTACACCGATATCTCCGATATTTCTGAACCGATTTGCGTAATTTTTTTTAATCGATAGAGAAACATTGCGACACTGTCCTACAAAAAATTTGGATTCCAACTCCTCAATCCTGATGCTGTAGGGGATCTGATCCCCAAAACTAATGGGATTTAGGAACTGTCGGTTATTTAAATTGATATTGGGGGTACCAATTAAAGACTTTATCGTTGAATGAACTCGAGTAGGTACATATTCAACTCCTCAACCCTGATGCTGTAATGTAAGGAATTGCATTCCGAAATCGTGGGGATCCCACGGAATTTTTCCGTTTTGGTGACGGGTTACTACAGATAGGCTACTTTTTGTTCTGGAAAATCAAAAGTTCCCACGGGATTTTTACAAACCACACGGGCGAAGCCGTGGGCATCATCTAGTTTTTTAAATAGATGCCTACCTAGGTGTCTTCCTACTTTTTTTGGATAAAAGTTAAAACATACCTACCTACTTAATTGAAACTCATAGATTAAGTAGGTAGTCTACCTAGGGACCTACATGAACGAATTTATTAAACGTTGAGATCTCACTTAGAGACCTTGCATTAGCGTACCTACCTAGGTAGATACCTAAGTACCTGCATATCAACCTATTTGTTACTTAAACATGCATGTAGCAACTTATCAAAGTAACACATGCCTATTGCCTACCTCCTAGGTAGTTAGGTCGGTATCGGTAGGTACATACTATACATCAAAAGTTTCGCCATCTCATTACAAACGTGAAATCCTTTATGCAATCCGATCCCCTCTAATCAGCGGTATGACCATAAGTAGGTAGGTTAGTAAACCCACCTACCGCACTCAACACAACTTTTCAACACTATTAAAAATTCAATGCCATATCAACAATCGTTTCTTAACCATCATAACGAGCTGACTTCTAGACTCAACAAGGTGTCTAGTACAAAAGCAGCCGGCTATAATCACGTAGCTAAAACGTCGAAACCACCAAGTTTCTTTTTAGAGAAAATTAGACTTTTGTTACTGTAGAATAGAGTGGATAGTTTCTTGTATAAGTTCAGGTTTAGGATATTTTCGTATGGTTCGGTGTATGTTTGCGTCGGTGCCTTTGATCGGTGCACAAAGAATGCCGCGCGTGGCGTACGCCTCACCTGACCGATGTTTGCGCGCATCCATATTAGTGACATATGGCCCTGTGTCCACTCTGCCATGGTGAGTGGAGACAAAGGTAGGTATTAGCGATTCGTATGGCGCTGTTGTTGGACAGACATAATATTTTATTTGTAAAATAAGCTATGGGTTTTACCACAGAGGAAAAATAGAGTGCAAAAATAAAATAAATTGCAATTACTTTCTACCTACCGATCATATTAATTATAAAACAAAGTCCCCTACCGCGTCTGTCTGTCTGTTCGTGATAAACCCAAAAACGGATTTTCGTTCGGTTTTCACCAACGGACAGAGTGATTGATTCATGAGGTTTAAGTGTGAGTATAAGTTAAGGTTATGTGTAAATTGGTTGAAATATGGAATCGTTGAAAATGTCGCATAAAGTCAAGAGGTGTGTCAACTGACACAGCTTTTTCGCCTGGGAGCGTTCGTTGAAAATGCTGCATAATTATCCTTTGAGATAAATGTATGGTGGGATAGCGGATAATTAGAATTACTACCCGTGGAAAGCTGGGACGGATCGCTAGTATATTTATATTATGTAGTACATTATGTAAGAGCACAACAAAAAGCGATAAGTCCACGCTGTTTTTCAACAACTTTTTGATTACATTCGCGTATCAAAGGAACGCTTATTCATTTGAATTGTGGATTACCTACAATGTTTCAAAATTTACTTTGTGAGGGCTTGAAACTTCTAACAATGTTTTGAAGTCAAACGACATGTATAAAGATATTATCTGTATAACATACCTATTGATATAAATGAGCATGAGGACCGAATGAGCAGGTAGATACTTTACCTAACTTGACATAGTTAGGTAGGTAAGTATATCAATATGTCCTGGATTATATTAATAATTTTTAGTCAATCTCAACAATCAATGTCAGAAGATATACCTAGTTAATCTTCTCTAAGATATACTCTACTAGATTACTCTAGATATACCTACAATATAAAAGGAGTTAGGAGATGACTGACTGACTGACTGATCTATCAACGCACAGCTCAAACTACTGGACGGATCGGGCTGAAATTTGGCATGAAGATAGCTATTTACTTCGTAAGCATCCACTAACAAAGTATTTTTGAAAATTCGACCTCTAAGGGGGTTAAATAGGGGTTAAAGTTTGTATGAGATTTATGTGAATCCACGAGGATCCACGAGGCATCAGCTAGTAAATAATAATGCACAAGAGTGTGCGCAAACTCAGGTGCACTATTTATTCCCTCACTCTCATAGTCCGATGGGACGGCGATCCTACATGACCGGAAAGAGATCAGGCGCCGGACCACCGTCTTTGCTTACCCACGAACCTTGGACCTCGACTCGATGGTCTCCAAGACCTGACCGCGGGTCAGGACGCCGTCATCCAAATGCTGGGAGATTCCATCGTATGTGCACTCCTACCCCCTGGACTGGAGGACTAATGTTGTTTCTTTGGCCGTTCAACCGACAATTTAACGTCTTTACAATATGGTGTAACAAGACATCCTAACAAAATTACATGTTCTTCGCGATACGGGGGTGTAACCTGCCAGTTTCACGACTCCCGGCTGGCAATTGCGAATTTCCAGAATGAAAAGAACCAATAAGTTTTTAACCGAGCTGGGGCTCGAACCCGGATTCGCATAAGCCAACGCACCAACCAAGGAGGCAGTCAGGATAATTTTAGTAAAGGCCTTCCCAGCTATTCGCCCCGACTTCGCATGGTAGGTATCTATTTTACATAGGTACATACTTATAGGATATACCATCATATACCTACCTACTTAACTATTAATTGTTCATAGGTGTATCATTTTAATTTAACGTATCTTACTTACATAATTAATAATTATTACTTATTCAATAAATTAAACAAACCTTAATCCACTTTGATCTGGATTAAGAGTTATTAATTACACATTAGTTGTACAAAGCTTTAATTAATTAAGTACAATATCAAATCGAATATATGTAGGTATGTAGTAGTAGGTACCTACCCTACCTAGGTAGTAGGTAGGTACCTATCTACAGGTTGTGTAATTATTATGGTAAAGTAACGCTCTATCCTTTCCTTGCTATACCTACCTACTTGAATCCAAAGAATTCTAATAATCAAAGCTCGAATCATACCTGCTAGATAATATAGGTAATGGGTTTAGATTAGGGCAATTTTATTAGGTAGGTAGGTACCTAGATACTGGGGTGCTAGCCAGGTAACCTCCAAGTGTGCCTGGGTGCTGCTGGTCCTCTTGGATACGTCCGAGGGGAAGAGCAGTACCTATTCGGGCCGGTGCACCCCGGTAACATGGTTAATAATTTCGGGGATATTGTTAGCCATGGCCAATGACCTGGCGGAGGGAGGTTTCTCCGCGTGTCCCTCTGATTAGCAGAGGGCACTGCGGACGAAACTGGGGGTGAGACACCCCGGGGCGGGGGGCAGCGATGCCCATCGCGGGAGGAAGAAAACCTCGTTAAAAAATTACGGGAGGGCGCGAGCCTCTGGAGGGACAGCCCAGAGGCGAGCGGGAGCCCCAGCTGGGGCGGCTGCCGGACACCTGGGATGCATACTTTGGGTTCCCCAGGCGTCCAGCACACAGCGTGAGGGTCATGCCGTGGTGGTTTTAGTGGGTATACCCGGTTGGAGTCCCACATAACCTTCGTTCTGCCGCATTCGGCCGCAGAACGGGGGTACCTATAAAAGGTTTCCACCACGTCAAAAAAAAAAAAAAAAAGGTACCTAGATACTGATTACCGACCTATGCACATTCTCTAACTTAGTTATCAACAGTAAATGATAGCCACAGCCTAAGTTAGAGAATAGCCCGGCCGCAGGTCACCCATCTACTAAGTATACCAAGTTTAATTATGTAAGTAGGTAGGTACTTATTATATACGTTAGTAAAGATAGGTAGATACCTACTACCTATCTAGATTAAAGTAAACCGGAAAACTGTGTTTACACGTAGATTACGACGAGAAGGCTGCAGAATATGAGACGCCGAAATTACAAATAATAAAGTGTTCATTATGCAGGTAGGTACCTAGGTAAGTTAAGCATATTCAACAGGAAGGCTATCGAATTTTTTTCTAACAGCAAAACTCTTTTGAAACACCGACTTATAAAAACAATGGACAATGAGCCGCCGGAGGTTGTAAACATACCAAATAATTGTTTACAATAGAAGTAATGGTAGGTATTAAGGCGCCTTACTTGCCACTGTTACTTTTGAGATGCCGACTCCACCTTATCAAAGAGTAAATACTGAATAATGGGTAATGTACATTTGGCTCACTCTGGACCTTCGTACAAATCCATTGATAACATACAGGCGACAGGGTTAACCTTAAACACTCTGACCTTTCTTAGAATACATAATATCTATATTATCTATGAAATGCTATTCTTTTTTAAATCCAGTTTGTAAAATTGTAACGCATCAAAAGCCAGTTGTATTTTGAAATAGAAGACCTAAATAGGTTATAGATGTTCTGGCAATGGTTGCGAATTTGAGATACATACCTACAAAATATGTAAGTATGTTGTTCTTAGAGTCGATTCATGTTGCTCTGTTTATTATTTTATCTACACCCATGCTTTAAATCCTCTATTAAAGATTCTGAAACAGTTAGCTTATTGCCAACTTTAGAACACCCAATGTTGTAACAACCATTACATCATCCAAACGAGTGATGTAATGAAATTCGGTACAATATTACATCATCCGTTTTTAACCCCGACGCAAATAAGACGGGGTGTTAAGTTTGACGTGTCTGTGTGTGTGTGTGTCTATTCCCCCGTAGCGCTTAAACAGGTGAACCGGTTTGAATGTGGAGGTGGGAATAGTGGTGTGGGCGTGGGCGTGGGCGTGGGTTGGGCGTGAGTTGGGTGTGGATGTGGTTGTGGGTGTGTGTGTGCGTGTGTGTGTGTTGTGTGTAGTGTGCGTGTTGTGTGTGTGTGTTGTGTGTGTGTGTGTCTGTCTGTTCCCCCGTAGCGCTCAAACCGGTTTGAATGCGGGGGTGGGGATGGGGGTGTGGGTGTGGGTGTGTGAGTCTGTGTGTGTGTGTCTGTTTGTCTGTTCCACCGTAGTGCTCGAACGGGTGAACCGATTTGTATGCGTTTTTTTTTGTTTGAAAGGTGAATTAGTCGGGAGTGTTCTTAGCTATGTTTCATGAAAATTGGACCGCCACAAAATGTCGGATTACATATTTTTTCACAACTCCCTCAATATGGGTATTAAATGAAAGGGCTTGACTAGTAGAATAGCACAATGCAAATTCAAGATGGCTTCAACACAAAATGGCGAATGTCGGGGGTTTAGCAGTAAGCTAACTCTGTTAGAATCTTATAGAGGATTCATATTATGGGTGTAGATAAAGTCTTGTATGCAACTGTTGATAATTAGGTATTAAAACACTCATGTGATACTATTATAACATTCGGCTTCGCCTCATGTGATAAACCCACATTCGTGTTTTAATACCCCTTATTACACAACAGTTGCATAAATAACTATTATCTACACCCATGCTTTAAATCCTCTATAAAAGATTCTGAAACAGTTAGCTTATTGCCAACTTTAGAACACCCAATGTTGTAACAACCATTACATCATCCAAACGAGTGATGTAATGAAATTCGGTACAATATTACATCATCCGTTTTTAACCCCGACGCAAATACGACGGGGTGTTAAGTTTGACGTGTCTGTGTGTGTGTGTGTCTATTCCCCCGAGCGCTTAAACAGGTGAACCGGTTTGAAGGCGGAGGTGGGAATGGTGGTGTGGGCGTGGGCGTGGGCGTGGGCGTGGGTTGGGCGTGAGTTGGGTGTGGATGCTGTTGTGGGTGTGTGTGTGTGCGTGTGTGTGTGTGTGCGTGTGTGTGTGTTGTGTGTGTGTGTGTTGTGTGTGTGTGTCTGTCTGTTCCCCCGTAGCGCTCAAACCAGTTTGAATGCGGGGGTGGGGATGGGGGTGTGGGTGTGAGTGTGTGTGTGTGTGTGTGTCTGTTTGTCTGTTCCACCGTAGTGCTCGAACGGGTGAACCGATTTGTATGCGTTTTTTTTTGTTTGAAAGGTGAATTAGTCGGGAGTGTTCTTAGCTATGTTTCATGAAAATTGGACCGCCACAAAATGTCGGATTACATATTTTTTCACAACTCCCTCAATATGGGTATTAAATGAAAGGGCTTGACTAGTAGAATAGCACAATGCAAATTCAAGATGGCTTCAACACAAAATGGCGAATGTCGGGGGTTTAGCAGTAAGCTAACTCTGTTAGAATCTTATAGAGGATTCATATTATGGGTGTAGATAAAGTCTTGTATGCAACTGTTGATAATTAGGTATTAAAACACTCATGTGATACTATTATAACATTCGGCTTCGCCTCATGTGATAAACCCACATTCGTGTTTTAATACCCCTTATTACACAACAGTTGCATAAATAACTATTATCTACACCCATGCTTTAAATCCTCTATAAAAGATTCTGAAACAGTTAGCTTATTGCCAACTTTAGAACACCCAATGTTGTAACAACCATTACATCATCCAAACGAGTGATGTAATGAAATTCGGTACAATATTACATCATCCGTTTTTAACCCCGACGCAAATACGACGGGGTGTTAAGTTTGACGTGTCTGTGTGTGTGTGTGTCTATTCCCCCGAGCGCTTAAACAGGTGAACCGGTTTGAAGGCGGAGGTGGGAATGGTGGTGTGGGCGTGGGCGTGGGCGTGGGCGTGGGTTGGGCGTGAGTTGGGTGTGGATGCTGTTGTGGGTGTGTGTGTGTGCGTGTGTGTGTGTGTGCGTGTGTGTGTGTTGTGTGTGTGTGTGTTGTGTGTGTGTGTCTGTCTGTTCCCCCGTAGCGCTCAAACCAGTTTGAATGCGGGGGTGGGGATGGGGGTGTGGGTGTGAGTGTGTGTGTGTGTGTGTGTCTGTTTGTCTCTTCCACCGTAGTGCTCAAACGGGTAAACCGATTTGAATGCGTTTTTTTTTTGTTTGAAAGGTGAATTAGTCGGGAGCGTTCTTAGCTATGTTTCATGAAAATTGGACCGCCACAAAATGGCGGATTACATATTTTTTCACAACTCCCTCAATATGGGTATCAAATGAAAGCGCTTGACTAGTAGAATAGCACAATGCAAATTCAAGATGGCTTTAACACAAAATGGCGAATGTCGGGGGTTTAGCAGTAAGCTAACTGTTTTAGAATCTTATAGAGGATTCATATTATGGGTGTAGATAAAGTCTTGTATGCAACTGTTGATAATTAGGTATTAAAACACTCATGTGATACTATTATCACATTCGGCTTCGCCTCATGTGATAAACCCACATTCGTGTTTTAATACCCCTTATTACACAACAGTTGCATAAATAACTAATTATTGTCCACTACCGCCACTCCTGACAATCCTTTAACGTCCCACATCTGAGCACAGACTCCTCTTAATTTATGGTAGAGACTAGAGAGGGATTTACCCGTAGGTACTATTGCCACATGAATCATGATATATAAATTTTTATGACTTAGATATAGGTATTAGGTACCTATTAAGTAGTTTTAATAAAAATGATTTTGTGCAACTGAATGCATGTTTTGCCAATGCTTCACATGATTCACAGACGAATCAAAAAAAGACTGAAGATAGCCATAGAAATATAACTGAATTATGACTGTTTCTTTGGTCTACTAGATAGACCAAACAGTCATTATTTTAGTTACAAGACGTTATTGTCTTGTGAAAACAAAGAGAGATAGATGCGTCACATTATAATATTTGTATGGATGTTAACGATATTTAATAAATGTTTTTGTTATTAATTTTATTACTTTAAATTTTGTTGTCTCGCGAGGTGTGAAAAGTGGAGTATTTAACGCGGGGGCAATGCTGTATTAATCTTGGGCGCCCCTAAATCCCGCGCTACTCTCAGGATTCTAGATGCAACACCCTCGCTTCGCTCGGGAGTTGCTCTGAAATCCCTCGTTCGCTTGGAATTTATCCCGGCGCCCGCGACGTAATACCTACATTGCATTACCCCCATGTTGAATAATCTACTTTTCCACTCCTTTTTCTTTCCACTTTCAATGTCAGTCGGTAGATACTGCCGAGTGCGGCAGTATCTACAGTAGATACACATTCCTAGGTAGTACGGCAAGTACTTACCTAATTGTATTATATTATCACACAAGTGGGTAAAGTAAGTACACACCTAGGTATCGTATCACCCGCTAATACCACACGAGTAGATAGATACTCGTGTGCTAATACCGTCAATAGGTAGGTAGGTACATAATTCGACGTAACTATGATAACACTACAAATCGATTATCGTGACACATCCTCCATTATTGTTAACACGGAACAATTCACAGGTAGTCGCAGATAATATTCCAAAGTATCCGATAACCGATCAAAGAGGCCGACGCGTGATAAGGATAGATCTGAAACGCCGACAACCGGTACAGTAGCCGATAGAGGAGTCATATTTTTATAGCGAGCCCTTTGATCTTGCCGCTGTCCACCCATGTGCTGTGCGAAATCAAAAATCGATACTTATTGATATCTTTTTATACTTACTTAGCTATATCTAGCTGATACTCACCACTTCGTCCGAGTGGATTTGTGTTATAAAAATCCCTTGGGATTGGGAAGTTCTATAATTTTTCGAGTAAAATAAAAAGTGCCTACATCTGTCTCCAAGGTCTATCTTTGTACCTTTAGTCAAAATCGTAACGTTTTAACGCCTAAGCCGCTGGACCGATACAGACAGACAGATAAAGTAACTTTAGCATTTAAGTATAGATAATACTTAGTTATTATTTATTAACATTATACAATGAACACAAAATTACTTTAATATATATATAGCTGCTCGTGCTGATTCATTGACTGACTCACTGATTGATCACCCCTCCTGTAAAATTTTGTATGAAAAATTTTTTTTTCACTAATGGTTTCGTATAGAGGACAAAAATTCATTCGGAACAAAAATATGGAGAGAGCTGATGATTGAGGATTTCGGAGACAGGTGAGCAGCACGCTTAAGGTATTGAAGATAGGTGGGGGGTGCTCGAACAAATGTCACTCGAAACGTCATCCAATTGGCAGATAGCTGAAAAAAAAATTCAAAATGGCGAAAAAAAGATGGCCGCCATACAAATTTCATCGGTCTCCATCTCGGAGGGTATAAAAGATGGAAGAGTGGTTTCTTCGCAAAAGATGATGAGGATCCAAAGGTCTACTTGATGAATTGAAAAAATCAAAATGGCGGAATTTATTTTTCCATAGAAAATGTATGGCGAATATTGAAGAGACTACAAGTTGTAAACTATGCAAGGCTTTGATGCGATTCTTTGGAGAACTCTCAAAGAAAAATATGGAAAGACATGATGATTGAGGGTTTGGAAGATGGATGAGGAGCCCGGGCAGGGTATGTTAGATAGATGGGAGGTGCTCAAACAAAAATTACTCAAAACCTCATCCAATTGGCACTGAGCTGAAAAAAAAACAAAATGGCGGATTCAAGATGGCGGCTATACAAAGGACATGGCCGGAATTTGTATGGAGCGTTGCCCTTGAACATGGCCGGAATTTGGTCGATTAATCGGAAAAAAACTTACTTAAATAAACATAAATGGAGGTTAATTATTCATATGTGAAAATTGCTTTTAAAATAAACTAAAATATATCGCGGCAAGAACATTTCTCCAGCGCAGGCGTGGAAAAAAACACAATAAATAAGAATGTTAACTGTTATTTGTTTTTCTAACTTTTCTAAGGTCATATCCAAGAAGGTTATACACTCTATGTAGACACTGGAGACTGCGCCTGAAACATTGTAGTTAAGACAAATTAGTCATTTTATTTACCAGTTCTCTCTCGAGTAAAAATGCCTTTCCTAAAAATATTATTTAGATTAAGTATAGAACGTCCACATTTGAATCTCCCGCCATCAAAAAGTTGTTGGAGACTGAATCTAAATGGCGCTGAACAGTTCTCATTTTTTTACTATGGAGTTTTCAGTCTTCTCCGGTAGGAATAATATGTGTTCTGAGGTACCTACGCACTACGCAGATTGAAGAAGCCAGCCAGAAACGTCAAAATAGGGATGGCGATCTGAGATCGATTAATCGAAGAATCGATTTTAGTGTACGTAGGTACCACAAAACACACATTACTCCTTCCGGAGAAGAATGAAAAACTCCATAGTAAAAAAATGAGAACTGTTTAGCGCCATCTAGGTTCAGCCCCCAACAACTCTTTGACGGAGGGAAATTCAAATGTGGACGTTCTACCTATACTCTAGATTTTTAATTCGGTGGAATTCTGACAGCTATCATTGTCATTTACAGATGAGTTATTTGTATAGAAAACAGGGTTAACATCTACGAAGTACGATTTTCCTCCAAACTACTATAATTCCCTGTCAACATAAATGACCCTAAGCCGTGTAATATAGTATTAGTCGTTTCGCCCTAAAATAGAAATATCTAAGAGTGAAAACTAGAAAGTGCACACTAACAGTAATAGAAAACAAAAGAAGCATCATCATCATGATCAACCCATTACCGGCTCACTACAGAGCACGGGTCTCCTCTCACAGTGAGAAGGGTTTTGGCCATAGTCTACCACGCTGGCCAAGCGGATTGGCAGACTTCACACACCTTTGAGGACGTTATGGAGAACTCTCAGGCATGCAGGTTTCCTCACGATGTTTTCCTTCACCGTTAAAGCAAGTGATATTTAAATACTTAAAACGCACATAACTCCGAAAAGTTAGAGGTGCGTGCCCGGGATCGAACCCACGACCTCCGATTAGAAGTCGGTCGTCCTAACCACTAGGCTATCACAGCTATCAAAGAAGCATATTGAAAAAAGATTATTCAAAAATGGAAGTGTTGGAGTGTCTGTCAGGCATTTTTATGTTTACATGCGGCGGTTAATTTTTGTGGGAATTTTTTTACCTCTGGTAACATTACGAAACGTCAGAATTCCACGGAAGGCATTTCAGATAAGGCATTTTGACTCGAGAGAGAACTGGTAAATAAAATGACTGATTTGTCTTAACTACAATGTTTCAGGCGCAGTCTCCAGTGTCTACATAGAGTATATAACCTTCTTGGATATGACCTTAGAAAAATTAGAAAAACAAATAACAGTTAACATTCTTATTTTTTGTGTTTTTTCCACGCCTGCGCTGGAGAAATGTAATTGCCGCGATATATTTTAGTTTATTTTAAAAGCAATTTTCACATATGAATAATTAACCTCCATTTATGTTTATTTAAGCAAGTTTTTTTTCGACTAATCAGGGCAAATTCCGGCCATGTCTTTTCGTCAGAGTCTATCTCACCAAGCATAAAAGATGGAAGAGTGGTTTCTGGGAAAAAGATGATCAAGACCTAAAAGTCTACTTGATGAACAGAAAAAAACAAGATGGCGGAATTTATTTTTCTACACAAAAAAAAAATTATTGATGGAAAAATACGGAAAGAGCTGATGATCGAAGATTTTGGAGACGGATGAAGAGCACGGCGAGGGTATTGAAGATAGGTGGGACGTGCTCAAACAAAAACTACTCGAATCCTCGCGGTCCGCTTGCGGGCCGCGCACCCACGCGCCATACTAGTTGCTATATAAAGTGCTTTGCAATCAGCCGTTGTGAAGTCGACATCTCCTGAAGATGCTCCGGTGTCGGAGCGAAACGATCGTCGAGTTAAATTTGTGGTGAATTTGTGTGGTGTTGTGCCTACAAATTTGTCACTGTTAGCGGATTATAGCAAAGTAATTTTGTGTTCATTGTATAATATCATGGAATTCCGCAAAGTAACGCCTGCTTCTATTCAATATTTATTAACAATAAGTATCAGTGGCGTAGCGTACCTTGGCGGGGCCCCGTATAAAAATTTGTTTGGGGGCCCTTATAAAGGGTAAGGATTTATCACAAAAGAAAAAAAAATTTGCATAAAATTAAAAGCAATATTTATTCATCGTAATTGTTTATCTGTCACTTTTTCTAAAATTTTTACTAACATTTCAAATTAAATATATATATTCTCCTTGCCTTTTTTTCGGCAAACTGATTTATTAAATCATTTATAGCTAATGATGACTTTAGTTTTTCTAAAGATTCTGCCTCTATGGACAACTTTTTGTACAACATTTTTTTACTTTTGTCATTTCTGAAATAAACAAAAATTTGGGAAGTTTTTGTTAATTTTTTCTTACGCACGTCGGGGGCCCCCGTGGCTTGGGGGCCCCGTATAATTGATACGGCATATACGGCGGTAGCTACGCCCCTGATAAGTATGGAAGTATGGATATAAAGGGCTCTTTTTATAAGTTTTTCGCACGGGCGAGTAAACGACCGGCGGTCAAATAACCGCCTCCAAATATCACGCACCATATTTTCATAGTTTGAATGTAGTTGTAAGAATTTTGTCTTTACCAAGGTATAAAAGCCCCTATATAAAGAACATCATACACCGAAGTTGCCCCGTGTGAGCGCTTTTTCGTCCTGGATATCTTTTCCACTTAGGCGTTGCCTGTCGATTTTTCGTGAATGCACGCATTCACATACCTAGTACCTACCTCCCTACCTTCATTGCCATGTGATGAATCGACCGCTCGAGCGCTCCTGTGCTAAAACATGCAACAGCACTACAGTGCTGTATTTTATTTATAGAAAGTTTTAAATCCGAGACCCTGCGTGTCTAAAATATTAAATATTTATGACGATGAGCTGTTGGGCTAGCTTGTAGAGCCAATGCATACCTCCCTGTAATACCGTGTCAAAGACTGGTTGCTACTGGGTTTAAGGGTGGATTCAGTGGCAGGGTAAGGAGTGGTGAATATAATCCTTTTTAGACGAAGGTACAGGAGAAATAAATTGGCCAGATAAAACCTGTGAAGAGTACCTGGGAAGTGGGATCCCAAAGCGAACGGTGAAGTATTGGAAATCATAATTCTGTTTCAAAATCTGGCTGGGCGATGCTCATTTCAATACACATACACTACAATAAAAAGATATTATTTATGATCCAGTGCGGAAAGCAAGTCAAAAACCTTTTTCTTACGACATTTTCATTTATCTAAACAGCCAAATGTGCCTACACCAAACTCTAAAGCATTAGAATTTTCCAGGCTTTGAGAAATCTGAGTGCTTTACTTATTCTAGGCGTAGTATCTAACCCAATTCGCTATGTGTTTGGTTGTTAGATCCAGACAATTTTCGATTCCATTGTCCCACTCCCAAGTTTTTTTTTTTTTTTTATTCAACTACAAGTTAGCCCTTGACTGCAATCTCACCTGATGGTAAGTGATGATGCAGTCTAAGATGGAAGCGGGCTAACTTGGAAAAGGTATGTATACCCCTTGATCGGTTTCTACACGGCATCGTACCGGAACGCTAAATCGCTTGGCGGCACGGCTTTGCCGGTAGGGTGGTAACCAGCCACAGCTTAACCCAACGGCAAAGTGATCATTTACCTCTGCCATGTGTACCTTGTGGATTTGGCCAGCTGTAGTTAAATGGTACCTTTTTCAAATGCCTAGCTAAGGATTTTGACCTATATTTAATGTGAACACTATCCTTATCCTTTATGGCAATATCATGTAAAGACACCAATAAAACCGACAAGCCTGTCAGCTTTATTGTGACAGTCATTATCAAAGCAAGCGTATCACCAGCAATTTGCTCTAAGACACAAGAATAAGCGATTTATAATATAAGCTTCAGACTGCGTCGAAACTAGGTCAAAGCTTATTTTAATAAAATTAAAGGTAAGAAGAAGACCATGTGAAATGAAAATAACTGTTTACTTTGTTGTCTATTTTAGTAATTAGTAAATAATTAAGTGTATAATCACGATCCTTAGTTCGTTCCAAACAGTCACCGCATCATAACTACCTAGGTACTACACGTCTATAGCTCGTAAGTTATTTATGTCACGAAAGATAATAATTTTTTTATAAAATTTGAGAACATGCCTCTATAGCGGTAGGTAACAATTTTATATAGAACTAGTGGACCCGGCAGACGTCGTCTTGCCCGCTATTAGCGCCACCTACCGGGTCCAATTTTTCTACTTACAAACCTTCCTCTTGAATCACTCTATCTATTAATAAAAACCGCATCAAAATCCGTTGCGTAGTTTTAAAGATTTAAGCATACATAGGGACATAGGGACAGAGAAAGCGACTTTGTTTTATTCTATGTAGTGATATATTATACTGTGCCTAACTTTGCAGCTTTAATAATTGTATCTGAATAAAATGCCTTTAACACACTGATAGACAGACAGATTCCTCGTTTTAAATACTACCAGACTACCTACTTACTACCAAATTATTTAATATAAAATTAATATGTAGATTACGTATCTACTACTGCTAGTTGAGTATAGCAATCCTTCTATAACTTGTACCATATTTCATGCGACTAGTGTTCGTTAATGTATCAGTGTTGTAATGTAATGGAACCGGCAATTATTACAGTTCCAAGTGCTTTCAGTTACGCTATCTAATGAGAGCTTTGCATGTCACACTCATTGCCTATCCTGAAGCCATTATAGACTCTCCTTGTCAACAGTACAGACAGACAGACGGATGGAATGAAACTATATAGTTCCTCGTTTTACTACAATCATATTACGTACTAGCTGACCCCCGCGACTTCATTCACGTGTTTATAGCTTTTATATAGGATCGGATCGGATCCCATAATTCTTTTATGTACCTAAACTAAATGTAGCGTAAGTTACTCCTTATAACATCACCTATCTGCCATTGAAAGTTCCGTCAAAATCAATCCAGCCTCGGAAAATAGCTGGAACAAATAGACAGATTGACAAACATATATTTAAACGCACACCAGTTTAAAATAAGCCGTACGTTCAAAGATCCGGGTCTCAAGTTATTTGAACTCAATAAATGTCTGTCATTTCTGAACTAAAAAACCTATGACCTTGAAATATTTACGGGACAATACTTAAAGTACTACCTTTCTAATAAAAAAAGAATGAGTTAAATCGAATAACGCGTTAATGAATTACAGCTAAATACACGTTTTAATTTTCTTCCCCTCTCCCAAGGGAACCGTGCTGAATTTCGGGACAAAAAGTATCCTATATCCTACCTCGGAGTATAAACTCAAATCGTACTAAGTTTCATTTGAATCCATTTAGTAGTTTCGACCTGATGCGCGGCCAAGATACAGACAGACAGACAGACAAAAATGAAAAAAATTGCAGTTTTGGATTCAGTATCGATTATAGAGTGCCCTCCAATAAAAATTTTCAAAATATCTTCAATGTACAGAGTTGGATCGGTTACAGTTTTATTATATTATAGAAGATGTCCAGCAGTGGACGTCTATTGGTTGAAACGAACGAACGAACGATAGAAGATTTACTATAAAATTACTTTCGTGTACCGTCACTATATAGTTGGACACCGCAATCCTTATATAACTTGTACCACATTTCATGCGATTAATGTTCGTTAATGTATCGATGTTGTAATGTAATGGAACCGGCAATCGTTACAGTTACAAGTGCTCTCGGTTGCGCTATCTACTGTAAGCTTTTCATGTCACACTCACTGCCTATCCTGAAGCCATTATCGACTCTCCTTGGCAACAGTACAGACATACAGACGGTAGGAATGAAACTATATAGTTCCTCGTTTTACTACAATCATATCACGTATTTACTATACAATTACTTTCGTGTACCTTCACTATATAGTTGAACACCGCAATCCTTATATAACTTGTACCACATTTCATGCGATTAATGTTCGTTAATGTATCGATGTTGTAATGTAATGGAACCGGCAATCGTTACAGTTACAAGTGCTTTCGGTTGCGCTATCTACTGTAAGCTTTTCATGTCACACTTACTGCCTATCCTGAAGCCATTATCGACTCTCCTTGGCAACAGTACAGACATACTGACGGTAGGAATGAAACTATATAGTTCCTCGTTTTACTACAATCATATCACGTATTTACTATAATAGTAGTTTATGAAACGGTTGCATAATAGAGGTTATTAAAACACGAGTGTTAGTTTAAAAAACGAGCCGCAGGCGAGTTTTTTAATAGTATTACACGAGTGTTTTAATAACTAATTATGTAGAGTTTCATACACTACTTTATCTAAGCTCATCAATAGGTATCTTACGTATAAAAGAAAAGACTAAGAAATTAACAAAATTATTTATTATAATAAGTATTCATGTTTTGGATATTGCAATTTATAAATGTACTCAATTCTTCAGGGGAGAACGTTTTTGCATTTTTTCCCTTAAAGCCCTGCGATTTTCTTTTTAAAACAGCAATCAGTCTTGTGTATTTAATAATATCGATTTGGTTGTAGATACTCAATATACTTTTGAGCATTGAGTATTTAGCCCATAAGGACAAAGACTTAAATTTATTTGATAATTCTTGGAAATATGCTAGCATTACATTTTCTGAAAATGAAGTGGTTTTTTTCAAAATTTTCCAACTCATAAAATCTTGGTAACATTTATCGTAAATTTTCTTTGATTTTGCTGGCAAAAGATTATTT
Organism: Melanargia galathea; assembly: GCA_920104075.1. Classification (NCBI taxonomy): domain Eukaryota; kingdom Metazoa; phylum Arthropoda; class Insecta; order Lepidoptera; family Nymphalidae; genus Melanargia; species Melanargia galathea. Next base: position 12,922,486 of record OV049876.1, read on the forward strand.
GTCATTCCCGATGCTATTTCCAGAATGTCTGGTGGAGTTAAATTCTCTTCAGTATCACTGCTAGACATTTTTCCGCGCAACAAAAATCACTTGCAAAATTTTGAGTTACAAAAACTGAATAGTAAATAAATAATAAATTAAAAATTTAAATAATAGGCGCCAAAATTCAATTGTCAATTTCGAATGTGCGGTGCGTGCAGTGCGTCTATGGTCAATTATGGTAGCACTACACTCTGTCCTCTGGCCGCATCTTGCTACCGCCACACTTTCGCAGTAGTAGTAATAGGGTAACTTTGATAGCGGGATAATCATTGTAAGTAACAAAATTAAACTAACTAACTATTGTAAACTAACTATTGTACCTATTTCTTTTAAAATGTTTCTTTTGTTTAATTTATGTTTTTTTGGTGTACAATAAAGTATTAAATAATAATAATAATAAACACCCGGCATGGCTCAAAAATACCAGAACCCAGTGCCTGTACTATAATGTAGAAAAAATTATTTTTTAACATTGTTTTGCAATAATTTCCTAACAAAGTAGTGTTATAATGAACTTTTTTAATTTTTTTTTTAAATATTATAGATGTATGTGAATAAAGTAGTCCAATATATGACACATTTTGATTTCATATTCGGAATTTTATGATATGAGAGTAGATAAAATTACTTTCGTGTACCTTCACTATATAGTTGAACACCGCAATCCTTCTGTAACTTGTACCACATTTCATGCGATTAATGTTCGTTAATGTATCGATGTTGTAATGTAATGGAACCGGCAATCGTTACAGTTACAAGTGCTTTCGGTTGCGCTATCTACTGTAAGCTTTTCATGTCACACTCACTGCCTATCCTGAAGCCATTATCGACTCTCCTTGTCAACAGTCAACCATGTCCACTTCAAAAACTTCCATCATCCATGCGTTACGTTATTAACCTCAAAACAAATTAACCTTAACCGGTAAATTGCCTCGTTGGTCTAGTGGTTAGCGTATTCGACTGCAGATTACGAGGTCCCGGGTCCGATTCCTGGGTCGTACTTTGTACCTTGGACCTAGGAAAGTTACAAAAGTACCTAGTACCTATACCTAAAAGAATGATCGCCGTTGCCGACTAGTCGGCCGATTGATCGGCAATTTGAAAACCGATTAGTCAGCTAGTCGACTATATCCCAGGCCTTTTATACATAAGGCAGCTACCCATCGCCAACCCTCCCGCAGCGGGACGCTAGCTACGTCCTTTTCAAACAGCAAACCTATACTTAGATAGGTGGAAGACTAAGTTTTTTTTATGCATGCCCTCTATTTGTCCTCCGACATGATGATCGGAGACCTTTGATAGCTGACGTGGCTTGCATTTTTTTTGTGCCTTACTCTGTTGGACGAGAATGGGCAGCTCTTTTTTTTAGCATGTCATTCATTGTTGTGCTGTATACAATATCATCTTATATATTTATGAATATGAATATATAATATGAATATATTATTAAATAATATAGGTGGACGACTATGTTAAAAGCTTTCACTAGAAATGATATGATGACATTATCAGCTAAGTGTATACGGTCAGGCATCAAATCATTGCGCAGATAACGATTATGCTAGATGGTTTTTGGGTCGCAAAGTGTAAAGTTGGCTAATGATGCAAAATAAATAGTGTTGTATTAAAGCTGGTATTATTTTCACGGATCCTAGTCCCTCAAAACAAACTAGAGATAATCCTTCTCTGTGCGAAAAAAACGCATCTTGGGTGGTCTTGAGTGGCGTCACAGCGTCAGTATACATGCTAAATCTATTTTTTTTTCACTCCACTGTTAAAATTATTTATCATCGTAAAATAGAGCTTAGTGATCGCATCACATGGTATGAGTTTCAATGGAGAGCTTCTCAATTTTGTTATGAATCTAAACCAAATATTTGCTTACGACGACTCAGTTTATGAATGAAATTTCCAAACCGCAAAATTTTGTGCCTACGAACATTGTTGAATGACGGCCATTAGTTTAGGAGTTGAATGTTTACTAAAACATTAAACAAGTAATTTTTTACTCAAATTGAGTCATACAGCTTTTTATATTATGAAGATGAAATTATTGACTTTATAAAAATAATGAGCCATTTCATTTTGATTTCCAAAGAAAGATAGCCAAAAAAGGACAAATCAAGACTCAAATGAAACTAAGTACATATTAAAAAAACCTAACAAACCATTTCTTGGTTAAAAAAAAATCTTTTTTTAGTTCAAGTCTGATGCGTAGGCACAAGCGCAGATGCAAACAAAATCTAGTAGGAAGGTGTTCGATTGTCGATATCAATCTGTCAATCTATTGCGAAGTGGTGCAAACATTGTAAACCAAAGGACCGTTGAAAATGACAAACCAACGGACCACAGAACGTACGCGCACACTAGAAGCATTGATAATTTCACGGCCACCGATTTGCACTTTTGTCAGTCCACTTATCATCCACTGCACTTTCGGTGGTACAATTGTCACTTCACTTAAAAGCATTCACTCCACATTCACACTTACACCGGTGAATGAGGATAATGTGACGCAATTTCATGCATTTTGACTTCAATTGAAGTGCATCACGCTACTCATTTACGCAGACCACACATCGTAGGCTTTTTTGCTACAATTGTCGCTTTTAATTCGATACACATTATTGCCGTCATCGTCAATCTAAAATGACACTTATGAGCTGTAGTTTTAAGGGCAGTTATTACTATAACATTTGTTAATATGAAGTGCGAATGTTTTTGACCTCGATCTATTATAGTGACGATCTATTATTATTTGCTGTAAGTACAGTTTTTTTGTATTCTGTAACATTACCTACTGGGTGTTAAAGTATTATTCCTACCACAGATTCCTCGTATTGTGACTTTCTGAGAGACATTAAAACCGTTAACCGGTATGTGTAGTTAATAGCTGTTATCGATATCTAGACGCACGGTAGTGCGTCCGGCAATTTCCGACCTTGATGCATGCCAGTGTGAATATTGATCTTTCACTTTAATAAAATAAATAGGTTAATAATTATAATCGTGATTAAACTATTATTTTATTCATATTTTTCGGTGACATGGTAATAATGATGCGTATGTTGGGCGCCAGTGAAATGCGCTACTTTCCGAAGGTGGTGTGAAAATATAATTGTCAATATCTTAAATTGAACTCCGAAGGTGACGGCTATCTAGTTTGGTATTCAACTATTCAGTGCTCTGAGGAATGGTGTGATGTAATTTAAACAAATAAATAATTTCTAGCACACTGGGTCTTTATTCTTATTCTACATACATACATGCAATAAAAAAATATCTACTTCTTACATACATGCAATTTATGTCATTCCAAAAAACTAATAAGAGAATTTTGATCTGTTCTTTCTCCTTTTCTAAGTTTATAAAAAAATCATGTAGGTAGGTACCTATTTATTGTAAGTAAGCCGTTTTTGCGAAGGTCATTTTACATTTACCGTTACAGCAACCTATCGGTATACAATAAAAGAAAGTTTTGCAAATATAGTTCAAATTTTTACAGTTACATTTTAAATGTACTTACAAATTGCTCTGCCCTCCCTACAAAGGGTACTGTAAGAAAACGGTATCTTTGTCGGCACTTCAAAACTATAACTGGAGTAACGGAAAGAAAGTAGCCGGTTATATACGAAGTAATAAAACTACAAAACGGTTGCACCATTAAGGCTCTATAATAATGCTCCACTAACTTAAATAGTGTTGGAGCATCCCAAATATCTTAAAAGTATGTAGGCTAGGCAGGTAAGTACCTAACTACCTACACGTGGAAAATTTTTATTTAACTTTTGACATTATAGGTATTACTTATGTGTTACGCAGAACTTCAATGAAATGGAAACCGTACCTCCCTATAAAGCCAAGTAGACATCGATTGTCTAAGAGCTGCATCAATCATTTCTACTATCTCAATTGACGTGATTTATGAAATCTATTAATTATTTATTATTACTCTGCAACAATCACAGAAATCCTAATAATAAGGCACTAGAAATGCTGTGTACGCGTGACTTTGTCACTGTGCTGAGGACGCGGACGTCGCGAGCGCAACGATGTGTGAAGTAAGCGAATAGATATGAGATACAACGATGTGTGAGGTAAGCGAACGATGCGACGAATTTGCAACCTTAACCCGCTAATCCTACGGCTTAATTCTGTCTGCACTGCATTGAGCGTATATGTGTTTGCGTGATTGCGTAGAATGTTTGTGTATGTAGTAAAGCGGCGACATGCGTTCTGTATAGTTTGAAGTGGTACGGAGCAGTTCTACTGCCTTATTATTAGAATTTTTGTGGCAACAATGCATTTTACCGAATAGCGTGTGTTTTTAATAACGTTAAAATCAAAACTTTTAATATTTGGCATTGAATTATAACCTACTAGCGGACCCGGCAGACGTCGTCCTGCCCGCTATTAGCGCCACCTACCGGGTCCAATTTTTCTACATACAAATCTTCCTCTTGAATCACTCTATCTATTAAAAAAACCGCATCAAAATCCGTTGCGTAGTTTTAAAGATTTAAGCATACATAGGGACAAAGGGACAGAGATAGCGACTTTGTTTTATACTATGTAGTGATAAATAAAATACTTACTGAATATTTGATTAAAATGATAAAAGCCTTTTCAAGTCTTTTCTCAAGTTAAGAACGTTGATCTTCTACCATCGCCTCCATGTCTGCAAAAATAACTTATATTATTATTGTTAAGTTTTTTGGACGCATATTAATGTGACTTTTTCCGAGTTTTGAGTTATCTGCCACTTAAAACAAGTAAGTACTTGAATGCATATGTTTCACACGTTCGCGTTTAGAGATAGGAATGTGCTATTAGCACTTCTAAAAATAATAATTTAAAATTTTATTGCACATCTGCTTTAAACTTTTTTTGGAATTTCGTTGCACTGTTTTCTATCACAATTTCTCTTACAAGTCCATTGCGCAATAAACATTTGTAAAACTTTCATATTTCGCTTCGCAATAAAGTACTGATGCGAGGTAGGTACTGGAGGTAGGTAGGTACTTTATAATGTAGCTTTTTGTACACTTTTACGCAATTTCAGTTTGCAAAAATATCAAAACCTTTTAAAATGTGTCTCTGTAAAGACGCCGCTAATGTTCCGAACAACGTTTCTATACAATTCGGAAGTTTACAATCCTACCTATACTGGAACAGTAGGAACGAATGAGTTTATTGTAGTAAGAATGACCGTTTATGACCTGTTATTGTTGCTCTTTAGAGAATACCATTTGTGTATATTGTTTTAAAAGTTGCCGGTAGGATGGGTGTGCGTTCGCTTTGTTTTGTTGTTTCTTACACGCGCTATCCACTACCTACCTATCGATAAGTTCTAGTTACGAGTATATTTATATTTACCTAGGTAGATAGTACCTACCTACCTAGGTACTAACCTACTACACTCACGGAATCTTAGCTGAGTGAGTAAAAGAAATTAAAAACTTTAAAAATTGAGTGTCAATTATTGCCAAAATGCCAAAAATCCGTCACATGTTTAGAATAAATAAGCTTTGTTTATCACGTGCATAAAAATAATTAATTTAGCCATATGAAAATGTATGTACTCGTATCTAAGTAAAAATTAAATTATACATAGGTAATTATACATAATATTATAATTTAAATTGGAAAATTTAAACCTAACACTAAGCCTAACACATTTATTTTTATTTATATATGAGAAGCTTTTACGCATCGTGATTTCCACAGGTGATTTCCCTCCAACCAAGCTCTGCAATTTTCTGTCTTTTGATGCCCTGAAACTTAGACATTTATTTATTACCTAGTCGGATTACCTACATAATTATGTTCAGAAAACACTTATAATAGGTAGTAGGTAGGTTTATATTTTTATACATACATATATTATTATGTAGGTACATGTATAAATATATAAACCTACCTATTACATGATTTTTAACCCCCGACGCAAAAACGACGGGGTGTTATAAGTTTGACGTGTCTGTGTGTGTGTGTGTGTGTGTGTGTGTGTGTGTCTGTCTGTTCCCCTGTGGCGCTCAAACGGGTGGACCGATTTGAATGCGGTTTTTTTTGTTTGAAAGGTGAATTAGTCGAGAGTGTTGTTAGCTATGTTTGATGAAAATCGGTCCAAGATGGCCGCCGCTACAAAATGGCGGATTACATTTCTTTTCACAACTCCCTTAATATGGGTATCAAATGAAAGGGCTTGACTAGTAGAATAGCACTATTGCAAATTCAAGATGGCCGCCGCCACAAAATGGCGAATGTCGGGGGTTTTTTAAATTTTAAATTTATACTTGTTATGAAATAGCTTTATCCTCCATTCAATAGCAATCCCCCCCCCCCCCCCCCCTTAATCTGGTGTAATGATAAAATCTTTAATAATTCTCGTATGAGCCTAATTCCTAGTGGCCTTTTATAACGACACTTCCTCCCTTACAAGCGTATAATGTAACTAATTTGTTGTTCAAACAGGGGATCCTCGATGCACAAACACCGTGCTAGCATTAATTCTACCAACCTCTACTTTCAATCGATTAAAAATATTCAATACCTTATCACCGAAATTAAAGGTTCAATTTCATATCAAAATTCGTTCTGCCAGCCGCACAAATATTTGGTAAAGTGAAACAAATAAACATGCAGTCGATATAAAACTAGCGAATCTTTATGTTCACTGTAATAAATTTCAATTTCCAGCAACTTTTCCGATATTAGCCATATTATAAACTGGTAATGGGAAACTGCAGGACGTTCATTTGACACGTACCGATGGCGATTGTCACTCTGTTTGATACAAACTACAAAGGCATATAAATTAGTGCAAACTACAAAGGAGTCGTGATTTTTGCTTCGCGTACAGGATATATTTTAATGGTCAACAGTGAATATATTTTTAGTATCCTACTATAATATTGTAAATGTGAAAGTGTGGATGTTTGGATGTTTGTTACTCAATCACGCCGCAACTACTGAACCGATTTGGCTGAAATTTTGAATGGAGATAGATTATGTCCTAACTTACAACACAACAACTACTTTTTATCCCGGAAAAATCCACAGTTCCCGCAGGATTTTGAAAAAACCGAAATGTCTAGCTACAGCTATAGGTAGATTACCTACTATAGCAAACTTTCGTGAAAGTAGGTATAAAGTTTAAAAAAGGGAGCGGGAACGGGAACCGGAAATCCACGATTCCCTCGGGATTTGTGAAAAACCGAAATTCACGCGGGCGAAGCCGCGGGCATTCTCTAGTAGGTCAATATTTATTTCTAACTAGCTTTTGACTTTGTATGCATTCGTACAAATCGCGCAATCTAAGTTGGCTGGTCAGAAATTAGTCACGAGTGTCTACGCAGATACCGCTATTTTGTGAGTCGTGGGAGCAGCTGAACTTATAGTTGGGACATTACAAACGTGCGAACTGAGCCTTAAAACATTACGATCATAGGGTTGTGAGGGATTTCCCTCGCTCTTTATAACCTGTTATCGACTATCGACAAATCTTTTTTTACTGTTACACACAACACCACAGAAACAGGTTCCATGAGGCCTGTAAGTGCGAGCGAGAAGTCCGATAAAAATTATTTATGACTCAGTTCGCACGTTTGTAATGTCCCAACTCCCAAATCCCAACTATAGTACAAGCGACGCAAGACATGGAGTCGCTGGATATAAACGGCGCAAGACTACGACGTGCGGAAGTCCCAACAAGAGACCTATGTCCAGCTGTGGGTGTGGACATGTATCGGTTGACGGTGACGAATATAATTTCCACTTCTTTTGCTTCTTTGACCTTTGGTGTTTGTAAAATTATCCATGATGATTATAACTGTCTACATTTTAAATGTAGATTTCACCATTCGAAATTAAATTCACTTAAGATTAAAAATACAGCTCTTTATTATACTGAAAACACAAAGTATGCATAAGCATTGAACATTTTGAAACAAACATTAAAAAACTGCAATTTCTAATGGTTATTTTATAGCAACCCTTTTAGCAAACCCTTTTGCTAATTACCGTTACAAATAAATGGTAAAAAACACTAAAAATTGACTGTTGTAACGCAATTTGAAAAAATAACGGGTTACCTTAATTGTTAAAGGGTTTGCTATGTTGCGAACATAAAAAAGGCAATAACGCAAAAATATCGTGTTTGCGAAAATATTTTTTTTTCAAGGTCGTTTTTGATACATTGAAAACTGTAAAACATAGAGCGTAAGGCCTAGCGCACATTATACAGGTTAGATAAGAACTATTTCCAATACCAGTTTTAAAAATTAATGCCATATAAATGAATTATTAAGCTAGTAGTTTATCATTTCAATGGTTAAGTAGGTAAGCTATTTAAATTATAATATTATAATATTATAATGTAAGTAAATCAACTACTTATATTTATTCTATATTCTATACATATAATAAAATCGTAGACTTGCCGTATCTGTACATTGAAGATTTTTGCAAAATAATAACTGAGGGATGTTAGGAATAAGTAATAGAACGTAAAAAAGCTATTTTTGAAATTTTTGTCTGTTTGTCTGTTTGTCTGTTTATCTGTTTGTCTGTTTGTCTGTATGTTTGTGCGCGCATCACGCAAAAACTACTGAATGGATTGAAACGAAACTTGGTACGATTGAAGTTCATACTACGGAGTAACATATAGGATACTTTTTATCCCGAAATTCAGCACGGTTCCCTAGGGAGAGGGGATGAAAGTCAAAACGTGTATTTAGCTGTAATTCAATGACGCGTAGTCCGATTTCATTAATTCTTTTTTTGTTAGAAAGTAGATACTTTAAAGATCACCGACTAATCTCTAAAAGGCTGGATCGATTTTGATGGGACTTTCACTGGCGGATGTTTACATTTTGATCTACCTAAACATCCGCCAGTGAACTTTTAACAGTTTTTAGCATGATATGAGCTCAAAGGAGCTTAGGAAAAACAAAATGATTCCTACGGGATTTTTAAAAACTAATATACATCCACGCGAACGAAGTCGCGGGTGTCCACTTGTCTTTACATAAACAATATGTATACATTTCGAGCAATTACAATTTTACGTGTGGCCTCCAAAAATCAACTAAGTAGAGGCTCTGGCGGATCTTTCAAGTAAACCTTTCTTATAGAGATCGAATCATGAAGTATTCCCGACAGTTACCAGTAATTTCCATATTATGAAAGCTCCGGGCTTAACTCCGTTCTTCAATGTGCGCCAGACCTAAGATTCTGTAAAGATTTCGGGAAGTACAACAATGTTTACCCTTTCACGTACCGTAACTGTGAACCGTTTAGTTCCACAATTGCAACGGTTCAAAAAGGACCGCTAAATTGAGAAAGAGTTGCATTTATTGGGTACAGTTTTGATAACAAAAGGCGAGATGACAATACTGCTTGTTTGCCTTTTGCGCGAAAAGCGATCATAAATCCTCGACAAAGGGTAAGTCAGAGAAAGGGTAATTAGGATGTAAAAGTGAAATTCTGTTTGCATTGATCGTTCGTAACGCCTATTAGGACTGAGTAAAGAGTTGGCACTTTCACTGCACTATTTCATGCTCGCGTCGCATTTATTGTCTCACATATAATAATACATAGATTAGGTATACGTTTGTATCTATAAATAAAAAGTTTTACTTTCTTGGGATTACATAATTTAGCTGTCGAACTTTTGAAAAATAATGGAATATAGTTAACATACCTATTTTTCTATAATATAATATTAGATCTATATTTACTACAAGATTTGAACCAAGAATTTTACTAGGAGGTCAGCGTACATACCTAGGTCTTCAATATAAGGTATAGACAAAGTTGTACGGAAGCAAACGGTTTTACATTCAGCTGCTAACGAGATAGTTACATTGATACGATATGTTAGGTGTAGCTACTACATAATATTGTAGTAGCTACACCTAACATATATATATATATATATATATATATATATATATATATATTATATATAGATAGGTATATATATATATATATATATATACCTATCCCTATTCGCAAAATAAGCTCTACTTATTATACCGAAAGCTCTACTGGAAAGCATTGACACAAATGCTTAAATTAGGTAGGTAGGTACTAGGTAGGTATAGGTAGGTACCATTGGATACCAAAGTTAAAGGCATAATGAAAAGTACCTAGCCTTTTAATAAATCTTTCTAAATATACCTACTATGTACATTATTTAATTTCCCAATACTTATCACCGAAAAAAAAATGATTTTTGGGATAAACTAATTTTTCAGCTTTTTTAACCGCATAAGTAACGTCCACAGGCACACAAACAGACTACACAAAAAATAAACAAAGCGAATCATAAGAACGACCTATGAAAACGAAACTTTTTAGTAGTCAGGATTTTACATTAAATAACCGGCCAAGTGCGTGGCGGGCCACGCGCAGTGTAGGGTTCCGTAGTCACAATCCTCGGAAAACAGGTATAACTCCTTAACCTGTGAACCCTACTTAGCCGTGATAGTTTTCCTTTAAAATTGATTATATACCCTACTGCTGTGAATTTTTTCAAGTTCCTATATACTGCCATTTGGCTGATAGAGGGGGGGGACACTTGACTCTAATAAAAATTTGCACTTTAAAACATTATATTTTACAAACGGATCTAGAAATCGAAAAATGATGTTCCCACACCCACAGTATTTTTAAAAGACCTATTCAACGATACCCCACACTATGGGGTAGACGAGAAAAAAAATATTCATCCCCACTTTACATGTAGGGGAGCTACCCTAAAAAAAATATTTATCAAAATTTTATTTCACCACTTTGTCGGCGTGATTAATATTTATACTCATGCCAAATTACGGATTTCTAGCACTAATAGTCTTTGAGATTAACCGAGGACGGACGGACAGACGGACAGACGGACAGACGGACAGACGGACAGACGGACAGACGGACGGACATGGCGAAACTATAAGGGTTCCTTGTTTACTACGGAACCCTAAAAACGACATTCCAAATATTGTTACAATAAAACAATTCGTTGAAAGTAAGAACAGTTATTGAACTACCATGGAAGTCTGCTCCAATAAACCGGCCCATTTCAAAATATTTATTGTTTCCCATAAATTTTGTGAGACGCAAAAAAAAACTTTTGACTAACTGTCGTCGAGAAGTTGTATAACGGACCTTGAGTTAGACGTGACAAGACGTAACGAATGCGAAGTTTTGTCGATTGTTCCGGGAATCGGAAACCGAAATTTTGACATAATGTGGTGACGAACGCGTCTATTGATCAGTTTGTATGGGCGCGTGGGGCGTAAGCGTGCTTGTTTTGACCATTTCAATAAGGCACAGAAAGAGATCGTCACCAATGTAATTATGAAAGCCATGGTGTAATAACTGTAGCCTGGCGGGATATCGTGGAACAATAAATTTTCACGCATGAACTTTTATTTTCGAACGGTCTGCTTTGTCTTTTTCCATTACAGTATTGGGACCAAGATTAGCTAGTTGTATAGGGTGACAGGAACAAGATACATTTTAGGGGCTTAGATTACCTAGAGCACATTTGCAGCTAATTTTGTCATATATATCCGAAACTAAAGTCATTTTTAACCCCCGACGCAAAAACGGTGGGGTGTTATAAGTTCGACGTGTCTGTGTGTGTGTGTGTGTGTGTGTGTGTGTGTGTGTGTGTGTGTGTGTATGTGTGTGTGTGTGTGTGTGTGTGTGTGTGTGTGTGTGTGTGTGTGTGTGTGTGTGTGTGTGTGTGTGTGTCTGTTCTTCTGTGGCGCTCAAACGGGTAAACCGATTTGAATGCGATTTTTTTTGTTTGAAAGGTGAATTAGTCGAGAGTGTTGTTAGCTATGTTTGAAGATAATCGGTCCAAGATGGCCGCCGCTACAAAATGGCGGATTACATATTTTTTCACAACTCCCCTAATATGGGTATCAAATGAAAGGGCTTGACTAGTAGAATAGCACTATTGCAAATCCAAGATGGCCGCGGCCACAAAATGGCGAATGTCGGGGGTTTTTAAAATTTTAAATCTTGGTCCCAATACTTGTTCCATTACAGTATTGGGACCAAGATTTTCTAGCTGTACAGGGTGACAGGAAACAAGATATACATTCCTTTCACGGGCTCAGAGTAGAGTACATTTGCTGCTAATTTTGTCATAATAATATAATATTCTATCCGAAACTTACTCGTTTCAGAGTTATCCTATCACCCTGTAGGTATAGCTTTTCTTTGGTTAAAATGGGAACGTTTTATGTACATAACATTTTGTAATTAAGTAGGTACTATAATATAACATTTTATATAGCACAAGAAAATTTAAATTGTGTAAGTGAGACACAATCTAGACGAAACAGATAGATATGTTAAACAGATTAAAGGATCGAAATTACATTATAAAAATTAACAGTGCAGTGATTATTATTAAACTAAATATACTATTAAGTACAATAAAAAAGTTCTGCTGTTCACTGTTTAGTAAGTTCAATAAAACAACGTTCATAACAACCGGAATATCATTAATTAGAAAAATCCGCTCTAATAACTATGTTATATCGCAGATCATGGAATGGGGGACATTAGTCACTATAAGTTCACTAATGACTAATGTCCCCTTACCAGAAAGTCAAATTTTTTGTGACGGCTAATTTCACGTGCTATTTACACTCCCGGGATTATCTACAGTGACATTTCGGTGAACTCGACGTCTGTCGCGGCGGTATCAAAACTACCGAACACGGGGGACAAACGGACAAACAGACGCACAGAAGTCACACGGGTCGGGTTTCAACCTGTCACATGTGTTTGTATTTTTTGTTGATCGGTGATAATAACCGACTTGAATACGGGAAAGAGATTTGAATAAGTCCGTTCATTTTGAGCAGAATAAAGTTCCTATTTTAATTTTAACAGAATTGGTATTATAAAATTTATTATTATTTATAGTACCTACGCAACAACGCTGGAGTATCTACAGATGACATTAATGAGGCGCAATGGGGTGGTCATCTCCCGCATGCGTCGGTTAGTCCCACATTAGGCCTTATTTATCAAAGCATGCGGAGAACGCGAGGGATCGGCGCGCTTTATACGTTCCTTCATACGATCCTGTCATGTCGCTTATTTACTAAGTATAGCTTTTATATTCCTTTGAATTCAACATATTATATTGTTATAGGTACCTTCCTTGTGAAATAATAATGACTCTTCCAGGCTGGTAGTTGATAAAGAAGCCAGATGCCCGCCGCCAGTAATCGTGTTTCACGATTACTGTTTTGGCCTTTACCAATCTAGGCGCACGAAGTGCGCCAGGCCAAGTTCCTCCGGCCTTGTCGCATGAGTGTGTTATTTACACGATCCATTTCGAGCTGTTTTGACCCCCCTCATAACTCTGGTTCGCGGGATAGTAATCCTACGAAATTTGAAATATAAGTTAAACTCGTGGATGTGATGATAAATTGAAAGTTTCAAATTTTCAAGTTGAACCGTTTCTGAGATACAGAGGTTTGAAAATCACATAAAACAAGACCTACTCACTGACTGATCAAAATTATGACGCACTTCCCGTGTATGTGGAATGTTGAAATTTGGTAAGAAGATGAGTCTTAGTGTGTATATGAAGGAAAAAATCGAAAAATGTCCAAAAGTTGCATCAGACACCGACCAATTCAAAGATATATAAAAATCTGTCTGTTCCCACATCACACAAAAAATACTGAACAAATTTTCATTTTGTTTTAATAAATGTATTTTACTTTATTCGAAGCTATATATGGTTCTTGTTTCATCGAAATCAGTGCACTATTTAGGGAGATGTGACTTTTTAAGTTTTCTAGCAAGGGGTCAATCTTACTGGTCTTGAGTTCTAATAAAAAGTAAAGTGTAGGTAAATAATAAAACGCCAAGAGGTATATTTTTTTATCGAAGTCGCGGGCGCGACTTCGTCGGCGTGGACTACACAAATTTTAAACCCCTATATTACCCCCTAAGGGGTTGAATTTTCAAAAATCCTTTCTTTGCGGATGTCGTACGCCACATTAATAGCTCTCTGTGTGCCTAAGACCGTTCCTTCCAGTAGTTTGAGATTCGTCTTTGCCAATAAAACCAGAAGCGCGATTTTCTTAATAATTTTGATAAGCAACCTTGACCCAAGTCAGGAAATGGATGGGTGGCCGACTTTGGAGGTTTGGAGGAGACTTTGGTGTCCTGTTGATTCCGGCTACTAGGTATCACTAATATCTAATACTATTCATTAAACTTAATGAGAGTCAAATACTCAAAATCTTCTCTTAGTTAAGCCGTATGGTTCTAAGTTCTGAAACTGACCACTGAGTGGAAATACTCTGGAGTGGAGTTTCTGTTATCTGTGATTTTGACAGACAGACGAACAAAATAAAAATTCACCCAATTAGAACAGAGAAAGCGACTTTGTTTTATACTATGTATTGAAGATTAAACCACATCTAATCAGACCGTAAAATGTGATAGGGTTCTATTCCTAATTATACTGAAGCGTAAGAGAGAAAAAAGACTTCATTATACTTATTGCATTAACTTTGAAATACTTAGAAAAAAGGAGTGAGATCCAAACAAAAACATTTCATGTGAATAATAAGGCCAACTTCCTATCAAAAAGTTTCGGCCATTAAAAGTACTGATATCAAAAATTATGACCAAGTCCTTTGCTAGGCTCGATAAATGAAACCATACAGTTTTAGAAGGTATATCTTCTTCGATCACCCTCAAGCTGTCATACCATTCCTTATGATCCTGTTAAAATATTTTTAAATAATTTATGTCTTACTAATAACACTATAATATGAAGCTCATTTGGGACTGAGAATAGTTTTATTGTTTTCAACTTGGCAACATTTTTTAAATTAAACAAATTCAAAGGAGTGCAAAAATGTTGTCAAGTTGAAAACAATAAAACTATTCTCAGTCCCAAATGAGCTTCATATTATAGTGTTATTAGTAAGACATAAATTATTTAAAAATATTTTAACAGGATCATTAGGAATGGTATGACAGCTTGAGGGTGATCGAAGAAGATATACCTTCTAAAACTGTATGGTTTCATTTATCGAGCCTAGCAAAGGACTTGGTCATAATTTTTGATATCAGTACTTTTAATGGCCGAAACTTTTTGATAGGAAGTTGGCCTTATTATTCACATGAAATGTTTTTGTTTGGATTGTTTATTACACCTACCTAATAAGAGTATGAGTATTACCGATATCAATTCCGTTAATCACGAGTGATGAATGACTGATGGAGCGCATAAATGTTCCGATAATGATCATGCAAACATGAAAATGACAATAAAACCCATCGTCTTATTAAGTTACCACTTACTGTAATGTCTACTTAAATCATCGTCCTATGAACCCTACGACTTGGGTCAGTTTTGAACTGTGACAAATCTACCCAAGCTTTACGTCAAGGGAGTAAATCACTCAATGGCGTCTTGACTTTTTCCTACATTTTACGCAAACCCTTAACAAATTATATTTACACCTAAACCTTCCTCATGAATTATTCTGTCTATCTATTGGTGAAAACCGCATGAAAATCCGTTCAGTAGTTTTGAGTCTATCACGAACAGATAGACAAACATACGCGGCGGGGGACTTTGTTTTATACTTAATATGTAGAGAGTAGTGATATTAGCAATAATAATAAAATTGAGAATACGATACCACAGTCAGTCCGTGCTGCATTTTTATCTAAATTGTAGAAGTGTCACTGATGCGGGTTGCCGGTCACCATCAGCAATCGTAGCGGCGCGGCGCGGTGGGCGGCGGCGGCTGATATAACTTGATAATTGAGCCAGATGCCAAACACCCACCGATCCTGTTACATCATCACTGTTTGGTTTACTCATTTTTTATTCGCGCTAGTACCTAATTAAGTAACCTATTGAGTATTGACGTAAACCCATAATTTACTCATACCTACCTGCCCGCGACTTCGTCCACGTGGATTCCTATACCTAAGTAAATCTCATACAAACTTACAACCCCTATTGGACACCCTTAGGGGTTGAATTTTCAAAAATTATTTCTTAGCGGATACGTATACGTTAAAATAGCTATCTGTATGTCAAATTCCAGTGTTTTGAGTTGTATGTTGATAGATCAATCAGTGAGTCAGTTAGCCACTTTTCCTTTTATATACCTATTTAGATTAGAAGAAGAAGATTATAATTGCGAAAGTGTGTACCCTGTTATCTGTGTGTAAAAGTATGTTATCTTTTTTTTTTTTTTTTGACGTGGTGGAAACCTTTTATAGGTACCCCCGTTCTGCGGCCGAATGCGGCAGAACGAAGGTTATGTGGGACTCCAACCGGGTATACCCACTAAAACCACCACGGCATGACCCTCATGCTGTGTGCTGGACGCCTGGGGAACCCAAAGTATGCATCCCAGGTGTCCGGCAGCCGCCCCAGCTGGGGCTCCCGCTCGCCTCTGGGATGTCCCTCCAGAGGCTCGCGCCCTCCCGTAATTTTTTAACGAGGTTTTCTTCCTCCCGCGATGGGCATCGCTGCCCCCCGCCCCGGGGTGTCTCACCCCCAGTTTCATCCGCAGTGCCCTCTGCTAATCAGAGGGACACGCGGAGAAACCTCCCTCCGCCAGGTCATTGGCCATGGCTAACAATATCCCCGAAATTATTAACCATGTTACCGGGGTGCACCGGCCCGAATACTGCTCTTCCCCTCGGACGTATCCAAGAGGACCAGCAGCACCCAGGCACACTTGGAGGTTACCTGGCTAGCACCCCAATAATAGTATGTTACCTACCTTTTAACGATACAAAACAACAACTCAATGATGATGAGATGAAATCAAATTTGATGAAATTTGGCACCAGATTCATCATCCTTGTTATTAATTTCTGTGCCAAACATCAAAATCGGTATCATTAGATTGTTGTACTCTTCTCAGACCAAACGCGTTACCAGGGAGACACACTGTCACATTTAGGTGCTAGATATATTAGTAAAATCTGTATTTGCTTACTTACTTATAACTAACTTAGCTAAGTTTCTGCATTGCAAAAAGTTCATGATAAACAATCTGCGAGCACTTCTCTTTACTCTTTAGCTTATCAACCAAAAACTGTAAAACTATTTTAAGTAGTTAAGTATACCTACCTACATATTTCTTTACCAGAACCATCAAAATGAAGTGTCAGGAACAAGTTTCAAAACTGAACACCTACCCTGTGAACATTTTCACTCCCTTATCGAAGTATTTTTGAAAAGAGAATCGTATTGAAGTGGATTCATCTTACTTAGCCCTCCAGCTAACAGCGCTTTTTACTGCAGGCCTTTTTAAAAATAATTCAATTTCTGAACCGTTCAACTGATATTCCGTTTAGAATTATTTTGATTAACAATGTAACTTTTTGAACGGAAAAAACCTTTTTGAACGAAAAATCGGATGTGTCCAATTTATTTCACGTAATTTTTTGTTGTTTTGTAGATAAAGAGTTAAGAATATAGGATAATTGTAACTTCTAATTATTTAAACTGATTGGTCGCCATCATTTTAATGTGTAAAATACTAAAATAGTTAAAATTGTTACTAACTAATTGTCGTTGTTGTCACTTGAATATTAAATCATTAATATGGTAAAATATTAATGGAATTAATAAAATTATAATAGATAAAGCGCTACATTGTGGGCGATTCTGTTGTAAACAATCTCTAAATCTAAACTAAAATGACAGGGCTAAATATATTCCTGTCTCTTTCACAATCCTCCCTGCTGAAGGGGATAGCACTATTTTTAAACCTGTCAATTTAGTTTAGGTTTAGAGATTGTGTACAACAGAATTAGCCACATTGACTAACTAAAAAAGCGCTTTACCGCTGAAAGGGTAATATTCATAAGGGTGCTCTTACACATGAGCGTGTAAGTGCGCAGCTATCTCAAAACTGTAAAACGACTTGAGATAACGTATCACGGCGACAAAGGACATGTGTTTCGCGTTTTTGAAAAATTTAAAGTAGTTCGACGATAATGATTAGCCTGTCAAGCTACTTAAAAAGGGGCTGCGTTTTATGGCTATTTTAAATTATGGGTCAAATGACGGCTTACCTACTTGAACGTAAAATGAATTTAAAAATAAGTTTTTATAGAGAAAATGTCACAAACCATCTCTTTGAATAGGTATGCTACAATTTTCAAGGTTTTGTGAAGTTCCTTGAAAACTTTGTGTAAAACTTAACAGATTTCAGAATCTGAAAACTAAACTAAATCTAGGCCAAGTCTCAGTCCACCACCACCACCACTACAGCCCTTTTAATGTCCCACTGCTGGGCACAGGCCTCCTCTCTCATAGGAGAGAGGGATTTAGAGCTTAGACCCACCACGCTGCTCCAATGCGGGTTGGCGGGCTTTAACGACTATTGTCACATGATAGTGATAATAACCGGGACCGACTGCTTAACGTGCTCTCCGAGGCACGGAGGTGAAACACCGCCAACAACTCCAGGCTGGTACTCAGAATTTCTTGACAGAAAAACCCAATAACCAACAATCACCTGCCCGACCCGGGAATTGAACCCGGGACCTCGTGATCTGCAGTCGAATACCCTAACCACTAGACTAATGAGGCAGAGAACAGTCCGGTATTTCATAATGCCACCTGTAGGTAGGTCATTACCTCCGTGTTAAATTATTCTCTATAACTCTGTGAAGAACCAATAGCATAAAATACAAGGGCCCAGTGGCGTAGCTAGGCGTGGGCAATGTGAGTCTACGGCCTCACACTCGGGAGGGCCTCGCGTCACCTATGGGCCACAGGTAACTAATGATAGATCTATTGGGTATATCTTGGGAACGAAAGAAAAGGGGCCTCGGTGATGCGAATTCACCCACGTCTATATTATTCCACACTACGCTTCTTATAGGGCCAATATTATTGATAAAATAGCAGGTGGTGATACCAAAAGATCTATTATCTACTTGGTCCTACATGTTCTTTACGCAGTAAAATTTTTCGTTACAAGAATGCACAAAAACTGTCGAACTATTATTAGTTATACTACGGTTAGGAACTAAAAGGGTTTATGACAAAAACAACCGTTCCGCGAATTGTTAAACTATAAATTTTATTTCGTAGTCCCTAAGCCGTCAATCACTGAAACACTTTACGAAAATTTTACATTTTTACTCGTGCATGTTAAAACTGCTTGTATTATATATCAATAAGGTTGCAAATCGTTTAAAACAAATGTTAATCTCGGTGTTTTTAGTGTCCAAAAAATACGAAGTAGCACGGTGACAAAACTCGCTCAAAGTAAATCGAACCATAAATTTTTTCGAATTTCCTTCAGAAAAACTTTGGAAACTAATTGTTCTGTTTCGGTGGGATATAAAATTCACAGCGAGCCCAAATCGATTTTATTTACGATAAACAACTAAAGGGGTGGCATGGTAATAAAAACGGTAGGTCACATTTTCGAGCAATAAATTTAAAATAAAATGTCCATTGTAAAACTTTAAATAAAGTTTTTATTTAAATAATCGCTAATAGATACATAGGTACTTATTTGGTGCTCTATATAAAAAAAACCCCAAGTGCGATTTCGGTCAGATAAATCTATCTGTGATGATTTAGTAGATGATGTAGACCGAGATTGATACAAATTTAATTTTAAGATTTTTAAAGTAGGTAGATTGGTACTTATTGAAATTACAATAGTCATCTTTGAAATATTGGTCAAAGTTGTCAAAGTTTTAAATTTTTTTTAGTTTCTCAGAAATCTTGGCGTGCTCCGACCACGCGCCAGGGCTATAAAACGATTTATTTAAACAAAAGAAAATAAATAATACAAAATATGAGAATTCTTTACGGATCATAACAGAGGGGACAACATTTTCGGAATATCGCACTAAAGGGACGATGTTCTATAGACTTCACTGTTTTAAAATCAAGGTTAACTGCATTGCTTTTTGCGTGTCAAAAATATTTGTTACATAGACTGCGTTTGTAAAAAAAATTAAATACCAAAATATTTATGAAATAAATTATTTTTTTTTTGTATTAAAATATGGAAAATCTTATCCTAGAATGGAATCCTGCACAAATACACATACAGACAAACAGATAAACAGACAAACAGACAAAAATTTCAAAAATAGCTTTTTTACGTTCTATTATTTACGCTTTTTTACGTACTTATCCCTAATATCCCCCAGTTATTATTTTGCAAAAATCTTCAATGTACAGATACGGCAATTCTACGATTTTATTATATGTAACTATAGATAGATTTTACCATTCTAAAGCTATCTAGGTAGGTACTTACTCCTAGATAGATTTTCCTAATATTTTCTTCAACAATTCGACCTTGATTTTTTCTACCAGAATGTATAAATTAAATGTATGATAATGATATAATAATTACTAGTATGAACGAAATTGTTTTGGTTTTTGGTTCATATATTATTATAATCTCACGGTTTCAGAACTAAGGCTGTAACATTCTTAGATATATTTTTTATTAGGTAGGTATATGTATAATTATAAAATTAGACAGCTGCAAATTAGGACATTTTTTGATTCGTGCTACCTAAGTGGTATTCAATGACCACAATTACGAAAACAATATACGGTATGCTTATTATGCAAGTAATAGTTATGTTGGCCTAGGTAGGAACGACTACCAAACAATACAAATTTGCACAGAGTAAAAAATTTGCAAAAAGGTTGGTGATTCCTGGAAAAAATGTAAAAACTTTCGTTTTTAAAATTCTCTGTAGGCAAGTAGGTAACATTTACTTTCATTGCCTGTTTTTCAAAATAATAATTCATAATACTTAATTGATTTTATTTATTGATTTAGGTTCCGACAGAAGTGGTGAGTCTTTGCCAACGAGTCTCATAACTTGTCGATCTACAACATCTAAGACCAGCAGTTGGAAATTTGCAAAGCCATTGTGTATCTAGGTTATGGGTTATGGGGTTGTTACGTTCCCTCGAATATGGTTGAGCGAAGCAATGCCTGGATCATGCGTTATGCTCGTGAACGGGTGCCACCGTCGGAAATGGGGCTACTTTTGTCTGCCCATCTTAACATGTGTAGAATTGTAAGCACCATTCCGAACCAGTGGTAGATTCATTTGTCGATTCGAAAGCATTTGTAAAAGTTTATCTGAATAAAGAATATGTCTATTCTATTCGGCTTTGCTTCAGCTGTCCACAAGATAGTTAAGCTACTTGTAACAATTTTGTTTTGAAAAGAGCAACTGCTGAGTTTCTTGCCGGATCTTCTCAGCAGAATCAGCATTCCGAACCGGTGGTAGATTCTTGATGGTCTAGGATCCCACCTTAGAAATTTCTACCCTCATCTGTTATTTAAACGAATTATATGTCAAATGAAAGATTATTTTATTCTTAATCGAACCGTATTTGGTTGCCTGGTCAAAAGTGGTGCTAAATCATGGTTGCCTGGATTTTAAGATATAAAATGTTCGGTGCGAGTGTTGAAAGTGACAGAAAAGTGTTGCGCGCGCAATTTCATTTGACAGACAAAGATGCAGTGAGGCAGGCGTGCACTCGGCAGGTGCTTAGTCTATACATAGATTAAAACCATAGACTTTCTGTGCCTGTCCATTAAAGATATTTACAAAAAAATAAGTGAGTGACGTAAGGGATAAGTAATAAAACGTAAAAAAGCTGTTTTTGAAAATTTTGTCTGTTTGTCTGTATGTTTGTGCATGTATTACGCAAAAACTACTGAATGGATTGAAATGAAACTTGGCATGATTTAAGTTCATACTACATAATAGCATATAGGATACCTTTTATCCCGAAATTCAGCACAGTTCCCTTGGGAGAGAGGATGAAAGTCAAAATACACATTTTACACGCCTGCCTCACTGCATCTTTGTCTGTCAAATGAAATTGCGCGCGCAACACTTTTCTGTCACTTTCAACACTCGCACCGAACATTTTATATCTTAAAATCCAGGCAACCATGATTTAGCACCACTTTTGACCAGGCAACCAAATACGGTTCGATTAAGAATAAAATAATCTTTCATTTGACATATAATTCGTTTAAATAACAGATGAGGGTAGAAATTTCTAAGGTGGGATCTCCTACTATGACATGTCATAAGAGCCACACGTTGGCCTACGTGAAATAAATGATTTTGAATTTTGAATGAAACTATTATTTATACATAAACCTTTCCTAAGTAAGCCCACTTCCACTTTAAGGTGCAGTATAAGGTGCAGTCAAGGAGTAAACTTGTCATCGAATTAAAATAAAACCGGCCAAGTGCAAGTCGGACTCACGCACGAAGGGTTCCGTACCATTATCTATAAAAAACCGGCCAAGTGCGAGTCGGACTCGCGCACGAAGGGTTGTATGGGAGCCCCCTTAAAGTATTTTATATATTTATTTTATTCTGTTTTGTAGTATTTGTTGCTATAACGGCAACAGAAATACATCATCTGTGAAATTTTCAACTGTCACGGTTCATGAAATACAGCCTGGTGACAGACGGACGGACGGACAGAGAGACGGACAGCGGAATCTTAGTAATAGGGTCCTGTCCCTTTGAGTACGGAATCCTAAAAACAACTTCTCTATGACATTCAAATCGTAACATTGCATTTAGTAGTACATGCACAAATAATAACTGTGTTATTTAAGTTTGACTGGCCCGTTGGCGCGGTTGGCAGTGACCCTGCCTACCTCTCCCGGGTCGCGGGTTCGATTCCCGTCCCGAGTCTGGGTGTATTTATGTAAGTATATAAGTATGTATTATATATTTATACATTTATTAAATATTTATGTGTAATATATGTAAATATGTATATCAGTCGGTTGTTACCTATAACACAGGCATTAAGTTGCCTACTTTAGGAACAGCCGACCGTGTGTGTATGTGTGTATATATTTATTTATTTATTTATATTTTAAAACTGTAACTAACTTCAATGAAACAAAATCACAGACTGAATCAGAGCCTCGTCAGTCGTCACTAATGAGCACATAAAATTAAGATACACCTGTTATACCTGTAAAGTTATAATAATTCACAGAGTCGATAATTCGACCAGCAGGGTGCACTCGGCAAATCGCTGCAAACACAACAAACACGCGTTAAATGCATTATTTGTACGCACGGACAATCGACGAACACATTAACAGGAACAAAACAAACACGAGCGGACACAATAAGGCGAATTGTCGACAATGCGTCGAATGAGCGGAGCCATTGTTTGCGACGGAAAACCATTAAAAATTATTATCGACCATGCTAAGAGAAACGGAGCTTTTTTGCTGAATTAGTAGGTAGGTACGTACAAAACTGCGATTTGTTACGTTGCATTTGTGAATCTTTTAATGGCTTATACTTTTTGTAATGTAATCACTACATAGTATAAAACAAAGTCGCTTTTTCTGTCCCTATGTCCCCTTTAAAACTACGCAACGGATTTTGATGCGGTTTTTTTTAATAGATAGAGTGATTCAAGTGGAAGGTTTATAAGAAGAAAAATTGGACCCGGTAGGTGGCGCTAATAGCGGGCAGGACGACGTCTGCCGGGTCCGCTAGTAAATAATAAAAGGTAATTGTAGAATTCTATTGAATTCCTGTAAAACCATGTTTTCGTCGTAGTTCCTCACCGAACGAACGACTTACCTACCTAAAGTTAAGAATTACCTAATATTAGGTCTCTTGAAGGGATTTCCACGTAAGTATTTCATGGTCTTTATGGTGCGTGTGTCAAAAGTTTGATGAAGTCAATCCACTGAGCGGTCTATTAAAGACTCGCGCAAATTAGGGCGGGCCGCGCCTCACGCCATAACGCCAAAGCATATAACAAGGTATTGATTTGCAAAAATCCTCCTGCATTGCTTTCAGACATTTTATATGAACCATCGCACAGTAGAGGCAGGCTTCAGCACAGTACAATGACAGATCGAACTGTATTACCTATGTGCTAATGGATAGAGTTTAAAATGCTTTAGTGCGGGGTTTTGAATGCGCCTGCCGCGGGCTCTCTGCGCTTTCAGGTACCACTCGGCACTGCAACAATTTGGCCACTTTGAGATCCCACTGTAAACAAGTAGCTAAGTACCTTAAAATTGTATAAAATTGGATACTTGTACACTTTTCTGCACTTTTAGGTACCACTTGGCACTGCAACAATTTGGCCACTTTGAGATCCCACTGTAAAAAAGTACCTACCTAAGTACCTTAAAATTGTATAAAATTGGATACTTATATAAAATTGTATCCTACTAATTTTCTATTATTTCAAAGATTCTACGAGTAGGGTAGATAGTAGATAACTATACTCGTAAGCATTCCAGATAAATATTCGTAACGGATAATTATACCAGATAAATATCTAGCAGGAATCTTCAAATTCATCATACGATTCACCCATTAACCTATGTATCATGACGTGAATACTGAAATTACAATCTGCTATTTCATACAAAACAAGTACCTACCTACCTGGGACATTTTAAAAGTACATATAAAATGACAAGTGTTTCAGATAATCGTTCAACATTTTAGGACAGATTAGAACTTGAAGGTTTGTAATCTATACCAATAAAATCATACGATTACGTAGAAATGACGCGCTTTCTGCAAATACGAAAAGGTAATCTACAATGCATACTCATAGTTGTAGAGTAGAATATTTTGTATCTCTTTATTTAATATATCTTATCGTTACTTATTATAAATGTGATTTTGTTGTAGACTTAATGTAGACGGAGTAAGTAAATTTGGTACCTATCTAGTACCTATATTAACTAATTTAGTAATTATATAATAATATTTATTCTTGATAGTATTCTGAATTTTAGTGACTTAATTATTATTGTTTGCGTTTAAATAAATCCCTTTTTCTTGTCTGAAATTATATCTGGATGATTTATTTGATTTATAATTTTTATTTTTAAGTTTTTATAGTTTTTGTAAATAAAATAATAATATGTGAGATTATTGATTGAAACACAAAAAAACTAAATCCAACATTGCATTATGTTTATGCTTCATAGCAAGGTTAAAAATTACTACTATACCTTTTTCTTCTTCTTCGTCCACCAAGTGACTCGTTGCGACTCGGTTTACCTTTAAATAGTAACATTTCCCGTGACGTTTTCGAAGAATTTTGATATCGATATTTATATACCTACTTATTATTTATTTTTCCTCTACTTTGATAAACCGCTACCGCGTCTGTGATCATGGGAACCGAACGATCCCGCTATCAGTCAAGTGGCCCGTGACAACCGGCGAAAAGTGTATGCTCACTTGCTCTTCATATACCTAAACTAGGTAAAGTTTAAAAATCAGCCAAGTGCGAGTCGGGCCTCGCTCTTTCAGGGTTCCGTACATAATTATGAACAATATAATATTTTGGGTCTAAGAAATATTTAATTTCCGAGCTTAGACATCGCAACAAACCGTGAAAAAAAAACCCAAAAAAATGTTCGTTTATTTTGGTCACAGCTTATAAACTATTTAATAAATCGTTGTTTTCAGTATTTGTTGTTTAAATAGAGCATATAGTACATAATATACTGAAATATCATATTCCCAACTACTTTAGTTTTTGAGATAGCCCCCGTCACAAAAATGGTCTAAAACTGACAACTTTGATGGCCTCCCATTCCCTTATTTTTTGAGATAAAAATTAAAAAATATATATTTGTACTCTACTTAATGAGCTCTAAACAATGATACCCCACAAGCTAGGGTAAATAAAATTTTTTTTTTCCGGCTCCTTTTTCATATATGGGAGCCCCCCTGAAAAATAATTTAATTCAATTTCTAATTCAATTTTTGATTTTGGGTTAACGTTTTACACTAAATACCAAAATTTCAGGTTTGTAACTCATTTCGTCTGCGAGCTAGAGACTTGTGACCGGCGGACAGACGGACAGACAGACAGACAGACAGACAGACAGACAGCCGAGTGACATTAATAGGGCTCAGTTTTTACCCTTCGGGTACGGAACCCTAAAAACCGCCCAAGTGGGAGTTGGACTCGCGCACCTAGGGTTCAGTACATAATTAAAAAAGAGACAGTCCTACAATTAACTACCTACTAAATAACATATTTCATGTAGGTTTTCACCGATTCATATTTTATTGGGACCTACACCTATGTATTACAATCATCTATTGTAACAAACTGGGGTTATGAGTTCGTTGTACAAAACCCTTTTATAGCAATTTCAGTAAGAACAGACGTAGGTACGCCATTTCTAATAATATCACCATTCGTCATATTATTATAATGAATAATACATTTTGAGTCCTGACGAAATAAATCATAATAGGTATTTATTATTATCATAGGTTTATCTTAAGATTGAGTAGTAAGCCGAACTACTGTGGATGATATTAGTTTTTATAAGAAATTCATTTTCCTTATTATAGATTCAACCTGTTATTAATGTGACTCAAATGCTTACAAATACCTATTATCTACCTAATAAATTAATTCTTCTGAATTAGTAGATACGTACCTTGCTATGATAATTTACGCATGAAGGATATCTTATAATATATAAAATTCTCGTGTCGCAATTTTCGTTCCCATACTCCTCCGAAACGGCTTGACCGATTCTCATTGTGAGCATATTGAGTAGGTCTGAGAATCGGCCAACATCTATTTTTCATCCCCCTAAATGTTAAGGGTAGTCCACCCCTAAATTTTTTTTTATTTTTAGACAAAATTGTTAGTTATTATTTTTTTATGATACAACATACAAAAATACATACAATCCTAAATTTTCACCCTTCTACGATCAACCCTTATTTTTTAATTGCGATATTATAGTACTTTGATGACCGGGTAGGTTGCACTGATGTCAGTATGTCACCGGGCAGGACGACGTCTGCCGGGTCCGCTAGTGATTCAATAAAATTACCTACTGGCGACCAATCATATCCAATACCGTAGTAAAGACTAGTAAGTATAATAATAGGTATATCAATACGAACTGATGCCCTCGACTTCGTCCCCGTGCCCGCGTGGATTCATATTATACTTAGGGATTGAATTTTCAAAATCAGCCAAGTGCGAGTCGGGCCTCGCTCTTTCAGGGTTCCGTACATAATTATGAACAATATAATATTTTGGGTCTAAGAAATATTTAATTTCCGAGCTAGACATCGCAACAAACCGTGAAAGAAAAACCCAAAAAAATGTTCGTTTATTTTGGTCACAGCTTATAAACTATTTAATAAATCGTTGTTTTCAGTATTTGTTGTTTAAATAGAGCATATAATACATAATATACTGAAATATCATATTCCCAACTAGTTTAGTTTTTGAGATAGCCCCCGTCACAAAAATGGTCTAAAACTGACAACTTTGATGGCCTCCCATTCCCTTATTTTTTGAGATAAAAATTAAAAAAATATATATTAATTTGTACTCTACTTAATGAGCTCTAAACAGTGATACCCCACAAGCTAGGGTAAAGAAAAAATTTTTTTTCCGGCTCCTTTTTCATGTATGGGAGCCCCCCTGAAAAATAATTTAATTCAATTTCTAATTCAATATTTGATTTTGGGTTAACGTTTTACACTAAATACCAAAATTTCAGGTTTGTAACACATTTCGTCTGCGAGCTAGAGACCTGTGACCGGCGGACAGACGGACAGACAGACAGCCGAGTGACATTAATAGGGCTCCGTTTTTTACCCTTCGTGTACGGAACCCTAAAAATTCCTAAAGCCTTGTTCGAATTAGGTAAGTATCCTTAAGTGATTTAAATGATATGAAGAGATCCTTAGAAGAACGTGAGTGTTGGAAATGGTTCACATATAGGTCGAAGAACTGATGGACGTTGGGATTCCAAGGCGCTGGACCTCCTTCCTTTCGCACGGGAAAATGCGCGGCTAGATGACCACAAACTAGGTGGACAGACGATCTCAAGCGATTCGCTTTTTAACCCCCGACGCAAAAACGACGGGGTGCTATAAGTTTGACGTACGGGTGTGTGTTTGTGTATGTGTGTGTGTGTGTGTCTGTTCCCCTGTAGCGCTCAAACGGGTGGACCGATTTGAATGCGGTTTTTTTTTGTTTGAAAGGTGAATTAGTCGAGAGTGTTGGCTATTAGCTATGTTTGATGAAAATCGATCCAAAATGGCGGATTACATATTTTTTCACAACTCTCTTAATATGGGTATCAAATAAAAGGACTTGACGAGTAGAATAGCACTACTGAAAATCCAAGATGGCCGCCGCCACAAAATGGCGAATGTCGGGGGTTTTTTAAATTTTTAATTTATACTTGTATATAAGAAGACTTGGTAGGTAGAGGTACCAATGTATAGTTCAGCTGTGGACAACTATCTGTTTTTTTATAATGTAGTAGGTATATATAACCTACTACATTATAAAAAAAGAGATAGAAGATATAAGACATTAGGTATTTAAAAGACTTCCATGAAACTTAAAAAAATTGAACGTTTTCTCAAAAGCTGTTGTTAGATTCCGGTGATAGTAATAATTTAGCTACAATAACTCGATGTGTCTATCAGTCCATACTTATAAATATATAAATGCGAAAGTGAGTCTGTCGGTCTGTCTGTCTGCTAGCTTTTCACGGCCCAAGTCCCAACAGTTTAACCGAGTTTAATAAAATTTGGTACAGAGTTAGCTCACATCTCGGGGAAGGACATAGGCTACTGTGTATCCTATGATGGATAGATTTTTAAAAACATAAATCCACGCGGACGAAATCGCAGGCATCATCTAGTCTGTAATAAATAATTATAGATCGACAGATTAATATTAAATATATTATTGTATTTACTTGATAAGATACGGAGCGTGTGAAAATTCTGTAGCATCTTCTTTGTCCCATTAAAACTCTCGTAGGGTTTTCTTACCGGTTATCGTCCATTTAGTGGAGTTACTGAGTTTGAGAGGGTGAAAATATATGTTCTATAAAAAAAATTAAACCAAAACTTGTTAAAATATACTTCTAGTATAGTCTATTTTCATTGCATGTTAGTATTTTTTTAGTCAGATAACTAGTTTTTTTTTAATCCTAATAAAAAGCTCAAAATGCCGATTTCACCGGTTATCGTCCACTAAATCTAGTTATCGTCCACCCTTGTACCTGTTATCCGTCCACTGATTTTTATGAGAAATTTACTATGAAAAAGTATGCATGTAATGAGTAAGTAATTGAATATGTAATATTAACACCACTTTAATATGTATTTAATATCTATACCAATTAAAATTAACTTCCTGTCGGTCTTTACGAAATATATGGGTTTTTATTAGTGAACTTATGTTTACTTATACATTATTAAAAAGCTACATAACCGTTTATAAAAAATTGTTTTCTGTTTTTTGTCTATTCGTAATATGTACTTACTTTTCAAAACAGCTGAACCTATTTTGACAGAACTTTCACAGGGTGATAAAGAACTTTATACAAAGTGATGTGGTCTTTCTACGCATACGCAATAGCGGTCAACTGCTTGTTTTAAAATAGAACAGATAAAAAAACTATTGCCTTGTTAACGCGGTTTATAGAGTCTACAATATGACATAATATCTTTACCAACTTTGCGCCTATCTATCTTGCATTGTCTTTTACCACATCGCACTTACATTATATAAAAGTAGGTACATATAATTTGGCAGCCTCCCTGGCATGGCGCAGGGGTAAGTCTTATTAGTGGAAGGTCCTCTACTTGATTCTCGGCAGACCAATTTGGTAAATTCAATTTAATAATTTCAAAATTGTCTCTAGTCTAGTATGCCTTACTTCCAAGTCATTTAGCGTTTAAGGGTACGGATTTTGCTGTACCTCTTTCAGGATATCTCGCATCCATCTTAGACTGCATCGTCACTTAACATCAGATGAGATCGCAGTCAAGGACTAACTTGTAGATGAATAAAAAATAAATTATAGATATGAGTAATAATCAAAATTCGCCTAAATAATAACATAATATTAAAAAATATATGTTTTTATACAGTTTAAAATATAGGTGGACGGATAACCGGTACACTTCAGATTCTCTATTTTAAATTTCGTCCAAAAATTATAATAATCGACAATACTATCTTAACTTATAAATATATCAAAGTTCCAAGGAGAAACACATAAAATATAAGGTAATTCTTTTGTCAAACAAGTTTAATTATTTATATTTTTACTAAATCTATTTATTTTCAAATAATAGCTTGGTGGTCGAAACTTAGAATATTTATTCAGTGCAAATTTAGATATCGTCCACGCGTGATTTTGAAGACCCATAGTTTTATATACAATGATGCCCACGGCTTCGCCCGTGTGTATTTAGGTTTGTAAAAATCTCGTGGGAACTTTGATTTTCCAGAACAAAAGTAGCCTATCTGTAGTAAGTAGTAACCCGTTCACAAAACGGAAAAATTCCGTGGGATCCTTACGATTTCGGAATGCAATTCCTTACAGCATCAGGGTTGAGGAGTTGGACATGTACCTACTCGAGTTCATTCAACAATAAAGTCTTTAATTGGTACCCCCAATATCAATTTAAATAACCGAAAGTTTCTAAAACCCATTAGTTTTGGGGATTAGGTCCCCTACAGCATCAGGATTGAGGAGTTGGAATCCAAATTTTTTATAGAACGGGGTCGCAATGTTTTTCTACCGATTAAAAAAAAAATTACGCAAATCGGTTCGGAAATCTCGGAGATATCGGTGTACATAGGTAGAAAAACACAACTCCTCCTTTTTTGAAAGTCGGTTAAAAAAGTAGCCTATGTTACTCCCTGGTTAATTCTCTACTTGTATGTGAAGGTCCCGTCAAAATCGGTTCAGCCGTTCCGAAGATTAGCCCGTTCAAACAGACAGACAGACAGACAGACAGACAGACAGACAGACAGACAGACAAAAATTTTAAAAACGTGTGATTCGGTTATAGTATCGTTCAAATAACCATATGAGCTTAATATGAGGTAGTTATTTCGATATTACAGACAGACACTTCAATTTTATTTATTAGTATAGATAGATGATGCCCACGGCTTCGCCCGTGTGGATTTAGGTTTTTAAAAATCCCGTGGGAACTTTTGATTTTCCAGAATAAAAAGTAGCTTATCTGTAGAAACCCGTCCCCAAAACGGAAAAATCCCGTGGGATCCCCACGATTTCAGAATACAATTCCTTACAGCATCAGGGTTGAGGAGTTGGATATGTACCTACTCGAGTTCATTCAACGATAAAGTCTTTAATTGGTACCCCCAATATCAATTTAAATAACCGAAAGTTTCTAAAACCCATTAGTTTTGGGGATTAGGTCCCCTACAGCATCAGGATTGAGGAGTTGGAATCCAAATTTTTTTATAAAACAGGGTCGCAATGTTTCTCTATCGATTAAAAAAAAAATTACGCAAATCGGTTCAGAAATCTCGGAGATATCGGTGTACATAGGTAGAAAAACACAACTCCTCCTTTTTTGAAAGTCGGTTAAAAAAGTAGCCTATGTTACTCCCTGGTTAATTCTCTACTTGTATGTGAAGGTCCCGTCAAAATCGGTTCAGCCGTTCCGAAGATTAGCCCGTTCAAACAGACAGACAGACAGACAGACAGACAGACAGACAGACAGACAGACAGACAGACAGACAAAAATTTTAAAAACGTGTGATTCGGTTATGGTAGCGTTCAAATAACCATATGAGCTTAATATGAGGTAGTTATTTCGATATTACAGACAGACACTTCAATTTTATTTATTAGTATAGATGAGAAAAAAGTGGACGAAGACTAGTCACTAACTAGTGTATGTGTATAGGATTCGAATTAATAAACTTAATTCCAATTTTGTGTACACCTCGATTGATAGCAAGACTACCTAAAATTAAGACGCTAAACCTGTGTTTGACCGCCCGGACGATAACAGGTTTTCTTAAGAAAATAGTGAACTAGTTGTCGTCCACCCCTTTTATTTGTATTCTAATGTAATAAAAAGTAAAAAAACACGTTCACTGTATTTTATGAAACATAAGTAAGTGCTACAAAGAAGAATCAAACTAAATCTAGTAAAATGATTAGTAACTTCCCGTTATAGTTGAAGCATGCCACTATTTTTTTTGCTCCACACGGCTCATTTTCATTCCTTAATTGCATACTCAAAATTCGATCGCTTTGTTTTCAAAGAAACTTAAGTAAAATAGACTTTTTTCTTTCTCTGTGTCTTGATAAGACATTCAAGTTGGCATAGAGATGCATTATTTTTATGTAAGTCTTATAATGTTTCTATTTTTAAGCGTTTCTTAAGAGTGATCCGCTCGGTGGACGATAACAGGTGCGTGTCCGGAAACCGGTGTTCCTACCCTATTTGGCCAGTCATTTGGCACATTTTGATTAAGTAATAAAAATACGTCACGATCTGTGGGAAAGTTTTGTGGCGTGTAAACAAGGTGTAAATATTTACTCTATTTTGACGATTTCGACAGCCACTACTTGAACGGTAACACGGTGACTTATCTCTTTTGCTCTGCCGCTTGTTGACTTATGATTATCGAGAAAACTTTATAAGGCGTAGGTAGGTGGTACTGTAGGTAACTATCTACATAATAAGGAAACGAAAAATATACTTAATTATTTAATCCGAGCCTATTTTTATATTAAGTACCTACGGGTGTATATAAAGGGTGTATTCAGACATGTTTTCCAAAACGCGTCCCACGGATTCAGTACATGATTCTAGGTTCCCCAGTGGTGAAATTTTTCGTCGAATTTTCCATGAAATTTCCGATATTTTTTACCTCTGTTTTAACTGAATACTGTATAAAATCCTTATTACTATCTGTCTCAACGCAATTATAAATGAAAAAGTAATTATTTCATTATTTTCACTTAAAACGGTAATGTTATCAAATTTAAGATTTTCGTCGAACAGCTGATTGCTAGTGAACTAGTGTGAATACAGGTCGTTAGCCTACATTCGTACTGGCCTTGAATTTATAATGAGGCTCGCGGCACAGTCAAAAGAAGTGCCGGGCGCGCGACGTCAAGGCCACGCTTTAACTCATAAAAGTCTCATATTGTGAATTTTGCGCGGAGCGTTGCGTGCGTTGTGATCGCGTTGTATGCAATACATTGCGCGCTCAAAAATGGCAATATTTGAAACCAATCATTTCTGACATAAATGAATTCAGTATTTTCACATAACACATTAAATGCAACCTTACCTCAAAGTTTTCATTAAGATGTCATTTACACCCTGTATATCTCCTCTCAACAGAGAAAATACTAGGTAAAATATTATTTTGCAAATACTGTAGTTTCGTTTTTTCACGTTTCCAAACGTAGTGCAAGAGACGCAAGGAGCATATATTTTATTATTTAGTACCTACTTAAAGGGAAGTCAGCAACATGAGTGTAGATATTATTAACACTGTGATACAGTATGGATAAGTAACAAGTAGATACTTACCTATTTTACATTCGATTTCATTCGATTCCTTTTTCATTCGATTACATTGCACATTAGAGCATAGTTTTAAGTTCAGTACCTATGTACGAATAATAACAGGCTCTCAAAAAAGCAGATAAAAATAGTGATCACTGTTATCATAAATCGTGATTGTCGATCGCTGTAGTGCTAACGACGGGTGATAGGCGTTATCGTTTGTCGGCGTCACATCTGGCTCTGTGGCAGGAATGACGATGTTTCCTATAACACATTCGGTACAAGTGGGTACTCATTACTAGTGCATCATTTTTATCTTGATAGCTTATGCACAGAATTGAGAGCCTAGAAGTAGATAGGTACCTACCTACTTACCTAAAGCTTCATTTTTTTTTTATTTAACTACAAGTTAGACCTTGACTGCAATCGCACAGTGATGATACAGTCTAAGATGGAATGAGGCTGATTTGGAAGAGGTATGCATACCCCTGAACGGTTTCTACCCGGCATCGTACTGGAACGCTAAATCGCTTGGCGGCACGGCTTTGCCGGTTGGGTGGTTACCAGCCACGGCTAAAGCCTCCCACGGGAGTCCCACCAGACAAAATGAGATTAATAAGAATATTAATCTATACTAATAAATAAAATTGAAGTGTCTGTCTGTAATATCGAAATAACTACCTCATATTAAGCTCATATGGTTATTTGAACGCTACCATAACCGAATCACACGTTTTTAAAATTTTTGTCTGTCTGTCTGTCTGTCTGTCTGTCTGTCTGTCTGTCTGTCTGTCTGTCTGTTTGAACGGGCTAATCTTCGGAACGGCTGAACCGATTTTGACGGGACTTTCACATACAAGTAGAGAATTAACCAGGGAGTAACATAGGCTACTTTTTTAACCGACTTTCAAAAAAGGAGGAGTTGTGTTTTTCTATCTATGTACACCGATATCTCCGAGATTTCTGAACCGATTTGCGTAATTTTTTTTTTAATCGGTAGAGAAACATTGCGACCCTGTTCTATAAAAAATTTGGATTCCAACTCCTCAATCCTGATGCTGTAGGGGACCTAATCCCCAAAACTAATGGGTTTTAGAAACTTTCGGTTATTTAAATTGATATTGGGGGTACCAATTAAAGACTTTATCGTTGAATGAACTCGAGTAGGTATATATCCAACTCCTCAACCCTGATGCTGTAAGGAATTGTATTCCGAAATCGTGGGGATCCCACGGGATTTTTCCGTTTTGGGGACGGGTTTCTACAGATAAGCTACTTTTTGTTCTGGAAAATCAAAATGAAAATTTCAGAAAATCCCACGGGATTTTTAAAAACCTAAATCCACACGGGCGAAGCCGTGGGCATCATCTAGTAAAATAATAAGATTAATAATAAAATTCATAGTGTACTAACCTAACCCTAGATATACCTACTGACGATAATGATCTCGCCTGGTAGAAAATGATAAATATGATGAGTTTGAGTTAGTAATGTCGACTGCTGATCACGTGGTCCAGGATTCAATCCAAAGATAGTCAAGTATTGGGTTTTCCTGTCAAGAAATTCTCAGTGCCAGCCAGGAGTTGGTAGTTGGCGGAGTGTCACCCTCGTGCTTCGGAGAGCACGTTAAGTCGGTCCCGGGTATTATCACTATCGTGTGACAATAGTCGTTAAAGCCCGCCAATCCGCATTGGAGCAGCGTGGCGTGTTTAAGCTCTATAACCCTCTTTCTTTTTAGAGAGCCTATGCCCACCAGTGGGACGTTATAAGGACTGTAGGTAAGTGGTGGCGGTGTTGGATGCAGTGGAAAGCGAGTCAAGCTGGCTGGATTTATTAAACCCACTACATCTACGCGGCGACGTGTACCAGTACCCTTAGTCTAAATCGGAGCACTCGAAAACGAACTCGAAAACTATTGATCGATTTCAGAGTAAAATAGACCTAAAATGGCGTGTCTGCAGGTTTGAGTTCGCCAATACATTCAGCATTGTTCGAATGCTGAATGTATTGGCGAACTCAAACCTTAATACAAGCCATTTTAGGTCTATTTTACTCTGAAATCGATCAATAGTTTTCGAGTTCGTTTTCGAGTGCTCCGATTTAGACTAAGCACACAGAACGCAAAATCGTTTTGTACGTTTATCGTAATAGTATACCTACGTGCCACCAAATGATTTCAACTAGGTAGGTACATTAATATCGACGCAAGAAAACGGATTTGCTGTAAGTAGCCAAAACCCAACTTTTCAGCGAGCCAAAAAACAATTTTTAAATTAGAAAAAAATTAAGTACCTACCTATAACTTCTTAATGATCAGTGACGGAAAAAATGATTTTTTGTACACAGTTTTACTAAAGTAATATTCACTAATAGCAATCAAAATATTTTTCCTAAAATTATAAGAAATAGGTTTTTGGTTACTTACAGCAATTGGCTTTTCATTTACAGACATGAAGAATGGCGTACCTAAGCAGAGGCGGCGGAAGGCGTGGGCGACGTGGGCCCAGGCCCACGGCCTCGCGCTTCGGAGGGCCTCGCACCCCGGAGATTTATGCATTAAACTTAAAAGCCATGAACGCGTTGTGCGGGCCGAGGGCCTCGCAAAATATATCTTGCCCACATAAAATTTAGGTCTTGCCCCGCCACTGTACCTAAGTATTTATTATTTGTATGGAAATTGCTCAGTTCCATGTTTTACGAATTACGGACGTAAATAATGATTCAGATTGCACTTTTGCTGTAAGTAGAAAAAGACTAAAGACTTTTTTCGGAGACTTACCTACAACAATTTGAACGTATAAATTTTTTGAAAATGTTACTTTTTTTTTCACTACAGCAATATGAGACCCAGACCATTCGACGCAGAAAAAAAAAACTGATTCTAACTATGTTTTCAGTCTACTTACGGCATTTTTGCTACTTACAGCAAATACGTTTTCTAGCGTCGATATTATATTTTTATGTATTTTGTACCTATTAGGTATGAAAAGCTGTAGCGAAAGATGGCTGGCGGCTACCAAAAACTCATTCACCGGTACAAAATCGAGTTAAACCACCCCACAGCAACTCGCTTGCCAAATGAACTGATCTACATTTGTTTTAAATGTATAATATTCTAAAATGTGTCATATTACAGTTGAATAGGGTATAATTTCGAATGACTATTTTTATAGTGGAAGGGAAAATTAGACATCAAATAAATTTCAACCTATATGTAATAGAAGTAAGGTTCATATTCAATTGAGATGAATTTTGACCTTAATAAACTAGGCAGAAAAGTTATCAACGGTTACCTTTGAAGTGGCGCTTCTGCATGCAAATTTCAGGGGTGGCGGGTAGGAGGAAATTGTCAATTTGCCGAGCGGCGGTACGGAAAATTGTTCTGAAGTAGGTAGGAAGGTATTAGGTAGATACGCCGTACGAGCTATTTTATATTGCGCACTTTTTTGGTACCTACCTACTTACATTATTTTTGTATTATTATTATTATTGTTATTTAGTAAGAAAAGATACATTGGTGACGCAAACCAAATACTTAAGTAGTAAGTAGGTACTTCTTTTTAAAGCCTCACCAGAAAAATAAAAACCTAAGTAGGTACACTACCTAATACCTATGTAGAGTATGTACCTACCTGGTTATTGCGGAAAACCAAAAAACAGCAAAAAAACTAATTTCTTCTATCAGGCAACCTTAATTAAGTAGGTATTTCTATTTTTCATCTGCCTCTCTGATGATGACACACTGACCATTAAATAACATCATTAAGTGCCTGTTTCACCACCTTCTGATATGTATTAGATAGCTATCTACAACTTTTGTCTTTGTCACTTGACATAAAGTAAGAAAGTGACAAAACTTACGTTTAGGCTATCCAACACTTATCAGTAGGTGGTGAAACAGGCCGTAAATATTATTATTATTACTTAACTTACAAAATCGAAAAAAGCGAAAGTGGCTCTCTTGGCAACTTGGTGGTTTTTTATTTTTCTGTTCAATTATAATAATAAAAATGTTATCTATTTACTCGTGTGCTTTAGCTATGAATAACGATAAATTCATACCTGATATTAATTTAAAAATATTAACGGCCTGTTTCACCACCTTCTGATAAGTTTTGGATAGCCTAAACGTAAGTTTTGTCACTTTCTTACTTTATGTCAAGTGACAAAGACAAAAGTTGTAGATAGCTATCTAATACATATCAGAAGGTGGTGAAACAGGCACTAAATGTCTGAATAAGACACATTTTATTAAAGACTGGTAAACAAGTTCGAAAACATGAAAAATAGAGATAAAGGTCGTAAAAATATGAGCGATAGCTCATTCGATTCGGAATCACCTCTAGAAAAATGTTTTTGAAGGATTTTGGTGCAGGTAAAAAATTTTATTATAGGTTTTCGGAAATGTTCATAAAACTTTTTCAAATAGGACTTTTTGTTGTTTTGTTTTCAGAGCCCTCTATATTCATGTCTGCATAACGCTTAGCGACAGGCTTGGGACCACAGACGTATAAAGGGAAGCTTGGGACCATCGACAAGTTTATCGACTTTGTCAGTAGTTTACTATATTTCCAACAGATGACGCTTTTAAGCTAGAAAAACTATGAAAATAATTTCATATTCATAAATATTATTTTCAACACACTTGCTCATAAAGTAGCTCTACGTTCACCGCAATTAGGCAGATAATTACACCTATTATTCAAACTGTGACTTTTGTTTTACTATTATTCACAAGTGAATTATAGAGTTTTATTTTTAATTTATTGGTTGAGTTGGTTCCTTTGTTCTTAAAAAAGTTTCGATACAAAAAAGGTCGTACCTATTCAATAGTACAAATAAATTAATATACCTTTTGCTTGCTCATTTCATGCAACTTCGTATTTAAATAGATAATTTCAACTTGTACGTGTTTAATAAATAAAACTTTCACTCAAATATAACTTTTGTTTTTTCTGTAATAAAGAAAACTTGAAATTCCCCATTTTGTACGTGGCTAAAACGCTATCCGCGAAAAGCCAAATAAAACAAACCTCATTCTATAAGTCTATGGCCGATTGCCATTTTAAGAAGCGCGCGCATATATGAAAACTGATTAATTTTTCCCGCCATTGCAAAATGCCATAGAAAACAAACCTCATTCTATATAGTCTATGGCCGATCGCACTTATATGTGTGCGCGCATAGGAAAACTGATTAATTTTTCCCGCCATTGTGAGAAAATTTTCATAACTCGTTTTCACTGTTGAAATTACAGTTATTTATTAATTAAAATTAAAATATCTACAAGTACTAATTATGAAGAAAATGATTTATGTTGTACACCGCCCGATATATGTGAAGCCCTTAAAGTTATGGAAAGTTTACTACCTGAAATATCCAAGGAAAAATATCTATTTTAGTGTTATTTTCTTCGCAAGTGTGTTGAAAAACGTCGTATGATACACGTGTGTATTGATGATTACCGTCCTCGGCTATCTTATGACCCTCACCTGACGGCTCGGGTCTCAATATCGCCTCAGCGGTAATCACCAACATTACACACTTATACCATAATGTACTATTATGTCTATTTCACTTTTTCAAAAATATTTGATAAGTAATTCAACTAAAGGTAAATTAAGTTTATCAAGCCATTGTATCGATTTAAGTGAAGCGCCATCTATACGTACACTGCAAAACTACGTATTGAAAGGCCGTCGAATCGATTTTTGACTTAGCGTTTGTATCACCTACAAGATGGCGCTAGATGTTTACCACATGTGCTCGAATCGAATAAATTAAATGTTGCGAATGCGGGGAAGCTGGAAGCTCTCGTTTTGTTTTGTTGGTACGGTCCTTTAGGTACTATCTCTTCCGTGGGTACTAGTTATTATTCTGTGGTACGGTTGGTTGATACGGTTCCATCTCCTCAAGGGCAGTAATCTTTTCTACTCGTAAAGTTAAACCCAACTCTTCACCCCGTATGAGTAGGATAACTAGATAGGTACTTATTATTTATTATCTACTTACCTAACTAACTATCTACTAATTTGACTGTATCAAAGGTCATGGACATGACATCACTATGTCCTCCACAATGTCCGACGAAGTTCCGGGGCAAAATGGCAGCGAGGAGTTTACGGCATTCGGTTCGGTAATGAAACCCGGTCGCCGCCGCGCAAACACATAAACTTACACCAGAATTGGGAATTGGGGATGATCATGCCCGGACACCGAATTAGTTGGTTCACCCTTACTATAAGCTGATTGTTTAGATTATTTATCTCTTCTCCAATAGATACCTACCCCAGTAATTTCAATCCCAAATGAAAGTAAGTAGGTATAGGTACAGTCTAGATTAGCAATTGCAATCTGCATTGCAATTGTCCTGAGAAATTTACAACAACAAATTATTTACCTATCCTAGAAATCCGACTAATTAAATCCTTAACGGAATGAAATGAATATTTGGACTAGTAGATTCATCTTCATCATTATTAATAGATTAATGGCCCTACTTTTATTTTATATTTATAGCACTTTTAGGTACTAATAGATTTAGTATCGTCGTCGTCATCCAGCGATAGACGTCCATTGCTGGACATACTTACTTAGGTCTATTGTAGGGACTTCCATACCCCGCGATCTACCGTGGGTACCGCTTGTTTCCAGCGGTGGACTGACGACTCTTCTGATGTCGTCAGTCCACCTAGTGAGGGGTCTGCCAACACTGCTTTTTCCGGTGCGAGGTCGCCATTCCAGCACATTGGGACCCCAACGTCTATCGGTTCATCGAATTATGTACCCCACCCATTGCCACTTCAGTTTTGCAACCCCTTGAGCAATCATGTCGGTACTACTTAACTCTAATTCTTCTACGGATCTCCTCATTTCTGATTTGATCGCGTAGAACAACTCCGAGCAGCTCTCTCCATCGCTCTCTGAATGACTCCGAGGTTTCTTATGAGGCCTATAATCAGCGACCATGTCTCGGAGGCCGGAGCCGTATGTCATCACTGGCAACACGTACTTACTGACGAACAAGTATTTAAATTAAAAATTTAAAAAACCCCCTACATTCGCCATTTTGTGGTGGTGGCCATCTTGGATTTACATAGTGCTATTTTACTAGTCAAGCCCTTTCATTTAATACCCATATTGAGGGAGTTGTGAAAAATATGTAATCCGCCATTTTGTGGCGGCGGCCATCTTGGATTTACATAGTGCTATTTTACTAGTCAAGCCCTTTCATTTGATACCCATACCTATTGAGGGAGTTGTAAAAAAATATGTAATTCGCCATTTTGTAGCGGCGGCCATCTTGGATCGATTTTCATCAAACAATAATTAATAGCTATACTAACAACACTTTCGACTAATTCACCTTTCAAACAAAAAAAAAAACCGCATTCAAATCGGTCTACCCGTTTGAGCGCTACAGGGGAACAGACAGACACACACACAGACATGTCAAACTTATAACACCCCGTCGTTTTTGCGTCGGGGGTTAAAAGTACTTAATATAATCTGCAATACAAACATTTTCAACACTCGCAATTAATCCGGAAACCAATTCCATCCGTAACATAATTTTAGATTCCCCGACACACTGATTTAGAGGGTGATGCTACTTAATCAGTTTCATTAGACGCGTTAATGGCCGGGCACACACGCCGGACGCTGTGTTTATACAGTGTGTTGCGGATTGGGTGAAAATCAATACCTCGGTAATTACCGCCCCGGATCTATCATGATTGAGTTGATTTTCGGACGGGTGTAATAGGTTATATTGGAACCTACCTATCGTTCGTATTGATTTCATTGTCGAGTGTAAAATTAGGAACATAAAACAAAAAAAATATATAACAATTTAAATCAATACTTATGTACCTATTTTGATGCTAAGTAAGGTAAGGTACCTACTTTGCTTATTTCTCGTATTTGAAAACTTATTTTTCACGGACACTTCTTCAATTAGATTTTGTATTGGACTGTATATCTTGTAGGTTAGGCCGCTATCCCACTGGCCAAGGGCGGATCCAGCTTTGGTGCCAGGGGGGGGTCACATAGAAAGATAAAAAGTTATAATTTAATTTTATAATCATAGATGATAGATACAAGTAAAAAGTAGGTATTTTATTAATGTACTACTGTTGCCCGCGACTTCGTCCGCGGTATTATATTTTTCAAAAGTCCCACGGGAACCCTTTGTTTTCCCGGAATAAAATAGTAGCCTGACAACTCTCCAGGTCCTGAACTAAAAAAATGCAACTGCATAAAATCACGTCAATCTGTAGTCATGTCCGATAATAATTAGTATCTACAGGATCTTTGTATTATTGTATTTAAGTTCATAAACTGATGTCGTAATATACATGTCATAATATACCCCCTTTGGGGTGGATTTACGTAAAATTTTTAGCTGAAGCCTACCTCCTAGAAAGAACCTAACTTTCAAATTTTAAGTTAATAATATAGGTATAGTCAACAAGTTCAAAAACGTGAAAAATAGAGATTAAGGTCCTAAAAATATGAGCGATAGCTCATTCGATTCGGAATCACCTCTAAAAAATGTTTTTGAAGTATTTTGGTGCAGGAAAAAAATTGCAATTGTTAATAACAAAATAAGATGAAAAAAAATCATATTTCGTTTTTTGTTAATAACTCGAAAAATATTTATATTTAAGCAATTATGAAAAAAGTTTATTAAAGAGGAGAAAATTTCCGATTTTTTATCGGAAATTTTCTCCTCTTTCTAAAAGTCTCAGCTTTTGAAACTCTATCTTCATTATTTATAATTTTAATTTGACGTTGAAAATACGTTTCCACGCGTCTGTTACGGCATGCGCGCGCGAGAGTTCAGCAATAAAAATATTTTTTTTATAACATAAAATGTGATTTTAAAAATTCGAAAAAATTCTAGTATCTTCTTAATACCGCCCCGAATCGAGCCCCGAAGAAAAAAGTTTATCACCATTTTTTAATAAGTAATTGAATTGTTAACTAACAAATTTTTTCCCAATCTCCGTTGGCATAAACAATGTGATGAAAGGTATAAATAATAATAATTGGCCTAAAAATTTTAAACTTCGTGGAGCCCTTCTGATATATATATATTTCATAAGATCCTGCGATAAATTTTCATAAAAGTTTATTAATTTGTTATGATTTTTTTTAAACTATTGAAAAATCATAATAATCATATAAATCTTATAGCTATAAAAAATCATAATTAACAAATTAATAAATTTTTATGAAAATTTATCGCAGGATCTTATGAAATATATATATATCAAAGGGCTCCACGAAGTTTCAAATTTTTAGGCCAATTATTTATACCTTTCATCACATTGTTTATGCCAACGGAGATTGGGAAAAAAATTGTTAGCTAACAATTGAATAATCTATAGCTGTGATAGCCTAGTGGTTAGGACGACCGACTTCTAATCGGAGGTCGTGGGTTCGATCCCGGGCACGCACCTCTAACTTTTCGGAGTTATGTGCGTTTTAAGTATTTAAATATCACTTGCTTTAACGGTGAAGGAAAACATCGTGAGGAAACCTGCATGCCTGAGAGTTCTCCATAACGTTCTCAAAGGCGTGTGAAGTCTGCCAATCCGCTTGGCCAGCGTGGTAGACTATGGCCAAAACCCTTCTCACTCTGAGAGGAGACCCGTGCTCTGTAGTGAGCCGGTAATGGGTTGATCATGATGATGATGATGAATTGAATAACTTATTGAAAAATAGTGATTAAACTTTTTTTTCTTCAGGGCACGATTCTTTCAAGTGTTAAGAAGAATTTTTTCAGTTTTTAAAATTACATTGTACGTTACAAAAAAAAAAAATATTTTTATTGCTGAATTCTCGCGCGCGCATGCTTTAACCGCCGCGCGGTAACCTATTTTCAACGTCAAATTAAAATTATAAATAACTAGAAAATGCCCGCGGCTTCGCCCGCGTGAATTTCGGTTTTAAACAAATCCCGAGGGAATCGTGGATTTCCGGTTCCCGTTCCCGCTCCCTTTTCCAACCTTTATACCTACTATCAATGAAGTTTACTATAGTAATCTACCTATAGCTGTAGCTATAGATTTCGGGGTTTTCAAAATCCCGTGGGAGCTGTGCATTTTTCCAGGATATAAAGTAGCCTATGTTTTAAGTCAGGGCATATTCTATCTCCATTCAAAATTTCAGCCAAATCAGTTCAGTAGTTACGGCGTGAAAGCGGAACAAACATACAAACAAACTCACTTTCCCATTTATAATATTAGTAAGGAAGTAAGGATGGAGATGGAGTTTCGGAAGTTGGGACTTTTTTATTGGAAATTTTTTCCTCTTTAACGGAATTTTTTTAAAGTGCTTAAATATAAATATTTTTCGAGTTATTAACAAAAAAATAAATATCATTTTTTTTTTCATCTTGTTTTGTTAATAACAACTGCAATTTTTAACCTGCACCAAAATCCTTCAAAAACATTTTTCTAGAGGTGATTCAAAATCGAATGAGCAATCGCTCATATTTTTAAGTCCTTTATCTCTATATTTCACGTTTTTGAACTTGTTGACTAGACTATATTATTAACTTACTACTACTGTACAAACATCCATCCCCTATTTTACCAACCTTAATTTAAGTAGGTTTTTATTATTTAAAACTAATAACTTAAGTACATGCCGATTTCAGTATCTGTAACTTCAAAAACATACAACTTTCATGTTACCCATTTTACCCCATACAGGAGGAAATATATATATATATATATATATATATATATATATATATATAATATATATTATAGAATAGAATAGAATAGAAAAGTTTTTTATTCAAATAAACTTTTACAAGTGCTTTTGAATAGTCAGATGAATCTACCACTGGTTCGGAATGCCGTTCCAACCGAGAAGAACCAGCAAGAAACTCGGCGGTTGCTCTTTTCCAAATTTACAATATCAATATAACAATTTTATGGTAAGTACATGATTGAATTGCCGTCTCACGCATTGCTGGAACGAGTCAAATCCACGCCTTTTTATCATTTATATAAGTAATCATAATTTTATTCAGATAAACTTTCGGAAGCGTTTACGAATCGACAAATGAATCTACCACAGGTTCGGAATGGTGCTTACAATTCTACACATGTGAAGAAGGGCAGACAAAAGTAGCCCCATTTCCGACGGTGGCACCCGTT
The DNA here is from genome assembly GCA_920104075.1 of Melanargia galathea. Classification (NCBI taxonomy): domain Eukaryota; kingdom Metazoa; phylum Arthropoda; class Insecta; order Lepidoptera; family Nymphalidae; genus Melanargia; species Melanargia galathea. The sequence goes on from OV049876.1 coordinate 12,967,125, forward strand.
CACGAGCATGACGCATGATCCAGCCATTGCTTCGCTCAACCATATTCGAGGGAACGTAACAACCTAATAACCTAACAACCTAATAACGTAACATTATATATTATATATATATATATATATATATATATATTTTGTAAAATATTTTCTAGGCTGATATTATATCTACGATCTAGAAAGAACCTATCTTCCAAATTTCAAGTTAATAATAACAATAATTATTTCACATAAAAACTTTCATCCCCTATTTTACCACCCTAAAGGGGAGATTTTCAAAAATACAGGTTTTTATTATTAAAAATTTATAATCTAAATGCCTATTTTCTTATATGTAACTGTCGAAAACATAGAACTTTCATATGACCTTCCTACTCCCATTTTATCCCCTTAAGGAAGGATTTTAGGGATATTAAACAGCCTATAACCTTCCCTAAAAATTGTACTACGAAATGCGAATTTCTCAAATCCGACAAGTACGTCCAGAGATTAGCGCGTTCAAACAAATAAACAAAGAAACTCTTCCGCTTTATTATAATTATCAAGTATAGATGTAAGTAATTACTGTACATAAAAATACCTATATTTGAATAACAAACGCGTTATCACTTCATCTACTTCAATGGGTAAGTTTTTAAGGATGTGGAGAAGTACCAGTCCGGTTAGACGTTCTTCAATCATTGAAGCTCTTAGCCACGATTAGATTCTCATACAAAGTATTATATTAAATTGATTAAATATTGAAGGAACTTACACTAAATCTATGTATATTGTGACAAAAATATATAAAAACATTATGTTTAACAATTTTTATTAGTGGTCCACCTAGGTCCTGGACACAGTCCAGGGGGGGGTCATGACCCCCATGACCCCCCCCCTGGATCCGCCCCTGCCACTGGCGTTTTGCGAGCGTTGGCGTTTCTCCAACGTCTGCGCAGCGACAACGTCGCGTTGACGCGACGTCAACGTTGAGAGTGTCCAATAGTAGAGGAGCCCAAGAGGCAATTTTCGGATTTACTCTACCCTCTACCATATATAAGTACCCTCTACCATATAATTCGCTGCTTATAAACTAAAGGTCTACATCTCAAAATTTAACTTTTTTCAGGAGAGCCGATTGAAAATTTTCATGTCGTTTTTTTGCTTTTTTGGCCCTCTAACTTACAATGATTCATTTTATATCAACCGATGCGTAAATTAATTCTCTATCACTTGTTTATTTCCATTTTGGCGTATCTGTAACCTAAAGAAAACTATCAGCATATAAGTCCCTTTTGTTTATAAATTTTTCATGAAAATAAATTAATATTATGAATAAAAGGCCGCAAGTCAGAAAAAATTTAGTGTTTTATGAAAATATTTAATCACAACCTTGTTGGAATGAGACAAACTTATATCTTAAAAAAAGAAAATAAAAAATTTCACACACCAAATTACAAAAAAATATAACTTAATAGCTTTTTACCACAATAATAGTGTTTTGGCATCATATAAAATAAAAAATAAACAAAAATAAATACTTCTAAAACCTTATCAGGCACAATAATTATCATCACTAATTATTGGTAACTTAACAATCATAGTTTCAGCCATTTTAAGGGTTCCATACCAAAATGGTTAAAATGTAACCCTTATGATGAGACTTTCTCCGTCCGTCTGTCCGTCAGTTACAGTTGATTATTTCAGTAACTATTCAAGCTATCGATATGAAATTTGGCATAGTTGTATATAATAGTAGCCCAACATCATTGAAATAAAAAAAATTTAAAATTCTTCTTAGTTTAATTAAAAAAAGGGGCAAAATCGGGGGTTTGAAATTTTAAAGTAAGATATTTATACCGAGTGGGATATCATATGAAAGGAATTTACTTGTACATTCTAAAACAGATTTTTATTTATTTTAATAAAAGATAGTTTTTGAATAATTGTGCAAAATGTCGAAAAAAATACCACAATTCAAATAAAAAAATACACACACAATTCCGCGATGTGGCCCTTTAGCTAAAAAGTGATATGCGTTTGCGCCGACTGTCGAGATGCAACTAAAAAGATGGCCGTTTTGCTCTGAACGCGCCGCCGATTCTCTTTTTAGGGTTCCGTAGTAAACAAGGAACCCTTATAGTTTCGCCATATCCGTCCGTCTGTCTGTCTGTCTGTCTGTCTGTCTGTCTGTCTGTCTGTCTGTCCGTCCTCGCTTAATCTCAGAGACTATTAGTGTTAGAAATCTGTAATTTGGCATGGGTATAAATATTAATCACGCCGACAAAGTGGTGAAATAAAATTTTGATAAATATTTTTTTTTAGGGTAGCTCCCCTACATGTAAAGTGGGGATGAATATTTTTTTCTCGTCTACCCCATAGTGTGGGGTATCGTTGAATAGGTCTTTTAAAAATACTGTGGGTGTGGGAACATGATTTTTCGATTTCTAGATCCGTTTGTAAAATATAATGTTTTAAAGTGCTAATTTTTATTAGAGTCAAGTGCCCCCCTTCTATCAGCCAAATGGCAGTATATAGGAACTTGAAAAAATTCACAGCAGTAGAATATATAATCAATTTTAAAGGAAAACTATCACGGCTAAGTAGGGTTCACAGGTTAAGGAGTTATATCTGTTTTTCGAGGATTGTGACTACGGAACCCTACACTGCGCGTGGCCCGCCACGCACTTGGCCGGTTTTATTGAACAGAATCTAGGTACATTGATCTAAGCCTTAGATCAATGTGACCAATCACCTTAGATTATAAGGTGATTGGTCACTTTGACAGTAGAACGCAGAACTTTGAACTTAGAACTCTGTGGGATGGACGTTGAAGTTTTTGTTTGTTCCTATACTTACAACAGGATCATCCAAGATTATCGTTGCTAAATAAATAAATAAATAAGTAGATAAGTTATTATGTAAAATTAAATAGGTACCATCTAAGTAAAACGTCCACCCCTCCGATCAAAATCAGCGTTAACGCTGTCGGGGGGTCCTCCCTTATCTTTGACCCCTACCCTCTCATTTCACCCCCTGGGAGGGGCGTGGTCGCAGCGGGAGACGCGCATGCTCTGTAATCAAAGATGGCCCGAGATTTGTGAAGATAAGATAAAAAAGTAGTTTAGTAATGGGTGTTAACCTTCATGTTGAATTATTTTTATCTCTTATCATATTTTGATAGCAGTTGTAAGCTTGCAGCTATTTGTTAATCCTACACCTATAAATCCCCTTTCTTTTAACAAAATATTTGAAAGTAGCACCAAAAATACTGTAAGTATTGCACACTAAATGTGAATAAAATATAAGCAAACTAACTTTTGACCGCGGTTTTGCTCACACGTGTTTGATTTTAGCCCCTCAGGCGTTGAATTTTCAAAAATCCTTTCTTAGCGGATGCCTACGTCATAATTAGCTATCTGTATGCCAAATAGCAAAGTGCGCACTTTAATATTTAAATAATTAGGTTAGTTGAAATTTAGGTTAGTTTATCTTAAAACTTTTATACCTACTATCACTTTATTATTTACTAACTATTACTTGTAATACTTACTTACTACTTTGCAAGAAATAAAAGGCTTTTTATTTTTATTTATTACTAGCTTTTGCCCGCGGCTTCGCCCGCGTGAATTTCGATTTTTCACAAATCCTGAGGGATAAGTAGATTTCTGGTCCACCCGCCCCCCGCCGAGCGGCGGCGTACCGCGGTCACACGAGTAGTGCCGCGGTACCGCGTACGGCGGGCGCAGGGCGCAGGGGCGCGCGGCGCGGCGCGGCGCGGGGAGTACCGTGCAGCGCGAGCGTCGGCTGTCGCGCGCAGCGAAAATACCTATCCGGGCGTTTTTTAACATAGGTACTTACCGATTTCAACAACTCCTTTTTTGAAAGTCGGTTAAAAAAGTAGCCTATGTTACTCCTTGGTTAATCCTCTACTTGGCTGTGAAAGTCCCGTCAAAATCGGTTCAGCCGTTCCGAAGATTAGCCCGTTCAAACAGACAGACAGACAGACAAAAATTTTAAAAACGTGTGATTCAGTTATGGTATCGTTCAAATAACCATATGAGCTTAATATGTGGTAGTTATTTCGAAATTACAGACAGACACTTCAATTTTATTTATTAGTATAGATGCCAAATAGCCCGATCCGTCCAGTGGTTTGAGCTTATAGATCAGTCAGTCAGTTTAAGTCTGTTTATTTAAGTATATTGTATAAGTATCTTCATTTAAAATTAAATAGCGAGACAAGACCGTGAAGTGTGAAAATTGCTACAAGACTTATGTTTTTTTAATATCATATTGCAATAGGATTACGCATGACGACAATTATATGCCCAATCGAAAGCAATGGTCTAAGTTGTTCAAACTTAGACCATTGCTTTCGATTGCGCTTGCCTAGAAAATGCCTATTCACTTGTTCAGTAGAAGTTGGGACGACGTTCTATAACTTGAAACAAAGCAAAAGAACCTAGTCAAGAAGTATCTAGGCTAAGCTAAAAACTATCGACTCTACAACTTGTTCGCCTTACCGTCTCGGTTGACAAAAAAAAATTAACTTTCTTTGTGAGCGTCACGCGACATAGTGACTTACCGGGCGTTTGTTTTTTTAGGCTGCCTCGTGCTCGATAAAATATTTTTTGTCGCGGTAGCGGGAGAGGGTTGTGAATATGTCGATAAAAGTTAAGAATATCGATAGTAGAGTTTTCTACGTTTTTTGGAAGACTGAAGTAATAGGGTAGGTAAGTAGGTAAGAATATTACGATTATGTTTTTTAAATTGAAATTCAAAATTATTTATTTCAAACAGGCTAATAAGTCAAGACTCTGTCACTCGGAAAACTGATAATAATATTTTGGAATTAATTGTTTCGTCCTTTCAGGTGCATTTTATTATTGTCAGCCACTAAGACCTTACTTATGTTTTTAAGGTTCTGTTTCCTACATATTAATTGTTTTTATAATGGTATATTTTCTTCTTCCTTTACTTATTTTGGTTTCAAGTGCTTCATTGTACCGTAGGTATGCCTATATACATAATATATTAGCCGGTGGCTTTCAGGGCTCCAGAGTGAGAAACTTCTTCACAATGCGTGTTGTCTTACCTTATGTATCCTGCCTTTGATCCAAGCAAAAATCTCTTAAGGTTCTGATCGAAAGTTTTTGCTTTAAGACCATTGACGGAAACGCCAATCGAAACAATGACTGTAGAGCTAACACTCCATATGGCGGCAATCTCGTGGGCAAGGTTTAAATATTTTGTTAATTTTACAGGCAGTTTGTAATTTTTTGTATTGTAATATTATAATAGGAATTTAAATTAAATGAAACAAATATAATAATACATATTATATTACCTAATATATTGCAATAGAGACTACTACTACTAATTAAAAATAAGATAAAGGAATTCTATCGACATATTTTCTTCAGACATTTTATCTTCGCCACACTATCACAGTCTTTTTCTTTTTACGGTAGATGATATGCCATTGTTTGCTGAAAGAGACAGATACAGGGATTACAATAAAGTTAAAATGGGACAGAGATACTAGGGTTCCTCAAAGAAAGTAAATGGTGTTCATTTTTCATTTTAATATTATAAAGGATTATCTTGAGAAATTGTTGCGACTTGCGAGTTACATAAAACTAATTTTTTTTATGCAAATTGTTATTCTATAAAATCATATTATTATGACTTAGGTACCTTCCCTATATAAATATTTATGTACATAGGTACCTCGATATAGCAACCTAGTACTTTTAATCAGATTCTCGTCTTATTTCATTGTTTGAACTCTTCTTTAAGGTTCTAAACCTCAACTGCTGTATCTTACCATCGCAGGATTCCACTTCTGAAATTCTTAGACACATTTTATTTCCTTTCAATATAATATATGTATGTTCATATTTTTAGAGAGTGAATGTTTTGGGTAGCAAGAAAAATAAGTTCGATTACTAAATTATTATTATATTAGGCAGAATATGATCTTATTTTTTTTAGATTTCGTGTTTTAGTGTGATTGAAACGATCCACATCCAATTTAGGTGGCAATTGCAGATTACGGTCTACAGAATATCAATAGTTTTACCGTGTCTAGATTAGCAAGTTAAACCTGCACAGATAATAAAATTTTTGATAGACGCGAAAATATATTCAATAGTTTCCATACATGGCGTCCGCTGCTATCAGCTGGACAGCATGAGTCTCTTGTTGTAGTTCAATGTTGTAGTTATTTCCATAGTACCTATTCATATCGAAAATATTCTTATGAGTGTAGTCTGACTTTAAGTGCATGATCTTTCTTACCAATAAAAGAAATCGTAGTCTAGCTCAACCTGTTACTATAAGTTATTTGATTTTTAATTACAATTATAAAAGAGAGTTAAAGAAAATAGCCTAGCTTCGATTCATTATTCTAGCTCATACGAGTGTAAATCTATGTTAGGGTGACTATGGTGTTTGAATATTTTAGCAAGATTAGATTTAATTTATTGAGTTCAGTGTTAATTCTTCGTCCTAATCGCTGGTGATACGTGAGCGTCCACAAGGAGTGGATTTAAGCTACTTTTCATCTGGGTAAAGTAAAGGGTTCGAAACGGAATTAGGTCTTATTAATCCTAATTATGAATAGGTCTGAAATTAGCCCGGTTACAAAACAACAGTCGGAAAGTAAGCCCGATTAAAACACAAATCTAAAATATAAGCGTCAACGCAATTCTGATGCTGTGTATCGTATATATATATATTAGGAACGTGCTATACGTTGCAGACAACAATAAAATGCCGAAGATTTTCGTGCGCGTTATAATAACCTATGATAAATAATTAACTAAAAATCATGACATTTTGGAATTGTTTACCGACACAAAAAAAAATTGGAACAGAAAATCTTTTTGCCGAGTAAATTATTTCCGATCATATATTTATACAGCATATAAACATTAAAAATTTAAAAATTATTGTCCTTATAATTTTCAATTTACAACTCATCAAAAATCGTATAGATTCTCAATATCTCACAAATAACTTAAAAATAAATATCGGATAGCGTAAACGTAAGTTTTGTCACTTTCTTACTTTATGTCAAAGACAAAAGTTTTGATAAGCTATCTGACACTAAGCTAAGCTAAGCTATGATAGCCTAGTGGTTAGGACGACCGACTTCTAATCGGAGGTCGTGGGTTTGATCCCGGGCACGCACCTCTAACTTTTCGGAGTTATGTGCGGTTTAAGTATTTAAATATCACTTGCTTTAACGGTGAAGGAAAACATCGTGAGGAAACCTGCATGCCTGAGAGTTCTCCGTAACGTTCTCAAAGGTGTGGGAAGTCTGCCAATCTGCTTGGCCAGCGTGGTAGACTATAGCCAAAACCCTTCTCACTCTGAGAGGAGACCCGTGCTCTGTAGTGAGCCGGTAATGGGTTGATCATGATGATCCGACACTAATCGAAAGGTGGTGAAACAAGCTCTAAGAATTGTTGGTCACCCTACGCAAGCTGCAGCGCAGGCGGTCTGCACTATCAACGGAACTGGTTTCGGAGCCTGAGACGGCTATCGAGACTTTATACCGGAGTGCCGCTATAGAGAAATGGTCTATGAAAAAGATTATGTTAAGGATTCTTAGAATTTTCTTGTATATTGTAGGTATATTTTATCGACAAATAATTGGTTCTTAAAGAGGGATTTTCACAGGCAGGCAATATAAAAAAACAGCAGTCAGATTTTCCGACTGGACAGATAGAAAACTTTGTTTCATTTCATTTCATTCGGTGAACTATTTTTAAAAATGTGTCACTCGTTTTCTTCACTTGTAGATAGGTAAACTTTCCTATACTTTTTCATTTTAGATAGAATATACATGCACATAATATATTTAACCCACATTTGGTTATATTATAAGTTATAATATTCCATAAAGTAGTTATTTAGTAGGTATAAAATACAGGACAGGTAGGTTATAAGGAGTACACAAGGATACAGGGTAGGTATAAGGAGACTATATTATGCGCTTTACAGGATCATAATATGAAAATATTATCACTGAAGCAGTTGGTATTGTTAGATGTTATGACTGGCCCGTCGCGTTGGCGCGGGTGAGAGTGACCCTGCCTTCCGCTTCGGGGGTCGCGGGTTCGATTCCCGCCTCGATTCTGGGTTTATTGATATAAGTATATCCTATTTATTTATACATTTATTAAATATGTAAATGTATAATATGTAAATATGTATGTCTATCAGTCGGTTGGTACTTAAAACACAGGCATAAAGTTGCCTACTTCAGGAACAGACGACCGTGTGTGTATGTAAGTACCAAGTACCAACTACTAAGTTATCTATATCTACTTACATACCTATACTACTCTGTGCCTATACACTTATATACATCCATTATAGATTCAATTGATTTTACCTCGTTCGATATCTTGTAGAGTGTAGACCCTCACCACCATTAACATTCCTGAGCATTTTTATCGCAATGAAGCAGTAATTAAATTTTATAAATCAGATTAAGATAAGAGTAAACCCATAAACTTAAAACTTTCTATAATTATTTTAAGTTTTGGTTATACCGTATACGAGTATTATTTTTCATGGACACCTACCTACATGATTAATTATTTTTCATACTAAGTAACCTGATTATTTTTTAAGCATGTAGGTAATAATATACTCGTATGTATTTTTAACCCCCGACGCAAAAACGACGGGGTGTTATAAGTTTGACGTGTCTGTGTGTGTGTGTGTGTGTCTGTCTGTTCCCCTGTAGCGCTCAAACGGGTGAACCGATTTGAATGCGGTTTTTTTTGTTTGAAAGGTGAATTAGTCGAGTGTTGTTAGCTATGTTTGATGAAAATCGAGCCAAGATGGCCGCCGCTACAAAATGGCGGATTACATATTTTTTCACAACTCCCTTAATATGGATATCAAATGAAAGGGCTTGAATAGTAGAATAGCACTATGCAAATCCAAGATGGCCGCCACCACAAAATAGCGAATGTCGTGGGTTTTTTAAATGTTATAGGTAACTTTGTGCCAAAATACCATCTATTCGAAAACTAACTAGTTATACCGTTCGTTACCTGCCTATTAAAAATTATGAAAATCTTTCAACAAAGCTCCTGATCCATCAATATTTAAAACGGTTCATAATAACATAATCAATTAACAGCGATTTTACAAAAGCACATCTGTTGCCGAAATATTTCGAGTGAAAATTGCAGCATCGCCTCTCACGAGATTCATCTCGGGCGCGCGCCGAAGTTTGCCGAAAAGAGCCGACCGCTCGCGTGTCTCTTTGCAGTAACTATATCTTTGGGGCCGATAAAAGGGTCCCCTGCACCGTTTTAATTAGGCGGTAGTATCGAGAGCCTGATGCCAGGGTTGGTACACGGAAGCTTTTTAATCTAAGAATTTACTTTTTTTTTTTAATTTTTTTATGAAATGAAATGATGTTTATTTGCAGAAAACATATACTTATGTTCAGTGTTCTCTTCACTAACCCGTTGTCCTAGGTGAACGACAAAAGCGAGAAAGTAACATATTACGACGCAACGCGATGCGAAAATATCAAATAGTACCTACTTGAGCCTACACGTGACTTACATTATCGCGTAGATAAATTTGTCATTTTGTATGGAGTCGCATCGCAGTCGTGTCGCATCGCATCGCGTCGCATTTGACATTCAAATATGACAACGGGTGACTGCCTCGTTGGTCTAGCGGTAGCGTGTTCATCTGCGGGGTTCAATTCACGGTGCTGGTGTTACTGTTAGATATTAGGTTTTTCTGTCAATAAATTCTCAGTGTCAGCCTGGAGGAGTTGGTAGTTAGTGGTGGTTCAGCCCCGTGCCTTGGACCCGGACGTAGCTATACTTAGCTTTGACATAGGGGGGGGGGGGTTTATCCTTAGTAAAAAAAACCAGACCTCAAATGTCAATAAAATTTATAATTGAAAATTACAAAAACATAATTAGGTAGGTATTACATGCAAGTATAGTCGGGGGCAAACTATGTTGTAATAAATCTTAAACCGACTTTGCTCGAACAGCGCGCAGTCGGTTTAATAAATAAAATACCGATATGCAAAAATTGACAACCCTATCTTACAATACCGCTTTCGATCTGCTGTCCAGTGCATTCAAGATAATGTCAATAACGACAGTTTATCCATTTTCAATCTTAATTCAGTACACATAGAGATTTAAATCAAATACATTTGGATAGGGAACATTCCCGTTCATATAATAGGCCTAATTCTGCGGTATTCGTTATTTCTTATGGCTCGTATTACAATTAGCATAGGGTTGGAATTCATTGAAATTTCTTTAAATATTGACTAAACTAATAATTTTGTGCAACTATTTTTCACTGTTTTTATTTTTTCTGCGTACATAAAACCAAGTGCTTAAAGAATGGTGGCAACCCTGAAATGTATTTTTTAGACTGCCGAAAGCTGTGACACTATTTTCAACCGCACCTCAAATAGATTGTTAATGTTAAAATTAAAAAATCAGCCAAGTGCGAGTCGGGCCTCGCTCTTTCAGGGTTCCGTACATAATTATGAACAATATAATATTTTGGGTCTAAGAAATATTTAATTTCCGAGCTAGACATCGCAACAAACCGTGAAAGAAAAACCCAAAAAAATGTTCGTTTATTTTGGTCACAGCTTATAAACTATTTAATAAATCGTTGTTTTCAGTATTTGTTGTTTAAATAGAGCATATAGTACATAATATACTGAAATATCATATTCCCAACTAGTTTAGTTTTTGAGATATCCCCCGTCACAAAAATGGTCTAAAACTGACAACTTTGATGGCCTCCCATTCCCTTATTTTTTGAGATAAAAATTAAAAAAATATATATTTGTACTCTACTTAATGAGCTCTAAACAATGATACCCCACAAGCTAGGGTAAAGAAAAAATTTTTTTTTCCGGCTCCTTTTTCATGTATGGGAGCCCCCCTGAAAAATAATTTAATTCAATTTCTAATTCAATATTTGATTTTGGGTTAAAGTTTTACACTAAATACCAAAATTTCAGGTTTGTAACTCATTTCGTCTGCGAGCTAGAGACCTGTGACCGACGGACAGACGGACAGACAGACAGACAGCCGAGTGACATTAATAGGGCTCCGTTTTTTACCCTTCGGGTACGGAACCCTAAAAAGGAATCTTTACAAATTCTTTATAAAACCGGAATATTGACAACAGCATACTTACTATAAATAAGGGACAAAGCCGTGGAGTGTAGGACCTATACGACGTATGAAGCGCAACCGCCTGCCCAGGTTACCCGCATGCGTTGATTATTAACACCCGATGCAAAAATGACGGGTGTTATAAGTTTGACGTGTCTGTGTGTGTGTGTGTGTGTGTCTGTCTGTTCTGCTGTAGCGCTCAAACTGGTGAACCGATTTGAATGCGGTTTTTTGTTTGAAAGGTGAATTAGCCGAGAGTGCTGTTAGCTGTGTTTGATGAAAATTGGTCCAACATGGCCGCCGCTACAAAATGGCGAATTACATATTTTATCACAACGCCCTCAATATGGGTATCAAATGAAAGGGCTTGACTAGTAGAATAGCACTATGCAAATCCAAGATGGCCGCCACCACAAAATGGCGAATGTCGGGTGTTTATTAAATTTTTAATTTATACTTGTATCCAGACTAATCGACGGGTGATAGAATATAATGGCGGGTCACGCGATATCATCATCCTCAGGACTCAGGAGTGCTGAACGAACCTTCGGTCCATTCGCGGAGAGCCTAAATTCTTTAGTCCAAAGCCGAATCGGTTAAACCAATTCGGCTTTGGACTAGGCAGTCCTGAATTACGGTTTTCAATGTGTCAAACAAATTTTTCAATATCAAAAAATGACTTTATCTACACCCATATTAATATGAATCCTCTATATAAGATTCTGAAATCTGAAACAGTTAGCTTATTGCCAACATTAAAACACCCAATGTCATAATAACCATAATATTATCCAAAGGAGTGTTATTATGAAATTCAGTACAACATTATATCATCCGTTTTCCTCTGAATGATATTATGGTTACTAGGACTGGCTGTTTTATTGTAAGTAGTAGGTAAGCTAACTGTTTCAGAACCTTTTATAGAGGATTCATACTAATATGGGTGTAGATAAAGTCTTGTATGCACCTGTTCATTTAGGTAGGTTGAATTAGGTATTAAAACACTCATGTGATACTATTAACACATTCGTGTTTTATATACAACAGTTTCGGCTTTGATTTTTTGCCTTCTGGCGTCTAGCAATATTGCGATATCTATTTAATCCCCAATAAAAAAGAGGTGTTATAAGTTTGATCGCTATATGTGTCTGTCTGTGTATCTGACCGCATGTGACCAAGATTATACACACTGCTGTAATAAGTAATTGATGTAGGTATGAAAAAGAAAATATATCGCAATAGCAAAATGCTATTTTTTCGACCGATGTGAACGGGGGAGGCTTTGAATTTGAATGAATCAGAACTTTAAATGCTAAACCGACCATTCGGATACTAACATTCTTATTAACTGCAAAACCATTGTTTCGAATCACAGACCAATGCAACCTATAATTTAGGACTATCTTATCATTCCTGTATATTTTTAGTACAAGGCCTTATAAATACGTGTTGCGTTAACCGTTTATTTGAAACAAGCGGACACCCGCGACTTCGTTCACGTTTTTAAAAATCCCGTGGGAATCATTTTGTTTTCCTAAGCTCCTTTGAAAAACAGCTCCTTGCTAAAAACAGTTAAAAGTTCACTGGCGGATGTTTAGGTAGATCAAAATGTAAACATCCGCCTGTAAAAGTCCCATCAAAATCAATCCAGCCTTTCTGAGATTAGCTGGTAATCTTTAAAGTATCTCCTTTCTAACAAAATAAGAATGAATGAAATCGGACCACGCGTTAATGAATTACAGCTAAGTACACATTTTAACTTTCATCCCCTCTCCCAAGGGAACCGTACTGAATTTCGGGATAAAAAGTATCCTATTATGTTACTCCATAGTATGAACTTAAATCATACCAAGTTTCATTTCAATCCATTTAGTAGTTTTTGCGTGATGCGCGCACAAACATACAGACAAATAGACAAACATATAAACAGACATACCGACATAAATTTCAAAAATATCTTTTTTACGTTCTATTACTTATCCCCTGTGCTTATTCCTAACATCCCCCAGTTATTATTTTGCAAAAATTTTTAATGTACAGATACGGCAAGTCTACGATTTTATTATATGTATAGAAGATAGGTATATTTTACATAGGTATATGTAGATAGTTAGGTTCCTCTACCTATACTACATACTTCTAATAAGTTTGATTTGACCTTTGATTTGTCTAGCAGAGAAACTATAGATAAGGTAGATACAGATACCTACTACTAAAATATTTTAGTATCTACTTTATCTATCTACCTATTAATTAAAGAAAGAAGAGGTTAAGATCTGAATACAAATAAAAAATTTAAGTAGGTACCTACCTAAGTGGTACTAGGTCTTATCGTTTGCGCTACCTGGGACACGTTACGACTAACGAGTTACGACCTATAGACAGTAATAAGCCCGCCAACCCGCATTGGAGCAGCGTGGCGGGTCTAAGCTCAAAATCCCTCTCTCCTATGAGAGAGGAGGCCTGTGCCCAGCTGTGGGACGTAAAAAGGCTGTAGTGGTGGTGGTGGTACCTACCTTATAATTTTCCCGGCCCGATCTGGGAATCGATCCTAAGACCTCGTGATCCGCAATTGAGCATATACCAACCACTCGACCACCGAGGCAGTTATCTATATCGAATAGGTACCTAACGTTTGGTATACTAGCCAGTTTTAACTTTTTAAGTCACCGACTCTGTCACAGTTACTTATTACTTAACTAAGCTTTCTTGTCACGTATTGCACAGTGGTTTAGATTACCAAATAATTATTATTATTGAGATTCGGTGCTATTGCCACACATCAAGGCTCTGCTGTTTCAAGTAACCGACTTTGTCACAGAAATCCTAATAATAAGATTCTAGAAGTGACCTTGTCACCGTGCTGAAGACGCGCACAGAGTACAGAGGGGAAGCTTCTACAAGCGGCCCGCTGTAGGTACACTCACACATATGCGCACGTTTGTCACCCAACTGTACCGGTTGGGGGACCGAGCGGGCGTCCGTGAATCGTTGGTGAGTGTGTTTGTGTGAGTGTGTTTGTGTGAGTGTACCTACAGGCTACAGCGGGCCGCTTGTGGAAGCTTTCTCTCTGTAGATTTTCTACTCGTGTGGGACGCGTACGTTGCAAGCGCAACGATATGTGAATTGTGAGGTAAGCGAACAGATACAACGATGTGTAAGGTAAGCGTACGATGCGACGCATTTGCAAACTTAACGCGCTAATCCTATGGCTTAATTCTGTCTACACAGCACTGAGTGTAAGTGTGTTTGCGTGATTGCGTAGAACTGTTTGTGTATGTAGTAAGGCGGCGAGCTGAGTTCTGTGTAGTAATTTGAAGTGGTGCACAGCAGTTCTAATGCCTTTTTATTAGGATTTCTGTGGTAGGTACCTATGCCTCATCGTTAGTTTATAACTTAACTAAGGTTTCTTGTCACGTATTGCACAGCGGTTTAGATTACCCATACGGGTTTCCCACTCTGCGTTGTGTATGTGAAGTTTGTGAACCACTCGTTATGTTTTGGAGTCCATGCACGTGGTAGATTTACGATTATTCGGTACTGGCTTGAATCCGGGTAACCGCATGCTATTGTCACCAGAGAGATGTCATACTTCTAGAGGTAGATACTAATCTTATGCGTCAAGCGTCAAAAAACGCCCTCAACAACAGATAACCTGCCCTGATGTTGGCATCCCCGCCAATTTATTGTCCATTTAAACTAAAGGTACGAATAATATTCAATGAGCTGTAGTTGTTATTTAAAGAGAAACCACTGGAAAAGCATCGGAAAGCGCAGTGTTGGCAGACCCCCAATAGGTGGAGCAATAAATATCTACGAGTTGATGACTTTTCTTTTTATTCAAATACAAATTATTACATTTACAAATAATAATTAATTTTTAAAAATTACATTTACAGAAAATAATACATTATTACAAATACAAATATATAAATTATAAGCAAGGAGGTCCAACGCAAATTTACTGAATGACAAAGAGCACGACTGTTCCTTCTCTATACACCAAACGGTTGAGGTCATTTTGCGGGATATCGTTGCCTCTAGTAATATGGCATCTCTTTGATTGTCACAGTTTAGCTATCGCAGAGTTGGGTCAATACAATCATTGCGAGGGACTACCACCGCACCGCGCCGCCTTGCAACAAATTCTAGAGTTTTCAGGCTCCATTCCACAGCGGCTCGTACTTATAGGGTGATACACATCATAAAACAGTTACGCAAATACGTGTAGTCCTGAACTATATGATTGCTAGATTATGATTTCGTTATGAAGTCATTTACAATCGTTCAATGAAAATTGCTTGCGGAAAAACTTGAGGAAATAAATCGTTTTGAAAACATTGGGTAAACCCGCAGTACACACAGTATAGTCTAAATTCTCGAAACTTTTTCGAACGGTGAATAATTCGATATTTTTTTCTGTTTATTTGCCATCTGATATATTATGACGAATCACTCTTCATACTCATTGAGCTAATATTATGTACCTATGCAACCTACTATGTACAAGTAATATATTTTATTATTTTTAAAGTGCCACATCGTAAGATAAAATCATTTTTCATTCCACGCGTTTTACCAGCTTTGGTCGTCATTAGAACATCAATCATCTAATGCTCTTATATTATGTCGGTCCAGCGTCCTACATAGGCGAAATCAATGCGATTGCGACGCGGTATATCGCGGCGCGAAAATATCAAATCGCAGCTACTTGAAGTGTTTTATGAATCGAACCACTATGTGACGTGAATTAGGACAAAACTGGACGAAGCACATGCAATCAGTTAGCAGTTTAATATTTTTACGTTATTCATAAACTCGATTTTCGAATTATCTGAAGTTATTAAATTATAATGTCCACCATTTTCATAATTGCCAAAGTCTTATACTTTGTTATAATATATTATGCTAGAGACGTCCTTTATTACAAAAGTAAGTAGGCATAAAAAACTTTACTATGCATATGCAAATGGTTTCACCATATAAATACGTTCGATTTTGCTTATGCGTTTCATTTCACGCCTCATAATCAATCAAACACGACTTTTTTTGCGGTTCGGGCGTATACGAGCTTCAAAGCACGTCAAAGCTCATACGAGATGCACGTAAAGCAAAGGAATATATTATTAACTACCTTATACGCGCAAAAACGCCAATCTGTACCTGTTCGTATAAATAGTACCGGATCGTGTTCGCTTTGAGTTCGCTTACGTAGGACAACATTCGCTTTAGGCGTATGACAACGCCTAACAATTATTCATCTGTATAGATTTAAGAGTAGAATAATTGATTGCCACAACCATATACACGTAGCTTTCACTTCGAATCCATAAGGATATCGATATCTCAGGATATCCATTCTTATCTATCCATAAGGATAGATATGGATATAGATCTATGTCCGTTTTCAGGATGCAAGCTGATACTTTTTATACCAAAAATGAAATGTATGGATCCCATAGATTTTTCGAAAAGCCTAAAATCCGGAGTCAGCGGGCATGGCTAATATTGACATAGCATTTTTTTTAATGGGAGGCCCATTATAATAATAATAATAAAATTATACTCGTGATCTTGCAAACTAATCCGAAAGCATCAATTTTTATTATACTTACGTACCTATAATAAAAAGAATAAATGTAAAATCATAAGTAGTCTTCTGAGTTGCTTTAACCAAGTACCGCAATAAAATGGTGATAATAAAAGAAACACTTTTAAAAAAGTTTTTTAATGTGTAAGGTAGGTAGTATTGGACCGTTGAGAATCCTTTTTTTACGATAATCTTTATTCTTTGAATACTGTTACTTATTACTGAAATAAAAAAACGCTTACTTTTAATCCTACTTATGAACTCAATATTAAAGATTCGTCGTTGTCGTCGTCAACCGATAGATGTCCATTGTTGAACATAGGTCTCTTGTTGGGACTTTCACATGATTCGGTCTTGGTCTTGCGCCACATTTATCCAGATCCTGCCTGTGACTAGTTTCATATCATTTGTCCACCTAGAGGGGTCTAGTCTTCCAACACTGCGCTTTCCGATGTTCCAGCACCTTGAGAACTCGACTTCTACGGTTCTTCGAAATATGTACCCCCATATTGCTACTTCAGCGCCTATGATTACCCTGGTTCTTTCTCCTCATTTCTGATTTGATCACAGAATCACAGAATTTTCAGAATTGATCACCGAACATAGCTCTCTCCCGTTGAATGACTATATCTCGGAAGCCGTAGGTATGGCATCACTGGCTCTTGTACTTTGGCCCTCACTCTCAGGCCCTAAGCGATTTTACGAGAAGACATCTCGAAACTGTTACTGTACCCGGCCGAGTTGGATTCGGCGGTTAACCTCATTCTAAAGAGTGGATCTATCTAGCCAGACCGTGAGTCCCGACTCCCGGGTATATAAACTCGTCTATGATTTCGAGTGCAGAGTCAGTTATCAACGATTACTAAGTGGAACGATATATGATGACAATAATTATGGATGATTTTTATCTTGCTCATGTTTATGTTTAGACTCACCTGTTCAGAAACTCTGCTAAGGTCACTGAGCATTGCATTAAGGTCTCCCAGAGTTGCTACCGTAACGACTACGTCATCGGGAAACCGAAGGTCCATGATGTGATGTGGCTTTGATGTTGATTCCAAGGAACAGCATCTTTGTAATTAACAGTCATGTTTCTTAATAATTCTGGGAAGCCTCCGCGAGCTTAATCCAAATGAAATAGGAATTCAAAATCTCTGACACTTATTGAGAGTCTGAGACTAATAATATTTATTGGGGAGGGGTTCAAATCAAACTCCTCGGTGGGTTCTATAGTTGGGGTATTACAAACGTGCGATCCAAGAGAAAGGAACTGGAACCTGATTCTGTGGTGTTGCGTTAACAATAATAAAGGATTTGTCGATAGTCGACAACAGGTTATAAAGAGCGAGAGAGAGCCCTCACTACACTATGATCTGTCAGCTTTATGACTCAATTCTCACGTTTGTAATGTCCCAACTATAGTTGACTGTACTCTTGAAGCTCCCGTCCGCAACAACATTTTTCAATGAACCTCAGAGATCTTAGTGAAAATGAGTCGCCAAAAAAAAACAAAACAACTGAAATGATTTTGTGATAATTTATTAAAGTAAAAAAATAAGAATCAATGTCATCCATAACATTATTGAGTCGAACACTTAAACATAGAAATATGAGCAACAACTAATTTCATTTATAATATAAAATATTTTGTATATGGAACCAGTTGTATTCAATATTGATTCTTATCTCTCTAATCGGGAAAAAGTGTACTTAATAACTGCAGTTATAATAGATTGTAGTTATCAATAATTTTTACAATGCAATTACATAATTTTGAAAACGTTTAGCGGCTTCAATATTACTTAATAGATACATTTCATTTATTGTCTTACAAATAATCTCTTAAAAAATTATAAATACGTCTTTAAATTGCAAAACTTAATAACCTAGCATTGCTTCCTTAATTTGTTCACTTAATAATATTTAAATAATAAATAACACATTCATTGTTATTCTGTTACAGTCATCTCATATTTACTGAGCCAAATCATACACAATTAAATAAAACTATATCATACATTGGAACTTCAAACAAAAAAATATAGTTAAACATATTGTATGGCTTATAATTTTGATAAACTAATTTTTAAAATTTTGGACGTAAACAAAACACTGCACAAACAAATCTTTATGAGATCTTTACGAAAACCAAATCCACGTCACAACTACGTATACGTACACAATCATACCTCTAGGATCTCTTCATAATGTTATAAAACTTCAATCTAATAATACTTCTCAAATATTAACTCTAATATTACCTACTAATAATAAAATTATGTTTATTTACAATTATGTCAAAATCACTTTCAATATCTTCAAATAATTAATTAATTAACGTCTCATTATATCTTCTATGCTAAAGCCTTTTTTAGGTCCACTCGATTGACTCGTTCCTGGTTTGGGATTCGTATTTGGCTGTATACCGACAATATTTTTAATCCCATTAGCAATAGAATTTGAGTCTGTATTTAGATTATCTTTCTTAGTATTTTGTGGAATATCTTTGCAATTAGTAACACTTGTCGATGTACCCGGCACTGTGTCTTTCGGTGGAGCATGTTTGACAATTAAATCTTGGGCTTGCGTTTGTTGAGGTCCCAGAACAGAATGCTGAACAGGGCCATACGGAATTTGTGGATGTGGTGGAGGCAATGGCAGTCCAAATTTATGGTATGGTGGCATTGCTATCATCGTTGGTGGTATACCAATTACTACGTCATTATTAACAATTGCGTGTCTGGGCATAGACAAGTTCGTGGGTTCTGGTGACCGATTTCTATAAACAGCTGCACATGTCCTGACATTTTCACCGATATCAGGCGGATGACTTCTTTTTCTGAATGGACTCAGATACATTCCTGTGGGCCCAGGATCTATAGGTGGGCTAGCCATTTGATTAATTTTAGACGGATCGGGTGGTGGCACTTGATGTAAGTCACGACGAATCTGTAATTGTGGGTGTCGTATTTGGTGTTCAGGTATGTCAACGTAGCGCATTTCCTTCTCCATTATTTCATCTGTTGTGAATCGCCGTTTTTCAAACATATCCGATGACGGCATTCGGTGTTTGTCTAGATGCTGTGGACGCATTGTATACGGACTGGCTCTGTCTCTAGCTTCATTGTGATGGCAATGTGTACGCTCGACAGGCGATGGCGACACAGGACGTGGTCTTTCCTCGCTTTTATCTCTCCCAATACTTTCTATTGAAGACGAACGTGCTCTTCTTACTGGTGAATGTTCAGGAGATGACAACTCAGGATCATCGTCATCGAAACCAGGTTCAATAGGCGAGCCTGGTCTTCCTATATCTTCTTCGCCCACATCTAACACGTCACCTGTAGGGACATCTCCAACTGCATGTGTTAATGCATGCCTTCTCAAGTCACAGTTTCTTCTGAATACCTTCCCACATGAATTGCATTCATAAGGTTTGTGATCAGTATGGGTCAATAGATGAGTCTTGAGATTTGAGCGTTGATTAAAGCTTCGACTGCAGACAGGGCATTTGTGAGGCGACTCCTCCATATGAAGGATCTTGTGTACCGCCAAGGTCCGCGACTGGCAAAATCCTTTTCCACATTCTGTGCACTTAAAGGGTTTCTCTTTTGAATGTATGTACCTGCAACAAAGAAAGTGAAACTGAGCGCAACGTATTTTTAACTTAATGTACCTACACGTGTATATCAGGTTATTACTTTCTGAGCGTTCATCGACTACATTTTAATGATTCATACCATAAAATATCGTGGTTTAATTAAATGTCTGAGAATGGGTGGAGCTGAATCGAACATAAGTCGAACTAAGAACAGGCGGCTATATAAAATGGACCTTATTTATAGGGTTCGATTGCAAAATGTAGGTAAGGAACAGGCCTGGTTCTAATTATGATTACAGGTTAGTTACATTCGTTCGTAATTATCTTATGCTAAATATAATTATTATTACTAAATATTATTAGCTGTCATAGCCTAGTGGTCAGGACGACCGACTTCTAATCGGAGGTCGTGGGTTCGATCCCGGGCACGCACCTCTAACTTTTCGGATGTGCGTTTTAAGTATTTAAATATCACTTGCTTTAACGGTGAAGGAAAACATCGTGAGGAAACCTGCATGCCTGAGAGTTCTCCATAACGTTCTCAAAGGTGTGTGAAGTCTGCCAATCCGCTTGGCCAGCGTGGTAGACTATGGACAATACCCTTCTCACTCTGAGAGGAGACCCGTGCTCTGTAGTGAGCCGGTAATGGGTTGATCATGATGATGATGATGAAATATAATTACTAATCTTGAGATTATCGTTTTACATTTTATAAAAGTTCCGCGAAAGGTTGATTTTAATATTCTTAGGGCCTATTTCATCACCTGATAAGTGTCGGATAGTCTAAACTTAAGTTTTATCACTTTCTTACTATACGTCAAGTGACAAAGACAAAAGTTCTGAATGAGCTATCCGTCACTTAACAGAATGTTGTGAAACATGCTTTTAGTAACTTCTCTAAATAGGAAGGTCAGCTTTTCGTGTGAACATTAAATACCTCCACTCAACAGTATGAAGCGACATCGCAATTTAACTTTAGTGACCACGATTTTGCGCAAAACCACCTTGAACGTGATCCGAGTAATTTGAGCCTATGCTCTCAAGGCGAGTTTAGACGAAGCATACGCGAGCGTACGTTAGGCCCACCATCCTTAGCAGACCTCTACTGGTACGCTCTCCGGTGTTATAAAAGCGGTAAAGAAATGGCAGACGGGTCCATTTTTATATGGTTCCGTTCCACAAGAGTTCCAGTTCGGCCGAATCGAATTACGTTAAAAGCATTTTGTGGCCAATCGCTTCGATTAATATTATTAACGCGGCGAGATATTGGGTTGCCGGTGGAAGAGAATTTAATGATTTATTGTACACAAACTTCAACTGAACAAAGCTCTAATTCTGATGAAATTAATACTTGTTTGAGCAATTTTAACTTGGATGCTAGTAATAAAATGGATATATGCTAAATTCTAGCAGTAAAAGATCTTGTTTGACATAATATACCTATGTACGTCGAAATTAATAATTGCGGGCTTTTAATATTTAATTACATCGGACGATGACTGATGATATTCTGTTTAAGGAAGTTCAACAACTCAAAGGCCAATGAGTAAAGGAAGTAATAAATGGCAATTCATCAAAACTCAAAAGTAATCGCGGTTATTGAAATTATTTTCGAAACAATAGGGTCCAGTAGAACTTTATGACAAAAAATTATTTTTACAGATAAAATCTTACAATATTATTGAATTTTAAAACTCGACAACAATAATAATAATTACTGTCGTATCGAAAAATCGTAAAAGACCCGTTATCAATTTAAGGTCACCTTAAGGCTCTATAAAATTAACACGGAAAATATTGGTACCGAACTTTTGAAGACGCCAAATAATAATTGCTTGCGAGTGTCTGAGGTAAAGTTAATACAAGTGTAGCAATATTTTGACCTAATGTTATCTGATGTACGTTTAGGTATTGAAACTGAATGTACAATACCGCCTTAATTTAAAAAAAAAAAGCTTGAAACATTCGATACTGTAAACTGTAAAAAAATTCGATTCGATAAACATAAGGATACTGGAGCATACGTCTTAATAATGTTAATGAAGTAAGAATCCTTAAATTCCCCGTCGTTGTCATGCGAAGAATGTACCGCGTAAATAACATATCATTACTATGGGTAAAACAAAAAAACTGGCCAAGTGCAAGTCGGGTCTTGTTCTTTTAGGGTTCCGTAGGTACATAACTATGAACAATATATAATAATATTTATTTTGGGTGTAAGAAATATTTCATTTTCGAGCTAGACATCGTCGCAACAAACCGTCAAAGAAAAGCCCAAAAAACGTTCGTTTGTTTTTGTCACAGCTTACAAACTACTTTATAAATCGTTGTTTTTGTTGTTTAAATAGAGTATAATATGGTACATAAAAAGTATACCGAAATTTCATTTTCCTAACTGGCTTAGTTTTTGAGATAGCCACACACACACAGCTCACAAAAATGATCTTAATCTGAAAACTTTGGCCCCCCATTTCCTTATTGTTTAAGAAAAAAATTAAAAAAATACATATTCGTACTTTACTCAATGAGTTCTAAACAATGAAGTCCCACATGCTAGGTTAAGTGATTATTTTTTCCGGCTCCTTTCTCATGTATGGGAGCCCATCTGAACAAGTATAAATTAAAAATTTAAAAAACCCCCGACATTCGCCATTTTGTAGCGTCGGCCATCTTGGATTTGCATAGTGCTATTCTACTAGTCAAGCCCTTTCATTTGATACCCATATTGAGGGCGTTGTGATAAAATATGTAATCCGCCATTTTGTAGCGGCGGCCATCTTGGTCCGATTTTCATTAAACATAGCTAACAACACTCTCGACTAATTCACCTTTCAAACAAAAAAAACCGCATTCAAATCGGTCCACCCGTTTGAGCACCACAGGGGAACAGACAGACACACACACATACACACACACACAGCAGAGTGACATTAGTAGGGCTCCGTTTTTACCCTTTGGGTACGGAACCCTAAAAAGTGTAATGACCTCGGACGTCTCGCGTACGAAGGTTTTCGGTTCCATCAAGATTGTGCTTGATGGCGTCTCGGCGTCATAAAGCTATTGCTGAGATTTATTACACCTAAAACTATATTTTCCTTGAAGATCTTATTCGTAACACTCGAGCTTTAGTACGTGCCAAAACTCATAATACCGCATCCCATAATAGGTTATTTATTCATCACATCCTAGAAAAATAATATAAAAAAATGTCAGATGGTATAGCAATAATCAAGAGATGCCTCACGCACGGCGCGTTCCGGCACTAGTGATTTTGTAGTACCTATTGTGGTCCTGTGGATAGTGCGCTTCCGTACAATAAAATTAGCACTGTGAAGTTGGAGTTCTAGAGAATCAGATTGATTTTTTATAAAGTGCTACCACGGGGGAGGAAAAAAAATTAAGAATGGTTCACAATTCTATTTCTTTTGTATCTTTCAGTGAATGTCTATGAATGAACTTTTCTATAATATAATATAACACTGCTCTTTGCTAAACGTTATAAACACTTAAACGCAACCCCAAATAAAAATCTGGTTATTGACGTAAATATGTATCAAGTTTTATGTGGATAAAAAATAGATCCAATTAAGAAAACCTGACATAAATATATCAATCACGTAACGACTTCCAATAAATTAGAATTAATGTCTAATGAACATGATATCTTAATTCTGAAATGAAGTCTATATGCGTGATTAAGTGTAGGTACGTGGGATGACGGATTTGGAACCACTAGTCCGACAACTTCACCGAGATCAAAGGAACCGCCAACGGATTCAAATTAACAAGGCAATTACCAACTTACTTTGAAAACGTTAGCTTAGAACCGTCCGGACAATAAAATCTCTAGCAAGACAAACATAACATCCCGCCGCAACCTTGTCACACTCAGTTTGAATAACCGAAGGAGTATTTTCAAAGTTAGTATCTGAAATCTCGGTAGTATCCGAGTATCCGAAATTTAGGTATCCGAAATCTAATATCCAAAAAATTCTAATAATAATCCAAAAAAATTCTCAAGATATGCTCTCGAATTATGGACATTAAAAAGATGATAATAATCGTAAAGTATATACATAATTTAATAACTTAAACAAATCTTTTTTCCTCCCAACTCCCTATCGCACCAGTTCGATCACATTTGACGTTAAATAAAATATAAGTAACGTCTGTCTCTTCTTATTATACTCGGAGATAAGGATCGCGATGGACAGTCGCTCAGAATCCCATCAAGACCCGGCGCGGAGATTAAAAAAAGTGAGGCTCGAAATTACAGAGAGGACCGTGGTCTCGCGCTAATGGCTTACATTAAAAAAATATTTCCATTACGGTTACCGGTTGTATAATGTGTTTTGTTGGTGGAGACACTTATGAGAGATAGGCGCCGGCGAAGAGAACGAGTAAGTGAATCGTGGGTATTCGAAGAATTAACGAAATTATACGGTTTTCACAATAGCTACGTACATATCTTTGTATAGCTGTAATTGGTCAAAATCTCCGGACTCTTCGGTCACTCAACTAAGCGGTCTAAAAAAACGTACAAGTACAAAACTCATTGAGGAAACGCGTCGGCATTTGCCAGTGCAAGAAACAGGTTCTCGAAAACGTCCCCGTTTCGTTTTACAAACAGTACAACTGTTGTGACAGGTAAGCGAATATGGAGTCCAAGTTATTATGCAGAGGACGTGTTCATTTACTGATTTACGTACCATTAGGTTTTGAATATCTAAAACATACAAAGTTCGTAAACTAAAACCCAAATACGCTTAGTAAGCGTTTTAGTTTACGAACGTTAGTAAGCTATGCCAAGTTTAGCGGCGCGAATGTCACTTCTCAATTTTTTTCGTTTATAAAATGTAGCCTATGTCACCAGAACCATAACAACGAATCGATTGACACTTATTTCATCCAAATCGACCCAGTAGTTTAGGCGCTTTGGTGGAACACACAGAATCTGATACAAAAATCGGACACAAATATACATACATAGTATGTACATATGTAGGTACATACATACATACATAGACTGCTAAAATCATAACCCTTCCTTTTGGCTTTGCCGTATTCGGGTTAAAAGTAAAATATTTATTTATTTAGTCCACTCTACTACGTAGGTACTTATTTGAATATTGATTAAAAACATTATTATATTTCCAGGGAAGTAGATATACTCAATTGAACTCAAAACAATGGACATAATAATAAGTAATTTTTGTACTGACTAATTAATTTGTAATTTTCTAATTTATTTTAATTTTAATACAGGTTTTGTTTTATTTATTCTGTTTTTAATGTTTCTGTATATTCCGCCTGAAATAAGCAATTTTATTTATTTATTTATTATTTTACTTATAATACCGGGAGATGTAATTCTCACATCGACCCGGACCGGGTTTTTTGTACCAATTCAATCGTGAGGCCGAGATTGCCTATCTAACAACGATATAATTGACATAGATCGATGTAACTTTCAGAGCTTCCAGGATCTGAACTATTTAAACTAAGTATAGTAGGTATAATAATATATTCTTTATAAATCCTAACCTAATATTATAAATGCGAAAGTGAGTTACGCTGAGTGAGTTTGTTTGTTACGCTTCCACGCCTAAATCGCAATTAAAAAAAAAAATTGATACAGAGATATACAGACCTTGGAGAAGGGCATATGCTACTTTTTATCCCGGAAAAAACCAACGGTTAAAATCCACGCGGACGAAGTCGCGGGCATCAGCTAGTAGGTAAAGCAAAAGGTAAAGCAAAAAGTTTTAACTTTACAATCTATTTTTTCTTAGCTGTCTTAAAAGGTAATCAAGTCCATTTAGCAAGAGTTTTGTAAAAAAAGTTGTCAAGAAAATTTTTATCTCTGCTCTATAATTATATGCTATATAATAGCTAGGAATGATATTATATGAGAACTTAATTATATTTACAAGAGTAATTTAAAAATATTAATTTAAACTATTACAGCATGGCTTTCTTCAAAGTTATACATGTCTTTCCACTTCTACAAAAGTCACGTAGCACTATTTGCGTAGGCATTATACCAGACTATACAATTAAGATTTCCATGTAAGTTTTTCTTATTATTGGTATAGAACAGTTTGTAAAGTTCGAGTGCTAATTCTGATATTTCATTAGCTCTATACCACGTCTTCTACGGAGCGAATCAATTTCTCTTAGTCTTTTTTTTTTTTTTCACAAAGTATGAATCGAGCTGGCCATCTGGCGAGCTCAGTGGTATTTGAAAGTACTATAGGTAACCTTGCAAGTAATTTCAGACTTAAACTCAGATTTCCGAGGAAGATTAATTTATTGTTATTAAATAAAAGGCATTTTGCTGTAACAGAAGGTAATCTACAAAATTCTAAGTGTAATTATGTTCCGCAAACTTTTTAGAAAAACTTTGTTTCGAACAAAAATTCTAGAACTTTGAAAACCAGGAATACTTTCTTATCATCTTAAAATTAGGTAAAAATAAATTAGGTAAATATGTACATTTTTTTCAACAGCAAAAATCTGGAAGGATAAGCTTTCCAGGTGTACGATTTTTAGAAATAATAAAAAATGAAATCAGACGAGATTTTTTCGTGTTTCTACAAAACTTTAGTAACACATATTTTCGTAGCAGAAATTGCGTTAATCTAGACACCCATCCAGTTACTGAAATGAATCAACGTTTAAGTACTGCAATAAATAATTGTTGATAGTCGCAGGTAGACGACAAAAAATATATTTTTCAAAATGTTCTAAAAGTAAAGAGAGCATGCCCGAGCGCGATGGAATGCGGGGTCAACGCACGATCCTGCCTCATCTCCACTAAGCCTCTATCGCCTAGATTGATGAAACTTCACTTATCGTTTTCTCATTACTCTATGATTACTTCGATAGTAATAATATTTTCTTTTATCGTCGGCGTCATATTAGTAACCTGCAGGCGTTGGTTAATGCCTGAAAGATGCCATTAGAAAAGAGGGCATTTAAAGTAGGCACCACAGATTTAATAGCTATGAACTATTGTGTTCTCTTCGTCGGCATATAACAATATATGTGTTTTATAATCTGCAAGCATTGGTTAACCCCTGGAAGATACCTTGAACAGAGGCCATGTAAAGTAGATCAGAGATTTAATGCCTACATATCAAGTTGTTTTTTTTTTAAGTACAGAAGAAACTAGTACAATAATGCGACCAATGTTGGAACAGGGATGTTAAACCGCCATTTTCTATTGCTGTCTTTCTCAGTATAAGACACACGAGCTATACAGAAATATAAAATGACTATTTTTCTTATCTCGATCGTACATAAATATTATTTATAACTTTTTAACACATAGGCATATATGTATTTTGTTTTTGTAAAAAAACAAATGTACCCATAAACATGCTTAACATTGTGAATTAATATATACTGAAATAACTCGCAACTTTTTGTGCAGAAGTTAGTTACACATTTTTTGCTTCATGTAAAAACATAATTGCGTTATTTAAATTTTTAGAAGATCAAGACGCGTTGCCAAAACTTTAAAGTTTAGAGTCTAGGAGTAGGTAACTATTTGATTTTGAAAACTTCACTAAGTGATTAAATAAAACCGGCCAAGTGCGAGTCAAACTCGTTCATGGAGGGTTCCGTTTGTATCGGAAACAAGCGTAGAAATAATTTTTTAGTTTAATTAATAATAATTAATTAAAACAAATCCCTTATGATTGGAATCATGAATAAGTTTATTTTTAAATGATTATTGCTCATTCCTATGCTAGATGTGCGAAGCACAGTTTTTATTTTTTCGGAAAAATAAAACGACGATAAAACTTGAAAAAATAAGGAAAATATTTTAGAATTTATAAATGAAGCCCTTTCATAATTATGACATTCCTTTTGACTTAGCCCCTATTTAAAATTTGGACCGTATTTAGGGCCCTCGTTGCAATTAACGAAAAACATTTTTTTAATTTTTCATTTGCAACAACATAGGGCTACTACTACTTTATTTAAATCTATTTCAAACAAAGTGATAGCATATCCAAACAAAGTAGATAAGCAGCTGTGCACTTATGACAGACGGGCAGACGACGAAGTCACAACGTAAGGGTTTCTTTTTTACCATTTTCTACGGAACCCTAAGACACAACTGAACACTGTGTTGATAAAAACGAACAGTCTGAATTTTTAATTAAGCAAAACACATTATAAAATATGCAAATGCCTAAAAGGTACCTTAATATCTACATATTAAAAGCGTCGAAACACACTCAGTAACGAGATCGATTAAGTCGCGTGCTGGGTCAGACCAAACTATGGAACTTTTTAAGACCAGAATCACACTTCGAGCATCTGGCTCGATGCTTTGACATACTTTGAACACGCGACACGAAAAGATTTTAGTCTGAACAAGTATAAATTAAAAATTAAAAAAAAATCATCATTCGCCATTTTGTGGTGGCGGCCATCTTAGATTTACATAGTGTTATTCTGCTAGTCAAGCCCTTTCATTTGATACCCATATTGAGTTGTGATAAAATATGTAATCCGCCATTTTGTAGCGGCGGCCATCTTGGACCGATTTTCATCAAACATAGCTAACAACACTCTCGACTAATTCACCTTTCAAACAAAAAAAACCGCATTCAAATCGGTTCCGCCCGTTTGAGCGCCACAGGGGAACAGACAGACAGACACACACACACACACACACACACAGACACGTCAAACTTATAACACCCCGTCGTTTTTGTGTCGGGGGTTAAAAATCTCCGGTTGACGGATGAACATTGCTCTCCCACATGTTCGCCCTTATGGCGCATTTACAGAAGCAGCGAAGGCAAGCTAAAGCCAACGAACGAACCTTCGCTCGTTTTCGGCTGCGCTGCACCCCATGGCCAGACAGAGCAGCGAAGGCTAGTGAACATAAGCGAAGGCTAGCGAAGGTAAGCGGAGGCTAATAGTGGATGTCTCGCCTGAATTCGCCTTCCATACTTATTTACCTTTGCTACTCGATCTGTAAATGGCCTTATACCAGTATCGCGTTTTAAAAGTATGTTTCTACCTCAATATAGCACACCCACACTAACCCAAGACAGTAGCGACAAGACGCCCATAAATTTTCCGCCAGAAATGGTTACAAGCGGCGCACAGTCATAACTAAATCAAAACTACTTCTCAGCAGTATTAATTAGCATAATCTAGCCATTTGTATAATTAGAATGCGGATTATGCTATTGGGAATGGTGTTTTCACAGATATAATGATGTTGCGGTTTACGCTACCTATTCCAAAAATAGGGTTGGATTAGAATAATCTGAACTGTCTCAACTGAAAAATCTGATAGTAAAGTTTGAACATATACAAGGAAAATTATGTCAATTTCAACCACTAATCGAATCTGAAACCTCGTTGATGGTTGCATAATTTTACGCTAAAATATTTTAAAAATATAAATAGATATGTAAAATCTTAACACTTTCAACTATTTGAGTAGTCGTTTATTTCACTACGACACACCTAGACATTCTAATACGTTTTAAAATGGAACTCGAAGAAGTGGCAACCATATAATGGTATATATAAAAGTAGTTAAGCAACCGTTGCTTGTCGTATGAGCCCACGCAGCCTTATCTCCTACCTTCGTTCATTTAAGGCTTGTACA
Source organism: Melanargia galathea (assembly GCA_920104075.1). Lineage (NCBI taxonomy): Eukaryota > Metazoa > Arthropoda > Insecta > Lepidoptera > Nymphalidae > Melanargia > Melanargia galathea. The sequence goes on from OV049876.1 coordinate 12,997,133, forward strand.
CATTTTGCTCTATAGACTCCAGACAAACTTGTCTGTCACGTTTAAGTGCCATTTTGAGAACTTTCCGGTGTTCCACATAACTATACTTTTAATTTAAAAGCGCTGTTTGCAACGTTTCAGTTATACTTAACTGATGTGATTTTTTTTCCAATGTTTAAAAGAATAATAGGCATTTGAGACTCCTTTTTTCAAATACCTTCAGTATGTTTTTACGGAATACAATTTCCGTCTCCGGGATGCAAAATGTTTCTGTCTGTCTGTTACCTTTGCAAGGATGCAAGCGGGATCCTTGCAAAGGTAACGGACAGACAGAAACATTTTCGCATATATATAATGTTCACTACGGAAGGTTTAAGTCAGACTATTATTAAGAACTGTCTTTATAATGATTTAGCGTTTTTAATTTTGGATTACATTTAATTAATCAAAAACCAAACTCTACATTTACATATTGCACGGAATTAAATTAGCGGTGAATGGAAATTCATTGCTGATCATTGTTATGACATTATATATATTCAAATACATATAAAAAATGTGTAATATTTAGCATTTAATTAATTAAATCTATTTTTATGGCATTTTGGTGAAAGTGATACGCACAACACGACGACCATTGAAGATTTACTGGTTGATTGAAAATTTCAAATATAATTTAACAAGTATGTGTAATGCCTAACTCATTTCTCGTGGCTACCATCACTGTAAAGAGGAAGAAACACCAACGCTCGACTTTCAGTTAATTAGCATTAGAATGGACTTAGTTTGAAATATCGACTAAGTCGTGGCGAAATCTTTAGTGCTCTTATAATTGTTCTAGGGGTCATTAACTGGGCTGGTTGTCTTTCTTCCTGCTTGAGACACTTCTACGAATAAAGTTTTAGCTTTAGGTTAATCATTTTCGTGTCTATTATTTATGTATGTTACAATGTTGGAATGATTACTTTAAAACTTCTGAACTTCAAACTCTTCTGAATAATTAAACAAGTAAAATTAAGAATTTAAAAAACCCCCGACATTCGCCATTTTGTGGTGGCGGCCATCTTGGATTTGCATAGTGCTATTCTACTAGTCAAGCCCTTTCATTTGATACCCATATTGAGGGTGTTGTGATAAAATATGTAATCCGCCATTTTGTAGCGGCGGCCACTTTGGACCGATTTTCATCAAACATAGCTAACAACACTCTCGACTAATTCACCTTTCAAACAAAAAAAACCGCATTCAAATCGGTCCACCCGTTTGAGCGCCACAGGGGAGCAGACAGACACACACACACACACACACACACACACACACAGACATGTCAAACTTATAACACCCCGTCGTTTTTGCGTCGGGGGTTAAAAATTACGAACTTCTAACATCGCAGTTATCTACATAACATACTCGTACGTAGCTAGTTTTAAGACTTTAAGACTTTAAGACTATCTATACATCTATCTATACATATAATAAAATCGTAGACTTGCCGTATCTGTACATTGAAGATTTTTGCAAAATAATAACTGGTGGATGTTAGGGATAAGTAATAGAACGTATAAAAGCTATTTTTGAAATTTTTGTCTGTTTGTCTGTTTGTCTGTTTATCTGTTTGTCTGTTTATCTGTTTGTCTGTTTGTCTGTATGTTTGTGCGCGCATCACGCAAAAACTACTGAATGGATTGAAACAAAACTCGGTACGATTTAAGTTTATACTACGGAGTAACATATAGGATACTTTTTATCCCGAAATTCAGCACGGTTCCCTTGGGAGAGGGGATGAAAGGCAAAATGTGTAATTAGCTGTAATTCGTTAACGGGTGGTCCGATTTCATTCATTCTTTTTTTGTTAGAAAGTAGATACTTTAAAGACTACTGGCTTATCTTCGAAAGGCTGGACCGATTTTGATGGGACTTTCACTGGCGGATATTTACATTTTGATGTACCTAAACATCCGCCAGTGAACTTTTAACAGTTTTTAGCAAGGTTTAAGCTCAAAGGAGCATAGGAAAAACAAAATGATTCCCACGGGAATATTAAAATCAATATCCACGCGAACGAAGTCGCGGGTATCCGCTCGTTGTTTATAAAATTAATATAGAACTTTATGAGACTTGTCATATTAATTAATTAACAAAATAAATAGCTACGTCTGAGATGCAGCTAATCTTAATTATATAATAAAGATATGTTTCATTATCTGGTTTATTCATGAATCTAAGTTTCAGAAGCGGTAGCTAAACGTTTACATCGTCGTATATGACACAATGCAAATGAGTTAAAGTGTTGTTCACACGAACTTACGCAACAACTTGAGTGGTATTGGTAATCTTGTAGCCATTTTTTGCGGCACTGTTTTTGAAGGAATGAGATGTTGGTACTACTTACGTTTTTATGTAACTTCTATATGTCAATTTTTTTCATCGTTACTTATTTAAATAATGAATTTGTCTTATTTTTTGTTCGGAATAACTCCTTTATTTCCAGTTCAAAATTATCTTCTAACATACTTATATGTTTTTTAATTTTCTATAATGTTTCAGAACTGTTTATTATATTTTGGTGAATTAGAAGATTTTTCTGTAATACAAGATTAGTACCTGCATAATTTTCGAATATTAATATTAGGTGTTCAATGAAAACTTCAATTTAAAATTCTTAATAGTTTAAATAAATCACGCTCGTAATGTAAACGAATGACCATAAGTCTAATAATTATTACAGTGCATTAATGTCAGATTTACGACATAGGAAAGAATAAAATCATAAACACACCACAAGTTTGGACTGCTCGGCATGTTTAATCACTAATGATTACGTGTGTGGTCGAGATAATGCATCATTAGTACCGTTCACATACATTCGATAGCTTGTTAAGCCGTTTTGCGTCCACCGGGTTTACAATCACTCGTTAAAGTGAGTAGGTACAAGTCTTAAGCTACTTCCCTAATGAGACGAGGCGGTCGAGCGAATGATATGACATGTAGTTCTGCACGTGGATTACGTGTGGCTTGTTATTTAGTGTTTTACAACATCCACGTCGTTTATCTCATAAACCTATATAGTATATATATGTTAAACAAGTGACAGTTCGTTAAGCGGTTAAAGACGATTTGTAACAGCAAGTTAAGGACACATTTCACCACCTTCTGGTAAGTATCGGATAGCCTAAACGTATGTTTTGGTCACTTTCTTACTTTATGTCAAGTGATAAAGACAAAATATGTGAATAAGCTATACTTTACACTAATCAGATGGTGAAATATGCCTTTATTCACAAGTTTTGTTGTGTCACTTGACATAAAGTAAGAAAGTGACAGAACTTACTAATAGGATATCCGACACTTACCAGAAGGTGCTGAAATAGGCCTTTAATCTCGAATAGGTACTTTAAAATTTTAAACATCTCTAACTAACTTTAGAAGGACGAATAGAAAGGTATTTTATTAAATAAAGGATTAAACGTCAATATACTTAATCGGTAATGTTAGTTAATTCAAATAGCGTTAGCGTCTTTTCGTATTAAACTTTTTAGTGTTTTTATAAATTAATTATCAGTCTTATTTCTAACTACACTACCGTTAGTTCTTCACTAACCACTATTTTACCAGCATTCGATATGGTTCGAAGCAACAATGTTACAGTCTCACCAGCATCACCGTCGTTATTGCTTTTCTCACATCACAATTGCGAGTAAAAAGTTAATCGAAAAATAATAAAGTTTACATTGTTGACTCGCATAGTTCCACGGCGCATCATTTATTTTCCGTTTGTTGTACCGAAGAAATTTTGTATTCGTCGTGCGGCTTTATAAAAAAACGTCGAATCCCCAAACTCGGACAGGTACGTGGACAAAAAATAAATGGAAAATACTAATGGAGCGCGGCGGAGTGGTTGGTCCGCGTCGCGGTGTGGTATGTAGCTGGATTTTTAAACGACTTCAAAAAAGGAGGTTCCGTATTCGACCCGTATGTATGTATGTATGTTCGCGATTATGTCAAATAAACCGATTTTGTTGATTTTTTCTGTATCGTAATCAACATACTTTTGGAAGGTATAGAAGTATACAGGCATTATAGTAATCATTCTTATGTACCACGAGCGGATACCCGCGACTTCGTTCGCGTAGATATTGATTTTAATAATCCCGTGGGAATCATTTTGTTTTTCCTATGCTCCTTTGAGCTTAAACCTTGCTAAAAACTGTTAAAAGTTCACTGGCGGATGTTTAGGTACATCAAAATGTAAACATCCGCCAGTGAAAGTCCCATCAAAATCGGTCCAGTCTTTCGGAGATTAACCTGTAGTCTTTAAAGTATCTACTTTCTAACAAAAAAAGAATGAATGAAATCGGACCACATGTTAACGAATTACAGTTAAGTACACATTTTGCCTTTCATCCCCTCTCCCAAGGGAACCGTGCTGAATTTCGGGATAAAAAGTATCCTATATGTTACTCCATAGTATTAACTTAAATCATGCCGAGTTTCATTTCAATCCATTCAGTAGTTTTTACGTGATGCGCGCACAAACATACAGACAAACAGACAAACAGATAAACAGACAAACAGATAAACAGACAAACAGACAAACAGACAAAAATTTCAAAAATAGCTTTTTTACGTTCTATTACTTATCCCTAACATCCCCCAGTTATTATTTTGCAAAAATCTTCAATGTACAGATACGGCAATTCTACGATTTTATTATATGTATAGATTTGGTATGGTTTGTTTAATTTTTTCTATATTAAAGCTTTTATGAACAAGAATTTCGTTTTCTCAAAAATCCTTTGATAACTAGGTATGTGATTTCTCAATGTAAAAGTAGTCTCCAGGTACTCATCTATGCAAAAAATACTGTAGCTCTGTTGCAGCGTGATTGAAGGAAACCAACAAACAAAGACACTTTCGCATTTATAACATTACTTATTACTATAGTATTTTGTGATTTCTCATGTTATTTCATCAAGTTGCATTGAGCGGGGTCACTGGGGGATGATGGTCACGATTCCAGACGTTAAGTAGAAGCTGTTACGGGCTTATTATCTACCCTCTTTCTGGTCCTTGCTGAAAAACCCTTTTAAGAGAATTGGTTGTAAGCAAATCGTCTCTTTTTCCAAATAATGCTATTTAGAACAGATTTTTTATCTTTAATATCAGCAAGATTTTTTTATGGTAACCATTTTAATAATCCAATAAAAAATAATCTTATCTGCTTTCTCGTTAGTTAGGAAAGTTTTGAAATAATATACTTATTTTACTTTTCACATTTCTTCATTTAATAATACTCTTCTATTGTATCGTATTATAATTATTTGAGCACGAAGTTGAGCACGAAGTTGAGCAGCGAGGGTTTAAACTCTAAATCCCTCTCTCCTATGAGAAAGGAGGCCTAGGTGCCCAGCGGTGGGACGTTAAAAGGCTGTAGTGGTGGTGGCGGTGGTGGTGAAGTTTATAGAAGTTTAGTATGATCAAAAAAATGTTCACCGTGTGAACCGGCAACAATAAGAACAGCTGTTTAATAAAACATCTAGACGGCATGATACATCACAGCAACCACAGCCGGTTTATCGGCGCGGTCACAGCCCGGCATAATGGGAGCGACGGCTGCCCGCTGCCGCTTCACACTCAATTTCACCTCTGACTGACGCAAACATTCATTGTGCTTACTTGCACCGGTATCAGGTGCTTTGCTCACTACATGTACCTAGTGGAAAACTTTCATAATGCACAGTTTCTACTAGCTTCATCATCAACGCTGGCCTTAAACCTTCTTCATCCAGCTACTTCCCGTCACCCTTCCTACCGTGTACAACGCATTTCACCGTACTGGAGAGTACCCAATGCTGTACTTACCCTTAAGACCCTACCCTTTGAGATTAATTAAAAAAAAAAATCAAAATTCATTAATTCAAAGTAGGTATAAAAAAGTAGATATACTGTACACTTTTTGAACGTCAATATATAAAGTACATGAAAGTGAGGTAATGGTGATAATTTCCACGAAAACTTCAAACTAAAACTACGAAGGTTCAAAAATGCGCCCTAGTCTGCGAAGAGCCCACAACAAACTCAGCCGGGTTATTTTTTTATCATTAGGGATATGAATCTATAAAATTTTATTGCTTTCTTGCATCTAGATCAGTCGCTTAACTTTCTTACATGAAGTAGGTAAAGAATAAAAGTTTCAAAATGAATGTCAAGTAAAACTCTCCTTTACCATGCAACGTTTTGTTCACATTCTCCTTGTTATTTTCTTATTTGAGTTTCAGTTGTATTGAGTTATTTTCTTAAATATAGAAAGTTGAAATGACGTGATTATCGAGTGGACTGTTAGTTTCGCTCGAATTTTTTTAACGCGCGTTTCATTAATTTTATTAGATATTATTTTGATTTTGTCTATCATTTTATCAGTTTTAGGTATTTCGTTAAAAACAAGATTCATAAAAACAATGGCGCCTAGTGATGTAAAAATATTCAGACACTCGATACTATCATGTTCGCGCTTGAATAAATTCGGTACACTATTTTAAAATTGACTTATGTCTTATATTATATTTATGAAATTTGAGACCTCACTTTTTACAAAGTTAGGATTAAAAAAAGAACTTAACATATTATACATAGTTGCAGTCGTTTTATTTTTATTAAACGGGTTTCCTTGATTCATAAAAAAGTTTTAATGCTGTTTTATATTATGTAATATTGAGTAAGTATAAAATTCTACTCCGAGTAGGTAAGTTGAGTTAAAAAAGGTAAGTTAGTGTAAGTTAGTTAACTAGTCAGTCGTACTTTCGTAGCTGTTTAATGGTAAGTACCTATGCACCTGGCGCCTAACACCACCGTTTAGATAAATTAGGTCAGGTAATACTCGTTAATATTTACAGGCTTTAAATGTTTGTCATTTAAAATAGTGTACAACCCATAGTACCTACCTACTATTTCAGTATAAACACTAATAAACTTTATAATTAAATAAATTGTACCTTATGAAATTAAAAACAAAGTTTTAAAAAGGACCTGATTGTAGATATACATACATAAAGTTCGAAATAATAACCTATCTAATACAAAATCTAGAGATTGCAAGTCGAAAATTTAATCCAGATATTAAACGTAAATAAAATAAAATCGTGTCAAATTGTTATCGTCTGTATTCTGAAATTATTGCAATCAGTTAACGTTTTACCCATTGATAAACACTTTACTTTGTATCTGGATTTAATATTTGATTCTGTGGATTTTTCAATTCTTCAATCTGTGGATTCTGGATTTAATTTGGTCGTTAAGTAGTTGTAATTTTTAACTGGTAAAATGTATTAGAAAAGCCAGATACTTACTGTATTAAAATGCACAAACAAATGATTATAGTTCGTTCGGTAACTTAGTGTCGGTACAGGCGCAGGTGCTCTTAGTATTCTGCTCTTATTTTTATTACTTTTTTTCTGTTTGTAATTTTTTTTCTATTCTAACAGAATCTCCGAGTAGTCTGCCAATCCGCACTTGGCCAGCGTGGTAGACTATGGTTAAAATCCTTCTCATTTTGAGAGAAGACCCGTGTTCATGAGAATATTATATTTTATGTTTATGGTTATATTGTAACAAAATACGAATATAAAAAAATATAAAAAGGAAAGAGAATTTTAATGAAAAAATATGAGTATAAAACGCCAAAACCCCTTGTGCCTGTACACCCCTCGCGGCATGCTTTGAAGTCACGGCGGTGCCTTTGTCAAAACACCGCGCGGCGGAGGCGGCTAGGCACAAAAGGCGACCGTAAGAAAACTAACAGACTATAATACTCATTTGATTAGCTAGAGAAGTAGCTATAATGTAGTTTTAAAGAGTACTTGAAGCTAGTAGTACCGCAGCTTGGAACCAAATACAATAAAAAAATGTTAGTAAAAAATAAAGGCTCTTAAAATATACCATCAAATACAGATAAAACTATCAACCAAAAAGCAATGGAAGTTAAAACGAACAAAAATATCATCGAACATAAAATGTAGAGTATACAAAACTTGGTAGACGCTTTGAAAACGCAACAGCTTGTATTGAAACTAGTTTAAGTTATCAGATTTATGGCTCTGGCGGTTGATTCATGACGGTCCCAGTTGGCAATTAAACTGATGCCTCTCGATATCATTAATCAAACAATATTGATAGGTCCAGCGTATGAAATCTAATTAAGGTCTTGACTTAACATACGCTAGTTGAGCGTTGGGACAGTATTCAATCAGAGCTTAGATTATTAAAATATGCCTGTCAAAATTATGTACTTTCGAATTAAAGTTTTATTATATTCTGATTTTTAATTCCGTGGAATTCTGACGTTTCTTAATGTTACCATAGATAACAGTTCCCACAAAAAAGAATAAATTCAAAACTAACATATAAATAAAAATCAATTGCCTCATGTAGATATAGAGAAATGCCTGATGACAGGTACTTTAGTTTGGGGTAAAATCGGACCCTGTTTTTCATATTATAAATAACTCATTCTATTTTTAAATGTCAACTGTCAGAATTCCACAAAATTAAAAATCAGACTATAGGTATAACATTTTTAATAAAAACTTGTGAGATTTTCAATGTAAGTTTTAATTTTGTTTAGTTGTAACTTGTAATGTCACTTTTTATTACGAAAAGTCACATTATATTTTTTGTTATACTTAATTTTGAAGTTAATTTTTATAAGCTTTTTTATTAGAGAGATTAAATTGATAATTTAGTAATCGTGTACGTTAGTTTGATAGTTTCAATAACATGTACCTACTCTACTGTACCTATACTACTCTAACTTCAGCTTTTAATAACACATTTTAGTATCGAGACTGTCTTACATGTTAGTCAGTACAAAACCTTAAGACTTGGAATTCTTGTTACAATTTTACGTTTCGAACCAAAGGGATGATTTATGACAAGTTGAGATGCAATTAGGCCACGAGGTGGACGAGAGCGTTAATTTTGGTTTTATCGTAAATCCAGTTTTAGTACCGGTTGTAATTGAGTGTAATCGTCCGTAATTTTGTATCGTTGATGTCTATTGAGCCTTTCCAGTGGAATTTTTGTTAGGGCCACCGCACACTCGATACTCTCTCTCTCGGACAGATGATCAAGCGAGTCGCTGGGAGCTGCTGGAAACTTGTTTCATAATCATAGTTCATAGTCAATCTTGTGCTGCGGTGACACTTGCAATAAATCTATCGTTTAAGACGCTGAAGCTTGATTGAATTATATATAGGTATGGAATATCATAGAATTTCACAAAGTAACGCCTGCTTCTATTCAATATTTGAAATCAGCTCTTATATATTTTTTTTAATTGACACACTGTCATGCAAACTCCAGTTGCAGCTAGTTAGTGACGGTTTAACATCTTTGATACAGCAGTAAAACGCAAAAAGTTTCCAAAATGCGATGAAATCGCTAAAAAACACGCGATTTCAATAGCGCGATTGATAGCAATAAATAAGTACCAAAATGCTAAATCGCCGATCGCCGATGCTGAAAGTATCGCGTGCGCTTTGGCCCTTAGACCTTTAAACGTCTCTTAGGTAACTGGATATTGTGTTTGAAATTGCTAAGTGGTCAGTATACTTGGAGCAAAATAATCGATCGATGGAAGATTCTGATCTGTATCTAGAGATTGGGTACATTGCAGGTTTGTGTTGACCGCGACTTCACTTGATAAATGATCCAGTCTAACATAGATCCCGCTAAGCTGAGAGAGAACTTCGAATCAGAAAACTTGAAGCTGCAAGAGTAAAATAGTAACTTTGGATTTTGAGGAATCGACTTCAAAAATAGGTAGGTACATTATTTCAGAAATTCTATGACTGAATCTGAGCGCCTCCTATATCCTTTATTATGAAACTTTTATCTTAACCGACTACAAAAAGAGGAAGGTTCTTAATTCGCCTCAATCAAATACCTATATTTTAATCCAACCAAATCTTGACAAGATTAAAACATAATAAATTAAAAATTTAGAAAACCCCCGACATTCGCCATTTTGTGGCGGCAGACATCTTGATTTTGCATAGTGCTATTCTACTAGTCAAACCCTTTCATTTGATACCCATATTATTGGAGTTGTGAAAAAATATGTAATCCGCCATTTTGTAGCGGCGGCCATCTTGGATCGATTTTATCAAACATAGCTAACAACACTCTCGACTAATTCAGCTTTGAAACAAAAAAAACCGCATTCAAATCGGTCCATCCGTTTGAGCGCTACAGGGGAACAGACAGACACACACACAGACACGTCAAACTTATAACACCCCGTCGTTTTTGCGTCGGGGGTTAAAAAATATGTTACAACTTGTGTTTAGTTACAGGTAAGCCAACTAGACATGAAAATAAACACATAAGCATACAAATTAGCTATTAACTTGCACGAGATGATGATACACACGGATTCGTTTGAAGTTTACAGTGTGAATTTTAATAAACAAAATTTTAGCTTTTAAATGCCATCCCATCGCATATTAATTGGTCTAATTAAGTCCGGACCTAGTTTGAAATCTGCTTTGATGTTAAATTATTATTGCTATCAAAAATGTTTAGGAAACGATCGATGTTTTTAATCTTCCATAAAATCGTGTTGTATTGTCGATGAAAGTTTTTATTGCATTTTCACTTTTATTAGAGAACGAATAAGAACCACTATTTCCAACGTCTATTTTGATGATTGTGTACGTGCTTAAAAGAGATTAAAGATGGTTCTTCTCAGGCAGCAGCAATAAATAACGCGATTATTTCCTCAGAACTGGCTTAAGGCTTCTTCAGGTCTTTTTTGTGTGAATTCAATCGAAAAACCACTTTGTTAGAGGTACTAAAGTCGTGGTTTAATCCCTACATGTGAGATTGAATCGAGCTTCCAAATATTTTTGTATTTTAGTATAGTAGGAATACTGAGATAGAAAAAATTTAAAAATAAAAAAACGTGTAATTTCGCTAGTAAATCTTATTTATAGTTTTGTATTAAACCAGCTTCGAGCTGTTGTATCAAAAATAAATAAAATTAAAGTGTACCTAACTACCTACATCTGTGATTTAAAGAAATTTTTTATAGCATATCTCAACATACGTTTTTAAAATTTTTGGGTATCTTTTATCATTTTCAAAGGTATGTAAGTAGACGATTATACAGGCTACGCAAATAAAATGTATAAGTATATCTTACTTACATTTTGGACTCAAACTCAATTTATTTCATCTATGTCTTAACACCACCTTAAAACACTCACTGAGGCTTTTGAACAATTAATTTTTTGTTCATTTAATATCAGTTATGACGCGGCTCACCATAGATTCGGAATTCAGAATATATAATAGAATAGAATAGAAAAGTTTTTAATTCAAATAATTTTTTAGAAGCGCTTTCGAATATCGGAAACCGGTACTAAACTCAGCGGTTACCTATGTACTTTGTTCAAAACAACGTATTTACAAAGCCTTATATTACAATGTATTACCACATATTACAATATATAAACACATTGCAGCTATCAAAAAACATAATTTTACACCACATGGAGCATGCGGGAAAGTCATGGTTGCACGAGTTCAGAGCCAAGGACAACCGGTCGGGTACGGCGTTCGAACCCCGTGGACATCTGTACAGATAACATCTCACAGTAAAAACCTTCCCTCACTCACGTAGATATACTTACCATGAATTATTATGAATTCCTTGGAGAATAATGCTGAGAATTATTTTATTAAGATCTTTGATAAGGTCCCGGTTTTTTAAAATAAGCAATCCTACCTATGTACATTGTACATACATTAACATTCAACATAAGGGATACATCACACTTCCATAAAATAATATGTTTGTTGCATACAAAATAATTTTGATAATATCCATTATACCGCCTAGATAATTATTATATTAGTCTAAATTGTAGCGAGAATAATTAATTATAGGTTCGGTAAGAAACCAGATTGGAATTTGCTACGGAGTTATACCTAAGTCGGTTAATATACCGACTAATATTAATATCAGACCGAAAATGTATAACTTTTACCTAGTCATTGAATATACTAAGTTTTAGTTAATTAATTTTATCTAAGCGAAGCGAATTTTTTCATGTCATTCATTAATATTTTGTTTAATAACGAAACCTTTCTCCTTTGTATATATAATATAACCATTGTAAATAAGGTGTATATTTATATATACACCTTATTTACAATGGTTTTATATGATGAAAAGTCAAAATTATTTTGCTATGATCCGCAAAACAGTCTTTGTATGGTGCAACAAGCAGCATGTGCTATGCCCTGTCAGCCTTCCTGCTGTTAAATAAGCAGGAAAAATAAGCAACCAAGCGGACCCCAAGCACCACCACCAAGTAACACCACACAAATCCACCACCAAAATAAACTCGACAATCGTTTCGCTCCGACACCGGAGCATCCTCAGGAGATATAGACTCTACAATGCACAACTGCAAAGTGATACTTTTTTACAGAGATGTAATATTAATAATAGCCAACAATGTACATAATTATGTACCTGAAAGTGGCCTCAATTTGTATGGTTTAGGTGGTGTCATAGTAATGCATGCTAATCACACTAATATTATAAACGCGTAAGTTTGTGTGTGTGTGTCTGTGTGTGTTGTGTATGTTTGATACTCTTTAACGCCGCAACTAGTGAACGTATTTGACTGAAATTTTAATGGAGATTGCATACCCTGACTTCAAGCCTTATGCACGCCATTGATTGACCCTAATGACCTCTTTAATAGTATGAGTTAAATGACTATATGAACTCTTATGCATCATAATATCTTCGAAACTGTACACAATGTTTACACCTTAACTGTACAGATCAACGCAGCCAAAACAAAAATTTTATCAGGATCAAACGCTATTTTTGAAAAATTGGTAGGTACTACTGGCCACACTTTAACCGACTCTAAATTGCTTGGTGGCACGGCTTGTCGGTAAGTTGGTAACTAGCCACGGCTGAAAACTTCCACCAGACTAGACCAGAGACAATAATCATTGAGAAAATATAAATTCCCAAAATCCCCTGCAAGGAATCGAACCCGGGACCTCCCACTTATAAGACCACAGCGCTTATCAATGCGCCAGGGAGGTCGTCAAAACAGAGGTACAAATGTTGTGATGCGTTATTCCATATAGAGAGACAGAATATCAATTTCCACACGGAAATAGTGGCTGACATACGATAGTAAACAAAACAGGATTGGGATTTTTTACCTGCGTCTCCATAACCGCATGCCTGTACATTCGTGTGTCCCCACGAGAGTTTATCTCGGCATCGCCATATGATTAATGGTCAAGAGACAGTCGCCTGGGATACCTTTCTTCTTATATTCATAACAATGAGACTTCGAAATACTCCAAACCTGTTCCGCGGCTTGACAGTTAAAAATTCTCTAGCGATTGCGTCGCTCCAAAATGAAATTCCGATTTCGAGACTAAAGTAGGTACGACTCGCATTAGACTTAAGACAAGGCGATAAAAAAAATTAAAACGTATAATTTGACCAGTGAAGTATCTCGGGCTATGAATTCAGCTGAATGCAATCGGCCATTTATATTATGTTACATAGATATAGGAACTTAAATTTTTACATTATAGGTACTTTTCAATTTTTCATCTTCATCAAATCATATCATTCTTCATCATCATATAATCAATGTATAGATTTTTAACCCCCGACGCAAAAACGACGGCATGTTATAAGTTTGACGTGTCTGTGTGTGTGTGTGTGTATGTGTGTGTCTGTTCCCCTGTGGCGCTCAAACGGGTGGACCGATTTGAATGCGGTTTTTTTGTTTGAAAGGTGAATTAGTCGAGATAAGAGTGTTGTTAGCTATGTTTGATGAAAATTGGTCCAAGATGGCTGCCGCTACAAAGTGGCGGATTACATATTTTTTCACAACTCCCTTAATATGGGTATCAAATGAAAGGGCTTGACTAGTAGAATAGCACTATTGCAAATCCAAGATGGCCGCCGCCACAAAATGGCGAATGTGGGGGGTTTTTTAAATTTTTAATTTATACTTGTCTCTATTGCGTCTCCGCTGCGGTAATACTGACTGCGTCTAATGTGAATGGTACGTTATGCAATATTTTTTCGAATGAAAGTACCTATGATCTATCGAAAACCTTTAGAACTAGCAAATGGAAATCCTGAATCCCGTTTTTTTTTCACTCAAGATATGCACATAGTTAATGATAGCAAAGAAAATGTTAACCAAAATATAACCCTAATGAAAATGCAACATCAAATTAATATCATCATCATCATGATCAACCCATTACCGGAGCACGGGTCTCCTCTCAGAGTGAGAAGGGTCTTGGCCATACTCTACCACGCTGGCCAAGCGGATTGGCAGACTTCACACACCTTTGAGAACGTTATGGAGAACTCTCAGGTGTGCAGGTTTCCTCACGATGTTTTCTTTCACCGTTAAAGCAAGTGATATTTAAATACTTAAAACGCACATAACTCCGAAAAGTTAGAGGTGCGTGCCCCGGGATCGAACCCACGACCTCCGATTAGAAGTCGGTCGTCCTAACCACTAGGCTATCACAGCTTTTAATTAATATATAGGTACAAGACAATACCTAATTATTATTCAGTGTCCTGTATAATTTTTAAACCTGTCATTAGGAGCTAATTAAGGTAACCACAGATTAATTATTATTTAAAAAGCAGATTATAGCGATCACGCGGTTATAATGTTAGTTTAAACCTATAAAATTATGTTCTTTAGTTATCCAAGTTTACCGTAGTATGAAACTATAATATAGGATTCCTTGCTCATCCGCTGAAATGTGTATATAAAATAGAGTAATTAAAAACCAAGTTACTAACAAACGTCACTAAAAGCTGACAAGGCATTATGAATATGTGGATTTATTTCTACGACATAGCGTCTAATAAAATTACAATATTCATATACAAATATACGCTATGTCAATATTCTGTGTGGGCTCAGAGGTCGTGTGTGATGGCGTCTGTTTGTCCAAGACCGGTCACTGTTTGCTCTACCTCCTCGAAACTACTCGGAATATTTTGTACGAACTCTTGAGCAAGCCCCTCTCGGTTAGAGATGGGCCGTCCTCGGACATTATGGGAACATAACTTGGAGAGAGTGTAGTTTTGAACAATATTTTGTGTGATTTCATAAACCTAGCTAACCTTAATAATATTATAAGTATTTGTTCCAAGCTGCAATAGTGACATTTGGATTTCATTATCAAAGCTTATAGATATTAAAGTGTTAAGATTTTGCAATGTCTCTTTGATGAATGAGTCTACCCCGTTGGATATGTACGTGATCCCTGAGTGCTATAGGCTATATATTATGTACCACGGGCGAAGCCGGGATGGACCGCTAGTTACAGATAATACAGGGATTTATTATCTACTGAAAGAAAAGCCGTTACGTCACCGGCACTCAGTGACGTGTGATACGTGACTTGTGATAGACTTTGCCTAGGGTTAAGCTTACGGCTCGATGAGATACGCTCCCAAGTCTGGATCTGTACAAGTATAAATTAAGAATTAAAAAAAACCCCCGACATTCGCCATTTTGTGGTGGCAGCCATCTTGGATTTGCATAGTGCTATTCTACTAGTCAAGCCCTTTCATTTGATACCCATATTAAGGGAGTTGTGAAAAAATATGTAATTCTCCATTTTGTAGCGGCGGCCATCTTGCATAGATTTTCTTCAAACATAGCTAACAACACTCTCAACTAATTCACCTTTCAAACAAAAAAGAACCGCATTCAAATCGGCCCACCCGTTTGAGCGCTACAGGTGAACAGACAGACACACACACACACACACACACACACACACACACAAACATAACACCCCGTCGATTTTTGCGTTGGGGGTTAAAAATAGAACCCAATGTCGGTGCAACTCTTCTATATCTTATTGTCGAGTAGAAGTGTAGATAGATAATTTAGTGATCTTTAATGACATTGAGATAAATCTATAATTTCGCTACTTGATATGGAGGTATCAGTATATTGTCATCTGATGGATGATTGGTAAATTGCTCACCAAATATCTGCTTTTGAGTCTAACTGTTGATATAAAAAAAACCTTGTAAAAAGTAAGGATTTAAATGGAATAAAGACATTCATTAATCAGCCGAATCTTATCAGCTTTTGAAAGGACTGTGTAGTAATTGAATAAAATGTTGTATGTGATGTCTCAACTACAAATGTCGAATTACTCTTGTGAAGTGTTTTATAAAGGCGAAAAGCACTAAAAAGGTGGTCTCGAAATGCATCCTTCAAATTCAGGCATGTGGGAGGTAAATGTTAATTTTAATGTATGCATTATTATAAAAATACTCACGCTAATGTGTTGCTCAGTAGTCGAAATTAAGTTTTACGATCTTCCCACCAGATCTTATTTCGGAGCCGAATACAACTCAATAAATTCAGTTTTAGGATTTTGATCTGTAGTCTGATTATTTTGAAAACGTCAACAAATTCCAAACTGATTTTGATATGTCTTTTATTATTGGGATCTAGGGAGCAATTTCGAGAGCAAGATATTTTAGGTCGAGACTATTACAGAACTGTTGATGATGATGAAGCGAATATAAAAAGCATTCTTTCTTACAGTTACACAAGTAGGTATGATTGTACCAAATGCGTCACCCTTTATTGATATCATCTACACACGTAGATTTTCACCATAGATAATACACTACTACCTGCTATAGATGCGAAACGTTGAGATGTATTTAAAAGTTTTTCCTCCACCGTCTAAAGATGGCGTTAGTATTGAAACCATATTTAGATACCAAATAGACCGATAGATGGCGCTTTTCGTACATGTCGACCTTGGGGGCTCGGCTTATAAATAATTACTATTCAGGGTAAATAAATAATCCGTTTTAAAATTCAGACCGATTTTCCTTTAAATATATTTTGGAAAATAACTCTAAATTTTAAAACGGATTATTTATTTATTTTTTAATTGCAAATAGTAAAAATGAAACACAAAGTATTTATTTTGTTTTATATTTTGTATGAATGTTATACCTAATACATATAAGCATGTTCTTTTATTAAATCATTTTTTTAAACATTGTAATTTTATCTTTTAATATTTTGTTTACCCCCATACACCAAATGTGAAGTAAGTATCAGTTTAATAGTCAATGAAATAATGAATAGTTTAAGTTTAGAAAAATGCGCTTTACATTTAGACGAGATATCAAAATTACAATATATTGTTATATCCTTGAGTTGTTAAACCTAACACACTCTTCCAAGATTCAAACTTTTCTTTGTGGGGATACTCCCATTTAGGAAATCTATGCAATGTACCTGAAAAAATGAAGAATTGGTCACAATCTTGGATGATATGGATATCATTGGATTTTTACGTGGGATTTAAGTACCTACATAATATAGTATAAACTTTATACAAACAAACTTACCATCAACAGTACACCCAAAATAAAATTCCGTTCCAATAGTTCCAAAGTTCCGATTTTTTAGGCATTTTGTCAAGAAACCGAAAATAGATGCCAGGTATGTCGTATATATCAGGAAACAGAAAACAATTTGCAAAGTCGGGTAAAATCGTTTGTAGAAGAAATCACAGAGTTCATTAACAGTCCAAGTCGTCGTTATAAACAAAAACCACTATTAATAAAACAAAGAAAATGAGAAAACTAAGAAATAATGCACTGCAAATAACCGTTGAAAAAGTTTGTAAAACTTCAGTTTTTGACACTTGATTTAATTCAACTTTGACAAGTGACGGATTAGATAAGCATCAGGCGAACATCCTGCCATCTAGTTTTACATTTAAACAATTTCTTGAAAGTTGTACCACCCCGGACGCTAGAGGTCACTCGTTTATTTTAAAATTTTCGACTTCGAATTTGTATGACAGTTTCATCCCCATGATTTTCACTGAAAAAGTTCTGAACAGCTATTAGATACTTCGCGCATAAAATTGCAAACAAATGAAATAAGAATTTTGTAACACCGTATCCCAACATGATTATGACGAACGCATAACCACTGTTGCCCCAGACACACGATACCAACATTCAGACCACAGACCGCGAGGTTTCAAAATACCAGTACCAAATACGTATCGCTACTACAAGCTTAATGGCTTTTAAAAACTGGATTAAGTAGCGGAGAAATGCTAAATCGACGATAAGCATACGTCTTGTCATCCCACGCTGGTTTAAGGATAGAGGCTTCGGTTATGTATTAAATTGAACTTTATTTTGAAAGTGTTAAAGACGATATTGCTAAACCAGATAGCAAAACAAGCTTAAACCAGGTAATGGCATTCAATATACAGTTGAATTTACAATTGTTTGAAGGTATGGTTAGGAATATATGCATGAAGAATATTAAAATAAAGTTTTGTCGTAACGGATGTAAGAAACAATGAAGAAAAGAACTCTGAATCAGTCTATTTTTAACCCCCGACGCAAAAACGACGGGGTGTTATAAGTTTGACGTGTCTGTGTGTGTGTGTGTGTGTGTGTGTGTGTGTGTGTGTGTGTGTGTGTGTGTGTGTCTGTCTGTTCCCCTGTGGCGCTCAAACGGGTGGACCGATTTGAATGCGGTTTTTTTTGTTTGAAAGGTGAATTAGTCGAGAGTGTTGTTAGCTATGTTTGATGAAAATCGATCCAAGATGGCCGCCGCTACAAAATGGTGGATTACCAATTTTTTCACAACTCCCTTAATATGGGTATCAAATGAAAGGGCTTGACTAGTAGAATAGCATTCTGCAAATCCAAGATGGCCGCCGCCACAAAATGGCGAATGTCGGGGGTTTTTTAAATTTTCAATTTATTAACTAGATGAGCCTGAGTTAACAATATTTAGAAAAACAATTTGAACGATTTACTAAAAGATAAACGAATGGCAACTTAAATAGTACAAATTAATTAAAAAATACAAATTATTTTATATATAAAGAGATAAAAAGTAACCACAGGACAGGTTTACTGTTTTAACGATTATCAAAGTACCGAAGAATGATTAATGGAAGCGCGACTGTATCAGTTGAATTTTAATTGAATATTAATGTTTTGTTTACAATGCATGCAATAATCGTTTTGCATTTTTTTACGTAATAGACATACAAAATGATAAATTCAATATTAATAAACCTATACCGCCGCATTGTGTTACTGTTAATAAAAAATGCAGGACTTTTTTAACCTTTTCAAAAATATAATGAACAGAATTAAGAGGATCTGGATATTTGATGCACAAGACTCAAAGTAAAAATTCTTTAATGAAAATTTTAGCATAGAAAAAGTAGAATTGTCAGAGAATACAGTAGGACAGGATTTAGAGGGTGAATTGCCAATCACTGGATCAAAAGGCTGGTTTGTTTAAAATAAGGTCACTAAATTCTACCAAATGTAAATTTAGATGTTGCCATGAGCATGGAACAAAATATTTTTGGCAGATAATCCAGACGTTTTAACATGCCATTAATATATCTCAAATCAATATCACGCAAGAGCCCAATTTAATTGGTTCGGTTTCTGAGACAAAAAAGCGTTTGCAATCACACGCAACCGTCTGATGTGCAATTTGAATAATTCGTCTACCTGTCCTTACTGATTTGGTAATAATGGTGTATAATATCAAATAATATAAGAAATACTAGCATTAGAATTTCATAATAGATAATATTGATCTGAATATCAATTATAATATATAGTGTTGTTGTGAGTTGTATTTTGACTAAACAGTGTTGCTAATATATGTGTAATGTATAATATCTAAAGGATCTAAAAAGGCTTCTTAAATCTAGCGATATGATAAAAGTTGTGTAACCACGAGCGAACGGTCAAAAAGAACTTTCAAAAGGCTTTACAGATACTGTGAAATCGACGAACGCTCATATGGCGTTGCCAACTAATTATTCTATAACCTCGGTCACGATTATTTTAAACATTATACATATGCTCATCCGTAAATTCATGTGTGAACGAATCAATACAACGGTTAATCTAATCAACACACATCTTTATGAACAACAAACTGTCATTAATATTATTAAAGATTAAAATATTTGTATGTATTTGAAACTTGAGTATCAATATGCTAATTACTGTCCGCGAAACGAACATTGTCATACAATATTCAAGATCTGTAATGTGCAGTTCAAATATATACATAAGTTTATACAGGACACACATACTGCAAAATTCCAAGAATGTAATTAACTCGACGATACAACTGTCGTGGCAGTTGCGTGAAGATTTTCAAATACCTGGAGCGAAATTGAACAAATCGTTTCCAAGTGGTTCGAATATTATTATAGATTCCTGCCACCAATTTAAAGGTCTTGTAAGGAAATAAGTCGCTACGTTATTATCGTATTGGACCAAGATGATAATTTCTAAAGATATCCGTAGGCTAAATGTTGCTCTTGGGACCGCGTCCACCTGCCCACTTTGATTTATTATGGATTCAGTATTAATTTGATATCCCTTTTGCTACAGACCCTTGAGCGATCGGAACGAGCGAGTAGGTTTGCCCGGTCCCATTATATGTGGTCTCGGTCCAATCATAATTGCATACAAGCTTTAAGATAAAAATACTTAATGCAAAATTAAAGCAAGATGATAAAACACAATTGCACAGTTTTATAATAGACGATATAATATCAAAGCCAGCGACGACTATATAAATGTAATGGAATACTAAAAACTTATATGGTCTTAAAAACACGAGCAGTTCAGTCACAACGCTCGATTCTCATAAGATACATTCGGAACCAGTTTTTCATAGAAAATTACTTGGGTTGCAAGCAAATTAATGTTACTATAGCTCTACTGGGTCTCGGCTGCCTGTATCAAATTGCCGTGTTCATGTTGTATTTTTATATCTCGTATTGGTACGATGAGTACAGGTTTAGTGTGAATACTTTTGTATCGTTAACCACTTGCATCTGTGGGAACAACCATCAACAGCTTATTAATGATGGAATTCTTATGCGTTGCCGCGTTGATTAGATATTATGCGCGTGATTAATTGGGAGGCTGTATTAAAAAATTATTATACTGTCTCATAATGTTTTCGCCTGACAAGCAATAACTTTTACATTTAACGTCTCTATCTTTAACTTTTAATTTATCCAAAACATTTAGTTTTTATATTGCATTGTTGAAATGATGTAAATTCTTTGAAAAACCCGAATTTAAATTAAAATTTCTTTTGTTTTTTTATTTTACTCTCCCGTGCTACAAATTGTAGCCGAGCGACGCAACGAATTCATTATTTTCTTTAAGCGAATTTTAAAAATTACTGCTAAAAATTCTGATCATACGTCTTTTGCCGATCGACAGGAGATAAAAATGTGGTTTCGAATTATTTATTTACGTAAGGCCAGTTAGTTCTCATTTCGTATTCAAGAGCCGTTTCAGTTTTTGGATCAATAATGTAGGCTATTTTTTATAAAATTTTAACAAACTTTTTGTTTGAGTCGTGACGGATTACTAATTTTTTCACAGAAATGCATAAGTGTGCAAGATCCTTGTCCTTGGTGGGTCAAAGGCGGTAATACGTATGATGTGTTTTTTATTCGTTTATTAATTACATATTCGGGATAATAACCTGGTTTTTGGTATAGTGATCTTCGCTGCATCTCAATTATAAAGACCGTCATCACGACAAAAAAACTGCATATATATTATGTAATTATTATTATGATTCAAAGGTTTAAAGCGTTTTTTTACGTTTGCCATTTTAAAAATTTCAAAAGAATGAGCAAATTTAAATGAATACAAATTAATTATTTTGATGATATTTTAATATCAATCTGAACTCGGTATCACATGATTTTGTGATATTAAAATTTGAAATATTTTGTATTGATTTATTTATGCAAATCTGATTTATACACAAGTAGGGACCTGTCTGCGTTTATTTTTTCCGAAAATTTATTTTTTTGACGATGATAATAAAAATCTACTTTTTGTCATTGACCATTCAACTGCTCGGAGAGATAAAAAATATATAGTTCGGTAATTTAATGGATGAGACGTAGCGTCAGAAAAAAAGTAATAGAGATCATTTTTTTAATATGAAAAAAAATCTCCTATCTCTATCGTATAAATTGTAATAGTGTGAGTTTTACAATTTTTCAATACGATGTTAAAAAAATAACATTGGCTATTTTGACTAAAGAACGGTGTGAAGAAAAAAGACGTGATTAGTGATGATTTTAAATAAAAACTACATTCTAACATGCATCTAAGTTAATATTAAAACTTTTAGGCTATCTAACAAAAATTATCGAATAAATAAATAATTACAGAAATAATTTTACAATAAATAATAAACTTACGATAAATAATAGAAAGAAGAACTACCTGTTTAAGAATTCAAACACTCTATAATGGACATCGGTGTTACGTAAAATTACTACAGAAGATGGGTTTATAATTTACATGCAGACCGTATCAATCCCGACTTCCATTACCAAAGCCCCAATAGAAACCGATGAGTCATCAGATTCTAAACTAATTACAGAGCGAGAGGAAAAAACTTGCAAAGCGAGACGAATATTTCATAGGCATTAAGATACATCAAAAATCACTAAGCCCGTGATTCTTCCATAGACGGTTTCTAATTTTTATCTTTTGATTGAAAATTTATTGAACGTATTAGAACACTTTCTGTGTGAAAATAAATAGTAACTGCCATCTCTAAAATTTAATGATAAAAATGTTTCTCTCTGAAAACTTAGAAATTCAAAGTAGTTGATTAAAAATACCATTAAATACTGAGATAATTGTGTTCAAGTGGTTTAGCAAAATCTTGATTTAAGGCTGCTCTCCTCACGCGCTTCTCTATACAAACGTATTACGCCTATTATTCTAATATTTGTAGCAATAGATCTAAAGTTAAGTCAGATATCAATTTATATCTCCATTATCTATGCCGTAAAATAAAAAAATTGTAAAATTATATTTATTTTGAAAGTAATGACGCTTGAAAAATCACTAGTTTTGGGCAAATTTTGAGGCAACTTCGTGCGTAAATAAACTATATAAGAAACTAGAAAATTGAAAAACGACCGAAGTCTTATCATACGTTACTTCATAATAATTTCAAATGTCTTTAGTTCATGTAAAAAATTGCCAAATATTTGCTAAAATAGGCGTAATTCCAAACCTAGATTTGCATCTTTTTACTTTGCCGTTTTTCACTAAAAATCATGATATCTCAAGCAAAATTTATTTATTTAATTAATTTATTATTTATTTTTGTATATATTTTTAGTACTCTTCTTTACTGAAGACGTCTCGCTCTCTAAATGCAGAAATCACTGTTTTAGACTCCACTTACAAACGATTTGTCGCTCCCATGGAGAGGGCTCTTAATAGATGACGAGCATCTACATATTTAAAAGATGAAAATATCGGTCAGTCACTGCTCCAATCAGTAAATAACCGAACGTGACTGGGTAAGGCAATATCAAATTTTAGTACATAGATAATGTTAATTCTGATAAGTTAGATAACAATCGTTAACTCCATTATAGGTGAAAAATTATTCCAATTTGCTACTGATTCATACTCAAAACAGGTTACGGAGGTCAGATGGCAATCGTTTCGATAAAATCTGAATAAAATACCTCAACAATGTTAAGGTGGTGATTTGTTACCATTATTTCATTTTATTTTCCGATTTTGAAATCTTGCGATGCGAATTTGAAATCTTTATAGATACCTAAATAATGCTATTCAAATTACATGCAGTAATATATTATATCGTAATCATTAAATAAAAATCTTGCAACAAAAATATGTGAAAAAATCAAAAAAAATCTGAAAACAAAAACCTTAAGATTATCTTCACGAAATCATAGTAGTGGAACGAAAGAGATAGATGTTTGGAACAGACCTAAGAACAGACAGATTTGACATGGTTTCGTTTTGAAAAAAGCGAAAAGCAGCCTGTTCCAACACTGTCATTTGATTATTACATATTAGGTACTGTTTTTTTCTCTTTCATTCCATTTATGATTTCGCGGCGGAAAAGTGGGTGAAGATGACTTTATAATACAAAACTAATATAATATGAAGTCGGTTAAAATACGAGCATATTTAACACATAGTAAAATTTATAATATTAAAGGATAGTGAATTCGTTAGGATTAGCCCTCTCGGCATTAGATATCGTACAAGTGGAACAGTAAAGTTTTTTACTACATGATTTATTTTTTGTGAGTTAAAATTATTCCTTTATAATATCCAACCGCCGAATATCCAAAACGGACGCTTGAAATCGTTACAACTTATACCTAATCTGTTATAGAATTTATTCTGGAATCTATGTAATCCGATTACGTAGGTACGATGATGGTGAATTTACACATTAATGGTGGGCTAGCTTCGGAGATTTGTCATTTTTATTTTTCTACGAATCATTTCAGCTTATTCAAAAGCCGCTTGTTCATTTATCATAATAAATGCAGCCTTTTTTTCTCGGTCTAGAATTTTTGTAGGCGTAAGTATCCTACACTGTTGCTATAAAATTGAATCTCTTTTGGAATACTTTCATGTTTCTAGAAGTCAAATGAAACTTTTTCATTGTTCACTGTAAAACCTTATTCAGATGAGATTAAATATATTAGGCTCAAAGACCAAATTCGCTTATAGAGCGAATAACAGCCAATACGCTTTGTGGCAAACTCTAAAAGTGGAAAATTCATACATAATAAGTATTATGCTAAAAAAATAACATGTAAATTATTCAATCAATTATTGAAAACCTATCAAACATTTAAAGGAAAAACTAAGAGATATCATGTACATATATATACGAATCTATTTATATTATACCAAAAAAACAATAATAAAGTTTTTAAACATAAACCAAGAGATTTATTTCAGTTCCTCGTTCCTGATTAATGAACAAATCAATTTAAAAGCATCTCGCCAAGGCAGCAAGATACAATCATATTTGAATAATAGCTTGTAATAAAAAGTCCAATTAATACTTTTTTGATATACCAAAGAGCTCTAAGCTTTTTTATGGAACCTATAAATCTATATTTTATAGTAAGACTACGGCTAGCGGTGTGGGAATGAACATAGCATATTGTTCAATCTCTCCTATTAGAAATGAATAAAATAAGTAGATATTTCTGAACGTTGAAAATATTTAATAATCGCCGAGCGATAGAACCCGTCTGGTGAGTGACTGCTCATAATTTGGTTCAGTTTTGGAATATAAAGCATTTTTGAGATTAGGTACTTGGTCATCACTCTACTTGAAATCGTTTCAAGTAAACGACCACCCACCTCTTTAAATGTGTTAAAGCCAAAATGCAATATCAAAAAACGAGTTACCTACTACTTTAACCTGTTCAATCAAGATAGATAAATTTCCAAGAAGCAGTACCTACAACGATTAGGAAACTTATAAATGTTCGGATTCCGAGTAGCCGAGCGGATGCGGCTACAGTCGGCGTCACATCTGCAACTCGACTTACACCGCCTGCCCGTTACGTGCATATAAATCGAGTTCCACTCTATACTTACTACGACCAACGTTGTAGAACATTAAAATGTTCCTCAATATGAATATTCAAACAGTCTTTTAATATCTTACATAGAATATTAGAATTTAATTACCGTCCTGTGCAATAGACCGTTTACATCTGCTCCGGACGTCAGATTAACAAAACTTTTTTTTTTTTGATTTTATGACTTGTATATATTTCTGAAAATTTTTCTGAAATTTCTGAAAAAAGTTTGAGCCAATAACACAATCTCTAAACTGAACTAAATTGATATACAAATCTTTTCATGCTATTCTTTTCTGTAGGGAACATTGTAAAAAGAATAGCACTCTATTTAGACCTGTCAATTTAGTTTAAAAATTGTGTACATCAAAATTAGTACCAATTTCGATACATTCAAAAAAGGCATCTGAACTGAAATGAATTAGAATAAAACAAAAATGTAGGGATACAATTATAAAAGAGTAATAACGAAGAGGTTTTTCAACTTACCTATGATCTCGCAAATGATCCTGTCTCCTGAATGCCTTGCCACAAATATCACAGGAGTACGGACGTTCATCAGTATGAGTTCTTTCATGGATGAGCAGATTGTAAGACTTGGTGAATTGCCGATTGCAAAATTTACAGATGAATTGCTTCTTCGGTCTCGACGCTCTACCGGGTGCTCTGAGTAATCGTCTATCTAGATGTGGATGCATCTGATGGGGGCCAGCCCCTGGAGGAAATAATCCAGCTCCAGGAAAGTTGAAGCTGTTGCCAGCTGTTGGCGATGGAACCGGCGCTCCGAGAAATGCACCGGGAGGGCCGTAAATAGGAGGTTGTGATGATCCATCCGATATCATGCCTTCGATCGACGAAGTTCTGTGATGAGGCATCAGCATTGCGGCTGCAGCCTCGCGCAACGCTACCTCCTTCCTTTTTTCCACCATCATAGCCATTAAGTCGAATGAATTCCGTTTAGGAAAATTAGCGGATGCCCTATCCGGGGAACCTTTGGCTGATTCGCTTCGATCTCTTTCTAAAATTCGCTCACGCTCTATGATTTCTGAAGGCAATAACGGAGGGTGAATTTCATTGGCGTACATGACGGGGTGCATGGCTCTTGTTGGGACCACGGGGACAAAAGCGGAAGATTCACGATGGGACACCGTGAGAAGAGAGCCTGTAGTTATCTGACGATGGTATGGTAGAGGAGGCGAGTCGAAATTGCCACTTCGACCACTGGACGAGGGTCTTTGCGCTCTTTCGGCGGAACTTGCGAGGAACTGGTCATGTCTGGAGCGTAAAGGTGGATTGCCAGGGCTCTCGTTTACTGGGCGAGGTGTGGACGCCCGTGATACTGCTGGTCCAGCGTTGTCAGACATCACGCACGGGGAATCATCTGAAACAATGAGAAAATATTAGATGTCGATGACGTGTGAATGTGATGTCCAAAAAACACGTCCGAACTACGGTTTTTCGTGGAACCGCAAATAATAAAAATGTGCTAATGACGACGGACACTTGGCTTCGATGCTGTATAATATCCAAAAGGTTTTATTTTTCGTTTAAGGTGAATTTATAGCTCTACCTTACAGCAAAAGTTAATTAGCGCTTCTATAGCCGCTTATAAGATTAAGGAACTCATATCTGCAATGTGTCATTTAGTATCGTGAAATACGTAGTCTGTCGTTCCGTAAGGCTTTTTTTAAGACATGTGCAGAGCTAAAGTCGATACTTATCTTTATCGCTTTCACTTTGGTAAGAATATTATCTTGCCCGTAACTAGTGAGCAGGTGTTGAATATTTAGATTTATGGATCGAGAAACATGTTTAATTAAGTAGCTCTACATTGTTTCTACTTATCTATTAGCATAAAAAATAGATTAGTTCTCATAGGATACACCCACGTTTCGTCGGTTCACAATTTGTTTACAGTTTTAGATGATCCATAACATTTTGCCTCCAACAAGTGGCAACTTGAATAGTTTTGAATTTCGATTAGTGAGATCGTCTATACTGAAACAGCTACAACGGATGAATTCTGTTCTTTTGTGTTCAATGCGGGTCTCACTATGATTAAGAACATAATATGACGAAGAGGTTGTAAGTATGTGTAATGTGCTGTACATTAAATTTAATATTAAGTCTGTAGAAGAAAAGCCATATACCAAATGAATGTATTGTTTTTCGAGCAAAGCTAGCCTAACTTAGCCAGTTTTCAAAATTAATATTTGTTAAAACATTCTTATTAATATTCCACTTTCCCCTCCAAAACTAGGCGAATTTTATAACTCTTCTGTTCTTCGATTCGTCGTCAAAAAGTCGTTCCTTAAACCCAACGAGGTTGAAGTCTCGTTATTCAATGCTCTTTCAAAATGATAAATGACTGTTTTGTTTTATTTAACTATTTTTATCATTATGCAAATCAAATTGTGTACTTCATGCATCATTCAACAGTTTATTCGGAATAGCATAGTTTCTCGGCTTCTGGTGATATCAGAAAATGTTAATGGCGACCGGATTTTGATACGGAGCCGATATAAATGTCTATACTTGATAAGTTGCCTCCGATCGCTTAGAATACAAGTTATTTATAGCTAGCGGTTGCACGTAATTTTATCTGCATAAATTAAAAGAACATCATAAGATAAAAGTGGATTTACGTTACAGACAGGAGACCGTCAAACATTAGTACAGCCCCCGAGGCGTAAGCTCTACTTCGCATTTGTGTGAGTGTAGCAAAGCTAAGCTCATGCCACCAGGGCTGTGATACAGTGTTGTGGCCTGGGGTCGGACCTGTCTCACTTTGAATTCTGTTTAGTTCTTCTATTCGACTACCCCATCAGATGAGATAAAATATTACGCCATAGAAAAAGAGAGGGCTTAGTAAGTGATGAATAAGTTAAGGCAGTCATAGCTATGAAAAACTAAACTACACTTTGTTGCGTCCAATCAAGAGTAGCTTTTATTTAAATGTCTGTTTGGAGCGAGCTGTACATGTACTATTAGGTATTCTGTACTTGGAGCCTGGAGATGATGTGAGCGATAAGGCTCGAAGACGATTGGGAGGCAACGTCTTCATAAGTGTGCCTCCTGGCTCCTCCAGCGATCAAAGAGTATAATTTTGCTTTGATCATAACCACAAAATACTTAATCGTATCATCATGATCAACCCATTACCTCTACAAGGCGCGGATCTCCTCTCCGAATGAGAAGGCTTTTTAGCAAGAGGGTGCAGGTAGGGGCAGCTGCCCCGAAATATAGCCAAATGCAACCATTAAAGTCCTGAATTCACTCACTATGTGCACAAGTTTTCAGTCAAGTCAAGTCAAGAGCTTGAAACACTGGTTTTACAGCTTCAGAACCTCTCCACTGTCTAACATGGATACTTTCCATCCTCTTGCTCCCCCCCCCCCCCCCCGACCAACTGGCGACGTTCTTGCTTTTTAGGCCGTAGTACATCACGCTGCCCAAGTACGCATCGATAGACTTCACACGTCGCTTCACAATGTTTTTAACCCCCGACGCAAAAACGACGGGGTGTTATAAGTTTGACGTGTCTGTGTGTGTGTCTGTCTGTTCCCCAGTGGCGCTCAAACGGGTGGACCGATTTCAATGCGGTTTTTTTTGTTTGAAATGTGATTTAATCGAGAATGTTGTTAGCTATGTTTGATGAAAAATGGTCCAAGATGGCCGCCGCTACGAAATGGCGGATTACATGTTTTTTTACTACTCACTTAATATGGGTATCAAATGAAAGGGCTTGACTAGTAGAATAGCACTATTGCAAATCCAAGATGACCGCCGCCACAAAATGGCGAATGTCGGGGGTTTTTAAATTTTTAATTTATACTTGTAAACAATTGATATTTAATTGTTTAAAACGCACATATACCTAATTCTGAAAAATTAGAGTTGCATGCCGGAGATTGAACTCAATCGCTCGTGAGAGGCAGGCCGTTAAGCACTACGCTATCACAGCTTTTGTATTCGCAACTGTATTCTGAAGCTGTGATAGCCTATTGGTTAGGACGACCGACTTCTAATCGGAGGTCGTGGGTTCGATCCCGGGCACGCACCTCTAACTTTTCGGAGTTATGTGCGTTTTAAGTATTTAAATATCACTTGCTTTAACGGTGAAGGAAAACATCGTGAGGAAACCTGCATGCCTGAGAGTTCTCCATAACGTTCTCAAAGGTGTGTGAAGTCTGCCAATCTGCTTGGCCAGCGTGGTAGACTATGGCCAAAACCCTTCTCACTCTGAGAGGAGACCCGTGCTCTGTAGTGAGCCGGTAATGGGTTGATCATGATGATGACTGTATTCTGAACAGGTATCTACAACTTTTGTCTTTACCACTTGACATAAAGTAAGAAAAAACTTACGTTTAGGCTGTCCGACACTTATCACAAGGTGGTGACCATCACCGCTTTTGTATTCGCAACTGTATTCAGAACAGAAGTCCAACATCTAAAGCGTAGTTTACAACACTTATGGCACAGGAAACACAAGGAAAACATAACTCTACGGCGAGACATTAAACAAAACACGATTTTATTGTCCGCCAAGACATCCATTCAGTTGGAAACCATCAGTACACTCGACACTCGTAAACCTCGGAATAGCAATCTCGTAGATATTGTTAGTGTTGTATAAACATTAAGAACATCCCATGAAGGACTCAATACGTGAAGCTACTAGATGTTGTTCTGTTATAAATATATACTCGTACTTTATGAGCTACTTCCTAGCTGTAACCCACGACTTAGTCTGTTTTTTTGGCCCTTTAGTGGTGGAAATTTTGAAAATCATTTGGAGGTCTATGCATTAAAGACAACTCTTATAGATACCTATATTCTACTCTAGTAGATTTAAATGTACGTTGATATAACAGTGTCGGTTTATTTTGTGTAGATATAAATTATAATATGTTGCCGGTTAAATGAAATTAAATGAAATAATTTATTTGTATGAATATGGAATAACACGATGTTTATGAAAAACTGTTTATTATTGTGAAAATTACTTAGGTACTGTTAACTATAAAAAAACAGTCAAAAGTATTTTTTGCAAGTTGTTAGTTGCGATCTCAAGTAACTTTTAGCGGTGCGGCGAGAGTGGTACGGCGTGCGGAGCGACGAGCAGAGCGGCGAGCGGAGCGGTGAATGACACGTGGGGAGATCAAATATACGGATGTGTTTCGACTTTTATATTGTAGTGTGAATTACAACAGTCAACGGATTACAACAGTCATCCATTAGGATGTTCAAGATTTTTGAAGCTGATTTGTAACAAAAACTAGTGTTCACTTTAGGTTCAAATGATAAGCAGTCTCGTAAAAGAATATACCTATTGAGAAAGCGATAGGTCAAAGTATTTAAAAAAGTAGTTAGAAACTAATACGAGAACAAAAAAAAAATATAGCACGACCGCAACTTACGAAAACAAAAGAAAAAAGAAAAGACCAAGAATCAATTTATTCAAGCGAGATCGAAAAACCAGGCAAGCGCCGGGCCCGCATTTCACTACGTGTTGCCCGTTCTACCGTAAAAGCCTTCTGATCTTCCCTCCCTTTCACTCTCGCTGCGGTTTTGAGTTTTGTTTCATTCCCACTAAGGTTACGCCTGATCGAGTTTCTACCATCTTACTTGCTCCGAAGCTGTAGAACTACTTTTATCTCTGTTGGTTTGAGAATTTAGAGATATGAATATGTATGACGGCACTGCAGCTAGTAATGGACATGGGGGTATATTACTTGTAATGTCTTAGTAAACAAACCTTTTAAGGAAAAGTTCATTTTGGTAAAAAAAATATTTCTGGTGCAGCAATAATGTCCTCCTGACCGAATTTCGGCCACGGCGGCTAATCTCAACCGAGGCAGAGACTAGCCATCTGCGCAGGAGATATTATAGTGCACAAGTGTGTGCGCATACACAGGTGCACTCTCTATTCCCTCACTCTCATAGTCCGATGGGACGCCAATGCGACACGACCGGAGAGAGATTAGGCGCAGGACCGACGCGACGGCTTTACGTGCTCTCCGAGGCACGGGGGTGTATCTAACACCGCCAACTTCCAACTCCGGGCTGGCACTGAGAATTTCTTGACACAAAAACCCAATACCTCATTTTTTTTTGGCCCGACCCGGGAATCAAACCCAGGACCTCGTGATCCACAGTCGAACGTGCTAACCGCTAGACCAACGAGGCGGGTGCAGCAATATTAAGGTGCCAGAGGGCTGACGATGCGTGACGGAAGGGAAAATTAAGACCCCCTCCAGCACCGCACAGTTTAAGAATCAGTTAAACGGTTGCCCTATACCTGCCACCTATAAGGCATCACTGCTATACAAGTGAATTTGCCTAGCAATCTGCAGATCTTCGGCTCGATTCCTGATTGGGTCAGTTGATGACTAGTCTTTTGTAAATGGTGTGGTTAAAAAGTCCGACAGAAGATTAAGGTACCCTTAAATACCCAAGAAAATCTTTCCGGAAGGATTAATCCAACGCATTACAATTGTTCCAAGTTAGACAGACTATTATTTCATTGGATAAAGGAGGCACGATAAGCAATGCCACGCCATGAAGATAAGGCCAATTTACACCTCCAAACAATTACGCACTTCAGTGCAGTGTACTGGAAAATGTAAAGCCTCAATTAGGTTCTCATTATACTAATATTATAAAGGTGAAAGTTTGTGTGTTTGTGTGTATGTTTGTTACTCTTTAACGCCGCAACTAAACTGATTTGAAAATTGAAATTTGGAATGGAGATAGATTATAATATCTACCCTGGAATAACACATAGGCTACTTTTTATCGTGGAAAAATTCAAAGTTCCAGCGGGATTTTGAAAAACCGAAATTTGCGATAGGTAGATTACTATAAAAGTAGTCTTCCTTCCTTTAAAGTAGGTATAAAGGTTGGAAAATGGAGCGGGAACGGGAACCGGAAATCCACAATTCCCTCGGGTTTTGTGAAAAACTGAAATTCACGCGGGCGAAGCCGTAGGCAAAAGCTAGTACGAATATGGGATTCACATCCGACCCGCTGGATTATTTATATTGTTGTACCTAAATTTTACGTTAAGTTAAACCCGAAAGAGGATTATCATAAAGAATGAGCAGCATTTTACTTAGGCCTGCAGGATTTCAAAGTTTTTAAGACCTGAAAGCTTCAAGAGACAATTTATTGAAATATATGGATCGAGATTTATCTCACACAATCTTCACACGGAATATTACAACGCGATCCCGATATTATGTAAGCAGGCGAGCTCCAATATAATTATCGACACTAAATAAATTATCGTATGCCTGAGAAACTCTAACCTTAATTATTCTTCTCCCTATAATAACACATTCATAAATAATTATAGAATTGACATTTATTGATCTATTTAAGTCAGCACCAGTTTCTAAATCTACTTTTGTCAAATTTGTCTACTTTAAGCTTGGATTATATCTAGAGAATTGTCGAGTATCGAACTTGTAGATTAGTTCTAAGTATTATTATACAATCTCTAAACAAAATTGACAGGTCTAAATAAAATTGCTAAGGGCCTGTTTCACCACCTTCTGATAAATGTCAGCCTAAACGTATAGTTTTGTCACTTTCTTACTTATGTCAAGTGACAAAGATAAAAGTTGTGAATAAGCTATCCAACACTTATCAGAAGATAGTGAAACAGGCCCTAAGTATCACAAAATAAAATATTTCTCTGAAGAAAACGATAACATTATATTTAGGCAGAGCTGTCAATTTAGTTTAGATGTATAGATATCGTGTACAGCAGACTTGGCACCATTATGTCTTTTGTGAGCCGCGCGGGCGTCCGTGCTACGTCGCTGTCTGTATTAAGCCTCCTCTACACGTCTGCAGATGCGTCCGCGGACGTCATCTGCGGATGTGTCCGCAGACGTATAGAGGGGGTAATCTGTGCATCTGTTGTAGGTATTTAACGTCCGCAGACGTCCGCAGACGCGTCCGCCTCGAATCCGATTGTTGGCGGTTTTTGTGGCACAGATCAAAGGGTTTCGGCACGGACGTCCGGCGTCTGTCCACACGTCTGGCGACGCATCAGTTTCATCGGAGTTGCGATTGAGAGTCCACGCGTGCTTCTTGCGGTTTAATTCTTGTTTAAATGGCTAATAATATGAACACCGAGGATGCACACTCACGTAGTAGTTAAAAGTACTAAATAAATAAATAGCTGCGGCAGCTACGGTCTCAATATCCATTTTTAAACGTGCGTGTTGCGTCTGTCGAGAATAAATCTAGACTGATCGACCTGCAGACGTGTGGACAGCTCGTGGTGATCCATCTGCGGATGCATCTGCGGGCGTTCGCGGACGCGTCTGCAGACATGTAGAGGAGGCATTAGAGCAATGCAACACAGTGCGGTGCGGCTCCGCAACGTTGTAATTTTATCGGATTATATGCCACACCGCTGGTGCGAAATCGCAAGAAACAATTGTATTATGACAAGTGACAGTTGGCGACGCACCAGGTGGAAGAATGCCACATGGTCCAGCAGACGCCGGCAATTTTTTTTTTAGCAATTAATAACAGGCTGAATCTTTGTGTAGGTTCGTTTCGACAAGACGACTACGTTTTCCTCTGTGAAAATTATCGATGGAGGTAGCTTAATAATAATAGAATAATTTACTGCAGCGTCCTCCATCCCGAATATTTCCAAATAATGAGGTCATAAAAATTATTAATAACCAGCTGATTTTTTGTATGCAGCTTAGTAAATATTTGTAGAATTAAATGGCCACCTAGTCCTACAAAAGTGGTACGTTTTGCCACCCCAGCGAATCGAAATGTTTAACACCTGCGCACTACATTAGTTACCTTCATCGAAAATATACACAGAGGAAAAATTTTGTCGTTTCGTCGAAACGAACCTACTAATGGGGATTTAGCCTGTTATTAATCACAAAAAAAAATAGGCGGCGGCTGCCTGACTAACAGATATGAGGAATCTCTACATAAGACGCCGCGCCGCTGAGTTGCCTCTGAAGCTACGCAGCGAAGTAGCAAAGGTGTGGCATACCACAGATTTTTCTATATAGAACGCCGCAGCATCATAGCTCTCGTGATATAACATGTGTTCGCCCGCAGTCTTCCTCAATGTCATCATCATTACCATTATTAATTCATTACCGGCCCACTATAGAGCACGGGTCTCCTCTCAGATGAGAAGGTCCCCATTCCCAATGTCACTTCTGTATAAACTGTGGTCTAACAGCCCCCGCACAGTGGGCCACAAGCCGCGGAAGAGATTTTTCATACATTTTTATGGTACCACCGCATACTGAGCGCTCGAGTAGCCGGGTTCGAGCCACAAGAAAATGTATGAAAAATCTCTTCCGCGACCTGTGACGGCCACTAGTCGTCGCCACTAGTGGCCCAGTGTGCGAGGGCTGTAAAATTCTTCGTGGGAATGAAAATTTAATAATACACAGGATGTAATCTAAAGGCACATTTCCAGAGAAGATGAGATGAGAGGATGAGGCAACAGCTAGTAGATAATTTATATAAAAGGTATTTTTTATTTTTAGAGTTCCTACGTAGATCTAAATTTCTCACAGTCGGCCATTTGTTATGGGTTAGTCGCCGTTGCTTTCACCATAACTTTCCTTGCAGCGAAATAGGTTATGATATCGTTCAAATAATCAAATAATAAGAAGCAGTTATTTCTAAATGACAGACAACACATCAATTTTATTTAATCGAATATGTAGATATACTAGCCTGCGACTTCTTCCGCGTAGATTTAGCTTTTTTAAAAATCCCTTGGGAACTATCTTCTCCGAAATAAAAAGTAGCCTATTTTCTTCTCTAAGATGTAGTCATCTCTGTATCAAATTTCGTTAAAATCGGTTCAGCCTTTTAGGCGTGAAAGCTTAACAAGCAAACTCACTTTCGCATTTATAATATTAAGTTAGGATGTCCAAGCGAATGTGAAGAGGTGTTCTTGTTTTTCTCTCCACATGAGAATACCTATTTTATCAAAGATCTGTGGCAGCCCAATCTTCGGGCTTTAAATCAACGCTGCCCGGACCTGTCTTAGGATTAAGTTCATTAATCCCTTCACCAGATTGGGGTTGATGACTCTTGGGACCTTATTTTAGACCTTTGTTCCTCTACTATAAACCATTATCAGCTAAGTGATATAAATCTCAAAATATTTCTAATTAAAATATTATTTTTTATGCATACATATTTTGATACTTAACCTTAACTTGGCGGGTACTTTTAAGGGATAGTGAACAAGGTTTCCTAACAAACACTTTCGATTAGATAAAAACCTATCCGGAGTAAAACCTAAAATCCCTAAACTGTTTTAGGATTTTAGGTTTTACTTGATGATATCTGTGATTATAAAATAACTGCTTATAATATCAATAATAACACGTTGATTTAGGTCACACATTATGATAATGAAAACCCATATACTAAATTAATTTAAAATTCTGTCTGCATACAGACAGAATTTTAAAATTTAGTATATGGGTTTATATATAAAACTAGCTTTTGCCCGCGGCTTCGCCCGCGTGAATTTCGGTTTTTCACAAATCCTGAGGGATAAGTAGATTTCGTCCACCCGCCCCCCGCCGCACGGCGGCGTACCGCGATACCGCGTACGGCGCAGGGGCGCGCGGCGCAGCGCGGGGAGTTCCGTTGGTTCCGTGCAGCGCGAGCGTCGGCCATCGCGCGCAACGAGAATACCTATTAGGGCGTTTTTTAACATAGGTACTTACCGATTTCAACACAACTCCTTTTTTGAAAGTCGGTTAAAAAAGTAGCCTATGTTTCTCCTTGGTTAATCCTCTACTTGTCTGTGAAAGTCCCGTCAAAATCGGTTCAGCCGTTCCGAAGATTAGCCCGTTCAAACAGACAGACAGACAGACAAAAATTTTAAAAACGTGTGATACGGTTATGGTATCGTTCAAATAGCCATATGAGCTTAATATGTGGTAGTTATTTCGAAATTACAGACAGACACTTCAATTTTATTTATTAGTATAGATTTTGTATAGTTGCCTGCCTTTTTATAGTTTTTTTATAGCCAGTATAGTTGGCAGGCAACAGTGGTGTAAGGTAATTTTACTCCAGGGAATAAAATGGGTTCCTAATACCACGCATGTGGTCGAGAGTGGTGAAGTCCCAGGCAAAAGCAAAATAAAATAAGGGTAACTCACCCAGTTAAAACCTTATCTGAATTGTCCGAAGTATATGAAGGTGTGGATACAGATGTATGCAACCCACTTTGCTTGTTTTTTGGTGGTCAGGTTTGGAAACCTTAACGGTAACTTAACTTTTCCACCTGAAAGGCTACTGACACTTGGTAGGTTTAATGACGGTTTTCGTCAGCACTTCGCGTCAAAGCTTTAACAGTCTCTACAGAGCAGTCAAGTAACTGGAATTTTCCAGCACAATAAAAAAGTTATCAACTTCGATTCCGATAACACCACCACCTACTTCAGAAATCAACATAATTTAATTAGCAAAACGGAACGAAATGAAGTAACTGATTAACACCGCTTCCATGTTGGCGGCGTACATCAAAGGAAATTTCAAAATGATTTCTCGGAAAAAGTTATATTGAAGCAAGGGACGCACGGACCGCCGAAATTGTTTATCGTCATTATCAGGTCCCACAATCTGTGATGTACAAATAGTGAATTAATATTGAGCACAATTAAGTTTATTGTTAGATATTATTAGAGGGGAATTTCGTTTTTGGTGCCGCAAGGTTTCTGTTGTAGTGATAACGCGTCACATTATGTCTGATTAGATTATATTATTTTATCAGTTGATTGTGCAGATTAACTACCATTCGCTGGCTGAGCCTCACATCTCTACCGTAATGTATAGATAACTGACAATCTTGAAGAAGGAAATGCAAGATTTTTACCAGCAATAAGATGAAAGAATATAACCCAGAAATAAATTGTAATCTTATTATATCATTATGACTATTGGAGTGCACTTCGTAAAGGCAGAAAAGCACTGCATACCTTGAGAAAAACAATATTTAGTGTGCGCAGCGTCGTCGTACGAGTGAGCGGGACACAGTACGATTGGAGAGCCAATCAGCGCTTACGAGGGATCCGCGAGAGCTAATCAGTGCTTATAAACGATCCCCGCGTCCTCCCCGCGACTCCTTCACGAGATACCTCATTTTCGACTTCTGCGCATCGAAGGTCACCGCTCGACTTACGTGCCGCGGGTAAAACGGAAAAGGAGCAGTAGAAATAATTCTACCGATTACATACCCTCGATTCAAACCCTGTGCACGCCACTGATACCTTACGACGATTTATTAAAAAAAAAAGTAAATACTAAATATTTAATTGAAACACCGGCTTTAACTCACGTGTATTTTGTCGGCGTGTGCCCGACTAGTTTTGATTTGCGCCGCGCCGCGCGAACATGCTCATGACTAAGGGCCCCGGATGGGCTCGAAACTAGTCGGGCACACTCCGACAAAATACACGTGAGTTAAAGCCGGTGTTTCAATTAAATAAAAACCGGTCAAGTGCGTGGCGGGCCACGCGCAGTGTAGGGTTCCGTAGTCACAATCCTCGAAAAACAGATATAACTCCTTAACCTGTGAACCCTACTTAGCCGTGATAGTTTTCCTTTAAAATTGATTATATACCCTACTGCTGTGAATTTTTTCAAGTTCCTATATACTGCCATTTGGCTGATAGAGGGGGGGGACACTTGACTCTAATAAAAATTTGCACTTTAAAACATCATATTTTACAAACGGATCTAGAAATCGAAAAATGATGTTCCCACACCCACAGTATTTTTAAAAGACCTATTCAACGATACCCCACACTATGGGGTAGACGAGAAAAAAAATATTCATCCCCACTTTACATGTAGGGGAGCTACCCTAAAAAAAAATATTTATCAAAATTTTATTTCACCACTTTGTCGGCGTGATTAATATTTATACTCATGCCAAATTACGGATTTCTAGCACTAATAGTCTCTGAGATTAACCGAGGACGGACGGACAGACGGACAGACGGACAGACGGACAGACGGACAGACGGACAGACGGACGGACATGGCGAAACTATAAGGGTTCCTTGTTTACTACGGAACCCTAAAAATGAATATCACTCACGATAGTTTAAATGTTAAAATAAAAATACTAAATACCTACTGGATTATTTCTTCCATTTCTAAAAAACTAAAATACCTATTATATACAATTTTTTTTAATCTATCAATACCTACTCCATCTTTACCAGCTAGTATTTACTTTTTTTGGTTCCAAAGAGTTTGCACCTCATTCTCAGTACTTATTGAATGCCCCTCGTATATCTTGGTAGACCCAGTAGATACCTTTACAACTACAGAAGCTTTGAAATAAGACGTAGTCAAATAAAAGAGTTACGGCCTGTTTCACCACCTTCTGATAAGTGTCGGATAGCCTAAACATAAGTTTTGTCACTACATGTAAGAAAGACAGAAGGTAACTATGGACGTGTAAAATTAAAGGATAATTAAAAATAATAATAATGGAAGCATAGTTAGTCAGTAGAGTGCATTTACTATTAAGCTCATGTAGTACTACTACTGTAATTTAAATCTGGATACCTAGGAGGGTATCTACTACAGTAGTAGATACCCTCCTAGGTATCCAGATTTAAATTTAAGGGTTTATTTTTATCTGAATTTCGAACTGAATCCCATGACTTCGTCCGCGTGGATTCATATTATATTATCATGTAAGTATGTCTCATAAAACTTTCAACCCCTATTTAAACCCCTTACGGGTTGAATTTTTAAAAAGCCTTTCTTAGCGCGTGTCTACGTCATAATAGCTATCTGCATGCCAAATTACAGCCCAATCCATCCAGTGGTTTGATAAGATCAGTCAGTCAGCCAGTCACCTTTTATATACTTAGAGGAAGAAGAAGAGAAGATTCTAGTATGTGCTGGACAAGATTGTTTAGTATACTCCTTACTTTTCATTACAGGGAGGATTAGGTAGTAGCATACATCCATCACAAAAGCTGTGATAGCCTAGTGGTTAGGACGACCGACTTCTAATCGGAGGTCGTGGGTTCGATCCCGGGCACGCACCTCTAACTTTTCGGAGTTATGTGCGTTTTAAGTATTTAAATATCACTTGCTTTAACGGTGAAGGAAAACATCGTGAGAAAACCTGCATGCCTGAGAGTTCTCCATAACGTTCTCAAAGGTGTGTGAAGTCTGCCAATCCGCTTGGCCAGCGTGGGAGACTATGGCCAAAACCCTTCTCACTCTGAGAGGAGACCCGTGCTCTGTAGTGAGCCGGTAATGGGTTGATCATGATGATCATGATGATACATCCACCCTTAAAGCCTACAGTTGGGATACTAACGGTTAAGGCACGTGTTTCTTCAAAGAAACCATCAAGAGATTTAAACCCGTGCCTTTTGTTTCGTGAAATAATCCCTATTTTTTTCTTCGTAAGCAAAGCTACTGATAATTAAGTCTGATAATTATCCGTGAACAGTGGCACCATTGTAGAGTCTCGAACAGCCTTAACCACAGACCGTTACGTTTGAAGTATTGTGCTCCCCTGGGTGGGCATCGCCAATAAAAACAACAATAAACATTCAACAGCACACATCCGTACCACATGACCATGATAAATAAAACAGGTAGCGTATAACGCACCCTGCCTACCCAATTTATTCCACATCCGCCGTATTAAATTACGTATATTCTATGAAAAAATTGAACTCACAAGGCGACTGGTTGTCCGATCGATCGGCCGACGCTTTCAACCCTCCAGTAGTCAGGTAGTCGCCCGCAAAGTTTACAAACCGAGGGTCCGAACCCGACAGCGGTGCATCGTTGCCAATTTTTTGTCACATTTCACAGTCTAACCGCATTCGGCGTGGACAGCCGACAGGTGAATAGGAGATTAGTGACTTCCACACAACAATAGACGCACTGCACAGGCCGTAAACAGTTCAATAGACGTAGAGTTACTGCCCTCACGTCGCAAGCACTGAGCACAAATCACACTAGTTCTTTTCGTCGTTCGAGTTCTTTCACTGTAATCCTAGTAAAGTTTTATATACACATTAGTTGTGTTGCTTGAGGTTTTTCAGGTTATATTCGCTTGGCGGTAAGGCTGCGTGTGCGCAGACGGCGCGCGACCAGTGGGAGTTGGGCGCGCACTACTGTAGCGACATCGTCAGAGGCAGTAGCGCTCCCGTGCCTGCCGCTCCCCCCCCCTCTCGCCTCACCCCCGCCCGCTCCGCCGCCGAAGCCTTCGCACCGTTTTTACTCCAAGCAATATAAAAAAGGGAAGGATATCAGATTGTTTATTTTTCGTGTTAGTAGCATATAAGTCGTGTAAATTAACGCCGCCCTCAAAACGTTCGGTTCGGCAATCGTGAATTTCGATCGTACTCGCTAATTGATTTAAGTGTTTCATTAAAGAAAATAGAGATAGAATTTTATTTTAATGTTCATTAGGTAGGCATATCTGCTTTTGATTCTTTATTACTTAAATGTCTTTGTAAATGAAAAATTTCAATTTATTTCAACTCTTTATTACAACGAATTTCTATACGTAGGTACAGTCACATATATATTTTTAAAAACCATCCATTTCAACGAAATATTAAGAACGTGTCTCTACAATATAATTTTTTATAATCATTTAATTGCTATTACACAATAATTGAGTCGTAACAAAATGTTATACACACAGATATTTTAACGTGACGATTAAAATCATTACTTACATTAACGGTGATAAAGATTATTATGGTAGGTACGATAACACTGATGTCCAATTTTATAATGAAACGAAATAAGATTTATATTTCCTCATTATCTTTGAAATACTTACAATGAACACATTACAATATATTTATCGTTTAAATTATTGATATACATCGATGAGTTACAAATTGAAATGATTACATACACAGGTTAATCTAATTTTCGACGTGCACTTAAATATTTTTGCTATAATCTAAGTATATTTTGATTTTCGATATTTTTCTCATTTAATTTTTAACACTCACTAATATAACTACCTACGCTAAAAGCTTTTTTAACAAAATCAGTTTAATGTTCAAGTCTTTTTATTATTTTTTACATTTAAATATATTTGAGCCTCACAATTATCTATATACATAGAAATAATTATACTCTTTACGGATTATACTCTCCTATTATTTACCAATTTTAATGCACATTTTAAGTCACTATTATGGACCGCATTCTAATGGAGAATTTATAACCTCCAGCCAAACACATTAAAGTAACACTATATTTCTACACTAATAATTATAATATAACCTACTAAATCACTTTTTGTACAACTAACAATACCAAGTATTTTCAAAATACGAAATAAATCATTGATTTTTATTTTAAAGAAACGATCAGGTTTACACTTTACACACTCGTAAAATAATAATATTTCAGCGGCTGCATTAACTGGTTAACTGCACAATACGAAACCGAAAACTAATTTTCTTTTTTTCTAAATGTCTTTTACTATTTAAACTTAATAATATATATAAAATACAATGAAAGGTTATGCTATGATCTTTATTCACCTTATTTAAATGTTGAATAATTCTTTCTCTACATCTACAGTCGTATCTTTAAAATGTTAAATGACGAAAGATTTACTACGTGCTATTTTTCTCGTATTCATGATGTAAGTAGGTATTTATATATTATATATTATATTTCATACATAACGTAAATATGGAAGAAATATGAGTAAATATAATATAAGTACCTAATAGGTACAAAGATTGTGATTATTTTCTATAGAATAATATTATGTTCACAATACTTGCAGGTGAATAACGGGATCGATATAAGACAATTAAACAATTATTAATTTAGGTATTCATTTTTAAATTTTCAACCGTTTTAGATGTCCAAAGTAAGTTTTCCTATTTAACTTTATTTCCCTATGTTATTTTAAATATTATCTACGGCAATACGTCTATCTAAATTATACTAATTATTATGAATATCTACCACATCTATAGGAATAACGTTTCTCCTCATTTTAATTTATTTTACGATACAACTGCACTAAGTACTTCAAAGTTTTTTTTAATTATATGTTATCTCTTACTATTTTATTTATAATAGTTTGCTCTATGTATTTGAATTTGATCACGTTTTAATAACGGTAGTGTAATTGATAGGTACATTGATTTCAAAATTTCCTTACAATATATAAGCATATCCTGAAATTCTCAATCTCGACATGCTTTTTTATTTTAGTCTCATTTCGTTCAGTCATGTGTATGTTGCGGACAAAGTGATTAATGATTCATGACTGAAAATGCCCGGGCAATGTAATTAATGCATACGTGAATCGGGCCCTATGACGTTTTCCATTCTCGCTGGTTCTTACGAACCAGTTTTAGATTCGTTCGACGATTCGAAAGTACATTGTAAAAGTTTAATTGAATAAAACTTTTCTGCTCTATAAAAATTCCATTTTTAATTCGCATTGCCCCGGCATAGTATCATATTATTATTATGATTAATACCCATTTAATCACTAAATCCTGTACCATCTATAATACATAGTATATCATATTCTCATCTTGAGTCTCAGTTAAATATTTTTTGGTTCAAAAACTTTGAGTATTAATTTTAATAATCAATATTTTATTAAATATTTTAGAATAATCTGATTTAAAGCTACAATTTTATGTAAGTACTCTTTCTTTTAATTCGATGTCCTTTAATTCTTTATGTTGCTCTTTTGCATAACTCAAGTTATGTCTACTATCTACCCAAAATATTAATGATTATAATTATTATTATGTAATATTTTAATAAACCTTGGACCTTTTAGGTTTGTGAATAAGAATTCATTTATTTCTAATAAAAATAATAAAACTATTATTATCATCGTGATATTAT
Source organism: Melanargia galathea (assembly GCA_920104075.1). Taxonomy (NCBI): domain Eukaryota; kingdom Metazoa; phylum Arthropoda; class Insecta; order Lepidoptera; family Nymphalidae; genus Melanargia; species Melanargia galathea. Next base: position 13,040,597 of record OV049876.1, read on the forward strand.
AATTTTATAATTTATTATGAATTCTATATGATCTTGAAAAACGTTTAGTATTTTCTGTAAATATTTTGATTTTCTATAATTCTGTAATATGCATAGGTTTATAATATAATTTATTATAATGTTCTCTATACAAGGGCGTCGCCAGATACGGGCACGGGAGGACAGCTGCCCACCCCCCGAGAGATTTGAAAAATATAGATATGCTATATTAACCTGGTGTAGGTACATAAAAATGTCTACGGTTTTATATAATCTGTGTAATTTGTAACGTAAGGTGGGCAACACCACCACCTCTCTCTCTTGGCTATGGAACCAATATCATGTATGCAAAATTTATTGTGCTCGCTAATAAAAAATATTTAAAGTATTGAAGTGATTATTGTATTAATTAATTCCAAACACCTGGAGCAAATGGAAACGAGGTCAGTGAAAAATTCTAATTCGAAAATAAATTAAGAGCTCGTAACCTTCAAAAGCTCTGGACTGTACCAACAATACTTTGTACTTTTCCCATACTATAATATCAACAACTTTGCCCCCCCCTTGGCCATCGGCTGGCGACGCCCTTGTCTCTATATATTTTTATTTTGCGAGGGAATGATAAATTCTGTAGCGGTTGGTATCGACAAACTGGACGTTTATTAATAAAAAATATGTTACTTTGTGAAGAACTTGAAACGATTCGTCTCAAAAACATTGTGGTAGAGTTGCAACGTTTACCTAGTCTGATTTTTAATTCGGTGGAATTCGGACAGTTGTCATTTAAAAATAGAATGACTTATTTGTATGAAAAACAGGGTTACCACCTAAAGTTAGATTTTGGCCCAAGCTAAAGTACCTGAAGTATCTGTCAGGCATTTGTCATATCTACATGAGGCAATTGATTTTTATTTATATGTAAGTTTTGAATTTATTAGCTTTTTTTTCTGGAACTGTTTTATCTCTGGTAACATTAAGAAATGTCAGAATTCCACGGAATTTAAAATCTAGAGATTTTGTAAATTAAATTGCACTTTATTTCCACTGTAATGTACAAATCTGATGTGGACCAAATTCACCACGGGTACGAGTACATCATTACTGAGATTTTTACGTTTCGTAGTAGAGATAGGTACACAAAGTTCAGTACTTTGAAACATTTCAGAATAGACGCATCACTGGGAAGACACTGCGTAAATTGTCATTTAAGTATTCCTGACGTGCTTTAGCCCTAGAAGCCTAATCTACGTCTGCAAGGCGTACACGCAATCGAATATCGTTTGTCTCTTTGTAACTGTTGAAGTTAGCGCGTCGTGCTTTTTTGCCATCTCAGCGGCCGACGGGAGCTAGCGGACGGTGTCCGTGTCATTAAAGTAAGTCCCGCCATTTTTGATTTATCGAAGTATAGCACGACTGCGAGACGTATGTTTAGGCTTTGTGTAACTTTTAAAGAGCACAAAATTGATATGTGTGTAGACTGCTCCTATAGTTTAGTTAGTCTTAGTCTGATTAGATTTAATGTTTGCTCTAAGAACAACTAATTAGCGTTAAAAAAAAAGATTTTATAAAAAAATATATTTGTTTTAGTTGATTTTGAAGAAGTTAATTTTTATTGTCCCAATTTATGCATATTGTTTTTTCGTTGTAATAAATAACTGTGGTTATAGTTATAATTTATAACAGTGTTGTTTAATTGTTAGTTTATATTCCAAATTTAAATTTCTGCTAAACAATATTTCTAAAATAGGGCTATTTTTGCATAGAGATTGTAATTTATATGTGTACGCCTCTGAGACGTATATTAAGGCTTTGTGTACGTCCGAAATAGATAAGGCTTCTAGGGTTAGTATTCCTGACTACCGGTTTTATTTTACGCGCGGCTCTATAGTCTTTATAAAGGGCTTATATATGTTAGAGGTTACTCAGCAGGATGCAAGAGATCCTCCCTTATGTTAATCTGCCGCACTCGAATAAATCCCAAAATCCCCTCTTGGGCTCCCCTACTAGAAATTCTCAATGTCATTCCGAAGTTGGTACATACTACATACTTGGTAGTTGGGCCGTGCGCCGTTGCGTCGGTAATAATCGGTTAAGTAAGTATAAGGAGAACTGAGGAGAGACTGTATAATAAAATGAAATATAAATTAAATAATCAAGAAAAGGAGGGTAGGTAAAGGAAATGAAAAACCATAAAATAAATAAAAAAAGGAGTAACTAATATATTTTTGGCATCGGTTATACAAATTCGAATGAATCTGATCTATAACGTTCCGCTAACGGTCAACCGGCTTTCATCCATCGATCTATTGAGTATTCCAAAGCTGCCATCCAACTGTAACAAAATAAGAAATATATAGTTACTTTCAAATAGGTAATTATGTAAATAAAAAAATTACGCTTCAGATTTTAAAGGTTGGGGTCCCAAGGTGCAACATCGCACCAGTAAACCAAGCGTGGGAAGACCCCCCACTAGATGGACGGACGATCTCAAGCTAGTCACTGGCAGCCGCTGGAAACAGGTGGCGCAAGATCGTGTCCTGTGGCGATCTTTGCAAGAGACCTATGTCCAGCAGTGGACGTCTATTGGTTGAGACAACGACTCTCAGACTTGGGTCAGTTAATTTCCATGAAACGGATATTAAAGCCCGCTAACTTTGGAGCTACGTGGCGAGTCTCTAAATCCATCTCTCCTTTAAGTGAGGAGTTAAGAAGGGCTCTAGTGATGGACATTGACTAAGCAATCAAGTTTTTTCTGTACAATACGAATTATCAGTTCACGAGGGAATAAGATGCAGAGCAGTTTTAACTTTTAGTAATAGTAAGTATAAATTGAAAATTTAAAAACCCCCGACATTCGCCATTTTGTGTCGGCGGCCATCTTGGATTTGCAATAGTGCTATTCTACTACTCTAGCGGCACGCTATGATGGCCGGTTTGACGTTTGTCCGCTCATGAAGTTCCGTATTAATTGATAACGACTTTGAAGGAAATAATTGTATTACTTTATTGACGATAGTGATGTGCAGAGATTCATAAATTTTATCGAATGTAGTTTTAGGTTTAGGACTCAAAATTTATTTATTAAATTGATTTCTTAAATGTATACAAGTGTAGAAAAATCAGTTTGCACCATTTAAGGGGTGAATGTACTTGTGAATATGAACAATTTTCACTATGTGGACAAACCTCTGAAATCGCAAAAAAATATCAATAAATTTTTAAAAATGGAATCTAATACGATCGTCACATAGGATCGCTGGCTAGAACAACTACTACCTCCGGCAAACTCGCGTCAATGCTCAATGCAAAACAAAGCAGTTTCGAATTGACGTTGCTTCGAAAAGTATAAACTGTCAGTGCAATGCGATTGTGATATAGTTTTGACCTGGCTTTGGATTTCAAATATTGATACTGCATTACTGTTGACCCTTGCTCGTTAATTTGGACTCTGTTCAAGCCCTTTGTTGTGGATTTCGTCGATATGACCGAACGTACGCAGAGAACTGTTCTAAATAGTCAGACACGTGAGTTCGTAATACGCCTTCGTAACTATTTCGATCGTGAAGCTCAAAATGGAGGGCCAATTTTACCTATAACGTCAGTGGTTGAACGCGTAGCTGATGCGCTTAATATTGGACAACGAACTGTTAGACGGATAACTAAAAAAAAATATGGCGAGACTGGCACAGAAGAAAATAAACTTCACACACCAAAAAAGAGAAAACGAGCAAAACCAGTCGTAGGCATCGATAGCTTTGATGCCGATGCTATCCGAAGACATGTTTACGGCTACTATTTACAGAAGGAGTATCCAACAAGAAAAAAGTTGGTGCATTCACTGAAGGAAGCTGGATTATTCTTCGGTGGGGAAAGTTCTTTAACGAAGATTTTGAAGACCATTGGATTTCGATACAAAAAATGTAACAAACGCAAAATATTGATGGAAAGATTTGATATAGCGATGGCAAGGTATACTTTTTTACGGCAAGTGAAAGAAATCAAAAATTGGCAAAATGTTGTGTTCTTGGATGAAACATGGCTTAATGCTAACCATACTGTAGGCCGTTCTTGGAACGATGACACAGCAGCATCTACTTCCAAAGTTCCTGTAGGAAAAGGATCGCGACTTATAATTTGTCACGCCGGAACCATCAACGGGTTTGTCGAAGGTTCTCTCATGGCTTTTGCGTCAAAAACCACTGGAGACTATCATGAAGACATGAATGGAGAAAAGTTTACTGAATGGTTTACCTCAATGTTGTGTAGCCTCCCTGAACCATCTATTATAATTATGGACAACGCTCCATACCACTCGATGCAAATTGACAAGCCAGCTGCCCAATCCCAAAAGAAAGCTGATATCGTCGCATGGCTTCGTAAAAATGGCGTAGATGCAAACATGAATATGTTAAAAGCGGAATTAGTACGTCTTTTAAAAGAAAACAAACCAACCAAGATCCGATACGTCATTGACGAAATAGCATTAGAACATGGGCACAGAGTTATACGGTTACCGCCTTACCATTGTGAGTATAATGCGATTGAGTTGGTGTGGGCTCAAATTAAGGGATATGCTGCAAGACACAATACAGAACCCCCATTTACCACAAAAAAAATGCTAAAATTATTAGAAGAAGCTTGTGAACATGTGACTAAAGGAGACTGGGAAAAGGTTGTGAATAGAACTGTTAAATTAATAAGGGAAGATTATGAAAGAGATGTGAAAATAGATAATATTATAGAAAACGAACATATAATTATTAATGTATGTGATGATAGCAGTGACGACAGTGAAAATAGTAGTATGGACGAATCTGATTAATTATGGCCTTTTGTGGCACCTTTTTTGGTATCTTTTGTATTCATATGTTTCTTGTGTGCATATAAAGTATGTATTTCGTTCAAATATTCAGTTCGTTCAAATAAATTAAATAAACATATACATTTTTGTTTTATTAAACCTATTTAATCAGGTACAAAAACAAAACTTAATTGTTTTTTGTTCGAGAATAAATTGACATTCCACATCACTATTGTAATGTGTCAAACCGGCCATCATAGCGTGCCGCTAGTGTAGTCAAGCCTTTCATTACCTTTCATTTGATACCCATATTAAGGGAGTTGTGGAAAAATATGCAATCCGCCATTTTGTAGCAGCGGCCATCTTGGATCGATTTTCATCAAACATAGCTAACAACACTCTCGACTAATTCACCTTTCAAACAAAAAAACCGCATTCAAATCAGTCTACCTGTTTGAGCGCTACAGGGGAACAGACAGATAAAACACACACACACACACACACATACACAGTACACACACAAACACACACAGACACGTCAAACTTATAACACCCCGTCGTTTTTGCGTCGGGGGTTAAAAATATACACTCACCGTTTTCTATCCATCTCAGATTCGGTATGAAAGTAGAAATGTCTCTGTTTCGGCTCGGTGGGCATCACCTCAAAGGCGTATTTCTTGCCGCTTGAGGAACAAGCCTGAATCCTATATCCGTGGAGACACGCCATACCTGGAAGAAATGTAAATGTTATTATTAAATGGTTATAATTTATCTGCAAGTTTTTTCTCTAAAAAACTAAAATTACAGGTCTAAACCCTTCTGTCTTCTGTCCCTTTTACAATGCTCCCTTCAGAAAAGGATAGCAATATTTAGAAACGCCGCTACGATGGTACCGGGAGCTTTTGGCAATTCCCTATAGAATTCATCACAAATTACATTAGTTCCAAACACCGTCACCCTCACTTTTCTTAGCAATCAGCGCTAAAATGGCGATAGTGAAATTACTTCTACCAACTATTACCAACTACTACTTATTGAATAGCTGCGCCCCGCGGTATTAAACGGGGTAAATAAGTTCACGCAAACAATCATCAAAGCACGTAGAACGGCTCCCCTACCAGCCAAAGTTTAACTTATTTGCCGATAGATGGCGTTGTTTTAAGTAGGTACCACAGGAACATTTTATACCGGGATAAAAAGTAACCTATATTACTCTCCGTCCTATCACCTACCTCTATGCCAAATATCGAGTCGATTGGTTGCTTAGCTAGGGCGTGGAGGAAGGACAAACAAACAAACACATTTTCGCATTTATAATATTAGTATGGATTAGTAGGTACCTATAGATTATGTTTTGCATGAATTCACAAGTTTAGAAATTATAAGCAAATTCACAGCTAACTATTAAAACACAGGTTAAACACAGTTATATAGCCTATAGAAACGTCAGAAATTAAGAGAAAATCATAATCTTTTTGGTGAAGGTGAACTTACCGAAGGCATTTTTGCTATTTCCATCATTGTAAAAGTACAAGCAAGCGTCCTTGAGCACGCAATATCGTTTCGCCCAGGATTTCCATTTCGATCCCAATTTCATTAGGTATCCGAAACAGTCGGGCCTTGGTATTGATGATGGCGGTAGTTTCATATTCCTTATTGTCGCCTCTAGCCAGCCGTCTCTCTGCAATTCAAAAACAATCTATGTTTTTATATTATCTTGTATTATATTCTGAATACGGACGTCGACGACGTTGGGACGTTGGGACGTTGGGGTCCCAAGGTGCTGGAGTGGCGACCTCGCACCGGGAAGCGCAGTGTTGGTAGATCCCCCACTAGGTGGACCGACGACATCAAACGAGTCGCAGGGAGCCGCTGGATACAATCGGCACAAGACCGTGACAAGTGGAAGTCCCTTGAAGGGACCTATCTGGGACCTCTTGTCGACCTATGCTAACGAGACCCTGATGCTCTCAGTCCCCTCTATGGGTCTTTGTGCCTGATGCTACACAACTTAAACTAGATGGTATCACTGCTTTGTGATGGGATTCTTCGCCGAATCCACCTGGCTAGCGACTACACTTCAGCCATAATCTGCCGCAAACCATCCGATGCGTTCCGGCAGCGAGCTGAATAACCAGACGCCAGTCTCTTTACTTAAAAGCCGGCAACGCATTAGTAGTTCCTCACGTGCTGCAAATGTTCAAGGGCGGCGGTAATCACTTAACATCAGGTGACCCACTAGCTCGTTTGCCCGTAATTAAGTAATATACTTAATAAATTAAAAAAAAATTGGTTGTCTGTAAAGTCGGTTTACGGACGATAATTTTATATGCGTCTCAACTCACAAGCCGAACGCTTAGGCCGATCGTGCCTTCTGTATCGCTTGTTCTGCGCTCTCGCTTGCACGCGGTACGTGACAATGACAATGAGTCATGCTTTTTCGTGCCAATAGCCTATAGTGCATTCATCGATTTATAAGTTATTAATTTATCACGTCAAAAACATATAGGTACCTGATTGCTAGCATCAATCGCATGTCCTAACACGGCGCGCCATCTAGCGGCCGCTTCGGCGCTGTCCGCGGCGAGTTGCAGCCTCGTGCCGCCCCCGCGCTGGAGGCGGAAGCCGTGCGCTCGGCCGCAGTCCTCCTCCGTTAGTTGATAGTTCACGAGCATCAGTGCGCCCACTGGGTGTATACTCTGAAATTGTGTAAAAGGATGCTTGAATATAATTATACTAGCTTTTCCCCGCGGCTTCGCCCGCGTGAATTTCGGTTTTTTACAAATCCTGAGGGAATCGTGGTTTCTGGTTCCCGTTCCCGCTCCCTTTTCCAACCTTTATACTTACTTTCAAGGTAGTTTGCTATAGTGATCTATCTATAGCTGTAGATTTAGGTTTCTTCAAAATCCCGTGGGAACTGTAGATTTTCCAGGATAAAAAGTACCTTATTTTTTAAGTCAGGGCATTATCTATCTCCATTAAAAATTTCAGCCAAATCTGTTCAGAAGTTGCGACGTTATAGAGTAACAAACATCCAAACATTTCAGCCGCTGCAATCGCTTCCAGTTTTCGACTTAGGCTGCTAGAGGGCGCTGCGATCGTTTTTTTTTAAATTTTGAATGATGGCTGCTAGAGTTTTGAAACTAATTTTGAATGATGGTTACTTAGTTTCCAGTTTTGGCCCCCAGAGAGCTCTGTGATCACTTCAAGTTAGGCCGCCAGAGGGCGCTGCGATCGTTTTTAGTTTCCAGTTTTGGTCGCTAGATGGCGCTGTAATCGGGTTTTTAGTTTCCAGTTTTGGACGCAAGAGGGCGCTGCAATAGTTTTTTTAATTTTCAGTTTTGGCTGCTAGAGGGCGCTGCTATTGCTTCAAGTTTCCGGCTCAGGCCGCCGAAGGGCGCTGTGATCGCTTCAAGTTAGGCCGCCAGAGGGCGCTGCGATCGTTTTTAGTTTCCAATTTTAGCCGCAATAGGGCGCTGCAATTGTTTTTTTAGTTTCAAGTTTTGGCCGCCAGAGGGCGCTGCAATTGTGTTTTTTTAGTTTCCAGTTTTGGCCGCCAGAGGGCGCTGCGCTCGTTTTTAGTTTCTAGTTTTGGCCACCAGAGGGCGTTGCGATCGCTTCAAGTTAGGCCGCCAGAGGGCGCTGTGATCGTTTTTAATTTACAGTTTTGGCCGCAAGTGGGCGCTGTGATCGTTTTTAGTTTCCAGTTTTAGCCGCAATAGGGCGCTGCAATTGTTTTTTAGTTTCCAGTTTTGGCCGCCAGAGGGCGCTGCAATTGTTTTTTTAGTTTCCAATTTTGGCCGCCAGAGGGCGCTGCGATCAGTTTTAGCTTCTAGTTTTGGCCGCCAAAGGGCGTTGCGATCGTTTTTAGTTTCCAGCTAGAGGGCGCTGCTATTGCTTCAAGTTTCCGGTTTAGGCCGCCAGAGGGCGCTGTGATTGCTTCAAGTTAGGCCACCAGAGGGCGCTGCGATCGTTTTTAGTTTCCGGTTTTGTCCGCCAGAGGGTGCTGTGATCGCTTCAAGTTAGGCCGCCAGAGGGCACTGCAATCGTTTTTAGTTCCCATTAAAACTTTCATCCCCTATTTTACCATCATTAAAAGAAGATTTTTCAAAATAAAATATACAGAGTTTTATTATTTAAAACTCATAATCTAAATGCCGATTTTCAGGTCTGTAACTTTAAAAACATAGGACTTTCATAAAAACTTTCATCCCCTATTTTACCACCCTTAAAAGGAGATTTTCCAGAATAACATACAGGTTTTTATCATTTAAAAATTTTAATCTAAATGTCTATTTTCATATCTGTAACTTCAAAAACATAACCATCCTACCCCCATTTTATCCCCTTAGGGGAGGATTTTCGTGAAATATTTTCTAGGCTGATATCTAAGCCCTAAAATTAACCTACCTTCCAAATTTCAAGTTGATAATAGCAAAATTATAATTAAAACTTCCCATTAAAACTTTCATCCCCTATTTTACCACCCTTAAGGGAAGATTTTGCAAAATAAAATATACAGAGTTTAATTATTTAAGACTAATAATCTAAATGCCGATTTTCAGGTCTGTAACTTTAAAAACATAGGACTTTCATACAAACTTTCTACCCCCATTTTACCCCCTTAGGGGAGGATTTTAGGGATATTAAATAGCCTAATTAAATAACCTGCCCCAAAAGTTGGACTACCAAATGCAAAAAGATTTTTGCAAATCCGAAAGGTACTTCCAGAGATTAGCGCGTTCAAACAAACAAACAAACAAACTCTTCCGCTTTATTATATTAGTATAGATTTCACATCAATGAAACAAAATTATTTTGCTATAATCCGCTAACAGTTAGGAAAAACAAAATGATTCCCACGGGATTTTCAAAAACCAATATCCACGCGAACGAAGTCGCGGGTTTCCGCTTGTTGTAAATACAATCCGCAAAATAACGCCTGATTCTATTCAATATTTCACATTAATCATAATTTCACACATTACAAAAAAAAAAAAGTCAGATATTATTGACGTGCCGGTAATTTCGGAAAATCCGCATTAATTTTATTTCGGTTTTAGAATGAATGTTTTTTTTTTCAATAAATCCAAAACACATTCCACGCACATTTCACTCAGACACCTAAGCATATTCAGGAGATTTTTCTACTGGGTGTTTTGGAGGATTTATGTAGTGTGGCGTAGTGGTGGTGCGTATTGTTTGCTTTTCCTGTCTAGCAGCGGGAGAGCGTACGGTGCATAGCGGTGTACCATCACGATTTATCTGACTTGGCGGATTATAGTAATAATTAGTTTATTTTTTCTTGTGTGCCTACAGCAAAGTAACACCTCATCAAATCAACACTGTATTCTTACCGCTTTGTAAAAAAAGCTGTGATAGCCTAGTGGTTAGGACGACCGACTTCTAATCGGAGGTCGTGGGTTCGATCCCGGGCACGCACCTCTAACTTTTCGGAGTTATGTGCGTTTTAAGTATTTAAATATCACTTGCTTTGACGGTGAAGGAAAACATCGTGAGGAAACCTGCATGCCTGAGAGTTCTCCATAACGTTCTCAAAGGTGTGTGAAGTCTGCCAATCCGCTTGGCTAGCGTGGTAGACTATGGCCAAAACCCTTCTCACTCTGAGAGGAGACACGTGCTCTGTAGTGAGCCGGTAATGGGTTGATCATGATTCTTACCGAATCTGTTTTGTAGTAGTAAAGGCAGTTATCCCTCTTCAGCACGAACCATCTTCTCGTCCAGCGCAGAGGGTGGTGCGGTTTGATCGGGGCCGCTCGCCACAGGTATCCAGAGAACAAAGCCGCCGGACCGCTTTCGTGGGCCAGTGAAGCTACAGCTTCGCATGTTCTTGCAACCTAGAGTCGAGTAAAAGAAGCGTAATATTTAAAAAAAAAAACAAGAAAACCCGACTGGGAAAAGAAAAACGGAACCTAACGATTCCCGCGAGACCAATCGATAGACTGACTGAATACAAGTATAAATTAAAAATTAAAAAAAACCCCCGACATTCGCCATTTTGTGGTAGCGGTCATCTTGGATTTGCATTGTGCTATTCTACTAGTCAAGCCCTTTCATTTGATACCCATATTGAGGGCGTTGTGATAAAATATGTAATCCGCCATTTTGTAGCGGCGGCAATCTTGGATCGATTTTCATCAAACATAGCTAACAACACTCTCGACTAATTCACCTTTCAAACAAAAAAAAAACCGCATTCAAATCGGTCCACGAGTTTGAGCGCTATAACAGGGGAACAGACAGACAGACACACATACACACACACACAGACACGTTAAACTTATAACACCCCGTCGTTTTTGCGTCGGGGGTTAAAAATCGATACATTGATTAAAATCCATCCAGTCGTTGTGATGCTTGGAAGGCATAAAGGATCTCACATACAATATACATACACGGGTAAAACGTGTGACATACCTTTGCTAATATAATGTTGTCGGGAATTAAGACACAGAGGGAAATAAATTAATTATTTTGTATATAAAATCCTAAAACCAGAATCATCGTAAAATATGTTCTTATCTACTATATAAAAATAAGTCGGGTTTTTCTTCCTGACGCTATAACTCCAGAACGCACGAACCGATTTCCACGGTTTTGCATTCGTTGGAAAGGCCTCGGGCTCCGTGAGGTTTATAGCAAGGCAATAGCAAGAAAAACACGCGAACGAAGTCGCGGGGGTCAGCTAGTGGCTCATAAAATATTTTTGAAATTTAATGTCATCCGATTTTGTCCTGATTATAATGTAGAACTAACATAGACGAAAGAATAACGAGCTAAATTAAAGAAAAGTTTATATCTTCGTGAATTATTTACTCAAAGTTTTAGGTATGTACGTCTCAATACTTTCTTCAAACTCTATTTTCATACAAAAATAATTAATTATAATATACAAATAATCAAGTATTAACAAATAAATAATAAAATACACAAATACAACAATCATACTTACATCTAATTCTAACAACTCCGATCCAGAATGCGCTATCTTCACAACTTCTGAATGTGTTTTATCTACAACGTTAATTCCTGAAAAAAGAGGAACATCGTCATTAATATTGGAAGAAAAATATAACCTTTTATTATTAGCATCTAGAAGAACATCACAAAATGTTTTTTTTTTATTATTGAACCAATTGTAACGTAAATGCAGCTAGTAAGGATCAACGCACAAAGGTAGATTTAACCATGCTATCCATGTAATCTGCGACGAGTTACATAGCGACTTGTGATGCTGCATTGCATTTTTGCGAGCCTACTATCGATAGCGGTACGAAATTAGTCGCTTTACAGCTAATACATAATATCAAATGTGCGAAGTTGAAAGTCAAAACGCAGTTTCTACTCGTGGATTTCAAAACACGATCAAATCGTAGACAGCATATGTTAAAAGGTTTCCTAACTTCTTTGGTTGTGGTGTGATTTATTAACTTTACAATTAGGATGTACTGATACGTACCGCTAGGGTATGGAACGCCCTTCCGGCTTGCGTGTTTCCCGCCTCGTTCGACTTAAGTACCTTCAAGGCAAGAGTGAATAGGCATTTTCTAGGCAAGCGCGTTCCAACTTAGACCTCATCATTGCTGTTCAGGCATGATTGTCGTCAAGCGTGAGCCTATCTCGCAATAAAAAAAATGTTACCATTAACAGCTATAATGATATCTCCAACTTCAAGTCCTGAAGTCTCGGCTGGTGTATCGGGTTCGATCGCTGACACCACGACGGGTTTACTTCCGTGTATTCTGAATCCGAATTCTTCATTGCCGCGTCTAACTACCACTGTTTTATCACTTTCTGGTGAGAAAACAAAACACGGTGGGTTTAAATCTTATATATAAAATTCTCGTGTCACAATTTTCGTTCCCATACTCCTCCGAAACGGCTTGACCGATTCTCATGAAATTTTGTGAGCATATTGTGTAGGTCTGAGAATCGGCCAACATCTATTTTTCATCCCCCTAAATGTTAAGGGTAGTCCACACCTAAATTTATTTTTTTATTTTTTAGACATAATTTTTAGTTTTTATTTTTTTATGATACAACATACAAAAATACATACAATCCTAAATTTTGACCCTTTTACAATCAACCCTTATTTTTTAATAGCCATTTTAGTAATTTAATAAAAACCTATATCCACGCGAACGAAGTTGCGGGGGTCAGCTAGTCTGCTCTAAATGTTTAAGAAATTGGCATGATTTCTGACGGATTAAATGGAAGATAAAACATCGTTTTGCAAATATTCAAGTACCTAGGTAATGTATATTTGTATGTAGAAACAGTAGAAAAGATTGGACCAAATCAAATAAAAAATAATATTGTACATAATATGTACCTACATTAGGTACAAAAATAATAAACAAACATGATCTAAATACGTAATTCCAGTACTTAGGTAATGTAAATTAGTATGTAGTAATAGTAGAAAAGAAAGCACCAAATCAAATGAAAAATAATTTTGTACATACATTACAAAAAATATGAAAATAAACATGACTTAAATAGTTAATAAAAGAACTGGAGTTCATGATATACGTAAGGGGCAATATGTGCTAGAAATTCGTACGGCCATGACATACATAGAAAGAAAATATTCGATAATCTCAAGGATAAGTTAAGTTCTTTAAACCATATGACTTTCGCTGCATAGTTTGGCAAAATGCCAGACGCCATGAACGTCACTATTCTGTTCCATTCATACAAATTGGACTGTACGTATTGGTTTAATTCTTTAAAAATCTCCTTAGCCAAAAGAAACAGGCTTCATATAACATCTTGTTTTTCAGTGACACTATTTTCTCACCAAAATTTTCAATTTCAGATTTATTTATCATTTTCAGAATTTTTTTACAGTGAGAATATTTTTGAGTAGAAATTCTGAAGCATGATAAAAACCCGATTGTATTACCACTCTGATCCGTAGCGATAAGTCTATTAGCTTGACTCTGTCGACACCATAAAACCAGCATCAATTTAAATATTTCTTCTAACTTTTGCCTTATGTTCCCACTCGGAATATTTAATCCACGACTAACTAGAAAAAAAAAACAAAAATATATTGTAAAATAAAGAAAATATAAAACGAAATCAACGAAATAAGAAATTGTTAATGAAACTTACAGCTGTACCGCATTTTTTTTTAATTCAACGCACTTGAACGCACTTCCGATCTCGATTTCGCACGTTTTAAATAACAAAAGACCATGCGTTATTGCATCAAGTATAAACAAGAAATCACTTAGCCAAAACCCGACGTCAAATCGATAGAATATAAAGTATTTTCACCGATAGACGCGACAGCACCGTCTGGCCCACTAGCCACAGTCGCGTGTCTGTAACAACTGAGTAATGACGTGCTTTTCCTGAGATAAATTAAATTTAGTCCGCCTGAGAGCGGTCAGTACAGTTGCTATACTCTTTTTATTGGACTATTTCATAAATATAAGACAATTTTATCGATATGACTCAAAAGAAAAATATCTTTTTTGCAGCAATATAAATAGATTTATCAATGTCGACGAAGATCGTGTATTTTTGTAATTTTTTTATCATAGTTTAATTTAAAAAGTCAATGCCGTAGGGACGATTGCGTAATCCAATGAATAATAATATTATCTTCAGCTTAATAACGGTACTGAAATTCAGAGGCTTTTCCCAAAATAAAAGGTGGAGCTATTTAAATAATGAGAGTATCAGAAATAGAGTTCGAGTCACGGTTCGAAAGTAGATCAGCAGTTTAATAACGCTGCGCTAATGATAAAAGGTGAATGTAACAATTTGTAGTAATGACATTAGAATTTCGAGTATTCTGATACATGTTTTCATTGATTAAAACAATGCTTTTTTATGTTTTCAATACTTTCGATTTTGTTTCATTATGTCTATAACACACAGCCACCCTGACAGCAATGAAGCCTGGACATTATTCCACAGACATGGTGGTGGTACCATGTACCGCAAAGGCGTATGAAAGCTGTCACCAAGCTGTTATGGGCCGAGTAGAAAAACGCGTCATACAATTTAATACAAACTCCTGAATAACCATGGCATAAAATATATAATATGCTGTGCCAGTTTTGTCATCATGTAAGTCAATGGAAAACTGCATAATGGTGGAATTTTGCCTCATCATCAATGCCTCTGGTATTTTTGTTAGAATAAAATGCTTCCCAATTTTCCTCTCCGTCATTGTATGATAATAATAAAGCAATAGATTTTCAATAAAGCCTTAATTGCTTAAAATGTTTACAAAACTTTTCTGACCAATCTTAAATTCTACAAATGGTACATTATTAGGAATCAACGTATCCTCCCTATACATGGATCTCTTCCAGCATTTTTCAATTTTATTTATCGCATGCTAGCCTTCTCCAAGTTGCTGCTCCTACTTTTCTTATGTTAAATCTTCCCATCTCCTGTTTTGTTTCCCTCTCTGTATTTGCATCTCTATCTCTATGTTCTTCAGTTATTTTTGTGTTAAACATTACATCTCTAGTCATAATTATAACTTTTCTGTCTAAAGTGTTTGCCAAAAATCGATATTGATACCAATTATAGTGAGATCTACGTCATACTCATACGTGAAATAGAATATTATTGAGCCCTTTGGAAAAAATAAACTTACCAAAAGTGCTAGAAGCTTGTCGCTTGTTGAGTTCCACGCAGGCTCGCCGATGAACCAGCCGATGTGTCAACGCTGCATAACGTTTGTTGAACTCCGTTTCAGATTCCGTTGGATCTTCTTTCTCGGAGTCAGTCGAGTCCAAGGAATCTAGTAGAAAAAGTTTTATAGTTCTACTGCATTATAATCTTATAAATATGCAATTTAAAAAATAACTAAATGTTAGTTCATTTTACTTTGGAGCTTTTATACTCATTATATCAAGACGATACCTGGTGGTATTCTCGTCCAGCTGTCATCAATTTCAGACAGTAATATCCAGTTTCCGCACCACCATGGAGTCGCGTAAACGCCCTTTTCTTCATCTCCGTCTGAACTGGCCGAGCATTCTTCATGTTCTATACGATTAATAGTAAACAATACATAAATATACCTGTCAAGATTACTACAAAATTCATAAAATGTTTTATGGAAACCATACAATGGACGTGAGGGCCAAAAAATACGTCTAGAGCGCGCTCATTCATGCGCCTTATAAAAATCCCTAAGCAATTTGTTAGCGTCAAGTAAAGTTCATTTTTCCGCACTAGTGCGATTTATTTGCAGGTTTATTAATATATATTATATATCTTTGTACAGTTAGTAAATTCTACATAATCAAAATTAGGCAATTGGTAAAAAGTTTTTATACTTTATGTTTATTTAATTTTTTGTTTTGCGTACCATCTGGATCTACGCTAACATTCGAATCGGCGAGCTTATCAAGACTGTTTCCAGCAGATCTGGCTATTCGAGTGTCTTGCGGTTTTTCCATACCACAATACTCTTCCTTTCCTCGTTCTTCAGACTGTGAACATAAGATGTTATTATTATATTAACACTGACATCTATCTATACTTAATATAGTAAAGCGGAAGAGTTAGTTTGTTTGAACGCGCTAATTTCTGCAAATACCAGTCAGATTAGAAAAATTCCTTTTGCATTTGATAGTCCAATCCTGGAGAAAGGTTATAGGCTATTCAGCTTCACGGTGCCAAGGGATTTTTAAAAACCTAAATCCACGCGAGCGAAGTCACTGTCATATGCTGGTCTGCTAATACAAATACGTTGGACTGGCTACTGAAACAATTTTATAATGGCCATTGACGCTGATTGCTGAGAAAAGTGAAGGTACCAGGAATTAAACTGAGTTGTGGTAAATTGTAATGGGAAATGACAAACTCAATTCCCAGTACCTTCGGTACGTCGCTTCGAATCAGCATATTTACGGCCACATTATCCGCAGCATACAGGACATATATCTCTGGACAGGTTGTGGTCGAGGCCATATTCAATATTTTTGAGTGTTCACTACCCTCAAAAATGTTGAATATGCCCTCGACCACCCTTTCCATTAAGAGTATAGAATTGTTATAGATAGTACAAGCGGAAATCGCTTGCTTGTACTTTCATCGAGATTGGTTCAGTAACAAATAGACAAACACACTTTCGCATTTATGCAATCTGTGTGGATTAAGGTTTTTGAAAACCCCACGGGAACTTTCGGATTCATTTTCTTTTTCTTCAACTTTTAGATAAAAATGATCGTATATCTGTCTCCAGGCTGCAATTTATCTCGATGCCAAATTTCGTTAGTATCATTGAGCGTTTGTGCCGTGAAAAGGCAGACAGATGAACAAACCGACAATAATCACACTTTCTCATTTACAGGTAGGTATAATAATATTAGTAACAAGCGGACACCCGCGACTTCGTTCGCGTGGATATTGGTTTTTAAAAATCCCGTGAGAATCATTTTGTTTTTCCTAAGCTCCTTTGAGCTCGTACCTCGCTAAAAACTGTTATAAGTTCACTGGCGGATATTTAGGTAGATCAAAATGAAAACATCCGCCAGTGAAAGTCCCATCAAAATCGGTCCAGCCTTTCAGAGATTAGCCAGTAATCTTTAAAGTAGTTCCTTTCTAACAAAAAAAGAGTTAAACAGACAAACAGACAAAATTTCAAAAATAGCTTTTTTACGTTCTATTAGGTACTTATCCCTAACATCCCCCAGTTATTATTTTGCAAAAATCTTCAATGTACAGATACAGCAATTCTACGATTTTATTATATATATAGAATAGATTTAGTATGGATTAAGTATCCGCAAAACCTTTGCTCGAACATCCTGGCGTTGACGATAATGATGTCTAGTCTTGTCTTCAGATCGATATCGTTTGTCGAGTTTTTTGTACAGTCGAGCGCCGGTTGTATGCTTCTTAGCAATCCCGCAAGATGGTGAGTCCGCAAATCCCGCCGGCGCAGGAACAATTTCTGCTGTCGCATCCGCGTAGGATTCCTACAAATATTCACTTAGATTTGTGCATCAAATACGTATATAATTTCAAAATTTTTAGCGTTAAGAAATATGCTTACTGTTAGGTGACAAAGTTAACTGACCTTTGACTGCAGCTTCAAATTAGAACACGAAAATAGTACCTAAGTATTTAGTTTTGAATAAATGCATTTAACAAACGCATGCTTTTAATTGATTTTAAAGGCTGCTGTCTGTGGGAGCAACAACATGGCACAATGCGGTATGCTACAATATACGTATATTGTGGCGTGCGTGTTCCTGTGGAATGTTACAAAATGCATGCTGTGGCCATGTCTCCATTTGTAGCATACCACATCCGGCCATAATAAAATGACTATCACAATAAGACTTTAAAAATGCAAACCGAGCGAGGCAATTATTAAAAATGTATGTTACAGTAGGAATATTTACATCAGTGTGGGACGTTCGAGAAGCCCTGCTGTCGTGGTCGTGCGACGCCGTAACGATGTGCACTTCTTTGCCGCAATGTAAGCAATGCGCCTTAGCTTCACAATCCCCGACGGCCAAATTGTGCTCCGTGTGTTCTGAATAGAATACGGAATCTGACCCTGGTGAAACTGAACGTAGCGATTCTGCTGAGGCCGCCTTTGCAAACTTTCCGTCTGCTGTTACAAAAACTGAGATAGTCACTGCTTCGTCAAAAGCAGGCATTATGTTCAAACACCGATAAGCATAACAATTAAGAAAATTAACATAAGTAAGTGGAATAGACTTTCAAGCTGGTTTACTTTATTTTAAATTCTTTTGGATTATTAAGGTCATCAGTTTATGATTATACGTATTATACAATAACCCTATTATTACATACTCATAGTCATTTAAACTATGCCACCTTCGTAAGTTATGTGTTATATTCCACCTCAAAAGGTGGTACAGAATTATTTATAGTGAATTTGAATTATATTGTTACCACCTCTGTTTTTTTATATATTGAAAAGATTTTTTTAAAAGCAAAGCGATATGAATCAATAAGCCAACCTTTATCCTGTTTTTGATGTTTGGGTGACGTTGTGGGACTTTTTACATAGCGTAAAGGTGTTAATCTCGTCCCTGCATTATTAAGGGTTCTAGCAGTTTCAATGTCCTCTGCTTCAAGGGAACTTAAACAGGGAACAGTCGGTATTGACTGTTTTCTCCGAGGCAGGCTTCCAGGTAATGATATGCTTTCATTCGATCCACTTTTTCGTCTAGGTCTAGAACTAAAGCTGATGAATGAATTAAATTTTCAATATTTTAATAATTTCATTTCAAATTACCAATACTTAGATACCTGTATCCTGAATGATTGTTGGTTGTTGGTGATTTAGCTGAGTTGGAATTATTAACCGTTTTTCTTCGTGGACTATCTCTTAATCGCCTATGTTTTCTGGGAGATATATTGCCATTGCCGATGCCTGGAAATTAATTAAATACAAAATATTACTTTTAATATAGATAAATTTACTTACTTTCGTTTAATAATATTTCACTTAATATGCCTACTTTCTTTTCGGTATTGTTCACTAGAATCATCAGAGGTTGGAATATTTAGATGTAACTTCACGTTAGATCCTAAAGCTTCTCTTCTATCATAGTGTGTTGTTCTATAGCTACCATCTATTGTTTTATTTAGTGTAGGGCTTTTAGCTTTTAATTTCGTTCTTTTCACATATCTTTCCCTCTCAACTGGCCTCTTGTTATCATTTTCTTTTTCTTTTAAACTCTTTTCTTTAATAGCCTTTTCTATGTCTACAGTTTCCCTTGGAGAAGATTGTACACTTTTAGTTTTTTCTATGAAATGTGTTTTCTTTTTTCGAGATTCAGGAGGTTTTTCTTCTAATGGTGATTTTGAGCTTGAATTTTTAAATACACTACGTTCAGTGCGATGACTTATTGAATCAGGTTCTTTGTTATTTTTACCCCAGTCATCCTGTGATGTTGAAATCGAGTCATCATAAGACTTTGAAAATTCTAAGGTAAAAGCTTTTTTTTTTCGTCTTTTGTCATCTGATACCCAAGACTTTGGTCTACTTGTTGACCTATATTTTTGTGAATGCTTATATGCTGAAAATGAAATTGTACCTTTAAAAATAATTAAAATCTTATCCTGATATTTTTATATGGGATCCGTGGACTTACTTAAACCGTCATCTTCATCATCTAAAGGACTCTCGTAGTATCCAGATGATGAATAGTGAACACTTCTTTCATCATCCGACAAAGAACCCTGAAATAAGCAACAAAGTCTTAAAAATTCTACGATTTGTAGAAGAAGTTTAATTGTTTGTTTGTCACTTACCACCATTTTAGGAACTAACTGTTCTTTCTGTTCAATTACTTTCTTTTCTTCACTTATTTCTGGTTTTTCTGATTTTTCAGGCAACTCTTTAATTTTTTCAATATAAACTTTATCCGTAGTACTTTCTGTCACATTAGGATTTGATCCTCCTATACTATAGCTTCCACTTGAGCTACTCTTGCCACTTCTGACATCACGTGTTGTTATATTCTGTTTAAATAAAATTAATAATATTTACATTAAAATCTAAATAACAAATTAACGTATATTTTTATAATACTTACCATTTTTAATGGAACTTCGTCTTTCCGTTTAATTATTTCAGTCTTATGTCTTTTATTATTTTCTACGATTGGAGTAATATCTGCTTTCACTTCAAACCTTTCAACTGAAGGTTTTGTTATTTTATCGGGTAAAGTTAATGGAGGAGATGTTAGATTAGTTACAATAAAATCCTCAGTAATTTCTAATGGTGGCGAAAAACTAGGTACAATTAAATCTTCAGCTACATTGTCAGTTTTGGTTGATGAATATAGGCTTGACGCACTTTCAAAAGATGATCCTTCTTGTGCTTTATTATTACTTTCAGAATCTGTAAAAAAATCAAGACATACATTTCTCAGTTCAGTTATCATCATGAAAAGTATCTCAATGCGTTAAAAACTTACTGTGATTTTGATTTCTGCTATTACTTTTTTTGGAACTATCGGAATTTGCAGTGACATAATCCTCGGTCGTAGTAGTGCTTTCTGATACATCAGTGGTATTTAGTTTTCCTGAATCCGTCCTATTCAAGCTTGTCTCGCTACTAACTGATTTAGCTAATACTGGTTCGGAAGGAGACTCTACTATTTGATTAGGTATTGTCCCATTAGGTTCCTTTTGTTGTGCTTTTCTTTGTAAGTCCTGTCTTCTAGAAGGACTTAACGCTCTTTCTCGTTTCTTATTTATGAAACTAGGAGTTCTTTTAAATGGTACATCGGATAAATCTAAGCTGGGATGTGTTATTGCGATGGACGGTGTATGGCTTGCTTTAAGAGGTGCTGTCGGTGACAATATTTTTGATATCGTTGGTTGTTTAGTTATTGGTATTGAAATATTAGGTACTACTGCTGGCGGAGATAATGATGCTCTAGTTTGTTGCATGGAACTCGAGCTAGGCATGTCTAATTTATTTCGTGGAGAAGTGGGTGACTGGCTCTAAAAAAAATAATAATCGTTGTTTATTATAGTAAAACTTGAACACTTTTAAACTATTTTGAATATATAGTTTAGACAAATAAACGTTTGATGTATGAATAAGTAAAATTGTCAACGTACTTGAGAAACATCAA
This sequence comes from Melanargia galathea, assembly GCA_920104075.1. Classification (NCBI taxonomy): domain Eukaryota; kingdom Metazoa; phylum Arthropoda; class Insecta; order Lepidoptera; family Nymphalidae; genus Melanargia; species Melanargia galathea. Next base: position 13,062,008 of record OV049876.1, read on the forward strand.
ATTCTTCATCTAAGGCATCTGTATCTAGTGAAGACCTTTGCTGATGTTGTAATAACAAAAGTTGTTTTCTTCTTGAAGTAGGAGTTAATAGTGCTAGTGCTCCTGGTGATGTGGCGAGGGAACTTAGATCAGAAGAACTGAAAATATGAAGCAAGGTGACAGTGGAATTAGCTATCATTAATTTGAAATTTTATACAGTAACGACTGAATACAATACTTTTAATTATTTAATACCTGATTACAGTTCCATTATCGGTGCCAGAATCTACTTGTAAAACAGTTGTTTGAGACTCATTCCAAAGTCCATCAGAATGATCTCTGAAAAAAGAAGATAGTAATTCATATTATGGAATTTACTGACAACAGCAAAAGATTTGTTTTAGCTTGTCCTACCTGCTTGGATCTACTGTAAGTGATTCATTCGAGGCACATGGTGAAGATTTCTCAAGTGGTGCAAGTATTGTTGTTACATTGTTGCTAATGACTGCTCGTTTTGGTTTTTGTTTGGCGTCTGAGTCACAAGGCACAGGATCTGGTGATGCGGGACTTGACTTAGCCGTACTGAAAAAAAAATGGAGGTTTCATATTATTTAGGTATTGGTTATCATTAAAATTCATAAATTTTGGATTCACTGAAATTTTGATTAGGTATCAATTTTCTCTGTCAACTAAATAAATTGATATACAAAAGTAAAAAATATTATCCTCGAAATTAATTTATAACGTCAGGAAACTTCAAAATATCACTGCTTGGTCGATGAAATAATACCTATGTAAGTAATACTAAATTATTAAATAACAATAAATTGTGCAAGCTATAATCAAGCAAGATTTTATTTGAATATTCTTAATAAAATACCTGCCTTTCTAAAGGGATTTCTTCCTTATCGACCCGTTCAGTTTTCTCCTCGAAACTTACGCTGCGAATTCTAAATGGTTCATGCTTGTAACTAATGTACTTTTCATGAAAGTCTTCGTATGGTGCATTCCCGTCGGAAGAACTACGAAGAGAGATTCGCGGATGAGAATGAATGAGAATGAATGAGCACTTTAGAAGTTTAAAACCCGTATTAATCGAAAAAATTAAATACTTTTGAATTAATTACAATCCAAATCACTCAATCGTGTTAAAGAATTTTATCAAGGACAAAAGAGGATGTACATGGCAGAAACTTGATCACAATACTATTCACCAAGTTTTTGTGCAAGGGCGTTATTATGTTACATATTAGCGTAAGTATTAGTTTCTACAATTTCAAAACAATCTTAATTAATACGGGTCTAAGATAGAAAGAAATCGTTTTATTTCACAGTCTTGCAAAAGCACAGCAGTACTTACCAGTCAGTGGGTGATGAATTTATTAGTAAAAAAGTGTAAAATGTGCAGCTACATTTTGCTAATATAATAAGTTGCATTTATTCAAGATTAATTACCCTATTTCCTATTAAAAGATTATAAAAAAATATACCTGAAGGAACCGTCAGGTTCAAATCCGAAAATACCTTCATCTTTGATAGGGGTTTGGCTATAATTTTGGGTAATGTATTGTTTATACATTGACTCTCTTTCACGATCTTCCTTTGTCATATTTTCCTGACTCGTAGACATTATTATGGGTGCGTCTTTCACTCCTTCTGTGGTGCCGCTTATTTCGTTCTTTCTTCTGTATTTAGAGTATGCATTAAGTATGCTAAAAAAATCCCATAAATAGCATCTAGTATGCTGTATAAATATGTAAAATATACTTACGCATCCAATAATATTTCTCCTTCAGATAAAGTTTTTTGTAATATTCTTTTATTTTTCCTACGTAATGTTGTAAACGGTATAGCTTCATCATCTGGCCTGGGTTCAAAGTCAATAATTATTTCCTTTTCATTCTTTTCACTGTCATCAGTAGTAGTAGCAGAAGTTTCAGTCGAAGGTTCAGATTGAAAAGTAGAAGTTTTTGATAGACCATGTGAAGAGTTAATTGTCTTTTGGGAAGTGTCACTAGTACTTTTAGATAGAATCGATCTAAGTGATCGTTCATTTTTAGCCTGTTTAGCTATTTCTTGCTGTAAATATTCTAAGTTTCTACGATTTAATGCCATGCTTTTTTCAATCGTTTCTATATCATCATCAATGGTATCGTCTCTATCGCTTTCGTGAATGAATTGAAAATTTTGCTGGAAATACTCTTGAGCTTGCATTTGTAATGCACTAAGTTCTGATGATTTGTCTACTTGTGAAGATGCTATTGACTTTATGGAAGATGATGTTACATCATCAGAGTCTCCTCTTTGCATGAGTGGTGATGCCGGCATTACTGATGTGGGTGATCGTGGTGACCTAGGTGGTTCTTCTGATTGGGTTCTATGAAGTTTCTCATGCTCCGTACCAATAATACTGCAAATATCAATTTTTTATAACTGCCAAGACATATTGATAAGTAATTTAGAAAAGCAAATAAACTAGACGCTTGAAAAAACACAAAGCGCAATGTGTCCGTAATTCTCATATTATGTATAAGAAAAGTACAGTTTTTAAGAAGCCATTTTGGATACGTTAGCGTTGGCGATTCACACCCATTGCACGTCATTTATTCAAGTCCTAGACGAAGAAATTTTAAACAGCTTATTCTTAAGCTGTTTAAAATTACTTCAGTAACATTCAAATTCAGAAAGTACCTTTCAATTGCAACGGTAACATCATGTTGGTTTTCACGGCCAGTCAATCTGTCTCCACCTACTTCAGAGAAGGATTTTGTTAATCTTCGTATACCCACTGTGTAGCCGTTTGTTTGAACACCTGCTGCCACCATTTTAACCTGAAGTTCAAAGATTTATTTAATATGAAGTTCTTCCTGACCTTTATCATCATAATATAACCTATACTCAGGTACTTGTATTCAGTTTTGTATAGGTAGATAATACACAACTTTTAAACACTTGTTATTAACTTACCCTTTTTATCGTTCTTGGACTTAATGATAAATAATTAGGCGGATGCGGTTTTCTTCCTAAACATACTTCAGTCTGAGTAGCTTGAGTCCGCATTACTCCTTTCTTAATAGTGTCTGAAAGATTACATATTTAATATTTATTATCTTTTTTTCGAAATCCATTTTAGAGTTTCGTAAAAATAAATTCGTGATAAATGTAAGTTTTGAGAGCTTGTAAAACGTTGATTGGAAATTAAAACGAAAAACTAAATTTCCCAGATCCTTATATCTACTAGGATAACAACAACGTGGTTTTGTTGTTATCCTAGCTAGGTGCACATGTACGGGACTTTGACAGAGCGATTGATCGAGCGGCTCGAATCGCTCTTAGCTGATTGTTATATTAATTGATTTTGTTTATGAAGTAGCCAGCTCTTAGAATTGATCACTTCATGATGCGGCCGACGGCTGTGGAAAACCCGTTGCCCACATGGCCTGGCCAGCAGCCCTCTGATTGTGTAACTTTTGACGATGAAATGGTATTCATGTGATGGCCTAAGGCATCAAAGTAAAATAAACCATAATGTCATTAAAATAGAGCTCAATTTCGTCTATCCATTCTTATACGTTTAGGTATGTACGATACGATCCATAACGCTCCATGTTGAAATCAGTTGTACTGAATTTGTGACTTTAAATACGTTCAAGGTATATTTTACTTTAATGGCCTTAGGCCATCAAATGAATACCATTTCATCGTCAAAAGTTACACAATCAGGGGGCTGATCAATGAACGATCTAATCGGCCACATCATGAAGTAATCAATTTTAAAATCTGGGCACGAAATATGATATATAAAATAGACTAGCTGCGCTCCGCGGTGTTACCCGCGGAAAAAACATTGGAAAAACACATAAGACAAACACAAAGCCAAAGTTTTACTTATATACCGATAGATGGATAAAGCAACGCTTTAAGTCCCGCAGGAACACTTTTTTCCGGGATAAAAGTAGTCTATGTACATTGTACATGTATCCAGGGTATAATCTATCTCCGTTCCAAATTTCAGCGTTCAGTAGTTTTTGCGTGAAAGAGTAACAAACATCCCATACATACAAACTTTCGCGTTTATAATATTAGTAAGGTGACGTTTACCTAGTACAACAACTTTAGGCGGGTCGATCTGCGTCTGCCTTTGCACGGGCGGCGCCGCGTGCGCGGGCAGCGGTGTGATGGGGGGCGGGTAGTGCATGGGCGCCGGTGCTTGCGCCAAGTACTGGGGGTAGGGCGGGAACGGCTGGAACATCACTGGCAGCGTGGCGTAGGGCTTGCTTTCTGGCTGTAAAAGTATACAAAATTAACATCTATTTGAGTGTTTAAGCCGCATAGCCCGCCAACCCGCATTGGAGCAGCGTGGTGGGTCTAAGCTCTAAATCCCTCTCTCCTATGAGAGAGGAGGCCTGTGCCCAGCAGTGGGACGTTAAAAGGCTGTAGTGTGTGTGTGAGAGTGTTTAAGTTATTTATTTTTTAGGGGGTCCCATACAAGAAATAGGTCAGCCTGATACGTGGAACTCATTGAGTAGATTACAAAAATAGGTATATTTTCAAGATTTGTTACGGGCTCCATCTCGAAACTATTTAGTTAGGAATTTGGATTTTATTTTTAAAAGTACGATGCAAAACAACAAATATTTAAATCGCTGATTCGGCCGATTCATTATATGTAGGTCACATATAATTCGTAAAGTGTGACCAAATGAAACGAAGATTTTATCGTTGGTCAAAATTATATATACGGAACCCTAATATAACTTAATAATACTTAGTTGTTAGTTGACTTAGGGATTGTCCATTAATCACGTGGTGTTTTTTTAACATTTTTTAACCCCTCTCTCCCCCATGGTGATACGTGGTGAGGTTTAAGACTACCCCCCCACCCCCCACCAAAAATCACGTGTATTTTAGTACCTACCCTTAAAATGTTTATAATATCTATTATTTTTAATTACCGGCATAAAGTAGGTATAATCTAATCCTTAATTCTATAAAATTAATTCGGTTTAGAAATCACGCGTTTGACGACAAAATAAGTACACGTGATATCCTACTATAGCCCCCCCCCCCTTTGTGATATTTCCTTCCCCCCCCTTCGAACCTCACGTGATTAATGGACAGCCCCTTATATGTGCTTCAGTTGTCCAAGTAGAGAAAATAATTCTTAACTTTGATTTATTAATACAATAAAATCTTACCACCCGTCCATCTATAAGTCTTTCACAGTCTCTCCTAAAACGAGGTCCACTCACAGCGGACGGCATGACCGAGTCGTCGAATGTGGTCAACGTGTGCGAGCGAGCAAACGATACATGTTTTGTTCTGAAAGAAAGAGATGGCTGGATGATTCGTACTTTAAAAAATATGTATATTTAAGAGAGAAAAAAAGTCAATAGGTAACTAAAATAAGCATAGCAAGCAAAATAATGATTTCTCATCTGTTTATTCTCTTTTAAGCAATTTCCAAACTAAAATGACAGGTATTCCTATCTCTTTTACAATTCTCCCTGCGGAAAAGGATAGCACTATTTTTAAACCTATCAGTTTAGTTTAGAGATCGTCTAAAACAGAATTATCCACAATTATCTACATAAAGCGTATGATAACCTAAAATATTGTATGAAACCGATTTTTATGTAAATATAGATATCATCTAATCTAATTTAAGTAAAAGACGTTAAAGAAATGACGGTAAAAAGGCAAAACAGAAATATCTAACGTACCTAAATGCATTTCAGTAGGTAACGTAACAATAATGCAATTAATATTGCTTTTATGAAATACCTATCTACGCTACAAAAATCGAATAGATAATATTCATAGAGCAAGTTAAATAAGAAATACAAGAAAATTATACTTAATATACCTAGATAATTTTGAAATATTATAATATAAATTATTTGATATGTTGATCAATTAACTTTCCTTAATTAAATAAGCTCTTCCACTAACTAACGATTTTGACAATTTCTATGTAGGTTATAATAAGGTCATGTCACACATATGAAAGCCGCAAACATAACATGTCATCATCATCATCATGATCAACCCATTACCGGCTCACTACAGAGCACGGGTCTCCTCTCAGATTGAGAGGGACTTGGCCATAGTCCACCACGCTGGCCGAGCGGATTGGCAGACTTCACACACCTTTGAGAACGTTATGGAGAACTCTCAGGTATGCAGGTTTCCTCACGATGTTTTCCTTCACCGTTAAAGCAAGTGATATTTAAATTCTTAAAACGCACATAACTCCGAAAAGTTAGAGGTGCGTGCCCGGGATCGAACCCACGACCTCCGATTAGAAGTCGGTCGTACTAACATAACATGTACTTTAACAATAATAGACTTTTTACGAGCGACGTGTGGCTTAGTTGCAATAATGCATAATATCAGTTTAGAGCACTAATTCAGCAACGTTGTCCCAAGTCGGTAACTGTATGGGATCGACTTTAGAGGTCCGAATTAGACACAGATCTGAGGAATTAGGCCTTGGAAAAAAAAGACGTACCAATAGTATCATTCAAGATGCTTGTAGCATAAATGAGGTGATTTGCGAACGCCGCATAGCTCGCAATGCTAATCGCTCGATTATAATATATGCTTAGTCTCACTTTGCACAGCTCGAAAACATTACTAAATACTACTGATCGAAACACAATTACTTCAGCGTAAAATGGACCTAAACTAGCTTATTTTAAGGTTTGAGTTCGCCAATACATTCAGCATTCGATTACAGCCAGCGCCCCAAGCAGAAATATTGTAAAATACTTCTTCATGCAGTTCTTTGTATTATAATTAGTTCAAGGAGTTATGTTCAATGTTAGACACGTTTACCCTGTACGAACTTAAACAAGGGTCTTCAGGTCCCTGTATTGCTTAGTCTCAGTTTGCACACTTCCAAAACTTTACTAAATTCTATATATCGAAACACAATGACTTCAGATTAAAATGGACCTAAACTGGCTTATTTTAAGGTTTGAGTTTGCCAATACATTCAGCTTTTGTCTACAGTCAGGGCCCAAAGCAGAAATATTGTAAAATAAATATTCGAAGTATTGAATTACGACTTCAAAATAAAAGTGTTGGGTTCATATTGCATTACATATTATAGTTTTACGTAGTATTTGGTAAAGTTTTAGAGGTGCGCAAACTCAGAATAACTATACTGAGCTTTAGTGTGAGATGACCTTTATTTATCATTAAGGCGTCGTCGATCGTACGATCAAATAATGCGATACGATACAATCAATCCCTGAGAGTGTCAGCACAGACACTCTAATTTTCATCGTGCGACGAAATCACATAGTTTGATCGTATGATCGTTAACCAATTAGGACGACCACGTCTAATGTTATAGTGGTAGTTAGTTAAGGCTATTGAAGCTAATTAATTACCTGTGCGGTGGTATGGTGAGAGGCGGTGGTGGGGGTGGCGGAGGTATCGGAGTGTGGGCGGGGCAGCTATTGAAAACATTTTCACACACTTTACGTACAGTATATAGAATAAGAGCCCACGACATCCAGATCTTCGTTATTTTATAAAAGCTGAAAGTTTCTGTGTGTATTGTCCCCAACACAGGGAGGTCAGCGACTATGAAGTTGAAATCATGGTTACTTTAGGAGATAACATGTAATAAAGGTAATAAAGGGCGTCAGACAGGGGGTAGCAACTGTAATAAGTGTCCGGCAATGGATAACGTGATTTCTAAAGTTATCCTGAAGAAAATAAAAAAATTAGACTTTATACCTTGACGTAAGATTTTTTATACCTTTATTACCTGTTATCTCCCAAAGTAACCATGATCCCAACTTCATAGTCCCTGGTCGTTCTTACCTGTGTTGGAGACACACAGAGAAACTTTCAGCTTTTATAAAATAACGAAGGTCTGGCCGTCGGGGGCTCTTGGGCTAATACTTAGTACAACTTTGCACATCTCGATAACTTTGATACACTTCGAAACACTATAACGTCAAAGTTAAATTGACCTGAACACCATTGTTATAAGGCCCGAGTTCATCCATACATCTACATTCTACAACCAGCGCTCCAAGCGGAAAATTAGCGAAATAAAAATCGGTAGAATCGATAGGTACTTGAAGTGTATCATCTTTGCATTGTAGAGATGTGCAAAGTCGTACTAAGTATACTGCTAGAAATTAAATGAAAATTTAAACATCCGACTAGATTATTATTCCCGCTGATCTAAATACGTTGGTTGATTTTCATTCTTAGGATTTCAACAATTAACAAATTGTCTCTGAGCTAAATTTTAATGAAATGACGAAATTGTGACGAAAATCTTTTCATGAATAACGTAAGTATTTATTATTAATTGTATTATCTATAGTCCGTTTCAATAAAGTTGAGTTAAGTGTGTAGTAATAAACTTAAATCGTGCCAAGTTTCATTTCAATCCATTCTGTAGTTTTTTAGCAAAAAGGTGTGTTGGTTTACATTTTAGCTCAACTCTATTAAAACGGACCATACTTAATAATATTATTTCGTTTCTTGGTTATTGAACTTTTGACGCTTTTTACTTAGAATGTTTTTATAAAGTTTATTTACAATAATTCCAATTCCAATCGGTTCTTCTTTTAAGGAAAATAATATTATGTGACCTTCAAACTTTCTGAAAGGTCACTAAAGGAGAGAACTATAGATATACATTAATGTTACATAAGTTTCTTAATGGTCTGTTGGCCTAATTGCTCGCAGGGGCCAGTAAGCGTATTATTACCACGATATATTTATTACGTTATTAGTTTTATATGAAATATGGAATTTGTTTCATTGTAAGTATGAAAAACTAAAGGTTCAGTCAGTGTTTAGTAAAATTAAGACTTGCTCTTCCAAAATATACCCGCCTCTTCTTATATATTTACCTACTTAAATAGTTATAATCAATAGTATAGTCTGATTTTTAATTCGGTAGAATTGTGACAGTTGTCATATAATTTTAAAAATAGAATTAGTTATTTGTATGAAAAACAGGGTTACCGCCTGAAGTTCGATTTTACCCCAAACTAAAGTACCTGAAATATCTGTCAGGCATTTGTCATATCTACATGAGGCAATTGATTTTTATTTATATGTACCTAAGTTTTGAATTTATTTTCTTTGTGGGAACTGTATTATTATGGTAACATTAGAAACGTCAGAATTCCACGGAATGAAAAATCAGAGTCTATGTATTAATTATTGTAATTTTAGTATTAACGTCTAGCAAAATTGCCATCGATATTCTGGCTATTTCACTTGCGACGTCACATTGCAACACCCACGTATCTTCCATGGTGATATAATTATGTAGATGGACGCCTAAAGCTATAAACTCAAATTATTATCGAAAAAAAAACTAAAATAAATACACTCACGGAATTATCGAAGGGGGCCTAGGTAAGGAGCCTCCTCGGCTCACGGACGCGATTTGGTCGACATTGTAATTTTGCGGCCAACCCGCGTTATCTTCTATTACCGATCTGAAAGGCAGACGGACAATTCGATTTAAACGATGATTGTATTATTGGAACGATAAGATTTCGGAGTTTTAAAATCATTATCTGCATCTGTAAAAAGATGCCAGCCACCTAAGAGCTTTCCTGGTATAAACAACACAGTGGAATTTTATTTTCCCTCTAAGACCTTAAAAAGATTCCGACGCTATAATAATGCTTAATCGAAATCTCTAACATTAATCACACCCAAAATACACACACAATATACACAATACACAATACCCACCCCAAATTCAGCCCATCTAAGTGATAGAATAAGTGTACCCAAGTAGGGGTAGAGATATATAGAGATATGTAGAGATTATAATTACTATTCACTTGGATAAACGCTACACAACCTACGCAATTACTTGATACACGCTATTGTGTCTTAGCCTTATGATTACATAGCAATTACACAACATCAGTTGTCAAAGCGTTTACTAATAGGTAGACACCACAAGGTAATTATCACGTTGATGGATATTATAGATGATGGATAAATGGATGGATTATTCTAGCACTTGCTTTAGTAATAGTAATAAAGACAATGATCGACAGCTGTCGCACTTTCAGCGGGTATAGTACCTACCTATGTAAGAAAGAATGAAATTTCAAAAAAGGAGATCCTAAAGCTATTTTATACCGCACCAAATTAACCCAATTGGGTGCGGTATAAAATATGTCGTTCCTTACATAACTAGGCTAAAATAAAAATTTTGTCTGTCTGTCTATTACTTGCACAGTGGGGACAGACTTAAGGCAAGATACTTCTCATCCCGTAAATGCTCATTCATTTACTCTGGGAACGGCGTTTTTATGCGTTTCGAATCATTCATCCAGCTGATGAGCTAAGCACAGAGCTAGCTTGCATCCTAAAGATGAACATAGGATACTTTTTATCCCGACAAAAGTTCCCCTGGCACGTCAATAGTTTCCTGGAGATGGATATGGGACACTTTTCATCCCGTAAAAAAGTTTCCCCAGGAAAGAAGTTTCGGGCATCAGCTAGTAGAAAATAATTAATCCAAGCTATTGAAGGCATTTAATTATATTATGAGCAAAGACCTTTTAATTCTATTTTGAGCAAAGAAGAAGGTTACTAAAGTTTACTTAAATGGAAAGCATGAAATCCCTAATGAAATATTGACTCCTTCATCCAACTTAAGTATTCTAAAATTACCTTTGAAATTTACATAGCGAAGTGAGCCATTGTGTAAAATATCGCTTTATCGTACCTAATTGATTTTCAGAGGGCTTATTAAAAAGTTTCAATTAAAGCCCTTTCTTTACTGGAGATCGAAAAGGATAGGATTTGGGGCTGCTAAAATCATAACAATGAGTCTTAAACTTTCTAATTTTAATGTTAGCACTGCACTGTTTAATTATTTATTGTTGGTAGTAATTAAGGTCCCTTTGCACAGTTCGAGAGCAGTGCGATGTGCGAATGAGATTTGTGAACATAATATTTGCAAGAGTTACATCGGACTGCCTGTCGCGTTTTTCGATGCAAACCCATTAAAACATACATGCCTGTATACATTTTCCTGTGTGGAAAGTCAATCCCGAAAAAAATATAAAAACACTATTACAATATATTCTCAAATCAGTCCCTAAAAACACATGTTACTTACTTCTACTTTTAAGCCACAAATATTCGGATTTATACATTTGCACTCGCGCTTCGCTTCGCCACTCGCCGTTTAATCTCATCGTAATTATCTATCTCATCGTAATTATCTCATTACGCGTACATCGCTGAAGCCCAATTAACTCCTTGTAGAGTCTATTCAAAAATAGAATCGGCGTGGCCAAACAGTGAACTAACGCGCTATAGTATGGCAAATGTATTGCCCGCTAAACAAAAGCACAGCAGCGCCCTCCGATCCCACGCCGATTCTCTTTTTGAACAGACTATTTGTTTAACATATGTAGAATTGTAAGCACCATTCCGAACCAGTGGTAGATTCATTTGTCGATTCGAAAGCATTTGTAAAAGTTTATCTGAATAAAAAATATGTCTATTCTATTAGGCTTTGCTTCAGCTGTCCACAAGATAGTTAAGCTACTTGTAACATTTTGTTTTGAAAAGAGCAACTGCTGTGTTTCTTGCCGGCTCTTCTCAGCAGAATCAGCATTCCGAACCGGTGGTAGATTCTTGACATGTCATAAGAGCCACACGTTGGCCTACATGAAATAAATGATTTTGAATTTTTTTTTTGAATTTTGAACTGTCGGAACTTACTGTGGCCACTCCATCCGGGTGAAGTCTTCATCCTCTGGCATCCACGTGTAGCGTTTGGGGTCAGGCTGGCTGCACACCGAGCGGGGCCTTCTGCGGAAGTAGGAGCACTCCAGATCGGCATCATGTGCGCACACCTCGGGCGGAGCTGGGCTGGGTTGACCAAACCTATTAAAATTTAGACAGTATTTTTTTAAAGAATATTAGCCATCATGAACATGATTAACATTCCCCTTTCTTTAAATTAGCAGCGTTTAAATAAATTCCACGTATGTTGGTAAGCTTGTGAAGGAACAAGCAATTCTCACTAATTCGTGATGTGCCAGCTGCGGCACCGAAGCTAATCCGGTGAGGGTATAACTTAAATATCAAATTAATATTTACCTAGGGTACCGCTGTATGGGCGCATAATCGGTGTTGAGATTCTCATCCGAGGGCACCCGCCGGCGGACACACACGGATAGAAATGATGCTCTGAAAACAGATACAGATTTTAGGTTGAACACTTGAGGAATAAACAGTAAACCTGTGTTGAAATATAACAGTTTTTAAAAGTATTCGGCTGTATATATGCGTATCCAATATCTGTTTCTGAACGAGCTTATTTTTAATTTTATCGTGCTTTAGGCGAAAGTTTGTGTGTGTGTGTATGTTTGTTACTCTTGAACGCTGCAACTACTAAACCAATTTGGCTGAAATTTTGAATGGAGATAGATTATGCCCTGACTTAACACATCACTCATTTGGAGCGACAGTGACACATTTGCAAAAATACGTGAAAATGAGTTATTAATTCCAAAAGACTATGCATAATCATCTGCGTCGGCAGTTTAAAATAATTAATTAATTTATTAAAACAGGCAATTTTAGAATATGAATAATATAAATAAAAATATATAAAAAATAAAAATGATTCAGAATCTTCTTTTGAACTACGAAATAATCTTTATTCTGATCTGGTGTAAAGTTAACTAATTTGCAATTGTGTCACTGTCGCTCCAAATGAGCGACATATACGGCTTTTTATACTGGAAAATTCCACAGTTCCCACGGGATTTTGAAAAAATCGAAATCTATAGCTACAGCTATAGGTAGATAATTATAGCAAACTTCCTTGAAAGTAGGTAGGTATAAAGGTTGGAAAAGGGAGCGGGAACGGGAACCGGAAATCTGCGATTCCCTCGGGATTTGTGAAAAACCAAAATTCACGCGGGCGAAGCCGCGGGCAAATGCTAGTATAAATATCCGGTAGAATCCTCTTAGGTCGTAAGTGTGGGCTATGAGATTTTCTCAAGCATCAATCTCAATTTTCAATGGATTTTCAGGCCAATAGGTTCATTTGAAATTCTTAGATCAGAATCAGAATAAAGGTACCAATTTAATGAGGCACGCTTTGTTGTCATAATAAACTCATACCCTGAGAGCAAAGTAGCCGAATGTTTTCGACAAGTATCGTCTTCCCCCTTGGGCCTTGGGCGTAATACTATTAGGAGGGGACAGAATAATAAAATGCTCAATTTGTTACCTTAAGCCCTTCCCGGGGCCCATTCATTGAGAAAATCTACTTAGAGGCCAGGCGCAATATGTTAAGGATATTTTTCGCTCTAGTTAAATTAACAAAGTAATTTATCTTACTGAAGAAAATTTGGGCATAATATTTTGCCTGTGTAATGCTCTATGTGAATTGAAAATGAAGCCACAATACTTCAGTACTGAATCAGGGATAACAATGATTAAACAGGTATTTCGATTAACATGTGAACAGGTAGGTGAACTTCATAATATTTTGTTAATGAGTTGTTAATGATAGTGCAATAATTTCATGTATCACTTGAGCTATGGAATATGCGTGTTTCGATTTAAGCACAGTCGAGTGGTCGATTCCCCAACATCTATGGGGAATAGTTTAATAATCAGATTAATCGAGAGGTGATTTGATACTTTTATGACCTCAATTCTCGAGTCTATTCCTCCAGGTTTCGTTAAAAATAACGTCAGTCTTATTCAAAAAATGTATCTAGTACTTTTTGCTGTTGTTTTTTAAATAAAACACCAATTACTGTATTATATATTATACATTAAATGTACAATGGGGTGTAAGTGGCCCAAATTCCACCTATGTGGCCAAAGTCAACCTCACCTGCGCGCGGTGCACCCTGCCATTATGCTAACGAGGCCCTGACGCTCTCAGTCCCCTCTACGGGTCGTTGTGCCTGATACCACACAACTTAATCTGGATGGTATTACCGCTTTGTGGTAGGATTCCACTCCGAATCCGCCTGGCTAGCGACCACACTTCAGCCGTAATCTGCCGCAAAGCATCCGTGTGTTCCGGCAGCCGAGCTGAAGAGCCAGTCCCCTTTCTCAAAAGCCGGCAACGCATTAGTGGATCCTCAGGTGCCACCAAAAAAAAAAAAATTACGGTCTTCTTGGCCACAAGTCCAGTAGAATAACCAGACTTTTCTCTGAGCAATATTCCCCGCGAAACACTCTACAAAATGAGTTTAACATTTAATTAAGATAACGCTAAGCGTAGCTAAACATTAAGCTTCATTAACATAGCCCTTCGCTGACTCCAATAAACGACTTCCTATTTGAATAAAACATCAACTCAGCTTAGCTGCAAAAAGCGAAACAAGTAGTTAATAGATATACAAAGGAGGGCCGAAAACCGTTTAATTCGATGATCCCTTCCCTTATCTTTTCAGTCCCTAAAGCTCTATCTATCCTAGAGTGACAGATAAAATGTTGTTCGCACTAGCAATTTATCGCTGACTTGAGACTAATAATTTTCAACTTTACATACAAGACGTGGTTAAAGGTTTGAACGGATTCAAAAGCGACTCTATATCTGCATTGTATTCCTCAATGCGGAGGGTCGTGATCCCTTTCCATTATTCAGATAATGGTAGGACTTGAGATCATAGTGCGGATAGTTCCCAGTTCCTTTCGCATACGATTGGACTAAAGCTGCGTTTCCACTAGTGTTCTTGTACTCTCAGTGCCGCTACTGTCGCATTTCGTGTGTCCATGCCTTAAGAACGTGGAAAATTATTATCCATATAAGTTATAACTTACGTAGATCACGCGTTGATAGGTCTCAGGAGATGACCGACATTATAAATGTTAGGCCTAGTATACACGTAAAACACGTGTTTTAAACGCGAGCTTTTGATTGATTGGATGCAAACGCACGCTCTTGGAATTTCGGAGTGTAGTTACTATGCGTTGGAGTTGTCATAAAAAAAAGACGCTGCATAGACCCCACTTCACTCTAAAGGTATATATTGCGCTATTCGCACTATTTTATATGGAGTGGACGTAGGTCTGATCCACAGACATACATGTAGAGGTCTGATCAATATAGCTCGCTCTTAAACCAACATAAACATGCAGTGTGTGCTTTTTAATCCCCGACGCAAAAACGACGGGGTGTTATAAGTTTGACGTGTCTGTGTGTGTGTGTGTCTGTGTGTGTGTATATGTGTGTGTGTGTGTGTGTGAGTCTGTCTGTTCCCCTGTAGCGCTCAAACGGGTGAACCGATTTGAATGCGGTTTTTTTGTTTGAAAGGTGAATTAGTCGAGAGTGTTGTTAGCTATGTTTGATGAAAATCGATCCAAGATGGCCGCCGCTACAAAATGACGGATTATATATTATTTCACAACTCTCTTAATATGGGTATCAAATGAAAGGGCTTGACTAGTAGAATAGCATTATGCAAATCCAAGATGGCCGCCGCAAGAAAATGGCGAATGTCGGGGGTTTTTTACATTTTTAATTTATACTTGTATGTGGAGTGGACGTAGGTCTGATCCACAGACATATTATATACCTAGAGGTCTGATCAGTACAGCTCGCTCTTAAACCAAGATAAACATGCAGTGTGTGCGTTTTCTGCGTGCGTTTAACGCAACGTCGAACGTCTTAAATGTGTTCAAGCTTAAAGGGAGCGCTTCAAATGAAAGGTGTTCGAGTAACTTTATCACGTACCAAATTTTATTGCCCACTTGGATGAAACCTGAAACGGGTCTTCAGGGTAAAATATTGTTTAGAATAGATCATTATTGGAATTTTCTTTTTCATTTATAAAGCACTAGCTTTTGCCCGCGGCTTCACCCGCTCGAATTTCTTGAATTTTCGTGAATTTTCACAAATCTTGAGGGAATCGTAGATATCTGGTTTCCGTTTTCGCTCCCTTTTTCAACCTTTATACCTACTTTCAAGGAAGTTTGCAATAGTAATCTACCTATAGCTGTAGATATAGATTTTGGGTTTTTCAAAATCCCGCAAGAACTGTGGATTTTTCCAGTATAAAAAGTAGCCTATGTTTTAAGTCAGGGCAAAATCTATCTCAATTCAAAATTTCAGCCAAATCGTTCAGTAGTTGTGACGTTATAGAGTAACAAACATCCAAACATCCACACTTTCACATTTATAATATTAGTACGATATAAACTTTTGCAGGCCAATGTTTGACGAACCCACGTAACTATGTAACTTTTTAAATAGCACTGTTCTGGATGATTTTTGAATAATTATTTTAATAAATATAGCTACGAATAAAAGGTTGTCCAAGTGCCTGCTTGATGAAGCTCAGGATTCAAGCGCTGGCTCGTACCTACTTTGGACAGAAGTCAAATTTCTGATCCGAAGAGGTAATGCCGAATAATGTCCCTCTAGAAGGCTTAGGGGTCTTTTGGGGAGACATTATGCGGATTTAGTTTTAAAGAAATGCTTATTTATTCAAACTTTACTACCCCTTTTTACACCTTTCGGAATGGAATTGTCATAAAATCCCTCCTTAGTGCATACTTTAGGGTGTTCAAGGATTATTTATTCCAAACAAATTTCTAGATAGATACGCCGATTTAGACTGCACGTCTGTCAGTCGGTCGCACTATTTTATAGGTGTACACAGTACACTGTACAACTTAATAAAGTTTTTAATAATATGGCAATAGTCCTACCAAATGCTTCTTTCTGATTTGCACATAAAATGATAAATATCACGAAACATTTAAAGGAAACGACAAGGGTCATTTAAATCTAGTTAGAAAGATAAAAGGAAATCGCGACGAGTAATGTTGTTCTGAGTGCTTAGTCTAAGATCGGAGCACTCGAAAACGAACTCGAAAACTATTGATCGAATCACAAGTGAATTCAGAGCAAAATGAACTCAAATACTCGTACTTTGAAGTCGTAATTCCATAGTTCGAATATGTATTTTACAACATTTCTGCTTGGGGCGCTCGTTGTGTTCGAATGCTGAATGTATTGGCGAACTCAAACCTTAATACAAGCCATTTTAGGTCTATTTTACTCTGAAATCGATCAATAGTTTTCGAGTTCGTTTTCGAGTGCTCCGATCTTAGACTAAGCACTCTGTTGAGGATTTCAGCGAACGAGTCGAGCGCTCGCCCGGCGCGCGGCGTCTCAACAATAGCTGCGATTTAATCAGAGCTCTCGCTAACTCGTAACAAATGACTTCCTATCCGAAAACATTGACTCCGCTAACGGTCCGTTCAGATAGACCGGCGCGGAGAGCGTCGCGTCGGCGAGCATTTTTTTTTTACACAGACCGGCCGGTCTATTTTACTCTGAAATCGATCAATAGTTTTCGAGTTCGTTTTCGAGTGCTCCGATCTTAGACTAAGCACTCTGTTGAGGATTTCAGCGAACGAGTCGAGCGCTCGCCCGGCGCGCGGCGTCTCAACAATAGCTGCGATTTAATCAGAGCTCTCGCTAACTCGTAACAAATGACTTCCTATCCGAAAACATTGACTCCGCTAACGGTCCGTTCAGATAGACCGGCGCGGAGAGCGTCGCGTCGGCGAGCATTTTTTTTTTACACAGACCGGCCGTTCAAATTTGCTCTGCTCTCCGCGCCGGTCTGTGTGAACGGACACGCGGATGCGTTCGGAGCCGAGCATACGCTCTCGGGCCGGATTGTACTCAGAGCAATTCGGCCTACGGTCGGTTGCGCGAGCATGAAAGAGCACGCGAACGGAGCCAGTCGGTTGCTCGAGCGCGAAAGAGCACGAGCTTGGAGCAGCCGACCGGCTCGACGAGCAGCCGAGCGGCTGCTCTTAATATTTCACACCGAGCGTGTTGGGAGCATCCTCGAGCATTTAATTATTATTTATCCTCTTATCATAAAAGCGATAAAATGTAAAAAAAGCTTATTTCAATGTCTTAAGATTCTATTTTAAATGGAATTAAAATTTGCTCTGCTCTCCGCGCCAGTTTATCTGAACGGACCCTAGGCTGGAAAAGGCTAATCGAGTAGTAGGAAGCGAATATTTAATTAAAACAACCAACGAAGACAATACAAGTGGAATAGTGTGATGATGATGATGATGATGACCCAAAGGGTAAAAACGGAAGTCGGAACCCTATAAACGTCGTTCGGCTGTCTGTCTGTCTGTCCGCCGGTCACAGGTCTCTAGCTCGTAGACTAAATGAGTTACAAACCTAAGATTTTGGTATTTGGTGTAGAACGTTAACCCAAAACTAAATATTGAATTAGAAATTGAATTAAATTATTTTTCAGGGGGACATGACAAAGGAGCCGAAAAAAAAATTATTCTTCAGGTAATTTCTTTTTTGATCAATTAAAATATTACCTACTCATCTATTTTACTATAAGTACAATAAAATTAGATTCTTAATTCCCATATCCAAAGTGTAATTGTATGACACTGAAACAAATAATTTCAGGTTTACTGAATATCACTGATTCGACAATGAGGGTAATATTGAAAGGCGCTTTGATAGACGCGCTACTGATAACTTAAAAGAACCGAGAAGTTGATTGATTGAACTTTTCATCACGTACGAAACTTTATTGCGCTTTTGAATATGAAAAACTGGAGCGTAAGTACATTGAGGCAGATATATTGCCAGTTCTTTTTCAGTTTGGAGTTATATCAGTAAAAAAGTGAAAACTTTTGGAGTTTTAGGGAAACTTTGTGCAGACATTATTATCTGGATGTAAAAGCTACAGTCATAGGTAAGTACATCAGTACTTTACTCATGGAAATTTTGCGAAATATTTGGGTGATAATTTATCAAAAGTGAACAGTCGTTTATTACTTGTGTGTAACAAATTATTTTGTCCCTGATACAATCGGACGGATTAACGGAAATATTGGAACTGTACGCAATTTAGAATAGAATTAATGTGACCAACTTGATGTAGGTAAACGCTTAAACCAAACTTTGCCGATAGTTAGATAAATAGGTAATTATTATATTTCCATTTTCCACCGTTGGGACGTGATTATCATCATAACTAGCTCTCAAACATTAGGGAAATAATATACTAGATATAGGTATAATACCAAAAAACTAATTAAATAGTACGAAATGATGCTAATTTTAGGACGATAACAGGTAGGTAGTACATATTTCTCTGCCTACACTTTTATGTTGTGCCCACTGAATTGAATGAACATTCTTTTAATTGGTAATGTTATAGAACGGCCCTTTATTTACATTTTGTATTACCAGTTAAATATTACTTAGGATAATTATTAATAATATTATTTACAAAAATATACACCGTCAAAATGATCGTTTATGGGCATCATTATTACTTGTCACATGAGTCAATTCGTCATTATGATATGTTTCTTAACCCAAATGAAAGATTTCTTCCATGACGTCACCAGTGGCGTGCACAAGTCTCGAAGCCAGGGTATGCAAAAGCAGTGGCCTGCGCTGAGTTCGACACCAAATGATGCTCACCAAACCACATTGGAGCATTGTGGCTGGTCTAAGCTCTTAATCCCTCTTTCCTGTAAGAGAGACACTGGCCGTGGAAAGGTGCTGTAGTGGTAGTGGTGGAAATGTCTAGAATAGCTAGTTTCGTAGGGTATGCAGTGGTTATTTGCATATATGGCTGCACGCCACTGGACGTCACTATACTAGGAAATTCTCCATACCTGTTGCTTCTGGAGCACGGGCTCTCGATGTGGTACTGTGACAGGCATCCGAGGAATCTGTCCTTCTTGGACTTCTCCAGTTCCAGCAGATCCAGTTGTTTGTTGTTGATACAGTATTGCTCTCGGAACTCCTGCAAACAATTTATATTTTTATTCAAGTGTATATTGTATGGTATTCTTTTATTTATATTTTTGGACATTTGAAGGAAATTTACGAATTTTCTAAGAATATAAGTATCAAAAATTTTGGAGTCAGTGAGATTCGAACCCGCCGAAATTTTCCCGCAATTTTTAATGAATTGAATAAAAATTTCGTTAGTTTGATACATATATTATTACTTATGTACTTTAATTATAATAAAATGTGAAGAATAGACCGGTCAATTTAGACTTTCAAGGTTACAATAATTCACACCTGGCTGAAAATTGGTAGGATTGTTCAAAACACTATTATAAATGAAATGTTAAACGTCCTCATCGATCCGACACCTGGAAAAAAAATTTACTCCTGGACACGCACAGTTTATTCACACTTGGCTGAAAATTGGTAGGATTGTTTGAAACACTATTACAAATGAAATGTCAAAAGTCCTTATCGATCCGACACCTGGAAAAAAATTACTCGGGGTCAAAGTTTTCACGGAGAGTTTTCAGCAAAACGGTAAGTCTTATCATAAAATTATCTGAGACAAAATTGTAGATCAAATAATTAATTATCTATAAAAAATGTTTAAATACTTTTTTCCCTAAGAGCCACCGTTTTTGAGATATAGCGATTCAAAAAGATAAAGGAGAATGATCAACCCTGACCCAAGCATTTACACAAAATGTAATTTACTAAAAATTATCTTACGAATATATGACAATTTGAAAATTAATAATTATTAATGCTAAAGCTGCTTTTAAAAAAATGCAATAAAAAAGGAATTCAACCGTCTCTTCCTGTTTCTCTGGCACGTCTGGTGGCCATTTGCATTACTTTCTACGCATACATGCCCAAACAAAAAGTTTTGTTGTTAAAAAAAATCATGTCACTTGCAATAAAACAGATATTAATTATATTAATACATTATTCTATTTATTTGTTGTAAATCGTACAATATGATTAAAGTAAATAAGCAATAATTAATAATATTATTTTGTTGTAATATTGTTTTAACTTCGTTGCGTTTTGTGCAATGGAATATATAACTACAACATTCTTGATTTTGTGTAACGAAACTTATTATATTTCAAGATGCCAATGTGACATTGTCACTGTTTTAGTTATGTGTGACTCTAGTGACGTCTAGTCTGTTTACATTTTGAATGTTTATTGTAGCGCAGCGGAGACCAATATTAATTCTATGGTTTATTGTTTTTCCTTACCAACGACTTTTGCTATATTATACGGATTCGATCTCGCCTACTCGCCGACTTTACGCTTTTCTACGGATTCTGATTTTTGTTCGTGATTTGGATAACATTGTTGAGGTGCATTAAATGTCAGTTGAATGTAAACATGATGCCTTTGATATGATGCTAAGACATGATGTGTCTTCGTTAGATTCTACATTGCAAACTACTCTCAACATGGACATCGTTGCAACAGGTATGTTAAGTATAGTGCGCGCTAAACAAATAGTTCAAATCGGCAGGAACGATACACGGCTTTCCTTACTAGTTTAACAATCATAAACTACACATAACCTAGAATCATTTTCAAACTTAAACTAAGATTTATTCAAAAACGGCAGCTCCTAGAGGTATTAAAATGGTGTGTTTGGTTATCAGGAATAAATCTGCAATAAATGCTGCATACAACACGCTTGTAAACGACTGGGTTACACGCCCATAGAATTTTGGGCATTCTCCTTTCGAAATAAAAATGAGGGACTGGGTTTCTTTTTACCCGAAATTCTGATATTTATAATATTTTATATGTGTAACTGTGTAACTGTGTAACTTACACATATAATTTACATACTTACACACATAAAATATTGGAAATATGCGTGCAGATCAGCGATTTATACGATGTTGCCACATCAAATAAAATAATCTCGTAGTATGCAGTAGGTAAGCTTTTTATACTTTCATAGAGGCAGATAATACAAAGCAAACATCTTCAATCACGACTGCTCAGCAGCCACGAACGGGGTTGATGGATGACGCCCGTAAACAGTGCAGAAAGCCAAAAAATATTTATGAGCAGCGAGCTATAAACTGTTCATATATCACGTGATAATGGAATATATTCTTGTAGGTATATTAAAATGAACTGTTCATATATTATTATTACATTGTAAAAATATTGTGCAAGTCGAAAGTGTGTCGAGCAGGGTAGCGTACCTTATACTCAGAATAACCAAACGGTATTCGCTGAAGGTCATACAGGTCTACGCACCGACATCGACACATCCCGACGAGGAGGTAGAGGTCATGTATGAGGATATATCAAAAGCCATGCATGCCTCTAATACCTACTACAATGTTGTGATGGGGGATTTCAACGCAAGGCTGGGTAAGCGAAGCGATGAAGAGTTGAAAGTGGGACAATTTGGCTATGGGCGACGGAACCATAGGGGCCAAATGTTGGCCGACTTCATGGAGAAAGAAGGCCTCTATATGATGAACTCTTTCTTCGAGAAGCGGCCACACAGGAAGTGGACCTGGATGAGTCCCGATGGTTCTACGAGAAATGAGATTGACTTCATCATGTCTACCAAACGGCATGTATTCAATGATGTCTCTGTGATCAACAGGGTAAAAACCGGCAGCGATCACCGTATGGTAAGAGGCACATTGAATCTCAACATAAAGCTTGAAAGGGCCAGACTGATGAAGTCAACGCTCCGACCTTCTCGTGCCCATATCCAGAACCCCGAGAGCTTCCAACTCGCATTGCAAAACCGATTCGCTTGCCTGGCAGATTGCGATTCTGTGGACGAACTGAACAACAGGCTGGTGGAAACTGTCCATGCGGTTGGGTCTAGGTTCTTTAAGACCCACCGTAGAAATAGAACCAAAAAATTCTCAGACCATACTCTCAGTCTCATGGAACAGAGACATGAAATGAGACTGCAGTCTTCAGCAGATGCGTCTGCTTACCGGCAGATTAATAGGCAGATCTCCAAAGCGCAAACACGCGACTTATAATAACTAACTAACTAACTTTAATACAGAATGTATTAAAGATACGATCGAGAGAAACAAAGGCTCAAAAGTCTTCGCGAGAGATCTGTCTATCGGTCATAGCCAGCTAACGCGACTGAAGACCGACAGCGGTAGTCTCATTTCGTCTAAACCTGAGATTTTGAGAGAGGTCGAGAAGTTCTACAGACAGCTGTACACGTCAACACAGAAGCCTGTTGAAGATTTGGCTAAAGATCCCAGAGCCAAATTGACCCGACACTATACCGAAGATATCCCGGACGTCAGCCTATACGAGATTAGTATGGCTCTCAAACAACTTAAGGACAACAAGGCGCCAGGTGATGCGCCACCCACACGCCACGTCACAGCAGAACTCCTGAAAGCAGGTGGAAAACCGGTTCTTAAAGTCTTTCAGCGATTGTTCAATTCCGTCATCGACAAGGGCATAACGCCAGAGGCATGGCACAGAAGCGTGGTGGTTCTTTTCTTCAAAAAGGGCGATAATACCCTGCTGAAGAATTATAGACCCATCTCGCTGCTGAGCCATGTCTATAAGTTGTTCTCAAGAGTCATTACGAATCGTCTCGCTCGTAGGTTCGACGACTTCCAGCCTCCCGAACAAGCCGGGTTCCGAAAAGGCTTCAGTACCATAGACCACATTCATACGCTGCGGCAGGTTATACAGAAGACCGAAGAGTATAACCGGCCACTTTGCTTAGCGTTTGTGGACTATGAGAAAGCCTTTGATTCGGTGGAAACTTGGGCTGTATTGAGATCACTGCAGAGATGCCAGATCGACTATCGGTACATCCAAGCGCTGAAGTGTTTGTACGAAAACGCCACTATGTCAGTTCGTATACAGGACCAGACTACGAGGCCAATCCAATTGCAGCGAGGAGTGCGTCAGGGAGATGTTATCTCCCCGAAGCTATTTACCGCTGCGTTGGAAGACGTCTTTAAGCTTCTGGACTGGAGCGGACTTGGCATCAACATAAACGGCGAGTACATCACTCACCTACGGTTTGCCGATGATATAGTCGTGATGGCAGAGACTCTGGGAGACCTCAATACAATGCTCAATGATCTCAGCAGAGTTTCTCAACAGGTGGGCCTAAAAATGAACATGAGTAAGACGAAGATCATGTCTAATGCTCATGTTCCGCTCCACCCGGTAATTGTTGAGAACTCAGCACTCGAAATTGTAGACGAGTACATATACCTGGGACACACGGTCCAGCTAGGTAGGTCCAATTTTGAAAAAGAGATCAACCGCCGAATCCAACTCGGCTGGGCAGCGTTCGGGAAACTTCGAGATGTCTTTTCGTCCAATATCCCTCAGTGTCTGAAGACGAAAGTCTTCGAACAGTGCGTGTTGCCAGTGATGACTTACGGATCTGAGACATGGTCGCTAACAATGGGCCTCATAAGAAAGCTCAGGGTCACTCAGCGGGCGATGGAGAGAGCTATGCTCGGAGTATCCCTGCGGGATCAAATCAGAAATGAGGAGATCCGCAGGAGAACCAGAGTCACCGACATAGCTCATCGAGTCGCGAAGCTGAAGTGGCAATGGGCGGGGCACATTGCACGAAGAACCGATGGACGTTGGGGTCCCAAGGTGCTTGAATGGCGACCTCGCACCAGCAAACGAAGCGTAGGTAGACCCCCCACTCGATGGACAGACGATCTCAAGCGAGTCGCTGGTAGCCGCTGGAATCAGGCGGCACAAGATCGTGTGCTGTGGCGATCCTTGCAAGAGACCTATGTCCAGCAGTGGACGTCCATTGGTTGAAACGAACGAACGAACGAACATTGTAAAAATACATTTTCTGAATATTATTCTGTAGGTATCTATTTATTATTTATTTAACACTTTATTTATATACACCACAGCACAATACAGTACAGAAATTAATGGAAACATGAAATAAGCAGCAGAATCTTAGTAGAATACAAAAAGCGGCCTTATATCATTGAATTATATTGTACTGACGTACCTCAATGCCTTATATAATAGCTCAACGATCTCTGGTCAAGCAACCTAAAGGCTAAATTGTGATTTCCCTTCCCTTTACTAGCCATGTATCAACTTTGTTTGATTCATGTTTTTTTTTTTGGAAAATTAAATGCCGTTCTGATTAAAGATTTTTTTTATTAATCTACAAGTTAGCCCTGAACTTCGACTTCACCTGATGCTAATTGACGATGCAATTTGGGCTAACCTGGAAGAGGTAAAGCAGTTGTTATTAAACCCACACCTGGGGGGTTATTCTGTAACTTAGTTAGGAACTGAAAATAGTTGCCAACAAATTAATTCAATATACATTGCTGCTTTACTGTGTAAAATTCTGAAAACACTTTATATTTCCCACAGTAACGCAGCAATGTATATCAAACTAATTCGTTGGCAACTATTTTCAGTTGCTAACTAAGTTACAGAATAACCCAGCAGAATGCTAAATCACTTGGCGGCACAGCTTTGTTAGTAGGATAATGACTAGACACGGTAACTAGTCATATACCCTCACACGAGACTGGACCAGATACAATTTAGAAATCATACATTCCAAAATTGCCGCTGCCAGAAACTTTCATTTACACACACACCTCAACTCTCACCACTGCGCCAGGTGACTCACAGTTATTGTTGTAGCAACAGTGAGTTGTACAGTAAGTGTAAGGTTGTTTCTTACAAGCCGTAGGGACAGTTTTTTTTACCTGTTTGGAGTACATGGTAGTCTTGCTGGTCGGCCGGTCGTCGCTGGCCCTCTGCCACTTTCTGCCCGCGTTTTCATCCTCTGATTCGTAGCCTTTCGCCGAATGTGCTATGTCTGCCTGGTAGGTACAAAAAATTTGGTTACAGCTCACGGCCGCTACATCGGTCCCATACTATTGCATGTGGAGAAACTGGGTCAAAATCGTATAGCTAAGGATTTATGGCTGTCGGCCATTTATTCAAATACACAAGTCATTTAATTAGTCAATCTCATAATAGACCAGGATAGATCCCCTTTAAAAATAATAAAAAGTGAAAGAAAATCACAGTAGGATGAAACCCATTGGAAAAGGAGGAGAATATTATAAAAATACAAGGAAAAATAATTTACGGGCGATCTGAGCTCGGGAAAAAAAGGGGGGGAGTTTAGGTAAAAAACGGTTCATCTCGATTTCCGGCAAAACTACAAGTCCTTTGGAAAAAAATTAAATGGCAAAGTTGTAGGTAATAAAAAGATCTACAACTTTTGTATTTACACTTTTTTCACATAACCTCAAAATATATGTGAAAAGTTCAAAAAACCAAGCTTTTGGTTTTTTATTTTTATCTTTTACTATAAATATTTTTTGAATTTTTTGAATTTGGTGAAAACTTACCTTTTTATGTCCCCTAATATACTGTAATTTATTTGATTTGAAATATTTAGTTTTTCGCCTTATTTTGACTTAATATCGAAAAAGCACCCTAATTTTCAATCGAAAATTCATTCGTCAAAATATCAGCTTTTTTCAAAAACACTTTTCTAGAGGTGATTCCGAATCAAATGAGCTATCGCTCATATTTTTAGGACCTTTATCTCTATTTTTCACGTTTTTGAACTTGTTAACTAGACTATACTCTCTAAAGACCCGTCCCGTCCTACCCGGCCGTCATTGTTCGAAAATAAACGAAGTGTAGATACTGACTCCTCAAATAGGGTAATCATTCTTCCTGCCCTGTATTAGTGAGCCGTCGCGCGCGTTAATCTTCAGGAATTTGTGCGGACTCTGAAATTTACGACTTGGAAAACAGTGACAGATACAAATAAATGACCCCACGGTGAAAATATTGCAGGTAGTATTTTGAAGGCTTATTATGTCCTTTGTCTCCTTTTTTTTGAACAAGTTTATTCACAAAATTACTAAGTAACTTTTTTGTTGAGGAAATCCTATCTTACCCTATCTAGTAGGGTATCTAAGCTAGTAGGGTAATAAAATGGGAAGTATTTTTTAATTATTCATCTATAAGTTAGCCTCTGACTGTGATTTCACCTGATGTTAAGTGATGATGCAGTCTAAATTGAAAGCGGGATAACCTCGAAGAGTTATGCCAGTTTTTATTAAACCCCTAATTGGTGTTTAAGTGACATCGCTAAATCGCTTGGCAGCACGGCTTTTCCGGTAGTGACCAGTGACAATTTAGAGGTTACTAGCGGACCCGGCAGACGTCGTCCTGCCCGGTGACATACTGACATCAGTGCAACCTACCCGGTCATCAAAGTACTAATATCCCAATTAAAAAATAAGGGTTGATCGTAGAAGGGTGAAAATTTAGGATTGTATGTATTTTTGTAAAAAAGATTTTCCCGCTTTTCTGTTGAAATTTTTCCTGAATTTTCTTTGCTATAAACCTCACGGAGACCTTTCCAACGAATGCAAAACCGTGAAAATCGGTTCGTGCGTTCTGGAGTTATAGCGTCAGGAAGGAAAACCCGACTTATTTTTATATCTATACTAATATAATAAAGCGGAAGAGTTTGTTTGTTTGAACGCGCTAATCTCAGGAACTACTGGACCGATTTCAAAAATTCTTTCACCGTTGGATATGTACGTGATCCCTGAGTGCTATAGGCTATATATTATGTACCACGGGCGAAGCCGGGGCGGACCGCTAGTAGTAGATAAATTCCAAATGGACTCGTTGGACGTACAGATGCAATAACAGGTGTAAGGGGACCACTATAGGAAACGAAGACAGGCAATAGTAGTGATGATTACTGACAAGATACACAAAAACAAAAACGCAATGTAATGCAATTAGCTGACGCTCGACATAAACGAACGTTGGGTATTGAAATACCTAAAGTTGTCGGCAGGTTTCCAAACATTGCCGGTATGAAAAATACTAAATACTAAACCACTAATACCTACTACAAGTATAACACAAATGTTTATTGGTACCGGATTATGTTTTGGTAGTATAATAATAGCGCTAAGTTTTCGATAGCAGTCCCCTTACACCCTGTATTTTAAAATCCCCCGAATCAACATACCTAGTAGTAAATTTCCTGAAACGGCCACCGCGCTCACATTAGCGCAGTTCCAAAGTGCAGTCAAAGTTGACAAAGCCTGTCCTTTGTGAGGACCCTCTAATTTCCGTCCAGTGGGAGTGGGAACATCACTATGCTTTCACAGTGTTATATTTAATTAAGAGTTATGTGCTGAATTCTCTCTAAACGTACCTACTGCTATTTCAACATTTTGTTTGGTGTCCAATTATTTTAATGACGGAAATTCTACTGTGCACGTACCTACCTACAATATTTATGCCATTAGCACACATTAAAGGCTGTTTATTGTTCGACCTAACCTACAAAGAATTTGTCCCCACACAACTTTGCGTAATGAAGTTAACTACAAATATTTTATGGAAAAAGGTAGTTCAATTTGTAATTACATAATATTTGTACAGCAATATGTAAATTAATGCTCGGGCTTAATTTAGGTACCACTTTAGAATATGTACTTATTTGTATTATTTATAATTGATCCAAAATTGTTTGAATTTTAAATTAAAAATTCATGCACATTCCAAATCAATACTTGCGGCTTACCCGCAAAAGCAAAACAAATCCAGGTCAAATGTGTACAAATCCAGGGCTCAACAGATTTCATATCTCACCTGTTTTAAAATGGATGGATGTAATTTAGAATATTTAAATTGATCCTAAAATTGCTTGAATTTTAAATAAAAAAATTCCCGCATATTCGAAATCAATTTATACCCGCAAAAGCAAAACAAATCCAGGTCAAATCTATACAAATCAGAGCTTAAAAGATCTCACATCTCACCTGTTTTAAAATCAATAGATAGTGTTTAGTTTGCGCGTTTTAAATCATTTGAATTTGTTCTATTTTGCATGAATTTTAAGAATACAAGTTACATTATAAGTAGGAAAAATTAAACCGACTTCAATATTACCAGAAAAGTCCTACAATTTCTTCAGGATCCCATCATCAGATCCTGACACAATGACCATGGGACCACCTGGAATGTATATTGTATAGCCCTTTCAAACAAAAGAAGAATTTTCGAAATCGGTCCTAGCGTCTTTGAGTATACCTAATCGGGAAACATATTACATAAAAAATCAGCCAATTGCGAGTCGGGCCTCGCTCTTTCAGGGTTCCGTACATAATTATGAACAATATAATATTTTGGGTCTAAGAAATATTTAATTTCCGAGCTAGACATCGCAAAAAACCGTGAAAGAAAAACCCAAAAAAATGTTCGTTTATTTTGGTCACAGCTTATAAACTATTTAATAAATCGTTGTTTTCAGTATTTGTTGTTTAAATAGAGCATATAGTACATAATATACTGAAATATCATATTCCCAACTAGTTTAGTTTTTGAGATAGCCTCCGTTACAAAAATGGTCTAAAACTGACAACTTTGATGGCCTCCCATTCCCTTATTTTTTGAGATAAAAATTAAAAAATATATATTTGTACTCTACTTAATGAGTTCTAAACAATGATACCCCACAAGCTAGGGTAAAAAAAAAAATTTTTTTTCCGGCTCCTTTTTCATGTATGGGAGCCCCCCTGAAAAATAATTTTATTCAATTTCTAATTCAATATTTGATTTTAAGTTAACGTTTTACACTAAATACCAAAATTTCAGGTTTGTAACTCATTTCGTCTGCGAGCTAGGGACCTGTGACCGGCGGACAGACGGACAGACAGACAGACAGACAGCCGAGTGACATTAATAGGGCTCCGTTTTTTACCCTTCGGGTACGGAACCCTAAAAAAACGATTCTGAGAACCCCCTTTTTTTTTTCAAGTCGGTTAAAAAAGTATCTACCGCATATACTTACTGAACCTAGATCCGCATAAGCAAAACAAATCCAGGCCAAATCTGAACTAACCGGCGCTTAAAAGATTTCGTATCTCACCTGTGTTGAAACTGATACGCCCGAGCCACCCGCGCCGGCACCTGCGGGCAAAATAAAATATATCAGAATTTTCACCGCTAAATTTTCACAGCTAAAATTTCACCGCTCACCGGGGTGAGGTTAAAATAATAGGGATATCCATCCCTATTATTGGTGGTGGTAAGCACAGGTCTCTGGTTCCATTCCCGGTAGATGCAATTTAGTTATATGTATATTGTATATAGCTAATTTTTTTTTAATATTAATTGCGGGCAAACGAGCAAGCGGGTCACTTGATGTTAAGTCAGCAGCTAAGCAGTCAAAGATTTCAAAATTCGGGTGTGATATGATGTGCCACAACTAGAAGACGATTAGGGATAGGAGTAAAAGGAACAGAACTATACCGTTTTACAAATATCAAAGTTCACCTCAATAAAATATTCAAATTAATTTCATTTAAAGAGTAGGTATGTACATCTTCGAAAATATAATATAACTAGCTGATGCCAGCGACTTCGTCCGCTTGAGTTCTTATAAATCTCATCCCCTATTTAACCCACTTAGGGTAGAGTTTCCAAAATTCCAGAAACACGTAAGTAATGCTTTATTTTTAACCGACAATATAAATACCGATTTTCATTGATATAACTTGAAAAATGACTTTCATACAAACTTTTATCCCCTATTTTATCCCCTTAGGGATAGAATTTCCAAAAATCCTTTCTTATTGTATGCCTACGTTATAAAAGAAAGCTGCTGTGAAAATTTCAAGTTTCTAGCTTCAGTGGTTTAGGCTGTGTGTTGATGATCAGTCAGGACAAGCCTCTCTAGCCTCATTATTATAGAAGATATTTTATTTATGAGCCCACAAAATATGCACGGTTAAACTGCACTACACGGGCCGTACAGACTCTTGCGAGTCAATTACTAGATGGAGTTATGTTAGTTAGATGAACTTACGAGTAGTTTAGGAGTGCTACGTTACGAACTCTAGTCTAGGTGACTAAGCTGATCAAATTTTGTACCAAAGATAATTCAATAAGCCGTGGTACTGTAGCATTGCAAGATTGTTCGTCTTTTACTCTGCACTAATATATTTTAATCTTTACTAATTAAGTACTATACTTATATGTATATTTCTGTATACATTTCAATCTTTCTCTTTATTTTCTCATTGTTATTTACACCCTTTCCGCTTATTTCTGCATAAAAATCAGAAGGTGTGAAGAATCTCCGGCATAAATTCGTCACCAATGAACGTTATTAAATGTAACTTTGGCATGACAATTATACTTAATGCTGCAACGAAAAAAGCAAGTTAATATATTTTTGGTTTTATTTTTTTAATATCGGGGATTTAAATTAGTTTTTAATCACATTGATATTATAAAGGCGAAAGTTTGTGTGTAATATGTGTGTGTGTATGTTTGTTATTACTCTTTAATGCCGCAACTACTGAACCGCTTTTGCTGAAAGGAATGGAGATATATTATACACTGGAATAACACATAGGCTACTGCTTATCCTAGAAAAATCCACAGTTCCCGCTGGATTTTGAAAAACTGAAAGCTACAATAATCTACAGCCATCTTGAAAGTAAAGGTTGGAAAAGGGAGCGGGAACGGAAACCGGAAATTCACTATTCCCACGGGATTTTTGAAAAACCGAAATTCACGCGAGCGAAGCTGCGGGTCGAAACTAGTATTTAATAAATTAGAAATTATTTAAATACTTATTAATAAAACGTTTTGTTACAACCAAGCGCCCTTGCATGCGCCATTTCGACGCTACGCCAAACATCAAAAACCTAGACAACTTCCTGTATGGGTAGATACGTAGTTCGAATAAATTCAAGTGTTCCCTTTCTCTATGGGCTAAAAAGCACAATATGAGGCACCAAAGCGTGAATGTAAGTGTGGAAATAGGGCGCACTAATGAAGCGCAAAACTTACACGGAATTTTCCCTTTTCTGCCATTTCCTTTAGCTACTCTCACAATTTATTCTTCTGAATCGTATCTAGTACCTTCTCGTAATATATTCCAGATTGTAAGACAAATATCTTAGCTTCATTTACTTTATTATTGATAAAATTATTTTTAGAAGTAGGTACGTCAAGCGCAAAATCTAAAAATTATTTATCTTACTTTAAATTCTAAGAAAACCCCAAGCATAATGGGATTTAGAAAAGAACAATAAGTACACGCAGCAATGAGGCTATGACGCAGAGACAGGCTTTTTTGAAACATCAAATATGTACATATATGTTTGAACAATATTTGCTTATAACTCAAAAATCAGTAAAAAGTCACTGGGTAATCGGTACCAAGCGATTTAGCAATCCGGTATAATATTATCGTTATTAACAATATGTATAATATTTATTATGGAACAATAATAATAATTCTTATTAGGCCAGCTATTCTGGCAGAAACTATTTGACAGAAATACTACTGGCTAAAATGAGCACAGTTGCAACAAGAACAAATGCGATTTGACAACAATTACGATTTCTAAATTTCTAATTATTAAAAAATAGAAAATTATTAAAAAATAGATAAAAAATTCCTACCAACTTCTAATTATTTTCCTGCCTCGGTTAGCACCTGCATTGAGAAAATAAATAAAATCAAAATCAACCATAACTCTTGCACGGGCGTCAATAAATTATGTTAAATAAACATTTAACACAAAACAAGTATCTACCCGGCCGCGACCCATGTTGTTACTTATTTAGAAATTATGAAAATTAATTTTCAAGTACTGTCAAAAACAATCACGAAACTAATTAATTACAGTAATATAATAGAAAGGAGACGTTGCTTACTTGTGTTTCAAGCTTAAATTAATTTTGCATTATTTTCTGAGCTGTTGTCTGTATTGTTTTGTATCACGAAAATGAACGATATTAGAATTTCACCCGTATTAGTGAAAGGCTTTTGCTTACGATGATGTCCTTTTATAAGTAGGTATACAAAAAGCAGGCATGTAAGTTCTGCATGGAAAGAGATTTTCCAATACAAAATTAATTTCCAAAAAAATATTTTGGAAAATATTATTGAACAAGCGGAAACCCGCGACTTCGTTCGCGTGGATATTGGTTTTTAAACATCCCGTGGGAATCATTTTCTTTCCTAAGCTCCTTTGAGCTCATACTTTGCTAAAACTGTTAAAAGTTCACTGGCGGATGTTTAGGTAGATCAAAATGTAAACATCCGCTAGTGAAAGTACCATGAAAATCGATCCAGCCTTTGAGAGATTAGCCAGTAATCTGTAAAGTATTTCCTTTCTAACAAAAAAAGAATGAATGAAATCGGACTAAGCGTTAATGAATTACAGCTAAGTACACATTTTGACTTTCATCCCCTCTCCCAAGGGAACCGTGCTGAATTTCGGGATAAAGAGTATCCTATGTGTTAGTATGTGTTACTCCGTAGTATGAACTTAAATCATGCCAAGTTTCATTTCAATCCATTCAGTAGTTTTTGCGTGATGCGCGCACAAACATACAGACAAACAGATAAACAGACAAACAGACAAAAATTTCAAAAATAGCTTTTTACGTTCTATTACTTATCCCTAACATCCCCCAATTATTCTTTTGCAAAAATCTTTAATGTACAGATACGGCAAGTCTACGATTTTATTATATGTATAGAAGATATGGATAGAAGATATAGATTATAGATGTATAGAAGATTGGGGTTATAGTTAAGAAGCACTTTTTGAGTGGAGCTCAAAATATTCTTTTATTATTTTTTTATCTTCAAAAACAAAGAAATCCAAGGGCCGTCCTAGTTACCAGTTTTAGATTATTTTTGTTTTGGAGATATACCTGAAAAACTTAACTACTTAGGGACTTGGCATTTCTGCATATTATGTACCATTTATATTATTACTTTGTAAGCTGTGACCAAAATAAATGAAAATTTTTCATTTGATCATAATTATTATGTACGGAACCCTAATAGAACGAGGCCCTACCACGCACTTGGCCGATTTTATTTACCTATTTCTGTAGAATCCATTTACCTTTTTAAAATATAATAAATACCTACTATTTACGTATTCACCAGTATCACTCGTTATCATGAAGCGGCATGTAAGCCGTATATTCAATGTTTTACATACCTACATACATACCTACTTGGGATTTTCTCTTTTAAAAACTGGAGCGGAATTTCATCGCACGCCGGCGGCTGTTGAATGGGGCTATTATTGGATGATTTATTAAACAAAATGTTGTCGTTACCGCCCTGTAACGTCTACCGCAGACGACCGATAAAAGTCTGTCCGACAAAAATAGAACCACCACATATAGCCCATTGCTGGGCACAAGCCTTCTTACAGTAAAGATGGATTTAGAGCTTAGATTCGCCACGCTGTTCCAATGCGGGTTGGCGGACTTTAACTACTAAGTATTGCCACATGAACGTGATAATAAACGGTACCGACGACGGCTTAAAGTACTCTCCGAGGCGCGGATGTGGAATCCACTACTATCACTACAGCTTTTTTAACGTCCCACTGCTGGGCACAGGCCTCCTCTCTTACAGGAAAGACGAATTTAGAGCTTAGACCCGCCACGCTGCTCCAATACTGGTTGGCGGGCTTTAATCACTAATGTGACATGAACGTGATAATAATCGATATCACGACGGCTTAAAGAGCTCTCCGAGCCGTGGGGGTGAAACACCGCCGAGGAACTCCGGGCTGGCATTGAGAATTTCTTGACCGAACATCGCAATACATAACAATTTTTAGCCCGACGGAGTCGAACCCAAAAGCTCGTGATCCACAGTTAAACATGTTAACCGCTAGACCAAAGGGGCTATTAAAATAGAATAGAAAGAAAGAAAACTATTTTATTTGACCGCACATTTAATTACAAAGAATGAAAAGAATTAAAAAAAACAAAAAAAAAAAACAAAAAAAATTAAATCTAAAATAAAAGGAAGTACCGCAGTAAGCTGAAGCGTTGTTTTTCAGTTGGAGCCTTACGGAGAGCGCTCACGGAGCGGTTTGGAATCGCGCCCGCCGCGGCTGCGGGAGAGAGGTTAGAGAGAGCGCGCTCACGAGCCCGCTTGTTTTTGCGGGACCGCAGCCGCCGCGGCTGCGGGCGTCGCCCGCCGAGTTGGCGGGCGACGCCCGCAAGACCGGCGGTTATAGTTATATATGAAGAGCTGGCGAACAAAATGTTATATTTTTTAATCCGATGGTCTTTGGCTTGCTGAATAAGAATATCAACTTAATTTTACTTAAAACGGCCCGCAACTGTATCAAAATTGCATCCATAGGTCGTGGTTTCGATCATAACGGCATAATTACAATAAAGTTTCGAAAGATTTGAATAATCGAGCACGTTTTCGTTCAAAATAGATTAATTTTCATACTTTTATAAGATGTGAATCAAAATGATTATTTCTTTTTCAGAAGAAAAATTTGTTTTTTTTTTATTAAGAATTTTTTTTTAATTAAAAAGTTTATCATTTAAAAACTTTATTCACTAATAAAGTTTTTAAACAATTTATGTTGAAATTGGCCTAAACTAACTTACAAATGTCAGACTGACATACAAATGATAGATTATTGTTGAAAATTAATTAGAATTTTTAGAAATGGTTTACGAATTATTAATTTCATAATTGAAATAGGTTATAATTAACTGACATTTGATTCATTCAGTGGCGCCGAACCGCCATCTTGAATTATTGGTATAAATACGGGTAATTCGAAGCCATGAATTGAGTCTCCTCCAAAGACTCAACCGACTATTAGATGCTTCAGCGTCTAGGTCGTGATATTTGATTGAGGGCTGCGATAGCAATCACACCCTCATCGAATAAATGCTGCCATTTTGGACTTGGCTGAGTGTAATTAATTAATTAGTATAAAATATATTTGAAAATAGATCTCAGTTAAACTAATCTCTGAGTTGATATAAATTGAGTTATGTGCGGGTGATAAACGCAGATATTTTAATAATAGTTTGATTTAGTTTTAATATTAATTGATAGTCTGCTTCTGGAGTTATGTGTTAACACAAACAAGTTATTGCTTGGAATATTAATTAATTATTGCTTCCGTTAACTTATATGAGATAGCAAACTGAATTTAACATATTATTATGTTCAATAAAGTCACAAACTACATATGGGTAAATAAAAATCCACGCCAAAGCTCACTGTAAGTATGTCATTCAGTTTAATATTAATATTTAATAGGTTACCTGAATCAATACAGGCCATGCCTCTTCAAACTTTTAAAGTAAAACTAAAGAACTGGCTCATGGAGAAATGTTTTTACAATTTAAAAGAATATAGGTATGACATAAATTATATTTATTGCAATTAATTTTATATTTATATCTTTAGAACGTTGACATGTATGCTACTTAGATACGTCATTTTGTTTAGTCTTAAAATCAATAATTCAATTTGCACACTAATTTATTAGTTAAATGTGTTGGAAGACAATAAGCTTTAAGATCCATAATATTTATACCACATTTTGCAAATAAAGACTCTTACTCTTTAGTTTGATGCAACTATACCGTTTTGTTCGCCAGCTCCTCCTATAAGAAAAATGCGATCGCGCCCGCCAAAAAACCGCAGAGCTTGCGGGCGACGCCCGCAAAGCTCGCGGGCGCCCGCTGCCCGCCTTCTGCGGGAGCCGCGAGCAACCGCCAACTCTGCGGGAGTAAATCGCGTCGTGAGTTTTGCACTCGACATTTGTATGAATTTCGAGTATTGCGGGCCCGCAACCGCGGCGGGCGCGGGTGCGAACCGCTCCGTGAGCGCTCTCTCTTACTTGGATACAGGATATTAATAATACTTAAGTAATTGGAATAAGTATGACAACTCTCGCCGATTTTGTTTTTTAAGTGACATTGTGAGATGGTGATGAGAAAAAGATTGGCCTGCCCGCGCGAAGCGCGTTCTAAATCCCCGTAGATTGATTTTTTTTTTTTTTTCTTTGGGCTATCTACAATTAGTCTGTTTGGACTATAAGTAGAGTCGATGTGTGCGTCGTGATTGTAGATTGATAGATAGAATTTACATATTCATTTATTGCTTTCCACATTAAGTATACCTACATATTTTCAAAACAAACTCTAAATTATAAGCTAAGATTATTACTGTTCATCATGATAGAACTTAGAAGCAAGCAATATTTTGATGCCGAGACGAGTTGATATTAACTAGAATTTATGTAAGGTACCTACTAGTGTTATGGAAATATTATCACACCCAAGAGTAGTTGTTAGTTTACATACCTCGATGAATATCAATTGGATGGGTCCGGGCATCTGTGTAGGTATAATGTGGGGTACATTACATAGATGCCACAGATTAGAAATATATTATGAAGGATAGAATGGCGAAGTCACAGGAGCCCGAATGCCAAGTTGATGCGCGTACGAGCAATTTCTAAAATCATTCTCAGTAGGTACGCACCGAGAATTCGACATAATTTAAATTATTATACAAGTATAAATTAAAAATTTAAAAAACCCCGACATTCGCCATTTTGTAGTCGCGGCCATCTTGGATTTACATAGTACTATTCTACTAGTCAAGCCCTTTCATTTGATACCCATATTAACGGATTTGTGAAAAAAATTTAATCTGCCATTTTGTAGAGGCGGCCATCTTGGACCGATTTTCTTCAAACATAGCGAACAACACTCTTGACTAATTCACCTTTCAAAAGAAAAAAAACCGCATTCAAATCGGTCCACCCGTTTGAGCGCCACAGGGGAACAGACAGACACACACACACATACACATACACAGATATGTCAAACTTATAACACCCCGTCGTTTTTGCGTCAGGGGTTAAAAAACAAATCGCAAGAAGAAGGTAACTATTTCCTATCACACGTAAGTGTTTACTTTCGCAAGTTAATTGTTAGTAAACAGTGATGATCACCGATCTACTCTATAATATAATATACTCGTATGTTTGTACTTCTTACCCTTGTAGTAAAAACTATATATTGTAGATTCTCGGATTTCAGAGCCAGATTTCTCAGAATAATTACAGATCTTATACCAAACTAGTCAGGATAATAATATTATACAAAGTAAATTATACCTAGCCATTTGTCTAATTCAGTATAATATATTCATAGAGACATTGTTATTTCATTATAAATGTGGGTAGTAGAAGCTTTATTCATGGTCTTTAAATATCATAATCCTTTAGATGTTATAAATACAAATAAATTAAATTGAAGTGCCTGTATCAGTTTTTTAAATAGGTACCTGTCTCTAATTAAGCTCATATATGATTGGTCGAAAGATAGCTTGATCTGTTTGTACGGGCTTTGGATCGGCTGAACCCATTTTGGTTGGACTTTCTCAGGCACGTAGGGGATTACAGAAAGAATGATCAAGACTACTTTTTATCTCGGCAATACATATTAATATCTGTTGCTATTAATGACAATACAAGTGTAATAGATATGAAGGTTAATACATTATTACGAACCGAAAATTTATCACATAGAGCGCTTGCATCAGTTAGAAGGACATACAAATCCACGAGATTTTTAAACACCTAAATAGCGAACGAAATCACTGGTATCAGATAGTATCGAATAAACTTAGAATTGAACGCCTCTTCACTATAATACATTAACAAACTAACTTTAACGTTCTTTTCTTAACAAAAAAACCTGATGTAAAAGTGAAAAGTTTAAAACAGTCCACAAATTATAAGCCAGTACAAAATAGGTACGAGTACTTACTTAACAATCACTCTTCTTTCGACATTATCCTCGAATTCAGATTTGAAATAAAACCCATTTTACCTCAAACCATCAAAATAATCCCACATTTGGTTTTCCATGATATCGGAGCCGTTATCATATCTATACTAATAAATAAAATTGAAGTGTCTGTCTGTAATATCGAAATAACTACCTTATATTAAGCTCATATGGTTATTTGAACGATACTATAACCGAATCACACGTTTTTAAAATTTTTGTCTGTCTGTCTGTCTGTCTGTCTGTCTGTCTGTCTGTCTGTCTGTTTGAACGGGCTAATCTTTGGAACGGCTGAACCGATTTTGACGGGACTTTCACATACAAGTAGAGAATTATCCAGGGAGTGACATAGGCTACTTTTTTAACCGACTTTCAAAAAAGGAGGAGTTGTGTTTTTCTACCTATGTACACCAATATCTCCGAGATTTCTGAACCGATTTGCGTATTTTTTTTTTTAATCGATAGAGTAACATTGCGACACTGTCCTACAAAAAATTTGGATTCTAACTCCTCAATCCTGATGCTGTAGGGGATCTGATCCCCAAAACTTATGGGGTTTAGGCACTGTCGGGAATTTAAATTGATATCGGGGATACCAATTAAAGACTTTATTGTTGAATGACCTCGAGTAGGTACATGTCCAACTTCTCAACCCTGATGCTGTAAGGAATTGCATTCCGAAATCGTAAGGATCCCACGGAATTTTTCCGTTTTGTGGACGGGTTACTACCTACTTACTATAACAGAATACAGATAGGCTACTTTTTGTTCTGGCAAATCAAAGTTCCCACGAGATTTTTACAAACCTAAGTAAATACACACGGGCGAAGCCGTGGGCATCATCTAGTACTAATCTATACTAATAAATAAAATTGAAGTGTCTGTCTGTAATATCGAAATAACTACCTCATATTAAGCTCATATGGTTATTTGAACGATACTATAACCGAATCACACATTTTTAAAATTTTTGTCTGTCTGTCTGTCTGTCTGTCTGTCTGTCTGTCTGTCTGTCTGTCTGTCTGTCTGTCTGTCTGTCTGTCTGTCTGTCTGTCTGTCTGTTTGAACGGGCTAATCTTTGAAACGGCTGAACCGATTTTGACGGGACTTTCACATACAAGTAGAGAATTAACCAGGGAGTAACATAGGCTACTTTTTTAACTGACTTTCAAAAAAGGAGGAGTTGTGTTTTTCTACCTATGTACACCGATATCTCCGAGATTTCTGGACCGATTTGCGTAATTTTTTTTTTAATCGATAGAGAAACATTGCGACACTATCCTACAAAAAATTTGGATTCCAACTCCTCAATCCTGATGCTGTAGGGGATCTGATCCCCAACACTAATGGGATTTAGGCACTGTCGGTTATTTAAATTGATATTGGGGATACCAAAGACTTTATTGTTGAATGACCTCGGGTACATGTCCAACTCCTCAACCCTGATGCTGTAAGGAATTGCATTCCGAAATCGTAAGGATCCCACGGAATTTTTCCGTTTTGTGTACGGGTTACACAGATAGGCTACTTTTTGTTCTGGAAAATCAAAGTTCCCACGAGATTTTTACAAACCACACGGGCGAAGCCGTGGGCATCATCTAGTCGTTAATATTTATAGAACAGTCATGTAGAGCTTATATTAAATCTCATCCATATTTGGAGATTCTTTGTCTATAAAGCTGAGTAAAATTGGTTTTCGCAATAAGAGTTCATATTGGAGGATTTATCGCAGATATTTTTTTTATAAGAGACATGTTAAACTTAATATAGATAGGTAAATCTTTATTGTATTCTTCTATGTTCCATGTGCTTGTGAACAGTACGTAAGAAGACCTCACGCTAATAGGACGGACACTAGAAAAGGAAAAGAGAGGGAAGGACAGCGAAGTACAGAGAAAAGAGATGAGCGGAGTGGAGAAATGAGTAGAGAACTTAATAGAGAACTAAATGGAGAAGAGTACTAAGAATAGAATTAAGAAGATACGAAGTAGAGTATTAAGAAGAGATCTGAGTAGAGAACTCAGAATAGAATAGAACTCGGAAGAAAAAAAATTGATGAGATTGGAAGAGTATTGAGAACAGAAGATGAAAGAACACTAGTATCTAGTACTTTGGCAGAGAGGAACGTTGCATCTATACTAATAAATAAAATTGAAGTGTCTGTCTGTAATATCGAAATAACTACCTCATATTAAGCTCATATGGTTATTTGAACGATACTATAACCGAATCACACGTTTTTAAAATTTTTGTCTGTCTGTCTGTCTGTCTGTCTGTCTGTTTGAACGGGCTAATCTTTGGAACGGCTGAACCGATTTTGACGGGACTTTCACATACAAGTAGAGAATTAACCAGGGAGTAACATAGGCTACTTTTTTAACCGACTTTCAAAAAAGGAGGAGTTGTGTTTTTCTACCTATGTACACCGATATCTCCGAGATTTCTGAACCGATTTGCGTAATTTTTTTTTTATTCGATAGAGAAACATTGCGACACTATCCTACAAAAAATTTGGATTCCAACTCCTCAATCCTGATGCTGTAGGGGATCTGATCCCCAAAACTAATGGGATTTAGGCACTGTCGGTTATTTAAATTAATATTGGGGATACCAATTAGACTTTATTGTTGAATGACCTCGAGTAGGTACATGTCCAACTCCTCAACCCTGATGCTGTAAGGAATTGCACTCCGAAATCGTAAGGATCCCACGGAATTTTCCCGTTTTGTGGACGGGTTACTACTTACTACAGATAGGCTACTTTTTGTTCTGGAAAATCAAAGTTCCCACGAGATTTTTACAAACCTAAATACACACGGGCGAAGCCGTGGGCATCATCTAGTAGTTTAATAATTTTTCCCCGTTTAGGAGAAGGACACGGCTTGGATATGAAGATTCATAACTATAAAATATTTGCCTTGTTAGGTATACAAGATCGTACGAGGCTTTCATTTCTCTAAAAATGGCGATTTTAGAGGAAAATTCTTTATCGCATGGTAGGTAGCGAATGCGGAATGGTGCTTTGGATGATTTATCACTCATAACGGTGTCATTGGAGGTTTTTAAGCTGCTATTGCGATGGAAAAATAGGGTCATATTTTTTTGTAAAAATATTGTTGACCTGTTTATTTCAGTGAATATATGCAGTTGATTTGATTCCTAGTTAGGAAATCACTCATATCCGTAATAATAAAAAACATACTAATATTCTTAAAACGACAAAATTTTATTTTTTTCTTACATTACATTACATTAGTGACGTCTTATTCTCGCTACAAGGTAGTGAATAAATCTATCTATCTCACATTTTTGACAAATTTAGTTGCGGGCAAAACTATTTTCGAAGCTATAGTATTTTCTAAAGCTTATGTTCTATCATCGAAATAAGCTGCATTTAAAACATCTTGCCTCTCATGTTTATGAACTTCTACCATAAAATAATTTTAAACTTTAAAACTGAGCCAAAGAAATAAATAATAAACGAATCTATCACTTTAAAAATTATTCTCTAGACTATATTTCGCTACGGGATCAAACCTGTTTCTCAAAATGTGATCTAAGTTTTAAAGCTAAAAGTTGAAGCAATTCACAGAGTGCTGCATAAAACTTTACGGTGACTCCTTGAACTTTATCACCCAACTGTTACTGAGGACATAAACTTAGATGTATGTCCGGGGTACCCTCATCTAGAAGATTAAGTATGTTTACGAGTATGTTTACTAAAATGTAAGTAGGTAAACTATTGAACGCGCCGTCGTCATCAGTGACCAATTGACGTCCACTGCTGGACATGTCTCTTGTAGGAACTTCCACACGCCGCGCTCTTGTATCTCTTGTATCCAGCGGCTTCCTGCGACTTGTCATCGGTCAACCTAGTAAGCGCTCTATCCACACTGCGCTTTCCAGTGCGAGGTCGCCATTCCAGCACCTCGGGACCCCAACTCTATTGGTTCTTCGAAAAATGTGCCCCGCGCATTACTTCGATGAAACTACGTGGTGCGCTGTGTATAAACATTTTTACCACTAACCACGCGAGGAAGTGTTGCAAAAGAAAAAGTTATTTCAATATCGGCGGCTGCTAGTTACACCTTCCGCGGATGCGACCTCTGATGCTCACTACCAAAAATCTAAGGCCTATTGTGAAAGTGTAGCCGTTCATGGGTTTTACTAAACATTTACGGTGACATCCAAAGAGTCATTTCCGAAAATGTTATTGATATTGTTTATGCAAATACAACTCCATAATAGCCTTTCAGCCGTAAAGTCATAACGTATTCCTATGAATATCTAACAAGCTATATTCATAAGGTTTTCGACATTGATTTGGGTGCTATTATCAATATGAAAGGCTCTGAAAATTAATCAATTCGGAGAACACGATCCATTAAATTCGCGTTCCATTTGGGTGCAAATGACATCGACTCATAAGCCCTATTGTGCGGTCGTCAAATCCATCAACAGCACAGGAATTTGAATGCATAGTCGATAATTGAAATTAAAACCGTTGCACGTTTTGCTTGATTCTAATAAGCTTTTAATGATAACAAAGTAGGTATGCCTTTTAAACCTATTTTGACTTTAACATCATTATTTTGTAGAGGTTGATTATTCAGTTAACA
Organism: Melanargia galathea; assembly: GCA_920104075.1. Taxonomy (NCBI): domain Eukaryota; kingdom Metazoa; phylum Arthropoda; class Insecta; order Lepidoptera; family Nymphalidae; genus Melanargia; species Melanargia galathea. The sequence continues at coordinate 13,105,106 of OV049876.1, forward strand.
ATGTTAATAAGAATAGATAAAATAACATGTTAATTTCAACACCACCACAAATACCTACACCTACAAACAGACACCTGTCCCGACTGGGGACAGACCTATCATATGAGAGAGGCATTTAGAGCTTTATAAAATACCCGTCACACGCCACGCTGCTCAAATGTGGGTTGGCGGCATTAACAACTAGTTTCCATGTCCTTGAAACATAGGTGTCTTGTAAGGATCGCCTCAGAACACGATGAGGGGTCTTCCAATGCCGGTACCCCGGTGCGAGGTCGCCATTCGAGCACCTTGAGCAACCCAACGTCTACTTATCGGTTCTTTGAACTATGTGCCTTCCTCACTTAAGCTGTCATAGATCTTATCCACAAACCAGTTAGCCTTATCTTATGTTAAAAAATAAAGCTCGATAGCATGGAAGAGATCGCTGATGCTCATATTGTAGAACCTGAAAAATACATTATAAAATTCATGTTTCAAAGTAAACGCTCCCAGTTTAATATAACAGCGATGGTTACGACAGCGGATTGAATTTTTAAAACAATTTCTCATCTAGGCAAGTCTTTGTCTGAAGGATTTATTTATTTATTTCGGCAGTATACACTCTTTGTTTCCTCACTGTTTAGTCGATGGAACAGTAATGCGACATGACCGGAGAGAGATCAGGCGCAGGACCAACAGCTTTCTCTCCGAGGCATGGGGTAAACCGCCAGCTTCCTAACTCCTGACTGATAATGAGAACTTTCGGCGCAACCCAGGACTTTTGCTCAGGACCCAACGATACTTAGGGCCTGTTTCACCACCTCCTGATAAGTGTCGGATAGCTTATTCACAACTTTTGTCTTTCTTTGTCACTTGACATAAAGTAAGAAAGTGACAAAACTTACGTTTAGGCTATCCGACACTTATCAGAAGGTGGTGAAACAGTCCCTTAGGCAATTAAACTAGCTAATGAGGCAGGTAGAACATTTGGGTAACATGAAGGCGTTCACGCTATGAACGACAAGGTGATTTCTTCAGCCAACGGCAGTTAGATACCGGATTGTCTTGCCTTACAGTTTGCACCATAACCTTTGCAATTTGTTTGTATGGTAAGCACGCTTTGAAGGACATCCCATCAGAACGTACGATATTTAGGAGATCTAGCACAGCTGTGAACGACAGCAAGTTAAGTAGTTACTTCTCCCCTTCCATGTTATTTGTATTCGTATGATTTATAATTTTTTCTTCGGATCAATTTTGTCATTCGATCAAGTAGGTACCTCTCGTTCTCCTTTATACGTAACAATGAAGAAATGACCCGGCCGTTCTACGTTTTGCTTTTTATTGTCCCTTCACTGCCACTCGTAAAAGGTTTACTGCTGTAAACGTATTAAACTGCTGAAATAATTTTTTTATGATTAGAACACCTTCCTTTAGTTAAATATCTAATTTGTAGTTACTGCTATTTATATTGCTTGTTTTGGTATCGTTATATTGTAACTGAAACACGTAGTCCTTAAATGCCCTTATATTCGACTGACGCAAAACCTATTTTTAACCCCCGACGCAAAAACGACGGGGTGTTATAAGTTTGACGTGTCTGTGTGTGTGTGTGTGTGTGTGTGTGTGTGTGTGTGTGTGTGTGTGTGTGTGTGTGTGTGTGTGTCTGTCTGTTCCCCTGTGGCGCTCAAACGGGTGGACCGATTTGAATGCGGTTTTTTTTGTTTGAAAGGTGAATTAGTCGAGAGTGTTCTTAGCTACGTTTGATGAAAATCGGTCCAAGATGGCCGCCGCTACAAAATGGCGGATGATATATTTTTTCACAACTCCCTTGATATGGGTATCAAATGAAAGGGCTTGACTAGTAGAATAGCACTATTGCAAATTCAAGATGGCCGCCGCCACTAAATGGCGAATGTCGGGGGTTTTTTAAATTTTCAATTTACACTTGTAACTCTCTAGCAACATTCCTTGGAATCCTTTCAAGCCTGGGTGGCCTCCTTGGATTCTGGAGTGAACTCAGCTGTCTGGAATGATAAGGCGGGGAGCTACACCAGTTGAATCACTTGCGGAGAAAAATTACCAGGAGGATGAAGATTCTAACTTTCGTCGTCGTCTGGACTGATATACGTCCACTGCTGGGCATCTGGTCTCTTGCAAGGATGGCCACAGCTTGTGCTGATTGTGTCCAATGGCCCTTATAAGCGACTTGAGAATTTCTTGACTACATAAGAGGATGGCTACTTTACGTAAGAAACAAGTATAAATTTAAAATTTAAAAAACCCCCGACATTCGCCATTTTGTGGTGGCGGCCATCTTGCATTTGCATAGTGCTGTTCTACTAGTCAAGGCCTTTCATTCGATACCCATATTGAGAGAGTTGTGAAAAAATATGTAATCCGCCATTTTGTGGCGGCGGCCATCTTGGACTGATTTTCATCAAACATAACTTAGAACACTTCCGACTAATTCACCTTTCAAACAAAAAAAAAACCGCATTCAAATCGGTTCACACACACACACACACACATAGACACGTCAAACTTATAACACCCCGTCGTTTTTGCGTCGGGGGTTAATGAAGTGCTAAAAGATAAAATTCCCAAATTGGTTAACTACCTAAAACTAATTCTACGGCACTCGGGAGACTACTCGATTCAAGAGCTTGGTCTCGTCTCAATTACTTCGATGCTCTACCTTGTGTCTTTTATTACTATTTTATGGCCGCCCATAAAAGCCATGTTGTTAATTTTGGTATGATTAAAACCCCTATAACGAGTTTGATGATGCAGTTTTCATTCGTTACGAAAACCAGCAACACGTATAATATGAATGGACAATATGCCTCTATAAACTCAGAACGATCGTAAAGTGTAACAATCAAATTCAGTCCTTATGTATTAGTATGCCCTTGTGTTTAACGCTCAATAAAATTGGCAATATATATGTCACACACATACATACATAGTCACCATGAAGTCTCTTTTCCTTGGCATATTCGCCAAGGACAACACTTTTAGTATTTTTAATAACTTCCAAAGCCAAACTAACTGCCGCTCTCAGAGTCGTTCGCCTTTTTCGTAACTTAAAAAGTGCGGTCACTATGAATAATGACCGGTCTGTATACATAACGCCCATAAATTTCTGCACGAATAATCACTGACCCCGGTCAGTGATTATTCGTGCAGAAATAATGACTACCTTTGTAAATAATGATTCGGTAATGACTACCCTAACCCTATCTTGGACAAAATAATAAAACAGATGAGTAGGTATCTGCATCAAAACCGAATTAACACGCTCCAACTCCACGTAGTCTTGTCTGCCCTACCACTAGTTTTTTTACCCGACTACGGCAAAGCCAAAAGGAAGGGTTATGATTTTAGCAGTCTATGTATGTATGTGGCCGATTTTAGTATGAGATTTTGTGTGTACCACCGTAGCGCCTAAATTACTGGGTCGATTTTGATGAATGAGGTGTCAATTAATTCTTTGTTATGGTCCGGGTGACATAGGCTACATTTTATATACGAAAAAAAATCGAGACGAGACGTGCGAGCGGCAAAAGTTTATTATTATTTAGTTTTGGATAGACATAACAGATGGCGCCACTAGCTGCTGCTGCCACGCGATTTCAGGTTTCGCTTGCGTAGTCGGGTTTTAGTTTACGAACTTTATACTTGTTTATAAAACCGTAGGCGCGAAATAAAAGTGGAGGGTTGCTTTTACTTTACACCTACAGCTACGGCTACGGACCGCCGTAGTAGGCACTCGTGTAACTGCTCATCCACACGTTCGCCAACATGCTGGCCCATCCTATGGCCCAATATTTTGGCCCAACGTGTAGAGCGGGAGTTGGAAGGTATTGGAACGATGGCCCGCAAGTTGGCCCGCAGGTTGGCCCGGAGCATACTGAACGACCTTCCAACGTGTGGACGCGAACACTAACTCCTCGCCCAACACCTTCCAACATATCCGCCATCATGTTGGCCAACGTGTAGAGGTGCCTTAAGTCTTAGCGGCTGAGGCTGGTCGCGACCAAAGACGAAGCCGCGTAGAAACCGATCAGGGTATGAGTTCAATAAACTGCCATACCTCTTTCAGGTCAGTCCGCTTCCACCTAAGACTGCATGGTCAGTTACTGCAGTCAAGGGCTTACTTGTAGATGAATCCTACTTCCTACTAATATTATAAACTAGAGAATGCCCGCGGCTTCGCCCGCGTGATTTTCGGTTTTGCACAAATCCCGAGGGAATCGTGGATTTCCTGTTCCCGTTCCCGCTCCCTTTTCCAACCTTTATTCCTACTATCAAGGAAGTTCGCTATAGTAATCTACCTATAGCTGTAGCTATAGAATCCCGTGGGAACTGTGCATTTTTTTCAGGATAAAAAGTAGCCTATGTTTTAAGTCAGGGCATAATCTACCTCCGTTCAAAATTTCAGCCAAATCGGTTCAGTAGTTGCGGCGTGATTGAGTAACAAACATCCAAACATACAAACATCTAAACATCCAAACATCCAAACATCCAAACATCCACACTTTCACATTTATAATATTAGTAGGATGTGAAAGTGTGGATGTTTGGATGTTTAGATGTTTGGATGTTTGATAGACAACAAAGACAGGAGCTTAGTACCGTAAGTCCTGTGATCGTCAAAACGACGTAACCGGATATTACGTCCCGGCTCAGGCGATTTAACCGACCCGACGGGAGTGTGTTAAGATGTGAAGATTGACAATTTCCTCCTCTATTAATACACGAACGGGCACCATTTATCGTGTGTTAATAAATTAATTTAGTACTCTAGGTTTGGTAGTTTTCATGACATGGACTGTTAAGTGTGTGTCGAAATCAGTTTAACTTTCAATTTTTCAAATTATCACTTGTTCTTTTTAGGGTTCCGTACCCAAAGGGTAAAACGGGACCCTATTACTAAGACTCCGCTTTCCGTCTGTTCGTCTATCACCAGGCTGTACCTCATGAACCGTGATAATTAGCATATGAAATTTTCACAGATGATGTATTTCTGTTGTCGCTATAATAACAAATAAAATAAATATTTAATAACCCATACAACAAACGTAATTTTTTGCTGTTTTTGTAGATAATTGTACGGAACCCTTAGTGCGCGAGTCCGACTCGCACTTGGCTGGTTGTTTAACATCATCCATCTTAGGATAGCACTGGGATTCCAAGCAAAATCTAACGATAGTTTAATTGAAATCCGTCAAGCCACTCGGATATATACAGGAAAAATTTCTATTGAGCGCCCAAATTTTTTTCGATGGTTCAGTATCGTTAGTAGAATAAATCGCCCTTTGTTTCTGTACTTTTTGTTTAAACAATGTTTTGTCTCGTATTCGAGCATTAAAATAAACAAAACATGGACACACTAAGTGTGTGATTACATTACGAATCCTAATGTAAGAATAGGTAATATTCGTTATGTAAACAAATAATAAAATCGGCGCGAGCGGTTTCTCTGTACGGTGCCGACAAAGGCACCGCGGTCGTAATTCAGTCGCGCGGCGCGGCTGAAAGATGACCTCGGCAAGCTTTGTCGCGCTGAAGTGGGTCGGAGGTCCGAAAACATAAGACACAGGTCGCGGGCGGCGGGTCGCGGCTACTTGCCAGTTGCCAGTCAGTCGCGGACTGCTGTACGACTCACGTCGGCGTCGTACAAATCACGATGTCTAACTACTCAAATCGCGAATTTTACGAAATGGTGCGAGTGTATTTACTTAGCAATGAAAGCCTTCGAGCAGCTCAAAGAATGTACGAAAGGGAGAGTGTACCACGTCTGCGAGCCCAAGGAATCCAGAATCCCACAGTACCTAATAGGAGGACAATTTTAGCAGCCAATCAAAGGCTGCTCGACTATGGCCAGTTCACGACTCCCAGTCATGCTCGAGGGTCTGGCAGACCTCGACTGGCGGTCGATGTTGAGGATTCGATATTCGATTTTTTTGAAAGAGATCCGAGAGCCAGTACATACGACGCAGCGCGTCGCTTCGGCGTCAGCCAGTACGCAGTCTGGAAGCTGTTAAATTCAGCCGGACTACATCCGTACCACTTTCAGCCAGTCCAAAAACTCCACGACGCAGACCCAGCACCACGTCGAGCCTTGTGCGAGTGGCTCATTAATCACGCCGATGCCAACATCTTATGGACTGATGAGGCGCTATTTACTCGTGTGGGGCTCTACAACGTCCATAACGAACATTGGTGGGCGTTTAATAATCCACATTTAGTGAGAGAAACGCACCACCAAGTGCGTTTCAGTGCAAACGTTTGGGCGGGTATTATAAAAAATAAAGTGATCGGACCCTTATTTATCGAGGGAGCTCTAACAGGACCACATTACTTAGAAATGTTACGAGATACGATTGAAAATTTGATCGAAGAAGTGCCGATTTCGTATCTTCGTAACTTTTACTATCAACACGACGGCGCTCCACCTCATTACGCAATTAGTGTAAGAAATTATTTAAATAGTACGTACGGGGAAAGATGGATAGGTCGCGGTGGACCGGTGCAGTGGCCGGCTCGGTCACCGGATCTTAACCCCTGCGACTTTTATCTCTGGGGTGAAATAAAACGCAAGGTGTATGTCGAAGAAGCCCAAAGTCTAGAAGACTTAAAGTCAAAAATAATTGACGCCTTTACTGAAGTGAAAAATGACACTAGTGTTTTAAATAAACTTAATAACAATTTGTTAAAACGTGCACGTTTATGTCTTCAGAGGAATGGACTCCATTTCGAACAATTACTAAAATACAGTGATTAGTGACACTAATGCATAATGCATTTAATTTAAATTGAACATTTTAAATCAGCAATTTTAGGAAGTAGGTAAGTGATTTTTGATTAATAATCAAATACTTACGTCTAGTGGTTACTTAGCATGTTCAACTGCAAATCACGAGGTCTTGAGTTTGATTACCGGGTCGGTCTAATAATCGTTAAGTGCTGGGTTTTTCTGCCAAGAAATTGTCAGTCTAGCACTGACAATTTCTTGTCATGTTCTTGTCTGACCTGGAGTTGGTAGGTAGCTAGCGGTGTCTCACTCCTGTGCTTTGGAGAGCACGTTGCCGTATTCGGTCCGGTTATTATCACTATTATGTGTGAATAGTCGTCAAAGCTCGCCAACCAGCTTTGGAGCAGCGTGGCGGGTCTACGCTCTAAATCCCTCTTTCCCATGAGACAGGAGGCTCTGTCACAGAGGAAAAATTTCCTCTGTGGCTCTGTGACCAGCAGTAGCTCTGTGACTACAGTTAAAGGGCCGTAATGGATGGTGACAAAAGTATCCTCCACCACCACTACAGCCTTTTTAACGTCCCACTGCTGGGCACAGGCTTTCTTTCTCATATGAATGAGGGATTTAGATCTTAGCCCTGCCACGCTGCTCCAATGCGGGTTGGCGGGCTTGCGGGCTTTAACGACTATTGTCACATGATAGTGACAATGATCGGGACTGACTGCTTAACGTACCTACTTTCCGAGGCACGGGGGTGAAAAACCGCCAGCTACCAACCCCGGGCTGGTACTGAGAATTTCTTGAGAGCAAACCACAATACCTAAAAATTATTTGCCCGACCCGGAAATCAAATTCGGGACCTCGTGATCTGCGTTCAAATATGCTAACCACTAGACCAACGAGGCAGCAAACAAAAGAATGCACAATTCTAATCGTAGGTTTGAATAAATAAAGAGTCATTAGCCTTTCTAGGTATTTTCTGTATTTTGAGTTAAGCCCACTAAAGGAAAATTGAAATTCAGCCTAAAAGTTTAACGCTTTTTTAATTTAAAAAGTCAGTAGATAGGTACGTACCTAACTAGTTCGCATCTCGAAAATGAAGTTAGCACTCAGAGGTCATTGGCCGCCGCTCGTGTCGTCAGGTGTGAGTAGGTATGTAAGTTGACTATTCTACCAAAACAGCTGATAGGTTAGGACTTAGGTAGGTTAGAGTGATAGGTATGCTGCTAATCCTTGTATTTAAATAAAGAAAAATCATTAATCTTTTTTTTTATGCACTCACTTTAATTTATTATTATTACCTATGCATTATTTTCTACATTTTGATGTTCCTAAACCTATTTATTTTTGAAAATTGACTCTAAAGTTAAACGCTCTTACGTTAAAATTTATGAAATTAGGCGACACTCAGAGATTTCTGGCTGTGGCGGGTATCGTCAGCTGATGTGAGTACCTAATTATGGTGACTTTTTTTTAATTAATCTACAAGTTAGCCCTTGACTGCATTCTCACCTGTCGGTAGGTAAGTCTAAGGTAGAAGTCGATTAAACCCATACACAAGTGTGCTTAGTCTAAATCGGAGCACTCGAAAACGAACTCGAAAACTATTGATCGATTTCAGAGTAAAATAGACCTAAAATGGCTTGTATTAAGGTTTGAGTTCGCCAATACATTCAGCATTCGAACAATGCTGAATGTATTGGCGAACTCAAACCTTAATACAAGCCATTTTAGGTCTATTTTACTCTGAAATCGATCAATAGTTTTCGAGTTCGTTTTCGAGTGCTCCGATTTAGACTAAGCACACTGATTGGTTTCTACGCGACATCGTAGGTATCGGAACGCTAAATCGCTTGGCCAAACGCTTGGCGGTAGGGCGGCAGGGTAAGGCGGTAGGGCGGCAGGGTAGGGCGGTAGGGCTTTGCCAGCCTCGGCTGAAGCCTCCCAAGTCCCACCAGACCAGACCAGAGATGATTTAGAAATTATAAAATCCCAAATTGCCTCTGCCCGGAATCGAACTCGGGAGCTCGGGAATTCAGACGACCGTAGCACTCACTGAGTGCTACGGTCTTATGAGTGATGACGTGCAACTATGACGAACTCCCTAACGCAGTGGTGAGTGCTACTCACCACTGCGCTAGAGGAGGTTGTTAGAGTAGGGTGACCATAATAATCCGTTTAAAAATAAATAACTTTCGTGAACGATATTTTAGGTATTCTTTAGTAAAATAAAAAATAAAAAAATACGTGTTTATTAAATTTTGATTATTTATAACATATCAAGATTTAGGCACTCGTCACAAATTTTTCCTGTATACGAGGTAACAAATAATAATTATTATAAACACAAATACATAATATATAAACTACACATATTACATAGATACTCGCGAAAAACATAACCTTCTAGCTATAGTCGGGTAAAAAAATACCGAAATTATCATTGCCTAGAAATACTGAAAGCAAAACGAACTGCATTTAGTAGGCCTAATAGAATTACCTAAGAGCAACTTGGGCCAAACGGATATTACAATCCAGTCTAGGCTTAAACGGATCTCTCTTAGACGTAGGTGTAGATTGACAATCTCCTCTCTCACTTTAAGATAAATTGGAGATTTTAATATAATCACTACGAGTAGGTAGTAATTGAAACTTTGAGCATAAGCTAATATGGTTCTGCGACTGATCTCTCCGCTCTCGTCCGATTGCCATCAAATCGGACTATGAAAGTGAGGGAATAGAGAGTAAGTACATCTACATATGTCTACGTACAAATTTTGCCCGGTGTTGGCTAGTCTCCGTTGAGATTTCCGCATCCTAAATCCGATCAGGATGAACATTCATTACTGTAAATTGAAAGAACTCAAGTGTTAGTTTGTCAATAAACAAACTCCTTATTATTGGCGATGTATTGATTTGTATGAGTATTGATGTTTTGTGATTTGCCAATTTGCCGATTTTTTTCGTATATAAAATGTAGCCTATGTCACCCGGACTATGACAACGAATCAATTGACACCTCATTCATCAAAATCGGCCCAGTAGTTTAGGCGCTACGGTGTAACATACAGAATCTTATACAAAAATCGGCTACAGACATACATAGACTGCTAAAATCATAACCCTTCCTTTTGGTTTTGCCGTAATCGGGTAATAAATAAAAGCGATACGAGCTTTCGAAAGGAAGGAAATATTTGTGAATTTCATAGCTGCCGTGGAGAAGTTTGACCTTCGTTTCACGCAATGGCTACAAGAGAGTGTTGGCGATAGAATCAAGCCTTGCCTGGGCTTGTGACTGTGAAAATGCAGGAAAGCCTAGTAAGTAGAATCTACAGTAGGTACTCAGGTACTTCATACACCCGTGCGATTCTAAGGCAAATTACATATTATTTAAAAATCTTTACACAGTCTATACCAATATTATAAAGCTGAAGAGTTTGTTTGTTTGAACGCGCTAATCGCAGGAACTACTGGACTGATTTCAAAAATTCTTTCACCGTTGGATATGTACGTGATCCTTGAGTGCTATATGCTATATATTATGTACGGGTGAAGCCGGGGCGGACCGCTACTTAAAATATAATGCCCATAAAAGAACCCCAATTCCTAATTTTTGTCTCCCTCCGTTGGAAGTTGGTTGCCGATCAAATATTTGCAGTCGCTCGGACTATACGCAAAAATTCAACTGAGTGGGCGCCCGGCGTACGTCATAAGGAAACAATAATCTGCCTTTAATGAAAATATTTATATAAAAAGCCTACTATATAAAAAGCCTTTAATGAAAATATTCCTGGATATTATCTTATATATAAAATTCTCGTGTCACAATTTTCGTTCCCATACTCCTCCGAAAAGGCTTGACCGATTCTCATGAAAAATCTCTTCCGCGACTTGTGGCCGGCCAACTTGTGACCTGTGTCCTATAACGTGGCTATATAACGTCCACAACTACATTTTTGAATCTCCAACGAGACTACGGTCTACCTCTAATCTAAATACGTAAGTATTTATAAAGCGAAAACCTAGTCAGCTTGGCTCCTTTACACTTTACATAATACTATCTATTTTATCTGGTATTAACTATTGGGTCAAATAGCTCAATTAACCTTCTACTCCAGAACTTGATAGATCTAATCACTCTCTGAATAAAGGCGTGAAAATGACCATTCGCCATTTTGTATTGAGAGTCCTCGGAGCGGATAAACAATCGAATGCCCGTCTCGCTTGATGCCACTCTCGATAGACGGGTGACGATGTCTTTCGCAATGTACGACACGATTACGATACTCAAATAACGCATCGGAAAACGCATTAGTAGATGTAATGTATTGACTAATGCATTGTAATGATTGGTTGTTTCATGCACCTACGTCACACGCGCGAAGTCGAGGTGGGGAGTTAGTCGTGTCTCGACAGCGGATCAGAGAGCGGTGGGCAGTCCGATTGTACGTGTGTCGCGATGCTGGTGAACCGTAAAATACTCCAATAAACAAGACAATACAGTAGACAACATGAACGGACAGAATTACGACCTCCCTGGCGCAGTAGTGAGGTCTGTCGGGTTCAGGTACATGGTTCGATTTGCAGTTGCATTGCGCTCGAGTGCGCAGGTGTTAAACATTTCGATTCGCTTGGGTGGGAAATCTTTCCACTAAATTTGTAGGACTATGTAGCCATTTCATTATACAAGTATTTACTAAGCTGCATACAAAAAATCTGCTGGTAATATTCTACAGCGTCCTCCACTCCGAATATTTCCAAATAATGAGGTCATATAAAAATTATTAAAACTTATTAATAACCAGCTCCATCGAGAATTTCCATAAAGGAAAAACTTGGTCCTCTCGTCAAAACGAACCTACTCACGAAGATTCAGTTTGTTATTAATCAATTGTTCGCCGGCTGCTGGACCATTAATACCTACGCTATTTGACTATTTAAAAGTATTTCCTAACTGAAAATACCAACCGACAAAAAGAAATACGAGTAACAACAGAAAATTAAAAGAAAACTCATTGGTCATTTAACGATCGAAAAGGCAGTTCCGCAGTCACGCGCAGCACTAGTGGGGAAGTGGAGAAGAAGAAGAGAAAATTGCGCTTTATGCCCTAATTGCTGAAGCACTTTGGAGAAATATTTATAGACCGGACACTCGAATCGAGTTGATTAAAGTGTACCTAAGTGGGTTACTATTTATCTCCATTGTCGCTATGGTCTTCTCACTCAATTTCTCTCTTTTGTCAAGAAACACCCTCGATTCTTCACTATTATTAAAAACAAATTTTCTATCAACGTATTATTTTGAATATCGCCATAGTCTTTCTCTTCTTCTTTTGTTTTGCCTATCCAAATTTTCAATTTATAAAATTACAAGTAGCTTTAAGGAACTCAAAGTGTTAGTAGTGAGCCGCCCAACGCCCGCGGAATTAAAAATATGTGGCCAAGTAGTTATTGTTATATTGAAAATCTCTTAACCAAGATATCTAGAAATAGATAGAAATAGATACAACAAAATATATGAAGATTTTTTATAATGGAAACCCGACGTCATTTTCTGATTGATTTCCGGTAAAATTTCAATATTTTTGATTACTTTGTTATTTTCCTCGTAGGTGAAGCAGTAATATAAAGCACTATGTACCCCTTCGGGAGAAAGTGCGATTTCTAACTCGGGCGTATTTAAGCCCCTACAGCCTACGGCCTCGGGCCTCAAACTACACCCTCGTTAGTAATCGATCACTTTCACCCGTCGTGTAACAATGTTACTATTTTATACCTAAACGTACTTACTAACCAATTAAAACAAATCCTGAAACTGTTTTTTCTCCTATGGCTTAATTTTTAACAAAAGTAGAAATACATTACAAGGTGAAAATTAAAATAGAATTCAGCGGTCATTCAACGGCCAAAACGCCATTTCCGCAGTCACGAACAGCTCTAGAGGGGCAGTTAGGCGGAGAAAATTGCGCTTTGTGCCTTAATTGCTCAAGCACTTTAGAGAAATATATAGACCGGACACTCGAATCAAGTTGATTAAACTGTAAATGGATTCCTATTTATCTTCGTTGTTGCTAATTTTGTGAACAACTTCGTTATTTTCTTTGTCACTTTTCTTGTGTGAGGTACATTGTACCTAAAGAAAACTTTTTCTACATATACCTACGTCCTACATATTTTATCCATATACATATTAGGTACAAATGCGGAAGTAACTCTGCCTGTCTGTCACATTTTCAAGGCTCAATTCTGATCGGATCTTGATGACGTTTGCCACAGCGATAGCTTGATAATATTATCCCGGAAAGTCAAAGAGTTCCCGCAGGATTTTTCAAAACCTACCACTGAACGGATTTTGACTAAATATGGCACGGAGATAGCTAGTAGGTAAGTATCCTGTAGAAAAACTACTTTTTATACCGAAAAATTAAAGAGTTCCCACGTGATTTTCATAAACCCTACATCTGTTTCCAAAGATATTCACGCAAACTAAATTGCAGGAAACATCTAGTACTTAGAAAATAATATAGAAAAATTGAGAATTTGAAACATAATAGAGAATAGCTTTACACACAAAACTGAGGGAACTAACTACTGTACATAAAATTACGTAGCGTAAAAATAAAGTTGCTCCACTTGGGTCTCTAGATGGCTAAACGCGGCCACTCGAGTGCTCAGTGTGTGGTAGTACCAATTACCATATAAAATGTATGAAAAATCTCTCCCGTGACTCCTGGCTAGCCACTGAGTCGTCGTTACTAGTGACCCAGTGTGCGGGGGCTGTTATACTACGGGAGGTGGATGTCCGATTGAAAAAGTCATTTTATACCGACTGGAAACTTTAACATTAATAGTTCAGACCTAACCCATCACAGCTCCGAACGTCAGCTGCCGCACCAGTGGTGGAGTTAAGAGTGAGAGCATGTGAAAGTGCTTAAAAATCAAAGCGCTCCGAGTGATTTTATCCCGAACAAAAATGGTCTTAAATCATTGTTCCGATCATTTTTGATACAGAAACGATCGTCAGCTGCCGCGCCGAGGGTGGGTTATAGGTCCGCTACGCGCATGAAGTGCATTAAAATTTTGACAAATAAAGTTATTTTATACCTTATGAAATTTATGCAGTAGAATTTCCACAGTTTTAAAATACTAAAGAAAATCGTCAGCTGCACTTCTGATGGGGGAAAGACCGTCAGTCAGCGTGATAAACATTTTGCGCGCTCAGTGCATTTAGCCTAGTAAATCTAGGAAAATCATCCTATAGTTTTAACAATTGGCCAAATGTATTCTTCGGACCGTCCTCTTGAATATATCCGAAAACCCCATATGGGGGGTGCATAACCAGCCGCCATTTTTAATTTTGTCCCTTTTTTCGGTTTTTTCTCATATCACGAAAATCTCTACAAATAGCACTATAATTACTTCTGACAAAAGTTTTAATATACAATTTGCCACAAATGTAGTCTCTTGCATTTTTACTCTAAGTTTATTACTTTAGGAGCTATAGGGTATTTTAGGTCCCTTTTGCGTTTCTCTTGCTCATATCTCGAAAATTTCTACGAATAGTATTATAATTATTTCGGACAAAAGTTTTTGTATAAAATTTTCTACAAATTTGGTTCCATTCATTTTTACTCTAAGTTTATTACTTTAAGAGCTATAGGGTGTTTAAGTTAATATTTGAGGTCCTTTTTTTGGTTTTATGCTCATATCTCGAAAATCTCTACGAATAGCATTGTAATTATTTCTAAAAAAAGTTTTAACATAAAATTTTGAACAAATTTGGTTTTGTTCATTTTTACGCTAAGCTTACTGCTTTAGGAGTTATAATGTGTTTAAGTTAATATTTGAGGTCCCTTTTTCAGTTTTTTGCTCATATCTCGAAAATCTCTAAGAATAACATTTTAATAACATCTGACAAAAGTTTTAACATAAAATTTTCTATAAATTTGATCCTATTAATTTTTACGCTAAGCTTATTACTTTAGGAGCTACAGAGTGTTAAAGTTAACAGAGAGATAAACTAGTATAAATTAAAAATTAAAAAACCCCCGACATTCGCTATTTTGTGGTGGCGGCTATCTTGGACTGATTTTCATCAATCATAGATGAGAACACTTCCGACTAATTCACCTTTCAAACAAAAACCGCAATGCGGTTTTTTTTGTTTGAAATGCGTAAAAATGAACAGGATCAAATTTGTAGAAAATTTTATTTTAAAACTTTTGTCAGAAGTAATTAAAATGTTATTCAAAGAGATTTTCGAGATATGAGCAAAAAACTGAAAAAGGGACCTCAAATATTAACTTAAACACCCTATAACTCCTAAAGTAGTAAGCTTAGCGTAAAAATGAACAAGACCAAATTTGTACAAAATTTTATGTAAAAACTTTTTCAGAAGTAATTACAATGCTATTCGTAGCGATTTTCGAGATATGAGCATAAAACCAAAAAAAGAACCTCAAATATTAACTCAAACACCCTATAGCTCTTAAAGTAATAAACTTAGAGTAAAAATGAACGGAACCAAATTTGTAGAAAATTTTATACAAAAACTTTTATCAGAAGTAATTATAATACTATTCGTAGAAATTTTCGAGATATGAGCAAGAGAAACGCAAAAGAGACCTAAATTACCCTATAGCTCCTAAAGTAATAAACTTAGAGTAAAAATGCAAGAGACTACATTTGTGGCAAATTGTAAATAAAAACTTTTGTCAGAAGTAATTATAATGCTATTTGTAGAGATTTTCGTGATATGAGAAAAAAACCGGAAAAAGGGACAAAATTAAAAATGGCGGCTGGTTATGCACCCCCCATATGGGGTTTTCGGATATATTCAAGAGGAAGGCCCGAAGAATACATTTGGCCAATTTTTAAAACTATAGGATGTTTTTCCTAGATTTACTAGGCTAAATACACTGAGCGCGCAAAATGTTTATCACGCTGACTGACGGTCTTTCCCCCATCAGAAGTGCAGCTGACGATTTTCTTTAGTATTTTAAAACTGTGGAAATTCTACTGCATAAATTTCATAAGGTATAAAATAACTTTATTTGTCAAAATTTTAATGCACTTCATGCGCGTAGCGGACGTATAACCCATCCTCGGCGCGGCAGCTGAGGATTGTTTCTGTATCAAAAATGATCGGAACAATGATTTAAGACCATTTTTGTCCGGGATAAAATTACTCGGAGCGCTTTGATTTTTAAGCACTTTCACATGCTCTCACTCTTAACTCCACCACTGGTGCGGCAGCTGACGTTCGGAGCTGTGATGGGTTAGGTCTGAACTATTATTGTTAAAGTTTCCAGTCGGTATAAAATTACTTTTTCAATCGGACATCCACCTCCCGTAGTATTAGAGTAAAACACAAACTCCAGTTATACAACGGAGATTTGTCCAGTCGAAGATGAATCGAATCAGGTCTGGCGAATTACCATTTACAAGTATGCTAATCTATCGGTTACGTCAAGCTCGCTCGAAGAACACGTGAAGCATTTCAAAATCCAAACTAAAATCGCAGAGTCCAGAGATCAAATACAAACAGAACGGTTTATTCACTTTACCTCGTCCGCCTCTGGTAAACCGACAAACCAACTCTACAGTTGCAGTGCAAATGCACTGCAACTGTAGAGTTCTACGGCGAAGCTTTCTAGAAACCAACAAACCAACTGGAAATTAAATCAGCAATATCGTAACGTCCATTCTAGTCACACTCCAGTAGGTATTTCACTTGACCGGGACAAATCTTATTTAATAGTGCTATGGTATGCGAATAGAATCCTTTAACCTATGCTTTCAGAATGGACGGTATGAAAGTATGAAGGAAAGAAATAAAGATGG
Organism: Melanargia galathea; assembly: GCA_920104075.1. Classification (NCBI taxonomy): domain Eukaryota; kingdom Metazoa; phylum Arthropoda; class Insecta; order Lepidoptera; family Nymphalidae; genus Melanargia; species Melanargia galathea. The sequence goes on from OV049876.1 coordinate 13,121,688, forward strand.
TAGCCTCTTACCAGTAAGAAATTCAGACAATAAAAGGTTTCAGCTATTATTACAAGACCCCTAAATACTTTTTTGCATTAATTTAATTAACAAGTGAAATTAAAAATTTAAAAACACCCCACATTCGTCATTTTCTGGCGCCGGCCATCTTGGATTTGCATAGTGCTATTCTACTAGTAAAACCCTCTCATTTGATACCCATATTAAGGGGATTGTGATAAAATATGTAATCCACCATTTTGCAGCAGCGGCCATCTTGGATCGATTTTCATCAAACATAGCTAACAACACTCTCGACTAATTCACCTTTCAAATAAAAAAAAACCGCATTTAAATCGGTTTACCCGTTTGAGCGCTACAGGGGAACAGACAGACACACACACACACAGACACGTCAAACTTATAGCACCCCGTCGTTTTTGCGTCGGGGGTTAAAAATAGTGTTAAAGCCTAGTTGGATCGCCGAATCACGAATTTACTAATAGACAGAATCAAGATAATGATTAGGTAATTTGTAACGTAGATACTTAGTTAGCGTAACATACAGAGTGAGCTGAGTTGCTAGTTCTTTGAGAAGAATATATTATGTATAAGAAGAGTACTCTACCACCAGAAAGCAGATTGTACTGAGGTATTATTGCTTTGAGGCAAAGAATAAAGGAACGGAATGGAAAGGATGGTAGGTACCAATCGAATTAGGAAGTAAGAAAGCGAAGAAAAAGCTCTCCACTTTATCCTATAACGTCCTACTTACTGTATGGAATCGTACAACTTTATTATTTCAAGCGGAATGAGTTCCGCGCAATAATAAATGAGATTGTCAGCGTAAAGTCATACATTATTTAGGAGGTGAATCACCATTTAAGGGGAAGAAATAACTTTTTTCTACACTTTCACTTTTAGCGTTACAAAGGGAAATTCATTATTCATTGCGTATAATCTCGTAAGTAGTATAATGTGATGGCGTCAAAAAATATATAAATAAATTTAAAAAATTACACTTATATTGGGGACAGACGAAGTCGCGGTCAAGAGTTATTCGGCTATATGATGGGAGATGTATGGTGATACCATAGAAATACATACATTATCAAGGATAGAACAGCCTTGTGGGAGGAAATAGCGTGCCAAACTTATGTACACTAGTACACGAGTTTTCAAAATCACACTCAGTACGCACCGAGATTTCAACGTACTTTATTTGTATCAGTGCACAAAAATAATTGTGAAAGTGCCATTTTGCGAGCTGTAAACAGAGATGTTCAGATATAAATCGCATAAAAGGAGGTATTTCCACACATAAGTGTTTAATGTTTCTGTTCTGGCTTGCGTGAATTGTGTGGTGAAAAAGTGTGGTGATCGCCAATCTACCCTGTATAATAATATATATTTTATGTGTGTGATACGCAGTCGATTTGCGTCGATAAATGTGGAAAGACCCTGAGCTATCGCTGCGTCAGCGTGGAAGAGAGCTCACACTCTGGGAACCACATCCTTAATTTTATAACTGCAACTTCGGCAATAACAATGCCATTTTACCGGCGTTGGCTTTCCCACTTCCCGCTCTCTAAATGGCAGTTTTGTATTATTCCGCTGTGTATTCGCCTCGTTAGCGAGTGGAACTGGCACGTCGTTTATTTTCTCCTAGACCAATATCAGTTTGTAGAGAATTCAAACTTTAGCCGTTGTTTCAGCGTTTCATTGAAAACTTGTGGAATTCAGTTTTCATTCCTTATTATTTTTGTTGGAATCAGTTTTTCGTACTTCATATTCGTTGAACTGAAGGAAGAATTAATAAATAGGTAATAATTTTTAACAAAAAAAATAACTGACTTCAAACAGTAAACTAAAAAGCAAAAATATTTCCTCATCATGGGACCACCTTTGAAATGTCTTCTTTCCAACAAAAAAAGAATCATCAAAATCGATTCATCGAACGGTAACATCGAAGTTATCCGCGAACAAACATAAAAAAGCATATATACGGTCGAATTGAGACGCACCTGTGCAGTAATGTAATACTCCACCAGCATCTACTCGTACAACTGGACAGTTGACATATTTCGCTAACTTAAGAGCCCTCTCCATGGCAGCAACAAATCGTTGGTGAGTGGAGTCTAAAATAGTGATTTCTACATTTAGAGAGCGGAACGTCTTCAGTAAAGAAGAGTACTAAAAATATATACATAAATAAATAATAAATTAATTAAATAAATAAATTTTCATTGAGATAATATCATGATTTTTAGTGAAAAACGGCAAAGTAAAAAGATGCAAATCTAGGTTTGGAATTTCACCTATTTTAGCAAATATTTGGCAATTTTTTACATGAACTAAAGACATTTGTAATTATTATGAAGTAACCTATGATTTAAAGACTTCGGCCGTTTTTCAATTTTCTAGTTTCTTATATAGTTTATTTACGCACGAATTTGCCCCAAAATTTGCCCAAAAATAGTGATTTTTCAAGCGTCATAACTTTCAAAATAAATATAATTTTACTAACATTTTTATTTTATGGCATAGATAATGGAGATATAAATTGATATCTGGCTTAACTTTAAACCTATTGCGACAAATATTAGAATAATAGACGTAATACGTTTGTATGGAGAAGCGCGTGAAGAGAGCGGCCTTAACTCACAAATTGATCCGGCAGCCGACGAACAAATTTTTTAGTGATTAATAACAAGCTGAATTTTTGTGAGTAGGTTCGTTTCGACGAGACGACCAAGTTTTTTATCTATTAAAATTTTGAATGGAGGTAGCTACTCGAGTGCGCAGGTGTTAAACATTTCGATTCACTAAATTTGTAAAACTATGTGGCTAATTTCATTTTAAAAGTATTTACTAAGCTGCATACAAAAAATCAGCTGGTGGCTAGGACCTCGACTGTACCCGATCCCCTCCTCTTTAGCGCGGGAAACCCGGCAGGTGGCCGGGGCGGCTGATAGACGCCTGGGACGTATACAACGGGATCCCCAGGCGTCCAGCATAGTCAGCAAGAGGGAACAGCCGTGGTGGTTTTAGTTAGGGTATACCCATAGGGGGAGTCCCACATAACCCCCGTTCTGCCCAAAGACCGGGGGTAGCCATAAAGCTTTCCACCACGAAATAAAAAAAAAAGGACCTCGACTTTAATTTTCTACTTGGCGCACTTGCAACATAATTATCTAGGTGCAACATAAATCACTTTTAAAAACATCCTAGAATGAATCAGGAAATATGATCGTTTTTAATAAATTTTATTCAAGAATAGAACAGATCATTCGTGCATTATTCATTGAGCTCGAATGAAGATTTCCCTCGTAATAGCTATCGAGAATCAAATCAATCGAGGTGGAACTCAATTGTTTATTTACTTCAAGGACCCTCATACAAAACAGGGATTGCTCATTCTCCCGTTCATCGAGATCGACACCTATGGAGTAACAGGGCTTTTACATCAGACTACTAGGTACATCAAAAAGCACCCCTATCTAACGATGTAAAGACGCCGACGTACATAAAAATGTTTTCCTTTTAAAACATACTGCTGTCAAAACTGTGACGTAGACTTTTACAGTATGCGTGGCGAAAATTTTGCCACTTACAAAAGCTGTATTGCATTGTCCTTGTAGTAGGTAGTTCGCTTCATAAAGTGCCGTAGATGTGGTAAAAACAAATCCAAGGCCATTCTACTGAATGCTAAAAAGCGCGATTGGTATCGTCGTAATCAGTCAGGTTAGGGCCGTTTTTCGAGACATTAAACGCCTTGTAATACGCTCTCTAGTAATACGACATCTCTCTGCTCCCGTTATTTGAAGACTGTATTATTCAGAAATTGCTTGGAGAAATTATTAGGTCTGGCGTGAAATATTGTTCACAATCGATATGGATGGCGGAGCGCCTTTTGTAACCACAAAAGGTTCTATCTACAACATTAATGTTGTTATTACTCACAAATTATTCCCCCAATTCTGTGTTTATTTTCTGTTGTTATTAAGCGGCCATATTGAAAATTTATGCGACTTTTGATAGGTAAACCTTTGGACTTTTGGTAAGGTAAGGTTGGTACAGTGTACCAATTAAAAATAAATAATCGAAAAACTATAAAGAAGATTATTTTCATAGTTTAAAATATGATTTATGAATCTCTAATCTAAATTCCTTGATAAAGAATAGAAACATGATGGGAAACAATTTTTTCGATAAAAAACATCAAATATGATAAAACTAGAGATAAAGTTCTAAATCCCTCTCTCCTATGAGAGAGGATGCCTGTGCCCAGCAGTGGGACGTTAAATCAGTGGTGGTGGATGATAAAACTTGTTTTTATTTTTTATTTTTACTAATAATTAATTATGCTTTATCTGTATCTTTTGTACTAATATAAGTAAACACAATTAACTATAATTTATGAAATCGACGACTTTATTTTGTAGTAAAAAACGAAATACTAATTTCATTTTTTATCACGTCGCGTCGCAGCCAACTTCCTACAACAAAATTGAGAAATGACAATTATTATTGTCCTGACTTTACGGTATACCATTTTAATATTAATTAGCCGCGCAAAATAAAAGTTCTTCCAAATTTCAAAAGCTCATAAATAATTGCGCCACCGTAAGCCGTAATTATCCCAAGTTGTACACAATGTTGGGGAAAACTTCCGCGATCCGCCGAATTTTCCCACACCGTTGTTGTTATGTTACATTAAAAATACCTAAATTTCATACCGTTGTTGAGTACATGCTGCTAACCATGAAAACCCATACTTATTAAGTATTTAAATGACGTATTTTTGCGTTCAATCTATAAATCTAAGCTAATGTAATAAACGCAAAAGTGTCTCTCTGTCTCATTAAATTGTAGTCTCGTTAAATTTCTACAATAGATTGACGGAGGGACCAAATTAAGAGTAGCACAGTTTAAAAACGTTGTATTAAAAGTTCTACGATCTACGAGAGAAGTTGCCGGTTACCGTTCTTTACTTTATCTTGGTGAAATTTGAATAATGATCACGCAATGCCGGAATAACTGCTGCACTTAATCGGTCGTCCGTAAGAAGAACATAAATTAATTCCAATATTAACTATATTATACAAATCATTGAAAATTGGCAATTTAATAATCCCGCATAATTGATGGCTTTGCTTTAAATTTTCCAGGTTAAACTATTATGAAAATAAAGTGCTGGAAACAGTATTTCGATATTGAAATGTACGTTTAAGTTATCGAACGTAGGTATATAGATACTCGAGGGTGTTTTCTCAATCAAAGCACGCTGAATAAAACCGAAGATGTACAACCAGCTAGATCAGAAATTCACGTGGGCGATGCTTAAGATAAATCTAGGTTTTTCACTTTAAAAACATCACGGTACATAGAAGTGATACAGCATATCTGCACAAAAATAATTCAACATACGAGTATAACTTTGTAGAGTGGGTTGAAACATACTGATATAGGCACTTAACTCGAATATTTACCACCCATATTCTGCAGTGGGTTCGCAGTTGCAACTTTGTAGTTTACAGTCGCACGCCCTCGGCACAGAGTACCTACAGAGGGGAAGCTTCTAGTAAGCGGCCCGCTGTAGGTACACTCACACATATGCGCATGTTTGTCACCAACTGTACCGGTTAGTGGAACGAGCGCGCGTCCGTGAACCGTTGGTGAGTGTGTTTGTGTGAGTATACCTACAGCGGGCCGCTTGTGGAAGCTTCCCCTCTGTAGATTTACTACTCGTGTGCCCTCGGGCTTCAAGTTGAGGAGTGTATATGTACATAATTATGGTATATACTCACTGAACTCTAGTTATATTTACAACAGCTGCAGCTGTAAGAGTTCATTACTCCCGTCTGTGCGTCGTATTTCTCATTCCTGGGAAACGTTATGTTACCCGCATTTCCCTTTTTAACCCCCGACGCAAAAACGACGGGGTGTTATAAGTTTGACGTGTCTGTGTGTGTGTGTGTGTGTCTGTGCCCCTGTGGCGCTCAAACGGGTGCACCGATTTGAATGCGGCTTTTTTCGTTTGAAAGGTGAATTAGTCGGGAGTGTTGTTAGCTATGTTTGATGAAAATCGATCCAAGATGGCCGCCGCTACAAACTGGCAAATTACATATTTTTTTCACAACTTCCTTAATATGGGTATCAAATGAAAGGGCTTGACTATTAGAATAGCACTATTGTAAATCCAAGATGGCCGCCGACACAAAATGGCGAATGTCGGGGGTTTTTTTAATTTTAATTTTATATTTGTTATAAACTTTTTCACGACCTCCCCTGGCGCAGTGGTGTGCGCTGTAGTCTCACAAGTAGACCCGGGTTCAATTCCCGGCAGGGGCAATTTGGAATTTTAAAATTTCTAAATTTTCTCTGATCTGGTCTGGTGGTAGTTTCAGACGTGGCTGGTTACCACTCTAGCGGCAAAGCCGTGCTGCCAAGCGATTTATAGCGTTCCGGTACGATGCCGTGTAGAAACCGATCAGGGGTAGATATGGTTTAAAATAAACTGCCATACCTCTTCCAAGTCAGCCCACTTTCATCATAGACCGCATCGTCAGGTGAGATTGCAGTCAAGGGCTAACTTGTAGTTAAACAAAAATAAAAAATAAGCTATAGATACATGTACGCACAGTGGCGTGCACTTCATAAAGGCAGAAAAGCCCTGCATACCATGAGAAAAGCAATGCTTAGGTAAAACTTTAAGATTAAGAAGCAGAAAAATTTTATTACTAGCAATTGCATACCCTGGCTTCAAACCCTGTGCACGCCACTGTACGCACCTGCCACCTTTTAAATCAACTCTCTCATTAGACTACAGACTATTTCACTTCAGGCAGTATTTACTACACTGTAAGAATGCACTTTAAATAAATCCAACATTAAACATTTTGAAGTGTCGGAACGGGAAACAATCTTGGGAACGCACGCCTGTGAGCGGAGTTTGTGGCTTTTAAAGGCATTTTTACCTTACCACTTTAGGAGCATGCTTTACTGTCGCACACTACACTATAGTGTACTTAGGTACATTACACTAAGTATTTAATCTTGTGCTGTAAATATTTATTCTTGTATGTTATACTCCAAACAACACATTAACGGCCTGTTTCACCACATTCCGATAAGTGTCGGATAGCCTAAACGTAATTTTTGTCACTTTCTTACTTTATGTCAAGTGACAAATATAAAAGTTGTAGATAGCTATCCGATACTTATCAGAAGGTGGTGAAACAGGCCCTAAGTATTTTATCGTTGTTAAGCCTTAGTACTTACTAATCTCGACTTAATTTGTTATAATGCAATCTTAAAAGGATTAAGGGACCTTTCAGATAGACCGGCGCGGAGAGCAGAGCAAATTTTAATCGCATTTAAAATAGAATCTTAAGACATCGAAATAAGCTTTATTTTTACATTTTATCTCTTTTATGATAAGAGGATGCTCGAGGATGCTTCCCATACGCTCGGTGTGAAATATTAAGAGCAGCCGGTCGGCTGCTCCATGCTCGCGCAGCCGACCGTAGGCCGACTGGCTGTACAATCCAGCCCAAGAGCGTACGCTCGGCTCCGAACGCATCCGCGTGTCCGTTCACACAGACCGGCGCGGAGAGCAGAGCAAGTTTGAACGGCCGGTCTGTGTGAAAGAAAAAATGCTCTCCGACACTCTCCGCGCCTGTCTATCTGAACGGTCCCTTACGGTACATTTTATCATGGGAAAATGGAGGATTCCTGTAGAATTTTGAATAAACGTAAATCAACATATGACAAGACACAGTAAAGTGTGAAATAGGTAATAACGTCATAGGTTATAAAAAATAATAACGTATCATATTTAGAACATAGAAAACCAATTTATCGATAATACATAATATATTTATGTGTAAGTGTTACACTGTTTTGCACTTACGTTAATGCCTATCTGTAGAACGACAGCCTAGCTAATATTCTGAATAATACATATATCAGTCGGTGACCCGCCGGCTTTACATCTTTGCGAAAAAGGTTGCGGGTTTTACCCTGCCTCTGTACGGTCATTCTCAATTCTCATAACACTCTCAATTAGAAAAATTAAAATGACTTGATTATAGAGACAGTTTATTTGTTTATGCCTGGATAGTCGTATACTAATTTTATAGTGCGCTAAGAGCAAAGTCTTGAAGTCAAGTTTTGATAATGAATGTCAGTGCCAGTGATGACTGACTGACATACGGCTCCGAGATCGCTAACAGCAACATCAAACGAGTCACAGGGAGAGGCTGGATACAAGCGGCGCAAAACCGCGACGTGTTGAATAAACCTACGTCTAGTAATGAACGCCCATTGGTTAACGAAGACGAAAACGCATTTTTATTTATTTATTTCGGTTCATCATCACAATGGCTGCTGAGCGGATTTCATAGAAACATGATGAAATTAACTAAATAGAATTATATTGTTAAAAACAATGGAAACAAAATAAAACAACCACCATCTCCTTTGAGGTACTTACTGCAATGTTTCTTGTTGCATTTTATCTAGCTCTGCAGCATCTGAGCTTTCCTTATTGTATAGTGACATAAAAAAACGCTACAAAACAGACTTTTTAAATTCAATGCCTTTTTTTTTGTTAAAATGGAGCTTCACAGTGGGTATTAAAAATAATAATAACTAATACTATAAAGTTTATAAAATATAGTCTGAGTCTACGAGAAAGGCAATTCAGCAATTCCAAAGATTACCACCACGAATAGTCTGTCAAGTCAAGACTATTTTCGTAACTCCTTTAAAATATATTATATTTTAAAGGAGTAAAAGTATTAGTAAAAGTAAAAGTAAGTAAGTCATTAAACATATATTATGTTTAATGTATTAAAAAGCATGTTTAAGATTGAGCTGAGTATAGGTATATCAAAAGTATATATTTTAATATACTACTAACCTATAATAATATCTTCATTAAAATATGTTTATATACCTTGTCTAGGATGTAGGTGGTTATTTTAAATTGTGGATTATAAATAATATTAAGGGCCTGTTTCACCACCTTCTGATAAGTGTCGGATTGCTTATTCACAACTTTTGTCTTTGTCACTTGATATAAAATAAGTAAGTGACAAAACTTAAACTATCCGACACTTAACAGAAGGTGGAGAAACAGGCCTTAAGGATTATATTATTATCTCGTATGTCTCACAACTGTTTTAAAACTAATCACTCTAAACTTCTAGCTAGAAAATTCTAGCTAACGAAATATTCATACTCAAACACTTCGTGACTTCCTCTACACGGGAAATGCTTAATAGAAACAAACTATGGGCAAAGTTTCACTGGCGCTAACAGCTTTACGTTATATTTAATTGAATAGTTTATGCAAGCTATTGCACGTGTGAAACTTTATGAATTAATTAGTTAGGGAAATGTATGTGACATCAAAATACGGTGACTCTGCGAACTTTCTCGAAGTTCTAGAAGTATTAAAATATTATGGCACAACCCCAAAAGGTCCTTGAAACAATACGTAATAACTTTACTTTAGTGTTTTAATTGAAAAATGGACAGACGAACGAAGTCGCACTATAACAAAGGTTATGTCATCATCGTCATCAATCGATAGATGTCCACAACTGGACATAGGTTTCTTATAGGGACTTCCACACGCCGTGATCTTGTGCCGTTTGCATCTAGCGACTAGTCTGATGTCGTCGGTCCATCTATTGGGGATTGGGACTGGGGGAGTTTGTCAACACTGCGCTTTCCAACATTTATTATATTTTTAATATTTTTGTACGGAAGCCTAAAAATAGTAAAACGTTCACTGTATATATACCTAAACTCCGTATACACAACAATAAACTCAAATAAAGAATGGTTCACAACTTCCGCTTGCAGGAAACTTGTCGAAAATGAAAAAGTTTTACTGAAACAGTATTTAATATTTAAATAGAATTTCAATTTGTGTTTGCGAAAAATATGAATGAAAAAAAATATTCGTATGGATTACGAATTGAGACTCTTAGCACATCTCCGACGCTAAACCTTAGCAGCGAAATGAAAGAGATAGATGCATATTCAAATGTCTGCATTAGAACAGGCAGATTAGCTAAACATCTAACAACCTGCTCTAATGCAATATCTGTATTATGCAAAAAAACTGCATCAAAATCGGCTCAGTAGTTTTTCAGGAAAACATTAAAAAAAATTTAAAACGATTGCAGCACCATTTTGTGACCTATAGGCGTAAAACATGTCCAAAACCTTCTTTGAAGTTATACGTACATATTCAAAGAAGCGCATTAAAATCGACCCACTAGTTTTGCAGGAAAATGGTAACATAAAAACGCACAAATGACCACTTCAGTCAAATGTTATAAAATATTCGGATGCAATTCCCAAGACCAAGATACGAATTCTCTATAGCTGTATCTACTGCAAACAACTTGGAGAAATAAATCTGGAAAAGTAACATTTTGTAATATAAATTTTCTTTGTACCCGAGGACAAGATTGCGCTTGGAAAATTAATTGTAAAGCGGATTTTTTCATTATTTAAAGTAGACGCAACTACGTGAAAATTGGATTTTTTTCACTTGCTCTTTTTCACATCTCTACTATTCTAACTCTAACTGCCTCGTTGATCTAGTGGTTAGCGTATTCGACTGCAGATCACGACGTCCCGGGTTCGATTCCCGAGTCGGGCAAATAATTGTAAGGTATTGAGTGTTTCTGTCAAGAAAGTCTCAGTGCCAGCCCGGAGTTGGTAGTTGGCGGTGTTTCACCCCCGTGCCTCGGAGAGCAAGCAGTCGGTCCCGGCTATTATCACTATCATGTGACAATAGACGTTAAAGCCCGCCAACCCGCATAAGCTCTAAATCCCTCTCTCCTATGAGAGAGGAGGCCTGTGCCCAGTAGTGGGACGTAAAAAAGGCTGTAGTGGTGGTTGTGATGGTGGATTGCTCAGAGAAAAGTTCTGGTCATTCTACTAGACTTATGGCCAACCTATGGCCAAGAAGAGATTGGCACGTAAACGGTAAACGTAAACGACAACACGTACTAAACACATTTTTAAAATAAGACCGACGTTATTTCTACCTGACTACGGTAAAGCCAAAAGGAAGAGTTATGATTTTAGCAATCTGTGTATATATGTTAGCCCGCTAATCCGCATTGGAGCAGCGTGGTGGTGATGGTGGTTCTAACCCTAGGTGACTCGTTGGTCTAGTGCCTACGCTTATTCAACTGCGGATCACGATGCACGAGGTCCCGGGTTTGAACTCCGAGTCCCGGGTCGGGCCGAAGCAGTTATTGAGTTTGCTGTTAAGAAATTCTCAGCAGCCCCAAAGTTGAGAAGTTTGATACACCGTCGTGTCTCGGAGCGCGAGTAAGGCCGGCCTCACACAGCCGGAATGATTCAGAATCTGAAATTTTCAGATTCTGAATTCAGATTCTGAATTCCGGCGTTCATTCCGGCTGTGTGAGGCCGGCCACGGTCGCGTCAGATTTCCGTATAGGTTTAAAGAGTCATAGAATAGGTTTGCGCACCAAGTCAAAGTCAAAGTCTATAATATATCCTGCAGGCTCCATAGCCGAACAGTTTTATAGGACATTAGGTATTTATCTGTATTACTAGCATCTGCGCGCGACTTCGCCCGCGTGAATTTCAGTTTTTCACAAAGCCAAAAAAGAGGGAATCGTGGATTTGCGGATCCCGTTTCCGCTCCCTTTTCCGACCTTTATACCTATCTTTCAAGGAAATTTTCTATAGTAATCTACCTATTAAGATGTTTTATCTACCTCTAGTAGGGGAGACTGGGTACGGTTGAAACATTTTAGCGTTAATCGTCCATTTCGTCGGGAATAGTTAAGCGAGCGTTGAAAGAAATATATCAAATAAAAGACCACATATCTGTCTACGAATGGGCAATGTTATTTGCGATCACTGTATTATATTTTATGTGTAAAATCAAATCTTAAAAAAATGGGAAACTGTTTCAACCGTCCCCATGCCAGGGTCGGTTGAAACAGTGCCTGGGGTCAATTGAAACACATGCAAATAATACAAAATATAATAAATGAACTTTTTTATTACATTACATAACATTTTACGACTTTCTAGTTATATATCCTTTAGTTTAGCATAGTTTAGTTAGACATCCTTTTTAGTTAGGCAAAAATATATGTCTGCACATCTAATTAAATATTTAGATTGTTCACGCTCTTGTTCCTGGTTAAACACTCGATTGTGAGCTTTATATCCCATTTCTTGATTTTCATTGCCACTAGTTGCATCTCGTTTACTTACATTGTATACCTCAACTGGGAACAGTGGTTCAGTCCATTCTTTTCTGCCGCTGTTCTTAACGAAGATCCGGCTTTTACACCTTCTTATGCTTACTTGTACGTCGATAAGTCAGCTTGACATCTCGTAGTCTCCCTTTGGCATCTTTGAAACAAGAAAATAAAATAAATAAATTGTTTCAACCGTACCCACAAAAAATGTTTCAACTGTCCCCAACCCCCCTTCTAGGTATAAAATTGTTCGCAGTAAGAATAATAATAAATTTAAATAAACACTAATCATACAACCATATTCTACAAACTTCAATAAAAACGATACAAAACTCTCAGTACTCTAACTTTAATAAAACCATTATAATTGCAAAAATGTACGGACATAAAATACTTACTTTTACGTCAAAAACACAATGAGGCCTCTTATCTACAAGTACAGCGCGCGAAGGGCGACGCAACACTATAATTCGTGTTTGGACTTGTCGTCCGCTTCGTTCTTCTCTTGTAACCATCAACCTCACCACACGCGGTGTCGAGATATTCGCTTTGTTTCAACCGTCCACCGTTTCAATCGTACCCAGTCTACCCTAATCTACTTATAGTAATCTACCTATAGCTAGCTGTACACTTCGATGTTTTCAAAGTCTCGCGGGAACTGTGGATTTTTCCAGGATAAAAAGTGTGGCCTATGGGTTAAGTCAAGGCATAATCTATCTCCATTTAAAATTTCAGCCAAATCGGTTCAGTAGTTGCGGCGTTATTGTAGAGTCACAAACACACACATACACACACACATACATACACACAAACTTTCGCCTTTATAGTATTAGTGTGATAATAGTTTTGTACTATTGTTTTGTTTGTTGTACTTTGTTTTTTAAAAATTTCTGACTTCCAAGTAAGTATTTCTTACAAATCCTTTAGTTAAAATTTTCACGCGGTGCAGAGAGCTACGAGCTATTCTTTCTTATTTGCAGGAGAGCTTAAGTTTCACGCTGAAAGCCGGTTTTAATATGCTGACGCTGTTCAAAGTTTTAACTGTCGGCGAGAAATGGTAACAAAGGAAAGTTGCCCGATTTGGATATCCTTACCTACAAACACTGTACATACTAAAGTGTGGCTGTTGCGTCAACTAGTTGACCGATTTTAACGCAATTTGGTACAAAACATAAACAGTAGGTACCTAGAGAACAACTTTTTATGCCGGGAAAACAAAAAGATTCCTGCGGGATTTGTAAAACATAAATCCACGAAAAGTAATTGCGGTCAAGAACTAGTTCTTTATAAAATTTAGAGGAAATTTTTACTTGGTAGGTATTACTAATATCATAGGTGCCAGCTTAGTTCAATGGAGGTTCGCCACAGGTCTACGCAACGTTTTCTCCATCTGCCATTTATGTATAATTATGTCGAGCCTATGAACTGCAAAGTGTGACTTTCAATATAATTTTCAAGAAAAATTTAATCTTCTAGCAAAAATTTTTCTAAAGCAAAAAAAAAAACAAGCAATAACAAGTATAAATTAAAAATTTAAAAACTAATTAAAGATTAAATTAAAGATTAATTAAAGATGGCCGCCGCCACAAAATGGCGAATGTCTCCGACATTTGCCATTTTGTGGCGGCGGCCATCTTGGATTTGCAATAGTGCTATTATACTAGTCAAGCCCTTTCATTTGATACCCATATTAAGTGAGTTGTGAAAAAATATGTAATCCGCCATTTTGTAGCGGCGGCCATCTTGGACCGATTTTCATCAAACATAGCTAACAACTAATTCACCTTTCAAACAAAAAAAACCGACACACACACACACACACACACACACACACACACACACACACACACACACACACACACACACAGACACGTCAAACTTATAACACCCCGTCGTTTTTGCGTCGGGGGTTAAAACACCAAAGTCGTCAAATCGAACTGTGAAATATAAACTTTTAAACGACTCTGTATAAAAAAGAAACTTTCCCGTTTCGCATTTAAGCGAGACATTAGTCGAAATGATCGTAAACCGAGTGAAGTTGTACACGATTAAGGAAATAAGCCAAGAGGCCGCGGAAATAAAAAATCACGATCCTGCATCTGGCGGACGGGATACCGCATAATTTCGTTACCAAACTTCTGGCAACTCGCCAAAATGCCTGACGCTACCCCCTTTCGTGTATATGTAAGGTAAAGTCTCCTTATTCCGTGGTATTCTAAAATTGGCACCCAATTCCGAGGTATATAGAAAAACAACGTTTTCAACCGATCACCAAGCTATTTTTTACTGCAACATATCTTAATCAATTGATAGTTTATCATTCCATAGATAAATGACGAAATTGTTGGTTTTATATGTATATGTTTTAAAATAACCGGCAAGTTTTACACTAGCAGCCGGCCCGAACGCATGTTTCATACATTTTGGACCTCGTGCACGAAATACCTACAGTTTTTTAAATAGTGTTTATCCGTTAATTTTGAGCTTTATTTGTTTTTATTTAGATTTGAATATTTGAAGGACTATATTTTCAATCGAAAACAATCACCTTTTGTGAATATTTGTAAAGAAATTAAGTTGAAAATAGGTTTTGAAAATACCTCGGCGTTAGGTGCCAAATATTTTAGCCGGTTCCTAACGCCGTGGTATACCGCGGAATTGCGATTTCATAGACTTCATAACTTTTTCAATTTTTAGAGTCGTTTTATGTTAAATACTTCTTGTTTCGGTTTTGAATATTTAAATAGGCAATAAGGTTCCAGAGTCCTAATTACGAGGTACACTTTGGCGTCTCAATCACTAACTATACCGTGTCAAAGTTTACCTATTTAGGTAATTTATTGATAGATTGTATGGGAAAGCTAAAGAAAATTAATTTAAAAGAAAATTAAATTTATACATATTTCGATGCAATTTTGAGAGAGTATTGTACATATTTACGAAGATAATCTAATTAAGCTTTAAATTATTTGTTTATTATGGAAAAAGCTTTTCTTTTTTAACACTCGGAATTAGGAAACGTGTTTTTTGTTACAAAACTCAATTCCGTGGTATTACCTCGGAATAAGGTTCTATGAGCCCCTAATTACGTGGTATGGATAGAAATACTACCTCGGAATAAGGTTCTATGAGCCTCTAATTATGTGGTATGTATAGAAATAAAATACAGGATGCTCACAATATTTCAGTATGGTTTCAGTTACACCAAGTATCATTCGCGTTCAGTCACGCAAACATTCATATTCTAAAACGTTTATCTTATTATTGCTCGTGCTGATTCATTCACTGACTCACTCATTGATCACCCCTCCTGTAAAATTTTGTATAAAAATTTTTTTAACTAATGATTCCGTATAGAAGACAAAAATTCCTTCGGAACAAAAATATGGAGAGAGCTGATGATTGAGGATTTCGGAGACGGGTGAAGAGCACGCTTACGGTATTGAAGATAGGAGGGGGGTGCTTGAGCAAATGTCATTCAAAACGTCATCCAATTGGCAGTGAGCTGAACAAAATTCAAAATGGCGAAAAAAAGATGGCCGCCATACAAATTTCGTCGGTGTCCACCTCGGAGGGTAAAAACAATAGAAGAGTGGTTTCCTAGCAACAGATGATCAGGATCCAAAGGTCTATTCGATGAATAGAAAAAAAACCAAAATGGTGGAATTTATTTTTCCATAGAAAATGTATGGCGAATATTGAAGAGACTACAAGTTGTAAACTGCAAGGCAAAAAAAGCTAAAACAAATGCAAGGCTTTGATGTGGTTTTTTGGAGAAATCTCAAAAAAAATATGGGAAGATATGATGATTGAGGGTTCGGAAGATGGTTGAGGAGCCCGGGCAGGGTATTGTAGATACTAGATAGGTGGGAGGTGCTCAAGCAAAAATTACTCGAAACCTCATCCAGTTGGCACTGAACTGAAAAAACCCCCAAAATGGCAAATTCAAAATGGCGGCTATACTAATTTCGTTGATGTCTCACTAAGTATAAAAGATGGAAGAGTATTTTCTGGGCAAAATATGATCAAGACCTAAAGATCTACTAAATGGATAGAAAATAACTCAAGATGTCAGAATTTATTTTTCCGTACAAATTGTTTTTTTCATTGATGGTTTCGTATAGAAGACAAAAATCATGCGAAGGAAAAATATTGAGACAGCTGATGATTGAGGATTTAGGAGACGGATGAGGAGCACGGCTCTGGCTCTGGTTCTCCTGCGGATCTCCTCATTTCTAATTTGATCCCGCAGGGATACTCCGAGCATAGCTCTCTCCATCGCCCGCTGAGTGACCCTGAGCCTTCTTATGAGGCCCATTGTCAGCGACCATGTCTCAGATCCATAAGTCATCACTGGCAACACGCACTGTTCGAAGAGTTTCGTCTTCAGACACTGAGGGATATTGGACGAAAAGACATCTCGAAGTTTCCCAAACGCTGCCCAGCCGAGTTGGATTCGGCGGTTGATCTCTTTCTCAAAATTGGTCCTACCTAGCTGGACCGTGTGTCCTAGGTATATGTACTCGTCTACAATTTCGAGTGCAGAGTTCTCAACGATTACCGGATGGAGCGGAACATGAGCGTTAGACATGATCTTCGTCTTACTCATGTTCATTTTTAGGCCCACCTGTTGAGAAACTCTGCTGAGATCGTTGAGCATTGTATTGAGGTCTCCCAGAGTCTCTGCCATCACGACTATATCATCCGCAAACCGTAGGTGAGTGATGTACTCGCCGTTTATGTTGATGCCAAGTCCGTTCCAGACCAGAAGCTTAAAGACGTCCTCCAATGCAGCGATAAATAGCTTCGGGGAGATAACATCTCCCTGACGCACTCCTCGCTGTAATTGGATTGGCCTCGTATTCTGGTCCTGTATACGGACTGACATAGTGGCGTTTTCGTACAAACACTTCAGCGCTTGGATGTACCGATAGTCGATCCGGCATCTCTGCAGTGATCTCAATACAGCCCAAGTTTCCACCGAATCAAAGGCTTTCTCATAGTCCACAAACGCTAAGCAAAGTGGCCGGTTATACTCTTCGGTCTTCTGTATAACCTGCCGCAGCGTATGGATGTGGTCTATGGTGCTGAAGCCTTTTCGGAACCCGGCCTGTTCGGGAGGCTGGAAGTCGTCGAACCTACGAGCGAGACGATTCGTAATGACTCTCGAGAACAACTTATAGACATGGCTCAGCAGCGAGATGGGTCTATAATTCTTCAGCAGGGTATTATCGCCCTTTTTGAAGAAAAGAACCACCACGCCTTTGTGCCATGCCTCTGGCGTTATGCCCTGGTCGATGACGGAATTGAACAGTCGCTGAAAGACTTTAAGGACCGGTTTTCCACCTGCTTTCAGGAGTTCCGCTGTGATTCCGTCATCACCTGGCGCCTTGTTGTCCTTAAGTTGTTTGAGAGCCATACTAATCTCGTATAGGCTGACGTCCGGGATATCTTCGGTATAGTGTCGGGTCAATTTGGCTCTGGGATCTTTAGCCAAATCTTCAACAGGCTTCTGTGTTAACGTGTACAGTTGCCCGTAGAACTTCTCAACCTCTCTCAAAATCTCAGGTTTAGACGAAATGAGACTACCGCTGTCGGTCTTCAGTCGCGTCAGCTGGCTTTGACCGATAGACAGATCTCTCGCGAACACCTTTGAGCCTTTGTTCCGCTCGGTTTGATACGCTCGGTGTTAAAGTATCGCAGATCGCGTTTCTGTGATTTAGAGATCTGTCTATTAATCCGCCGATAAGCAAGGGCGTCTCCTGAAGACTGCAGTCTCATTTCATGTCTCTGTTCCATGAGATTGAGAGTATGGTCTGAGAATTTTTTGGTTCTACTTCTACGGTGGGTCTTAAAGAACCTAGACCCGACCGCATGGACAGTTTCCACCAGCCTGTTGTTCAGTTCGTCCACAGAATCGCAATCTGCCAAGCAAGCGAATCGGTTTTGCAATTCGAGTTGGAAGCTCTCGGGGTTCTGGATATGGGCGCGAGAAGGTCGGAGCGTTGACTTCATCAGTCTGGCCCTTTCGAGCTTTATATTCAGATTCAATGTGCCTCGTACCATACGGTGATCGCTGCCGGTTTTTACCCTATTGATCACAGAGACATCATTGAATACATGCCGCTTGGTAGACATGATGAAGTCGATCTCATTTCTCGTAGAACCGTCGGGGCTCATCCAGGTCCACTTCCTGTGTGGCCGCTTTTCGAAGAAAGAGTTCATCATAAAGAGGCCCTCTTTCTCCATGAAGTCGGCCAACATTTGGCCCCTATGGTTCCGTCGCCCATAGCCAAATTGTCCCACTTTCAACTCTACACCGCTTCGCTTACCCAGCCTTGCGTTGAAATCCCCCATCACAACACTGTAGTAGGTATTAGAGGCATGCATGGCTTTTGATATGTCCTCATACATGACCTCTACTTCCTCGTCGGTATGTGTCGATGTCGGTGCGTAGACCTGTATGACCTTCAGCGAATACCGTTTGGTTATTCTGAGTATAAGGTACGCTACGCTGCTCGACACACTCTCGATTTGCACAATGTTGTTAACGAGGGACCTGTGGACGAAAAACCCGACACCACCCTGGGATTTTTGATCACCCTCCCGGTAGTAAAGCAAATTGCCGGATTTAAGGGTTATCGAGTCCTCCCCCTCTCTTCGGACTTCAGATAACCCTATGACACCCCAATTCAACTTGCTCACTGCTTCTTCCAGCTCGATGATCTTTTCGTCGGTCCTCAAAGTGCGTGCGTTATATGTTACCAGGGCCAGTCGTCGGGGTTGGCAGCGGAATTTCTTCCGGAGATTCTTGACACCCCCTGCCCCGCCGTTACCGTAACCGCTGCCAGAGCTAGGAATAGCGGGGCCGCCGGGGACTAGAGGCTGTGGCTTTATTGTGCAATCTATGCAAAGGGTTATGCCCTTAATCGCCACGCTGAGCAGGCGGGTTGGCGATCGCAGAACTAGACTATTGTACCGATGTCGCTGCTGCCCGACATCGGCCCTTGCCATTTTGTAGTCTAGCCGATATGAAATGGTTATACCGCCATTTGTCGGTCGTCAGAGCCTCGTCTGTTGATTAGCAGGGGGCACCACGTGCAGGTGAGGTTGACAATTGGAGTGCTGAGATTCAGAGGTGCTGAGGTGCACTCCCTTACCCCCCTTACAAATTATTCGGAGCAAAAATACGGAGAGTGATGATGATCGAAGGTTTGAAAGATGGGTGAGGGGCACAGCCAGGGGCACATTCTAGATTGGTAGGAGTATATATATATATATATATATATATATATACAGTAGTACAATATTATACAGTAGTAATACAGAGTACAATATTATACTGCCAGCCCTCCGGTCACCCGTGGACTCCACGAGACGGGATGACAGGCCCTTAAAAAAGGACCTAGCATCCTCGCCCTACGAACCCATGGTCTCCTCCCCAAAAGGCACAAATATGAAATTATTTTCTATATTTTCATATTTGCGCCTCTTGGCCCTTTCCGCCTTAGTGGCTGCCGCTCCGGCCGCCACGGAGGTCACCTGTATGTGAGACAGTGCCAGTGTATCCACACACGTGGCATCCCATCCAAGCTACCTCCTTTGCTTCCATGGAACAAGAGTCACACCGTCATACCTAAACCTGTCATGTTATCAAATCTAAGATTTTTGTCGAACAGCTGATTGCTAACCTAGTGAGTACAGAGGCCTTATGCCGACTTTGTACATTGGGGAAACGATGATAGAAATTCGAGTATCGAAACACATTGACTAACATGACTTGAGAGTGAAATGCAACTAAACTGGCTGGTTTTAAGGTTTGAGTCCGCCAATATATTCAGCCATTCGTCTACGCCCCAAGCAGAAATTTTTAAAATAAATATTCGAAGTACCCTACTACATTATGACTTTAAAATCTTATTTGACTGTAAGAGCATTAGGGTTAATTTTGCTCTGATATTATAGTTTTTCGATATTCAAATCTAGTACCGTTTTTGAAGTGTGCAAGCTCGAACTAACCATACAGGTCGTTAACTTACATTCGTACGCACCACCTTGAATTTATTGAGGCTCGCGGTACTGTCAAAGGAAGTAAAGGCCACGCGACTTCAAGGCCACTATTTGACTGCTATTAAGTTTTGATCATTTTTTGCTAAAAAAAACCACTCTTCCATCTTTTATACTTAGTGAGATAATCACCGACGAAATTTGTATGGCCGCCATCTTGTATCCACCATTTTAGGTTTTTCTTCAGCTCAGTGCCAATGGGATGAGGTTTTGAGTTACTTTTGTTTGAGCACCTCCCACCTATCTACAATACCCTGCCCGGGCTACTCAACCGTCTTCCAAACCCTCAATCATCATGTCTTTCCATATTTTTCTTTGAGAGTTCTCCAAAGAACCGCATCAAAGGCCTGCATTGTTCACAACTTCTCTCTCTCAATATTCGCCATACATTTTCTATGGAAAAATTAATTCCGCCATTATGAATTTTTGTTTCTATTTATCGAATAAACCATCGGATCCTGATCATCTTTTGCCAAGAAACCACTCTTCTATCTTTTATACCTTCCGAGATGGAGACCGACGAAATTTGTATGGCGGCCATCTTATTTTCGCCATTTTGAATTTTTTTTCAGCTCACTGTCAATTGGATGATGTTTCGAGTGACATTTGCTGGAGCACCCGCCACCAGCTATCTTCAATACCTTAAGCGTGCCCATCGCTCGTCTCTGAAATCCTCAATCACCCTCTTTACGAAACCATTTGTGAAAAAAATAATTTTCATACAAAATTTCACAGGAGAGGTGATCAATCAGTCAGTCAGTCAGTGAGTGAATGAATCAGCACGAGCAGCTATATATATATTAATAATATACATATATTAATATTTTACACACAAACATAATTAAACAATTACATACGTATCGAATTGATTTTGAAATCTATTAATAAATACAGTTCATTTTTGAACACCATGTAGAATTCATTCTACTCGTTTCCCTTTGTATTTTGTACCCTCGGAATTAGGAGCCATTTGCCACGGAATTAGGATTTTTACCTCGGAATTGGAGCATTCGGACTTTCTTCATATTTAATTTAATTTTACATTTAAATGAAGTTGTAATTGTTGTCCTTTTAGGATATTTCAAGAGTTAAATAAATAACGCTTCTGATAAAAATAGCCAGTTCTTCAGAAAGGTGTAGTAAATGCTTAATTTTTGACGTTCTTTCGAGTTTTTATGAAAATACCACGGAATAAGGGGACTTTACCTTAGGTACGTTTGGCTAGGAGCTAACTACAATGGGACACTGCAGCGAGATAAGATTTCATTTAGCCATTGTTTACTTTGAGCTAGAAAAATGTTTGAAATGTTTCTTTTAGTTAATTAAATTAGTTCAAACATGGAACGAATCACGAAATTGAAGTAGTAATGGGCGAACTAGAGAATTTCAAGAACTGTATGCTTAGTCTCACTTTGCAGAGCTCCAAAACTTTATAGTATACTCTTGATTGAAACACAATGACTTCAGAGTAAAATGGACCTTAAATGGCTTTCAATAAGGTTTGAGTTCGCCAATACATTCAGCATTCGAAAACAGCCAGCGCCCCAAGCAGAAATGTTGTAAAATAAATATTCGATGTATTGAATTACGACTTTAAAATAAGAGACTACCGGGCAAATAATAATTGTTAGGTATTGGATTTTTCTGTCAAGTAATTCTCAGTGCCAGCCCAGAGTTGGTAGTTGGCGGTATTTCACCCCCCTGCCTCGGAGAGCATATTAAGCAGTCGGTCCGGGTTATCACTATCATGTGACAATAGTCGCTAAAGCCCGCCAACCCGCATTGGAGCAGCGTGGCGGGCTAAGCTCCAAATCCCTCTCTCCTATGAGAGGAGGCCTGTGCCCAACAGTCGGACGTTAAAAAGGGCTGTAGTGATGATGGTGATGGACAGTCTTACAGCTATTAGGACGCTCTATTTTCGTGTTATAAATAAATCCTTATCGTAAGGTAAAGTCCCCTTATTCCGTGGTATTTTCATAAAAACTCGAAAGAACGTCAAAAATTAAGCATTTACTACACCTTTCTGAAGAACTGGCTATTTTTATCAGAAGCGTTATTTATTTAACTCTTGAAATATCCTAAAAGGACAACAATTACAACTTGATTTAAATGTAAAATTAAATTAAATATGAAGAAAGTCCGAATGCTCCAATTCCGAGGTAAAAATCCTAATTCCGAGGCAAATGGCTCCTAATTCCGAGGGTACAAAATTCAAAGGGAAACGAGTAGAATGAATTCTACATGGTGTTCAAAAATGAACTGTATTTATTAATAGATTTCAAAATCAATTCGATACGTATGTAATTATTTAATTATGTTTGTGTGTAAAATAATAATACATGTATATTATTATTATTAATATATATATAGCTGCTCGTGCTGATTCATTGACTGACTCACTGATTGATCACCCCTCCTGTAAAATTTTGTATGAAATTTTTTTTTTCACTAATGGTTTCGTATAGAGGACAAAAATTCATTCGGAACAAAAATATGGAGAGAGCGGATGATTGAGGATTTCGGAGACAGGTGAGCAGCACGCTTAAGGTATTGAAGATAGGTGGGGGGTGCTCGAACAAATGTCACTCGAAACGTCATCCAATTGGCAGTTAGCTGAAAAAAATTCAAAATGGTGAAAAAAAGATGGCCGCCATACAAATTTCATCGGTCTCCATCTCGGAGGGTATAAAAGATGGAAGAGTGGTTTCTTCGCAAAAGATGATGAGGATCCAAAGGTCTACTTGATGAATTGAAAAAAAAATCAAAATGGCGGAATTTATTTTTCCATAGAAAATGTATGGCGAATATTGAAGAGACTACAAGTTGTAAACTATGCAAGGCTTTGATGCGATTCTTTGGAGAACTCTCAAAGAAAAATATGGAAAGACATGATGATTGAGGGTTTGGAAGATGGATGAGGAGCCCGGGCAGGGTATTGTAGATAGGTAGATAGGCTCAAACAAAAATTACTCAAAAACTCATCCAATTGGCACTGAGCTAAATAAAACCCAAAATGGCGGATTCAAGATGGCGGCTATACAAATTTCGTCGGTGTCTATCTCATCAAGTATAAAAGACGGAAGAGTGGTTTCTTAGCAAAAGATTATCAAGACCTGAAGGTATACTTGACGAACAGAAAAAAAATCAAGATGGCGGAATTTATTTTTTCACACAAAATATATAATGGCGAATATTGAAGAGACTATAAGTTGGGAAACTATACAAGACTTTAATACGGTTCCTTTTCAAAATTTGTTTTTATGGAAGAACTCTCCTTCTGGCAAATGATTCGGAGAAAAAAATTTGGAGAGTGATGATGATCGAGGGATTGGAAGATGGATGAGGAGCACGGCCAGGGTTAAAGATGCTGAAAATGATAGAAGAAGGTGGAGGCTGCTAAAAAAAAAATAATACTGAAATCCTCGCGGTCCGCTTTAGCGGGCCGCGCAGCCAAGCGCCCTACTAGTTAATATAATAGCTGCTCGTGCTGATTCATTCGCTCACTGACTGACTGACTGATTGATCACCTCTCCTGTAAAATTTTGTATGAAAATTATTTTTTTCACAAATGGTTTCGTATAGATGATAAAAATTCATTCAGAACAAAAATATGGAGAGAGCTGATGATTGAGGATTTCAGAGACGAGCGATGGGCACGCTTAAGGTATTGAAGATAGGTGGGTGCTCGAGCAAATGTCACTCGAAACGTCATCCAATTGGCAGTGAGCTGAAAAAAAAGTCAAAATGGCGAAAATAAGATGGCCGCCATACAAATTTCGTCGGTCTCCATCTCGGAAGGTATAAAAGATAGAAGAGTGGTTTCTTGGCAAAAGATGATCAGGATACGATGGTTTATTCGATAAATAGAAAAAAAAAATCAAAGTGGCGGAATTTATTTTTCCATAGAAAATGTATGGCGAATATTGAGAGAGAGAAGTTGTGAACAATGCAGGCCTTTGATGCGGTTCTTTGGAGAACTCTCAAAGAAAAATATGGGAAGACATGATGATTGAGGGTTTGGAATACGGTTGAGCCGCCCGGGCAGGGTATTGTAGATAGGTGGGAGGTGCTCAAACAAAAATTACTCAAAACCTCATCCTATTGGCACTGAGCTGAAGAAAAACCCAAAATGGTGGATACAAGACGGCGGCCATACAAATTTCGTCGGTGATTATCTCACTAAGTATAAAAGATGGAAGAGTAGTTTTTTAGCAAAAGATGATCAAAACTTAATAGGAGTCAAATAGTGGTCTTGAAGTCGCGTGGCCTTTACTTCCTTTGACAGTACCGCGAGCCTCAATAAATTCAAGGCGGTGCGTACGAATGTAAGTTAACGACCTGTATGGTTAGTTCGAGCTTGCACACTTCGAAAACGGTACTAGATTTGAATATCGAAAAACTAAAATATCAGAGCAAAATTAACCCTAATGCTCTTACAGTCAAATAAGATTATAAAGTCATAATGTAGTAGGGTACTTCGAATATTTATTTTAAAAATTTCTGCTTGGAGCGTAGACGAATGGCTGAATATATTGGCGGACTCAAACCTTAAAACCAGCCAGTTTAGTTGCATTTCACTCTCAAGTCATGTTAGTCAATGTCAATGTGTTTCGATACTCGAATTTCTATCATCGTTTCCCCAATGTACAAAGTCGGCATAAGGCCTCTGTACTCACTAGGTTAGCAATCAGCTGTTCGACAAAAATCTTAGATTTGATAACATGACAGGTTTAGGTATGACGGTGTGACTCTTGTTCCATGGAAGCAAAGGAGGTAGCTTGGATGGGATGCCACGTGTGTGGATACACTGGCATTGTCTCACATACAGGTGACCTCCGTGGCGGCCGGAGCAGCAGCCACTAAGGCGGAAAGGGCCAAGAGGCGCAAATATGAAAATATAGAAAATAATTTCATATTTGTGCCTTTTGGGGAGGAGACCATGGGTTCGTAGGGCGAGGATGCTAGGTCCTTTTTTAAGGGCCTGTCATCCCGTCTCGTGGAGTCCACGGGTGACCGGAGGGCAGGCAGTATAATATTGTACTCTGTATTACTACTGTATAATATTGTACTACTGTATATATACTATATACTCCTACCTATCTAGAATGTGCCCCTGGCTGTGCCCCTCACCCATCTTTCAAACCTTCGATCATCATCACTCTCCGTATTTTTGCTCCGAATAATTTGTAAGGATGAGATTTCTTAAAAAAAAACTAATTTTACATTTGTACAATCGTTTTTTTTAGCTCACTGCCAATCGGATGATGTTTCGAGTGATATTTGTTTGAGCACCACCCACCAATCTTCAATAGGTGCACTGGCCGTGCTCCTCATCCATTTCCTAAATCCTCAATCATCAGCTGTCTCAATATTTTTCCTTCGCATGATTTTTTGTCTTCAATACGAAACCATCAATGAAAAAAACAATTTGTACGGAAAAATAAATTCTGACATCTTGATTTATTTTCTATCCATTTAGTAGATCTTTAGGTCTTGATCATATTTTGCCCAGAAAATATTCTTCCATCTTTTATACTTAGTGAGACATCGACGAAATTAGTATAGCCGCCATTTTGATTCTGCCATTTTGGGGTTTTTTTCAGTTCAGTGCCAACTGGATGAGGTTTCGAGTAATTTTTGCTTGAGCACCTCCAACCTATCTACAATACCCTGCCCGGGCTCCTCAACCATCTTCAGAACCCTCAATCATCATATCTTCCCATATTTTTTTTTGAGATTTCTCCAAAAAACCACATCAAAGCCTTGCATAGTTTACAACTTGTAGTCTCTTCAATATTCTCCATACATTTTCTATGGAAAAATAAATTCCACCATTTTGGTTTTTTTTCTATTCATCGAATAGACCTTTGGATCCTGATCATCTGTTGCTAGGAAACCACTCTTCCATTTTTTTACCCTCCGAGGTGGACACCGACGAAATTTGTATGGCGGCCATCTTTTTTTCGCCATTTTGAATTTTTTTCAGCTCACTGCCAATTGGATGACGTTTTGAATGACATTTGCTCAAGCACCCCCCTCCTATCTTCAATACCTTAAGCGTGCTCTTCACCCGTCTCCGAAATCCTCAATCATCAGCTCTCTCCATATTTTTGTTCCGAATGAATTTTTGTCTTCTATACGGAATCATTAGTGAAAAAATTTTTTTTATACAAAATTTTACAGGAGAGGTGATCAATGAGTGAGTCAGTGAATGAATCAGCACGAGCAATAATAATATAAACGTTTTAGAATATGAATGTTTGCGTGACTGAACGCGAATGATACTTGGTGTAACTGAAACCATACTGAAATATTGTGAGCATCCTGTATTTTATTTCTATACATACCACGTAATTAGAGGCTCATAGAACCTTATTCCGAGGTAGTATTTCTATCCATACCACATAATTAGGGGCTCATAGAACCTTATTCCGAGGTAATACCACGGAATTGAGTTTTGTAACAAAAAACACGTTTCCTAATTCCGAGTGTTAAAAAAGAAAAGATTTTTCCATAATAAACAAATAATTTAAAGCTTAATTAGATTATCTTCGTAAATATGTACAATACTCTCTCAAAATTGCATCGAAATATGTATAAATTTAATTTTCTTTTAAATTAATTTTCTTTAGCTTTCCCATACAATCTATCAATAAATTACCTAAATAGGTAAACTTTGACACGGTATAGTTAGTGATTGAGACGCCAAAGTGTACCTCGTAATTAGGACTCTGTAACCTTATTGCCTATTTAAATATTCAAAACCGAAACAAGAAGTATTTAACATAAAACGACTCTAAAAATTGAAAAAGTTATGAAGTCTATGAAATCGCAATTCCGCGGTATACCACGGCGTTAGGAACCGGCTAAAATATTTGGCACCTAACGCCGAGGTATTTTCAAAACCTATTTTCACCTTAATTTCTTTACAAATATTCACAAAAGTTGATTGTTTTCAATTGAAAATATAGTCCTTCAAATATTCAAATCTAAATAAAAACAAATAAAGCTCTAAATTAACGGATAAACACTATTTAAAAAAATGTAGGTATTTCGTGCACGAGGTCCAAAATGTATGAAACATGCGTTCGGGCCGGCTGCTAGTGTAAAACTTGCCGGTTATTTTAAAACATATACATATAAAACTAACAATTTCGTCATTTATCTATGGAATGATAAACTATCAATTGATTAAGATATGTTGCAGTAAAAAATAGCTTGGGGATCGGTTGAAAACGCTGTTTTTCTATATACCTCGGAATTGGGTGCCAATTTTAGAATACCACGGAATAAGGAGACTTTACCTTATTTAACTTCCTCTGAATTTTGAATGTCAGCATCGTGGTCGTTTTGTGAAATTCCATATCGAAAACACAGTAACTTAGTATATTATCTAGAAATATTTAAACAAAAGCACTGGTCTATTCACAATAGTGACAATAGGGGGGTCCACCCAACCGCCCTCCTCTCGCTTACGCCTGACCTCCCCGTGACATAGCGACATTGTATGATAGTGGTCACAAACAGTTATAAGTAAGTTTAAATTATACACATGCGAGTTGTTCGACCGTATGGTTTTTGTCCAGGAGTTTGTCTCAAGCATACCTCATACAAACAAAGTTTTACGGTCGAACACCAACCGAACAACATTTGGAAACGCAGTACGAAATATACTCGTACAATACGTGCCCTGAATTTTAGGCAGTCAAGTACAAGTCCCCTATAAACAAATGCCAAAACTTGTAAGTAGGTAAATTTTACTCGTGACAAGTATAAATTGAAAATTTACAAAACCTCCGACATTCGCCATTTTGTGGCGGCGGCCATCTTGGATTTGCATAGTGCTATTTTACTAGTCAAGCCCTTTCATTTGATACCCATATTAAGGGAGTTGTGAAAAATATGTAATTCGCCATTTTGTAGCGGCGGCCATCTTGGACCGATTTTTATAAAACATAGCTAACAACAATATCGACTAATTCACCTTTAAACAAAAAAAAACCGCATTAAAATCGGTCCACCCGTTTGAGCGCTACAGGGGAACAGACAGACACACACACACACAGACACGTCAAACTTATAACAAACACCCCGTCGTTTTTGCGTCGGGGGTTAAAAATGAAAAGTTTATGGTAGCTTTAAAAGATGAAAAGGCATAAAATAATATTTTATAAGTAAAAATAAAACGGATCTAAGTGTCCCGTAAACGGAAAACTGCGGGGTTGACCTTTAGATGGTTCGCTTTGATTAAAACTGGAAAGTGGGTGAAGAGTGAAGATCTATTTTTACTGGAAAATGGTATTTTAATAGCGTTTACTTTTATTTTTCTCCTTTTATCTATTTTTTCACTGATGGAGGTTCAATTATTTTATTTTAATATTATGTAATTATATTTTCCCGACCGGGGGTGAGAACCCAGAGGGGATTTTACTGAACTCGGCAAGAAATCGGTAAAATTTTATGAAAATCACAACAGTCACTTTCTTTATATTTCTAAATCGACCCGACCGGGGGTCAAAACTGAACTTATTAAGAAACAAGCGGACAGCCGCGACTTCGTTCGCGTGGGTATTGGTTTTTAAAAATCTTGTGGGAATCATTTTGTTTTCGTAAGTTCCTTTGAGCTCATACCTTGCTAAAAAATGTTAAAGTTCACTGGCGGATGTTTAGGTAGATCAAAATGTAAACATCCACCAGTGAAAGTCCCATCAAAATCGATCCAGCCTTTCAGAGATTACCCGGGTAATCTTTAAAATATTTCCTTTCTAACAAAAAAATAATGAATGAAATCAGACCACGCGTTAACGAAAACTAGCTTTTATAGAAAACTATTACCTAAGCCGCTCAAAGCTCACGACAGTTTATTTTCGTCCTTATAGTAAGATTATGTTAGTTTCCCATACAAAAGATCTGTGTTATGTCTGTTTTCTACCTAACGAATAAAAGCGATATCCGGCACAGTTTCTTTATCCGGGAAAATATAAGAATGTCCGCTCCGTGAACTTGCTAAATCCTTTCTGTGAAATTACATATTCTTTTCGGTACACTCGGAATGCTTGAGAATTTACGTCGTATTATATTGGTGGTGCTTCAAATAGTCAAATAGTTTATATTGTGACGGAATATACGGAAAGAATTTTTAATAGGCAAATTTTCAAAAACAACCTACTTAACTAACCACCACTTATATGTAATGGTACTGCCACACCGCAATTACAAATGTTATAAAATGTTAGTAAACATTTGCTACTTTAACATTTTGTCACAAATGTTAGCAAAAGTTTTCAAATGTTTTCATGTTTATGCAACATTATTTAATAAATGTTTATTAAACAACAATGTTACAACGTGTTATATCAGTGTGGGAGCATTGAAAACATGTAACAAATGATCACAAAATATCACAAATGTTTGTTAATGTTATAAGTGTTAGAAGTGTTAAATAATGTTATACAACATTTCTTAACACCAGTGTAGGAGCAACTTAACGCGGCACCGCACCGTCTTGTGTGAGTAGAAGTATCTAACTAGATTGCGTTTATTTTCTTACCAATATTATGCTTGTGTAAAGTGGGTTAAATTAAATAATTAACGACCAACAGAATTAAAAGATTAATTTTTAGTAATTCATTCTGAATTATTTTTCGTTTTGGTCCAAGTTCGTTTGCTCTGGGGAAATTTGTAAGAGATGCTTGGTAAAACCTGAAAATTTATATTATGGTACCTCTACCTTCCCAGGAGCATTGACCGACTGGCAGGTCTAGTTTGCCATGACCATAAGAAATAATGTTCTCCAATAAATAATTTCGGCTACGGCAGCTAATCTCAACAGAGCAAGAGTTATAATACCATCTTCAAGTAAGCTGAAACATTCTGAAATAACAATTTCCAAAACCGAGATCAGGTAAACATTTTTAATGGGCATTGTCATAAAAATCTGTAATATTGTACCGAATAAACTTAATTCATTACGATAATTCAGAAAACGCCTTTTTAAATACTTACCTCATTTAAAATTGTTTTTTATTCTTTCACAGAGTTCTTATTCGGAAGTCGGTAATACGAGTATCTAGATTTTACCATAGTTTTTACCAAATAAATATTCATTTACCTAATTTAATTTTCAGGTAAGTATTATTTGTCTCCGAAAATAATGGGTCGTATTAAAAAATATCCGATACTAAAGTACCTTAGATCCTATCATATTTTCTGCAAAACGAAGAGCATTTACAATCACACATTCAATTAGAATAGAATAGAATAGAATAGAAAAGTTTTTTATTCAAATAAACTTTTACAAGTACCTACTTTTGAATCGTCAATTGAATCTAACACTGGTTCGGAATACTGTTCCTACCAAAATTAATATTGTCCCAGAAACAGGAAGACGCGTGAAAAAAAACCGATCCACGGAGATCTAGTCTATTCTAGTCCACACGCTTGTCATTAGTTGTGCGAGTTGTACTGCAAAATGGCGAGTATTCTTTACAAAAAAGCATTCAATTTTCAGGGATTACTGTCCCCAAAATCAACTAACCTACTTACTATAAAAATACCCGTGCCAATAGTAAAGAACATTAAATACGAGTCTATATTCTAACCCTACTATAGTAGCGTTCTTTGTGCCAGTTTAAGTTTACAAGCATTCAATTTCCAGGGATTACTGTCCCCAGGAACAAGGAGACGTACCCGTAAAATATCCGGGCCAATAGTAAAGAACGTTAAATACGAGTCTATTCTAACCCTACTATAGTAGCGTTCTTTGTGCCAGTTTAAGTTTACAAGCATTCAATTTCCAGGGATTACTGTCCCCAGGAACAAGGAGACGTACCCGTAAAATATCCGGGCCAATAGTAAAGAACGTTAAATACGAGTCTATTCTAACCCTACTATAGTAGCGTTCTTTGTGCCAGTTTAAGTTTACAAGCATTCAATTTCCAGGGATTACTGTCCCCAGGAACAAGGAGACGTACCCGTAAAATATCCGGGCCAATAGTAAAGAACGTTAAATACGAGTCTATTCTAACCCTACTATAGTAGCGTTCTTTGTGCCAGTTTAAGTTTACAAGCATTCAATTTCCAGGGATTACTGTCCCCAGAAACAAAAGGTGGTATTAGAAAACCCGCGGTGCCGATACTAAACTACGATCCATGAACACAGGTCCCAGGGGTCATTCTAACCCTGTACTGTCGTTCATTGTGCCAATTTTACTACGACGCGATGAGAATCTATACTAATAAATAAAATTGAAGTGTCTGTCTGTAATATCGAAATAACTACCTCATAATAAGCTCATATGGTTATTTGAACGATACTATAACCGAATCACACCTTTTTAAAATTTTTGTCTGTCTGTCTGTCTGTCTGTCTGTCTGTCTGTCTGTCTGTCTGTCTGTCTGTCTGTTTGAACGGGCTAATCTTTAGAACGGCTGAACCGATTTTGACGGGACTTTCACATACAAGTAGAGAATTAACCAGGGAGTAACATAGGCTACTTTTTTAACCGACTTTCAAAAAAGGAGGAGTTGTGTTTTTCTGCCTATGTACACCGATATCTCCGAGATTTCTGAACCGATTTGCGTAATTTTTTTTTAATCGATAGAGAAACATTGCGACACTGTCCTACAAAAAATTTGGATTCCAACTCCTCAATCCTGATGCTGTAGGGGATCTGATCCCCAAAACTAATGGGATTTAGGCACTGTCGGTTATTTAAATTGATATTGGGGATACCAATTAAAGACTTTATTGTTGAATGACCTCGAGGTACATGTCCAACTCCTCAACACTGATGCTGTAAGGAATTGCATTCCGAAATCGTAAGGATCCCACGGAATTTTTCCGTTTTGTGGACGGGTTACTACTTACTACAGATAGGCTACTTTTTGTTCTGGAAAATCAAAGTTCCCACGAGATTTTAACAAACCTAAATACACACGGGCGAAGCCGTGGGCATCATCTAGTACTTTATAAAGAAGCTGCTCTTGGTTTTAGTTTCGTTTGAATTCGGAGCTGCGCTTTTACGAAGTACTGTTTGATTTAAATCTCCTTTGTCTAGCAATGATTGCTAATAAGTCCTGTAGGTATTATATCCTGTAGCTTTTAATCAAGTGCGACTTGGACCTGTCTTTATTAGGGTTCCGTTAATATTATGGCTAACTTAAAATGGTCACAGTTTACAAACTCAAAGAAACTTTGCATTTCTGAATATTTGATCGTATAAAGTTAAGATAAAGTAGAGATATATTGTTATTCAAATCAAATTAAATCATTTATTGTGAGAAAAGTTGTGAGTAAAGTTTATCTAAGTAGGTTGAACCTTGATGCCTAAGGTAAGTTGAATTCTTGTAGTATAGGCAACAAGTATTATACATTGTTGCCACATATAAGATTACGAGTATATTGTTACTATTTCATACTTTGTTATATCAAAGAATATTGTATAGGTGCATTGGTGCAACTTAAATATTTGATTACACAAATAAACTCACCACTCGTTATAATATATTTTGCTTCATAATAAAGATGAGATTACCTGAAACAGATAAAAAAATGGTTAAAATTATTTTCTAGCAAAGATGGCCATTATAGTAGAGCGAATGAAACCCGAACTGATGGTTTAAGAGAGAGCCACAAACGGTTTTCTTGAAATATTTTTCTTTGAAGTGAAAACTTCTTTAGGCGCGTTGAGTACTTTTTGGGTGAATAAAAATCATAGAACCCGCGTCATTGTCACCGAACGCTTTCCATGAGCTTGTATGATCACTTCTATCGGCTTTTTTAATCCAGTTTTCACTTCTATCGGCAGTCCCCAAAGACTGCCTCGCATTTTTTTTTTGCTTGACTTCGCAAATTCTTGTTTGAGTGTCCATGGGTTGTCCGTACACGACTATAATGATATGCCTAACGCAATTAGTACCTACTAAAATCAAATGTTGAACATTATGAGAATTAACTCTGAAACAACTAAAAAAAAAATCACGCTCCTTCAACTAACGGACATGAAACCGCATAATTTCGTGCGAGTAATCAAAGAAGTATGGCATCTTGCCAAAAGCTGAGGCTGTCCTCCTTTATACGTAGATACAGTTGAGTGGATTCCTACATTTTTATTTCCAAGCCGGCCATGTGAGAAGTCCCGTTAATTGAGGGTAAACATGACTTCTAACTGACTGACAGCAGCTGTCTGTTTTTCTTGAAGAAATGTGTAATGAATAAAT
This sequence comes from Melanargia galathea, assembly GCA_920104075.1. Lineage (NCBI taxonomy): Eukaryota > Metazoa > Arthropoda > Insecta > Lepidoptera > Nymphalidae > Melanargia > Melanargia galathea. The sequence continues at coordinate 13,155,227 of OV049876.1, forward strand.
AAATAATTCACCAAAACCACTATTAGAACCACTACTGCACGCCTTCATCGCTTAGTTGGAGGGGAAAGAGAAATAATAGATTTACCTACCTACTTAGCACGACAAATATTATAAATGCTAAAGTAACTCTGTCTAAGTATATTCGTTTCATGGCTCAACCGTTGAATAGATCGAAATTATTAAAAAAAATACTATAATAGAAAAAAAATTGACGAAAAGCGCACATTCTGAAAACTATTTTTTATCCTGAAAAATTCAAATTCCGGGATGAGAGATGTTAAAGAGAAAAGCCAACCATAACAGAAGAGAACGTGAAATTTAAAAAATATATTTTTTTTAGTTATAAAACTCATTCACAAGAAATGCCATGATTTCCATCCATTACAACAATAGCACTCTATTTTCAACTATAATAATATTTGTATGAGATAATAAAATAGTCTCTAGCGAGTCGTTTTGAAAGCGCAAGCCGAACTCTCGTTAGTCTAGTTACCGAGTTTTGTTTATTCAAGAACTTACATTGAGTTACTGCATAATTATATAATTAAAAGCACTGCAGTTTTGCTACATGAGTGTACATACATTTTGCCCTCGAAACTTATGACGAAAATATACCATGCTTTTGTGTTAAGAGGTTGTTGGTTTGTTTATGTCTGTGTCTGTTACGTTTTTCCTCAAAAACTGCTCAGTCAATTTTAATGCAGTTATTGCACTACACAGCAGCGTTTACACTGTAGATCAAATTCGTAGACATATTATACGGTTTATGGGTTGCTACTGCAGTATATTTTTTAATCTAACGGCTAGGCAAATATTTACAGGGTTTTGATGTGTTCTGGTTTTTGAAGTGTCACCAGTTGCAAAAGTTTTACGGTTATGGACCATTGAATTGCAAGTTGCATTCATTAAATTCCCTCATTTAATTGTACAAAGCAAAAATATACGCAATTCGTATTCATCTCATAACGGTAAATTTTGTATTGAATTAATGTATGAGCTTTTTATGACAAAACCGTACGGTATAAAAGGTGTTCTTGTCATGTAAATTGGGGATTCAGTTCATCCAGATATCTCATGATAAGCCAGTCAGTAGGGGACATATTATTATTTAAATTTTGGGTCAGCACTTCAATTTTACATGCAAACCCTTCGTCAGGCTAGAGTCAAACCTGACGGAATTCCGCAATCGGAATCCCACTCGCGGCATTACAATATGACATATTATTAGAATGTTAGGGGAGGTCTACAAGGACAAAATGTCGATGAAAAATTATTCTGAACACGTTTATTCGCTCGCGAAATCCCTCTAGATTTCTGCGTTTAAGACAGCATTCGCTGCACACACCAAAATTTTTTTTTGTAGGACAAAATTCGACGATTCCCGACATATTGATGACGTGCCACGTCGCGTCGTCGCCATTTACATTTTCGCCAAGATTTTATTAGGTTTGGAGCTTTTAAAGTAATTTCTGTTAAACTAAGGCAAATAGTATATCTATATAGCGATAGCGATATAGTAGTATCCCTATATAGCGGAATGCGGGATGCGATTTTGGCGAAAAGGAAATCTGCTTTCCCAACCAGTATGTCTACTACCATAAATAAATTCATCGTTTTTATAGAGCTATAAAATAAATTGATTGATTTTATTATTAATCATTAATCTTTTCGAAGAGTTAATATTCCGCGCCACGATCTGATTTCATTTATAGAACTCATAAATCAGTATTATCCTTATTAAGTACCTAAGGAATATTAAAGTAATTGGTATTCTACCAAAAATGTTAACATCCTGCATAAATTACCAAATAAATATTTCGAGGAACTCTTCACAAAAAGTCGTGTAGATTTTCGTCCTTCCACAATGCCTCGGGGCCGAATTTTGTGTAGGTATTTTTTTAAAGAATATTTACGATGATTTTCTGAAAAAATTCTCTTTTCCTTACAAATAAATCTACGTTACTTAGCCAGAGAGATCATGGATCCTGTTTATCTAGACTCTAGATAACGGCATTGATCACCTAGGTCCTAGATTCTATGGTGAGGAGACAAATAAACAATTGTCATCCATACTGTAATACTATTTAATAATGTAAATATGTATGTGTCTGTCTACCTGCCTCTCATCTTTTCCCGGCTCAATCATTGAACCGATACTGATGAAATTCGGCAAATGGATAGCTTGTACCCTGGAGAAGGATGTCAATCAAACAAAGAATTTTCATGGGATTTAAGAAAACTTAATCTACGCGGACCAAGTCGCGGACAAAGTCTTTAGTTTGTTAAGTGTATATAGAAAAGCCTACTTAAGTGTTTATAAAAAAGTGCGTACCCAACCAATTTGCGGTAATGTAACGTCTTCTGTCGTTTTTATATCGCCATCAAGGAATAAACGTAGATTGATTAATCTCCCCGGCAGAGCAATGTTGCCGCTAAGGGATGCTGCCTAATCACATTTATGAGCCTAGATAAATTAGATCATTAAGTACGCACAATGATTCTGTGACGACAATGTGTTTTATTTACATTTTGTCTCCATGGAGTTTAGTCTCCAGTCCGAACTATATACATATAGTAGCATATATGCTATTATATATTATAGAGTAGAATAGAATAGAATAGAATAGAAATAAAAAGTTTTTTATTCAAATAAACTTTTACAAGTACTTTTGAATAGTCAAATGAATCTACCACTGGTTCGGAATGCCATTCCAACCAAGAAGAACCAGCAAGAAACTCGGCGGGTCCTCTTTACAAATTTACAATATCAATATAACAATTTTATGTTAATTGTTAAGTACATGATTGAATTGCCATCTCGCGCATTGCTGGAACGAGTCAAATCCACGCCTTTTTATCATTTATATAATCTTTAAATTTATTCAGATAAACTTTCACAAGCGCTTACGAATCGACAAATGAATCTACCACAGGTTCGGAATGGTGCTTACAATTCTACACATGTAAAGAAGGGCAGACAAAAGTAGCCCCATTTCCGACGGTGGCACCCGTTCACGAGCATGACGCATGATCTAGCCATTGCTTCGCGCAACCATATTCGAGGGAACGTAACACAATAGTGCAGAAGCGTGTACGCAACACAGGTGCACTCTCTTCCCTTACTCTCATAGACCGATGGGACGGTAATCCGACGCCACCGGGAAGAGATCACGTGCAGGACTGACTGACTAACTGACTGTTTTGCGTATTCCCCGAGGTACCTACCTACGGGAGTATAACACCGTCAACTTTGACTTTGACTTTGGCTAACTTCCCCATTCCGGGCTTAAACTTCTGAGAATTTTACCTACTTATTAGGTAGTAGGTAAAAAATTTTGTCCTGATTCGGGACTGGAAGCCGGGATCTACCTCAAGATCGAAGCCGAACAAGCTAGCCACTAGAACAACGAGGCAGGCTATAATACTGAAAATGCAGAAGTGCCTTCAAGATGAAGGCACTGAGATACTTAGCTTCCTAAACTTTGGTGACGGTCATGAGCTAATTAATACTGCAGGAAATTGACAGTTATCACGCAACAGGTACATAGAGGTCACTGGCTCCACAATATTATTGGATTCCAAGCGCTAAAGTCTCGAGAAAAAATATTTTGTTCATCGATACATTATCTCAAGCTTTTTCAACTCACGGGCAAAAAATGGAGAGCAAATTTTTTTTTTTATTTTCATTTCTTTGCTTGACACTAAAATTTTTGTCAAGTTACTTAATTAGTAAATAACTTATCTAAAAGAAAAATGAACGATTACAATACACAAATTTTCTGTATGTGATTTATGATTCGTTTTAAATTTCCTGGAGGAAATACTTTGTTTTCAAACTCAAATCGGTCGCAGTTGTTTTCGAGATTGATTTGTAGTTCCAAGTTTTCTTACATTGTGTAAAAGTTTCCAAGTAGAACTTTCTCTTCCTTGGAGAAGAACATTACAAATTCAACTTGAATATCGTTTGAAAGGAACAAGAAGAACGAAATGAAAATACTCAATCTACTTAGATAAACAAAAGGTATAATCTGGAACCTTACACCCTGGGATTATCTAAATATATAAAAGGAAAAGGTGACTGAATGACTGATCTATGAACGCTCAGCTCAAAACACTGGACGGATCGGGTTGAAATTTGGTATACAGATAGCTATTACGACGTAGGCATTCGCTAAGAAATTATTTTTGAAAATGAGATGAATGAGATTCATAATATGAATACACGCGGACGAAGTCGCGGGCATCAGCTAATTATAATATAATTGTCAACTATTTATACACTAATGGCCTGTTTCACCACCTTCTGATAAGTATCGGATAGCTATCTACAACTTTTGTCTTTGTCACTTAACATAAAGTAAGAAAGTGACAAAACTTACGTTTAGGCTATCCGACACTTATCATAAGGTGATGAAACAGACCCTAAATGTTGGTGAATATGGGTTTGGTAGTAACTAAATTTGAGTTGGTTCTTCGTTGGTTAAAAAATATAATTAATTTGTCATGAACGTAGTAATATTATAAAGAACTAGTATGGCGCGTGGGTGCGCGGCCCGCAAGCGGACCGCGAGGATTCGAGTAGTTTTTGTTTGAGCACGTCCCACCTATCTTCAATACCCTCGCCGTGCTCTTCATCCGTCTCCAAAATCTTCGATCATCAGCTCTTTCCGTATTTTTCCATCAATAATTTTTTTTTGTGTAGAAAAATAAATTCCGCCATCTTGTTTTTTTCTGTTCATCAAGTAGACTTTTAGGTCTTGATCATCTTTTTCCCAGAAACCACTCTTCCATCTTTTATGCTTGGTGAGATAGACTCTGACGAAATTTGTATAGCCGCCATCTTGAATCCGCCATTTTGTTTATTTTCAGCTCAGTGCCAATTGGATGAGGTTTTGAGTAATTTTTGTTTGAGCACCTCCCATCTATCTAACATACCCTGCCCGGGCTCCTCAACCATCTTCCAAACCCTCAATCATCATGTCTTTGAATATTTTTCTTTGAGACATCCCCAAAGAACCGCATCAAAGCCTTGCATAGTTCACAACTTGTAGTCTCTTCAATATTCGCCATACATTTTCTATGGAAAAATAAAGTCCGCCATTTTGAATTTTTTTTGTATTCATCAAGTAGACCTTTGGATCCTGATCATCTTTTGCGAAGAAATCACTCTTCCGTCTTTTATACCCTCCGAGATGGAGACCGACGAAATTTGTATGGCGGCCATCTTTTTTTCGCCATTTTGAATTTTTTTTCAACTCTCTGCCAATTGGATGATATTTCGAGTGACATTTGCTCGAACACCCCCCACCTATCTTCAATACCTTAAGCGTGCCCCTCACCCATCTCCGAAACCCTCAATCATCAGCTCTCTCCATATTTTTGTTCCGAATGAATTTTTGTCCTCTATACGAAACCATTTGTGAAAAAAAAATGTTTCATACAAAATTTTACAGGAGAGGTGATCAATCAGTCAGTGAATCAGCACGAGCAGCTATATATATATTAATATTTGAAACATTTTGATCCTTGTCAACATCGTCAACATGTACAAGTAAATATTATATTCGGTAAAATATGGTACAGTAAATAAATTGTAGCGAGAAGTAGATATTCCCAGCACAACTATCATAATATTTTATCGTATGTATAAATCCTACGAAATGAAATGCCCACTGAGCCAGATGTGAATCCGAGGAGATTGGTGGATATTCAGTTATTTCTTATTTCTACCAATGGTAAATGATTGCAACAAAATATTAACTTTGTAAGGTATTGTGTGAAACATACATACTGTTTATTAATTTAATACGTATTTACTGTTATTTTGTGTTAGTGAATGATTTTTAGAAATTGATGTATTAGGGAGAAACTGTCTGACTTATAAATATAAACCTTATTATTCTGTATCAATTTCAACTTAATACTCTTGCACACTTGTCTTTCTCTATTATGAATTTATGAGGCACATTTGAGGCACGGATTCCTAAAAAAGAACAAAATACTCGTATATTACTGAAGAGCAGACAAACACGTTAGACATATTCATTTACAAACCCGACAACTTTCCAACAATTCCTTTCTCAGCATTAAAGATTTATTTTGTGTCTACTGGCCATCTTATTACTCTTGTGGTTTTCATTTTACCCGAGTAGGTAATGCTTGTGACTTGAATAAAGAAGTTTGCGTGTGTATTATTTCAAATAAACTACCACAAAATGCGAAGCGATGTCTAGACTACTTGGGTGAATTTGGTTGCATTTGTTTATCTGTCTGTCTTATTACTTCTAAATTAATAATCATGGATCATGATATTATATCATTTCAAATTCAAAAATAATATACCTATAGATAGGCCTAACGCTGAAAGTTACTTACATAAAATATTACAAAATAATTTTATTTGAGTCGGAGTGTATTGAAGAAAATAAAGTCAATAGAAAAAATAAAATTAATAAATTTTCTTGCAAAATATATTTAACGCCAAAAATGTACAATATACATCAGTGCCATTTTACGTACAATCCTGGAACTGTATCGTCATCTTCGAAGTAACTACGAGGGACAGAATATAGAGTTTTATGCGTTGCAATGCTGTTAAGTTACTGATAAAGATTTTATTACTGAAGGTAGAATGATTTAAGTTATCTTTCGCTAGCATCTGTCCGCTTTTGCTACCGTAATAAATCACACTTTATCAATGTCACTTAGAAATATTACATTGACCTGATCTTCTTATAATAATCTATCTATCTATCTTAATCTTACTACTGAACTGCAAAGGCACCTTTGCACCTTTCCCTGCTTCCAACGATGTTGTTATCATGAAAAGACCTCGCCTGTGACTCGGACTTATAATATTAAAGTAGGTAGTCTCGTGAGCGCTGATCTCTGTTGACATTATCAGCATTTCTTCGATGCGCCTGATGCGGCCAAATCTTGCTGTTGATATCACACGCGTTTTCAGTGCGTTTTTCGCGTCCTCTTTTGGTATACGATCACATTTATCGTTCTTCAAGTTTACATCACCCGTTTAAGGGCATCGAATATTGGACAAAGTATAAATATTCTTATGAAAAAACCGAAAACCCCTCCAAAACAAACAACCTACCAAAAGTCCTTGTAATAGGCATATCGTAAAGTTGCCTAAAATGAAATTTTCTAGAGAATTTCCGTCAAACGATACGAAAAATTTGTACGTGGGGCGGCACAAAGTTTGTTATTTGATTTCTTTTTCTTCTTGATGAAATTGAAGGAACGAGCGTCCTTCACAGTGTAATTTAGATAAAATAAATGGCTTAGCATAAAAATCTGTATCTCTAGGGCACTGTTTTTTTTTTTTTGGAAAGTTGGAGATGTTGTATTTAAGATATTACGTTTCTTTACGCTTAAATACGTTTAAGTTTAAACTGATGTGAATAAGTGAAAGATTATTAGTGTTTTGTGGAATGGTTGTAGAAATAAATAAAACTTGTTATTACACAAAGGAAACCATATAATTTATACGAAAAAAGCATAAAAACTTAACAGTAATTTCGATAGTAAAGGCGGCCTTATCGCTAGTGACCTTTTCCACGCAACTTGTAACGGTATCAACACTATGTTGTCTAGTAAAGTTGGTATGTAAGAAAATAAGTACCTATCTACATAATGTGTCATCATGACCAGCAATTATTCATCGCCTGTAAGACACGAGCTAGCGTTAGCTCTTTCTTGCTTCGGCCTTTCGCATTAAATCAGTGCCAGAAACTTTCATAATGTCATCGCTCCACTTGGTATAAAAAGCAATTTTCGCTTTCCAAAAGAAACTCTCCAGCCGAAAGTCCTAAAAGTCGCCTCGAAACTCGAAATAGAATTTATGAGTTCAATTTTCATACCTGTGTAGGTGGATATTAAACTAAGAAAGGACGAAGGTATTTAGGCCCCCCAATAAATTATTCGCTAATTATGTCACAGATGGCTCGCATCTTTCAAACAAAGGCCTACAAAGAGGTTTAATTAAACGCACAAGGTATGCTCCTTAACGGTGGGTCGTAGAAGATGAATGATGGAACGGCGGCGATTTCGAAGACACGAAAAGGTTTTACTTACTTACTACCTTCTCAGTTTAGTATACCTGCTGTACACATAATTATATGATTACTAGTGGACCTGGCAGACGTCGTCCTGCCCGGTGACATACCGACATCAGCGCCACCTACCGTGTATGCCACACTCACAGACCAATACATTTTTGTTACAAAAAATGTGATAAATGAAGAACGGCTCGACCGATTTTGTGCAAACTTCACATAAACCATCTACTAAATAGTCCAAACAAAGCATAAACATTTGGTTTGGATAGGTTCTTGAATTATAAAATTACAATGAAAAGTGACATTGATTTTTATATATATATTATAGATAGGGCATTAAGTAGGATGGGAGAGGATTGTGCTGTAAAAAGGGGAAGTATTCTTAGGTTATAGCAGTAAAATATCCAGAAATCACTGGTTGAATGACGCGTACAAACACAAGCCGAAAGTAAGGGTCTAACTTGGAGAGGCCAATATGTCCATTAGTGGATACGTCTTGTACCTACCGAATTTCTTATACTTACTCTTCTGCGTAGTCAATTAGTAATAATACTATTCCGAAAAGTAGCAAGTAGAACTTTCATGGAACTGTTGAATAGAAACAGGCGTTAACTTGCGAACTTTGCAATCGTCCGTTGTGAAGTCAACATCTCCTGAAGATGCTCCGGTGTCGGAGCGAAACGATCGTCGAGTTAAATTTGTGGTGAATTTGTATGGTGGGGTGCCTACTTTGTCACTGTTAGCAGATTATAGCAAAGTAATTTTGTTAACCCCCGATGCAAAAACGACGGGGTGTTATAAGTTTGACGTGTCTGTGTGTGTGTGAGTGTGTGTGTGTGTCTGTCTGTTCCCCTGTAGCACTCAAACGGGTGAACCGATTTGAATGCGGATTTTTTTTTGTTTGACAGGTGAATTAGTCAAGAGTGTTGTTAGCTATGTTTGATGAAAATCGATCCAAGATGGCCGCCGCTACAAAATGGCGGATTACATATTTTTTCACAACTCCCTTAATATGGGTATCAAATGAAAGGGCTTGACTAGTAGAATATCAATATTGCAAATCCAAGATGGTCGCCACCACAAAATGGCGAATGTCGGGGGTTTTTTAAATTTTTAATTTATACTTGTTTTCATTGTATTTCGTGGAACTTTTAACTTTCATTTCATATCGCCCAATTTACTATGACTACTTAGCACACAATCCGAGGCAAGGAAGAAATAGTCTGACTTTTAAAGTCAGTCACATATTCACTTTCTACTTGAATCAGAGTCGCTTACTCAGACTGATACGGGCCGTCGCAAATAGCAGGGCCTGCAGGAAACATACAATTAAGTATAATAAAAAAAATCTATCTATAATATAATAAAACTGTAACAGATCCAATTCTGTACATTGAAGATATTTTGAAAATTTTTATTGGATTGCACTCTATAATCGATACTGAAGCCAAAACTGCAATTTTTTTCATTTTTGTCTGTCTGTCTGTCTTTCTGTCTGTCTGTCTGTCTGTCTGTCTGTCTGTCTGTATCTTGGCCGCGCATCACGCCGAAACTACTGGATGGATTCGAATGAAACTTGGTACGATTTGAGTTTATACTCCGAGGTAGGACATAGGATACTTTTTATCCCGAAATCCAGCACGGTTCCCTTGGGACAGGGGATGAAAGTTAAAACGTGTATTTAGCTGTAATTCATTAATGCATTGTTCGATTTCACTCATTATTTTTTTGTTGGAAATGTAGTATTTTATATATTGTCCCGTAAATATGTATTTCAAGGTCATAGGTTTTTTAGTTCAGAAATGACAGACATTACAACCCTCAGTATTGGGTTTAAATAACTTGGGACCCGGATCTTTGAACGTACGGTTTATTTTAAACTGGTGTGCGTTTAAATTTATGTTTGTGGGTCTGTCTATTTGTTCCAGCTAATCTCCGAAATGGCTGGATCGATTTTAATGGAACTTTCAATAATAATAATAATAATAATAATAATAATAATAATCTTTATTTATTAACGTACATAATAATAACATTAATATGAAGCCCTGTCTCCTGTGGAAGTAAAAACTGTGTTACAGGAGACAGTGTCTTCCCTACATTTACAAAAAAAAACAAAACCACGTTTACAAAATAAAGTGTGTGTATGAGTGTGTGCGAGTGAGTGTGTGTGAGGGTGTGTGTGTGAGGGTGTGTGTGCGAGTCCATGTACTTGCGTATGCTTTTCACAGTGTATATTTTTTATATATATTTCAAAAACATAAATAATAAAATTACAAAAATTCATGAGAACATATTTCAAAAAGAAAAACAAAAGCGCAATACTTAAGTACTAAACATTTTTTTGAAATATATTCTCTGTACTCTCATAATCATAATCTTTCAGCCATGTTTTGATATAACTTTTTATATCCCTATTTGACAACGCTTTTAGAATGACTTTATTCAACCGGTTGTACAAAAATGGTGCAAGAAAATCGTAGTGTTTACGCGCAAGACTACTTTTGATTGCAGGGACTGGGCATCTGTCAACTCTCTTAGTACTAGGAGGTAGGAAAGGAATTGTTTTACTGTGGTATCTACGTAACGCCTGATATATAAACAGTTTTCTTACTGATAGTAAATCACATTCCTGATATAGTCGAGTAGTAGGATATATAAAGGGATAGCACTTCATGACTTTAAGCAAGGCACGCTGAGCTCTTTCAACTTCCAACATATGCGTTTTAGATGTTCCACCCCAGTCGCAGATGCAGTAACTGATGATGCATTCTCCGAGGGTTTTATACAACTTTAATAACATATCAGTACTGCAAACAGTGCGTAAGGTTTTAAATATATAAATAAGTCTTCTAATACGAGTACTGGTATTAGAAATATGTGGAGCCCAATTCAAGTTGTGATCAATTGTTATACCGAGATATTTAACTGTTTTCGCTGACATTAGTGAACTACATTTACAATTTCTAGGAAAGCCAACCAATTGATTACATGGATAACCGTGTGCCCTTATATCAAAGTTATCTGGCGGTTGTCCAGTGCTGGTTTTGCTGAAGCAAAGATACTTGGTTTTGTTAGTATTCAACGATAAAAGACTATGTTCCAACCATGAAATTACAATACCTAGGCCTGTTTCTGTGTATTTATTTACCTCATCCCAGGAGGAACCGTGGAATAAAAGAACTGTATCATCAGCGAACATTATAATATCAGCATTACTGATTTTCATATTACAAAGTTCATTTATATAGGCCAAAAAGAGTGTAGGACCTAAGGTGCTTCCCTGGGGAACTCCATAGGAGCACGAATATGTGTCACTTAAGCACCCTTCAACTTTTACTTGTTGGGTTCTTTTAGTAAGGTAATCAGAAAACCAATTATGTGCTAGTCCTCTTATCCCATAGTTCTCCAAGCGAGACAACAAGATTTGTACAGAAACTGTGTCAAAAGCTTTTTGCAGATCTAGAAATACACCGACAACCTTCTTTTTTTGATCTAAATGGTGGGTGACCAATGAAGTTAGTGCTAACACAGCATCCTCAGTTGATTTGTTAGCACGAAATCCGTATTGTTTTTTAGAAAGAAGTTGGTTCCTTTCTAGGTAAGACATTAGTCGTTTATTAACAAGTTTTTCAAGTATCTTGGCCACAACAGGTAAGAGCGAGATAGGTCTATAATTAGATGGCAATTGTTTATCACCTGCCTTATAAATTGGAGTTGCAATTGCTTTCTTAAATAGTTCGGGAACGATACCTTGATTGAAGCTCTGATTACATAAGTATGCTATGGGACCAGAAATTAAGTCAGAACACAGTTTTATTATATCAACGGTGACCCTGTCCCAACCTGGAGCACTATTACTTTTGAAACCCGAAATTATATTTTTTACTTCCGATGAATCCGTTAAATACAATGAGAAGGAGTCACAAGGGGAAATTGCAAGATTAGCAGCCTGGCTTGCTAGCTCAACCTCAGTCTTGTTAATATTATCAAGAATATTGCTAGCTAAGTTACCTCCTACTGACGTGAAGAAATCATTAACTTCATTGAGTGATTCGACAGATGACGATTTAATTTTAAGCAATGAACCTGAGGATACTTTGTTATTACTATAGCACAATTCTTTGATAACATTCCAAGTTTTTTGCATATTACCATTGCTACATAATAATTTAGATTTATAGTACTCAGCTTTTAAAGATTTTAAAATTTTATTGCATATATTTCTATATTTTAAGTACTTTGTTTTAAGCTCAATGTTATTGGGGGAGGACTTATGCTGCCTGTATAAATTATTTCTTTTACGTATGCACCGAACAACACTAACTGTGATCCAAGGTTTGAGGGGTACCTTTTTTTTAGAGATTTTTTTAATAGTAGTATTTCTATCAATCAATTCTTGTAATGTAGTGATAAAATTGTAGTGTATATAACAGAATAGGCGAATGATCAGTTAGCGGCTCGAAAATACAATGTTATAAGTAATAACTTAGGCTACATTTAGTTTAGGTACATAAAAGAATTATGGGATCCAATCCGATCCTATATAAAAACCTATATCTACGCGAACGAAGTTGCGGGGATCAGCTAGTATAAAATATAAAATTTGCAGTATGAAAGGATACTGCAAAAAATATCATATTAAATTAAATTTAACGATCTCAGCTCTTCGGAGTGAGAAAAACAAGCATAGCAAGTAGGCTAAATGGAATAACGAGGTGCACATTCACAGTTTTTAGACCACGAGCTCTTTATTTATAGTGTGAAGTACAAAAGGATGTGGAATAAAATGGAATAGAAATGTTATGAAATAAACGTAATTATAGCCCAGAAAAAAGTTATAATGGTCAGAAATAACAACTTAAGGCTCCCGTACACGTAGGTTAAATGTGTTTTATTGCACACATGCAGATGCATCCTCTATTTCCTCACTCTCAGTCCAATGCAATGGAACTTCACTAACGACGCAGTCCAGTCTTTGAAATTATGAGCTACGCAACAGTACAATCCCTTGCGACGAGCGGACTATACCTACCTTGTGGTTGGAAGGTAAGTGGTTTGTAATAAACTAGAGAGCGTGAAATTAGAAATATCCTATCCCTTTTGATCATTCCTTGTGTACATTTTAAAGAGGATCTCTGTGCATTTCAGCTTTCTAGGTCCAAGGGTAACTGGGCGTAGATGAGTCAATCAGCGACTGAGTCAGGACTTTCCTTTTTTAACACGCGACCCAAAAACGACGGGATGTTATAAGTTTGACGTGTCTGTGTGTGTGTGTGTCTGTCTGTTCCCCTGTGGCGCTCAAACGGGTGGACCGATTTGAATGCGGTTTTTTTTATTTGAAAGGTGAATTAGTCGAGAGTGTTGTTAGCTATGTTTAATGAAAATCGGTCCAAGATGGCCACCGCTACAAAATGGCGGATTACATATTTTTTCACAACTCCCTTAATATGGTTATCAAACGAAAGGGCTTGACTAGTAGAATAGCATTATTGCAAATCCAAGATGGCCGCTGCCACAAAATGGCGAATGATTGGGGTTTTTTAAATTTTTAATTTATACTTGTACCTATAGAAATATAGATGCCAATAAAACTCCTTGCTAAACTTTTTCCTACTTTATATTCTATCTCCGATCAAAAACGGTACAACCAACTTTGCAAAGTAAGCAATTAATACGTAACGGAATTATACAAATCTTTGCGGAATAAAAAAATAACTTCGAAACAATATAATTGGTTTGGAAAGGTATCGGAGTTAAAAAGTGAATATTAAAATGAGGGTAAGACACTAATTAATTCGAGTCCAATGGGCACGGTTAACGACGTTTTTAATTGTTTAAGTTTTTCTTTTTATAAATATTAAAGGTTATAAAATCAAGTTAAGTAATAAATAAATAGGTACTTGCGTAAGTAACTTTTTACCTCGTAGTAAGACGTAAAATAATTTCAGCAACTGTGCATCTTAGCTACTAGAGTTCAGCCAGTTTAGAGGTGATTGCAATCTTTTAGCCGTTAAAGCCCGCCAACCCGCATTGGAGCAGAATGGCATGTCTAAGCTCTAAATCCTCCTTTAACGGAGGTGTGTGACCAGCAGTGCGATGTTCTTTATTATGCTAACAAGTATAAATTAAAAATTTAAAACACCCCCGACGTTCGCCATTTCGTGGTGGCGGCCATCTTGGATTTGCAATAATGCTATTCTACTAGTCAAACCCTTTCGTTTGATAACCATATTAAGGGAGTTGTGAAAAAGTATGTAATCCGCCATTTTGTAGCGGTGGCCATCTTGGACCGATTTTCATTAAACATAGCTATATCTTGGATTTGCATAGCGCTATTCTACTAGTCAAGCCCTTTCATTTGATACCCATATTGAGGGAGTTATGAATAAATACTCGTATGTAATCCGAAATTTTGTGGCGGCGCGGCGGCCATCTTGGACCGATTGTCATCAAACATAGCTAAGAAAACTCCCGACTAATTCACTTTTCAAACAAAAAAACCGCATCCAAATCGGTTCACCCGTTTGAGCGCTACAGTGGAACAGACAGACAGACGCACGCACACACACACACACGCACGCACACAGACACACACACACACAGACAGACACGTCAAACTTAAAACACCCCGTCGTTTTTGCGTCGGGGGTTAAAAACTAGTCTTTCCTGTCGTGCGTAAAACTCCAAAGCTTACGGAAGAACATCTGAATTCGCTCATATTGTTTTCAAGTTTTCCAATAAAACTTCACGTTTTATCTCTGGGGGGTTCATCTAAAGTGCCTTTTACTATTGCATCCACTATATATTCTTTGAGGAATAGATAATATGGGTCTGTACGAAGGTTTACGACATATTTATGAGCGTTACCCTTTACGAATGTGATAATGTTTTATGGGCAGGTTGCGCCTTTGGGTTATACCTACATTACTTACTATTCAACGCTTCGAGATTGTGATCTCATTGTTTTAGATATTCCTGCTAAAATGGTTTGATTTGTTGATTTTTAACCCCCGACGCAAAACGACCGGGTTTAACGTGTCTGTGTCTGTGTGTGTGTGTCTGTCTGTTCCCCCGTAGCGCTTAAAGGGGTGGACCGATTTGAATGCGGTTTTTTTGTTCGAAAGGTGAATTAGTCAGGAGTGTTCTTAGCTATGTTTGATGAAAATCGGTCCAAGATGGCTGCCGCCACAAAATGGCGATTTACATATTTTTCACAACACACTCAATACGGGTATCAAATGAAAGGGCTTGACTAGTAGAATAGCACTATGTTAATCCAAGCTGGCCGCCACCACAAAATGGCGAATGGTTTTTTAAATTTTTAATTTATACTTGTTAAAATTATAAATATGTAAGTACTTATACCTAATATTACTTGCCTTATTTTAACAGTACATTATAGTCTCTTAAATTTTATAATCTTCTCTAGTTAGGATCACCCTATAAAATAACTATAGTTATTTTATAGGGTGATCCTAACTTATATAAATGCTAAAGTACGTCTTCACGCCTAAACCGCTGAACCGATTTTAATTTGGTACAGACTACAGAGATAGACTAGACCTTGTTGTAGTAGAAGGACATAGGTTACTTATTCCGGAAAACCAACGGTCAAAATTCTTCTTCTTCTTCGTGCACTTCATTACAGAAGGTCGTGCTTGTCTTGGAATACCTTTACTGAAGAGTCAACCAGCTGCCTCCACGCCACTCTGTCTTCAGCTTGTCTCAGGGCAGTCGGAATATTAAGGCCCAATATAGCCTGTATCTTGTCAGACCAGCGGGCAGGTGATCGACCCCTTGATCTTTTGCCCTCGATCTTTCCTATTACAACCAGTTTATCCAGATTGTCTGGTTGTCTCCGGGCAATATGACCAAAATAGCTGAGGACTCGTTGGTAGCAGATAGTGGATAGTCTGGTAGTAATGTTTAGTTGGTTGAGAATGGACTTGTTCGTTCTCTTTGCTGTCCATGGTATTCGTAGCGTTCTCCTCCAACACCACATTTCAAACGCATCGATTTTCTTTCGGTCGGCTGCACGGATTGACCATGATTCGGTCAAAATTAACGCGGACGAATTAGCGGGCATCAGTTAGTATTTAAATAAATATTATAAAAATTAGTTTGTATGGCGGTTCTCTCTTCGTCCAGAACGCACGAAAGAAGAAGGCACTATTTTCTAAAAGAAGCCACGTCTCAAAGTAATACCGCGACCCTTTTCGACTCATGATTCTGTGAGCGATGCACCTGAGTTGCGGGTTAAAAATTTATACATACCATATTGCGGGTTAAATATTTATACATACCATATTGCGGGTTAAATATTTATACATACCATATTGCGGATTAAAAATTTATACATAGGTATACGCAATTTCTGTATAACAATGAGTACTTGTATATAATAAAGCAGACATACTTTTAAAAACAGACAGTCCTCTTGAAAGCATAAAACCGCGTCGAAGAGTCCGCTTTTAGATTCATCAAAGCACCTTTTTAGAGATTCAAGTGCCCAATTAAAAATACAGTCCGAAATTCGTGTTTCATTGCTTGTCCCATTCACTATTTTACCCTTCGTTAGATATTTTTTAATTGACGAAATCCTTGGTTGCAAAGTATATGATTTCGCTTGATGAGGATACGTTTTGAAGCCCCGATAGAGTTTCAAACCCACCACTACATTCTTTTAACGTCCCAGTGCTGGGCACAGGCCTCCTCTCTCATAGGAGAGAGGGATTAGAGCTTAGACCCGCCGTGCTCGTCCAATGCAGGTTGAGGGGCCGACTGCTTAACGTGCTCTCCGAGGCACGGGGGGGAGACTTCCTTGACAGGAAACCCAATACCTAAAAATTATTTGCCCGACCCGGGAATCGAACCCGGGGCCTCGTGATCTGCAGTCGAATATGCTAACCACTAGACCAACGAGGCAGTTGAGTTTTAAACACAAGTTAATTATAATATGAAAATGTAGGAAACTGAAGCATGGCACAAATATCATTAACTTCGACTTTTCATCCTTGATGCACAAAATATCTAGTAGTTACCCGTTGTGGAAAGTTTTTCAAATTCACGGATTATTTATGAGCACGATTACTTGATAAACATGGAAGAGGAGTTGTAAACTCGAGAACTTAAATGTTAATTCTCATAGGTACATCATAAGAAAATCTATCTATCTATCTATAATATAATAAAACTGTAACAGATCCAATTCTGTACATTGAAGATATTTTGGAATTTTTTATTGGAGGGCACTCTATAATCGATACTGAAGCCAAAACTGCATTTTTTTTCATTTTTGTCTGTCTGTCTGTCTGTCTGTCTGTCTGTCTGTCTGTCTGTATCTTGGCCGCGCATCACGCCGAAACTACTGAATGGATTCGAATGAAACTTGGTACGATTTGAGTTTATACTCCGAGGTAGGACATAGGATACTTTTTATCCCGAAATTCAGCACGGTTCCCTTGGGAGAGGGGAAGAAAGTTAAAACGTGTATTTAGCTGTAATTCATTAACGCGTAGTTCGATTTAACTCATTCTTTTTTTGTTAGAAAGGTAGTACTTCAAGTATTGTCCCGTAAATATTTCAAGGTCGTAGGTTTTTTAGTTCAGAAATGACAGACATTTATTGGGTTCAAATAACTTGGGACCCGGATCTTTGTACGTACGGCTTATTTTAAACTGGCGTGCGTTTAAATTTATGTTTATCGGTCTGTCTATTTGTTTCAACTAATCTCAGAAACGGCTGGACCGATTTTAATGGAACTTTCAATGGCAGATAGGTGATGTTATAAGGAGTAACTTAGGCTACATTTAGTTTTGGTACATAAAAGAATTATGGGATCCGTTCCGATCCTATATAAAACCTATAAACACGCGAACGAAGTTGCGGGGGTCGGCTAGTGTAACAATAAGTATAATAAATGTTCTAAGTTTGTATTTCACATAATTTATAAATTATTTTCGGAACACTATGAGAGAAACCTTATGTCTACGTATATGATTTTAAAAATTCGATTCAACGAGATTTCACTTTACGTAAACATAAAAATGTTTCGCCAGAAAATATAATTTATTTTCGGTTGGTAACACCCATCATATTGTTTTACCGATAGGAATAATAAATAAATATTTTCGTGGATAACCAAACCAAAGTAACTAAGTTTATTTATTATTTCTTTTCGTTTTTTTTCTGTTGGTTTGTTGTTGGCCATCCTAAATAAATAAATCTCTTTGTGCAAACCCAGAAAATAATAGCCATTCTAAGTCAAATAATATTTTAGGATTTCACAAATCTCTTAGGGGCATGGCAATCGTCAATAGATACCTACAGCCATTGTAATCTCTCCCCCAGAAACACTCCAATCAGAAACTCTTGAACTCTAGTCAAGTTGATTAACAGATTCAATTCCACTGAACCAATTTATCTTTTAAATCGGTGTCAGCCAGTTCACAGTTGGCTTAATTGTGATTCATTCAGTGAAAAAAACCTATTTTAAACTAATCAATCCACGATGCAAAAACGACGGGGTGTTATACCTAAGTTTGACGTGTGTGTGTGTGTGTGTGTGTGTGTGTGTGTGTGTGTGTGTGTGTGTGTGTGTGTGTGTGTGTGTGTGTGTGTGTGTGTGTGTGTGTGTGTGTGTGTGTGTGTGTGTGTGTGTGTGTGTGTGTGTGTGTGTGTGTGTGTGTGTGTGTGTGTGTGTGTGTGTCTGTCTGTTTCACCGTAGCGCGCAAACGGACGAACCGATTTGAATGCAGTTTTTTTTTGTTTGAAAGGTTAACTAGTCGGGAGTGTTCTTATCTATGTTTGATGAAAATCGTTTCAAGATGGCCACCGCTACAAAATGGTGGATTACATATTTTTTCACAACTCCCTCAATATGGGTACCAAATGAAAGGGTTTCTAGTAGAATAGCACTATGTAAATCTAAGATGGCCGCCACCACAAAATGGCGAATGTCGGGGTTTTTTAATTTTTAATTTATACTTGTTTTACAACTTTTCCTGTGGCTTCACCCTCGTGAAATTCGGATCAAGTAATATAATTACAGGCTGATTTGATCAATGTTTGACCATTAGCCCGGATGCGGCAAAAATGCCGAGCTCGGCATTTTGCCAAGCGTTTTGCCACTGCGAAGTGCCGGTAAAGCCGGGGTCCCACGGCCCGTGTTATGACAGGCCAGATCGCACCAGGCCAGACCGACACGCCATGGGAACCGTTACATCCGATGAAGCCTGTTGTCGCCTGTTGTCGCCCGTCCGATCCGTCGGGAGTCGGTAAGTTCAAAGGCGCGGCGATAATATATATCTGCAAATAATAAAGAAAAATATGTTTCTATTGCTGGAGAATACAAATAATCGGGTTTAGTTAGTTAAAATTACCTTGATCGGCTTTTGTTCAATGACGACACCCACCAGCGTCGTTTCTTTTGCTTCTTTTTGCCTGATTTATCAAATGTTGTCCACTGATTAAAACCACAGCAGCTGCACACGCAGCCATACGCTCCGTATCACTTAACATGAGTGGCAGTAACGACAGGCCGGTACAGGCCGACACACACCATGGGAACGGCGCGGCGTTCAGACGCAATCAGCCGCACAGGCATCCACAGGCGTCGCATGATCCGGCCTGGCCTGTGATAACACGGGCCGTGGGACCCCGCCTTTAAACCACCGCTCCGGAGTAATGTGAACGAGTTTGCGCCGGTAGGTAAAGTCTGTTCATTTTCTTACGGTCACCTTTGTCTCTCGCCGCCTCCGCCACGCGGCGTTTTGCCAAAGGTACCGCCGGTGACTTCAAAAGATGCCGCGCGGGAAGTATAGGTACAAGGGAGTTTTGGTGTTTTATACCTACTCATATTTTTATGTTAAAATTCTCTTTGCTTTTTATATTTTTTATATTCGTATTTTATTACAATATAACCATAAACATAAAATATAATATTATCATGAACACGGGTCTTCTCTCAAAATGAGAAGGATTTTATCCATACTCTACCACGCTGGCCAAGTGCGGATTGGCAGACTATTCGGAGATTCTGTTAGAATAGAAAAAAAAATTACAAACAGAAAAAAAAAGCAGAATACTAAGAGCACCTGCGACTGTACCGACACTATGTTACCGAACGGACTATAGGCGGTGCCGCCTGTTCCCCGCTCGCACTCTTATTGAAAGTCGTATTCAAAGTTGTCCCAGTAAAGCGTCAAAACTGGATGCTGTCATTCGAAAACAATTGAAGAACTTTGATTCATCTAGGATTCATCACTCCTCAATTCACCCATTAGGTTTGCATTAGTGCAGCTTTAGGTAGTCATAATGAAAAACTTTGCGTCGATGCAGATTAACATCTGCATCGACGCAAAAATAGGAAATTTTTAGAAGAAGAAAAAAGAGAATTTGTATACGCAAAAAATTTTAGTTTCTTTCTCTTTAATTCACCTCAAAAGAAAGTTCGGATTATTAACAAACTTCAATTGAATAATGCGGTAGGGTACAACATTATTATAACTTATAAAACGTAAAAAGAAAATAGAAATATTGCATAGATAAATCAACTTAGAACATTTTTTTTTTTGTTTTTTCGCACAATTTCAATTTCCCCGCAGAGCCGGAAGCTTAATGAGAAATCACTTTTCCAAAATTGCGGTCATTCAATCTTTTAACTCTTGCCACGTTCATAATTGAAAAAGTTTCAGTCAGGGTTTTTCAGAAGCCAAACTTGAAACGAGCAACCCCTAAAAAATGGCTTTTAAAAGCAATTCACAAACAATGTTACATTATTATCTAATGACGTGAAAAATATCCGGACATTATCGAGATTTTCTAATTCAGTGATAAATGTTTATACCAATTAATCGCGTCGGAGAAAGTTTCTCGAATAATTTTCATCAAACTTACAGATCAGACGATACACTTTACTTTATACTTACTTAGTCAGATTCATAAAATGATTAATTATTTATTTAAAAATGTATACCCTGAAGCTACGAGTAAATCTTACTAATATTATAAATGTGAAAGTGTGGATGTTTGGATGTTTGTTACTCTATAACGTCGCAACTACTAAATCGATTTGGCTGAAATTTTGAATGAAGATAGCTTATACCCTGACTTAAAACATAGGCTACTTTTTATCCTGGAAAAATCCACAGTTCCCGCAGGATTTTGAAAAACCCGAAATCTATATCTACAGCTATAGGTAGATTACTATAGCAAACTTCCTTGAAAGTAGGTATAAAGGTTGGAAAAGGAAGCGGAAACGGAAACCAGATATCCACGATTCCCTCAGGATTTGTGAAAAATCGAAATTCAATAAAATAAAAAACAAGATCCATCTCACAATCTAACATATTTTACCAAAGTTTAGGTAGGTATATCTTCTTCGTTATCTTGGAGCGTAAAAATTCAAAGCAAGATTAAAAGACTTTATAATTACCTTTCACGAGATGAACTGGAACTAAAAATAGTTTTTTAATGAAAATTCTGACGAAGAATGAATGGAGATTTGCCCGGGAGAAATAATTTGGAACATCAAAATATATAATTAAGAATTTGTATTTATGTGTCTCCAAATCTAAACTAATATAATAAAGCGGAAGAGTTTGTTTGTTTGAACGCGCTAATCTCAGGAACTACTGGACTGATTTCAAAAATTCTTTCACCGTTGGATATGTAAGCGATCCTTGAGTGCTATAGGCTATATAATATGTACCAGGGCGAAGCCGGGGCGGGCCGCTAGTGAATTAATAATTTCTAGATGACCAACTCATACCTATTATTTATATAATGTACGAGTCTCGTACCAAGAGTGAAGACGTATAAACGATAAAAAACTAATCCGAAATCATACTCATTCAAAAATATTTACGCGTCATAGAATGATGCAAATATTGATTTAATAACTAAAATAAAATTCATTAAGTAGTTAAATAATAATATTTATATATAATAATTTCTAATAGGTAATTATTCTAAGCAGTTTAATTAAGTAAGTATCAGCATACCGCTGGGATTGGAATATTGAACAGAGAAAAATTACTACCAATTCAAAGGCTTTAGCGCCCCGTTGCAAATTTAATTAATAACTGGAGCGTAATTGCATTTCCCTCGTATATTTGTGTAACTAGTAGATAGTTGAGCGGCTTGGTTTGTGTTAAAATAACGACGTTCAAGTTAAATAAAGCCAGGACTTGTCTCGGCTGCGTAATAGAGGACTTTGTAGGTGAATATATTTAGACACTCATCGCTATGCGAGCTAAACAGCACTTTATTGCGTCAGATCAAGAGCCGCATTTATTTAAATGTATTTGTGGAGTGAGCCTTCTGTAACCAGTAGTACTAATAAGTATACTGTGATAATGCTTAAGTGGTTTTGAACATACGCAAAATAAAGAACATGCTGGTAGATAAAATTTTGGTATAATATAGTTATTTACAGTATTAGGTATGAACTGATGCTGTAACCAGGACAATTTACATTCAGGCTACCCAACTATTCGTCAATTCAAAGTAGATATATAGTATAATTATGTAGTTTGTAGGTACACTGATTTCGTCTTTATGGGATAGTTACCAAAGAGTGCCGGTATGAAATTGAAACAGGAATTATTGAATCAAACACATAATATATAAAATGTGGAAATAACTTTTTAATTTACACTTGTAATACCATTACTTGATATAATATTTATTAAGTTAGTATTTATAAAGGCTTTGTCATTTTGCCGCTGCATCAGCGTTCAAGACGACGCATGTGTATTTATAGAATACCACAGTATTGTGGTTCTAGGTATAGAAGCTGTAAGCGTTCGCTCAGCAACGCCCATTGTCCGGCAGAAATGCAATTTCCCGCCTGCCAATATAACCCAAGAGCCCGTAACAAATTTTTTGGTTTTCATTTCAAATTTTTAACCGACTTCAAAAAAAGAAGTGATCCATGTATTAAATATGTATTTGATATTATTGGAACTGCAAAATATTCACATATGATAATCCATAAGAGCTTCCGAACAAAAATACAAAATTTCATAATTATGTAGATTGTATGTTGTACCTATGTGTCTATTAATCGGATTGTGGCCTTTCCTATAATATATTGGTTTACATTTACTGTTAAGAGTACAGTGTAAGTTTCATCAAACTCGGTTAGATAGTTTCCGAGATATGGACTGTTAAGTGCGTCGTAAAGTCGGTTTAACTTTCAATATTTTAGATTATCTCTTGTTACGACTAATATAGTGTCGACAGTAATGTGTGTGGCTTGGCATGTTTGATTGTCGAATTTAACTGTAACGGTAGCTTAATTTTAACCGCCTGTTATGTGAATCGCTGTTAATCGCAGAGAGAATAAGAAATGTATAAAAAAATAACTCTTTTCTAGGCATGCTTTTATACTTTAATTACAATCAGCTCTCTCTCCTTAAGTGTTTCTTAAGCGTATCTTATGTTGCATACTAATTACTTTCATTAAGATGAACCATTTTTGAAGTTATCCGGGAGCTTTTTCATTGTTATTTACCTATTTTCAGTGTAAACAACATGTAAATATTCTAGTTTGTTCAAATTGCATTGGCGTTGCCTAAAGTGCATATTTATAAAGGTTAGTGTAAGGTTAAGGTGGACTTTTACCACCAAAATAATGCTATTTTGAGTTGAACAAGTCTGAAAATTTGAGAATCAACCCTAACTATGGAGATACAATTACCGACTTATGCAACACATTTTTCTTGTTTTTGGTGGGCTTTAACCTTGACGGTAACTTAACTTTAACTTTCCTATATGCACATGAGTTTCGATTGCACGTCAGGCAGCCTGCACGATGACAGATGGATGGTAGGTTACCTGACATTCACAGGGTAGTTGTGGTAAAACTAATGACAGAACCAATCGCGCTATTATAGACGCCTTAAAATGTACCAAAACACCCAACTCCGCGCATGGGTAAAATAATATCAAATACTAGTGGATCCGGCAGACTTCGTCCTGCCCGGTGGTGACATACCTACCGACATCAGCGTCACCTACCGAGACCCGGTAGGTTACCTGTACCTACCCGGTAATTGTGTTTTCGAACCATCCAGGAACCCATTGAAATATACACACAAAATTTCATCCAAATTGATCCAGCCGTTTAGGAGGAGTTAGGTGACAAACACACGTACAGAAGAATAATAATATATGTAGGTACGGGTAAGAGAGTTTACCGTATCCACGCGACGGGATGTATTGTCATAATCCATTTTACCCTACGTAAAGTTACAGTATACGCTCGTAAAGTTATCCACTCTGGGGTGAAAAGGTAAGAAGACGCAGCACGGTAAATCACACTAATATTATATAGGCGTTTGTGTGTTTGTATGTGTGTATGTTTGTTACTCTATAACGCCACAACAACTGAACCGATTTGGCTAAAATTTTGAATGGAGATAGATTATGGCCTGACATAACACCTAAGATCTTTTAAGTGATTTATCCTGGAAAAATCCACAGTTCCCGGCTCCCGCGGGATTATGAAAAAACAAAATCTACAGCTATAGCTATAGCTAGTGAGACTTACTATAGTAAACTTCCTTGAAAGTAGCTATAAAGGTTGGAAAAGGGAGTGGGAACGTGAACCAGAACTCCACGATTCCCTCAGGATTTGTGAAAAACTGAAATTCATGTGGCCGAAGCCGCGGGCAAAAGCTAGTAAAGATATAAATATTATGTTATATGTTATGAATAGCGCGCAAACAAGGTGGTTGGATGCCTCATGTTAAGTGATTAATGCCGCTCGTGAACATCTGCAGCACCAGATGTATTACTAGTGGTTTACCGTGTTTTAAGAGTTTATCATCCCGCGTAGAAACCGATCAGGGGTGTAGAAACCGATCAGGTTTAAAACTGCCGTGTAGGCAGTTTTCAACCTACACCCCTGATGGTACCCCTTTCTACGCGGTAGCATACCGGAACGCTAAATCGCTTGGTGGCATGGTTTTGCTGGTAAAACGGTAACTAACCACGGCTGGAGCCTCCCACCAGACCAGACCAGAGACAATTTAGAAATTATAAACTCCCAAATTGCCCCCTGCGGGAACTCGAACTCGGGACCTCCCACTTATAACTCCACTACGCCAGCTCACTACTACGCCAGGGAGGATGTCAAAAAATAATATTTCTATGACTTCGTTCGCGTGGAATAAGGATTTTTAAAATCCCGTGAGAACTTTTCGATTGTCCCGGATGAAAATATCGTATATTATTAATCTACACTCTGCAGGATGCAAGCTAAATATATCGTCGAAATTAATTTATTGGCCTAGCCATGAAAAGGTAACTGATAGATAGACAGAGAGACACATAGATGTACACTTAATTAAAAATTAAGATTTGTTTGTGCGCTTATCACTTAAAAGCCATTAGACCGTTTGAGAGGAAACTTTAATAGTTAGTCTAATTACCGACTAGACTTAATTATCGCTCTTTAATTAAAAAAATTCCTAGAAATAATTTAGGTACTAATTTAACAGCTTGACCTGAATTTGATACGGTAGAATTCGAGGATAAAAGCTACTTAATAAAAAGAGGCTCTAGAGAGGAAAAAGGAAAAGAAAAAGAAAAAGAAAACCCAAAAAGAAAAGTTTGCTTTTATTAAAAAATATTAAAAAAGTTTCTAAATTCGGAGAGTTCAGAAATTAAGAAGTTCAGAATCAAAAGAAAGCCAAGCAAGAAAAAAATATATAACTCTAGGGAAAATGGTTACTTATTTATTTTTTCAGATTTCTTGGAAATTCTAAATTGTTACATTTAATTGGGACATGGGATTTCATAACACTATTGCTGTTACCACACACTATACCTAACTGTTCTCGCGATGGCTTGGAACAATACGCTCGCAATTAGTCAGGTCTATACCATTCACGGGCTCACCAATCCGCGAGATTTGTCGCTGGCGACAAGGCCGCGGAGTGTTAGCTAGCAGCAAGATAGTACGTGCGAGGCTCGCCACAGTTCACAAGCGACTGACGCGCTCGCGTAGTGTGTGACTGGGCGATGACAGACATTCGACGGCTCGGGTGCGGCTCGCGGCTTGTCTAATGAATGGGGTGTTTAATTCTCGCGATGGCTTGGAACAATACGCTCCCAAAAGTAAGTTGACCGCGATGGACGATACTTGACGGTTGATGGTTTTACTAGTCGACAACAAAGAGACCCATTACAGAATATAAAAAAAAATTCAGTTGTTTGCGGAAAATAGTTTCTAACGTATAGGTCGTTTCACATCTACTGAGATACAGAATAATAGGCCTGTTGGCCTACGAAAAGCTATGCTATGCGAGTGTAGAGGGGTATACCTATTATTTTCTGCGCAGAGATCACGGGCGTATGGGCGAGCGGGCCGCATTAAGCGCAGGATACATTGAAAGCGAAGCTTCGCTAAGCTTATGTCACTTGATTATAAGAACTCGCAAGTTCGCATCGCTGGCTTTTCAGTGATAACCGAAGTATGAAAAGACGCAGTAGCAACATGAGCGAAGTGAAACGAACCTCGTTTCGTTCCGCTTCGCTCCCAATGTGGTTTGAGCTTTACGCGCGCGAGTGTAGAATGGGCTTTATGTTTAATAATCTCATTTTAAAGTACGTACTTTATTTAGCAATCATATTTTACGCAAAAGAGGCCTTTTTCTTTTCTTTTCTTTTTACTTTATCTCTCTTGAGGATTAACCTTGTTTAGAAAATCACATAGAATCCATCATATCCATGTACTTAAGTAATGTTCACTGACTTGGATCTTCTAAAATCCTACTTATGGATTAATCATATGATTTCTAGAAATATCCTATTTTCAATTAAAAATTCGCACTGCAATTCTTTCAGAGATTCAGAGTTCGATTCCCACCTGGGAACTTTATTGTGGAATTTCAGTTACAAAATTGGCACAGGTCTAGTGAAATATCAGCTGTAGGTACCTATTACAAGTAATGTATTGATCCTATCCTATGGATATTTATAGCTACTAAAACTTGATAATTTCCACGAGAAAGGATTTAATTAATATTAAGATAAAGTGGATAACTTTTCCCTCCACCTCACTAATATCCGATCTACATCGCCCACACAAACGTCTATGTTAATATTAAGTAATTAAACCATCACATTCATGTCTGTACAAAGTCTGCATAAGTAAATTTATAGTAGAAAATGTGTATAATTAATTTCTAAAGAAATTAAATATATTTTAAATAAAAACTGAAAAATAATATCATGGATAATTTTTTGACGTGATAACGTCTTATAAATCGATGAACGCCGGCCGCACGCACGTAAAGGCATGACTCATTGTCACGTACCACCTAGCCAAGCGTGCAAGCGAGAGCGCGGAACAAGCGATAGAGAAGCAATGTTTTCTTATGACGTTATCACGCAAAATTATCGTCCGTAAACAGACTTTACAGACAACCAATTTATGTCAATAACTCAATACACTGCTCGAAAACTGCTCTTACAAAAGGTACTTATTAAACATAGCTATTCCGCAGCCCTACGGTAATTAAAGAATACATAAAAAAAATCATAAATAATTTTTACCTTCAAGCGTGTAGTATCAGTTTCCAAGGGTTTTTGAAAAACTTTTAAAATATTGGAATTTAAACACTTCTATTGTTCAACACCTTGACGTACAACAAAATAGTTCGTTAACTAGGTTATTTACACTATGTACATAATAATAAAACTATACAATATTATCCAAAATAAAATCGCACCGAAGTTCTCTTTACAAAATCCAGAATGTAGAAATATGAGTCAAATTATTTACAAGCTTTATTTACACTACAACTGTTCTATATTCAAATCCAAAATTCTGTACACTTTTTTTCGCAATGGACAAAATGTTTATATTTATGACACAGGTTTATGCCACTTGTAACCGAGTCACGCGTACGGAGGTCATGCCGATGGCGCGGTCCCGGCGGTACTGAGGCCGTCATCGGTACACCATTGAAAAGCTGCTAGCGTTGACCACAAGCTTGCCTCCTGAAGCCGGGGAAACTAGGTTACAGCCCCGTAAATTGAAAGAGCTGAATGAGCTCTTCTAATGAAATGGTTATTCAAAATATGAGCTAATTAATTGGCAGTTGTCATCATTTGTATAAAAGTTTTTGTGCTCGTATTAAACGAATCTCTTTTCGAACATTACGGGGATATTGGAAAAGAGATTTTTTACGACTGCCTACTAATGCGACTGCTACCTAATTTAATGTTTATTTAAAAATAAACATTAAATTAATGAAAATGGATAAAGTGTGAAAGACGAATTAGACGTGAGTTACCTACTTACGCCTTTTATACGTCATTATCTTTTATATTCAGATTATCATCTATTCAGTAATATGGATTTCTTGGAAGCATATAATATGTTACTTGGGAGTCCTCAATACATAGTTCAAGGGTTTGAGGAATTCTACTTGTGGCATATTGTCGTACCAAGTAGCACAAGATTCAGGCTTGCTTGTAGGGATAAAGGAAATAACAGTAATATTTAACCTTAACAGTAATATTTAACCTGACTAATGTTCCTCTAAATAGCTTCTTAGTAATTTGGGTTATGCGTGAAAGTATTTTAAGTAGCTTTGGCGCAAATTAGCTGACTGTAGAGTTTATAGTTATCTCTCCATACAATTCTGAAAGATTAACGCATAGTTCAATAATAGTAAGCTAACATTATTTTTAATAAATGTTTAGCAAAAGTTCATTTCCTAAATTTACCCAGCTGTGTTGTCTGCGTCTGTTAGTTAGTCAGTCACGGTAATATTTTATAGGTAGTTTTACAAAAGAAGTTAAAAGAAAAATACATTTATCAATATTTTTCAGTGAAATCACCTTCTATTTTAAAACTTTCAACTGCACGTATGATATCAACCTTCACTGTGCAGTGAGCTTCAGATACTTGTGATGGTTTATTGTTGTGACCTAGCCTCTTTCATAACAACGCCATTTCAAATGTGGAATGGAGTATTTTTATTTTCCATAGGTATACATTTTACTTTGTCTGACTTTAATAATTGCATTTATTATGTAGGCTAAGACTTGCTCATGATTATCTAATAACGTTAATTTACTGGATTGATAGCTATTTAATACATATTTAGAAATGCTTATGTTAAGTAGAAATCTACCGCTAGTTCACAATACCTTTAGGGTTCTGTGCTTCATAATAGAAAAACGTATTGTCCGTCATCTGACTATCTATCTGTCTTTCCGTATGTTAAGACTGTGTGTGTTTTTTGCTGAAACACACTAGCAGGTACGTCTTGCAAACTTTACAGTTTGGTTCCAAAAAGACAAACACACTAACTTTTGCATTTATACGAATATAGAAGTAAAATGTATAGTCAACTCAAAACTCAAGTTTACTCCTTAACTTTGGACTGTAACAAAGAGCAACACGATAAAACACAAAAGGCATAAGTACGGATGTAAATTAGTGTGCTCGGAAAAGTGACGCAGCCATGTGAGCCTCTTTGTCCCGCGCAAGCTCACCTTTTGCAACTAATTATACATTCATGTATTCGCTCAGTACTCTGTTCATTCTTGTTTTCACAATAGAACTGAAAAGATACGAGATTTACCCGTTGGGTGTTTCACGCTGTTAAGACAATTGGCTTTTGCCACTAATTATACTGTATGCTGGTACATTTTTTTTCGATTAATTTATAAACCTACCAACGTTATTTAACAGTGATATAAATTTCATTTTACAGAATGCTTGGGCAAAATGATAAGCCAATAATGAAGAATAGGAAGCAATAACAACTAGGTGAATACAGTACCTATTCAGTAAAATGAAATCATTAAGTAATACTTTTGGACCAAAGTACACGGATGTAAATACTTAATAATTAGACAATAAGATGCGGGTGATTTTATTTTATAACCGGCATAAAATAATATGATAGGTATAACAGAAAAAATGCCATGGTATTTATAAATTAACCCATATTTAATATTATGCGAAAATAACTCTGTCTGTTACTGTTGATATAAGTGGTTGAATACATACATAATGGCGCTGAATTAAAGCTTGATATATTATATTCTAAAAGTTAACAAAGTTTATAGTTAAATTTGAAATTGTTAGAATTTTAATATGCCTGCGAAAATATTTTATGCTCTACATGTACCTAGAGTAATATTGTATCCTAAAAGCGCAGCTTTACGTGCCAAAGTAATTAATGGTTTATTAAATTCTTATGTCGCCTCTATGCATTGTGTCTTGGTTGGCCAAGGCGGCACTGGAATTATTGTCTTTAAAAAAATTAATTTAATAGAAAGACAATTTACTGAACAAATTTTCTTTGTCTAATAACTTTTACATTTTTCAATTTTCCTACCATCTCTTTGCATGAAATTACAGCTAGTAATTTTGTCGAGACCTTATTGAAACAGCGCATATCATGCGTTTGGCATGAGAGAAAATTTAACTGAAAACTTTAATACCTATTTATTCAACATCAGCCCCAAGACTTGATAAAGGAAAGAAAAACATTTGAAATTTCAACTCAAAGTTCGCGCAGGGAAACATAAATATAGACTGGAAAAGTGCATAAGTTCTCATGTTATTATGATTCAAATTGCAATTGCTTAGACCCAATATGGGTGTATATCGGGTACAAAACTCGTTGCTCTAGTGGTTAGTAGGTATATTTCAATGCAGACCACAAAGTCCTGGGTTCGAAAGAGGTCAAGCCAAAAATTGTTAGGCATTGAATTTTTCTTTCAAGACATTAGTACGGTTTTCACCTCTATCCATGCCTCGAATAGCACGTTAAATAATCATTGCCAATTACCTCACTTTTATAAAGACATAAATAAGTACATACCTATAAAATAATTGTTGACATTCAAAAAGTATACTTTGGATAAAAAAATTTACTTATAATTTGATCTAATTAATCGATAAACTACGTATATAATGTAATATTTACATTTATACATATATATTACAATACCGTTTCTGTACTGTATACTACAGATATTTTATAAAGGCTTCATATCTTTCGCATACAGGATGCCATATCAAAGATTTACTATCGGTTCTGCCTTTGCTCGTGGGTGGATATTGTTTCCGATGCCACTTTTTATGAGGAATATTCGTGCATATTAAATGTTCCTTGTAAATTATGAAGAAAAGTTATGCACAGAATTGTTTCTACTAAGTTTGTGTTTTACTAAAGCATTTTTAATATATTTTGAATTATATTTTATATTCTCGGTCCCTTTTAACCAAGCGTATGGATTAAGTTAAAAGTGCCTGTGATGTGTCATGATCAATCATAAAATAATTGTAATGATCAATCATAAACTTTGTAATCCAAGAACAATAAATAATGAAAAATTACCGTAAATGACGCTTCAAGACGGGTGCATGTTTACTCCTACGATTAAAAAATAATTAAAGTCAATTATAATGAAATAGATACTGTACGAAAATTTTACACGCAAAATGACAAAATTAATTAATATTTAAGACAAACATTACTTATTCTACATAGCTCCGTACAATACTCATTTTAAATTAATTTATATTTATGACAGAGATTTATTCCTCTTGGCTCCGTACAACAGTCACTTTTTTTGACACAATAATTATGTAAACATGCCCCAAGCAAGAGGTCGCATCAGCGGCGCTGTCTGACTCGACCTCGACTGCTCTGTGAAACACGGTCACGGTGAAAATGTGGAAATTCAAAGCCGACTAAAAAATCTGTGGAAATTAGTATATAAGTTATGACTGAAACCGAGTTGTAAAAATGTTCGTGTCGAGATGGAAAGATACAAAGCCAGCCTCACTGGTCCTTAGCTTAGGTGGCACGCCTTTTTTAGGGTCCCGTACCTCAAAAGGTAAATAAATTACGTAATTAAAAAAACTAAAAACCCGACTGCGTAAAACAAACTAGTTCTGGTAACTGAAAAGCAAAAAACAAGCTTTGTACTTTATAAACTAGAATTTGATAAGATCATAAACATAATTAATGTTAGAAAATGTATGGCATGCGGGGGCGAACTAATAGTCCTGAGTAGTTGGCTAAGTAATGCCCCCGCCTGCCATACATTTTCTAACATTAATTATGTTTATGATCTTATCAAATTCTAGTTTATAAAGTACAAAGCTTGTTTTTTGCTTTTCAGTTACCAGAACTAGTTTGTTTTACGCAGTCGGGTTTTTAGTTTTTTTAATTACGTAATTTATTTCTTGGTTTTTAGTGCAAAACTATGAAAAAATTTTAGATGCATATTTTTACAAGAGACAGGCCTGTGTCACTCCGCGTGTAGGTAATAGCGCGTTTAAGACCACTATTAGCGCCATCTGTTGAACACTAGAAACTTTAATAAGGTCTTTCATAATATTATTGTATTATTTTAGTGTTTGGCGATTTAAGGTTAAATTATTAGTGTTACAATAATTGATGGGAAGGGGGGAGGTGTAGGGGGGATTATGCGGAATGTGGTAGAGGGGAGTGGGAAGGGATCTTAAATAAATTACCACCAATTTACTCACAGTGTAGTTGTTATTTATTTTGTTTTCTATGATTTGTCACTCCAAACTGATTACAAACACATAGATTGTATATATTTTCGTATTTGCCTTTTAAAGCCCTTTATTTTGATACCCCACTCGAGGGTCTTGAGGAAAAAAATTTTTTTCAGCTCGCACATTAAAGTGCATAAAATCCGCCATTTTGAATTTTTATTAATTTTATGTACACAGTAACATTTGCGCTGTTAAGACAAATCTAATGACGTATCATTTATCAAAATAAGTTGAGTCATTGAGTAGTTACGAACTGACATAGGAAACGGTCATTTTCTGTGATTTATCACTCCAACTTATTTTCAAATATATAATTGTATACATTTTTGTATTTGCCTTTTAAATCCCTTCATTTTGATACCCCACTCGAGGGTCTTGAGGAAAAAATTTTTTTTCAGCTCGCACATTAAAGCGCATAAAGTCCGCCATTTTATTTTTTTTTTTTTAATTTAGGTACCCTATAACACTCGCGTCATGAAGACAAATCTAATGACGTATCATTTATCAAAATCCGTTGAGCCGTTTATTAGTTACACGCGGACATAGGAATGGACATACATACACACAGGTGAAACACATAACCCAGTCGGGTAAAAAAGGAACTCTTATAAGATCACTTTCTTGTCCGTCTGTCCGTCTGTCCGTGTGTCACCACCGATTTTCTCAGGAACGGTTGGACCTAATAAGTTGAAAATTATACCAGATACTCTATAGTCTATAGTCCCTATTAGGTGTATAAAAATTAAGGTCCTGAGTCCACACAATAAAAAGATATAGGCAAATTTAGATTTTTACAAAAATTTTTAAGTACCAAAATTTACCTTAACTTTCAACTTTTTTTATTTTTCGGAATTTTCCCTTTAATCGATCTGTAAGACCTTGCTTTTGACCAAAATTGACAAATCTACATCCCCAATTCCCCATACATACATAGTTGAGTCAATTAAGATACATCGATGATTAAGATAGACCTCTGAGTTGTATGAGCGCTCATACAATTTAGAGGCCTAGCTTAATTAGCACCTTACCTTTTAAGACAAACTAATGAAAAACAGATTGTACTAATACTTCTGGAGTACGGAATCCTCGGTGCGCGAGTCTGACTCGCACCTGACCGGTTTATTGGCTTATGGTTATAATTTATTAATCTATACTAATATAATAAAGCGGAAGAGTTTGTTTGTTTGAACGCGCTAATCTCAGGAACTACTGGACCGATTTCAAAAACTCTTTCACCGTTGGATATGCACGTGATCCCTGAGTGCTATAGGCTATATATTATGTACCACGGGCGAAGCCGGGGCGGACCGCTAGTAATATTATAAATGCGAAAGAGAGTTTGTTGGTTTGTCCTTCAATCACACCGCATGAGAGCTATTGACATGATTTTCAACATAGTTTATAGGCGAGGTGACATAGGCTTCTTTTTATCCCGGAAAACAAACAGTTCCCGCGGTATAGCATGCTTGCTGTTTTTAACGAATTTTTCCTTGCATCACACTATAACAGAGCTACGTGACGTGATTTTTACATGGATACAGTTAAAGACTTATAAAGTGACTTAGGCTACTTTTCATCCCGGGAAAACAAAAAGTGCCCGTGGAATTTTAGAAAACCCCAACTCCAGGCGGATAAAGTCGCGGTCAAAAGCGAGTACATATTAAAAGGCGCTATTTACTAACTTCACAAACTACATTTATAGAAAGTAATTTATAGAAAGTAAAGTACATAGTAATTTTTAAGTATTAAAAATTAAAAAAAAACCCCGACATTCAGTCATTTTGTGGTGTCGGCCATCTTGGATTTGCTATTCTACTAGTCAAGCCTTTTCATTTGATACCCATATTGAGGGAGTTGTGAAAAAATACGTAATCTGCCATTTCATTAAACATAGCTAAGAAAAAGGCTACTTTAAATTATAAAATATTAAACTTGTGAATTTGAATTTTAAATGAAGCGGAGTAATAAGTTTTCAAGAGATTGAACTCTCTTTAGAGCCCTATCAAGCTCTCGTTGATCTAAAAACAAACGACCGTCTCTTATAGCCTCGATGTTTTAAAAGAAAAGTGCTCTTCATTGAGGTCGAATTATTATGAGCAAATGTTTGATTTACATAATGGAGAGGAAAAATTAAATTTTCCACAAAAAGTCTCAAGTTATAATAAGAAGTGAGGGTCAATGCATACTGACGTAGATTAGGAGCGAAGAGTTTTTTTCGCAAATGTTATAAGGTACCTATTGAAATTTTAATAATTTGGGAAGCGTGGTTAAATTTGAACATTTCAATAATAACCTAAATAATACGGTATACGGTAATTAATTCATTAAGCTCAAAATTAATAGCTAATTGGATTAACTAGTTCATACATCTGTTAAATGTTGTAATTTACCTACCTTATTAGAAACTAGTGGTCCGCCCCGGCTTCGCCCGTGGTACATATCTAATATATAGCCTATAGCACTCAGGGATCACGTACATATCCAACGGTGAAAGAATTTCTGAAATCGGTCCAGTAGTTCCTGAGATTAGCGAGTTCAAACAAACAAACTCTTCCGCTTTATTATATTAGTATAGATTAGTAAAATTAAGCCTCTATACATATGTCGTCGTCGTCGTCTCAACTAATAGACGTCCACTGCTGGACATAGGTCTCTTGCAAGGATCGCCACAGAACACGATCTTGCGCCGCTTGTTTCCATGATTAATGGTTAAAATCCTCTATATGTATTATGTACCTATGATTAATGGTTAAAGTCGTCGCGTCGTCGTCAAGTGAAAGTAAATCACTGCTGGACATACATAGGTTTCTTGTAGGGGTCTCCCACACATCATCATCTTGTGCCGCTTGTATCCAGCGGCTCACTGCTACCTACTCGAAAAAAACGCGTATTTAATGTATTAGGTAGAAGTAAATGCCTATGTTGAAAAAAAAATCGCGCCGAATTGGGAACCTCTCCTTTTTGAAAGTCGGTTAAAAATAAGAGATCATACTAATTATTATTATTATTCGTAGGTATATTTTTCATCTCTTCAATCTTAATTTTGCGTCAAATACCTACTATAAACAGAGGCACGAAACTCGAGCGCTGACCGTCATGTGCGCGCAGCGTCGTACGAGTGAGCGGGACACAGTAGGTACGATTGGAGAGCCAATCAGCGCTTACGAGGGATCCGCGAGAGCTAATCAGTGCTTACGAACGATCCCCACGCCCTCCCCGCGACCCCCTCACCACCCGAGATACCTCATTTTCGACTTCTGCGCATTGAAGGTCAGCACTCGAGTCACAGAATAATAACTAGTACCTAAAGGCTCGAGTTTCGTGCCGTTGTTTAAATATCTATCTACTTAATTTGACAAGGAAATAAAAATTGATTGTTTTTAGGGTAGGTAAGGTATCATGTACATTGTACCTACTTATAAATAGTTTGATACATTGACATTCGCTCAGGACACTACTAGGTACAACTATACACATAATATTATAATAATCCATTCAGGATTACCTATATCATGCAAGTAGACAAATAGTACAAAAATCTTGTATGTATTTATGAGTATGTAAGTAAAATAAACTATGATAAATATGTATAATTATAATGGGTACATAACTTTGATTGACTAATGGAAACACACAAATACAAATATTCAAGAGGCACTAACTACGGGACACTAACTAAAAGAGCAATGCAGCAAACAGACAACCAGGCGTCTAAAACTTATAATGACGAGGGTCGGAATGATAATTTTACTTCCGAGTTTGGGATAATCTAACGAGCTTTGAACAGATTTCCTTTGATATGGCATATTGACTGACAATACAATGTTCGAAGTTTGAACCTGAGCAAACGCTATTGTTACCTGATTTGAACCAACGTGGCGCTGACGTTTGAGGTGCGTCGTCTAATTACGAGTTTCGAAATACTCTTGCCAGAGTGAAATAGACCTTAAGCTTGTTATTTTAGGGGGCGCAACGATTTTGATTTTTAGTAAAAATGTAAATACAATAGAATGGAATAAAAAAGTGTTTTATTCAAATAAACGTTTACAAGTAGGTTTGAATCGTCAATTGAATCTACCATTGAAATGGATAGACTTATCCAGTGTCGTTAATTGAGACTGCCTCGTTAGTCTAGTGTTTCGCATATTCGACTGCAGATCACGAGGTCCCGGGTTCGATTCCTGGGTCGGGCAAATAATTGTTAGGTATTGGGTTTTTCTGTCGAGACATTCTCAGTGCCAGCTCGGAGTTGGCATAGTTGGCGGTATTTCACCCCCGTGCCTCGGAGAGCTTGTTAAGCAGTCGGCCCCGGTTATTATCACTATTAAGTGAAAAGTCGTTAAAGCCCGCCAACCCACATTGGAGCAGCGTGGCGGGTCTAAGATATAAATCCCTCTCTCCTGTGAGAGATCAGGCCTGTGCCCAGCTGTGGGACATTAAAAGGCTGTAGTGGTTGTGGTGGTGGTATTGAAAAAGAGATGGCGCTGCAACACAGGTTGACTGTGAATTCAGCAGAAAATAATAATAATTTATTAGCTGCACGCGAAAATGACGCCCCGAGCTTTTGAAACAATCTTCGTTTGTATAGAGCGCGCTAATTAGAAACTTCTCTTGGCGTTTTGGAACTCATATAATATTCGTGGGCCCAAAGCGCTACATTAAAAATGAGCTTTCATGATTTGTCTTACGGTGTGTTTACTTGGTCCCCAGAAGGGAATTTTAATTGCGATTATCTAACTGATGCCCGTGACTTCGCTTGCATTCAGATTTTTTGAAAATTCCGTGGACGCTCTTTGATTTTCTGGGACAAAAATTATTCTACATTCGATGCCGAATTTCGCGAAAACTGGTTTAGGCGTTGAGCCTTCGAAATATTACTCACAAGCGGACACCCGGGACTTCGTTCGCTCGATATCGATATATTCGTTCGATATAGGTATATTGGTTTTTAAAAATCCCTTAGGAATAATTTTGTTTTTCCTAAGCTCCTTTGAGCTAATTTCATGCTAAAAACTGTTAAAGTCCCATCAAAATCGATCCAGCCTTTTAGAGATTAGTCAGTAATTTTTAAAGTATCTACATTCTAACAAAAAAGAATGAATGAAATCGGGCCACGCGTTATTGAATTACAGCTAAATACACGTTTTGACTTTCATCCCCTCTCCCTAGGGAACCGTGCTGAATTTCGGGATAAAAAGTATCCTGTATGTTATTCCGTAGTATGAACTTAAATCTTACTAAATTTCGTTTCAATCCATTCAGTAGTTTTTGCGGAATGCGCGGACAAACATACAGACAAACAGACAAACAGACACAAAAAAACAAACAGACAAAAATTTCAATCATAGCTTTTTTACGTTCTATTACTTATCCTTAACATCCCCCAGTTATTATTTTGCAAAAATCTTCAATGTACAGATACGGCAAGTCTACGATTTTATTATATGTATCAGAATGTATAGATAGATAGATAACTGATAGACAAAAACTTACGCATTTATAATAAATCAATATTCATAGTAGTAGGAATAGTATGGATAAGCGAATGCTACCTGTGAGACATGTAATAATAGTTTATAGTGACAACATAAGCTGTCATTCTGTCATGTAAATGATGTAAGCCTACATTTGTCATAGAGTCCATGACAAGTCTAGTTATACGCTTCAGGTTACACTGTCTCATACTGTTTCATGTCGAGTAAATTAATGATGACTTAATTATACATTTATTGTATTCGTCTAAACTCTAAATAGAGCTAGCATTAAAAGGTCTTCATTCTAAGTTGGTACAATGTTTGAATGACCATATACTTATATAGAAGTGAGTTAATGGTGATAATTTTACTTACGAAAACTTTAAATTAGAGCTACGGAGGGTTCCAAACGCACCCTGTTTTTTTCGCCCCCGCATGCCATACATTTTCTAACATTAATTATGTTTATGACCTTATCAAATTCTAGTTTATAAAGTACAAAGCTTGTTTTTTGCTTTTCAGTTACCAGAACTAGTTAGTTTTACGCAGTCGGGTTTTTAGTTTTTTTAATTACGTAATTTATTACTATCACCATCTCACAATATCATTACGACTATGTATATACTATTAATATGTCCATGGCTTGAGAAAATAATCTTTTTCACTGTATTAAGATTTGTCAATAGGTTTGCTTTTATGAAAACTTTGAACTTGTTGAGAAACATATCCCAAGTGTCTTCTGGTGATTTATTATTAAAACGTACTATAAAGTCTCTAATAATATAACGTTATTCTAATTTAAGTATAGCCATCAAACCTTAATATTAAATTATTGCCTTCGCCATGTACTTAATTACCGAATTAAAATGTAATTTTCTAAATTGTAATACAAAGGCCGAAAGTAGATTACCTACCTATTACTTATCAGTGGGTAAAAAAAAATTTTTTGCGAAATTATATTTTTGTGAATTCGTTGCGGTGATAATAAATTCATTAATTTATGAAACAGTTTGAGTTTACATTAATTAGTTGAAATTTTGAATGTTAAATATGGACTTTTGTTTGGGTAGGTACAAACGAAGCCTCTTCTCTTAATGGACGTTTCGAGGATACTACTTAATATAATATTTAAATACGAATTTCACTTGGTGGTCTTTGCAATTTTGAAAATAATTAAATCTCTTTTATAATAGACTAGCTGACCCCCGCAACTTCGTTCGCGTGGATATAGGTTTTTATATAGGATCGGATCGGATCCCATAATTCTTTTATGTACCTAAACTAAATGTAGCCTAAGTTACTCCTTATAACATTGAAAGTTCCATTAAAATCGATCCAGCCGTTTCGAAGATTAGCTGGAACAAATAGACAGACCAACAAACATAAATTTAAACGCACACCAGTTTAAAATAAGCCGCACGTTCAAAGATCCGGGTCCCAAGTTATTTGAACCCAATACTCAGGTTTGTGATGTCTGTCATTTCTGAACTAAAAAACCTATGACCTTGAAATATTAACGGGACAATATATAAAGTATTACCTTTCTAACAAAAAAAGAATGAGTGAAATCGAACAACGCGTTAATGAATTACAGCTAAATACACGTTTTAACTTTCATCCCCTCTCCCAAGGGAACCGTGCTGAATTTCGGGATAAAAAGTATCCTATGTCCTACCTCGGAGTATAAACTCAAATCGTACCAAGTTTCATTCGAATCCGTTCAGTAGTTTCGGCGTGATGCGCGGCCAAGATACAGACAGACAGACAGACAGACAGACAGAAAGACAGACAGACAGACAGACAGACAAAATTGAAAAAAATTGTAGTTTTGGCTTCAGTATCGATTATAGAGTGCCCTCCAATAAAAATTTTCAAAATATCTTCAATGTACAGAATTGGATCTGTTACAGTTTTATTATATTATAGATAGATATTATGTTACATTTTGGCTGCCTCGACTTCTTCATTTTGGAGCGAAGGAAATTTTCTTTGTAGTCATTGAGTTGGGATAATTGATATTATGTTGTTAGAATGCAAAAAAATTAATTGTCTTTCTTTTTCTTTATAATTTCAATGTTATTATTTCATTGAATATATTTTGTTTTTAGAGCAGTATAAGAGGGGACTGAAATTCAAATATCTTCATCCTACCTATGTTTGGGTAAATAGCAAAAAACCGATACTTAGGTTTTAACGATTACGTACTTTTACATGCCAATGTCAATGACCGGAACCCGCTGCATAACGTGCTCTCCGAGGCACGCTGATAGCGAAAGGGCCAAGACCACCAAAACCAACCACCCCTTCAGGTATAGTCTGTTCGTTTTCTTACGGTCGCCTTTTGTGTCTTGCCGCCTCCGCCGCGCGGTGTTTTGCCAAAGGTACCGCCGTGAATTCAAAGCATGCCGCGCGGAGTGTACAGGCACACGGGGTTTTGGCGTTTTATACCTACTCATATTTTTTCATTAAAATTCTCTTTCGTTTTTATATTTTTTTATATTCGTATTTTATTACAATATAACCATAAACATAAAATATAATATTCTCATGAACACGGGTCTTCTCTCAAAATGAGAAGGATTTTAACCATAGTCTACCACGCTGGCCAAGTGCGGATGGGCAGACTATTCGGAGATTCTGTTAGAATAGAAAAAAAAAATTACAAACAGAAAAAAAGTAATAAAAATAAAAGCAGAATACTAAGAGCACCTGCGCCTGTACCGACACTATGTTACCGAACGGACTATACCTACTTTTGCTTAACCAGCGCCATCGACCGATAGGCGCTGTCGCATTTAAACCAAGCGACCCTAAATTTGAACTTATTAATATTAGCATTCAAAACGGGCTCCTGAAATTCCGAAGCATAATGTTTGAAGTACAAAACTACCCTCATTACGATACCTCTGGCCCCCCAGAGCTCCAAGTTAACTCGTCAATATTTTATTACCCGAGGGTCACGCAAACTCACCTTCTGAGAGACCTGGCGAAATCTGTCGCTCTGATTTTGTTTTTCTACAGGAAAATATAACAATGTACAAAGGTAGTAACTAAAGCCATTATTTTTGTTAGATCGCTTCATTAGTAGCCTTTATAAATGAGAACTTTATTACTATGTGGGTATTCTAAGGTACTGTCCATGCTACTCTATGTACGAGCCGTTCCATATTCGGGAAACTGTCTGTGTCTAACTGTCTAGTGGCCGGACGAGGCTAAAACTACTTCATGCTAGACCGTGGTCTAGCATGAAGTAGTTTTTTACAATACTTTTAACGTGCCCCCTAAGTACAGGGCCAGCGCGTGTACGGTCTATCAAAAATATACCGTATAGGATGTTTATTCATATTTTCCTACACAAATTATTTCTTCGTACATAATATATATTTATTTAAACTTATTAATTAAAGATACCTACTATTTATAGTTACTTACAAGCGGACACCCGCGATTTGTTTTTCCTAAGCTCTTTTGAGCTCATACCTTGCTAAAAACTGGTTGAAGTTCACTGGCGGATGTTTAGGTAGCTCAAAATTTAAACATCCACCAGTGAAAGTCCCTTCAAAATCGGTCCAGCCTTTCAGAGATTAGCCAGAAATCTTTTAAATATTTTCTTTCTAACAAAAAAAGAATGAATGAAATCGAACCACCCGTTAACGAATTACAGCTAAGTACACATTTTGACTTTCATTCCCTCTCCCAAGAAAACCGTGCTGAATTTCGGGATAAAAAGTATCCTTTATGTTACTCCATAGTATGATCTTAAATCATGCCAAGTTTCATTTCAATCCATTCAGTAGTTTTTACGTGATGCGCGCACAAAAATACAGACAAACAGATAAACAGACAAACAGACAAAAATTTCAAAAATAGCTTTTTTACGTTCTATTACTTATCCCTAACATCCCCCAGTTATTATTTTGTAAAAATCTTCAATGTACAGATACGGCAATTCTACGATTTTATTATATGTATAGATTTATTATATGTATAGATAGAAGAAGATAGAAGATAGATTTTAATAAACACAACGCCAGTAAATATTGACTCTACTAAGCCCAAATCTCGAACCGTAATATCGTCAGGTACTTGTGCCGTGAATTATTGAGAGCGCCAAAAATAATTCTATCCGAAATAATTCACAAGAAAACACGGACTAGTTTCGACCACTCCAAACATGACCCATCTCAAAGTTGTACCCCGCTTGACCGCAATGAAATCAATCCCAACATAGTATCGATAGAAATTCGATTTGGATGGATAGCCAACAAACGAGAATTCGACAAACATTGAATGAATGAATGATACTTTATTCACAAAATGCAGGTGCAATGCAAATGCAATAAATTATGATGATAATCATAATCAAGCCTAATACATTTTTTCATATCTATGATATAACATGCCTATGATACACTTTCTGGCAGACAGGCAGTTATATTTTTAATTTTATTAATTACAAGTGACCGCCCGCGGTTTCGCTCCCGTGGAATTAAAAATTCCCGTGGGAATTTCGATAGTAACCGGCCTTATTCCTTATCTCCATTATAAAGGGCAAAATTCAAAAAGGTAAACCAGCAAAGGCAAAACAAGCATTTCAGCTTCCTAGGGCCAAGTGTTTAGGCTTGTGTAGAATTCGCTACCTTTGACCAACTTGTGGCATGATATCCACGTGGAACTAACCTAACCTAACGGTACGGCCTCCAGAACCACCCCTCACAGCCGTCCAATCGCACACCAACCTAACCTGATGACATCGACCTTCTAACCAAGTAATCAGGCCTTCAGGCAGGTAAATCACAATAGGGCAAACCAACAAAATAACCAATCACACCAAAACTAGAATAGACAGCAAATCACACCCTACCAGCCAACAGCGTGTGGTGCTGTTTCCTCTTTCCACAATTGATACACTGAATATTCAACACAGACACGACCGCACCTGCAGCGTGCTCAAGAGAGACTCATCGATTCGTCGAGCTGCGATCCCTTATATTGAGTTGGCAAACGTATTCGCCTTTATTTAAAACTACCCTCTTAGAAAAATCACGACAGGCTGGACAGTCAGTGAGTGAATCGGGACTATTATTTTTATAAATAGGAATAGATTTATAAAGATTAAGTAAGTGTTTAACTTGAGTAGGTATAAAAAGTTATTGTAAAAAAATATTCGATCCGTCTGGTGCATCAATCAAACTAAATCCGTTGTAAAAAAATCTAAACTTAACTAAAACTTAGTTGTTGTTTGTATGTTACTTTAATGTTACAATAATATATGTTATATTAAGTATTACAGATCTATTTAAGTCGCGTGATCAGCTAGTCATAAGTAAATTCACATTCCAGCTATGAAGTCAGTTCAGGTTTCACACTACTAGCACAGAGCCGTAATTAGCGACTGGCGTGCATATTTTAGCTCGGCCCGCTTCGCCTGAAATGAACGTTCAAATGGTCCAGCCGTCCGCTTTTAACCGGGATATTGCGACCCTCCGGCAAATCACTATGTCAAATACCAACGTGCAAATTGTCTAGGGAAAATTACATCGCAATAATGATAAATAGCCGATTCCTGTTTAATAACTTTTTGATTCACCGGGATAAAAAGACCGTATCCGTTTCCAGGATGAAAGCTCATTCCTCGTTCGATCGTCAAACGATTTTTTAATTTATTATGCAGGAACGTTGAATATTTCCGGGATAAAATGCGTAGTACCTACACGTACCTACTCGTAAGTTACAAATAGAACGCATGGGCGTGCGTTCTTAGAACGCTTGGGAGTGCGTTCTAACTAAAGATCAGTCGATCCGGTACAACTAAACGATGTGAACCCGGCCTAAGATGTCTATAATCCCTGCCCATGTAGATAGATACGTCTCACACGTTAAGAGCTGCCATCAACCCCATTGCATGTCTTCCCACATTCAAAGCTTATAGCCCAAGAGCCATCGACGGCCAGACCTACGTTATTTTATAAAAGCTGAAAGTTTATCTGTGTATGTCTCCAATACAGGTAAGAACGAGCAGTGACTATGAAGCTGGGATCATGGTTACTTTGGGAGATAACAGGTAATAAACGTGTAAAAAATCTTACGTCAAAGTATAAAGTCTAATTTTTTAAATTTTATTTTATATTATTTTATTTATTAGGTTCGCTAGTGACTTTTACACATTATGCAAACACACGCATTATTTTCTTCAGGATAACTTTAGAAATCACGTTTTCCATTGCCGGACACTTAATACAGTTGCTACCCTCTGCCAGACGCCCTTAAAGTTTAAAAGTCTAAGGGTGTGATTCCTAATACTACTTATTCCGAAGAAAATATAAAAAGAATTTACTTTATACTTTGACGTAAGATTTTTTACACGTTTATTACCCAAAGTATCTCGTATCTAATCTCCCAAAGTAACCATGATCTCAACTTAATAGTCGCTGATCGTTACTAACTGTGTTGGACTCCCTGACAATACATAGAGAAACTTTGAGCTTTTATAAAATATAACGAAGGTCTGGCCGTCGTGGGCTCTTGCTCTATTAAGCCG
Source organism: Melanargia galathea (assembly GCA_920104075.1). Lineage (NCBI taxonomy): Eukaryota > Metazoa > Arthropoda > Insecta > Lepidoptera > Nymphalidae > Melanargia > Melanargia galathea. The sequence continues at coordinate 13,199,888 of OV049876.1, forward strand.
TTCTTTTACCGGTGAGAGGCCTTACACCACTTAGACCTGTGATAGGGACTTGTAAATAGAAGTTTATTTTTACTACATTTTTATCTTTCACAGATTTACTTACCTACTGGACACTAGCTTGGAAAAGTTTCTTTCATATTGGGTATATCTATGGGGTTTAATAGAACTGGCGTTTGGCCTCTATTTTAGCTTATACACGACTGTTACTTAAACTAGCATATTCGGAAACTGAACTTGATAAACATCCACTTCCAAGGATCGCCACAGAACATGACCTTGTACCGCATGTTTCCAGCGGCTGCCAGCGACCCAATGTATACAATATGCTAAAACTGCTGCATGCATATACTATGTAGGTATACAATATTCAGAATCTTACTCAAACTAAGATTTTTCCGCTCTCTGAACTTTTCCATTTAATAAGTATAGAATTATCAGGACACGGTTCTAAATATTTTTAAACTATTAAATTTAACTTTATAAACTCGTATGAGAGTTGGCTGCCAAGGAAACGTGAAGAATGTTCATATTTAAGACCCAACTATTTACCAAGTTCACGATGTAAAGTTCAGACCGTAACTAATACGAATTTGATTACTTTATTTTAAATTCGAGTTAGGTGAGGCTATAAAACTATTTAAAACAAATTTATAAGGAACTTAAAATTAGCATCAAGCTACGGGTCTATTTTATTCTCACCTTTAATGTTCTTTATAAGCATTATAACCTCTATAAAGTTAATGCTTATAATATATAACCTTTATAAGCATTTCTATCTTTAAACCTCATTTCACCTACGACCTATACAATGTTTAATTCTAGGTTCGAGCCTATACTATTAAACGTTTAAACCTCGTTGACTGCCGCTAAAATAACATTCTGTATAATATCGTGTAAAAGTCAAACTTCATTTGACCTGTACATGTACAATGTTTAGGTTCTAGATTCTAGCCTGTAACATTAAACAGGCCACTTAAGGCTGCTCTCCTCCATACAAACGTATTACGCCTATTATTCTAATATTTGTCACAACAGATCTAAAGTTAAGCCAGATATCAATTTATATCTCCATTATCTATGCCATAAAATAAAAAAAATAGTAAAATTATATTTATTTTGAAAGTTATGACGCTTGAAAAATCACTATTTTTGGGCAAATTTTGAGGCAACTTCGTGCGTAAATAAACTAGGTATATAAGAAACTAGAAAAATGAAAAACGACTGAAGTCTTGTCGTACGTTACTTCATAATAATTTTAAATGTCTTTAGTTCATGTAAAAAATTGCTAAATATTTGCTAAAATAGGCGTAATTCCAAACCTAGATTTGCATCTTTTTACTTTGCCGTTTTTCACTAAAAATCATGATATCTCAAGCAAAATTTATTTATTTGATTAATTTATTATTTATTTATGTATATATTTTTAGTACTCTTCTTTACTGAAGACATCTCGCTCTCTAAATGCAGAAATCACTGTTTTAGACTCCACTCACCAACGATTTGTCGCACCCATGGAGAGGGCTCTTAATTACAGCCTACAAGACCAATTTGGGTAGAAAAAAACCAGTTTTAAAATCACACGAAATTCCTAAAAAAAATCGCTCTGAAAAATAACTTAATACTCTAACTCTAACATTTTAATTTATATTATTACAGGAATAAAGCTATTATTATTATTTAACAGGATATTATAGAGATAATATTATTATTATACCTAATCGCTGGATTAACGCTAAAGCAAAGTTTGTAAAAGTTAATAAACACACAGTTATTTGAATAAATAACTAGGTATTAAAACACGATAAAAGTAGAATTATTATATTTTGTGCTGAATAAATACTACGAGTACCTATTTGGTATTTTTTTTTTCTTAAAAAATTATTCTCATGATGTTATGATGAATCAGCCATCTTGACGGATATTTCAAATAGAGAGGAAAATAGAAGTATAAGCTAAGTGAGGCTACCAATTTCCATAAAAATATATTTTGAGGAAAACATAGTATTACACGAGAAATGTGGAAAATAAAAAATCCAACGCAAATTGGAATTGAATAACCATAATCCCAGCTGGTCCCCGCAGAAGGGTTCTCGGTGTTCGGCTTTAGTAACACTCCGAATGATCTGTTGACCTAAAAGCCTCAAAACTTGGCGCCTAATTGCGGTATTGTTCCCAGTGGTTTGCATAAACTTGATGTCGCATACAATCTTGATTGTATCGCGAAGTTTTAAGCTTTAGGAGAATTTGATTGTTGGTTTTGTGTGGGGGTGGTTTGGCCTAGTTGCGAGTTGTGTATTGCAACTTCATAACTCTACAGCTTAACTCACGCGGATGTATGCCGAAATATGCCTGGCTATTTTCAATCATACCCAGGACCATTAATTGTCATGAGCATTGTAGTGTATTGACCTAGAACGTTGGATTGTCTCATTCGCCTACGTCACGTGCGAAGTCGAGGTGGGGAGTTAGTCGTGTTCCGACAGCGGAGCAGAGCGGTTGCGCAGTAGGATTTGTGTCGCGGTGCTGGTGAGCGGTAAAATACTCCAATAAACAGGACAATACTCAGGGTGTACATCCGAGCATACTCCAGCGTACACCCATGTGATTCAAGTCTTTGTGCATAGATAAATGTTATGTAGTTATTATAGTAGATATAAGTTGAAAAGCTAAACCACCGTCGTAAATGGGGCTACTTTCGTCTGCCCTTCGTCACATGTATAGAATTGTAAGCACCATTCCGAACCAGTGGTAGATTCATATTTTGTCGATTCGTAAGCGCTTGTGAAAGTTTATCTGAATAAAATTGAAGATTATAATATAAATGATAAGAAGGCGTGGATTTGACTCGTTCCAGCAATGCGCGAGACGGCAATTCAATCATGTACTTAACATAAAATTTTTATATTGATATTGTAAATTTGGAAAAGAGCAACCACCGAGTTTCTTGCTGGTTCTTCTCGGTTGGAATGGCATTCCGAACCAGTGGTAGATTCAGTTGACTATTCAAAATTACTTGTAAAAGTTTATTTGAATAAAAAACTTTTCTATTCTATTCTATTCTATAAAAAGTGGAATTTTATTTGTCCTCTGCAAGGAACGCTGACCCAACTGACTTGAATGGATGAATAAAAATTTTTAGTTCCCAATAATATGATGATTTATTTTCTCCTTCTTCGTTTGTTTTTTTTTTTTTTGACGTGATAACTTCTTTATAAATCGATAAACGCCGACTACGTGCACGAAAAAGCGTGACTCATTGTCACGTACCGCGGGACATAGCACGTAGCACGTAGCGCGGAGCGTAGCACGTAGCGTGGAACTAATCATTCGGCTTGTGACGCATCTATCTCTCTTTGTTTTCTTATGACGTTATCACGTAAAATTATCGTCCGTAAATCGACTTTATAGACGACCAATTTTTTTCATTTGTAGTTTACAACATTTGTATTTTACAATATAGTAAAACTAAGTAGAGCTATCTTTATCAGTTACATTAAATTATCTTAAAACTATCTTCTTTATAGCCATGTCTGATCTTTAATAAGTATATATTATTTTAAAGTTTAAACTTTATTATGAAGTTATGGACTTTGCATTCATAATCTGCCTTTGAGCACAAAGTTCATAAGATTTAAGTACCCACTAAAGAATAATGTGTAGAACGCACTTTCGATAAAACCCATTTTAAGCTTATTAACCCCCAGCGCAAAAACGACGGGGTGTTATAAGTTTGACGTGTCTGTGTGTGTGTGTGTGTGTATGTGTGTGTGTATGTGTGTGTGTGTGTATGTGTGTGTGTGTATGTGTGTGTGTGTGTGTCCAAATGTTTATGGAGTTTTTTTTGCGTTGTTTTTGCGTCGGGGGTTAAAAATAAAATCCCCCGCCGCGTCTGTCTGCCTATCTGATGTCAAAAATTACTAAATGGATTTTCATGCGGTTTTCACAAATAGACAAAGTTTACATATCTACTGTTCAGAATATGGTGAAACCATGAGGAAGGTTTACTTAGGTGTAAATTTGTTAAGGTTTTATGTAAATTGGTTGAAATATGACGATAATTGTTGAAAATGTCGGAAAAAGTTAAGACTCATGGGAGCTTTCATCGAAAACGCTGCCTTTAAGTTACTTATAACAAAACAATGTACCTACCTATGATGGCATAGGTCTACTACCCGTGCGAAACCGGGACGGCTCACTAGTATTATAATATTAATAGAGTTTGTGTTGTTAGAAGCGAAATGTGATATTCTACAACTACTACTATTATGTACAAATTCTATATTGTACCGGAGAATATTTTCAGACAGCAAGCGCGGCACGCTGTATTGACATTCCACTTGACTCCGAAACTTGTTCCACTTTCCACGGTTCACTTTACGCCTCATTGGGCTGAAAATACCTTTGATTTTATTGACTCGCTCGTCTCATGGCTGTGAAACTCTTAAATAGCACGGTTTTATCGTAACGTTTTGTGTGCATGTGTGCAATGAACCTGACTGTGTGGGTAGGTGTAATATGCTTGTGGGTGTGGATCGCAGAATATATCCTAATAATATAAGGCATTATAAGTGCTGTGTACTAGTTCAAACTATACAGAACTCATGTCGCCGCCTTACTACATACATAAACATAGTTCTACGCATCACGCAAACACATTTAGGTACGCTCAAAGATGTGCAGACAGAATTAATCCGTAGGATTAGCGCGTTAAGGTTGTAAATGCGTCACATCGTTCGCTTACCTCACACATCGTTGTGTATGTTCGCTTATCTCACACATCGTTGCACTGACGACGTCCGCGTCCTCAGCACGGCGACAAGGTTACGCGTACACCGCACTTCTAGTGCCTTATATTATTAGAATATCCACACGATATTAATAAATAAATAAATAGCAAGGACGATTATTCACGCGTATTAGGATTTCTGTGGTGTGGATATAAATAAATAAATAGCAAGGGCGATTATTCACGCGTATGCGCGCGTTCCGTGTGACACACTGCCGTACAGTCGCGTTTGCGCCGCGCTTTCGTAGCGCGTTTTGTGTGTTTAGCGGCACTTCACAACTAATTTTCGAAGCCACTGAGGTACAAGGCACAAATTACTTACTTAGGCCTCTAGAGGGCAAAGACACACATACCTATAATTTACAAAGTATTTCATTTGAACGCTGATAAATTCAAAGCATTTACAAAGTTGCCCCCCAGGTGTTGTATTCATTACTGCTTATTTGACTGGAAAATTTATGGATATAAATTAATCTCTATTTACTACCCGAAATGATGTCATTAGTAAGCTCTTTGGATTCTATAGAGTTGGTGTGATAATTCTTTTTAAATACCTAATTAATTATTTGTGCGAAACTTTTGTATAAATATACCTAAGTATATAAACTTACTTCGATTAAAGGATATTTTAAAAAGTTCCTCTGGATATTAGATTATTTCGACCGGTAAGGTTATGGCGTCCGTATTTTGCACATGGAATAATTTTCATCGACTATATCTTTCATTTTTTAGGGTTCCGTACCCGAAGGGTAAAAATCGGAGCCCTATTAATGTCACTCGGCTGTCTGTCCGTCTGTCCGCCGGTCACAGGTCTCTAGCTCGCAGACGAAATGAGTTACAAACCTGAAATTTTGGTATTTAGTGTAAAACGTTAACCCAAAATCAAATATTGAATTAGAAATTGAATTAAATTATTTTTCAGGGGGGCTCCCATACATGAAAAAGGAGCCGGAAAAAAAAATTTTTCTTTACCCTAGCTTGTGGGGTATCATTGTTTAGAGCTCATTAAGTAGAGTGCAAATATATATTTTTTTAATTTTTATTTCAAAAAATAAGGGAATGGGAGGCCATCAAAGTTGTCAGTTTTAGACCATTTTTGTGACGGGGGCTATCTCAAAAACTAAACTAGTTGGGAATATGATATTTCAGTATATTATGTACTATATGCTCTATTTAAACAACAAATACTGAAAACAACGATTTATTAAATAGTTTATAAGCTGTGACAAAAATAAACGAACATTTTTTTGGGTTTTTCTTTCACGGTTTGTTGCGATGTCTAGCTCGGAAATTAAATATTTCTTAGACCCAAAATATTATATTGTTCATAATTATGTACGGAACCCTGAAAGAGCGAGGCCCGACTCGCACTTGGCTGATTTTTTTAAAAATGGAGTTTTTTAAATTTTTAAATTTATACTTGTAGCTCTACTCGCTTCTCGTTCATCATAAGCGGTGAGACGAGCGCCATATGGGGTCTACCCGAAACTCATGTTTCTAGACCAAAGCCACACCTCCGATACTTCAAGAGTTTATATTTTTAGGGGAACTTTTATATTTACGTAGGAACCATTCACATTCTCGTGTTATCTCGGTAACTCGAGCATTTTACGCTGTAACTGCTTCGCAGGATGCGGTTTAATGGAGCTCTTAAAGCGTGGATGCCCAGTGTGTTGGAATGAGAGAATGCGTATAGTTTATGTGTGTATAAGTGTGAAAGGCTCAATTTACAAATTCTTCTTCTATGTACGAACCTCAAGAAATAAAAATATCACCAAAAAGTCGCATAATAAACCGAATGTTTTCTTTGTTATTCGTATATGACCTGTATTGTATATTATGTATTAAAAAATGTGAAACATAAATAAAATGAAGTAGGTATTGTGTTTGCCTGTCATTTTGAAATACCTACATAACTGCCTTTTATTAAGCTCTATGATTATTTGAAATTTTTTATCTGTCTGCATATTTTTATGGGCTATACCTAATCTTCGAAACGAATGAATCGATATAACGGGACTTTTTCAAGCAGGCAAATGGTACGAGGAGTGATCTAGGCTACATTTCGTCGTAGAAAACAAAAGGGTTCCACTGAATTAAAAAAAATTGGTTGTCTGTAAAGTCGGTTTACGGATGTTAATTTTGCGTGATAACGTCATAAGAAAACATTGCCTCTCTACCGCTTGTTCCACGCTCTCGCTCGCAAGCTCGGCTAGGCAATACGCGACAATGAGTCATGCTTTTTCGTGCGTGCGGCCGGCGTTCATCGATTTATAAAACATTATCACGTCAAAAACCTCAATCCACGCATATGAACTCGCAAAAGCTAGTGTATTATATAATATTATATATAATATTATATAATTATATAAAACAAACATTTACTGTGGAGATAGTCTGAACCAAAGGCGAATTAACTTTGAGCCTTTATCTGAAAGTCAGCCTTAATCCGTTTCTAAGAACAACATAAATCTACTAATCCTGAGATTAAGTTTTAATTAAACTCTGACACAAAGAAAAGCATTTAAATTGACTTTTTTGTTTAATTATTTAGGTCAAAATATAGTCTAAAGTTTTAGACGATTTACAAAACGTATGAATTGTATAGTCAAACTGCAGAGCTCACTGGTAACGGAGCGCTAGTAAAATTGTGCGTCTCACTCGTGCTTCGGCAATGTAAATGCCTTCATACAGTTGTGTGTATTGAAATTTCCAAAGACGTGTCGCCGTTGCATCGTGTGTTTAAACCATTCAAATATCCTTCTTCAAAGTAAACGTACATATAAACAAAGTCCCCTACCGCGTCTATCTGTTCGCGATAAACTCAAAAACTACTGAACGGATTTTCATGCGGTTTTCACCAATAGACAGAGTGATTAATAAGGAAGGTTTTGATGTATAATTTGTTAAGTTTTTGTGTAAATTGGTTGAAATATGACGATAATTGTTGAAAATGTTGGAAAAAGTCAAACCGCCTGATGGGAGCTTTCATCAAAAATGCAGCCTAATCCTTCCTAAGTCTTTGTATATAGCAAAACAATTTATGGTGGGATAGTAGCGGGTAATTACTACCCGTGCGAAGCCGGGATGAGTCGTTAGATCAAAGTAAATAATAATTTATCACATGGCAGTGAAATTGTTCCTAGAGGAAAGACGCAAGAAAACTACGTAATCATCTTTGAAACCTCTTTCGTGTAACTCGATATCTCTATAGGGCCCTCGGTGAAAACCCATCCCTATATCGTACACGTCCAATGTCATATAAAAAGAGCGCCTTTATATGAATTTTATACACAAAGTGTTATATAGTTTCACTCGGTTATAGAATATTATGCCCTGGAGGGTAATAAAATGTGTCGTATCACATAGGCCGTGTCGGTGTCTAGATCGCTGGAAAGTGCTGCCTAGTTTAATAAATTCCTAGTCGACAGAGATTGGAGCTGATAAAGATTCTGTTGAAAGAGCACGTTTTCACAAGCTTTTTATTAGCTTGTTGTGTTCTTATGTTGTTTCCGTCGAAATTGCTAATGGATTTTTTTCTACCCCGTGTCTGATCGATACGAACTAGATACTTGTGGTTTGGATAAGAACAGATGATTAACTAAGTATGATTCTTATAAAGTTATAATATTATGGATGGAGCTGTGATAGCCTAGTGGTTAGGACGACCGACTTCTATAAATCGGAGGTCGTGGTTTTGGTCCCGGGCACGCACCTCTAACTTTTCGGAGTTATGCGCGTTTTAAGTATTTAAATATCACTTGCTTTAACGGTGAAGGAAAACATCGTGAGGAAACCTGCATGCCTGAGAGTTCTCCATAACGTTCTCAAAGGTGTGTGAAGTCTGCCAATCCGCTTGGCCAGCGTGGTAGACTATGGCCAAAACCCTTCTCACTCTGAGAGGAGACCCGTGCTCTGTAGTGAGCCGGTAATGGGTTGATCATGATGATGATGATGATTATGGATGGAACTGAGTACTGGAAATCTTTGATGACATAATTATGCTAGAACCATGCTGGAACATTTTAAATTTTGTTCATATTCGTCATTCATGATAACGATAACTTAATGGTAAAAGGCGGGTAGGTACTGGAGTCTAGAACTCACTATTTAAAAATGATGAGACAGTTGAGTATGAGCTCATTAATTGTTTTGAATTATTAAACATTTTTTTTTAATTTAAAAGAGTAGGTATGCCTTCAAGTTTGTGCTATTTAAAGTGAACATCTTTTTTTTTATTCATCCCCATTAGATACAAATCTATGACGGTATGTTTTTTTTATTAAATCGTATCATTTTTAAGTCTGTTACAAATCGTTAACATAGAGTTGTGTCGATTTTCAAATACAATTTGGAAGCTCTATCATATCGCAGTTACAATACCAGAGTGGTGTAAACATAAAAAAATATTTCCCTCCAACCATTTTTTTAGGTAAAGTTCCATTGTGAATACAATGGCGTACGCCGAATATTTCCGCGTAGCACAACACAAAGGGTATTCGAAAATCATGTTGCGGGAAAAAATTCAGATATTTCAACGGGTTTTTTTTCTAAAACTGTTGCAATTTCAGCGCAGTCATTTTATCACTACTGCGAATGTAGCTCTGTCTGTCTGTTACGCTATCACACTTAAACCGCTGAACCGATATTGATGAAATATGGTACACACATAGGCCTTGGAAAAGGACATAAACTAAACCTATATCGCGAAAAATGGTTGAAATAGGGGATGAAAGTTCGTCATTATAGAGATCAATAGTTCTTGTCTACGAAATTATAAATATGCAAAAGTAGGTCTGTTCATCTGCTTTTCACAGCTCAAGCACTCGAATCAAGGTCATTCCTTCCGCGCATTTAAAAATTGTGGAACCAACTCCCTTTGGAGGTGTTTCCACATAACTTTGACATTCGGTTGTTCAAAGGGCGGATCAACAAACTCCTTAAAAGCGCGCAACGCTGGTGGATGGTGGCTCCTCTAGTATAGTCCGTTCTTTGACATAGTGTCGGTACAGGCGCAGGTGCTCTTAGCATTCTGCTTTTATTTTTTATTTATTTTTTCTGTTTGTAATTTTTTTTTTCTATTCTAACAGAATCTCCGACTAGTCTGCCAATCCGCACTAGGCCAGCGTGGTAGACTATGGTTAAAATCCTTCTCATTTTGAGAGAAGACCCGTGTTCATGATAATATTATATTTTATGTTTATGGTTATATTGTAATAAAATATTACCGTGGGATTTTCAAAAACCTAAATCCACGCGGACGAAGTTGTGGGCATCAGCTAGAATCAAAATATACTCGTATTTTTGAAATAATAAGAATATAACGCCCTAAATCCTCACCTTGTTGTCACATAAGTATGTCGTTTAAGAGATAATATTCGCGGGAATATGTGACTCTGTTTAATTCAGCTATCATGAAGGTCTTTGAAACCGTAAGAGCTCCATTAAGCTTTGTCTTGGAGATGTCTTGTTTCACTCGAAACGTTAGCGCTAGTAAACCAACGACACGCTCGCGGAAATGAATTAATGAATTAATGCAGGAACCCGCTCGTTCCTACCTACGTCTTGTTTCAAATGAACAAATAATATTATGGAATTTAATAACATACACGTATTGCCTGGGCTTACCTGTTATAATGTTATCAGCTTAGCATTATTAAAGATCCCGTGAGAACTCTTTACTTTCCCGGTAAGAGTAGCCAATACTACATAACGAATGCAAGGATATCGGAAGCGAAGACAGCTAATTATAGTAGTGATGATTATTGATAAGATACCATAAAAAACGCGAAAATAAATATTTCATGTTTTTTAAAACTTCGCAATGTAATGCAATCAGATGACGCCTCTAGGTCAACGAACGTTGGATTGACCTCTAGGTCAACGAACGTTCGATTATTTACCTAAAGTTCCTACCTAAGGTTACAAACCAAAAGTTGTTGCCGCGTTTGCACTCTATACATTGCCGGTTTGAAAATACCTTTTAATCCGAATACAAATGCTCCAAGCCCGATCAATTTGGTCCAAATTAATGAAGGCTACTCGCAAAAGCTTAAGAGGTACTTACTTACGAGACAAGTATAAATTAAAAATTTGGAAAACCTCCCGACATTCGCCATTTTGTGGCGGCGGCCATCTTGGACCAATTTTCATCAAACATAGCTAAGAACACGCTCAACTTTACCTATCAAACAAAAAATCGCATTTAAATCGATTCACCCGTTTGAGCGCTACTTTGGAGCAGACACAGACACAGACACACACACACACACACACACACGCACACGCACGCACACACACACACACACACACACACACACACACACAGACACGTCAAACTTATAACAAACACCCTTATTATACGTTTAGAAGAATTGAAAGAACTCTCACTTGTTCTTAGAAGGATGATCTAAAATTCCTTGCCTGGCTATTGTACTTTCACCAATTTGCAACACCCGGTACAACGTTGCAATATTAAATTTTCTATTATACCACCACGCACATATAACTGAACGAGTATCGGAAAATTGTAACTCAATTACCTAATATTTCGGCTTCTAAATTGGATGATGGGAAATCGGTAACGCGTAACAAACAAGACACTCGTACGTTATTTAATAGAACGCCAGTATCTAGCGAGATCTATAATAAAAATGTCGGATATCTACCTAATATTTTTTCTTGTTTATTTTCCAATCAGGTATTTTTTTATGTGTATTCTTTTTACTGACATGCAGTCCAATTATTCTGTATATTCTGTTTATATTTTTTTAGATTGAAAGGTTAAAATAGAATGACACAACACGGTACAGTAAATGACGGTTCGACTTGCTACCGATAAATTATAAAATCTGATATTTGTACAGTTTTCGATTAAAATTTAACGAGCAAAGCCAAAAATGAAGTAATTGAAAAAAAATCCCGATTGCAAAAATTTCAACTTTAATTTTCAATTTCAATTTTGCGATTCCAAACGGACACAGTATATAAACAAGTATAAATTAAAAATTTAAAAAACCCCCGATATTTGTCATTTTATGGTAGCTGCCATCTTGGATTTGCATAGTGCTATTCTACTAGTCAAGTCCTTTCATTTGATACCCATATTAAGGAAGTTGTGAAAAAATAATTATGTAATCTGCTATTTTCTAGCGGCGGCCATCTTGGATCGATTTTCATCAAACATAGCTAACAACACTCTCAACTAATTCACCTTTCAAACAAAAAAAAACCGCATTCAAATCGGTTCACCCGTTTGAGCGCTACAGGGGAACAGACACACACACACACACACACACACATACACACACACACACACACAGACACGTCAAACTTATAACACCCCGTCGTTTTTGCGTCGGGGGTTAAAAATATGTAAATTTATTTTCAACACTCAATGAATGGTCAAACACAGAAAAATTGTTTAGTAAATAAATAAAATGAACTATAAGTAATAAAAATGGTTTTAAATATTCGACAAAACTAAATAGAGTTTCAAAGGACTGTATTCACTTATTCAGTATCACACGTCAAGGCATAGTCGATTGACATTTTTTTACAAATATTATGGCGTCTAGTGGATGCCACATTATTTTTCCATTCCTTTGATATCTTTAGTGATACTCGCAAGATATCTATCATAGAATCAATCAATCAAATCAATGATTAAAATCGGTACACGCATAGATTTAAAGCCCCTCCGCCCACATACGCAACTAATTTATGTCTGTGTGTTATGTATTAGGTACACTGCCCATGTACAAAAATTATGTGTCAGAAAAACATAAACTCATGCACACTTCAATAAATTCAAAATCATTGATCATAAATGTCTGTTAGAAATTTCCGTAGAGTGAATTTTTTGAAAGGACATTGTTTTCGGTTGACGGGTACACGGGTTCAGGCCATATTTAGGCCTAGTCCGCATTTAAAAGTTTCATCGCGCAATTTTTTTCACAGAATTCTGTGACATGGAAAAGTAAGTATGAAGCTGCATGCACTTGCAATTTAAATTCACAAAAAAAATATGTATATTAAAAATAAACCATGCGAATAAAAATTGCTCGATGAATTATGCAGTGCGGGGTAGGCTATAAATCTCTATGCGAATAATATAATAAATATCAGCTGCAACAAAATGACATCAACTCTGCTATAGGCTTGCAGTCCACAAGTATAAATTAAAAATTTAAAAAACCCCAGACATCCGCCATTTTGTGGCGGCGGCCATCTTGGATTTACATAGTGATATTCTACTAGTCAAGCTCTTTTATTTGACCCATATTAAGGGAGTTGTGAAAAAATATGTAGGTAATCCACCATTTTGTAGCGGCGGCCATCTTGGATCGATTTTGATCAAACATAGCTAACAACACTCTCGACTAATTCACCTTTCAAACAAAAAAAACCGCATTCTAATCGGTCCACCCGTTTGAGCGCCACAGGGGTACCTACAGCACGCACGCACGCACGCACGCACGCACGCACGCACGCACGCACGCACGCACACACACACACACACACACGTCAAACTTATAACACCCCGTCGTTTTTGCGTCGGAGGTTAAAAAGCACAGAGTACAACCAGTAGTGAAACTACCTACAAACGTTCGAAACGGCTCACTCACACAAACATGCGCATGGACGAGACCATTTGACCATTTAGCGGCAGTCGCTATTGACATCCATGCGAATCTCGTCGATGCGCGTGTTTGTGTGAGTGAGCCGTTTCAAACGTTTGTAGGTAGTTTCACTACTGGTTGTATCTGTGTACTGTGCCAAAAGTCAGTCTGTAGAGACACTAATGAATTACCGTTGCTCGTGTGAAAACAAACAACCTTTACAGCTGTGTGCTTAGTCTAAAGCGGAGCACTCGAAAACGAACTCGAAAACTATTGATCGATTTCAGAGTAAAATAGACCTAAAATGTCTTGTATTAAGGTTTGAGTTCGCCAATACATTCAGCATTGGTTCGAATGCTGAATGTATTGGCGAACTCAAAGCTTAATACAAGACATTTTAGGTCTATTTTACTCTGAAATCGATCAATAGTTTTCGAGTTCGTTTTCGAGTGCTCCGCTTTAGACTAAGCACACAGTTTACAATGTTAATTTGACACAGGAAAGGAACACGTACCAAATCATGAATGTTGAACAAACAAACTTTTAAGTTACATGAGGGTCGAGTTCCCAAATTCTATTTCGGCGAAACTTTCCCGAGCTGACCGTACGTCGACTAGCCAAAGCGATTGACCGGCCAAAAACGAACAACTAACTATGTAAAAGTAGCGATGGGAGAAATAATCAAATGCCATCGAATTATTCGATTGTTCTCATTACTCGATAACGATCAAATAACGATAGAACAATCGAAAGACATCAGATGAAAAGATTGTTCAATTGTGAGATACTTACTTAGCGCGCGGGTCTGGGATGAATGAATCGAAAACCGAAAGCAATTGCGCAATTGTATTGATTTAAATTTTAGATTTATTCGTCCCAAAACATGGCGTCATGACCAGGATGTGTAAGTATTACTTACCTAACAATCGAAAATTTTAGATTTTTTTCGGTTGTTGATTCTTATTCGATTGTTTATTGTGAAGACAAATAAATCGACAATCGATTGTTCAATTGTTATTTTTCATCGATGTAAAAGGAAAAGCCTTTCTCATATAATTGCGTCTACGAAAATGCGCCCGAATAGTTCCTTCGCGACACGCTTTGACGCCGATAACCTGTGAGGTCGGACCAATCACGTTCAAGGATAAGCAAATAAATTAAAATTTTATGTTTCGTAAGCCACTCCCCTTTAACCAGAACAAAGTATGAATGGACCGGCATTAGTACATTTATTGTAAAATTTTTATTTTTATTCAATTACAGTTAGTGAGCTCCAGTACCTACTTCTTTTGAAGATTTCGACATTGGTATACTTAATACTTATTATTAAAAAAAAATAGTCTTTTATATGCGGATAACAAGTATAAATTAAAAATTAAGAAAACCCTTGACATTGGCCATTTTGTGGCGGCGGCCATCTTGGATTTACATAGTGCTATTCTACTAGTCAACCCCTTTCATTTGATACCCATACTGAGGGAGTTGTGAAAAATATGTAATCCGCCATTTTGTGGCAGCGGCCATCTTGGACTGTTTTTCATCGAACATAGCTAAGAACTAATTCACCTTTCAAAGAAAAAAAAACCGCATTCAAATCGGTTCACCCGCTTGAGCGCTACGGTGGAACAGACAGACAGACACACACACACACACACACACAGACACGTCAAACTTATAACCCTCCGTTGTTATTGCGTCGGGGGTAAAAAAGTTTTACTTCAAAAAATATACATTATCGACTCCATTCTTTCTAAAACTGAAATTCTACGTAATTTTTGAAGAACATTTTTAATTTAAAAAAAATTTAAAAATACACAGCTTATGCGCTAAATTAAATGAGGAAACGATATACTTACACGTGAAATGTAATTTCGTCTCTTTTTTGATGTATTTCGGGACGTTTTTTGCAAGATTTAACCACACAGGACGGCATTTTTTCCGAGCAAGAAACACGTGCGATACGTCGAAGCGACGGCGGCCGACTGTAAACCAAGATACTCGACTTTTTCAAATTCGAGTATGTTTGTGAGTGGCGTTTTTTTTGCTCGAAGGGCCTATCCTTCTACATCGATGTTATTTTTGCAACAATCGTATATCGCTATGTACAAGTTTTGTTTTTTGTTGTCACTATCAAATATCAATCAAAAGTTAGCATCCACAATCCCATTAGTTATTATATAAGCGAGGGAATTATATTGTTTTAAAGGTGATCGCATACACGGGAAGCGGACGTTAACGAAGATAGCAGCTGATGTATTTTTAAAGCGCGCTCGATGCTGCCGACTCTGGTGGCTTATACGCCTCCTGCGGCTCTTGTGGACATCGCGCCTACCGTAAGACCTAAAAAGTAACACATTTTTCTTTTGACTAATATTTCAAAAGCTTTCATAACTCCCACAAATCCTTTTAAGAAGTCGATTGGAAAAGTTATACAAAAAAGTTTCGGGGCTTTATTTAATTTTACGACATCGTTAATTTGCGTCTCTCCCACAGTCCATTTCGTACCTTTAACATGGACTCTATTTTAGTTAATGGCAACACCTAAGCACAGTAATTAGATCTACGTCACGTTTCGTTTTACGTTCGTTTTTATGTGTTTCAGCGCAGTATTGGTCGGTGTATACCCAACTTGTTTCAGCAATCCGAAAAGCGCTAGACTCCGGACGTTTCCGTAACTAAACTGAAACTTTACAGTCTTACACTCGCTTTTACGAGTGTACAAAAATACTTAAAACTTTTTAATGTATTGAACTGTTACCGAGCTTATACCTACTATGAGCTGAATCCAATTTTATGCAGTATTTTTTATTACTGCGAACGCGAATAGAGTAAAAGCACACGCTTGTGGAAATATCTCTGGCTATCTGTCTGTCATGAATGCTTTACTCGAAAACTATTCAATCCGCAAAAAACTTGAAATTTAACATTTTGTAATATTTTTTTTACAATTTAATAGCCATAAAAAATGCAAGTTACGTACTTAATTAGATAAACGAACAAAAAACAACTAAAGTAAAAAATTAATTTTGATGAACAGTTTTCCAGCTAACAAAACTTTGTTACACTTTATAAACTCGTTAACAGTATTTCACTTTTACGACTGTCCTTGACATACCACCAAAAGTTTAATTAAGCCCTAAATATATTTCAGTAGAACATTTTGTGCGCTGAGTTTAATATTTAAACATTTAACGATGTCTAGAGCCAGAGATAAACGCCAAACAACCCGCCGAAAACATTAAAATGTTATGTCACAAAGAAATTACTTCTTCTAAACTGAATAAAAAAAACATCAAAAATCAACACAAAGATGAGTTTTAGCAGTTTATGTAGAGCTTAGATAAAATTTTCATATGAAGATGAAGTATGTCGTAGCACAGTAAACAGATTGGTCGTAGGGACACACAAGTTAATTATAAATTCTACACTATAGTCTGATTTTTAATTCTGTGGTATTTTGACGTTTTTTAATGTTACCAGAGATAAAACGATTCCCACAAAAAATATAATAAATTGAAAACTTACATATAAATAAAATCAAGAGTATAAAGATTTACTTAAATTGCTGCGAACTTGCAATTTTTAAAATTAATCGATTTATAGAGGGACCTATTTTTAAATTATATTATATTCAACTCGATCTACAAGTAAGTATGGGCATCTCAAAAATATTATAAATTCATTTTAAAATCAATTCAGCTTTGATAAACCGCTGTGCAGATTTTAAACTAAAATCGATTGACACAGGCACCGGTTGTGACCGTTTAATCTGGGTCAAACCGATATTTTGGGGATGCACCGTAGGGATGCGGTCACCTGCACTAATCTATAATATAATAAAACTGTAACAGATCCAATTCTGTACATTGAAGATATTTTGAAATTTTTTATTGGAGGGCACTCTATAATCGATGCTGAAGCCAAAACTGCAATTTGTTTCATTTTTGTCTGTCTGTCTGTATCTTGGCTGCGCATCACGCCGAAACTACTGAATGGATTCGAATGAAACTTGGTACAATTTGAGTTTATACTCCGAGGTAGGACATAGGATACTTTTTATCCCGAAATTCAGCACGGTTCCCTTGGGAGAGGGGAAGAAAGTTAAAACGTGTATTTAGCTGTAATTCATTAACGCGTAGTTCGATTTAACTCATTCTTTTTTTGTTAGAAAGGTAGTACTTTAAGTATTGTCCCGTAAATATTTCAAGGTCATAGGTTTTTTAGTTCAGAAATGACAGACATTACAACCCTGAGTATTGGGTTCAAATAACTTGGGACCCGGATCTTTGAACGTACGGCTTATTTTAAACTGGTGTGCGTTTAAATTTATGTTTGTTGGTCTGTCTATTTGTTCCAGCAAATCTCCGAAACGGCTGGATCGATTTTAATGGAACTTTCAATGTTATAAGGAGTAACTTAGGCTACATTTAGTTTAGGTACCTACATAAAAGAATTATGGGATCCGTTCCGATCCTATATAAAACCTATAAATACGCGAACGAAGTCGCGGGGGTCAGCTAGTTCACTAATACCACTTTGTTGTTGTCTCTTTTTCCGGTAACAACTAACAACACCGACAGTCTAAAAATTGAATTAGGACAACTCGACCATTCGGTCGATTTTATTGCGGTCGAGTTGTCCAGTAACCCGTACCTACTGTACTGTACTGTACTGTACTGTACCTACTCTGTATTGTATTGTTGTGTTGTATGTTTATTTATAATTCACGTACCTTTAACTTACTCTTAATTTTCTCCTCTTTAGAAACGTGTTCTAAATATACGTGTACCCTTTAAATTTGTTTTCACCATTATGTTAAATAAAATGTATTCTTCATTTAGCGTAAATTTTAATGAGTGTTAGTGTAGGTACACACGCGCCATGAGGATCGTTCGGTACCGGGATGGAACGGTGGAGGACGTACCCGGTTTCTACCCAACCCGGCAGTGTAAAATAAAGTACATTCCCACATACGAATTCTGTCGCTGACCGCGGCTGAGTTCCGTTCCGATACGATTGAACCGGTCAGTACAATTCTACATCCCACCACACGCATCCCGGCATCCAGCGCCATGCGGTCTAATGAGCCCGGCCGTCGTCGGTACGGTCACCAAAGATCGACGAATTTACTCGGCACGTGTGAAACGGTGGATAGGTACTTACTTCATACAATTATACTACGTCCAAAACTCGGCGCCCACTGGCCCGGCGCCGGACGTATCCACACGGCACGTGTGCACCTACGCTTAGTGCTGCTAAATAAATAAATACCGTTACCGTACCGTAATAAGTACCGTTTGAAACAGCGTAATTAGGTTTTGCAAAAACAGCGTAATTAGGAAAATGGAGAACTTTAAAAAGAAAAAAACAAAAGCATAATGCTTGCGTAGATATTTATTTGCTGGCCCCATTTTTAACAGCTTTATTTTTTTTTTCATCTCGTCGTCAGATCGTTGATTGTTTTCAGTAGCTGAAGCGGCTTATATTTAGCAGTTTATATTTCCATCTAGGCCCGGACGTCCGGAGTCCGGATGGAAGTATTTGAGCATTGGGTAGAGCTTGCAGAGATGGCTTCTTTGACTGCTAGACGCTCTAGAATCTAGATGGTGAATGATACCACGGCACGCCAAGCCTAGTGTATTCCTGGTGTATTCGAATTATAAGCCTAAGGTGTATTCGAACTAAGTGCAGTTAAAAAAATATGTTCATCGATAAATGAACCTACGTCACAGAATGCATATATCCTATATCCTACTAATATTATAAATGTGAAAGTGTGGATGTTTGGATGTTTGGATGTTTAGATGTTTGGATTTTTGGATGTTTGTTACTCCATAACGTCGCAACTACTGAACTGATTTGGCTGAAATTTTTAATGGAGATAGATTATGTCCTGACTTAAAACATAGGCTACTTTTTATCCTGGAAAAATCCACAGTTCCCTCGGGATTTTGAAAAACCCGAAATAGTATGCTATAGTAGATTACTATAGCAAACTTCCTTGAAAGTAGGTATAAAGGTTGGAAAAGAGAGCGGAAACGGAAACCAGCTATCCACGATTCCCTCAGGATTTGTGAAAAATCGAAATTCACGCGGGCGAAGCCGCGGGCAAAAGCTAGTTGAGGAATATTTAAATTGCACTGGTCTTACAGAATATTTTTTGTTTTTAATATTTTATAATATACTGTCCTCCTCACACATTTTCGTAGTCTAGAACATCTTACAAGACGGAAATTATACAAATAATGCTCTCCTCTGGGCCTTAGCACAGCCTTGGTGAGGCGATCCAGTGTTATAAATGATAGTCCCTGATGACATCGTTTAGGGGAATATGGGTGACTTGTCAGGCCTTTCGTGTAATTTGTCAGTGTTATTATCGATAGTAATACTTAGCAAAATGGTTATTAACTTATATGTAATGCCCCCAAAAATAAATAAACAAACAAGTTTGAAGGAAGCTCTTATGTACTTTGTCTAAATCATTAATCACACTGTGAGATGGTGATCTTCTATCTATACATATAATAAAATCGTAGACTTGCCGTATCTGTACATTGAAGTTTTTTGCAAAATAATAACTGGGGGATGTTAGGGATAAGTAATAAAACGTAAAAAAACTATTTTTAAAATTTTTGTCTGTTTGTCTGTATGTTTGTGCGCGCATCACGCAAAAACTACTGAATGGATTGAAACTAAACTTGGTACGATTTAAGTTCATACTACGGAGTAACATATAGAATACTTTTTATCCCGAAATTCTGCACGGTTCCCTAAGGAGAGGGGATGAAAGTCAAAACGTGTATTTAGCTGTAATGCAATAACGCGTGGTTCGATTTCATTCGTTCTTTTTTTGTTAGAAAGTAGATACTTTAAAGATTACCGACTAATCTCTAAAAGGCTGAACCGATTTTGATGGGACTTTCACTGGCGGATGTTTACATTTTGATCTACCTAAACATCCACCAGTGAACTTTTAACAGTTTTTAGCATGATATGAGCTCAAAGGAGCTTAGGAAAAACAAAATGATTCCTACGGGATTTATAACAACCAATATATATCCGCGCGAACGAAGTCGCGGGTGTCCGCTTGTAGATAATAATAATAAAATCCGGCTGGGTTTATTGTGGATTCTTCTCAAACCAGGGCGCATTTGCAACCCTCGTAGTTTTAGTTTAAAGCTGTCGTTAGGTAATTATCACCATTACCCTATTTCTGAAATCGTGAAGTGGGGTAATCTGTCGATTATTATGAATTGAAAAAGGCAATGTACCGGGACGGCTGCAGTAAATTTTTCAAGGGTTTATTCTCTTATTGAAACTATGTTGCAAAAATTATGTTTCAAATACACAGTGCGTTATTTATACCGAAATAGTCGCTAAGATTACGACTTTAGGACTTTAGAGTTTGACTTAGGGATAAATCTGCTAATAAAGAGATAATAATTATCATCTTCGTCCTCGACCGATTGACGCCCACTGATGGACATAGGTCTCAGAGACTTCCAAACCATCACGGTCTTTCGCCGCTTATATCCGGCGACGGATAATACCGTCCCGGTTCCCGAAAGTAATTTTCCTAACGACCTATAACGTACTCACTGTGAGTAGACGACTATACATTTTTACTGCCGTCAACACAATAATGCATAGAGGTGTAAAATTAATGTCGCGATAGCTTCCGGGTCAGCGGTCACCCTCCTTACCCGGGCCTGAGTAATGACCGGCAATGTGACGTCATATTTACGTCCTATTAATTTCTATTGCCGGCAACTTTGTTTTTCACCCACGCACGACGGAACGGAGAAGGTACAGGTGTTTTTGTTTTTTTTTTTTCGGAAAACTACTGGGTCGATTTTAATGCGGTGTTTTGAGTTGCGTCATCATCATCATGATCAACCCATTACCGGCTCACTACAGAGCACGGGTCTGCTCTCAGAATGAGAAGGGTTTTGGCCATAGTCTACCACGCTGGCCAAGCGGATTGGCAGACTTCACACACCTTTGAGAACGTTATGGAGAACTCTCAGGCATGCAGGTTTCTTCACGATGTTTTCCTTCACCGTTAAAGCAAGTGATATTTAAATACTTAAAACGCACATAACTCCGAAAAGTTAGAGGTGCGTGCCCCGGGATCGAACCCACGACCTCCGATTAGAAGTCGGTCGTCCTAACCACTAGGCTATCACAGCTTCAGTTCAGCTTCAGTTCAGCTTCAGTTTGAGTTGCGTATGTAAGTAAGTATATATCATTTCTAAGTAGGATCTTGGATAATACCTACTTAATTTGTTTACTGGCAACAAGAGTTCTGCAATTGTGTTTTTAATTTTTTTTCCTATCATCATTTTCTGGACTACTAGAAGGGATTTATTTCGGTATTTTTGCGTTACACATTTTAGAGCAGGTTCTTAGCCATGTTTTAAGATTGTTGGCTACCGGGATTCGCTGCCATAACTGTTTATTTTTTGTGTTAATTTTTCACATGTTCAATTATTTCTACTGAACCTATTGGCATGCAACATTGCACACGAAATTCGTCACCATAGAAATATGGAGTATAAATTAAAAATTAAAAAACCCGTGAAATTCATCATTTTGTGGTGGCGGCCATCTTGAATTTGCATAGTGCTGTTCTACTAGTCAAGCCCTTTCATTTGATACCAATATTGAGGGAGTCCGATAAGATCAGAGTAATAGTCGTAACAGTTAAGTATCAGAGAAACTGTCAAGAAATGAATAAGCAACTGAATCGTTTAAGCCAAGAGCGAGACACGTCCTATACGATCATAGACAAGTTCCAAAGAATACGTACGAGTGGGCTCAAACATCGCGTTGACCCACATCAAATATCGGAAATGGTTCCATATCAACTGAGAGGAGAGAAATGTATGGGCCGAGAAACGGGAAAATTCTCTAATAAATTTTGCGCCAATACATTACTTACAATTTATATACCTTTCTATAAAGTAACCCGTCATCCTAATTGGTTAACGATCGATGCGATTTCGACGTACGATCAAACCAAACATAATATGAATCTCCTGACTCTTAATTGAAGCTCGCATGTCATCGCGCGATCGCAGTACTAATTTTCATCGTACGACGAAATCGCATCATTTGATCGTACGATCGTTAACCAATTAGGACGACGCCTTAGCGATCCTCAAAAGCAAAGGCTTCTTATAAGATCTTATCTAAACAAGTATAAATTAAAAATTAAAAACCCGCGACATTCGTTATTTTGTGGTGGTGGCCATCTTGAATTTGCACAGTGCTGTTCCCATATTGAGGAAGTCGTGAAAAAATATGTAATCCGCCATTTTGTGGCGGCGGCCATCTTGGGCCGAATTTCATGAAACATAGCTAAGAACACTCCCGACTAATTCAACTTTCAAACAAAAAAACCGCATTCAAATCGGTTCACCCGTTTGAGCGCTACGGTGGAACAGACACACACACACTCACAGACACGTCAAACTTATTTCGTTATTTTTGTGCCGGGGGTTAAAAAACTAGACAAAAGAAAGATTAAACAAAGTAGAGGGCAAAAGCCAGTAATAACAATAATTTATAAACGTACGAAGCCAATGTGCTCTTTAAAAGTATTTGCACATTTTGCAGAGACAAATACGAAAGGAGAGTTAAATAAATTCTATTCCATTGTACCACGTCGCCGCCGATCCATATTGAAAAGCAAACACTCGGGTAGAAGAACACACAAAAGAATAAGCTTAGTGGACGTAGTAATATGTTTTATTAGAAAAGTAACGAGAAAGTTTTTACCTCAGCAATAAAACTTGCTGTCCACTAGGAGTGCGAGAAAAATAAGCGGTGAGCTGAAAAAATAACCATCGGTTCTCTTCGCTTACTTATATATTTCATGGATAAGAGTTCAACGGCGGGAAAAGAAGCGAGAAAAAAGTATTAAATAAGCAGTGTTCTATAACCCCCGACGCAAAAACGACAGATTGTTATAAGTTTGACGTATCTGTATGTGTCTATGTGTCTATTCCACTATTCTATTTGAATGCGGTTTTTTTGTTTGAAAGATGAATTAGTCGGGAGTGTTATTAGCTATGTTTGATGAAAATCGGTCAAAAATGGTCGCCGCCACAAAATGTCCCAATGTGAAAACTTGTAGTAACGCTACTGAAATGGAACGTGATGTACCTAATTCAAACGTAACGGTAAATTAGGCATAATCGTAGCGTCTAACTTTAAAATTTTCTAGATTTTTGCTCTTGAATATTTATTTTCTGTTAGATAAATCTAGCTAAACGTTTATTGAAGCTGCATAATTTTTTTTAATCTTATAACTATAAGTGGATAAAAATGAAAGCGCAACTCAGAACTTAGAACTCTGAATATTGGTAGTCGGATCAACGCCTTTGTCTTTTGTGTGAAGCTCTAATGCACTCCTACGAACTTAGTTCACGTCAGAACTTTTGCTACCACAGCGCGCCCCGAGCACTGTTTTCTCGAGAAATCTAATAAAAACAACTGCAGACGACTGTACGAAAATATAAATATCTTTCGCGGGGAGGAAAAATCAACACTCCGAATTTATGAAAGGCAAAATAAAAAATCAGCAATCTTTTCCTCGGCTCAGACGGACTTTTGGCTTTTCAAAAGAGCCAGTGAAAGCCTGTTTGAATAGAGCATTCTGAGATCTGAGACTTGAGAGATTTGGTACAGTTAATGATTTGGCGCTTTGAAACGAGGTCAGGTGGCTTAGCGGTCGACTTATATAGAACTCTCGTAAAGCTACGATAATCTTATTGACGGGCTATAAATTTTGCACCAGCTACCTACTTCAAGCAACAAGGTGCCTTAGTGGTTACAGTGCCTTAATTATTCTCTGTTATCGGTGACAGGTAAGGCTTGGACCACGCTACGACGAATTCCCCAGATACGATGATAACTACAGCATGGCAGAATGTCGTCGCACGAAACATTTGCCTTGAAGATTCACTCTAGTAAGATCCTACTAATATTATAAATGTGAAAGTGTGGGTGTTTGGATGTTTAGATGTTTGGATGTTTGTTACTCTATAACGTCGTAACTACTGAACTGATTTGGCTGAAATTTTGACAAACATCCAAACATCTAAACATCCAAACATCCACACTTTCACATACCGAATTTCGGCAACCAATGTCAACGGAGGCGGAGGCTAGGCAACTACACAGATACAAGGAGATATCGTAGTGCACGCACTTGTGCATTATAATATCTCCTCTCTATGTGCTCAAGTGTGCTCTCATGCATGTGAGATACGCACTCTTTTCCTTCACTCTCATAGTCCGATGGGACACAAACGCGACACGTTCAGTGGGAGATCAGACGGACCGATGGCTTTTACGTACTCTCCGAGGCACGGAGGTGTGTATAGCACCATCATTGCTATTGAGAATTTCTTGACAGAAAACCCCATTAACTTTTATTTTTTTAGCCAAACTTCAGATTCAAGCCCTAGATGAGGTCGAGGATCCGAACAAGCTAAGACCAATG
Source organism: Melanargia galathea (assembly GCA_920104075.1). Lineage (NCBI taxonomy): Eukaryota > Metazoa > Arthropoda > Insecta > Lepidoptera > Nymphalidae > Melanargia > Melanargia galathea. The sequence continues at coordinate 13,224,804 of OV049876.1, forward strand.
ACTCAATTAGTTTTTAAGATACCTTCTTCTTACGATACCAGGAAGCAAAGATCTCAAAAACTGTCCACACCCTGGCCGTGGGTATAAAGAAGAAAATGAGGCAAGAAAGCGCTTTATGCGAGTTCACTTGAGATAGTTATTGCTCAGTGACTTGGAAATAAACAACTTTTCTCCTCTCGTACTGAAAACATCGAGGCACGAGTACAGCTATCAACGGCGTTAAAGCGTGAACGAATGATTTTAATAGAAACTTGATAAGAATAAATTGATTCTCTTCTATTTTCCAAAGCTATTTCATCTGTATAATTAACCCCCGACGCAAAAACGACGGGCAGTTATAAGTTTGACGTGTCTGTGTGTGTGTGTTTGTGTGTGTGTGTGTGTGTGTGTGTGTGCGTGTGTGGGTGTGTGTGTGTGTGTGTGTATGTATGTATGTATGTCTGTCTGTTCCACCGTAGAGGTCAAACGGGTGAACCGATTTCAATGCGGTTTTTTTGTTTAAAAGGTGAATTAGTCAGGAGTATTCTTAGCTATGTTTGAAGAAAATCGCTCCAAGATGGCCGCCGCCACAAAATGGGTGATTACATATTTTTGCACAACTCTCTCAATATGGGTATCAAATGAAAGGGCTTGAGTAGTAGTACTATGTAAATCCAAGATGGCCGCCACCACAAAATGGCGAATGTCGGAGGTTTTTTAAATTAATACTTGTTGGAGAGTTTGATATTGCCCATCGCAAATAGAAAAGTCTTGAAGCGTATAAATTTCAGACATTTGCAATACAGTGTGGACCCGCATCAAATATCGGAAAAATCCATGAATAAAATTCGCCGCACCGAAGTGGTCACGGGTACATTTCAATTTCTAACAAATTCCAAATATTGTGTCACTGTTATTGATACAACTAACGTAAATTTTTTCTTTTTTTTTTTCAGTCGGATTTGAAAAATTATTTTTGCATTTAATTCTTAATTCTTGAGGAAAGTTATAGGTTATTCAACATCACGGCACTTACGACCCTTCGAAGCGGAGCAAATAGAGAGAAAGTAAGAAAGACTGCTAAGCGACAACGAAGTGATAACGTAGGCGGGCAATGTGATGCGGTGAAATGAAATGAAATGAAAGGTGAGCTGCAACAGTCGTCCTATACGAAAGACGATAGGACACAGAATATTTTTGTAATCCCTGATAATCACAGAGTTCCAAAGGGTTTTCATTGATTAATACACGCGGAAGAAGTCGCGGACTCCGCTAGTCTATACTAATCTACCTATACTAATAAATAAAATTGAAGTGTCTGTCTGTAATTTCGAAATAACTACCTCATATTAAGCTCATACGGTTATTTGAACTGTACCATAACCGAATCATACGTTTTCAAAATTTTTGTCTGTCTGTCTGTTTGAATGGGCTAATCTTCGGAACGGCTTAACCGATTTTGACGGGACTTTCACATACAAGTAGAAAATTAACCAGGGAGTAACATAGGCTACTTTTTTAACCGACTTTCAAAAAAGGAGGAGTTGTGTTTTTCTACCTATGTACACCGATATCTCCGAGATTTCTGAACCGATTTGCGTATTTTTTTTTTATCGATAGAGAAACATTGTGACCCTGTTCTGTAAAAATTTGGATTCCAACTTCTCAATCCTGATGCTGCAGGGGACCTGATCCCCAAACCTAATGGGATATAGTTTTCGGTTATTTAAATTGATATTGGAGGTACCCATTAAAGACTTTTTCGTTGAATGAACTTGACTAGGAAGATATCCAACTCCTCAACCCTGATGCTGTAAGGAATTGCATTCCGAAATCGTGGGGATCCCACGGGATTTTTCCGTTTTGGGGACGGGTTACTACAGATAAGCTACTTTTTGTTCTGAAAAATCAAAAGTTCTCACGGGATTTTTAAAAACCTAAATCCACACGGACGAAGCCGTGGGCATCATCTAGTTAAAAATAAACTTTTCAACAGTAAGTAATAATAATTATTATTCAGTTTGAATGAGTAGATATCGAAGTTAGACTAACAAACTTCACCAACTTTCCACTCAGAGCGGATTAAAAGTTTTACGTGACCAGTTACGCGTGACGCCTTTGTATTCGTGAGCTGCCCAGAAGACGTCGTCTGGACGTTTTTAGACGCGACGTCACGCAGGTCGGTCGTTACTCACGGCTGGCCGGGGCGGGTACTGATGCGGAAACTGTGACGTCATTTACAAGGGCAAAATAATGTCACAGGGCAGTTGTTTGTACAGAGACATGCGCTATTTGTGTTGCTACTTGCTACAGTCCGCATTTGCGATTGTATGAGTGATGGTCAAAGTAAGTAGTACGAACAAGTTGTCAAAAAGCAGTAAGACAAACCGATTTAAAATATCGGTGTATTAAAATCCCACACATGCAAAACTGAGCTTATGCCTCGTTGCACAAATGTTATGCTGTGATAATTAGAGCAAGGAAATTAATAATTCGTTATTTAAATTGAACTGAATTATAAAACCGAAGTATATTAGAACAACACAAATTGTCAATTTCACGAAGCGACATCTTCTTGAATATGAAGTTAAGCTTAAATCTTAAGCTCAGCTTTCTCTCCATGTTCTTTCTGTCTCTCCTTCTTTCAATGGTTACTAAACGTTACTTGACCAACACAATGTCGCAACTACGCGAAGCCGCCCACCAGTAGGTATAAAAAAAATTAAGTAAGTAGTTAAAAGATATTTTTGTTAAAACAATGTGAACAAACACTCCGAAAAAAAACAAGCATATTTTGAAAAATATGCACGCTGTGAAATTGTACGGAATGACGTGACGCGTCATCTCTGTAACACTCGTAGCCTACTCGTAGCTGTGAATTTCAAAGTTGTCGGTATATTTATGTGCCCTTTCGGAGTCCGCCTACGCGACACGTAGGCCGATGCTACGCCGTTTGCTTTCACATTTACCTGCGGTGTATTTATAATATTACTAGCCGACCCCTGCGACTTCGTCCGCCTGGATATAGGTTTTATATAGGATCGGATTGGATCCCATAATCCTTTTTTGAACCTAAACTAAATGTAGCCTAAGTTACTCCTTATAACATCACCTATCTGCCATTGAAAGTTCCATCAAAATTGATCCAGCCGTTTCGGTAATTAGCTGGAACAAATAGACAGATCGACAAACATAAATTTAAACGCACACCAGTTTAAAATAAGCCGTACGTTCAAAGATCCGGGTCCCAAGTTATTTGAACCCAATAAATGTCTGTCATTTCTGAACTAATCAACCTATGACCTTGAAATATTTACGGGACAATACTTAAAGTACTACCTTTCTAACAAAAAAAGAATGAGTTAAATCGAACTACGCGTTAATGAATTACAGCTAAATACATGTTTTAACTTTCTTCCCCTCTCCCTAGGGAACCGTGCTGAATTTCGGGATAAAAAGTATCCTATAACCTACCTCGGAGTATAAACTCAAATCGTACCAAGTTTTATTCGAATCCATTCAGTAGTTTCGGCGTGATGCGCGGCCAAGATACAGACAGACAGACAGACAGACAGACAGACAGACAGACAGACAGACAGACAGACAAAAATGAAACAAATTGCAGTTTTGGCTTCAGTATCGATTATAGAATGCCCTCCAACAAAAATTTTCAAAATATCTTCAATGTACAGAATTGGATCTGTTACAGTTTTATTATATTATAGATTATGCTAACGTAAGTAAGCCTGTAATAAATATGACAAGTTTATTCCTCAAGAGTTTGCCTACTTTCGTCAATTTTAATATCCCATTAGATATTTATTTATTCATTTGTTTTGAATAGTTTTTGCACCACGCACTTCACTACGTCGTACTAGGCAGCTATAAAAGGTACATAGTTTTAAATTATTAACTTAGGGAACAGGAATTTGCACACCTAAATTATTTTCTATTTACAACTCTAGAGCCCTTAAGGGTAATTAAATTAATAAGACCGGCCTGACATCTGTAAGTTTTACACACGTAAGAAGTTTAGGTGTGTAAAATGGCAATGTATGGCAAATTGTAAGGATGTACATAATTGTTATTTGAATTTTTTTATATTTTTAAAAGAGAAACCGCCAAGTTTCTTGCTAATTTTTCTTGGTAGGAACAGCATTCCTAACCAGTGGTAGACTCAATTAACAATTCAAAAGCACTTGAAAAGTTTATTAGATAAAAAACTTTTCTGTACTATTCCATTCTAGCGAGAACGAGTCTTGAATGCATCGTTAATTACTGTATCAACATCATCAATCTAAGTTGTCAGGCGTCATTAGGCACAAAAAGCACTGACCTAGTTCACAAGTATATGTAGTATAGTGTAGATAGAAGTATCTAGTATATAAGCATGTGGGTGTGATCAAATCAGCGAAGACTAACAAGTGTATGAGATTGAGATGAGAAGAGCGAAATCGAGAGCAATCGCTCCATCGGATCGACGAACAAGTATCTGCTTTAGATATTAAAATAAAACCGGCCAAGTGCGTGGCGGGCCACGCGCAGTGTAGGGTTCCGTAGTCACAATCCTCGAAAAATAGATATAACTCCTTAACCTGTGAACCCTACTTAGCCGTGATAGTTTTTCTTTAAAATTGATTATATACCCTACTGCTGTGAATTTTTTCAAGTTCCTATATACTGCCATTTGGCTGATAGAGGGGGGGGGACACTTGACTCTAATAAAAATTTGCACTTTAAAACATCATATTTTACAAACGGATCTAGAAATCGAAAAATGATGTTCCCACACCCACAGTATTTTTAAAAGACCTATTCAACGATACCCCACACTATGGGGTAGACAATATTCATCCCCACTTTACATGTAGGGGAGCTACCCTAAAAAAAAAATATTTATCAAAATTTTATTTCACCACTTTGTCGGCGTGATTAATATTTATACTCATGCCAAATTACGGATTTCTAGCACTAATAGTCTCTGAGATTAACCGAGGACGGACAGACGGACAGACGGACAGACGGACAGACGGACAGACGGACGGACATGGCGAAACTATAAATAAAATAAATAAAATAAAATAAAAGAACATTTATTCAGCCATATACAAACATATTTACTTAATTACTATAATGATAAAAGTAATAAGATAGGTACCCGTAGATTTCCAAAGAGCTGATAATAAATGATACCAACCGGCTCCTTGTAAACCAGGCACCTACCTACCTAAATAGTGTTTTATAGATATACTGGCTGAATAGGGCGCTGCCTCAGCATGATGCTGCAGCCAAAATGGACCACAGCGCTGGTTTTCAGGCATGACCCCACGGTGATGTCACGGACTGAGCAGGTCGCGTTTATTTCAATTGAATAAAATTATGATTACGCTTATCCGAACATATAAACTTATTTACCCAATACCCATTACATATTATGTACCTATATACATTCGTATATTAAAATATATACTAATTATACAAATAGATATTTTTGAGCCTGTATAAAATACGTAACAATTAACAGATAACTTTACTTAACTAATAATTTTACATCTTTTGTTTCTCCAAAAGGTATTTTTTTACAGAGTTCTTAAATGAGAAAACCGATCGCAGCGTACGAATCGGAGGGGGCAAATCGTTCCAAATTTTACAGGCTGCAAATTTAAAAGTGCCCCTGAAAGCGGCAGATCTATGACGTGTCATCGAGATCCGAAGAGCCGCCCTGGGTCTAAGGTTGCTATTGTCACTGATCCATTTTATTTTTGAGTGTAAATAGGCGGGTTTCTCTGTGGAAATAACTCCAAATAGCAAAGTAGCTAGATGAAGGTTCCGGCGGGCTTCCATGTTCAACATACTGGCGTTATTTAGATGGGGGCTCACATGAGTGCGCGGCGGAATAGGGAAACAAAATCGGGCACAAGCATTTTGGACCCTTTGAATAAGCTTCACTGACCTACGCAGCAGACATGGCATAAGGGTTCCTTGTTTACTACGGAACCCTAAAAATGTGTTTATAGCTGATATGCTCGTATTTTGAGCAAAATATCGACGCAGGGGTTATATTACTTTTGCCGTTTGTGCTTGTATGTTTTTGCCTTTTTTGTGCCAGTAGGTACCTAACAACCTAACAATTAATTATTTGCCCAACCCGGGAATCGAACCCGGGACCTCGTGATCTGCAACCGAATATGCTAACTACTAGACCAACGAGGCAGTTATTTCGTAACCAAACAACAATAAATCTTCTTCACAGAGTCTATGTAATTACCAACAACAGTAGGTAACACGCGAAAATAACTGTATTAAAGACGCCATCCCCTCGGTCGCCCTAATTCTGCTAAGATGCGGGTAACTTTGCGAACGTGGTACACGACCAACAAATTGTCGCTTGTCGCTTTGTTGACGTGAATACATAACTTGATTAGCGAGCGGAAACATCATTCATGAGTGAATTAGAGCAAGCTGTGATAATGTTTTAGGAGCGAATAAGCAATTTATTCATCGTTTCACGTTGTTGATATAACGATATAGTTACATACCTACTATGTATATACGTAATTTCTAACCCCCGACGCAAAAACAACGGGGTGTTATAAGTTTGACGTGTGGAGTTTTCTTAGCTATGTTTGATGAAAATCGGTCCAAGATGGCCGCCACCACAAAATGGCGAATGTCGGGGGTTTTTAAATTTTAAATTTATACTTGTTAGAAGTGATTTAAAGATTAAGTAATCTTTAAGTATTATCTAATTATTATTGAAGTCAGTTTAATTAAGCCATGATAGCCTCGTGGTTAAGACTCCGGCGTCTCTTTCGGGAGTCCGAGTTTGATCCCGGGCACGCATGTGCGCGTGTGTGTGTGTGTGTGTGTGTGTGTGTGTGTGTGTGTGTGTGTGTGTGTGTGTGTGTGTGTGTGTCTGTCTGTTCCCCTGTGGCGCTCAAACGGTTGAACCGATTTGAATGCGGTTTTTTTTTGTTTGAAAGGTGAATTAGTCGAGAGTGTTGTTAGCTATGTTTGATGAAAATCGGTCCCAAGATGGCCGCCGCTACAAAATGGCGGATTGCATATTTTTTCACAACTCACTTAATATGGATATCAAATGAAAGGGCTTGACTAGTAGAATAGCACTATTGCAAATCCAAGATGGCCGCCGCCACAAAATGGCGAATGTCGGCGGATTTTTAAATTTTTAATTTATACTTGTAAGCTATTAAATATCACTTAATTAAATCAAGGTGAAGAAAAACATCGTGAGGAAACCTGCATGCCTGAGAGTTCTGCACAATATCCTCAAAGACGTGTGAAGTCCACCAATCCGCACTTGGCCAGCGTGGTGGACTACGGCCTAAAACCTTTTTCATTCTGAGAGATTCTGAGTAAAAATAATGATGATGATGAGAGGTTCAGTATAAAAAATAGTAAAAAAAGCCAAAACGTGAAGATAAAAAGCAGAAAAGAATTAACAAAAACAGAATATTGTCTCGGTGTTAAAGGATTATTATTAGCTGAAAGATATACACACGTGCTATAGCTATATACACGTGCCTTAATGACCGAAAGGTGTTATACAACTAGTAATCCGCTTAGTCTTGCGTAAGGTAGGTAATTAGAATTCCCCGAGTATCAATTTGGCCTATTAACTCGGGAAACATGCATAAGTATGCCGATGTAACTTTAAGCATCTACTGCCCCACTTATGTCGCTTAATAATTACTTAAGGTGTTACGGTTTCCATACTAACTTCATGTTACCATTCAAGAGCGAATGGATTATATATTTACACTGAAATTACATCGCACAGCCTTAATATAATTTTTAATTTGCGCGAAATTATATTTACATAAAGAAAACATTACATAGACAGCTTAATTATTATAATAGCCATCTATTAAACGCTGTTTTGCCTAGCTGACCGAGATGGCTTTACTTCACCTTTAGCTGTTTATGTAATGTTTTCTTATATTAAATAAAATTTTCCGCAAATTAAACATTAAATTAAGGCTGTGCGATGTAATTTCAGTGTAAATATATAATCCATTCGTTCTTAAATGGTAATAATAAATTAGTATGGAAAACATACCACATTAAGGAACTTTATTTTAAGAAGTTCACTCTCAGTTAAGGTTTCATTCATTACCACCACATGTTGTACACATAATACATGGAATACATTTGAATTTCAAAATAAATCACGACGAACGTGTTTCGGAATAACAATACAAAGGATTCATATTACAAGCATATATTGTTTCATTCTGAAGTCTAGACTTTAACAAGGATTCCTGGGGGGGATGCTGATAATAGGGCTGTGGGCTCCCCTCTTCCTTCCCCCCACTGGGGTTGCTATTCTGACGACTTCTCTGTTCTTTGTGTATTTTTATATTCCAACATACAAATATCACTAGATATTACGAAAGTATCTCTGTGTGTCTATCTGTCACCTTTTCATGCCTAAATACCACTGCACCGATTTCGATGAAATGTGGCAAGGTAAGGTTATATCCTGAGGAAGGATATAGTTTAATTTTGACCTAAAATAGAAAATATTTGAATAACACGTTTTAATTAGAAAACAAGGCAATGTGGCTAATTCTGTTGTACACAATCTCTAAACTAAACTAAATTGACAGGTTTAAAAATAGTGCTATCCTTTTCCGCAGGTATCGTTGTGAAAGAGATAAGAATATATTTAGCCCTGTCATTTTAGTTTAGGTTTACAGATTGTGTACAACAGAATTAGCCACAATATCATTAATAACATAAAGATTAGGTAAGGTATGTATGGGTTTAATTACATGTATTGCCATATCTACTCTTCCAATCTAGCCCACTTCCATCTTAGGCTGTATCGTCACTTATCACCAGGTGAGTTAGCAGTCAAGAGATTACCTGTCATCTCATAAAAAACTGACCACGTGCGAGTTCACTCGCGCACAAAGAGTTTCGTACCACCCCGCAATGTAAAATCTAGTAAATAGCAATCATCTACTGGTAAAACCATGGTAAAACAATATAGATGTCATAGCAACATCAAGTCAAACAAGTTGCTAAAATCCTTTCCGGATTTCTCCTTTCGCCTTTTTATTATTTGTTGGTTTACTACGAAGTACTAAAATCCAGTTATTTTTACCCGACTATGGCGAATCCAAAAGGAAGGGTTATGATTTTAGCAGTCCATTTATGTATGTACTATGTATGTATGTTTGTATCCGACTTTTGTTTCACATTCTGTGTGTTCCACCGAAGCGCCTAAAATACTGGGCCAATTTTGTTAAATGAGTTGTCAATTGTTTCGTTGTTATGGTCCGGGTGACATAGGTTACATTTTATTTACGAAATACGAAAAAATCGAGAAAAGACCTTTACGCGGCTAAACTTGAATATTAAATTAGTTTTGGATAGACATAACAGACGGCGCCACTAGCTGCTTGCCCCGCTCTTTCTTCCTTTCGAATTCTCATTAGTACGCAGTTGAATACACGTTTTTTTGCATACAAAATTAGTTGTCAGGTTTTAGTTTACGAACTTTATCTCTTGCAACTTCTATTATAATTCACCAATATCAGGCGAAAGTATCACCAATTTTGATAGGGTCCCATTTAGCATCCTTTGGCATGGGCATGGGCGAGGATCTCTTACTTATGTAACCCATATTTCACGGGCTACTTGAATTCATACAGTGCAACCGAGCCTAAAGGTTTCTTTGGTGATTTTTCTGCTTGCTTATGTATTTCTATTTGTATGCTTTTTTCCTTAAAGGAAAATAAATCTTTCCTTTTAACACAAAACGGTTTCCCAGAGAAACCAATTTTGATAACTTCCGAGCTGAAAGTCTATTTTCGAAACATTTTATCCTCTGTCATATTAATTAGATCCAAACAGACAAAACTATAATTTGTAGTTAGAGTAGGTACCTATTATAGTATGTACATAACTAATTAAATTAAACAACATGTTATTAAGTTTGCATGACAAAATCTGTGAATGATAAATGGATATACTATTGTTGATGCCAGAGAGTGTAAAATGTCCCTAGTATAGTATTAGTGTGCTTATTAAATAAAAAATAATGTAGGTATTTGTTGCACGAAATATAAGCTCTCGTTTTTTTGAAATTAAGAACATAGGCTAGGAGAATTGGAAGCGGAAATACTTGTATGCTTACAAACCTACAAACACATCCACAACCGGTGAAGGGAGTAAGAGGGAAAAGTCTCCAAGTGTTAATGAATCACAATAAAAGTTGTTTTGTGCGCCACTCCGCCGCCGCCCAGCACATTTCTCTCACGAGTGTGCAGAGTGCTTAGTCTCAGTTTGGACGCTCCAAAACTTTATAGTATACTAGCTGACCCCCGCAACTTCGTCCGCGTAGATATAGGTTTTTATATATCAGATCGGATCGGATCTCATAATTCTTTTATGTACCTAAACTAAATGTAGCCTAAGTTACTTCTTATAACATTGAAAGTTCCATTAAAATCGATCCAGCCATTTTGGAGATAAGCTGGAATAAATAGACAGATCGACAAACATAAATTTAAACGCACACCAGTTTAAAATAAGCCTTACATTCAAAGATCCGGGTCCCAAGTTATTTGAACCCAATACTGAGGCTTGTAATGTCTTTCATTTCTGAACTAAAAAACCTATGACCTTGAAATATTTACGGGACAATACATAAAGTACTACCTTTCTAACAAAAAAAGAATGAGTGAAATCGAACAACGCGTTAATGAATTACAGCTAAATACACATTTTAACTTTTATCCCCTCTCCCAAGGGAACTGTGCTAAATTTCGGGATAAAAAGTACCCTATGTCCTACCTCGGAGTATAAACTCAAATCGTATCAAGTTTCATTTGAATCCATCCAGTAGTTTCGGCGTGATGCGCGGCCAAGATACAGACAGACAGACAGACAGACAGACAGACAGAAAGACAGACAGACAGACAAAAATGAAACAAATTGCAGTTTTGGCTTCAGTATCGATTATAGAGTGCCCTCCAATAAAAATTTCCAAAATATCTTCAATGTACAGAATTGGATCTGTTACAGTTTTATTATATTATAGATAGAAGAAGATAGACTATTGATCGAATCACAGATGACTTCAGAGCAAGATAAACCTAAAGACTCTAATTTATTTTAAAAGCATACCACGTAACTCAATATTTCGAATATTTATTTTACAACATTTCTGCTTGAGGCGCTAGCTGTTTTAGAATGTTGAATGTACTGGCGAACTCAAACCTTAATTTGAGCCATTTTAGGACCATTTTACTCTGAAGTCGTTGTCATTCGATCAATAGTATATATACTATAAAGTATATATAAAGTAAGTATATATAAAGTATATATACTATATAGTATAGTATACTATAAAGTTTTGGTGCGCTCCAAACTGAGAATAAGCACTATGATTGCTTTGTTTGGCCCTTGACACAATCCGTAACAGCCGTCCCAGCCGTAAATAACGTTTAATTACATTTGTGGGCTTCTTCGCCTGGTGGTTTCAGAGCGAACTGATAGCACGTTACAGCCAAGCCAAGGCCGCAAGCTCCAGTTTGTGAAAAAAATGCGCACGACGTCACTTGCAGTGCCTATTGAAAACGGTAATGCATTTTACTACAGCATGTCTTGTAAACAGGAGCGTAGCTTTAAAAGATTTTCATGAAATCTTCTACACCTAATTGATCACACTAATATTATAAAAGCGAAAATTTGTTTGTGTGTGTGTGTGTGTTGTTGTATGTGTATCTTTGTTACTCTTTAACGCCACAACGACTAAACCGATTTGGCTGAAATTTTGAATGGAGATAGATTATGCCCTAACTTAATACATAAGCTACTTTTATCCTGGAAAAATCCAACATTCCCTTTCCTTTCTTTTCTTTCCACGGGATTTGTAAAAACCCGAAATTCACGCGGGCGAAGCCGCAGACAGAAGCTAGTAATTAATAATGGTATAATTCACCTTCAATTTCACTTTCTCAAGAAGTTGGGTTACTGAGCGATAAAATGTTTTCGAAATTAAGACACCCGCGTTTCTATAAGTATTTCATTTTGTCTTTCAAATATGGACCTCTTATTACATCATATTTTGGTTCTTTCTTAGAAACTGTCGGTTTCGGCTTATGTTACAACAATAACGACAAAACCAAACTACGAAACGAATTAGCGTTGACGTCGCACGCTGGGTTAGAAACCCATGTCAATGTTAAATTGAGATATTATCGTTCTTTCTACACATAAAGTCGCCAGGCAGCGGTAGACGTATGGATATGCGAGAAATATTTTCTTCTGACTTTTCAAATTTTGACGTTGAAAATAATAAGCTTCTACATAGCTTCTTCGACTAATCGCGTTGATAGCAGGCTCATAAAATCATAACTAAGCCCAAACTATTGAAACGATTTTACCGGACAAAAACTTTATACGAAAATAAGCATAAGACACCGAATGTGACCCAGATTTCGTTTTCCATTTTAACGGCTGTCAAAGCTACGAGATTATCTTGCAACATACGGTATTCCCTTGTATTACCTAACAGTGCCATTCTGGATAGAATCAGCTTTTTACACCAAGCAATCCGTCTAAAAGTAGACACTGACATTTACATTCTAGCAACTGAGTTGTCAAAGAAACCACATGTGACATGACAGATTTACCTAGACGCTTAGGGCATGTTAACTAACTTTAAAGTTACACTAGGGTCTCTGATCTTTAGTGCAGGAGAATTACTTATTTATAATTCTACATTTATACACAAAACTGATAAAATATACAGTCAGATAATATTCTACCTACCTAGTAAGGTAGTACCTACCTTCCTAGTAGTAGGTACTTTATAGTAGTAGCAAAAGCTAAAGCGCTTTTGCTACTACTATAAAGTACCTACTGTGTGATACAAAAAGCTATAAAAATATTATATCATTCTCGTAATTATAGGTAATATTTTATTGACCCTGTGGTCCGGAACTTTGGCAGAGGGTAAAGTTTTGTAGCGCTCCTCAAAGGGAAGGGCCGTGTTGCTTTTTGGCTTGAAGGTCGATTTTGGCGGCTTTCCAGATTTGGTCGAGAGACTCCTAACCTTCAAATATATAATTTTATGAACTGTGTGCATACTTATTACGAAGTGGCAGAAGACTTTTATTAACTGAAACGTGAATCTGTTGATAAAAAATTTTTTGGCAAAATACTTATTCTTAGTTCAAACTAGATGATGCCCACGGCTTCGCCCGTGTGTAATTAGGTTTGTAAAAATCTCGTGGGAACTTTGATTTTCCAGAACAAAAAGTAGGCTATCTGTAGTAAGTAGTAACCCGTCCACAAAACGGAAAAATTCCGTGGGATCCTTACGATTTCGGAATGCAATTCCTTACAGCATCAGGGTTGAGGAGTTGGACATGTACCAACTCGAGGTCATTCAACAATAAAGTCTTTAATTGGTATCCCCAATATCAATTTAAATAACCGACAGTGCCTAAATCCCATTAGTTTTGGGGATCAGATCCCCTACAGCATCAGGATTGAGGAGTTGGAATCCAATTTTTTTGTAAGACAGTGTCGCAATGTTTCTCTATCGATTAAAAAAAAATTACGCAAATCGGTTCAGAAATCTCGGAGATATCGGTGTACATAGGTAGAAAAACACAACTCCTCCTTTTTTAAAAGTCGGTTAAAAAAGTAGCCTATGTTACTTCCTGGTTAATTCTCTACTTGTATGTGAAAGTCCCGTCAAAATCGGTTCAGCCGTTCCAAAGATTAGCCCGTTCAAACAGACAGACAGACAGACAGACAGATAGACAGACAGACAGACAGACAGACAGACAGACAGACAGACAAAAATTTTAAAAACATGTGATTCGGTTATAGTATCGTTCAAATAACCATATGAGCTTAATATGAGGTAGTTATTTCGATATTACAGACAGACACTTCAATTTTATTTATTAGTATAGATTAGTATAGATTAAGTTCAAATATACTTTTGTATGGTTACGTTACTTCTATACGAGACCATAATGAAAGTTACCTTTACGTGTAAAATCACTTCTTTGATTTTAAAATTTAAGTTTACTTTTGGAAATATGTACGTACAATGTACATTCATATACAAGTAGAGTAGGTACCTACTTAATACAGTTTACATTAAAAGGCAAACCACCACAAGATTTTGACGCAAACATAATGAGGTAAACACGGTAAGTAATAAATACGTTTATGAGGAAAACATTGTACTTTCACCTTTGTGACGAGACAATTATTATCACGGCCAATATCCCACGTCGCTCCGATAAAAAGAGTTAACCCCCACGTCGCTGGGTTTTATTAAACCCCTCCCGTGGATGTGGAAACAATAACAGAGGTAATACGTGTTCTGTTGTGTTAGAACGTTGTACTGTTTAGCAGAAAATTGAAACAGGTGATGTGATATTAGTTTCTCTATCCTTACTGTAGATCGACCAGAATCTCATGAAAAATAGGGAAATGAAATTCCAAGGTTAGCAACACTACGGCTGCCCTAGCGATAAACAAAGTAACTGACATTTTTTGTGAAATTGACTTTTTGCATTAGTTTTTTACCACAGTTTAATATTTCAAATAACTTGAACTTTAAACTTTTAATTAATACGTTTACTGAAATTTAAATTGCCCAAACAAAGTAACTGCACTAGCACTCACTAACCCGGAATATAAATGCAAAAACCAAGTAAACAACAAGCACAACACAAAAACAAAGTAATTGGATGTTGATTACTTTGTTTTTGTATTTAAAATGCAGTTACTTGATTTTTCGTTTCGTGAAACGATCCCAGGTAAGGTGTTCTGAATGTAGGTAATTACTTTGTTTATCACTAGGGCAGCCGAGTTAACCTAGTGTTGCTTACTACAAAATTTAATTTCCCTATTTTTCATGAGATTCTGGTCGATCTTTATTAATTTTATTCTCTCTCTCTCTCTCTCTCTCTCTGTATTCTTCATTGATGGATGGTTATGCTCTTTCCATTAATCACATAGTGGTAGGTTTTTCTTGGTATAACATTGAGGTGGGTTTGTTGATCCTTCCGTTTACGACTTGATCAATCGATTTAGCGTTCCGGTACGCTGCCGCGTAGAAACCGATCAAGGTATGAACTTGGCTATATCCTTCCAAGTTAGCCCACTTCCATCTTAGACTGCATCGATAAACCTACAACAAAGCAATATAGTATGAGACCCTTTGTAAACCATAACTATTGGAAAAAGGGATAATGTCTCGTAATTAAATTAAAATCATATTAAGTATATTCAATATTGAAGAAAAAGATGCTAATTTTGGTAAAAAGAGAACTATTACAATAGACATTATATTAATAGTAGCAATTTCTCAATTTCATCTTGATTGAGCCAAATTTTTATGGAACTCAACCGTAAATATTTTTCCATGAATAATAATAAATAATGATGGAAAAATTGGATAAATTATTGTGTCTAACATTTTACGAACGAAACGTCGAAGTTTGTACAAAAAAAAACAAGTTATTTATTCTGTTTCATCTTCGACAATAAAGGCTCGACTGAGTACTGACATCTCGATGTAATTTAAGAACGGAACCGGAATCCTACCTATTTATCCATTCTTTTTTTTCTTTTCTTTGTTTTCGTGAAAATACCAAGATCTTTTGTACTTAGCACGATTGAGTATGACAATTATTAGAGTACAAGTAGATACCCGCGACTTCGTCCGCTTGGATTCTTATAAATTCTTATGCCCTATTCAATCCACTTGGGGGTAGAATTTCCAAAATTCCAGAAACACGTATTTTTTTTATATTTTTAACTGACAATACAAAAACCAATTTTCATTGATATAACTTTAAAAATGACGGACTTTCATACAAACTTTCATCCCCTATTTAACCCCCTTAGCGATGGAATTCGCAATAATCCTTTCTTAGTATGCACCTACGTCATAAAAAGAAGCTACTGTGAAAATTTCATGTTTCTAGCTTCAGTGGTTTAGGCTGTGCGTTGATGATCAGTCAGTCAGTCAGTCAGGACAAGCCTCTTTATATTAGTATAGATAGATTTACTTACTTTCAAATTTTTCTTTTCGTGACTGGAAGAACCGAGAACGTTGGGGTTCGAGGATGCTCGAAAGGAATAGAATAGAATAGTTATAATAGAATAGAAAAGTTTTTTATTCAAATAAACTTTTACAATGGCGGCTAGGAGACTCCCACGAGATGGACGGACGATCTCAAGTGTATCGCTTGGAGCCGCTGGACACAAGGGGCACAAGACACCGTTGTGTGGTGATCCTTGCAAGAGACTGCATCTTGCTATGTTCAACAGTGGAACATAGGATATCACTATCACTACATATTTTAAAACAAAGTCACCCGCCGCGTCTGTTGGTCTGTTCGCAATAAACTCAAAAGCGATTGAACGGATTTTCATGCGGTTTTCACCAATAGACAGAGTGATTCACGAGGAAGTTTTAGATGTAGATAATATGTAGGTATAATTTGTTAAGATTTTGTGAAAATTGGTTGAAATGTCGGAAAAGTCAAGCCGCCTGGGAGCTTTCTATTGAGCTAATCCCTATGAGATATAACAAAACAATGTATGGTGGGATA
Organism: Melanargia galathea; assembly: GCA_920104075.1. Lineage (NCBI taxonomy): Eukaryota > Metazoa > Arthropoda > Insecta > Lepidoptera > Nymphalidae > Melanargia > Melanargia galathea. The sequence continues at coordinate 13,241,405 of OV049876.1, forward strand.
GTAGCGAGTAATTGCTACTTGTACGAAACCGGGTCGAGTCGCTGGTCCTACTTCCTACTAATATGTATTATACATGTGAAAGTGTGGATGTTTGGATGTTGGGATGTTTGTTACTCTTTAACGCCGCAACTATTAAACCGATTTGGCTGAAATTTGAATGGAGATAGATTATGCCTTGACTTAACTCATAGGCTACTTTTTATTCTGGAAAAATGCACAGTTCCCACATGATTTAAAAAAAACCGAAATCTATATCTACAGCTGATGAGCGGGAACGGGAACTGGAAATCCACGATTACCTCGGAATTTGTGAAAAACCGAAATTCACGCGGGCGAAGCCGCGGGCAGAAGCTAGTTATGAAATAAAACCAAATTGGTAAAATCCTATTTAATATTCATTTACCAATTTGGTTTTTATTTAAAGTCACTTTTTTTTTCATTGTATTATTCCCCTTTTTATCCAAGTTAATCCTATCAGGATTCGTAGCCTATTTAGCCTTGTATGTCAAACAAAAAGAATTTCATTCAGTGTCAGCAATCCATTCCCTAAATGTCGGCCCCAACTCCCCAACTCGCGCTACAAACGCTTAAAGGACTGGACAAACAAACCCGTGACGAAAGTGACGCGCAACTGTACGGTTCATATAACTCCCGGCACGTAAGTCGAGCGGTGACCTTCAAGTGCGCGCAGCGTCGTGGTAAGTCCAAAGTGATCCATTACTTTGGTAAGTAAGTCCATTACTTTGGTAAGTCCAAAGTGATCGTACAGTTGATGTCGCCAGAGAATGGAAGATAACCAATTTTTGTTTTGTGCACTGCACAGCTGCAGTTGTCTAGCCAGATGTGTATGTGAAGGATGTCTCGATTGCGCAAAAAAAGATAGAATACTTGGGACTTAAGTAGTTTGGGATTTTTCTTAGACTTAGTTTAGGATCGCACCCCACCACCGCCATGATGACGCCCTGCGCGAACGAATGTTAACGGCTTTATTGTGTAGTAGTGGGAGATAACGTCATTTAAGTTTAACAATTAAAAAATGAAGTATGTCAAATAATAAACTATATTGCCGTTAAGGGTCGTTAATCGCATTAAAAAGAATAACTATACAGTAGTTACAGTACGTCAACGGCTGTATAGTGTAAAAAAAATCGATAACGGCTATCTAGAGAAACAACCATATCCAGAATATTTGACCAAAGTTTGAGTTAACGTACCTTAGCGGCTATAAAGACTCACAAAGTTGCATAGCGGCATTTTTGTTAATCTCTCACAAGAGAAAAATGTACTTAACGGCAATCATGGAATTGTTATTTCCATAACTATTTATGGTATCGAAACATGGCATATACAGAAAGACGCAGAATTTTTTGCTGATTAACATGGCATCATTAGTTAAAAATCGGCTAGATGTCAGATAACGGCATTTTAGTTATACCACGGCAGTATTATTTAAATGCTATGCAGCGGCTACGGTAGTGTGCGTATAGCTGGTACCGCGCTGCAATCGATGAGTCATTAACACATATCCAGTATAATGTCTTGAATGTTTTACCGCCACATTTCACTGTCGTCCCGCGTCGTATTCGGCCAAGCCTTTAAAGTAAATGTCGGTCCCTTCGCACGCTACAAACACTTAAGGGGAATTCCTTTTGCCGCCGTCCCGACGTCTCGGTAAAACGCTGCCTATGTTTTTCATTATCCCAACCTATAACAATAAATCTTCACTTTCTAGGATTTGGGTCAGATGAAATTTCTCGTGACGTCTAGTTTTAAATGCTTCATACTGAAGAATATAAATATTCTGTTTAGCCTTTTAGCCGGTTCTATATATCTATCATTCTACTAAACCCTGCTACGACACATAAAATACGTCTCTTTTACGAAATTTTACTATTTTTAACCCCCGGCGCAAAAAACGACGGGGTGTTATAAGTTCGACTTGTCTGTGTGTGTGTGTGTGTGTGTGTGTCTGTCTGTTCCCCTGTAGCGCTCAAACGGGTGGACCGATTTGAATCCGGTTTTTTTTTGTTTGAAAGGTGAATTAGTCGAGAGTGTTGTTAGCTGTTTGATGAAAATCTATCCAAGATAGCCGCCGCTACAAAATGGCGGATTACATATTTTTTCTGGGTATGAAAGGGCTTGACTAGTAGAATAGCACTATTGCAAATCCAAGATGGCCACCGCCAAAAAATAGCGAATGTCGGGGGTTTTTTTAATTTTTAATTTACACTAATTGTTAGACACTGCTTATTTTATTCATCTACAAGTTAGCCCTAGACTATGGTAAGTAAGGATACAATCTAAGATAGAAGCGGGCTAACCTGAATGAGACAGGCAGCTTTTATTAAACCCGTACCTACCCCTGATAGGTTTCTATGCGGCATCGTACCGGAACGCTAAATCGGCTTTGCCGCTAGGGTGGTAACTACAGTTGAAGCCTTGCAGCAGACCAGACCAGAGACAATTTACAAATTGAAATTCCCAATTTGCCTCTGATAAGAATAGAACCCAGGACATCCCACTTATAAGACCGCGGCGTTCACCACAGCCATCAGCGAAGTCATCAAAAAATTGCTTTACTCACCTAATATGACCAGTAAACTGGCAGTAAATAAAATTTAGAGATTTCAAAAAATAATTTTTGTTTTTTTTTATTCAGCTCAATAATTATTTAATACTAGAAAATGCCCGCGGCTTCGCCCGCGTGAATTTCGGTTTTGCACAAATCCCGAGGGAAGCGTGGATTTCCGGTTCCCGTTCCTGCTCCCTTTTCCAACCTTTATACCTACTTTCAAGTTTGCTATAGTAATCTACCTATAGCTGTAGCTATAGATTTCGGTTTTTTCAAAATCCCGTGGGAATTCTTTGATTTTTCGGGATAAAAAGTAGCCTATGATTTTGATTGATTTGATTTGATTTAAGTCAGGGCATAATCTTTCAGTACATAACCAAATCGGTTCAATAGTTGCAGCGTGATTGAGTAACAAACATATTAGTAGGATATTAGTAGGATTACCGACCTGCTGTATTACACTAGCGGCACGCTATGATGGCCGGTTTGACACATTACAATAGTGATGTGGAATGTCAATTTATTCTCGAACAAAAAACAATTAAGTTTTGTTTTTGTACCTGATTAAATAGGTTTAATAAAACAAAAATGTATATGTTTATTTAATTTATTTGAACGAACTGAATATTTGAACGAAAATGAATATACATACTTTATATGCACACAAGAAACATATGAATACAAAAGATACCAAAAAAGGTGCCACAAAAGGCCATAATTAATCAGATTCGTCCATACTACTATTTTCACTGTCGTCACTGCTATCATCACATACATTAATAATTATATGTTCGTTTTCTATAATATTATCTATTTTCACATCTCTTTCATAATCTTCCCTTATTAATTTAACAGTTCTATTCACAACCTTTTCCCAGTCTCCTTTAGTCACATGTTCACAAGCTTCTTCAAATAATTTTAGCATTTTTTTTTGTGGTAAATGGGGGTTCTGTATTGTGTCTTGCAGCATATCCCTTAATTTGAGCCCACACCAACTCAATCGCATTATACTCACAATGGTAAGGCGGTAACCGTATAACTCTGTGCCCATGTTCTAATGCTATTTCGTCAATGACGTATCGGATCTTGGTTGGTTTGTTTTCTTTTAAAAGACGTACTAATTCCGCTTTTAACATATTCATGTTTGCATCTACGCCATTTTTACGAAGCCATGCGACGATATCAGCTTTCTTTTGGGATTGGGCAGGTGGCTTGTCAATTTGCATCGAGTGGTATGGGGCGTTGTCCATAATTATAATAGATGGTTCAGGGAGGCTACACAACATTGAGGTAAACCATTCAGTAAACTTTTCTCCATTCATGTCTTCATGATAGTCTCCAGTGGTTTTTGACGCAAAAGCCATGAGAGAACCTTCGACAAACCCGTTGATGGTTCCGGCGTGACAAATTATAAGTCGCGATCCTTTTCCTACAGGAACTTTGGAAGTAGATGCTGCTGTGTCATCGTTCCAAGAACGGCCTACAGTATGGTTAGCATTAAGCCATGTTTCATCCAAGAACACAACATTTTGCCAATTTTTGATTTCTTTCACTTGCCGTAAAAAAGTATACCTTGCCATCGCTATATCAAATCTTTCCATCAATATTTTGCGTTTGTTACATTTTTTGTATCGAAATCCAATGGTCTTCAAAATCTTCGTTAAAGAACTTTCCCCACCGAAGAATAATCCAGCTTCCTTCAGTGAATGCACCAACTTTTTTCTTGTTGGATACTCCTTCTGTAAATAGTAGCCGTAAACATGTCTTCGGATAGCATCGGCATCAAAGCTATCGATGCCTACGACTGGTTTTGCTCGTTTTCTCTTTTTTGGTGTGTGAAGTTTATTTTCTTCTGTGCCAGTCTCGCCATAGTTTTTTTTAGTTATCCGTCTAACAGTTTGTTGTCCAATATTAAGCGCATCAGCTACGCGTTCAACCACTGACGTTATAGGTAAAATTGGCCCTCCATTTTGAGCTTCACGATCGAAATAGTTACGAAGGCGTATTACGAACTCACGTGTCTGACTATTTAGAACAGTTCTCTGCGTACGTTCGGTCATATCGACGAAATCCACAACAAAGGGCTTGAACAGAGTCCAAATTAACGAGCAAGGGTCAACAGTAATGCAGTATCAATATTTGAAATCCAAAGCCAGGTCAAAACTATATCACAATCGCATTGCACTGACAGTTTATACTTTTCGAAGCAACGTCAATTCGAAACTGCTTTGTTTTGCATTGAGCATTGACGCGAGTTTGCCGGAGGTAGTAGTTGTGCTAGCCAGCGATCCTATGTGACGATCGTATTAGATTCCATTTTTAAAAATTTATTGATATTTTTTTGCGATTTCAGAGGTTTGTCCACATAGTGAAAATTGTTCATATTCACAAGTACATTCACCCCTTAAATGGTGCAAACTGATTTTTCTACACTTATATACATTTAAGAAATCAATTTAATAAATAAATTTTGAGTCCTAAACCTAAAACTACATTCGATAAAATTTATGAATCTCTGCACATCACTATCGTCAATAAAGTAATACAATTATTTCCTTCAAAGTCGTTATCAATTAATACGGAACTTCATGAGCGGACAAACGTCAAACCGGCCATCATAGCGTGCCGCTAGAGTAAGGAACAATTATTGTTTCCTTATCGCATCTTCGATGTCTAAAGACCGATTCGCACATATCACTGAAGCATCAGTGCCGCGGCCGGCGCGTTACGGAACAGTGAAAAATATGTCATTCTCTGTGAACTAACACTGAAACACTGCATCGTCACTGATACGGTCAGGTGCAAACGCGTTCATAGAGAATGTATGAAAGAATATTTTTCACTGTGCCGGAACAGTGCCGGCACTGATGCTTCACTGATAATGCGAATCGGCCTTAATACGTCGCGCATCGTGTCATTTATCTCCCTCATTTCACAGATACACAGCAGACTCCCATAAACTCCGCTTCGTTGGATATTAGCGATTGCACGACAATAATTGTCTCGACAAATGGGGTGACGATGGTATCGATTCAGTGCTAACATGCGACGCACGAGAAAATTATCTCTACACTTTTTCTCGACGAATACAATAGAATTTGACGAGAAAAAGTGTAGAGATAATTTTCTCGTGTGTCGCATGTTAGCCCTGCTGGTCTCGTAGCGTTAACTTTAAAACTAGGATCAAGCATACCTATATATCTTTGCTTTAAAAGTAGTAAACTTTTAAAGTTTCATGATTATTTCAAAGAAAATTTGCGGCATTAAAGGTAGTAAAAACCTGTATGAGAATATGCAAATGGAACCCTTTAATTATGATACACTTGACCATTTTAAAAATTTTGACTCCCCGCGTCCCACCCCTATTTTGGTACATTTTGCAATGTAAATAAAAATACTTTTGGAATTCTTTAATATAAAGTTGCGCAAGCAATGAAGTTGCAATAAAGTTGAGCAAGCATTTTTTAGAATAATCCTACAAGTCGATAGCGTTAGAAATTATCAGCTGTAACAGATTGTCCGACGCGACAGACAGGCGGAGAGACAAAGTCAGACAAAAAAAAGAATATATACATTCAAAATATTATTTAGATAGAACATGGAATTATGGTATATGTTGCAACGATCATGCATGTCTGAGTGATGTAGGTATGAACACCAAACAGTACGTAAATTGAATCGCGGGTAAATATATCACTTGCGTAAATCGAGCTTAAACGCCAATAACGTTGAAGCTAGGTACTGCCTGTGTACAAATAGATTGGATTAAACCGCAGACATTGTAGCTCCTGAAATGTTACATAACGTACCGACAGTGCCGTCAAATAACGTAACAGGTAATTTGTAACGTTATAAACATAACGTACCTTACTCTACACTAACTCTGTTGTGTATACTCTTAGTAGGTAATTAAACAAAAAATTAAAGTCACGTAATCATAGTTTGGCTCGCAACATCGTAATTATTAGAAGTTACTGTTACTAATAAACTGTTTTGTATATATCTACTAATAACCGTGTAAGTACCTATTTTTACCTAATATTATAAAAACATTGAGTTAAATTAAACATAATCAATTAATTAATTTCACGATTAGCGATATAAGGTTGTTCGGTAGACTGAAAAATCTTTAAAAAATGGACAAGTGTTATGCACCGGAAATTTTTCAGTTAATGATTATGAATTTATTTAAGTGTGATTGAATTATTCATGTATTCCGTCGTAGGTAATCAAAGGTAACCTAAGTAGTGACATATAAAATTTCTGTCAGTGTACAGCCACAGAGTACCTACAGAGGGGAAGCTTCTACAAGCGGCCCGCTGTAGGTACACTCACACATATGCACAGTTTGTCACCAACTGTACCGGTTAGTGGAACGAGCGCGCGTCCGTGAACCGTTGGTGAGTGTGTTTGTGTGAGTATACCTACAGCGGGCCGCTTGTGGAAGCTTCCCCTCTGTAGATTTACTACTCGTGTGGTACAGCTTTTTGAGCGTGGGCGGCTGCGGATATTAAAATTTAATAGAAAATATTTGTGCGCATCCGTATGTTTAACTTCGAAAGTACTGATACAAAGTACTTACTAGAAATGATTATGATAGGTAGATAGTGTAATGTTTCAGGATCCAGTAAAACACACTTTCTGTTTACCCAGTAGGCTATGTACTGTATGCAAGCCCTGAGCCCGTCTGTCCCCGCCCCGTGCCGGTGTGCGACTGACGCCCTCTATCGTAACCTGCATACACTACATCCCTCCCTTATTTTATTTTTATTCAAATAAACTTTTACAAGTACTTTTAAATCGTCCATTGAATCTACCACTGGTTCGGAATGCCGTTCCAACCGAGAAGAACCAGCAAGAAATTCGGCGGTTGCTCTTTTTATAAAAGTAACAATATTACAATTATTATATGGCGGTTAACTAACCAAAATGTTTTTTTTAAATATTATTATTACAGATTACTCGTAAAGTTTAACAGAACAGCTTTGATTTTTTACTCTATTTTAAATGTGTGTAACAATTACATAAACGTAGTTGATGACAGTAGACAACAATACAAAATACATAAATTAAAGGCTTTACTCTAGATCATTATTCTCTTCTAAATCATTATTCTACTATTTATACTAACCAATTAGTAATGATATGATTATGATTGTGTTATTTTTGATTAGGTACAATTTCCACCCATATTTTCCCCTTATTTTTAGGTTGCTATCTGTAGCTTTCCTTAGTCGCTTTCCTTTAGAGATCCACATACTCCTTCCCTTTTTCCTTCATTTGCAGATATCAATCTCTCACTCATCTCTATCACTCTTGTATTGTTTTGTATTCCACGTCTGGCTGCTGGAATCTTGCCTCTTCTTTTTCTTCTTCAAAACGAGAACCATTGGTGGTACCCATGGTGAGGGTCCATTTACTTCCTCGATAATATCCGCATCCTTCAGTTCCTTTAATGTTTCTTCTGTACGGTTGGATGACTTATACAGTATAGTTTATACTTAAAACATACCGGACAAGGTCCTATGTTCAGTCGATAAATTCTTTATCTACTTCTACTTTCTTTACGTTCAAAGCCATTAGTTTATGGAATAAACTTCTTTCGCAATTATATTATGCTAAAAGTCTGAGTAAATTAAAGACTACGAGAAATAAAAATTACTAACTGTTAAAATCAGCAGTTCCTTTAACAATTTTAGATTTTAAGTTTAGTTGAATAGTATTTACTAAAAGAATTATGGTCAGAATTATTGTAATTCAAATCAAATCAAATCAAATAAACTTTATTCAAAATTGATACACTGTACGCTTTTGAACGTTAATTTAGGAACAGGCCATGGTGATGATTACTTACGGAAACTTTAAAACTAAAACTACGAGGGTTTCAAACGCGCCCCGGTCTGAGGAGAGCCCACAACAACTCAGCCGGGATTATATATTTTTTTTTTAGAACAATCTGTGTCCATGGGTTTTTGTCATTAAAAATCTTTTAAGCTATAGTAAGATTTTTCAATTAATTTGCGTTTAATGAAACCCTTGAACTTATGGAGAGATATATCCAAAATGTTCTCTGGCAACATATTGTAAAAAGTACAGAATTACCAACAAATGATTTTCCAACTTTTCGCAGCCTAGTAGTGGGCAACGCAAGTTTATCATTATTTCTAAGATTAATGTTATGACAGTCACTTTTCCCTTAAATTTGTTGATATTTTTGTGCACATATATTAAAATTTCAAAAATATATTGGTTATAAACAGTAATAATTTTAACTTCTTTGAACTTATCTCTCAGTGACTCTCTGGGACATATTATAAAGCGTGTACCAGACATGTTTTCCAAAACGCGTCCCACGGATTCAGTACATGATTCTAAGTTCCCCAGTGGTGAAATTTTTCGTCGAATTTTCCATGAAATTTCCGATATTTTTTACCTCTTTTTTAACTGAATACTGTATAAAATCATTATTACTATCTGTCTCAACGCAATTATAAATGAAAAAGTAATTATTTCATTATTTTCACTTAAAACGGTAATGTTATCAAATTTAAGATTTTCGTCGAACAGCTGATTGCTAGTGAACTAGTGTGAATACAGGTCGTTAACCTACATTCGTACTGGCCTTGAATTTATAATGAGGCTCGCGGCGCAGACAAAAGAAGTGCCGGGCGCGCGACGTCAAGGCCACGCTTTAACTCATAAAAGTCTCATACTGTGAATTTTGCGCGGAGCGTTGCGTACGTTGTTATCGCGTTGTATGCAATACATTGCGCGCTCAAAAGTGGCAATTTTTGAAACCAATCATTTCTGACATAAATGAATTCAGTATTTTCACATAACACATTAAATGCAACCTTACCTCAAAGTTTTGATTAAGATGTCATTTACACCCTGTATATGGCACGAACAGCTCTCTTCTACAGCACGAAAATGGAATTAATATCAGCAGCATTACCCCATAATAGTATGCCATACGACATAATACCTACTGTGAAAATAACTAAAATAAACTAACCTCGCCGTTTCAATGTCAGTCAATTGTCGAGTCTTTTTAAACCGAGTGAAGATGAACTCAGGGCCATATTGTTGCCAAGAACCCACAGCTAAAGGCTGAACTGGCCAACCTAAACAGCGCACACACTGTGGTGCCAGCGCCTGGTAGCATTGAAACTCATGGAGACCCATTGGGAAGAATCTCTATGCTGGAGCATGAACTGAGCAGATCTCAAAACCATTCATGACTTTCAGTCACAAATAAAGTTATGAAATATAATAAACAATACATAAAACAACAATTTTTTACAACAAGCCGCTCCAATGCGGGTCGGTGCGCTTCTCAACAAGTATCGTCACATGATAGTGATAATAACCGGGACCAACCGCTTAACACGCTCTCCGAGGCACAGGGGCACAACACCCCCAGCCTCCAACTCAAGGTGGCATTGAGACAGAATAACCCAATACCCATCAATCATTTGCCCGACCAAGGAATCGAACCCGGAACCCCGCGATCCGCGTTCGAACATGCTAACCACTAGATCCACGAGGCAGTAATTATCCTTCGTGGCTCCCTACTGCTTACTCATTGCGTGACCTTTAAGTGAACCCTTACCACAACTATGATTAGTCTTTTGAACTGTTATTTCAAAAATTTATAATTGAACTATCAGTCAGCTTTTCTCTTACCTACTCGATAAATCAAACTAAAATCTGATTCGATTAATCTATACTTAAAAACCTTAATGATTAACTATCAGTTCTCTCAACATCACATCAGCTCATATCAAATCTGATCTAAAAATACTTAAGGTTCAAATTACTTTTACAGTTACATTTTTCAAACTAAACGAATCTAATCTTGGTTTTGAATGCCACGTCTATAACTATTCTAAATATTTGTCAATCAAATGTTCCTACTAAATGCAATCCAACTACACTTCTTTAGCTCTAATCGTGTAAGCATTCATCATCCTGATAACCCTTCCACGATCTAAAACTTCTTCACGGCTTTTCACAGCCGGTGAATTCGAACTTGATCACTTCCCAACATCAATGAAGATGTCCGGATATCATGTAGGTAATATTCTAACGAAATCAAACTATTATTTAAAAATCTACATTTATCACCCGCAAAACTCAGTTAAATCGAAATAGAAATTAGTTTAACCAAAATGTCGCTTCATATTTCTTTCCTAATTAGTTAATTACACTCAGCATTCCAATATGGCAATACTCACTCGATTAATGTGTCAGTTCCATCTCAGCTATATCAATTGTGAAATGAAATTTAATAATCTTTAAACCATTTCTTTAACATTAATTTTATCAACTTTCAACAAGAAGCTCGGTCGTACCGTATTTAAATATAGGATAATAAATACAACATCTAAAGCAAAATTTAAAACGTCAGTAGGTCGGTACAATGTCTTTAAACGAGCTGTAATAGGCTAGTCGATATTGTGTACAGGTTATGGATTTATGATGAAATTATAAATTGTACACCGACCGAGGTTGGTTCACCGTTACAGTCGAACTTTTCAATGAAAGGAATGACACATTTTTTCTTTATTTTAGCGGCCTGGGACAATCAATTTAATGAGTTAGATACTGTTATCTGTCGTCTTGTGGTAATCAATTTAATGATTCAGATAACTGCCATCTGCTGTTTTTAATACAAACGCAAAGAACATGTCCAATTTAATCCAATTTAATGGAGGCAAATTGCCACACAAAGAACATGTCCAATTTAATCCAATTTAATGGAGGCAAATTGCCACTCGAAGAATTTCCAATTTAATGGAGGTACCTTTGTACCACATATTTCCAATTTAATGGAGGTACCTTTGTACCACATATTTCCAATTTAATGGAGGTACCTTTGTACCACATATTTCCAATTTAATGGAGGCAAGTTGCCACACGAAGAATTTCCAATTTAATGGAGGCAAGTTGCCACACGAAGAATTTCCAATTTAATGGAGGTACCTTTGTACCACATATTTCCAATTTAATGGAGGTACCTTTGCACCACATATTCCCAATTTAATGGAGGTATCGTGTACCAATACATAACATTTTCTTCCAATTTAATGGGGGTACCTTTGTACCAATAATTCTAATTTAATACAAAGTTACCCTAACTTTGTACCAAATATTTCTAATAAAATATTATATTTATATATATTTTACTTATTTAATTTTATTACTTAGTTGATATAAATTTCATATGTATTTATTAATTCATTATTATACTAGGCAATACATAAATAACCCAGAAATGACTAACATCTAGTCACATTTAATTCAATAGATTAGATAGAATATCTAGACTCCATAGTCACATTTAATTTAACCCTTTGTTATTTATTTCATTTATGTACCACACCACAGCATCTCATAACATAACTAATTATAATTCGAAATGAAATATTTACCTCTAGCGATCATCTCCTTACAATCTACATCATCGCATAACATAAACACGTAGAACATAAACAGCCGTCGTATCACTGTTCCTTTGTAATAATGAATACGACTTACCTACTAACAATAATACTCAACCACAAAAATAGGGATCGAACCTATGTGGTATACCTACTTATTGTTTACGTAGTTACTTAATATCACTGAGCAAGTAATACTTATTATGCCCAATATTAGATGTTGCAATTCTGACAGGCTTTAATGTTTTTTTTCTTATTTTATTTTTAAAATGTATATTTTAAGTTATTTAACTATTCGAATGACAAAACAGAACATGCGAGTAAAATACTTTTGTCACGTAATTAAACAGAGTGCTTACTGCTTAGTCTAAGTTTGGAGCACTCCAAAACTTTGTAGTATACTATTGATCGATTTCAGAGTAAAATGGACCCAAAATGGCTTGTATTAAGGCTTGAGTTCGCCAATACATTCAGCATTCGAACACAGCGAGCGCCCCAAGCAGAAATGTTGTAAAATACATATTCGAACTACCTACGGAACTACGACTTTAAAATAAGAGTGTTGGGGCTCAGTTTCTCAAAACGAGTGAGCAAACGAGTCGCAAACTATTTATATGTGTAAAATCTTAGACTAACCGTACAGGTATAAGTTGTATACTTTTATTAAAATATGCAGGTAGGTATGTAAGAAACATTGAGATATTTATCCAATACAAAGTTAATAAAAAAGAAATGTCACCTGCGTACATAACTTAACTCAGGAGATTTCTGTGGTGTAGTCGGAGTGATTTGGTAGGTACTTTAAATATTTTATAATATCCCATCCTCGTCGCCACTTGTAATGTTTCAGGATCCAGTAAAACACACTTTCTGTTTACCCAGTAGGCTATGTACTGTATGCAAGCCCTGAGCCCGTCTGTCCCCGCCCCGTGCCGGTGTGCGACTGACGCCCTCTATCGTAACCTGCATACACTACAGATAGTATTAGAAATTACTAAATTTAACATGATAATGTGGCTAATTCTGTTGCACACAATCTCTAAACTAAACTAAAATGACAGGTCTAAACTTAATCCTATCTCTTTCACAATGCCCATTTCAGAAAAGGATAGCAATAGATTTAGACCTGTAAATTTAGTTTAGTTTAGAGATTGTGTATAACAGAATTGGCCACATTATTTACTTCTTTTATATATTTTATTCAAATCATTTCAATGCTGTTTCGCGTGTTAAGTACTAGATGGGATAACAGTTCCGTGTCAGAATAAGTCGGTTTCTGGTAACGATAAGTGATTGGATCTCACCGTTTCCATCAATTTTTCTCGTTCAATCTAGGACACAATCACTTAGTGATTGTGTTGAATGAATAGTTGTATAACGCTACTTTGTGCAATTGACAGAGGTCAATTTATAGAGGCCAAGTTGGTTATTCTGTAACTTAGTTACCAACTGAAAATAATTGCCAACGAATTAGTTCGATATCATCATCATCAGCATCATCATCATGATCAACCCATTACCGGCTCACTACAAAGCACGGGTCTCCTCTCAGAGTGAGAAGGGTTTTGGCCATAGTCTACCACGCTGGCCAAGCGGATTGGCAGACTTCGCACACCTTTGAGAACGTTATGGAGAACTTTCAGGCATGCAGGTTTCCTCACGATGTTTTCCTTCACCGTTAAAAGTGCCAAGTTGCCATTGAAAGTTCCGTTAAATCGATCCAGCCATTTTGAAGATGAGCTGGAACAAATAAACAGACCGACAAACATAAATTTAAACACACACCAGTTTAAAATAAGCCGTACGTTCAAAGAGTCGAGTCCCAAGTTGAACCCAATACTGAGGGTTGTAATGTCTGTCATTTCTGAACTAAAAAACCTATGACCTTGAAATATTTACGGGACAATATATAAAGTACTACCTTTCTAACAAAAAAAGAATGAGTGAAATCGAACAACGCGTTAATGAATTACAGCTAAATACACGTTTTAACTTTCATCCCCTCTCCCAAGGGAACCGTGCTGAATTCCGGGATAAAAAGTATCCTATAACCTACCTCGGAGTATAAACTCAAATAGTACCAAGTTTCATTCGAATCCATTCAGTAGTTTCGGCGTGATGCGCGGCCAAGATACAGACAGACAGACAGACAGACAGACAGACAGACAGACAGACAGACAGACAGACAAAAATGAAACAAATTGCAGTTTTGGCTTCAGTATCGATTATAGAGTGCCCTCCAATAAAAAATTACAAAATATCTTCAATGTACAGAATTGGATCTGTTACAGTTTTATTATATTATAGATAATACCTAATCATTGACTAGGTATACAATAATCCAAAAAAAATAATTACATATTAATATACATACCTATGTAAAATTTCCAACCCCAAGCTGAAAATGACATTAAGTGCCTATTTCACCACCTGATAAGTGTCGGATAGCTTATTCACAACTTTGGTCTCTGTCACTTGACATAAACTAAGACAGTGACAAAACTTACGTTTAGCCTATCCGATACTTATCAGAAGGCGGTGAAACAGCCTTTTTTCTGTCTTAACAGGACGTTCACAGAAGTAGATAAATAGAGTTCAAGAATTTTTAATCTACCCCGATTGCAGGTTTGATTAGAAATGGAACACTCATAAATATATTTGATATTAAATACCTACATCATCATCATCATCATCATGATCAACCCATTACCGGCTCACTGCAGAGCACGGGTCTCCTCTCAGAGTGAGAAGGGTTTTGGCCATAGTCTACCACGCTGGCCAAGCGGATTGGCAGACTTCACACACCTACATAATGTCTTTAAAATTGAATATTCCATGTTCTCGGAATATTCCAAGATGTTTGCAAATTGTTGTGTGTTGGCGCTTCAATACCATTAGCGCTCGCACAAACTGTTCCATTTACGGAAGTGGTTTGGGTTAATCGTGATGTATAATGCCATTCAAGGCTGGATTTCACTTGCAACGTAGTCAACTTATGTTATACAAGCGGACATCCGCGACTTCGTTCGCGTGGATATAGGTATATTAGTTTTTAAAAATCCTGTAGGAATCATTTTGTTTTTCCTAAGCTCCTTTGAGCTCATATCATGCTAAAAACTGTTAAAAGTTCACTGACGGATGTTTAGGTAGATCAAAATGTAAACATCAGCCAGTGAAAGTCCCATCAAAATCGATCCAGCCTTTCAGAGATTAGCCGGAAATATTTAAAGTATCTACTTTCTTACAAAAAAAGAATGAATGAAATCGGGCCACGCGTTAATGAATTACAGCTAAGTACACATTTTGACTTTCATCCCCTCTCCCAAGGGAACGGTGCTGAATTTCGGGATAAAAAGTATCCTATATGTTACTCCGTAGTATGAACTTAAATCGTACCAAGTTTCGTTTCAATACATTCAGTAGTTTTTGCGTGATGCGCGCACAAACATATTATAGACAAACAGACAAACAGATAAACAGACAAACAGATAAACAGACAAACAGACAAACAGACAAAAATTTCAAAAATAGCTTTTTTACGTTCTATTACTTATCCCTAACATCCCTAGTTATTATTTTGCAAAAATCTTTAATGTTCTGTACATACTGTACGGCAAGTCTACGATTTTATTATATGTATAGATTCTGCAAGCGGCTTCGCCCGCGTGAATTTCTGTTTTTCACAAATCCCAAGGGAATCGTGGATTTCCAGTTCCCGTTCACGATCTCTTTGACAACCTTTACACTACCTATTTTCAACGAAGTTTTCTATAGTAATCTATCTACTGCTGCAGCTGTAGACTGCTATAGAAAATTTCGATTTTTTCAAAATCTCGAGGATTGCGAACTGTTGATTTTTCCAGGGCAAAAAGTAGCTTAAGGCAGGGCATTCTAAATTTTTTCCAAATTCGTTGAGTAGCTGCGGCGTTAAAGAGTAACAAACATACATACACACAAACTTTCGCCTTTATAATATTAGAGTGATATAGGCATACACTTAGATGTTTCAGTTCTTACTCAAACAAGAAAATGGGAAATTATTAAAATCTTAATATTTTATGTGTCGGTATTTTGTAACTACTACTACTGAGAAGTTTAATTAATACTCGAGATCTGGTTCGATTAGATAAGTATCTAAAGAAAATTTTAAAATAACTCATTTTTTTTAGATACACACGCTTGATCACAATCATGTCACACCCAATGGAAAGTGATGATCTGATGATGTGTAAAATCGATATTGTTTTTTCGACGTAGGTAAATGTTGATATTATACACAAACAAACAAATTATTTTTACCTCAAAAGCATATTTAGCTCAACTTAGAAAATAGAACGTCAAGTTCGTAAAAATATTTCTTACGTTAGGTTACCTATTTCTCTCATAAAGAATTTCTTTGCAAAGAATTTTCTAGAGGACGATTATCTAGAGGAATTTAGAAAATGGAGGGGATTACTTCGAGGGGCGAGCTTATGAGGTGGCTAAAAGAAGATGGCCGCATATTATTACCCGTGGTCTTAGCTCCGGATTCCGGATTTTAAGAAATAAAAGCTCTTTTTTTTTCAATATAAGATTTTTCTTTCTTCTGACTTCAGTTATGAAAAAATATGTTTGCTACAATACCTATTGGTAAGCTATGTTATGTTTACGCTAAGTGATTTGACCCAAAAAGTTGAATTTCGATGTTGCGTCGAATTTATTTGAGATTTTAGAAATCAACATATTCGACCTTTCTAAGCCTTCATGACCTTTTCTTTCCGCTAAAAGGGAGCTCCGAAGCTTGGGCAGCGTTGATAAATGGTGTTTAGTTTTAACCGAATAATTAGAACAAGTTTAGCGACTGAAAGTTTAAATTGAAAGCGCCTAAATGCGTTGCCGCTAACTGAAGTCACGTTCGACGTTAGAAGCGCTGCTTCTAGAAATTGTAATACAAGGAACTGTGCCTACGTCACACTGAAGCGCGCGGCGGAGAGAACGCGAGATAATAGAAACCCAGCTTCTTGAAATTGTTCCTTGTATTACAATTTGTAGAAACCGCGTTAGACACCTTTTCGTCATGCGTTGTGCGTTTTCGTTGAGAGTGTTGACTTATGGACCCGAAACATGATCGCTAACTATGAGTCTCATAAGAGTACAAAAGATCCATAAGGGTCGAAGTGCTTTTTAGCGAGCCCCATCAGAGGAAGATAGATAGGTGGGTCTCACAAGAAGGCTGAGGGTCACTCAGCGGGCTTTGGAAAGAGTTATTCTCAGAATAGCTGTGATAGCCTAGTGGTTAGGACGACCGACTTCTAATCGGAGGTCGTGGGTTCGATCCCGGGCACGCACCTCTAACTTTTCGGAGTTATGTGCGTTTTAAGTATTTAAATATCACTTGCTTTAACGGTGAAGGAAAAACATCGTGAGGAAACCTGCATGCCTGAGAGTTCTCCATAACGTTCTCAAAGGTGTGTGAAGTCTGCCAATCCGCTTGGCCAGCGTGGTAGACTATGGCCAAAACCCTTCTCACTCTGAGAGGAGACCCGTGCTCTGTAGTGAGCCGGTAATGGGTTGATCATGATGATTCTCAGAATATCTCTGCAGTGACAAATCTGAAATGAGGAGATCCGTAGGGGAATTAAAGTAACCGCCATAAACTAATCCATGCAGTGGTGAAGCTGACATGTACATATAGCTCCAAGAACCGTCCCGAAGAGCTCAAACAGCGACCTCACACTGTGAATGCAACTTTGGGAGTCACCCCACTAGGTAAACGGATGATCACAAGAATAGAATAGAATAGAATAGAAAAGTTTTTTATTCAAATAAACTTTTACAAGTGCTTTTGAATCGTCGATTGAGTCTGCCACAGGTTCGGAATGCAGTTCCAGCCGAGAAGAACCTGTAAGAAACTCGGCGGTTGCTCTTTTTAAAAATAACATTATAACAATTATTATTATTAATGTACATGATTGAAATGCCGTCTCGCGCATTGCTGGAACGAGTTAAATCCAAGCTTTTTTATCGTTTATATAATCTTCAGTTGTATAATAAGCTAAGCGTTGTATTTAAGCAAGCGAGTCGCTGGCATTCGCTGGACAAAAACGGCACAAAATCGTGTTCTGTGGTGACGTTTGCAAGAACCTAAGCCCAAAATAATTGTATTTTAAATATTTATAATATTATAAATATTTATACTTATGATCCTGTATAGAACCGTAATTAATTTTGCTCTCACAAAGAAAAAATAAGTATTTGCACAGCTGAATGCACTAAAATTTGTGCCCGCTAGTATGAAACAAGTAACATGAGTGTAAATTAAAAATTTAAAAAACCCCCGACATTCGCTATTTTTGGCGGCGGCCATCTTGGATTTGCAATAGTGTTATTCAACTAGTCAAGCCCTTTCATTTGAGACCCATATTGAGGGAGTTGTGGTAAAATATGTAATCCGCCATTTTGTAGCGGCGGCCATCTTAGATCGATTTTGATCAAACATAGCTAACAACACGATCGACTAATTTATCTTTCAAACAATTAAACCGCATTCAAATTGGTCGTTTGAGCGCTACAGGGGAACAGACAGACCTGTGAGACAGACACACACACACACACAAATACAGACACGTCAAACTTATAAATCCCCGTCGTTTTTGCGTCGGGGGTTAGAAAGAAATATTGCAGAAACATTTCTTCGTGAAAACTAAACGCTCCTTTCAACAATTTACCTTATACCTTTGACCTACTCTTATAAAATACACCCGAAATACTATACAGCTTTTAATATTCGAATCCCCAAAAAGCATATTACAATAATAACAGTGCAGATTTCTCGGAATAAAATATTTCAATACAACGAGAATTGAAAATTTATTAAAAAAATCAATTACGTTGAAAACATGGTAATATTATTATACGAGTATGTATTTTATTAAATTCAAACTTGCAAGCTCGGAATGTTAAACCATAAAATGCTTTTTACTATACGTTATTATAAAACACAGTCACACAGTCCATTAGCCTATTTGAATGCAATTAGAATGAAAAGTTTCTGGAGCTAGTTGAGCTAAGCTAAGTTAGTTTAGCTTGCGATGTGGCTCACTTGTCACTCACTCTTCCTGTCCTTAACTCACGCTATGTGAGGTCGGCACATCGTGTCTTCTCCTTCCACTCACTTCAGTTAACTTCACCCCATCATTCACCCCTTTTACACGCACATTCTCTTTCACACACTCCATCCATCTTTGGCCTGGTCTTCCTCTACTTTTTATCCAACGCTATGTGGGGTCTGCACATGTCTTTCACTCACTTATAATAACGTCACTCCATCATTCACCACTTTTACAAGCACATTCTCTTTCACACACTCCATCCATCTTTGGTCTGGTCTTTCTCTACTTTTTATCCAACGGTATGTGGGGTCTGCACATGTCTTTCACTCACTTATAATAACGTCACTCCATCATTCACCACTTTTACAAGCACATTCTCTTTCACACACACCATCCATCTTTGGTTTGGTCTTCCTCTACTCTTTTATCCAACGCTATGTGGGGTCTGCACAAGTCTTCTGTCACTCACTTCTGTTATCGTCACCCCATCATTCACCCCTCTTACACGCACATTCTCACACACCCCATCGATCTTTGGTTTGGTCTTCCTCTACTCTCTTTTCCCGTCAAATGCATATATCGCAATGTGGCTACGCACTACATAATTAGTGTAGTGATAGCCTAGTGGTTAGGACGACCGACTTCTAATCGGAGGTCGTGGGTTCGATCCCGGGCACGCACCTCTAACTTTTCGGAGTTATGTGCGTTTTAAGTATTTAAATATCACTTGCTTCAACGGTGAAGGAAAACATCGTGAGGAAACCTGCATGCCTGAGAGTTCTCCATAACGTTCTCAAAGGTGTGTGAAGTCTGCCAATCCGCTTGGCCAGCGTGATAGACTATGGCCAAAACCCTTCTCACTCTGATAGGAGACCCGTGCTCTGTAGTGAGCTGGTAATGGGTTGATCATGATGATGATGATGATGACTACATAATTAATTTAGTAGTATAAAATAATGTTGAAGTCAATTTCACAATCAACATTGTGTGCTACAGTCATACACAGCATGATGAAACCGGCATTTTGGTTTATGGAGGTCAACACGGGGTCAATCTCGACCGCCAAATGACGACACATACTCGAATGTGGAGAGTTATGACGCCATAATTCAAAGTGGGACCATTCTCTTGTTAGCCATTAATTTGATCCTAAAACTTCTTCACATGACATCAACACTTTGGTGATCTATTTATTTATTTATATCTACTGCTGCTCGCGACTTCATTCGCATCAATTTATGCTTTATAAACCCCTCTTTCATTTTCAAAAATATATTTTTTTGTCCCGGGTAAGTTCGGCTCAGCGGTTGAGCTCTGAAAATAGACATATAGACAGACAGGCAAATCGACATCGACACATCGATAGATCGACAGATAGATTTGGCATTTCTTTCGTATATTGCTGATTATTTATTATCTGATCCGACGAAAACCATTAAAAAGTTATAGAAATAAAAAAGTTTGATCAAAACAACAGATTTAACTGTTCAACAAATCCAGCGTAGGATTTCTAGAGACCTATAAGTTCGAATTCCGCTAATTACGAAATTTTTGATGCGAGCATATTATATTTAAAATTTGTTCGAAAACATATATTAAATTAGAAGTCTAGTTTCACATGGTGAAAGCCACGCAAAAATCATTATTTTTATTACAAGTAACTTTAATTAATTTAATTTTACACTTAACTAATTTTTGACGTGATAACGACTTATACTTACTTACGTGAACGCCGTCTACACGCACCAAAAACATGACTCATTGTCACGTACCGCGTGCAAGCGAGAGCGCGGAAGAAGCGATAGAGAGGGCACGATCGGCCTAAGAGTTCGGCTTGTGACGCATCTATCTCTCTTTGTTTTCTTATGACGTTATCACGTAAAATTATCGTCCGTGCTGTGATACACAAAAAAAGCTATGATAGCCTAGTGATTAGGACGACCGACTTCTAATCGGAGGTCGTGGGTTCGATCCCGGGGCCTAACTCTAACTTTTCGGAGTTATGTGCGTTTTAAGTATTTAAATATCACTTGCTTTAACGGTGAAGGAAAACATCGTGAGGAAACCTGCATGCCTGAGAGTTCTCCATAACGTTCTCAAAGGTGTGTGAAGTCTGCCAATCCGCTTGGCCAGCGTGGTAGACTATGGCCAAAACCCTTCTCACTCTGAGAGGAGACCCGTGCTCTGTAGTGAGCCGGTAATGGGTTGATCGTGATGATGATGATGTACAAACCATGTCCCATCTCACGTGAAAATAATTTCCGAGCGTTATTTAATTTAATGACTTGCTTTCATGCGTACCTTGTACGTACATATTATGATTACGTACGTATGTTAATAGCAGATGATTAGAATTGACTTATACGAGATTTCGTAAAAGGAAATTCCTCCTTTATTACATTATATCAAACCTTAAAAGCAAATCCTCAAATAAGTACCTAACGTGAAAATAATGATTATTTATTTGAAGTAAATCGTTGAAAGTATTTTTATACGGTATCAAAATCTAATGAAAAAATTCACATATATACTTAATATAATAAAGCGGAAGAGTTTGTTTGTTTGAACGCGCTAATCTCGGAAACTACTGGACCGATTTCAAAAATTCTTTCATCGTTGGATATGTACGTGATCCATGAGTGCTATAGGCTATACAAGTATACATATATTATGTACCACGGGCGAAGCCGGGGCGGACCGCTAGTAAATAATAATCTTTTTCATAAATAATGTCAGTTACGTTTTTTTTAATCGTCTTTAAATATTTATAGTACAAAATTAAGTCGCAATCTGTTTTCCTAAGCTTGCTTTAGGGATCGCTTATAAGTACCTATCTACCTTAACATAGGAATTTCAGTTATATTTTACCTGTACATTTTAATTTATATACTTATAATATTATTTACTAGAAAGTTTATATATTATTATTTACTAGTTGATGCCCGCGACTTAATCCGCGTACATGAAGGTTTTTTGAAAATCCCGTGGATAAAAAGTACCTGTGATCATCTTCAGGATGCAAACTCCGTCCCTTTTTACCCGACTACGGAAAACCAAGAAGGGTTATGATTTTAGCAGTCTATGTATGTATGTATGTAAGTATGTATGTGTGTATGTGTGTATGTATGTATGTACATATGTATGTATGTATGTATGTATGTATGTATGTATGTATGTATGTATGTATGTATGTATGTATGTATGTAGTGTCGGATAGACATAATAGATGGCGCCACTAGCTGCTTGCCCCGCGTTCTGCACACTTAATTATACACAACAAGTGTAAATTGAAAATTTAAAAAACCCCCGACATTCGCCATTTTGTGGCGGCGGCCATCTTGGATTTACAATAGTGCTATTCTACTAGTCAAGCCCTTTCATTTGATACCCATATTAAGGGAGTTGTGAAAAAATATGTAATTCGCCATTTTGTAGCGGCGGCCATCTTGGACCGATTTTCATCAAACATAGCTAACAACACTCTCGACTAAATCACCTTTCAAACAAAAAAAACCGCATTCAAATCGGTCCACCCGTTTGAGCGCCACAGGGGAACAGACAGACACACACACACACACACACACACACACAGACACGTCAAACTTATAACACCCCGTCGTTTTTGCGTCGGGGGTTAAAAATTAATAAGCGTAGTCGGATTTTAGTTTAGGAATCTCTTGTATTAAGATCTGTTCAGCAGTTTAGCCGTGGTAACAAAGGTAACAAACAGACAGAGTAACTTTCTCATTATAATAAATATCAGTATCTATGGAGAGTAAGTTAATTAATTATATTTAAACTATAAAATAGGTAAAGCCACCCATGCGAAGCCTGAGCCAGTAAGCTAGTATCCTTATAAATTAATTAAAAAAATAGGTACTTCTGGCAGAAATGTACGAAACACGTGTAACGCGCTGAAATTGAAACATATTCTGAGCGGATATAATTTAATTTAATGCTTTACTTTCACGTGTATTTTGGAAGAAAATGATGATATACTTATATACTGTATAAATTCACTCATATTCGTTAATTAGTTTTAGGTACGTAATTAATGAAAGAGTTAAATCTATTTCGAGCAAAATCTTTTCATACTAATCAAAGGAAAAGGATACTTACAGACGAAAGGTAACGAAGCAACAACAACAAAGTTCAAAAGAAAATCAGTTCTTGATAATTATTTAGTACTGAAACTGGTCTTAGAATGAGGGTGAATTTATCTATATTAAACCATGCACGGGGCGGAATCGTAAGCGATTGCGATTTCATGTTTCCTCGTTGAATTTCGCTTTAAAGAACTTTACCTACTTGGTGTGAATTGTCACACTAATATTATAAAGGCGAAAGTTTATGTGTGTGTGTGTAGGCTCACTTTTTAACCTGGAAAATCCACATTTCCCACGGGATTTTGAAAAAACCGAATTCTATAACTACAGCTATAGATAGATTACTATAGCAAACTTCCTTAAAAGTAGATATAAAGGTTGGAAAGGGGATCGGGAACGGGAACCGGAAATCCACGATTCCCTCCTGATTTGTGAAAAACCGAAATTCGCGCGGTCGTAGACGCGGGCAGAACCTAGTACCTATTAAATAGTTCATGCTAGACCCCCGTGATAGCTTCGTTCGTTACTGGAACTGTTTTGACTGTACTCGTTCGCGAAAATTGACAGTTCCCCTACTGCGGTACAGCTCGTGTTCACCGTAGTGTGAATAATCCCTAGAATGGAGTCCCCAGTAAAGTAATTACATAAAGCTATGTTGAAGAATACGTATAATATATATTACTTAAGTACTTAGGTAATAATTGGTAGAAGGCCGCACAATCTATTCCCTGAAATTAATGTCGAAAAGTGATTACCAGCCTAAGCGAGTCTTATATACTGATAAACCATCCAACGAGTGATGAAACGAAGAAGAAATTTAATTTCGACTTTAAAAGCGCTTAAGTAAATTTCAAAGTAAACAAACGATTCGCCTCCGGAGCTAGCCGGGACCATGAAAACAAATTAGATGACGTTTCACTAAATCCATCGCGTGGAGAAAGCTATATATTTTTGCCAAGGACAGTTGCTAAATGAAATCCTTCGTTTAGTATAGTTATTAAGTTCATTTGTCTTTCCATCGCGTAATTGGAAGGAATGAACTGATTCTAGTCGCTCACGCTTAATAGCGAACAATTGTGTTCGTAAGTAGGTACGATCGATCGCACTTATGAACACATATTGCTTGCTATTAAGCAACTCACTGCGAAGGTGACAACATTGATAGCATCCAGGTGCGGCTGGGGCCAAAAAAGTTATTGGGTTCTGTCGAGAAATCGTTAGTATACCCTGATTTTTAATTCCGTGGAATTCTGACGTTTCTTAATGTTACCAGAAATAAAACAGTTCCCACAAAAGAGATAATAAATTCAAAAATTACTTGTAAATAAAAATCAATTGCCTCATGTACATAGATATATTATGACAAATGCCTGACAGATATAACCCGCGCCACGTACATCAAACGCTGAAGGAAAGTGGAGGGGGTAAGGTATTGTATTACGTGCGTTACAGTCCCCATACGCAGCTATCCCCTCCACGTTTCCTTCAGTGTTTGATGTACGTGGCGCGGGTCATACTTCAGGTACTTTAGTTTGGGGTAAAATCGAACTTCAGGTGGTAACCCTGTTTTTCATACAAATAACTAATTCTATTTTTAAATGACACCAATTTTAATTAAATAAAAAAAGTGTTGTAATAATTATTATAACACTTTTTTTACATATAAGTACTATAAACACTTAAAAATAAAAATTACAAATCCAAAAAATAATGTACTTTATTATTGCACACCACATAAGAGAAGAATACAAAGGACATGTTATGTAAAAAAAAAAACTTAAAACGTAGGTCAAGGCGGTCTTATCGCTAAGTAGCGATCTCTTCGATCGATTCGATTCGAATCATAGAAACCACTGTAAGTGGCACTGGCACTGGCAAGGTGCTCAGAGCGCTGGCTGCGTTACCTCGTTGAATGACCAGACTAATATGCTGACCGAGGTAACTGCCAGCCCTCCGGTCACCCGTGGACTCTACGAGACGGGATGACACCTGTCAGAATTCCAGCGAATTAAAAATCAGACTCTAATCAGACTATAGCAGCTCTGACAGGCACGTAGGAGTTGAGCAAGTGGTGGTGTTAAACCCACGTGTCTCGGACAACACTTAAAGCCATTTCAGATTGCTGCCCTAGCAGCGGACTATGAGAGTGACCTTGGAAGAATATAGAGAGCACCTGTGCTTGCCCTCACACTCTGCTGCTGTATATGGCTAGTAGAGACTGGACGCCGTGGCTGAATTTCGGTTACAGGAACATTATTTTTATGAAGCTTGCTCATAGGAGCATGTAGCCCAGTTTGGGTCTGGAATCCAAATATACTCTAATATTGGTCGGCATTATCTGCGACGCAATGTGGTGTTCGATATCACGCAATTTGTATTCATACGCACGACCGAACCTGATGGCAAGAAACTTGGCATTCTCAAAAAGGTCAAGCGGTAGATACTTCACTCCGGAACATCTTGCCTTGTTTCAAACTCAAGTTCGATCGTGAATGGAATACTGCAGGACTTCATAGGAGGGCCCTGCCAAGTACCAGCTGTCTGCATTAGATTCAGTGGACCTCCGCGCTAAAAGACTCATCGGTGACGGTTCGCTCCTCAACTCGATTCTTCAAGTTTGGTATAGCATCCGCGTAAGGTTATCTGTTTATCGGTATTCTACAAGATGTAATTCTGTATCTGAGATGATCTGTATGATTGTGTATCTGAGAGTGTACACAAGAACTATTTGACTTAGTTTCATTATCACGTTTCCACAAGACATCGTTTCTCCTGTTCTGGCGCGGACTACATATTCCACGGACTTGATTGGATTAAGTGCTTCCTCGTTTTTAATATGCACAGCTATACTGTAAGATTTGAAATGCCCTTCCAACTTCCACTTTTCCAAATAAGTACGTATAATTTGGGTACCAACACGACCTCCAGCGCAGATGGATTTCAGGTCTCAGAATTCTATATCTAAAACAATATTTCCTGATTTTTTTATATAGCAGTTGGTATTTTATCAGCTCATACCTAAATTCTGTCCTGAGTTAGCAGCCCAATTCTAATAGGAGTTGGCACGCGTGCCCTCATGAATATGTAACACGGTAAGAATTATACGTTTCGTGCAGCGTGAGATCCGTGGGTATCTGCCTTTATGTAAAAATACATTTTTAAATACTTACTTAAAAAGAATTCGTTTTTAAACAGGAAATACGAGTACGTATATACGAAACCGACGACGACATGGACAGTGTGGTCGGTTTCAGCTTTAAAATTCCTTTTTTTTTTTATGGTAGGAGATCCTTTCAGTACCCACTACGCATTTTCCTCCTTTTAGGGTCCCGTAGTATGACTAGGAATCTTCATAGTTTTATCAAGTCTATCTCTCCATCTGTGTATCTAAAAGACGCCTCTTCGCTTTGCTGTGATGTTCGCAACCAGAACAAGGTCAAAGAAAAAAGATATACCTACCTACCTACTATTAGCATAGAGAAAGAAACCAAACGCTATAAAATGATTACATGCGAATGCATTCAGCTTATTTCAATAAAAGCACCCAGCGGCTTATAAGCCCATACTAATCTCCTAAGAGAAAATCTCTTTATAGCTGTAGTTAGATAGGTATGTATATTATAACTACTATTTTTCGCTCCACTCCATATTACGACCAACATCCACGGCCAGAAGTCAAGACCTCTGTGATGACACTATTAAAAAAATTATACTTTAAAAGTATCATGTTTATTCAAGCCTTATTAAGTTCTAGTGTAAACTGTAGTTATGAATGCATTGCTTCAAGCAAGGTCTAAAGGCTTGGGCAGAAAAAACGCGTTTTACAGTACAGTATGGAACAAATCTTAGACTATACTTGTAGTTCAAATTCTAGGAACCGTGTTGGACACATTGCTGTTGTGTATGCCCAAACCTTTACTTTATGAGGACTACCTCAACTTATAAATGTTCGCAACTTCAGTAAATATTTACTTGTGTATGAAATAAAAATGTTTACTATCGCGGATAGCATTTCATATCAAAGTTTTTATGTTTGAGCCATTTCGCGATTCGAGCTTTTTATTTTCCTGTAGTTTCAGCTTCAGAATGGGTAGTTAAAACCAATATAGCCTACCTGCACTACATGCTATATCCATATAACTAATAATATTATGTTATACTTTAGCGAAAGTGTCTGTTTGTCTGTTTTTATGCGTGACTGCTACCTTTACACTGCTCGAACAATTAATCGCTCTTGACGTTTCGCACAGGCATTGATTGCATCTTATGCCCGATCCAGATTCTCCATGAGGCTACACGCGGCAACGCGAGTGTGAGGACGGTGCGCTCGCGTCCCCTCGTCTTCCCTCGCCTCGTCTCTCTGTCCCACCACTTTGTATGGAGCGACAGCGAGGCGAGGCGAGGTTTTTCGGACGCGAGTTAAAGGACGCGAGGATCCAGTCTGGATGGCTAGCACTCCTGCAGCACACGAGTAGATAAGTACAGAGGGGAAGCTTCTACAAGCGGCCCGCTGTAGGTACACTCACACATGTGCGCACGTTTGTCACCCAAATGAACCGGTTGGGGGACAGAGCGGGCGTCCGTGACCCTTGGTGAGTATGTTTGTCTCAGTGTGCCTACAGCGGACCGCTTGTAGAAGCTTCCCCTCTGTACTTATCTACTCGTGTGCCCGCAGCATCCAATCACCAAGACTCGTGCCACAAGCCTCTAGGAGTCGCCTCGCAAGCGTCTGACTCGAGCATTAGAGACGGACATAATACCTACTTGTCTGTTATACTTGTCTTCATCTAAACTCCTGAAGCGCAAGTCATATTGGGAGCGAAGCGAAGCAAAGCAATGCGAAGCGAAACGTGGTTATTTTCGATTCGCTCATGTCGTTAGATTAAGAGAGTATACGCACGTTCCGCGCTGACTTCGCTCGCGACTCTATCACTCGCGGTGTGAACCGTAGTAGGTATAACCCCCGGCACGTAAGTCGACCGGTGACCTTCAAGTGCGCGCAGCGTCGTACCAGTGAGCGGGAAACAATACGATTCGAGAGCCAGTCAGCGCTTACGAGGGATCCGCGAGAGCTAATCTGTGCTTACGAACGATCCCCACGCCCTCGCCGCGACCATCTCACACCCCGAGATACCTCATTTTCGACTTCTACGCATTGAAGGTCAACGGTCTTACTTGCCGTGACTTTGTATGCAAAAACGCGGTAGCGGCATGTGTTGAAGCGAAGCGAAATTTCGCTTCGCTCCCAATGTGACCTGCGCTTAAGTCTATAGTGCGTGTTATTGTACATCACATACCTACATAATCATATTATATAGCCATCACATTCTTATCGTACATACATAGACGTCTTATTCCATCACACAATACGTCCCATACATCACGCCCTGACATCTAATATCACATTTCGCAGCAACTTTCGCGCGGTAATCGATGAAGTTGGATCACATTCCCTGGTAGGTATTTATGACGGTAAGGCTTCGACGTGACGTCGGAATAGGCAACAATTGACACGAAATGGACGGGTAGATAAAAGAGATGATAAAATTGTAGTCATGTACATGAAAAAGGTTAAATACACTACCTAGATATGACGAAATATCTGATGTCCTTATCGAAGTCATTCGTTGCCGAAAACTCATTTTCGGGATAAAAACTGTCCTTTCTTTCCCCAGGATCTCTTTGTCAAACTACTTGACCTACAATAATATTAGTATGGATATCGCTTTAAACTTTTCTAATTGTAGCAACTGTATGCGCCTTCGTTCGCGTAGGTTTCATTTTATTGTTTCTCATTATATAAAAAAATAGGCTACGAGTATATAATTATCCCAAAAGTACAGTCAAATTACCATTTAAGAATTTTTGAAATCGATTCAGTAGATTTAGATATTACCCCAAACAAACTCAAAAACTTAATGTCTTGATATAATAAAGATATTATAAATTATTTACTTCAACAAGTATAAATTAAAAATTTAAAAAACCCCCGACATTCGCCATTTTGTGGCGGTGGCCA
This sequence comes from Melanargia galathea, assembly GCA_920104075.1. Lineage (NCBI taxonomy): Eukaryota > Metazoa > Arthropoda > Insecta > Lepidoptera > Nymphalidae > Melanargia > Melanargia galathea. The sequence continues at coordinate 13,270,636 of OV049876.1, forward strand.
TCTTGAATTTGCATAGTGCTATTCTACTAGTCAAGCCCTTTCATTTGATACCCATATTAAGGGAGTTGTGAAAAAATATTATGTAATCCGCCATTTTGTAGCGGCGGCCATCTTGAACCGATTTTCATCAAACATAGCTAGCAACACTCTCGACTAATTCACATTTCAAAAAAAACCGCATTCAAATCGGTCCACCCGTTTGAGCGCCACAGGGGAACAAACAGACACACACACACACACACAGACACACACACACACGCACACGCACACGCGCACACACACACACACACACATACACACACTATACAGACACGTGAAACTTATAACACCCCGTCGTTTTTGCGTCGGGGGTTAAAAAAGAACTTATTCGTGATTTCTCTTTTCCCTTCAGTTAAACTTAGGCGCGGATATGGGATACTAAATGGTAGAATGGTAATTCTTGAATGGAAGCAGGCGTTACTTTGCGGAATTCCATGATATACAATGAATATAAAATTATTTTGCTATAATCCGCTAACAGTGACAAATTTGTAGGCACAACACCACACAATCTTGTAGGCACAACACCACACAATCTTGTAGGCACAACACCACACAAATTCACCACAAAACAAACTCGACGATCGTTTCGCTCCGACACCGGAGCATCTTCAGGAGATGTCGACTTCACAACGGACTCACTTTGCAATCGTCCGTTGTGAAGTCGACATCTCCTGAAGATGCTCCGGTGTCGGAGCGAAACGATCGTCGAGTTTGTTTTGTGGTGAATTTGTGTGGTGTTGTGCCTACAAGATTGTGTGGTGTTGTGCCTACAAGATTGTGTGGTGTTGTGCCTACAAATTTGTCACTGTTAGCGGATTATAGCAAAATAATTTTATATTCATTGTATAGAATGGTAATTCGCCACGGCTGACCTCTCACTAGACCAGATCAGGGACAATTTAGAAATTATAAATTACCGAAAATATAATTATAATTTCGTCTGCCGGGAATCGAATCCGCGACCTCCCATAAAGAAGACCACAGCGCTCACCACTGAGCCTGAGAGGTGGTCAAAACACAAAATTTAACATGGAGATGACAATATGCTGTCTATATAAATGATTAAAGCACTAAATGTTTAATTGAATACGTATTGTATACTAATGAATAGAAGCTATTTACAATAATATTACATAAAGCATGATATAATAAAGTACTATATACAATAGCTGATGGCCAATTCCAAACGCCCACCACAGAGATTGATCAATCGGCCACTTGAATGGTTGCGGTCGGTGGATAGGCTGTACGAACTAATTACTATCGATATTAACCACTGATGTAGAATAGTATACTAACTACACACCTAATGTAATGTAAACCACGAAATAAGCCTTAAATCGTTAGTATATCAACTAACTTTAAGCATTGTTGATTGTAGTGATGTGAATCATCATCTGCATCATCATAATGCATGCTTTGGGGTGCAAGTGGCCCAAATTCCACCTATGTGGCCAAAGTCAACCTCACCTGCGCGCGGTGCACCCTGCCAATATGCTAACGAGGCCCTGACGCTCTCAGTCCCCTCTACGGGTCGTTGTGCCTGATACCACACAACGTAATCTGGATGGTATCACCGCTTTGTGGTAGGATTCTACTTCAAATCCGCCTGGCTAGCGACCACACTTCAGCCGTAATCTGCCGCAAAGCATCCGATGTGTTCCGGTAGCGAGCTGAAGAGCCAGTTCCCCTTCCTCAAAAGCCGGCAACGCATTAGTGGTTCCTCAGGTGCTGCTAATGTTCATGGGCGGCGGTAATCACTTAACATTGACCCGCTTGCTCGGTTGCCCGCTATTCCTATAAATAAAAAAAATGTCAACCCATTAGGTAGGTATACCAAACCACTACAAGACACGGATCTCTTTTGAGAATGAGAAGGGTTTAGGCCGTAGTTCACTGCACTGGCCAAGTGGGGAGTGGTAGACTTCTCTTGCCTTTGAGAACATTATGGAGAAATCTCTCAGGCATGCTGGTTTCCTCACCATGTTTTCCTTCACAGTTATTGCATATTGATATTTAATTACTTACAAACTTACACTTCATAGACATAGTTTTAAGCAAACGATATGCTCATTCAAGGCCCAACAGTATAAAGAGCTATTTAAAATTCAGAATATGTCTTCCAATTATATTAGAAAGTATTTGAGCCAAGACGTCTGGCTTACTGATAACTCAATATAAACAGTGATAGCTCTGTGGATCTTTGCGATGTAAACTGTCAGACTGTCATAAATCAACTTTCAATGAGAGAAGCTTTCAGGAAAGTTTATCTCGAGCGGGCCCCATACAAACGAAGTTGGATTTTTCTTTCAATGCCAGCTGATTGAGCCAGGAGCCCGCCACTTCATGCGTATGGATGTGTCCCTGTGTCCACCAGTGGACGTCTTTAGGTCAACGACCAAAGTTTCATCTCTAACCACAGTATCTCTTGTCGTCTCGTGGTGTGCTATTGTCGAGGTTACAACCTCTTTATGCGCGGCTGGCTGGTTACGCCGAAAGAAGAGTTAGTTGTCAAATGGAACGAAACGAAATTCAAATTGTCCGGCCTACGTTCAGAGACCAGGCGACGAGAACATTCTACACAAGGCGGTCGTCATAGTTATACGATTTTGCGTTCCACCCCGTGTCCGTAGATCACGGCTGGAGAACAGTCGATTTCTAACACTCCATGTATCCATAACACTGGTATTCTGCTGAGACGTGGCCCGGGTCCTCAGTCAAGTTCTTAGTACTAATGTATCTATTTTTGTAATCGTGAATATAATCAGTATACAACTATGTAGCAACGGCCTTTCATTTCCGCTACACTATCACGCAATTAATATAAAATTAAAGTAACAATGATAGAAATCTTTAATCTCCAATCTTTATTATTCCTTTAATCTTGGAAAAGTAAAGATTGAAGAAATAATGCACAAAACAATCCGCTAACCAACATTGCAATAAATTTCTGCACTGAAGCAAATGAATTTTATCCAGCAAAAGTCGTAAACGAATAAAAAACGCTGACCAGTGCACCAGAGTCGTAAAATAATAATAGCCTGTATACCACTGTGAAAATAACACACTGCAAGACAATAGCTATAAATATTTTTCTAATCCTGAAAAAGGTTCCTATCTTTATAGCGAATAATAAAATCTTATTGATACAACATATTATCCTAGTAAAAATACCCTTTTGCCCGCAGTTCTACGTTTTACTTAATAAGTATTTATCGGCAAACCTTTTCTATCTGTTACATAAACGAACCTGTATTCGTGAATATATCGCATCCACCTATACCTATCTCTTATTTATTTTCACTGAATTGCCAAGATGTAAAAAGACGAAAGTCTTCGAACAGTGCGTATTGCCAGTGATGACTTACGGAGACTTGGTCGCTAACAATGGGCCTCATAAGAAGGCTCAGGGTCACTCAGCGGGCGATGGAGAGAGCTATGCTCGGAGTATCCCTGCGGGATCAAATCAGAATTGAGGAGATCCGCAGGAGAACCAGAGTTACCAGATAGCTCTTCGTGTCGCGAAACTGAAATCGCAATGGGTGAGGCACATTGTTCGAAGAATTGATGGACGTAGGGGTCCCAAGGTGCTTGTCTTCTTATAATCTTAAGCGAGTCGCTGCCGTGTGCTGTGGCAGCCGTTAGAAACAGGCGGCACAAGTTCGTGTTCTGTGGCGATCCAAAAGACCTATGTCAAGCAGTGGACGTCAATTGGTTGAGACGTCGACCAAAATGTAAAGAATCAACTCTCAATCATTTGGTAAAGGTAAATTCAATCCAGCAGAAGCTGTGAAAGAAAGCGTTATTTCTGTTCTTGTGCAAAAAGCTTTTATTATCATCGATATCTATATTAACAATCGGAACGCTAAATCTCATGGCGACGCAGCTTTGCCGAAAAGGAGGTCCAGCTAAAATCTTCTAACAGGGCAACTTATCATTATGTCATTTCCTGTTGTGCCAGAAAAATCGCCCGAATACGTAAAAATCCATCTGGAAAATCTCCATCTTTATATATTTTCATCCCGGTTGACAAGGTTCAAAATAAACCTACCGCGAGGTTCCTTCATCAATCTTTAAATCTTAGTCAGAGTGAAAGGTCTTCCCGAGTTTTTCTTTAAATTGAAGGTTGTTTAAATATTTACAACTCATCAAGGATCCTAAAGGCGAATGTATGTAGCTACTTGTAGCCGTAACTTGTAGTGTTAAGAACGTAGATTAAGTACCGGAAAAAAATCCGTAATGAAGAAGGGGTAAGTGATTAGAATACTTATAAAACATCAATTATATATGTACCTACCACGAGAATAATGTACGTATAATACCTACGTAAAGTTTGAAGTGTGAAGTTAAATTCCTTAAACGCATACCAAAATTAATTTGCTTCCTTGTCGGTCTAGTTACTAGCTTGCTCAACTCCGGATCATAAGATACAGGGTTGAAGTCCCGGGGTCAGGCCAAAAACTAATGAGGTTTTTATTTTTAGGGTTCCGTACCCGAAGGGTAAAAAACGGAGCCCTATTAATGTCACTCGGCTGTCTGTCTGTCTGTCTGTCTGTCTGTCTGTCTGTCTGTCTGTCTGTCCGTCTGTCCGCCGGTCACAGGTCTCTAGCTCGCAGACGAAATGAGTTACAAACCTGAAATTTTGGTATTTAGTGTAAAACGTTAACCCAAAATCAAATATTGAATTAGAAATTGAATTAAATTATTTTTCAGGGGGGCATTTTCCCATACATGAAAAAGGAGCCGGAAAAAAAATTTTTTCTTTACCCTAGCTTGTGGGGTATCATTGTTTAGAACTCATTAAGTAGAGTACAAATATATATTTTTTTAATTTTTATCTCAAAAAATAAGGGAATGGGAGGCCATCAAAGTTGTCAGTTTTAGACCATTTTTGTGACGGTGGCTATCTCAAAAACTAAACTAGTTGGGAATATGATATTTCAGTATATTATGTACTATATGCTCTATTTAAACAACAAATACTGAAAACAACGATTTATTAAATAGTTTATAAGCTGTGACCAAAATAAACGAACATTTTTTGGGTTTTTCTTTCACGGTTTGTTGCGATGTCTAGCTCGGAAATTAAATATTTCTTAGACCCAAAATATTATATTGTTCATAATTATGTACGGAACCCTGAAAGAGCGAGGCCCGACTCGCACTTGTCTGATTTTTTAAATTTTACAGTCACAGTCCGGATAGGAAAGCGGGTTTTGTTACACCCAAGTGCATCGGAAAGTAGTGATGCCGTTGGTCCTTCAGTTCAGTCGTGTCGGATGTCATCATATTTATGAGAGTGAGGGAATAGAGCCAGTTTTCATGCGCACACTTGTGCACTATTTAATTACTATAGTATCACCAACGTTAACTTGTTAAGTAGTCGCCATCCGTTCTACATCCATTAATGCAGGAGAACATAAGTCCCTTTTTATTGTTCCTCAAAATATTTATTCAAGCCATATTCACAGGGCATGATCACTATCAAGTCCCTACGCTGAGTTTGTGTATCTGTGTGTGCTAATCTCAAAAATTACTTTGCATCCAATTTTCACCAATGGATACCATACGTAAGTAGTTAGTAAACATAACCTAGAAAGTTCTTTCTTTATCATGAAAATTCCGATCCATTGCGCTACACCACAATAACATTTAATTTGTGGTTTAATTCTTTACTTAGACAATCTTATACGGTGTTATACTTACAGATTGTAGAGAATTCGAGAGATGAAATTCACAGCACCTGCATTCCAAATGCTGAAACAAGGGATCTTAAGACTTACCTGATCTCAATTCGAAAGGCATGATATCAAGCGTGAAAACCGCCCCTCCCCTGCAGCGTGGCCCGGTCACAGCGTCCCACCACCCCGCGTCATCGCACCACCGCCGATGCACCCGCGCGCACACACATGCACTTCACTCCACCAACACTGTACTGTAACACGTACTGTGGAGGACCCGGTACTCTGTCAAAAGGATGTCATGACACGTGGAACGTTCCCGACACGACAAAAAATAAGGTTCGGGACGGTACGACACAGCGTCCGCAACGCTGGCGGTCACACTTCTGCCGCTGGGATGCGGCGCGCGCCGATCGCGCCCCCCGTCGCCATGGCAACCCTCCGGGAGATCCACCTCGTCCTCTCTCGCATACGAAAACAAAAATAGCGAAATTAATTGCGCAATCGTGTGGCGAGAGCGTTTTTCGCCCTAACCTCATTATTAACTTCAAAGAGCTCATAGGTGCATAATATATTAAAAGCTTAATTATAATTTTTAGATATCAAGTCCGTCCGTAAAACGCGCGAGTGTCTGCGGATTGCAGACCAATATTTGAATCATATCCAATTAGTTATGTAACGGATGCGAAATAGGTTAATTGCTGCATTCAGAAAACACCGAAAACAAACAGCTGATTGGCGGAATATATTTATTTTCAGGTGACATGAAAAATATACTTTTCACACGAACGCTCTTGAAATATAAATATTCAGTCCGAATTCTGGAAGGTTTTATTTTTATAAGTAAGAGATTTTTAGTTTTTCTATATTAGTAGAGGTATATACGATGCAAGAATGCTCTATTTTTAAATTTTCGTACAGCATCTTCTACTAAACGAATCGGAAAACGCCTTAGGCATGGGTGGATGTAGGTACGTCTACAGTGTATATGGATTCGCTTAAAGTTTGAATTAGATTAGGTATAAACCTACCCTAATTTAAACTTCTTTCACCATCTCTCTCTCTAGTCGTTACTTCATCACTGAAGATCGTGGTCCTGGTGTATTTGTAGCCTCGTGCGGATTAATTGTTTCCACCAGCTTCTATCGGAGGCTAGATTTGCTATTGTGTAAAATTTGCATTTGGAATCCTTCAGCTGATCTGCCCATCTGGTTGGCGAGCGGCCTCTAGATCTTTTCCCATTTTTTCTTTCACCATACCTACTTAAAATCTTTTCACAAGGAAGAGTTTTCATGTACGTAAGTATAGGCAAAACAGTTCGCTTTCACTTATGTCGTCCGCACCTATTCGTTTGCTGTCATTCGTTGGTCTTCGCTGCTTTGTCTGCAGTTATAGAAGGCTCTTTCTTAGGTAGGTAGAGCTGGTGTGGGTCAAACCTGGCATCACCAAAGGGACATGGGAATGAGCGTTCCATAACTGGCGCCCAACGTGGTGCATTTTTTTTTATTCAACTACAAGTTAGCCCTTGACTGCAATCTCACCTGATGGTAAGCGATGATGCAGTCTAAGATGGAAGCAGGCTAACTTGGAAGAGGTATGTATACCCCTGATCGGTTTCTACACGGCATCGTACCGGAACGCTAAATCGCTTGGCGGCATGACTTTGCCGGTAGGGTGGTAACCAGCCACGGCCTAAGCCTCCCACCAGACCAGACCAGAGATAATTTAGAAATTATAAAATCACAAATTGCCTCCGCCGGGAATCGAACCCGGGACCTCCCACTTATAAGACCACAGCGCTCACCACTGCGCCAGGGAGGTCGTCAAAAATAACATTCTATAACTCGGGCCCCACGTTGGGCGCCAGCTGTACAAGTCATAACTCGACATTTTTCCGTATAGGTAATCTAAATCGATAGTAGCATAGGTAAAACAGTAGGTACAGAACCATTCTCTTAATTATTTTTTGCAATATCTTATCTACTTACTGGAATGTTAATTTCCTCCAAGATATAAGGCTTTACCGCGTTATTACGACGAATTTAAAACCACACCACCTGCCTCATACAGTCTTATTTCCGCGAACTTTCGCAACGTAATACGTTATGCTAATAATATGTAAAACCTTATTTACTTAACGCGTGTCCCAACGCTCACGCGGAGCTGTCGGTAACCTTTATTAATCCGCGTTAACCAAAACAAATATTGCGTCAATTTGTAATTCTAATGGCCTTTAGTATCTACCTGTTTACCTACTGATTGTATAGTTCGGCTATATATTCTTGACAACACCTCTGGTAAACCTCTATGCGACCTTATAATGAGACGTCCCAGTTTCGAGAAGTGGTGAAGTTCAATAACTTTTTTCTGAATCTATACTTTTTCTATACTAATATAATAAAGCGGAAGAGTTTGTTTGTTTGAACGCGCTAATCTCAGGAACTACTGGACCGATTTCAAAATTCTATCACCGTTGGATATGTAAGTGATCCTTGAGTGCTTCGACCTATAGGCTATAATATAAACGTGTTGGGTAAGTCCCATAACATCCCGGCAGGCTGAGGTTAGGACTGATGTGTGTATGCCCGAAAAAATATAACGACCCTCGTAGCGTGATACCAGTGGAAGTTATGAGGACATTCAGAAATTTCTTAAAACTCCTCGGTGACAACCCTTAAACAGCTGCTAGAGTCATTGATGACATTGAACCTGACCTAATTTGAGTAAAACCTGACCTACTTTGACTGTAAGGTCAAAGACCACCTTTAATTTTACGTGATTGGTGAACCGTTTTCCCGCCAAAAAATTATCGACCAATGAAAAATCTTTACCTATGAAATAATAATAATGCCTACAAAATGGGCGTCGCTGTAACTGTGTAAAGCTGCGTACACATTCAATTTTTTTTCTTGTACATTACCTAGTTTCAAATACGTGCATGCTATCTACCACCCCACTACAGCCCATTAACGTCCCACAGCTGGGCACAGGCTTAACGTGCTAACCATGCTAACCGCTAGATCAACGAGGCCCTACTTGCACGTAAATTATGTTTACTCCTTTTATTGCACCCGAATTTGTTACTGTATGTCGGATAAATCGTAAGATTTTTGTGCCTCATTATGCTTCGACATTCTTCACATTTTCTAGTGTAAGCCCTGAAAGCCCACCGCATAATAATCTCAAAAAAACCCCTACCATGGATCACGACCCTCAGCAATGAGTATGACATTAAGAAATTGTCGTGCATGATAGATTGCATGCGATGGGGCAATGGTACATGGGAATAAAAAGGACTTGAGAAAAAAAAACCACCAAGGCAGCAGCAGTGTTGAACGTTTATCGAATTTTGATCAGTGTAGACACAGCTTAGCTTTAGGATAGGTGTGGCGGATCGGTTGATCAGAGACCACAGCGGGGGAGGGGTGAAGTAAAACACCTTTTTTCTTTGGCGGACGGAGGTCCGCTCGCCTCGAGCCGTGGAGTGGAAGTGCGTAAAATGTTCTGGGGCGGGCCAGTTTTATACAGTTCGAGGCGCGCGCAAATCGTAACCATTTATTGAATAAAAAACACAGAGATTACAAGTGAAAAGTACTTAATATTAATATGAAACTAAAAGATTGACAATGTAATACTAGGCAAATTTAGTAAATACATAATATATTTAACTTATAATTAATGTTATGGGATATTAAAAGTCAAGTACTAATATGGTTTATTAAATTACAATAAACAAATTACTTTAAAGGCTATATCTTTTACATAAGTAATAATATTATACAGTAATAAATAACAGGTAAATCAATGCTAAGTTTAAGGAAAAAAATAATATGTTATAACATACACGTATTTACCTACGTATATTCTGAGCTGATAATGATAGTTTATTATTACAGAAACGTACCTACTTTAGTCAAAACGTGGTACATCTATTCGGGTAAGTATCTGTCATACAAATAATGTTTGTTTTATTAATCTGGCTATTGTGCCTAACCTACTACTCTAATGATTAATTAATACATTTATTTATGCTATATCGAGATTTTGCGATATTCTACACAGATTCTTAACAATTATGGTAACAAAGTAATACATTAGTAAGTACATTATTATACATTAGTAATATTACATTAGTCTGGGAAGAGGTCCCGCAAAAGTAGTTTTTTAAACATCGTAAGTACATAAAAAATGGGGCAAAAACATAGAATAGAATAGAATAGAAAAGTTTTTTATTCAAATAAACTTTTACAAGTGCTTTTGAATAGTCAGATGAATCTACCACTGGTTCGGAATGCCGTTCCAACCGAGAAGAACCAGCAAGAAACTCGGCGGTTGCTCTTTTCCAAATTTACAATATCAATATAACAATTTTATGGTAAGTACATGATTGAATTGCCGTCTCGCGCATTGCTGGAACGAGTCAAATCCACGCCTTTTTATCATTTATATAAGTAATCATAATTTTATTCAGATAAACTTTCGGAAGCGTTTACGAATCGACAAATGAATCTACCACAGGTTCGGAATGGTGCTTACAATTCTACACATGTGAAGCGTACCACCGCGAGCGTAGGTCTCGCAATAGTAGCGATTGTATCGAGTTATTAGTTCTTTTCTTTTGTCTCGCAAGTGTAAAAGATGGAAAGTTGCCCGGTGTGAGCGCTAGTCTGGCAAAAGTAATAATCCTAGCGAGCTGTTTCGATGTCTTGAGCCAATGGCTGTTGCAATCTTCAACAGTCTCCCCCTCGTGCGAAGATGGAATCTGGAGCACCATTATTTGCGGAAGAAGATTGTGTGATTTTCACCAGGCGGGAAGTTGGTCTCTTCAGTATTCCGGCAACAGTACGGACGTCTACTATTCGGATTACTCCGTCTGGACCGGGATAAGTCTTCACGATTTCGCCTTTTGGCCAAGTACCACGGGGAAGAGAATTGTCTATGATGATGACAATGTCTCCAATGGATGGGTTGATGAATCCACCTTTGCCATTGTTATATTTTGGAGTTATGGTAGGTAGATATTCCAGAAGCCAGCGTTTCCAAAAGTGGTCGGTAAGCCTTTGTACTGTCTTCCAGGTAGTTGGCCCAACAAGTTCGCTGTCGGTAAAATCGCCCATGCGATGAGAGCCGCTTGATCGCCCGATAAGGAAGTGGTTGGGGGTCAAGCTTTCTTGCTCATCTGGATCTAGCGAGAGGTCTGTTATTGGTCTCGAGTTTATGAGCTGTTCTGCTTCCAACAACAGCGTATGCAGTATTTCTTCTTTTGGGTGTCGAGTATTCAGAGTGGCAGTTAATGCAGTCTTTACTGATCGTACTAGTCTTTCCCATGCTCCGCCCATGTGGGGGGCTCCAGGGGGTATGAATTTCCATTGAATTCCTTTTTCTTCTGTTTTTTCTATCATTTTGTCGAATTCGGATCTAAGTTCTTTATCGGCTCCGATGAAGTTGGTTCCGTTGTCACTGTATATGACCCTTGGCGTCCCTCGGCGTGCTATCATGCGTCTTAGAGTGAGTATCATGTTGTCGGTTGATAATGATGTTGCGATTTCTAGGTGCACGGCACGCGTTGTTAGGCATGTATATAGTGCCACCCATCGTTTATCGGTCTTTCTTCCGATGGTAATGGTTATTGGACCGAAGTAGTCTACGGCTGTGCACGTGAACGGATGCTGTTTCTGTTTCAGTCGTTCTATTGGTAAGTCTCCGACTGGTGCTACAGCAGGGATAGCTTTGTGAGTTTTGCACCATTGGCATTCTCTTGCTATTAATTTCACAGTGTTCCGCAGAGATGTCACATAGAATTTTTGGCGTATCTCGTTCATCACGGTGTAGTGGTTGCCATGGTTGTAGTGCTGGTGGTAGTGTTTCACTATTAGTCGAGCGATTGGGTGCTTCCCGTCGAGTATAATAGGTTTTTTGTAAGAGATCGCTATGTCTTTAGCGGCAGAAAGACGAGTTTGCAGATGCAGTATGTCGTTTTCTATGACGGTGGTGAGTCTTCCAAGGCGTGATGTTTTATTGAGACGTTTATTTTCTCGCAGAGTTTTGAGTTCAGTCTTGAAACTTTCGTTTTGGATTGCTCGGATTATCAGGTTCTCGGCCTTTTCGATGTAATCATGTGTTAGTTTTATTCTATGCGGGGTTGCCGGTTTGTTTTGAGTTTGATTGGTCGGTGGATTATGTTGCTTTGTTTTATCTTTATGAGGTTTCCAGCTTTTGTCTTTTGTGATGCGCTTCGTAGCGGCGGTGCTCTCGGTTTTCTTGGTAAGCGCTTTAAAGCAGTCGACGCTTTGCAAGAAGCGGGCTGTGGCTCGTAAGTATCGTGTCCATGACGAAAACCTTTTTACATCCGGTATCGGCATTTCGTTTTGATGTATTGTTGCGACTGTTTGTACTTTTTCTTCGCCCGTGGGTAACAAGGAACGGTCGCTTTTATCTTGTGGCCATTCTTCGGAATCGTATTTTAGGAATTCGGGTCCGTTGAACCATCTGTGGTCGACGTTGAAGTCTTTAGGTGGGTTTCTGGTGGCATCGTCAGCGACGTTATGTTTTGTAGGTACATATCTCCATTCATTGGTTTTAGTGAGATCTTCTATTTCGGCTAGTCGGTGCGCGACGAATGTTTTGAAAGTGCGTGGGTCAGATTTGATCCATGCTAGCACCGTACGTGAGTCTGACCAGAAATATCTCCTTTCGATGGAGTTATCCATTTCGTTTTGAATGCTCGAGGCTAGGCGGCAGCCTAGCAGTGCGGCTTGGAGTTCTAGTCGCGGTATCGAAGTTGGTTTGAGCGGGGCAACTTTTGCTTTCGCCGCTATGAGTTTGACGACGACTTTGCCTTGTTCGATTGTTCTCCAATATGTTGCAGCTGCGTAGACATTTTCGCTGGCGTCTACGAAAGTGTGTAGCTCCCCCTCGTCTTGGGAATGTGTGCATCGTGGTATATTCAGGTCTTCTAAGCATTCTAGGGTGTTCACCCATTTTGTCCATGGTTTTATCATGTCTTCGGGTATGGGGTCGTCCCAGCTTATACCCGTGCGCCATAGGTGTTGTATAAGCGTCTTTCCTTGAATGAGGACCGGAGTGGCTAGGCCCAAAGGATCGAATACCGACATGACGGCGCTTGCTACTTCTCGCTTCGTAGGTGGTCGTAAACCGTGTATCACATCTTCCGGTGTGTTGCGAAGATTTAGGGTGAATTTCAAAGCGTCGTTGTTGATCTGCCATAACATTCCTAGAGTTTTTCCGTATTTGTCATGATCGCCAATGTGTTTGTGTTCTTGTTGGTCAGTCTCTAGGTCTCGGATTGCTGCTGGGTGGTTTGATGTCCAACCTCTCAGCTCAAATCCGCCTCTTTTGTGAATTTTGTCTACTTCGCGGCTCGTTTTTAAAGCTTCTTCGGGGGTGGCGAAGCTTTGTAGATAGTCATCCATGTAATGACACCTTTGTATCGCGTTCACTGCTTTTGGATGTTTTGATTTAAAGTCTTCTGCGTTCCGGTTTTTTACGTAGATCGCCGAACAGGGTGACGATGTTGCTCCGAATATTAGGGATTTCATTCGGTACTCTTTTGGTTCCTCGTTTTCGTTCTCTCGCCAAAGAAATCGTAGGCTGTCTCTGTCTTCTTCGCGAATTATTATTCGCAAGAACATTTCCTTTATGTCGGCTGCTACAGCCGTGGGTCCTTGTCTGAACCTTAATAAGACTCCGAACAGGGATTGAAGTAGGTCGGGTCCGGCCAATAGGGCGTCGTTTAGGCTCTTGCCGTTTGTCTTTTCGGCGGCATCAAATACAACCCTTAATTTTCCCTTCTGCGGGTGTATTACAGCGAAATGAGGCAGGTACCAGGTTCGCGGTGATGTTGGTGTTGTGGTAGCTGGTTCTGCGTATCCGTTTGCCAAAAGGTTTGCAATCTGTTTGCTGTAGTCTATTTTAAATTCTTGGTTCTTTTTAAACTTGTTTTCTATGCCGTTTAGTCGGCGCAGTGCGCTTCGGCGGTTTAATGGCATGGATTCGTTGTCCGTTCTCCATAACAGTCCACATTCAAATCTGCCTTCGGGTAATCTTCGAGTCGTTTTTTCAAGTATTGCTAGTGCTCGTTCTTCGGGATCGTTGGTTGGTTTTTTGGGTGTTATTCCCAACGAGTCCAGACTGAAGTGAGATTTGATTAGTTCGTCTATATCCTCAGTTTTTTTTTCAAAGGTGTGATTTGTGAAAAGCACAGGTTTGGGCGTTTCCGTCTTGAGCCCGTGTAGGATCCAACCCAGGCTGGTTAGCGACGCCACTGGTTTCGTCGGATCGCCCGTCTTGAGGTCTCGCGTTACTATTAGGTGCCAGTTGTCTTGGCCAATGAGTAGCGTGGGCGGCGAGCCGTCGTATATGAGTTGGTCTTCTATATCTTTGAGGTGAGGGCAATCTTCGATGTCTCTTTTCGTTACAGATTGAGGCCGCAGATTTAGTTGGTTGATGGTGTGGGCTTGTAGGTCTTCGTAATTTCTTGAGAACAAGCCTCTTATTCTTAATTTGCATTGCGAAGATTGTTCGGTCCTTATCTGGTGGCCGCTAATGCCTTCGATTTGCAGGCTTCCTTTGGGGCCCGTGGCGCCTATTTGTGAGGCGACTTCTTCTAGCAGTAGGGTGACTGTGGACCCTTCGTCGAGTAGGGCTGTCACTCGCGTCGACCCTTTAGGTCCGTGTAGCTCTACTGGTACGATCTTGAGAAAGGCTCGTGATGTGCCTATGTGGTTTACTGATACAATTTTATTTGTTTCCATTTTTCTGTCCTGGTGAAGAAGCTCGTGGTGCTTCCGGCTGCAACCTTCCTTTGCGCATTGTTTCGCCTTGCATGATAGATGCCTGTGGTTTGTTTTTAGGCATTTAAAACACATTTTTAATCGTTTCACCGTTTCCCATCTATCTTTCACGGGTTCTTTCAGAAAGGTGTTACATTTTGTTATGTCGTGTGCCTGTTCGCACAAGAGGCACTTTTCTTCGTCGATTGCGCAGGCGGCTAGCACTATCTTCATTTCTTCTTCAAATTCGCTGTCGTAATCGTCGTCCGACTGCTCTGACTCACTCTCTATTTGTACGACGTTGACTTTCGCCTTTCGGAATGGGCGTTTGTTGTTTTCCAGTTTTATTCTCGAATAGCTTGGGCCAGGTTCGTCGAAGTCGTTCGACATTTTAGTCAAAAATTCGGAGAGCAGGCTGAGTGTAGGCTCTCTCTTTCTGTCTGCTCTAAACTCTTGCCATCTGAATCTGACTAGCGTATTCATTTTGTCGATTATTTTGTCAGCTATTTCGGTGGCATATAGATATTCCGTTCGGTCCAGTTGTTTGATGGTGTCTACTGCATTAAATACTGCACTGGCGAAGGCTCCTATACCTCTCAGGTCTTCAGTCATTTTAGGCAGCTTGTGTAGTTCAGCTAGTAGTCCCTTTATGATGTATGTTGGTTGTCCGAATCGTCTTTCTAGTTCTTTCAGAATGTTGTCTGGAGTTGAGCTTGTATATAACAGTGACTTGACTGCTTCTTTGGCTTGTCCTTTGAGGGCTCTCCTTATTCTCGCTATGTTTTCTATGTCCATGAAGTGTGATGCTGTACTGGTGAAATGTTTGCTGAATGGGATCCAGTTGATGGGATCACCGTCGAAATATGGAAGGTCGCTCATGTAGGTTGGCGGTTTTCTTGGTGCGACTTCTATTTTGTGTCGTTGGAAGGCTTTCATTAGGTTTTCTATTCCAGCATCGTTTTCGCGAGGGGCAGGTGGGGTTTTGTCGACCCAGTTGTTTATTCTCTCGATCTGTTCTGGGTCTTCCTCTTGGTCAGAGCTGTCTGCCAGTTGTGTTAGCTCTAGTCTTTTTTGGGCTAGCTCGGCCTCGATTTTTGCTGCTTCTAGCTTTTTTTCTTGGGCTTGTATGATAGCTTGTAGTTCGGCGCGTCTGCTGATAGAGGTGCGTGAACCAGCTTTTCTTCTAGGTTGTTTCTTTTGATTGTGTTCCATCGTTATGGTATCTTCCGTGCTTTCAGTTTGGTCGGTACTGGCGGTTCGGTCAGAGTCCTCCGTACTCTTTGTGTTGCCGGTAAGGTCCGTACTGTTCGCGGATTCTTCCTCGGATGAGTCCTTCTTGGCCTTCTTGCTCCTGGTCTCGATGTGGCTCATCTTTGGTCTTCTTTTTCCTACGTTCCCTACCTCCCTATCGGCCCTAATGCCCTATCAGACCTGTTTGAGTGGTCCCGAGGGACACGCTCTCCCAGGGATGGAAAGTGAGGAGTGGGTAGGGGTAGGAACCGCCCAGCAGAGGGTAACACGTGGTTGGTGTGCGCAGGTAGCGAGAGGAACGCTCGACTACCCTAGTGCGGGCCCTCCAGGAGGCCACCAACTCACGTGCACTGTACTGGCGCGGTCGGACTGTTTCAGACTAACAGCCAATGAAGGCCAGCTGGCAGTATCGTCCGGTATACTGCTCCCGCCGTGAGGCGTTGACTTGACTGTCTGCCGTTTGGCACCGTTAGGTGGCAGACAGAAAAGCGCGGTAAAACCGCTTAGGGTGTTCGCTGCGAAGAAACGACCTCCCCACCAGGCTTCGCGGTCTTCAGCGGAACTCGTCGGAGCCCCACGTCAATGCACCCGCAGCGATGGATCGGTTCCTTTTCTTGCTTCAAACTGTGAAGGTCTTGCGGAGCGAAGCGATCTTCCCACGGTTGCGGTCTTCGGCGGTGTTCTTCGGAGCCCACTTCAATGCACCCGCAGCGTGTTGGATTCCTCTTCCTCTTGCTTGTCGGCCTTCGAGTCTGTAGTCGACGAAACGATCTTCTCACTTGTTGCGTCTTCGGCGGCACTCTTCGGAGCCCACTTCAATGCACCGCAGCTCGTGATGGATTCCTTTTCTCGGCTAGGCAGACTTCTGTTTTGACGTTGACTTCTGACGGCTCGATGTTGATTGTTGTTGTTGCCAGCTTCTTATTTATCCGGCGCTCGATGGACCATGCACTGTGGCGGATCGGTTGATCAGAGACCACAGCGGGGGAGGGGTGAAGTAAAACACCTTTTTTCTTTGGCGGACGGAGGTCCGCTCGCCTCGAGCCGTGGAGTGGAAGTGCGTAAAATGTTCTGGGGCGGGCCAGTTTTATACAGTTCGAGGCGCGCGCAAATCGTAACCATTTATTGAATAAAAAACACAGAGATTACAAGTGAAAAGTACTTAATATTAATATGAAACTAAAAGATTGACAATGTAATACTAGGCAAATTTAGTAAATACATAATATATTTAACTTATAATTAATGTTATGGGATATTAAAAGTCAAGTACTAATATGGTTTATTAAATTACAATAAACAAATTACTTTAAAGGCTATATCTTTTACATAAGTAATAATATTATACAGTAATAAATAACAGGTAAATCAATGCTAAGTTTAAGGAAAAAAATAATATGTTATAACATACACGTATTTACCTACGTATATTCTGAGCTGATAATGATAGTTTATTATTACAGAAACGTACCTACTTTAGTCAAAACGTGGTACATCTATTCGGGTAAGTATCTGTCATACAAATAATGTTTGTTTTATTAATCTGGCTATTGTGCCTAACCTACTACTCTAATGATTAATTAATACATTTATTTATGCTATATCGAGATTTTGCGATATTCTACACAGATTCTTAACAATTATGGTAACAAAGTAATACATTAGTAAGTACATTATTATACATTAGTAATATTACATTAGTCTGGGAAGAGGTCCCGCAAAAGTAGTTTTTTAAACATCGTAAGTACATAAAAAATGGGGCAAAAACAACCACCGCGAGCGTAGGTCTCGCAATAGTAGCGATTGTATCGAGTTATTAGTTCTTTTCTTTTGTCTCGCAAGTGTAAAAGATGGAAAGTTGCCCGGTGTGAGCGCTAGTCTGGCAAAAGTAATAATCCTAGCGAGCTGTTTCGATGTCTTGAGCCAATGGCTGTTGCAATCTTCAACAATAGGTGTAATAATTCCGAAACGATATTATTTTCTATTCATTCTATTCCTACCTACTTCAAGCTAAAGATAAAGATATGACTACAGTACAGAAGCGAAAATATCGAGTCGATGTAATTTTTAAATAGCTATTCAATTATTGCATTGAAATTGATAAGAATGGAGAGATAAATCGAAATTTATGTGAAATTCTTCTTAAATCTTGATTTTGTTTCTGCGAATGACTCTTTTCTTTTATGAGATGTGGTCTGCTGTAGAAATGAATTGTGAGCCGCTTTTTACAAGAGTCAAATTCGAGCCGTTTATCGTCAAAGTCGAGCCTAACGCTAAAAGATTTAACATTCTGGACTGTAATGGAATATGATCATGGTACACAATATCCAAAAAGATCAGCTCAGCGCGTTCCATCTTTAATTGCATTATTACCGCTGATGCCGCCCGTCTTACTACCGAGAGATAAAAAGTCGATAGCAGACTTATTAAAATTATTAAATACTTAATACATTTCAAATGCATTGGTCTATGTTATGCGCTGTTTTGTCGTTACTAGAATATTTTATAGCATCGCTGTCGCATAGCTATTATTTGAGTATTAGCCTAAATACCAGGGTCAGCATAAACTGGTATACCTAAACACAGCGAACGAACGTTAGGTACGAACATTGACGAAGCTTCGTATGACTTAAGGTCGTTTTACACTTTGTTTAGTGATTATTGCTAGTGATCAGTGATTACTGATTAGCGAAGTAGAATAAAAAAGAGCGTATTCTTATTCCACGTATTCTTCGATTTCCAACAGCGCCACATTTGATATTTCTTTCATTACTTTCTGCAGATCCAAATGCGATTAGACCCGTTTGCAGAAACACCAGGTTATCCTTTTAACCCAGACTTAGCTGCTACTTATAAGAATTCGTATAAAACTACAACATTTCCGGTACAACATTTTCGGGTAGTAACCCGTTTTAGCCAATTTTAATCGATAATCGAGAATCGATCTAGTGGATTTCAGCCTAGAAAATCAATTCAGTACTACATTTCGATTTAAAAAATCGATTTTTTTTTTTCAATAAATCGCGATCGCGAATAGAGGTCTTTGAGAAATCGATCAAAATTTTTTTTTCAAAAATCGATCTTCTTTTATGAATCGTTTCATCAGACTTCGATTCAAATCAAGTTAAAAATCGATCTTTTTTGGAAAGAATCGCCATTCCTTAGTCCTTATAAACTGACTTACATACGTTAGTAAATCATCAGTCGAGTCAGACCGAGCGCACTAAATCACTGAATAAGCACTAGTCAAAGTGTAAACGGGTCTTAACTTCGTTTTGTTCTTTGAAGACTTCCGAAATCCGAAGTTCATATTAGCTATTTTAATTGTTATTTTTTAGTTTCTCATTGAAGTTTGAACTGTGAAGTCGTCATACAAGGGTGAAATAATGAGTTACACTAACGCGCAATATTATGACATGATTATGTGTGTGGGTGCTTGTAATGGTGTATTGATGGACGCCCGAAGGTTGTACGATGAACAGTATGTTTCCGGTAGACCAAATAACCCAAGAGTTCGAGTTTCGTCGCATACGTGTTTCCGGAATTTAGTCCATAGACTTCACACCACCGGTTCCTTTACCGGCGCGATGGTGAAGGACGGCCTTCAACATCGACTACTCGTTTGGAAGAAGAAATTCTGCAGCATTTCGAGGAAAACCCAACCACTAGTAGGTACTCGCCGTGCTGGAGCAGTTCTTGATGTCAGTCATTGGACGGTGTGGCGAACGTTGAACAGAGATGGAGTTTGCACGATGGTTTTGCGAGCGAGCTGGCTTTGTTTGTTGGCACTGTACGCATCGCTCGTATTCCAGCACACTTTTCGCGGCCGTGCAGGGACTACCTTAACCAGTGATTCGGCCTACCTAGGTAGGTACCTACCTAGCCCGAGTTTTTTTCGCCAGTTAGTTAGTTTATTTATGAGTACCTACCTAGGTACCTAGGTAGGGAATACTCGTACACAGGCCAGTAAACCTTGAACCTACTTCGTAAAATACAATAATTATTACAACTTTCCGAAAATAATCAAATTGAGTATTGGCATCTTGGCGGCATTTGTCAAAGGCGGCGCGCCGCCTTACAACGTTTGTAAAGAGTCTTTTTATGGGTAGGTAGTCGGTACTAGGCTAACATAAAAATTTACCTACGTAAGTTTTCTAGTGATTTTCGGTTGCGAATCTCGGGTTCTCGGTTTGAGTTCTGCGTCGGTCATTCATATCGTAAGATTTTCAGGTTTGAGTTTTATGTAGGTAAAGAAACTCTCAGTAAGTACCTACGTAGGTGTACCTACCAGCCAAGAGATCGATCTCGTTTCACCCTCTTGTTTCGGCAAGTAGGTACCTAAGTAGTTGACGTTAAGCCGTCGGTCCTGGTTATTACTTATTACCAATAGCATGAAATGATAATAATCGAAATAACCACCGCAACCCGCATTTTCTAAGTTTTGAACCGAACCAGGAATCGAACCCACAACCTCGTTATCATCCATGACAAGTTGCACTACTTGACGTGTTCGTCAGTGTCGTCACTTAGGTACCTACTTATTAAGGAAAGACGGCGCGCCAGACACACGACACCACACGAGTAGTTAGGTACTCTGTGCGCCAGCCGCGGCATAGTACCTATTCGTTTTCACGTCTTGTAGTTTGTACTAGGATATCAGGAATTTAAATGGAATTGATGTTGCGCGGGTTGTAAGGGTTGCCAAAATTAATTTTCCTTAATTAAGTAATTAATTTTGTATGGAAATTTTTAATAATTAATTTTGACTTTTTAATACCACCAATATGTTTACAAGGTCAAAATTACATGGGTAGCCGCGGGCATGTTATACCACTTACCTAACACGTTGTATATACCAAGTGTGAAGCCGGGGCGGACCGCTAGTAGGTACTAAAACTTTGTGATCCAATTATTTTTAACGGGTTTAAAAATTCACACTGATGTATTAGTAATTAGTATATTTTGATCTATATTTTATTTCTATACATAGTATAGCTCGATATTTAAGTACTTATTATTATATCAATACCTACAGAAACTTCTCCACTTAAGAAGTTACAAATTATAATTTCTGAATTGACTCAGATTTGAGAGTGGGAGAGTTTGGGGCCTCGGCTTGATAAAACCGCCCTCTTATTGCCCTACCGGCAAATCTATAACTAGCGCCACGCGATGTGGAAAATTCACTCACAGATTTCCGCTAGCGATTTTCTGTTAGATTTATCCCTTAGCATTTTCATAACATACGATATAATAGCAGTTAAATGCCAATGAGTTACTTACGATCACAAACTTTAGTCGTCCTTTTTACACAGAGTGAAGATCTTTGTCAATAGGGTATTTGACTAATTTTTGGAAATTGTTTTAAATTATTCTTTATTACTTATTAAAACACACTACATTGATATTTTTCGCAATATCTACAGTATTAAGAATTAAATCAATGATAAAGTTTAAGTTTTGAAAACCACGCCAAAAACGATATTTCTGATCACATGATACGCGTGACGTCACAAATCACTATGCAAGTCACTTCTCTCGCTCGCTCTTTATCGGAACCCGGTGCGTGCGACAGAGACGCTACGCAGACTGCTGTATCATAATGTTGTAAATTGTTATACCTACTCATTTTAATATCAATCTTATTTTTTCAAGGGTAAAGTTTAGTTTCGGTTGACTTGATAAATTTCAATTATAACAACCAAGTTACGTGCAATCGAGTGACGTCACAAACAATCCCAGAGCGTTCACGTTCCTGATAAAATTTCAAAAATTATTATGTTTTATTTCGTGCAAAATATCGCGTAAAATTACATAAGTAGTTTAGTTTGATTGAGTGAAATATGTCTTTTTTAGGCTATTATCTGATAAGATGACCACAATCAATAGTATATTTTCAATGTTGTCAAATACCCTATTCAGAGGCGCTTATTCTATTTAACTGAAGAGTATCTTGACTTTAAGTCAAGCTTAAGCTTTAAGTTAAGCTTTTGGTGAAACTTTCTTCGTTCCTAGGTAGATACGTGTACATTAATTAATACGCTTCAGTGAGACTTTACTCTCGTATTCTATACTCTATACTTACTCTACATTGAAACCGACAAAGACGAAGTTGATGTAAAGTTGAACCAAAGACAAGAATTTTAAGTGTGTACGATGAACACGTCTCATTAAGGAGTAAAATAAGTTATATACTAATATAACTTATTTTACTATAAATATGTAGGTATATTATACTTACGTGAGACACAAATCTTGCAAAGCTTAAAAGTTTAAGTAGGTAGGTATTAAAAGGTAATAATGTTGTTTATTCTGTTGTACACAATCTCTAAACTAATTTTTTTGCTTTTTTTTGTGATTTTAAATAGGTAAATAACTTAATAAAAAAATTGAAAGGTTTAAAAATAGTGCAATCTTTTACCGTAGAAAGCATTGTGAAATAGATCGCAATAGACTAGAATAGAAAATTCTATACATAACTAAAGTAGATTAACTATAAAATTGAGTATTTTATTATAAGAAAATGAAAACATCATTTTTCATCTACTGGGCCATCAATCAATAATAATGATGATAGATATTATCATTTAATCAAAGGTCATTTTTTCAGTGAATGTAAAGCATCGTCTCAAGCCTTTATATGTATCTATCCAAGGTCGAAAGAATCTAGAGTCAAGTTAGAAATGTCTAGGTACTGTCTAGTAAGAAAAGTATTTTATTGAGGTCCATATAGATTTCTTTCGAAAGACTAACGTTGTTATTCACAAACAGCGTCTGTAGAGAGATGTTCTTGATAGAATTGTCGCTAGTAAAGAGCTTTTTCTTAGGAGAAAGTTCATCTTGTTCTAAGTAGTTTAGAAGTAAGTAGGTAGCAATGATTTCAAAAAGTTAAGAAAATATATGTATCAGGATGGCAAAAATAGACACTTTCAAGATTGCTAAGAACGTGTACTGATATCGATTCGATCTTAAAAATCGATACTTAATGTTATGAAGATTTCCGTACTTAATTAAAATATATAATATAAAATATTTAAAAAAATTATTTATTTATATCTTTATTTCTTTATATTATTATTTAAATTTTATTTAAATCTTAATCTTTTTTGCGTGTATATAAAAATAATATTACAAGATACAACAAAAGAATACAGAAGGGTGAATAGGCGCTCTGATTGCTACAGCAACTACCTGCACACTGTACCTAGTCTGTAGACACCAATAGCGATCTTTCAGCTTTCTTTTTAAGCCCCGACGCAATAACGACGGGGTGTTATAAGTATGACGTGTCTGTGAGTGTGTGTGTGTCTGTCTGTTCCCCTGTGGCGCTCAAACGGGTGAACCGATTTGAACGCGGTTTTTTTGTTTGAAAGGTGAATTACTCGAGAGTGTTGTTAGCTATATTTGATGAAAATCGATCCAAGATGGCCGCCGCTACAAAATAGCGGATTACATATTTTTTCTCAACTCCCTTAATATGGATATCAAATGAAAGGGCTTGACTAGTAGAATAGTACTATGCAAATCCAAGATGGCCGCCGCCACAAAATGGCGAAAGTTGGGGGTTTTTTAAATTTTTAATTTATACTTGTTTATCGTCCAAGATCATCGTCGTGTGCCATACTCGAAGATATTATGCTTGGCGATCATTATACGAAAAGATTTTGTCTTGAGCCACTTCTTTTAATTCAAAGCTAAACCCTGTCCACCCCCTTTTACCTTTGTCTCACCTTATGCATCTTTGGCCAACGGGAGTCATCACACTGCATAGGTAGATTCCTAATACAAAAAAAAATTAAAAAATTTTGATCAACAAGCGTCTACTTCAAGTCACAATATTAATTGTCATAATATTTATGTTGCAGTATCTCGGAAGAAAATTCCCGATAGATTCGTTCTCTTTAAAAGTAAAATTAAAAAAAAATTACTCTGTATTCCTACTTAGGTATGAAAGGAATTCTCATGGGTCATGGAATAAAACATTTAATACAGTTGATACAGATTTATTGCCAAAATTTTACAAATCTAGGTACCTCTACCTACTTTTTAGAAGATAAATATCGGTAGGTACACAAGAAAATCAAAATATTCCTGATTTCCCCACGGAATACCTGGTGGTTGACTGTTAATGAGGAGGTAAGTACTAAGTACTTTATACGTAGCTCTTAATCCCGAGTGAAGCAATTTTAATTTATGAGACCGCGAGAAAATATTCGCACACAAATGGATGGATGGAATGGAGTCTCATAGATTAATATTATAAGTGTATGTATTGGTCACATGTTGTCTAAAGATCGACCAGAATCTCATGAAAAATGGGGAAGTTAAATTTTGTAGTAAGCAACACTAGGTTAACTCGGCTGCCCTAGTGATAAACAAAGTAATTACATTCAGAACACCTTACCTGGGATCGTTTCACGAAACGAAAAATCCAGCAACTGCATTATATATACAACTAGCTTTTGCCCGCGGCTTCGCCCGCGTGGGATCCTGAGGGATAAGTAGATTTCTGGTCCAGCCGCCCCCCGCCGCGCGGCGGCGTACCGCGGTACCGCGTACGCGGCGGGCTCAGGGCGCAGGGGCGCGCGGCGCGGGGAGTTCCGTGCAGCACGAGCGTCTTCGGCCGTCGCGCGCAGCGAAAATACCTATCAGGGCGTTTTTTAACATAGGTAGGTACTTACCGATTTCAACACAACTCCTTTTTTGAAAGTCGGTTAAAAAAGTAGCCTATGTTACTCCTTGGTTAATCCTCTACTTGTCTGTGAAAGTCCCGTCAAAATCGGTTCAGCCGTTCCGAAGATTAGCCCGTTCAAACAGACAGACAGACAAAAATTTTAAAAACGTGTGATTCGGTTATGGTATCGTTCAAATAACCATATGAGCTTAATATGTGGTAGTTATTTCGAAATTACAGACAGACACTTCAATTTTATTTATTAGTATAGAGTATAGATAACAAAGTAATCAACATCCAATTACTATGATATCCATATATCTATGTTATATATATATATGTCCATATATATATGTTAGGAATGGATATCAATATGATATCCATTCCTAACAGCGAACAGAATATAACAAAAGTAATAAATTATAGGCCAGTTACCACTAAAAAAGTAAGGCAATTCAAACATACTATTTCGACCACACTATCGACAATTGACCTTACGCAGGGTGGTCCGGATGAACTTTATAGCAAGTTTTTTGATGTAATAAACACTCAGTTTACTTCCATCTTTAAAATTATAGAAAAAAGATTGTTTAAAAATCTCAAATTTAGTGACTGGGCAACTGTTGGCATTTATAAAAGTAGAAACAAGTTATTTGACTTGTATGCAGAAACACAATATAACTATACCCCTGCGTTTATTGAATATGTTAGAAAGTATTCCAAATTATTTCGAAATGTTTGCATACAAGCAAAATCTCTTTACATAAAACAGAAAATCATTCACTCTGATAACAAAATAAAAGCAACGTGGGATATCATCAGTAATGAAATGGGGAAACATAAAGTGCATAATAATAAACTGGAGTTAAAAATTAATAATCATATTATTGATTCTGATACAGATATTGCAAATACTTTTGAGAAGTTTTTCCAAAATATTCCAGTTACCACGACTAGTTCCCTAAATTCCTCGCCAACAGAAGCCTATAGTATTTTAAAGGGCAATGTTTCTGAGTGCAATGTATTATTTCGATTTAAATACGTAACCCCATATGATGTTATTAAAACATTTAAGTCTTTACAACACAAAAAAACAGGAGACTTATGGGGAATATCAGTAAAAATAATCCATAATATTATTGACGTTATTGCACCATATCTTGCTGTTATTTTTAACAAATCCATAGACTCGGGATCATTTCCTGACCTAATGAAATGTAGTAAATTAATACCTCTATTTAAATCGGGAAGCAAAAGTGACCCAAATAACTACAGGCCGATCTCGATTCTACCAACTCTCAGCAAGATATTTGAGAAAATGATGCTCAACCAACTGCTTTTGCACTTTAATTTAAATAAATTACTTCACTCTGAGCAGTATGGTTTTACTAAGGGTCGTTCTACAACCGATGCGGCCGCAAGGCTGTTACGGCATATTTTCGATGCATGGGAGAAATCACAGAATGCCATTGGTGTTTTCTGTGATTTGTCAAAAGCATTCGATTGCGTTGATCATGAGACTCTTGTTAAATATAATGAAACATTGCATATGGCAATACATCTATGGAAATATCTTGTCTGTGGTTCCGCTTTCATACTTCCTCCTTCTTGGCTCTTGCCCTGTGTGTGAACGGCCTTGTGAGTCTCCTATTAATTTTAATATTAAATAAAACACTCTTTGTTTGAACTCATATATTTTATTATTTAAATATCGACCTGTCCACGGTACCTCTGAAACACCACAGGTTATGGCCCAGGCCTGGACAAAGAAGCGGTCGATATAATTTATACGTCGAGTGTCGACGGCGTGGGTTCGCCATTTTGAAACCAAACTTAGCCCAGTTTAACGAATACGTGAAATTCACGGAGAACGATGGAGGACAAAGAGGATTTGAAAATAAAATTACGAGGCGAAGAAAATTGGAATATATGGAAGTTCCAAATATCATTACAGCTCAAGGCAAAAGGACTTTACGATACCTTGCTAAAAGACGAAAAAGGGACAGACAAAGACGCCAAAGCAATGGCCTTAATCGTTAACCGAATGACTGAGCCAATAATTCCGCACGTGTTGTCCTGTAACAGCGCCAGCCAGATGTGGAACAAACTTCTTTCCATATACGAGCAAGACTCACACGTAAGTGTACATTTACTCTATCAGCAGTTCTATTCTTTATCATTTGAAACCAGCATAACTGACTTACTTACAAAAGCGGAAAACATTAAATCAAAAATAATTGCCCGGGGAGAAAACATAACCGATAAAATGATCATAACTAAAATCTTAATGAGCCTGCCTCAAGAGTATAAACATTTTATTTCAGCTTGGGAATCTCTACCAGAGGCGCGTCAAACTCTTAATGAGTTAAGCGCACGATTACACTTAGAGGAGACAAGATTCAAGGAGGGCGAGAGCAGTGAGGCATTGTTAGTTAAACAACGAGGGCAATCACATCCAAAATACAATAAAAATAAAGTACAATGTAATTTCTGCAAAAAATATAACCACAGAATAGAAAACTGCTGGTTTAGGCAAAGGAAACGACAAAAAAACACAGGGCGCAAAGACAATACCAATGCATTCATCTTAGCTTCTGACGGGGAGACTGCGGTCACAGCTTCATCATCCAGCGAGTGGATCTTAGACTCTGGTGCCAGTGAACATATGTGTTGTGATCGGTCTATGTTCTCAGAAATTAGTGAAAGTTCCCAGCGTAAAGTGAGAATAGGTGACGGCACCGCTTTAAATGTATTAGGGGTCGGTACCATACAATGTGAAGTCTGGAATGGTGAAAAGTGGATTGAAACAAAACTGTCTGACGTATTGTATGTTCCTACATTAAAAGCAAGTCTTTTTTCTGTTGGTAAATGTTTAGATAAAGGTTATTTCATGAAAAGTGATCAAAATTATTGTAAAATATTAGATTCTAATAACTGTGTACGAGCAATTGCTAAGAGGTTAGATACTAAGTTATATAAATTAATCTTTAGAATGGTATTACCTACTGCTAACTATGTTTCTAGTCTAACTGAGTGGCATGAAAAGTTTTGTCATCAAAATTATCAATATGTTAAAAAGTATCTTGATCTTCACAATATTCAATATGAAAATTCAAAAGTTTATCCATGTAAATCCTGTATACAAGGCAAGCAGCACAGAACTACCTATAGCAGCAGTGAGTCAAGGTCTTCAGTACCCGGTGAGTTGATACATGCTGACTTATGTGGTCCTGTAGAGACGAATTCTATCGGTGGATCTAGATATTTTTTGTTGCTTAAAGATGACATGTCAGGTTATAGGTTTGTTTATTTTATTAAACATAAAAATGAAGTAAAACAACATTTACAAAATTGCATAAAATTAATTAAAAATCAGACTGGAAATTCCATGAAGTTTTTGAGAACTGATAATGGATTAGAGTTTTGTAACAGTGATATAAAAGCCATGTTAGATCATTTAGGAATTTGCCATCAGAGAACAGTAGCTTACACCCCTCAACAGAATGGTCGGGCAGAACGTGAGAACCGAACCGTCATGGAGGCTGCAAGAACGTTAATCGCAGGTATGTCAAAACGTTTTTGGGCTGAAGCTGTTAACACAGTGGTGTTTACATTGAACAGGTGTGGATCCAGTCCAGTAAAAAATAAAACTCCTTATGAGGTATGGTTTAATAAATCCTTTGATATTAATTTCCTTAGGAAGTTTGGTATGCAGTGTGCTGTACATATTCCTAAAGAAAAACGAAGAAAACTAGATGGGAAAACCAAATTTGGGATATTCATAGGTTATGATAACAATGTCAAGGGCTATAGAGTATATTTCTCTAATACTGATAAAGTTGAGACGGTGAGGGATGTCATCTTTCTACCGGAAAGTGGGGAAATTCCACTAAAAAATCAGGTTTGTAATAGCTTTAATGACTCTGATACATCTTTCAGTAGTGAAGAGTCAGAAGAGGAGCACAGTCAGAGCAGTAAACACTCTCAGGAGGTAGTAAAACACTCTTCGGAGGTAACAGAACACTCTCAGGAGGCAAAACACTCCCAGGAACCTAAAAACTCTACGGAGAATACTGGTGAGGTTGAAGTAAGTAATACTGGTGCATCATCAGATAAAAGTTCAGGTCAGCGGCTACGAGGGAACATGTTATTGCGTGATTATGATAAACTTGCCAACCCAAAGCGGTATGAAACTGAATTTCTTAGTTATGCTTATATGACCGAGTTGGAAAATGAACCACAGTCTTATCAAGAGGCTATGGAGTCCAACGAGTCTACTAAATGGAAGGAAGCAGTTCAAAATGAGCTTAAAGCTTTAGAAGAAAACCATACGTGGGATTTAGTAACGGTAACACCGGAAGAAAATATTATAGACACCAAATGGGTATTTAAAAGAAAGAAAAATAGTGAAGGTAAAGTACAGGTATATAAGGCTCGCCTAGTAGCACGAGGTTTCCAGCAAACAGGTATATCTTTTGATGAAGTTTACTCACCTGTCACCAGCTTAACTACGGTAAGAATCTTAATCTCTATAGCTGCATATTATGGCTGGAATATCTATCAATTTGATATATGTAGTGCTTTTCTACATAGTTATATAAATGAGGATATCTATGTTTACTTACCAGAGGGTCATAGTCAGTCAGGCAAAGTAGGAAAACTCAAGAAAGCCATTTATGGGTTAAAGAAAGCACCCAGATACTGGTATGACACTTTTTGTAATTTCATGATTAGTCAGGATTTTAAAAGGTCTAAAACTGATATGTGTCTATACATTAAAATATTTGAAAATACAAAAACATTTGTCATACAATATGTGGATGATATTTTAATAATAAGTTCTCATGAGTCTATTGTTGAAAATTTAAAACAGCAAATGAGTAAAACTTTCAAAATCAAAGACTTAGGTCTTGCTTCATATTACCTTGGCATTCGAATCAGTCAAAACAAAGATTTCATTTCTCTAGATCAGTGTGAATACTTAAAAATTATATTACAGTTGTTTAACATGTCTGAGTGCAAAGGTGTAACTATTCCTTTAGAACCTAATTTCAACAGCTCACTCCTGTTAAGAGAAAGCTCTGAGACTCAAGATATAGAAAATAGATGCAGAAAATTAATAAGTTGCATTATGTATGCTATGTTAGGTACTAGACCTGACTTGTCAATATCCATTAGTATTCTGAGTAGATTTCAAAACTGTGCTAGTACAGATCTATGGAAACACTTAAAACATATATTAAGATATGTAAAAGCTACTCTAGATATAAAATTAATATATAAAAGAAAATTAAATAATAATGTTTATAAAAATCCTTTAAAAGCCTATGTGGATGCTGATTGGGGAGGTGACACAGTTAGCAGAAAGTCAACCTCAGGTTACTGTTTGATGGTTTTTGATAACCTAGTACTGTGGAGTAGTAGAAAGCAAACATGTGTCTCTCTATCTTCCACTGAGGCTGAGTATATAGCACTAAGTCAATGTGTCGCTGAAGCATGTTGGTTAAGAAATCTGTTTTCAGAGTTGTCTTTGTTATCTGATATTGAACTTATCGTATTAATTTTGGAAGACAATAAGTCTGCAATCTGTGCTGCTAATAACAGTGGCATATCAAAACGTTTGAAGCATATAGATATAAAATATCATTTTGTTCAAGACAAATTATCACAAAATTTAATAGCATTAGATTATATAAAGACTGATGAACAAATTGCAGACTTGTTGACAAAGCCTTTGCCTAAGCCAAAATTTGAAAAATTTAAGAATTGTCTTAGTTTATATTAGATATAATTTTATTTTTTAGTATAGCCGAGTCACAGTCAACCTATTATTATTCAATTTTTTTTTTTTAAACATATTTCTTTGGCAATTGTTCCATTAAGGGGGGGTGTTAAATATAATGAAACATTGCATATGGCAATACATCTATGGAAATATCTTGTCTGTGGTTCCGCTTTCATACTTCCTCCTTCTAGGCTCTTGCCCTGTGTGTGAACGGCCTTGTGAGTCTCCTATTAATTTTAATATTAAATAAAACACTCTTTGTTTGAACTCATATATTTTATTATTTAAATATCGACCTGTCCACGGTACCTCTGAAACACCACAACTCTCTTACGAAAATTAAGCCACTATGGTATTAAAGAAACTGCACTCAGTCTTATTGCATCTTATCTCAGTGATCGTATACAGAGAGTATGTATCAATGATGTTAAGTCGTCCGGATCAGCCTCAGTAATGGGTGTTCCCCAAGGCTCTATTCTGGGTCCATTCATGTTTCTGGTTTATATTAATGATTTACCA
This sequence comes from Melanargia galathea, assembly GCA_920104075.1. Lineage (NCBI taxonomy): Eukaryota > Metazoa > Arthropoda > Insecta > Lepidoptera > Nymphalidae > Melanargia > Melanargia galathea. The sequence goes on from OV049876.1 coordinate 13,301,380, forward strand.
CATTTTGTCAAAAATGCTTGCGATATTGTACTATTTGCTGACGATACGTCTTTGATTTTTAAAGTCGATAGGACTAAGGACAATTTTGACGATGTAAATAATACATTATCTCAAGTTTCACACTGGTTTACTACAAACAATCTACTTTTGAATGCAAAAAAAACCAAGTGTGTCGAGTTTCTATTGCCCAATACAAGGGTTACTAGCAAAAATTTAAAGATAAGTGGTGAGCCATTGAAAACTGAGGACACAACTGTGTTCTTGGGAATAACCCTAGATGCAAAGCTTCAATGGGGTACCCATATAGCAACACTTGCTGGCAAGCTCAGCTCTGCTGCTTACGCTGTTAGGAAGATTCGACAGATAACAGATATAGAAACTGCAAAAATTGTTTATTTTGCATATTTCCATAGTATTATGTCGTATGGACTCATACTATGGGGTAAAGCGGCTGATATTGAAAAAAACTTCGTTTTACAAAAAAGGGCAATTCGCGCAATTTATAATTTAAAACCGCGGGATTCCCTTCGAGAGAAATTTAAAGAAATAGGTATTCTTACGGTAGCTTCTCAATATATCTATAACAATATAATTTTTGTTAGGCAAAACATTCACAGTTACATTAAAAAGTGCGAATTACACGACAGGCAATTAAGAAATAGAAATAGGCTCGTGATTCCTCAGTTACGCCTCAAGAGGGTCCAAAAGTCATTTGTGGGAATGGGCGTAATGTTCTATAATAAAATTCCACAAGCAATCTTGGACTTGCCTTTACACAAGTTTAAGAACTCTATTAAAAATATGCTCATAAAAAAAGCATATTATACAATTGAAGATTATATAAATGATAAAAAAGCATGGAGCAATTTCTCAATGACAGGTTGCTTGGAAACAATCTAAGAAAATTTAACTCATGTCTTAAAATGAGTATTTGATTATTGGTGTTCAATTCGATGCTTTGATCATGGGTAGCCTAAGTATGTCACGCTCTCTTTAAACATTTCTGTGGTGGTGTCGTGTGGTGCGGGTTGTTACGTTCCCTCGAATATGGTTGAGCGAAGCAATGGCTGGATCATGCGTCATGCTCGTGAACGGGTGCCACCGTCGGAAATGGGGCTACTTTTGTCTGCCCTTCTTCACATGTGTAGAATTGTAAGCACCATTCCGAACCTGTGGTAGATTCATTTGTCGATTCGTAAACGCTTGTGAAAGTTTATCTGAATAAAATTATGATTACTTATATAAATGATAAAAAGGCGTGGATTTGACTCGTTCCAGCAATGCGCGAGACGGCAATTCAATCATGTACTTAACATAAAATTGTTATATTGATATTGTAAATTTGAAAAAGAGCAACCGCCGAGTTTCTTGCTGGTTCTTCTCGGTTGGAATGGCATTCCGAACCAGTGGTAGATTCATCTGACTATTCAAAAGCACTTGTAAAAGTTTATTTGAATAAAAAACTTTTCTATTCTATTCTATTCTATTCTACTTTGTTTTTGTGTTGTGCTTGTTGTTTACTTGGTTTTAGCATTTATATTCCGGGTTAGTGAGTGCAGTTACTTTGTTTGTAAAATTTAAATTTCAGTAAACGGTTCAAGTTATTTTAAATATTAAACTGTGGTAAAAAACTACTCGACATAAAACTTTTGTTAATGCAAAAAGTCAATTTCACAAAAAATGTCAGTTGCTTTGTTTATCGCTAGGGCCGCCGTAGTGTTGCTAACCTTGGAATTTCATTTCCCTATTTTTCATGAGATTCTGGTCGATATAAATACCTAGGACATAATATGCAACATTTTTTTCCTACCTGTGGGAAAAAGGTAGGTAGGTATTAAGTACCTATCTTAGTACTAGTTAGTAAGTACTAAGTAGCATACCTAGTTAAAAATGTCAAGCGTACCTAAATGTTTTTTTTTGTTTAGTCCCTCTCCTAATTTTTTTTTATGGATTCAGAGTAAAGGCCTACTAAATTCGAGCGAATAAAACTTTTACGTTCGCTCCTCCAGAGTTACTATCAGCTTCACGAGCCATTTGAAAATTGGGTAAAACGTGTCCAGTTTTTTAAAAAGAGAGGGTTTTGGTGAAACGAATAGCAATTAACTACGTAAGTGTGAAAAATGCTCGGCAATTGTTTCTGGGTCTGCGTTTTACGGATTACATAACTTTTGCTATTACATTTTAACAGGCGTAACTTTATAATTTCTTTCTCATGTACATAATATTTTTATTACATTTTCTGATTACATAACATTCAAGCACTTTGCATGATTTTGCACACGTACATGATTTACGAGCACGAGGATTCCCTGAGGTAATTACACTTATAAAATGAATGTCTATTAATAAATAATTAAATTAGATATAGAACGCCTGTTTGAAAACGAATGTCTGCGTACGTATTAGTTTGCTAATGTACTTAAGCAGGCGCAAACTGGATTTAGTTCCATTCAGTTGCTAGCTAGCATAATGATCACACTAAAACTCAAAGGAACGCTATCCAAATTCCAAACTAATCTAATCTACGCGGTTCTGTCCTACTGCTGGGCAAAGATCAACCTGCGATTGCTCCCTCCCTATGCCGTGCATCACTGGGTGACCTCACTAAAAATCTATCCAATTCCTTGCGTCAACGTCGGTCGTCGTCCCACTGGTGATTTTCGGGAAGCCTGAAGATGTAGATTTTGCAAAATCACCTGGAATATGGCAGTTGGCACACATGGACATGACCCAGTTCCACTGTATGGTCAACGTGTACTTAAGCTATAGCAAAATTCCTTACAAAATAGTCACTAGTCAGTATCTAAAGTTCTTCGGCCACATCTCTAGAAATGAAGGATCAATTAAGAGCGTTTGTTTGGTGATACAGGGTCAGGTGGAAGGAAAACGAACTAGAGGATTTTCACATACCTACTCGATCGACGGATTTGATAAAGCTGTAAGCCAGACAACTGTGGTTGAGTGCTCCCGCAACGCCATAAACAGACACAAGTGAAGAAGCATCGCGCGGGAGGCGGTGCGACCCAAAACCAAGAACCGATGACGACTGATATGCCTATCATCCTAGCAGCCACGACCACTCTGTCAAGAGTGCACGATTGAGAAGAAGAATGTACTAGTAGGTAGTATACTTAAGGTAAATACCAAACAAAACCGTGTCTCAGTTCTCTAAGGGACCTTTCAGATAGACCGGCGCGGAGAGCAGAGCAAATTTTAATCGCATTTAAAATAGAATCTTAAGACATTGAAATAAGCTTTATTTTTACATTTTATCTCTTTTATGATAAGAGAATGCTCGAGGATACTCCCAATACGCTCTGTGTGAAATATTAAGAGCAGCCGCTCGGCTTTCTGAACCGATTTAAGTAATTTTTTTTTTAATCGATAGAGAAACATTGCGACCCTGTTCTATAAAAAAATTTGGATTCCAACTCCTCAATCCTGATGCTGTAGGGGACCTAATCCCCAAAACTAATGGGTTTTAGAAACTTTCAGTTATTTAAATTGATATTGGGGGTACCAATTAAAGACTTTATCGTTGAATGAACTCGAGTAGGTACATATCCAACTCCTCAACCCTGATGCTGTAAGGAATTGTATTCCGAAATCGTGGGGATCCCACGGGATTTTCCGTTTTGGGGACGGGTTTCTACAGATAAGCTACTTTTTGTTCTGGAAAATCAAAAGTTCCCACGGGATTTTTAAAAACCTAAATCCACACGGGCGAAGCCGTGGGCATCATCTAGTTTTAAATGCGATTAAAATTTGCTCTGCTCTCCGCGCCGGTCTATCTGAAAGGTCCCTTAGTTACGTATATCAATGAATGAATGAATGGGTATTGTAATTTGTACTACATGTGCTTTATGTATGTATTTACGGCTTGCGGGTGGTTCAAGTACTTGGGTCCTTTGTTGTACAAACTGTAAGACTCCATTGTTTTTTCTTGTAGTAAGTACTTACTCGTCTCTATTAATTATTTATTGTTATATAAGTGGGTGTGTGGACCTTTTATATGGTTTTGTTTTGTTCGCGTCTTTCTTTATAGTTTGCCATTGTATTTCATCCGGAAACGGGCGAATGTGATAAATTATGGTTGTAAAAGCGAACGATTCAAAGTATATCTGTACCGGGTAGAGAATTTGTTCCAGTTGGATTTCTATCCTGATTCCTGTCGCATGGATTACTTAACCCATATAACGTCTGACCTCGCTCAGTCTAAAATTAGGAGGCTGGTCAACATAATATAATAAATAGTAAATATCTTATCAAATTAAGGATACCTGTCTTAATATGGGTAGGTACCACAATTTACAGGCCAGATATCTAAAATCCTAAATAGTAGTACCTACTATTTAGGTTAGGATTTTAGATAAGTAGGTATACCGACCTAAGCCTTTTTTTTATTGTATGATAAGCTTTCGCGTGACGATAATCATGCCTGATGGAAAGCTATTGAGGTCTAAGTTCGAATGCGCTAGCCTAAATGCTTATTCACTCTTGCCTTGAAAGTACTTGAGTCGTGCGAGGCGGGAAACAAGAAGGCCTTAAGGAGGTTCCAGACCCTAGCGGTTCGTACCAAAAACATTGACTAAAAAGACAACAACCAGTAGACAGGACGACAGCCACATAGGGATGCCAATGCTCACGACTTCTCGCTGTTCTGTAGTGGCACGGTGAAGGAGGACTAGGTTAGGTACTTATAAAGTTCCTGATCACACTCTCCAAAGGTAAGTATATCCGATAAAAGACTGATAGATAGGCAACATTGAGTCGGTGCTATAAACTAAGCAATTTCTATTCAATGATAATTAAGTATGTCAGCATAATGTAAGGTAAGGTGCGTTGGGGTAATACCGGACGGATTTTCGACTAGTTGGAAGAGTGTCGCAAAAAAATTTTTTTCTCGAAATCTATACATCTTAAATTAATGTAATATATCGTAAACGGTTAATGGTTAAACGTAGTTTAGCTCTAAAAATAGTTAGTTTATGTAAACTCAACGGTTTTTGTTTTATACGTACGCAAAGTCAACACAATTTTTTTTATTTTTTATTTTTTTTTTATTTTATTTATTAAGGAAAACCAACAGCTTATTGTTTTACATAATATTCTTAAAATTAGGTATCTTAGAGCTAATAACAGGTTTTCGCAAATGGGCAATAGATAAACAGGGGTACCTGGTATACGTGAAAAAGAGGAAATAAAGGTATACATAGTTATATGTGAATACATATAGTATACATACCTATATATAGTTACATCTAAGTTACATTTAACTTTATCAATGAGTTTATCAAATTTTGACGCACACTATTCATATTGCCATGAAATAAGTCAATCTTGGTTTCATTATAGATAGAGTTTAAAAGTCGAGAAGCGCGAATGATAAATGAGTTGTCTCTGTATTTTGTTTTGGTTAATGGAGTATGTAATATCTTTTTATTTCTAGGAGTACGGAATGATAGACGTGAGGGTAATATTATACCTAACTTCGAAAGCAATTCAGGACAATCTATTGACCCTCTGGCTATGTTGAGTAGAAAACAAATGTCAGCTGTATTTCTACGAATATGAAGAGGAACAAGGTGTAAATCAGAACAGGCTTTTTCGTATGATGTTTTAGGAAGGTGAAATTTTTGTTTTAGGAATCTAATGAATTTACGTTGGATACTTTCAATTTTATTAATATGAACTTGATATGCAGGATTCCATATTTGGCAAGCGTATTCAAGGTGACTGCGGACTGTGAGCAGTAAAGGACTTTAATGGTTTTCATCTTCTTGAATGGTTTAGTAGCACGAATTATGAATCCTAAAGCTTTGAAGGCTTTACTCGTAATAGCATCTATATGCTGCTTTAGAGTCAATTTCGAATCAAGTAGCACTCCGAGATCTTTTGTTATATTAGTTCTAGTTAGTATTTGTTGTTTTAAAATATAGTCAAAGTGGTAAGGTTCTTTTTTTTCTTGTGAACGATTAAGAATTGGCCACCAAGGGGTATGACCGGACATAAATTTAAAGTCACTTCTAGTGCTTGGAGAACAAAGTCTTAATAAGGAATATATTCGGTCTTTCCTATTCTAAAACATATTTGAATATGAATTATAAATAACTAGAAACAAAAATGTTCCAATCGATTCTTTCATTTTTGGTTTTATGCCATTCGAACTTACCCCTGATGTAAAAAAATTGTGATTTTGTGGTTCTCAAACTTTGGCATGCCACAAAGTAAGTGAAACGGTAAAGATCGGATGCATTTGCCGGTGCCCAGTGGGGAAGCCTGGTGTAATAAGTACCTACTCAATTGTTAAATTTATTGTGTGTACAAGTTCATGTACGTGTAGCAGGCGCGTGTCTTATTATAAACAGGAAGGGAGTAGGCATAAAAGAGTCGATTAGAATCGGAATAAAGGTATAGAACTTGATGAAGTAAATCAAATGTGACTAAGTGGACCAGGATATCAGATATTTGGAAAAGGAAACTGAATTACTACTCAATACGTAAGGTCCCTGGTTTGCCTTTGGATAAAACTTTAGGCAACTATAAAAACTAAGAAATGATTAGCAATGTAAAATTCATTTTTTTTTTCATTAATGGTACTTATTAGCCTAGTTCATGCTTGTAAGATAAGTAATTATAATAAGTAACCAACTTTCAATAAACTTTTTTTTTAAATTGTCACATAATGTATCTTGTTATTAACGATCTATGAAAAGTATTCGTACCAGATTGAGCTATTAAGGCACAAAATTTGTGTTTTAACTCTACTTTGGAATCTTACTATTACTCCGATTAATTAATCTTACTGTTAATCCGTTTTAGAATCTTTTTTTATTTATTTATTTATTTATTTTTTATTTCCGTTTTAGATTGCTTTTACTGAGTAATCTCAGTAAAAGCAATAGCGAAAGAAACCTCGTACGGCAGAAACATTTATGATTACTTAATAAAAGTTTGACTACCACTGCCTTATTTGAAACTTGCAAAGATCGGAAAATTTTCATCCGATCTTCACTTGCGAGGGGGTACACCGGATCTTCGCCAACATCAATGTTAGCTCTTTTTGGATCAAATTAATCTCTTTGTGGCATCATAAAACTAACTATCCAGGCAAAATAATTACAAAAAAAGCTATATCTTCGCTAAAAAAGACAGATAAAAATAAAAGTTGAAGACCGGATTGACGAAAAAATTACGAAAATTACCTTGTTTTGTTTAATGGCGCATAGCACACGTCCGACTTGATGGAGCGATTTGCGGGAACCACGGGCCGGGGCCCAATTAAATGGCCTAATACACAATATTGCCCGTATTTAAAAATATGCCCTAATTCGTCCGATATTTGAGTCATACGGTCTTAACCCACCTCCGATCTTACCCTAACGCACCTTACATGAATGCGTACCTTTTCCGCAGAGAACTTTGTAAAAGGGGCAGCACTATTTTTAAACCTGCCAATTTAGTTCAGAAATTATAGTGAACGACCGAATCAGCGCCGTTATTAAGAGAGTTAAATCGCACAAAAAAGACCCTCGAATGTCGCGAATGGCGAAACCCATCTTAGAACGTTACGTAAAAGCATTTTACCTGTCCGCCATTCTGTCCGGCGTCTTTCATTCATCGGATTCCTTTGTATGGGAAGGTCCGGGGTGGATTCCTGGGAAATGTCTATCATTGAGGCCGTCTCCAATTATTGGGCCTGTGTGTGTCCGATGGAGATATTTTTATGTGTGAGCTGAGGCGGAGATTTGGGACATCTCGGGGACAATTTTTTTTTTCTCACTAGCTTAGGCAGGCGATCGCGCATGGGGTTTTTCAAAAATCTCGCGGGGACTCTTTATTTCTACACGACAACTGTCCAAAAAAGGAGTGTAATGTTTTCAGGGTTCATTTATGAGTTTCTTTATTCCACAATCCACGGTCCACCATAACTTGTAAATACCTGAACAGATTTGAATATATCAGGTACCTACTTATCGTTAGACTACTTACATCATCCTGAGTGGCACTGGCTTCTTTTTCGCAAAATATTAACTACAGTCAAAACCGTTTATGGCGACATCGTTTAGAATAACATACCGGTTATATTAACCGTAATCAAAGGTCCCGGCTGAATGCTATATGACTGCCTTATCAAAAACATTGTTTTTAACGACATTGGTTACTTCGAGAGTTCGACATACCGCATTAAACGACCACATTTGACCAATATTTTCGGAGAATTGTATCTCTACAGGTCGTTCTACAACGACCAGCTTATCTGTATTGTAAACAAAGAATAGGCATAGTATAATGGTCAATGGTTATTATCGTAAAAATAAACACGTGTCGAGTTTAGGGTCTTTTGTAATTCTTAGAAAACGAAACACGTGCATGCCGTAGTCAAGTCAGTTCTTCAAATTTCTTCAGTCAGTTTCTTACTTTTCTTACTTAAAACATATTGTTGAATTAATTGTGAAACTTTTAAGCTATCGGAAACAAAAAGAAAGCAAATTAATATGGAAGAAAAATCGCGTATTGTTTAAAGGTTCAGAACGGAGTTCTAAACAAAGACTTGGCAAAAGAATATGGTGTTGTTTGGTGGAACCGGTTGTTATAACTATCGGTTTTTACGACTTAATATGAGTAGTCCCTTCGATGTTGTTATAACAGATTTTGACTGTATGTATAGGTACTTACGCGTCGACTTGTGAGAACGTCCTCCTATAATAGTGATGTGCTAAGTATTCATTGAACGAATGATTCAGATTGTGCAAAGAAAATAATAATTATTATAAGTAGGTGCCTAACTGCCTACCCTTTGAATCCTGACTCCTAATGTTAAATGCTTATAACGTTATGTTATTTCAACCGGGATTATTTAGGCACGTACTTACTCCAGTTTGGGAACACACGGTTTGAGACCACTCCAAGATTTGGGATTTCGGATTTTGAGATAACTCCAGTTTGGAAACAAGTATAAGTAAGTGAATTCATTACCAGGTAGATTTTTGAAGTCATAAAACTCGGGCATCATCCAGTAGCATTTCAAAAGGGCACTTGTGAACCCAATTACGGTTGATAATTGAATTTCAAGTGGCAAAGGGCTTTTTGTCGTCACTTCAAGTGTTGTCTTTTGCTCGTCGCTACCTTTGGCAATTATTTCAGTAGGCGCTTACTTCTTTCACTCAAGAATAGTTTGATAGTTTTGAATAGAGATTTATTTATTTATTAACCTAATATTAACCTAAGAAGGTGCTAAAATGAGGACAGTTATTTATATTAACTTATGCAACAATAGTTATCGCAATTTAACTTTTAGGTAAGATGTAGGTAGGTAGGTACGTAGTACGTACTCTACCTATTCCATTAAATATTTTTAGGTCCCTATACAAATTAATTAATGTCCTTTTTGTCCCATATGCATTACTATATACATTTATGATAAACCTTGGAAATGGGATAGTTTGCTTCCTAGATAGGTACCTACTTTTCATCCTGTTTCGTCCCAGAGAATAAGGTAAGAAATCTAGGGCATCTGCTAGCGCATTATAGGTAGAATATCTACGCAGGATAATTAAATATAGATCAATGTTACTAATCCTTTTAATCTTTTAGTTCGAGTGAAACTAGGTGTTTTTTTTTTCACCCCCCACTCGGGCACACGTGCTGGGTTTTTTATAGCACCGACACGTAATGAACCGTGCTCTCGGAAACCGTCGCCCTGCCCAGGATATCCTGTTTGAAAAATAAAAGAGCTACCCCACACTATCGTAGGAACATAACGTTTCATACGAGTGTTTGCTGTAAGGTGAATTGAGCTTTGTTTTATAGTCATAAGGATTAATGTTGAGGAATTAGGTATTTGGCTGAACGCGTTTTGTGTGCGTATGTTCAAAAATAAATGTTCTGATTTTAATGTAATCAGTTCTATCTATAGTTAGGTAGGTAGTATGTAGGTGCACTTGTGCTCTGGGGAAAGAAAAGTTTTAAGTAAGTAAACCTACCTAACTCTACATACCTACACGGAAATGGTCTGATTTAGAAATCAGATTTTTGGAAGTTTTAATTATTTTTACACATCGATATTTTTACACGATATTAAATTGTAGGCAATCTGTCCATATAAAACTGTGGACCTGCCATATTGAATCCCTATCTATACTAATAAATAAAATTGAAGTGTCTGTCTGTAATATCGAAATAACTACCTCATATTAAGCTCATATGGTTATTTGAACGATACTATAACCGAATCACACGTTTTTAAAATTTTTGTCTGTCTGTCTGTCTGTCTGTCTGTCTGTCTGTCTGTTTGAACGGGCTAATCTTTGGAACGGCTGAACCGATTTTGACGGGACTTTCACATACAAGTAGAGAATTAACCAGGGAGTAACATAGGCTACTTTTTTAACCGACTTTCAAAAAAGGAGGAGTTGTGTTTTTCTACCTATGTACACCGATATCTCCGAGATTTCTGAACCGATTTGCGTAATTTTTTTTTAATCGATAGAGAAACATTGCGACACTGTCGTACAAAAAATTTGGATTCCAACTCCTCAATCCTGATGCTGTAGGGGATCTGATCCCCAAAACTAATGGGATTTAGGCACTGTCGGTTATTTAAATTAATATTGGGGATACAAATTAAAGACTTTATTGTTGAATGACCTCGAGTAGGTACATGTCCAAGTCCTCAACCCTGATGCTGTAAGGAATTGCATTCTGAAATCGTAAGGATCCCACGGAATTTTTCCGTTTTGTGGACGGGTTACTACTTACTACAGATAGGCTACTTTTTGTTCTGGAAAATCAAAGTTCCCACGAGATTTTTACAAACCTAAATAGACACGGGCGAAGCCGTGGGCATCATCTAGTTATAAGTAAAATTAGTAACACGTTACTTAATTGAAATTTTTGATAAAGGTACCTGTGCAGTTGATACAAACATTTCATCTACCTTCACTATGATGATATTTTTTTTTAGTCAAATCAAACATTATTGAAATAGGTAGGTAAGTAATTAACTATACTTATTTAAATACGTTTTGCAATAGTTTTTAGTAAGTAAGAGGTAAGTATGTACCTACTACACTACTAGAAATGCGCCTACCTACTTCAAAAGACACTAATTTGATATTGGCGTGTAAAATATTAGCATCTGGTTGTGAACAGCTTTTAAAAGGATTTGCTTTGGAGAGTGTAAACAAGTCCATAAATTCTGTTAACAAATTAAGCTTGTATTTTTGTCGTACCTATCTACCTGCCTTCTACTTCGATATTAAGAGCAGATGTTAACTATTCCTAATTTTTAATTTTGTGGACAGTCAATCACATAAAACAGAGTTTGTTTACTAAACGTTACAATACATATTTAGAAATAATTTTGTTTGAAAATGAAAATATGAAAAAAAATACCGCATTATTAGGTAACCCAATAGGTTATAGGATTTATTATTTATTATTTATTATTATTTATTTTACAAATATGAACTTACAAACTAACTTATTTCCTACAAAACCGACTATTCGGTTTGACTGTAGTAAGTCTCTTTTAATCTCATTACAATACTTAATAATATAATATGCCTACAATATAAAACTTAGCAACTACTAATAACTAATGAATACTAATAAATTTAATTTAAGTTATGCCAGTATATAATTAAAATTAAAGTTAAAGCGTGGAGAGCAAGTACTCTTTCAGCTTCGTTTTAAATTTATGTTGCCTACCTTCACTTTTTACGTGTGATGGCAGGCTGTTTAATAAATATGGGATTCGCTTCTGGAGGGTACGATCGCCGTAATAGTTCCTTACCATTGGTACTATGTATTTGCCTGCAGCTATAGACTTAGTGCAATAACCGTGGCTAGGAGTGACTAGTGAGTAACGGTCTCGGCTGCTATAGTTGTTTACTAGTATTAAGTATTTGTGTTTTAAGCTGATTGGTAAAATTTTGCATATTTTAAATAATTTTCTATAGTCGTCGTTACATTTATATTTGGTTTTTTTATTGACAATAAGTTTTAAAAATCTAATTTGTAGTGCTTCTAATTTTTCAATATTAGTTTTAAAAGTAAGACCATAGCAGTCGAGAGCGTAACTTAGTATAGAATCAACTAGACTATGATATAGGCATTTTAGGGTTTCAGAGGGAACTTTAAATTTTAAATGGTAAAACTTTCCTAATAATATCCTAAGTTTAGAACATATGTAATCTATATGAACTGTCCAAGAGAAGTTCTCGTCTACTCTCATTCCTAGATACGTGACTGACTTATTTCTTTCGATGGGCTTACAGCGACAACCGATTAAATTATTATGAATACATTCAAAACTATGAGTGTATATGTATGGATATGTTTCGGGCAGTCTAGTATAAGGTGAGCGTATGATTAAGAAGTTTGTTTTTGCAGCATTTAGGACAATACCATTGTCATGGGACCATTTAACCACTGTATCTATATCTTGCTGTAGCAGTCGACACGTTTCCTCTAGATCTGTGCCAGCACGCAGCGTGCACAGGTCGTCCGCAAACATGTACGCCGAGCTGTCTCGCAACGCGTCGCATAGGCTGTTGACATGCATCAGGTAGCATACGGGGCCACACCCGGATCCTTGTGGCACGCCGCAACTTATTGCAGTTGGTTCGCTGTATGACTCGGCTACTTTGACCATAAAAGAGCGTGCGGTGAGATAGTCACGAAACCATTTATTTAGCGGCCCTGCCACCCCACACTCTTCCATGGCATTTAAGAGTGTATCTGTTTCTAAAGTGTCAAATGCCTTGCTAAAATCGTAAAATACTGCCACAACAAACTTCTTTTCATTTAAGTACGAATTAACTTTATTACAGAAACTTGATAAGAGTGTATTGGTACTTTTCTCCTTTTGGAACCCGTGTTGACTATTATTCAGTATATTATGCTTTTGCAGGAAATTCCCTAATTGATTAACAATACATTTTTCTATAATTTTGTCAACACTTGATAATATTGCAATCGGTCTATAGTTGGCACATTTTTTTCGATCACCTTTTTTATAAATTGGACGAATAATAGCCTCTTTCAACCTTCCAGGAAACTTACAATTGCGAACACTTAGATTAATTAGATTCGAAATTACAGGACTTATTTTATCTACTATAAGCTTTAGATCAGACATGTGTGACAGAGGTTGGGATAGACTTAGGAATAATACTCAGATCTTCAGTAATCTTCGCTATATTTTCGTGCAGAGTTTCCTCTTACCGAGGTAGTTTACAAAATGAATGTCTGTTAATACCTTCCTTTCGCTTTTATACAATTTTCGACAAGGCTTACAAATAATGCCAACCATAGGAACAAAATATGTGGCTACTTGATATTCATTTCTGGAATATTATTTTAAAATTAGAAACTGATTAAACTATTGCTAAAACATAAAATAAATAATTGAATTACAATTATAAGCTAAATTACTCAATTATAAATTATTTCCAGCGACTTCATACCAGCAGCTTACAATTCTACCAACCAAACAACCTACAACAAAATATAGGTACTTCAAGATATCAGTTTCCAAAATGCTATTTTATAAACTAAAATTATGACTAACTAAAACATATTCATAAAAACATAAAGTTAATTAAATTATAATTATAATGAGATGAACTAATGAATTATTTAACTAATAATGTCGGTAATCAAGTGGCCCAATAACAATCATCTTCTACACAAGTTCATAACTTTTAAAGTGAAAACTATACGATATAAAAGTTATAATTATTCAGCTTAATGTAAAATACATAATTAAATATTCTGATTTTAATCATTAATCAAAAATTAACATATACTCATTAATTACAAAATCAATAAACAAATGTCGATGTAGTCAGGGTAGGTACAATCATTTGGCGGGATCGGGTATGGCGCGGTGTGACGTAGGTACTACGTAGTATCAGGCTACGGCCTGGCACCGGTTGGTAACATTCGGCCATCCTGCAACGGCCGTGTCCCACGGCTCGCTGGCACCATCCTCGTCTCTGCTTCATTAGTTACCTGGAGAGAGAAAGAATCTGAACAGTAATATGCATTTGAGGGGTCATCTGAAGGTAGTGTTTGGTCAATCTACTTTTGACTTTCAGTACATAATTTATAGAAAGCTGCTAAAAATACTTTGGCCACTCATTTTATTCACACAGTAGGTATATATGCAAGCATATTATATCACACAGATAACAGAAAGATATTATATTAGTCACTAAGACGTTAGATTAGGTAGGTCACATAGATATAATCTAGGAGAGGTCACTCAGACATTAATTTGTTAAGGTCACATAGACTTAATGGGTAGGTCACATAGACTTTCTGGTTAGATCACTTATACTTATTAAGTGGGTCGCGCAGACTTAGTTTGAGTAGGTCACACAGACATTATCTTGGAGAAGTCACTTAGACATTAATTTAATAAGGTCACATAGACTTAAAGTAGATTGCGCAGACTTAGTTTGAGTAGGTCACACAGACGTTATCTTGGAGAGGTCACTCAGACATTAATTTAATAAGGTCACATAGACTTATTCGATAGATCACAGACTTTCTGGGTACATTAAACAGTCTTATTAAGTGGGTCACACAGACATTTTTACTTTGAATAAGGAATAATTAGATCATGCTGACGCTCGCTTAGATAGGATCACACAGATACTTCAATTATTTCAGAGAACGTTTAGGTATGATACTGTTACTCGTTTCCTGTAAGCTTATTTATTTTCCTTTATTTCAGCTAAAATGCGGTATTCTGACAGCTATCATATAAATATTTGATAATAAATGATTTATAATAAATAACTTTGTGTTTTATTTACAAGAATGTATGTAATCAAAACAAGAAAAATCTATGATACAGTATAGACTACAGTTGTATAACAAAAAGCTTAAATCAAAAATGACATTTGTCTCATCAAATATTTCAACTTTTCAATTATTTTCTATAACATTAGCTTTCGAGTAAGTCTATAAGATCATCCCTATCTACTTCCCTATCACTAGAGGAACTATCTGCATCGGAAGTAATGGTTTTGTAAGGTCTCAACACTTCGCCTCGTACAACTGCATTAAATTTTTTATAGCCTTTCATTCCTTTGACACTACAAATCGTATAACGATCAATGGCCGGTTCTGCCTTGCATACTTTGTAAGGACCTGTGTAAGGGCTTTTTAATTTTTGTGAAACTTGTGAAGACGTGTCCCTACTAGCTCCTCCTTTCCACAAAACTAATTGTCCTACCGCATATTTTATACATTTTTTTCGTGATTGATCAAACCGTTTTTTCATTAACGTCATATTTCTGTCAATATGCAACTTCGCAGTAGTCCGCCTGTTTTGTAAAGCTTGTTCTTGTGAAACAAAGTCTTGTGACTGTCCTAAAGGATAAGCTGGCAAACGGGAATTTTCATGGCTGAACATTAGTTTAAATGGCGGGAAAGAGTTAGTAGAATGAGGAGTATTATTTATTCCCCATATGACATCAGGGAGTTTCTCGTCCCATGTATTCTCACTATCAGACATAGTATTTAAACCATCTATTATTGTTCGATTTACACGCTCGACTTGACCATTAGATCTGGGACTTGCTATAGCATTCAAAACATGTCTGAATTGAGATTCTTCGGCGAACTGTTTAAAATAACGGCTAGTAAAAGCTTTACCCCTATCTGTAATTATTCTAGCAGGGTAACCAAACAGCATTATTATTTCTTTCAAATTTTTAACTGTCTCAATTGAATTGCAAGTTCTGACCGCCTTAGCAAATACGAATTTTGTAAAAGAGTCTATAACAACCAGCACGTACGTATTCCCTTTATTAGTTTTAACAAAAGGACCTAAGTTGTCAGCATGCAGAGTATGCATAGGTATATCTACCTTTTCTATTGGATATAATTCCCCTTGTTTCCTACCATACTCGGACTTCCCATAAGCGCACTGTAAACACGACTTTACATATTTCCTTATAAAACGAGTCATTCCGGCAAACCAAAACTGGGCTTTTATTGTTTTTTCGCATTTTTCAAATCCCGGGTGTCCTATTTGGTCATGGTACTTTTGCAATAGACCATATTTCGCTAATTTTGGTATCACAAAACGGTCGCCATACACAGTTTTCCTGTACAAAATGTTATTTTTGACTAAATAGTTATTTATTAAGTCTGGATTGGTCGTATTTTCTTGCAACTGCTTTAGTATTTGTTGAATATTGTAATCTTGCAGTTGGAGGGTAACCAGCCAATCTGACTCATTAATTTGAAAAATAGGTTCCGTGAGAGGGTTTCTACTAAGCGCATCAACGTGTTTCATTTGCTCCCCTGGCCTGTATTCTATTTGCAAATCAAAATCCTGAATTGTAAGCCACCACCGAGCAATACGAGGAATTAGATCCTTTTTAACCAATGTAGTACGTAAAGCCGCGCAATCGGTTATTACTTTTACAGGTATTCCTGTTATATAAATGCGAAAACGTTTTAAGGATTCGACAACAGCCAGAGTCTCGAGTTCGTAACTGTGATAGAATTGTTCTTCTTTAGATGTAACTCTACTAAAATATGCAATCGGTTTTATCGTTCCATCTGTTTGATGCTGCAAAAGCATGTCTCCTAATCCTAACTTGCTAGCGTCAGTGTGCAATTCTGTTACAGCTTTACTATCATAAATACCTAGCACTGGCCTTTCAGTTAATTTCAGTTTCAAAGTTTGAAATGCATTTTCTTGTTCAGGTCCCCAATACCAACTTATATCTTTTTTTGTGAGTTTTGTTAATGGAAGAGCAATTTCAGCAAATCCCCGTATGAATTTTCTAAAATAAGAAGTTAGTCCAATAAACTGTCGAATTTCATGCACATTTCGCGGTCGAGGGTATTTTGAAACGCAATTAATCTTGGCCTGGCCAGGTCGTATAATACCTGCGGAAATTCATGTCCTAAGTAATTAACGCTCGTTTTTAGAAAAGCACATTTTTTCAGATTTAATTTTAAATTAGCCTTTTGCAGAAGACCTAAAACACGTCCTAACAACTGTATTCCTGCTTCAACGGTTACGGTTGGCAACATTACATCATCAAGATATACGGCGACGTCATTTATAACGTCACTTAGAGCGAGACGTATAAGCCGCGAAAAGACGGCAGGGGCATTGGCTAAACCGAAAGGCATCTTAAGGAATTCGTACTGTCCGGTAGGTGTCACAAAAGCAGTTTTGTGAGTTGAGTCTTCGGCAATTTTCACTTGATAATAACCTTGAGCTAAATCAAGAGTAGTGAAATAACGTTTTCCTGCTAATTTTGAGACTTGATCATCAATATGTGGTAAAGGATAACGGTCTTTGATAGTTTGCGAGTTTAGGGCCCTGTAGTCTATGCACAGTCTGTAGTCCCCATCCTTCTTTTTCACTAATATAACTGGGCTTGAATATTCAGACATCGATTCACGTATTATTCCAGCTTCAATCAAATCTTGAACCTTCATTTTCTTTATGAGACATTCTATACGGTTTAAAGTGTACTGGTTTTTCTGTCGTTGTCTGAATATTCATTTCCATAAGGTCTGTGCAACCTAGATCTTTCGAATCTTTGGCAAAAAGATTATTATATTTATTCAATAAGACAAAAAGTTTATTGAAATCCTCATTATTTAGTTCTCCTACATTTATTTCACCTATACTTGACAATAATGGCACAGTAGTGGCAACTGAATCAAGCGTCATAACATTTTGAACGTTTTCAGGAATAATGTTCACTAACTCAGCGCGCGCAATTAATTTATGAGCTGGCAAAGAAACTGTTGTGTCACCTATATTTATAAATTTTAATCGCCCTTCGATGCTGATAACTCCGCCAGGGATAGCATAGCACAATTTACCTAATTGCAAATAAACTGAGTTTGTCAGAAAGTACAAATTTTCATTGGATTCTATATCAACAAATACATCAATAATTTTAACATTTTGTGGCGGTATAACGATATCACTTTTGAGAAAAACATTATATTTCGAGTTATAGTCAGAATTTTCTAATTTAACGCACTTAAGATTGTCAAAAATATCAAAAGTTTCCACAAAGTTGGCTGATTTCGAAGTCGTAATTAAACTTATACCAGGTTGATTAATCATCGGCTGCCCAATAATCAGGTCTATATCAGAAAGATCGTGATCTGTTATTTCTACATTACCACTTAAACACACAGTATCTATTTTCACATCTATACATGTTCTGCCCAGTGATATTGTATGAGCACCTCCAAAACCTCTCATCACAACGGCCGACGGCGTAATTGTTAGATTTAGTGCTTTCGCTTTATTTAGCGTTATTATATTTAATTTACTTCCAGTATCAATGTAAACAATGACTTTATCAGCACCGATGTATGCGTGGCGTTTGTATATGCTCAGAAAATTATTAATGAGAGTGTACATAATAGAACTCACCGGGGTTGTTGCTTGCTTTTCCCGCTGCGTTGAGCTAGATGTCGCTGTAGACCAGCAGGTGCCAGATGTATGTCCAACGCGTAGGCAGGTTTCGCAGCGTAGAAGAGATCTGCAGTCCCGCGCCTCGTGGCCAGTCCGCCGGCAGACGTAACACCGCTTCACACCAGTATGCTGCAACGACGTGGTAGGCCATCCATCAGTTGCACCTCTTCTCCACGTAGACTTTCGTGCTGCGGTAGTAGCTTCAAATCTTCTATAATTTTCTAATGATGATAAGTATCCATGGTAGAGTAACTCAGGCGTCTGGCATTGGTAGGCCTTAGCATTCGCACGCAGCTCTGCAGGAAGTCCTTTGATTATACAAGAAATTGCATCTTCACCCTCGATGTTGCACTTTTTTAGGAGCGAAAACTTATCGTGGAAATATTTCGTCATGGTTTCAGCGTCTTTTTTTGTTCTCGCCAACATGGCTTCCAGTTTGTCCACAAAATCGATGGATCGTGGAAATGCAGTTCCCAAGGCTTGCTTCCATCCTTCCCAGTCGAGGTTGTAATCGTCCAAGTCATCGTACCATCGGCGAGCGGAACCACGTAGACGAAGCTGCATTACGAATTGTCTTTCGGTCGCATCCCATCCGTAGACTTCACCCAGTTGATCAATTTTATGTAACCAGCTGCTGATGTTGCTCGTGTTATCTTCCGGACGAAATTTTGGAATAACTTCCGCATCAGCATGTGTCACCCGGCGCAGTTTTCTTGGCGGCGGCGTAGTTGAGTCATCCGGCAAGGGCGTGGTGTCTTCGGAAGAAGAAAAAAAATTTTCGAGTTCTTCGCTGCTCGGCGGTTTCTTCTTCCTTTTTCCGAGACCAGCTGCATAGGGTCCCGACATTTTCACTATCCCACTTCTGAAATGTGACAGAGGTTGGGATAGACTTAGGAATAATACTCAGATCTTCAGTAATCTTCGCTATATTTTCGTGCAGAGTTTCCTCTTACCGAGGTAGTTTACAAAATGAATGTCTGTTAATACCTTCCTTTCGCTTTTATACAATTTTCGACAAGGCTTACAAATAATGCCAACCATAGGAACAAAATATGTGGCTACTTGATATTCATTTCTGGAATATTATTTTAAAATTAGAAACTGATTAAACTATTGCTAAAACATAAAATAAATAATTGAATTACAATTATAAGCTAAATTACTCAATTATAAATTATTTCCAGCGACTTCATACCAGCAGCTTACAATTCTACCAACCAAACAACCTACAACAAAATATAGGTACTTCAAGATATCAGTTTCCAAAATGCTATTTTATAAACTAAAATTATGACTAACTAAAACATATTCATAAAAACATAAAGTTAATTAAATTATAATTATAATGAGATGAACTAATGAATTATTTAACTAATAATGTCGGTAATCAAGTGGCCCAATAACAATCATCTTCTACACAAGTTCATAACTTTTAAAGTGAAAACTATACGATATAAAAGTTATAATTATTCAGCTTAATGTAAAATACATAATTAAATATTCTGATTTTAATCATTAATCAAAAATTAACATATACTCATTAATTACAAAATCAATAAACAAATGTCGATGTAGTCAGGGTAGGTACAATCATTTGGCGGGATCGGGTATGGCGCGGTGTGACGTAGGTACTACGTAGTATCAGGCTACGGCCTGGCACCGGTTGGTAACACATGCGCAGTTGATCGCTACCTGGTGATTTTTTTGTATTCATTTTCATTATGACAGGATGTCTGTCTTAAAATTCTGTCTTTGTTATATTTCAACACAAGTAATTTTTTTTTGCTATTTTTTTAACTGGCATGGCATCCCACTTTGTCGACCCAACAAGAACTCACTCTCAAAAAAAAAAAAAAACAATTTTTCCAAGAGGATTATATTTGGGAGGGCATAACTATCTTTTTTATGTAAATGTGCAAAATTCATTTCATTCAGAATGTAAGAGTGTAAAATTCCTATAATGTTAAGGCGATAAGAGAAATCTAAATTCTAATTAAAGTTGGGAGCCATGAACTCGTGACATTGACAAGGGACTGCTCAGAAACGGAATGAGTATGTGCCAACTTGATATTACCTAAGGTTTGATAAGATTAAGTGCTTAAATGCAGTGTTATCAGTTATCGGTACTAAAAGCTTCTGAGCAAGTTGAAGATTCTTAGGTAAATTGTTGTTTTTTACGTGCTATTGATATATGCGACCTTTAATCACACTTCACACTATTATTATAAAGGCTAAAGTTTGTGTATGTATGTATGTTTATTACTCTAACGCTGCAAGGCCCGCAACTACTGAACTGATTTGGCTGAAATTTAGAGTGGAGATGGATTATGCTCTGACTTAACACATTGGCTATCTACTTTTTATCCTGGAAAATCCACAGTTCCCAGAGATTTTGAAAAAATCAAAATTTGCTACAGCTTGTTATTTAATTTCTCGAGTTTTCATGACATACTTAATGCTTTTTATATTAGTTTAAAAAATACAATATAACCTGCTATATTAATAAGTCTTCATCTATATCTAATAAGTGTACCTAATTTTAAAAATTCATGAACTTAAAAATGTTTAAAAAGCAATAATACTTCGGTAGGTATATCTAACATTAATATTAGAAACAAGCGGACACCCGCGACTTTGTTCGCGTGGATATTGGTTTTTAAAAATCCCGTGAGAATCATTTTGTTTTTTCTAAGCTACTTTGAGCTCATACCTTGCTAAAAATTGTTAAATTTTCACTGGCGGATGTTTAGGTAGATCAAAATGTAAACATCCGCCAGTGAAAATCCCATCAAAATCGGTCCAGCCTTTCAGAGATAAGCCAGTAATATTTAAAGTATTTCCTATCTAACAAAAAAGAATGAATGAAATCGGACCACCCGTTAACGAATTACAGCTAAGTACACATTTTGACTTTCATCCCCTCTCCCAAGGGAACCGTGCTGAATTTCGGGATAAAAAGTATCCTATAATGTTACTCTATAATATGAACTTAAATCGTACCCAGTTTCATTTCAATCCATTCAGTAGTTTTTACGTGAAGCGCGCACAAACATACAGACAAACAGACAAACAGATAAACAGACAAACAGACAAAAATTTCAAAAATAGCTTTTTTACGTTCTATTACTTATCCCTAACATCCCCCAGTTATTATTTTGCGAAAATCTTCAATGTACAGATACGGCAATTCTACGATTTTATTATATGTATAGATATGTAGATGTATAGATTATAATCATACCATTTTAAAATTATAATAAAATTTTTAAAAGGTTTCTCAACCCAGCCAGACCGAGACAAATTAAAAACTACCACCATTGATTTACCCCTGCCGGTGGATTTTATTTCACACACGCTACGACCAATCTGCACTCGTTCTCTTTCTCACTCATTCACCGTGCGATTGCCGTCTGTGGCCCGGCTCGATCCGGCTCTTCACTTCAAGTTCAATCGTTGTCGTTCCGCGCAGCGTGACCACATGTGGTAGATTTCTACTTTTTTGGTAGATTTAAGGCTTGTTGTGGTAGTTAAAAATTGTTGGGTAGATTATGGTATAATTACACATTTTTGATTTTTTTCCCGGTAGATTTGGTAGATTTTGGATCAAGTATATGGAAATCTTCTGTTTAGTAAGATTTTCGGGGCGGGGTTTCCCCGTCCATAACAGGCCATAACTAGTCTTGTTTTGTTTATCTTCTTTGCCCGTTTGCAAGTAGGCACGTCTACGTAATCTTTTAACTTGATGTACCTATATATACGACTTAACACGAGATTACGAATATTATGAGCTGAAGAGCACATATCGAGAGCAATTTCTTTGTTTTGTAATTTAATTTATCACTATGAAAAGAAAATACAGAAGGCCAGTGGCGTAGCGTACCTTGACGGGGGCCCCGTATAAAAATTTCTTTGGGGGGTTTGGTAAATAGCTGATGATGACTTTAGTTTTTCTAAAGATTCTGCCTCTATTGACAATAATGACGCACATCGGGAGCCCCCGTGGCTTGGGGGCCCCGTGTAATTGATACGGCAGATACGGTACCACCGTATGCTACGCCCCTGCAGAAGGCAATATCGTACGGAGTGGGAGCAAAACCCTTTATTTTCAAAGTGGTTGACTAAATCATCGGAAGGAGACAACGCCTTTTGTAAAGCCTGCAATTGCAATATTCTTCCACGGATAGCGTCTCTTAAGGAACATGAAAATTCAGCTAAACACCAAAAAAACTTCAAAGTAATTTCTGGAACACCTAACTTCCTAAAGTATGTAGGTTAGGGTGTCCCAAGACATAAGGGGAAAAATTTTTTTCGCGAAATCAAATACGCATACCCTCTATTTTTATTCGAATTGACCTCATTGACTCAAATAATAAATATTATTGCGATTGGACAACGATAACCCGTGCCGACTTGATGCTAAAGTTTTGACATGAAAATTTGTACTGACTTAGTGTAGGAAGAATTAAGAACTTAATTTTTATTACTTAATTAAAACTGCAATACGCCCAAATAGTATATTATTTCCTCATTTACATTATAAAATATTATTATTGTACAAATTTTCTTTTTAACGTTTGTTTTTAGAGTCAGGATAGTTGTTCCTGTAAGTACGCAACGTAATAAAAATTGTTTTTGTTCCTCCTCAAAAGTGATTAATCCATGAAAGTCTTGCATTAGGTAAGTTAATCGCTCTTTCAGCTACATCGTTTTAGTCCCTCAGTGCCGAAACTTTTTTCTGGCTTCTTGAAACGAAGCATTATTTGACCACAAAGACATTAATGTAGAAAACTGTCTTCAATTTTAAGGCGGTTGAACAAGGACTTTCAGTTCAGTAAAACTCTAGCAACGGAGTCTAGCTTCGGAGTCCGTCAGGTGCAGTGTGTAAGTTTTTCTATATAGTTCTGTATTTTATCAGCATTAATTACTTTTCCAGTTTTCTCGGAACTTTTTAAAGAGCGGAATATCAAGGCTTGTAGTTACTTGACTGATTTTTGCTTCAAATACCAATTAAGACGAATTAATACACGTGATGTTGAGCGCTGCTACCAATTTTGGGGTAATAAAACTTCTACGCAGAGGTGTTTTGCTTTATTGCGTGTTCTCGACAAGCTGCGGTACTTCCTCCTTGTAAATCTAAGTTTTCATTAGAAGATGATGAAGACTCGTCTTGTAACGGTACATAAGATGATGTTGAAGGAGTCGGCTCAGACAAATATTTAGCACGTTGTTTTTCTTCTTCGATAGTTCTGAGGCGTGCTCTGTCCTCTCTATCAGTCAATTTTTTATCCACTCCTGCTAAAGTCCAAATTAGATGGTGCCCCGTCCATCGTTCATTTTTGCGATGAACGATGCACGATATAATATTCGCTATGGCACAGTGCCTGTGAACGATGAACGGTCGGTGGTTAGACGGTTCATTATCGATGAAGCTTCGAAAAATGAAAGCAAAAATCCCGAAAAATTAACCGTTTCATTTGGATTTAAGTGACCAGGTCGGCCTGGTTCTCTTTGACGTTGTAAAAAGATCCTCATTTATTTTTATTAATTGAAGCGCATCGGCGGCGTATGCAATGGCAGTTCGTCTTTTTTAAAGTTATGTCAATGAAAATTGGTATTTGTAGTGTCGGTTAAAAATAAAGAATTACGTGTTTCAGGAATTTTGAAAATTCCACCCTCAAGTCGGTTTGTATGACGTCCACGCGAGCGAAGTCACGAGCATTAGCTAGTTAAAAATATACCCCTTTTAGAACTGCGTCATTGCACTAACATGTTGACTGATTGAAATGATGCGAGTTCTTAACTAAATAACGAGTAATCACAAGCACATCGACACGGTAGGTCGCGTAAGCCTTGGAGAGCAAGTACTGGCATCTATTGATGTAAGTCGGCACGGGTTACCGAGGTCCTACCTTCTTAAAATTTTATTTATAATTATTTTGACCTAAAAGTAAAAAATTAAGAGGGTATGCGTTAAAAAAAAACGACTTTGATTTTTTTGGGACACCCTAATGTAGGTACTTGCCTACTTAAAATAGGTAATAATAACAATTGACAGTCACACATCTGACAGTAATGAGTGACAGTTATCAGAAGTTTGACATAAAATTGGTGCTGCCATTTAAAATTATCGGCATTTTAATTATTATCTCTATGCATTGATTTTCTACTTTCGTTGGCCAGACTGTAATGAAATATAGTTTTATTTCATCTCTATTTTATCATATTAGTGAGGTAGATTTGTGGTAGTTTTTACCAAAACTGTGGTATATTTCGGTAGTTTTTATAAGCTACAGAAGTAGATTGACCAATTTAAATGTGGTCACACTGGTTCCGCGTTCGAATTTCGAAAACTAGTCGCACGCCGACCGTCGGATCGAGTGTGTTGCGCATGCGTAGAGTTTACTCGACGAGCAAACTTCGAAACTACGTAAATAAACAAGTGATACGAACTGTGCCTGAAATTCTATTGTTGTGTGTGTCTATTTTTAATTAGAACTACGATTATTATTTTATACACTAACATTCTGTTAGGGAAAGTGCCAATTTGTGCTACGAATTAGCGAGTAAGTACCTACGTATTCTTTTGTTTTTTTTTTTTCGTTCTTTCTTTGCGCGAACCGGCCGGCCGCGGCCGCGCGGCCCGGCCGTGATTGTGTGATTTGTTTTAATCATTTAATGCAAGTTGCAACTGAGCAACAACCTGCAGCGTGAAGATTTATTGGGTTTTTATTGCATTTAGTTAACATTTGATTATTATTGCTCGGCTTTTTTATTGTGGTCATGTTTGCTTCAAGGAAAATACCTACTAAGTTAGGTAGGTACTTACAATAAGTTCCGCTTTTTAATCTCGAGTAAACTTGGCGTCAAAGATATTTAACTATGGCCTAAGTAGTTATGTGTAGTCTATTTTGACGACGCTAAGTAGTTAGTTAGATACTATTACTTAGGTATTTATCAACACTTAGAACGGTTTTTGGGACCGAGTAGGTAGGTAGACTGAATTCCGAAACTTCAAAGGTTCGAAACTCCGGGTGTGTACCGGGTGAGTTCGATGTTTTGACATCGATGCTATTTACCTATCTAGGTACCTATTCTACAATATTTTTTGCACTTAATTAGCCAAAAACTCCTTTGTACCTACTGAAAACCAGTGACCAGTCAGCTGTCAGTTTTGCTCACTTCGTCAAAAAAAACTGGCCAAGTGCGAGTCGGGCCTCGCACTTTTAGGGTTCCGTACATAATTATGAACAACATAATATTTTGGGTGTAAGAATTATTTCATTTTCAAGAGTTCTAAACAATGATACCCCACAAGCTAGGGTAAGAAATTTTTTTTTTCGGCTCCTTTTTCATGTATGGGAGAGCCCCCCTGAAAACAATTTAATTCAATTTCTAATACAATATTTAGTTTTAGGTTAACATTCTATATTCTATATAAAAAAGAAATAGGTACCTACCTACCTACGCGCCGAATTATTAAGAACCTCCTTTTCGGAAGTCGGTTAAAAAGTAGCTAACATTTTTAGACTGTGTTCGCAAACCAGGTTCGGACCAAGAAACTAATGTTCTAAAAGTTTATTCTAATTAGGTAGGTGCCTACTGCCTAGGTAAGTATTTATATTATTACAGTTCACTCACCTTTCGTCTCGCGACAAACATAGTCAGACAGCTTGATCTAGACCGAAATTAAATTGCTATCAACTTGTCAGCCTACCTACCTACGTAACTTAGGAATACTTTATACTTAGCTACTATTATTAGCTATCTAAGTAAGTATTTACCTAGATATTACTTCTTTAAAGAACCACACTTATTGACAATCTACCTGAAAATACTTATTGATTGTGTTATTTTTCTCACCGGACATCGAACACGGAATCTTCGACAGCAGCAACACGGAGGTCCAAGTCTACGCAGCAGGCAGCTATTCCTTGAATCAAAAAGCCAGAAAGATGTTTACAGCATAAGCGTGAATAATACGATTACTAATACACAAACGATGAATAAGATTAATACCGCAAAAACCTACCTCAATATAGGTAGCTAGATACCTACTATTCTAGTCTACAGGTAATTAAAGTCGTAGTTGAGTCACGAACTCACGAATCGGTTGCTCTCTACTAAGAATTGATACATATTTCCAAAAACATAGATGTTTTGCGATGCATCGGTTAGTCAACATCAATATTACATCACAAAATATGAAATACCTATTGTAGAGACTTATTAAAACTAACTAATAAGTATTAATCGCAAAGGCAAGACCAAAGACCAATTAGCGGCGATTTATTATATATCAGTTGCCTCTATTGGAATACCTTCACTAGAATGTTGCGAAAATATTTCGACACCGCTATAAAACCTAAAGCAAGCTACACACGGATTGTGGCCAGGTTTGCCGACATTGCAGGTGAACAATCTGACAGATTGATAGGTCATCTGACCATGTTAGCAAATCATTGTTAAACATTAGCGGGTTCACACGGTTCGATTTAAATTGATCTACAATTATTGTTGTTCAATAAAGTTTAAAGAGCTTTTATGTGAATCGATTTTTGTTGTCTCAGTTTGATTGAACAGTTCAACAATCTGTTTAGACGGTTCGTATGGCATGCGATTTAGTACCTATAGTTGATCAACTAAAATCGAACCGTGTGAATCCGCTATTAGCAAAACATTGCGGTCTTCTTTGACTTTATAGAGATAACCCAAAAAACACACTTCCCCCGCACTTCCCTGTTTTGTTATAAAACAGGTAAAGATAACGATCGGTAAAGATTTTCTGTCACCACTGGACTTTTGTACGCAATGGCTGATATTTATAGTTACATTACCATAAATTCGAGGGTTAAATACCCCCAATGCGATGATCGCAAGGTATTACCGCCAATGCAATGATCGCAATGCGGCACTCACAAGTTTCGCAATAAAGCGGCAGGTGTGCGAGCTCGCGCTGGAATGCAGATAAAACTAGATTCGTGTGTGGCCTGCTTAATGCCTCGGAAGCGGCTGCCGCGCCAGCTTCTTAAGTTCTAACCTACGAGTACCTATCTCTGGGTCCACATTCCTTTTTAATTAACACCATTTAAAACCATGGGAAGCAAAATGTGGGGAGAACGAAAACCGAATCGATTCGGAGTCAAACCGATTGGTACCTGCTAATTGGTAGAAAAAAGAATGTTCAATTAACTGAATTAGCGTCAAACAGCCATATTTTGCATTTTATTACTTTACCGGCTGATGGTTGAATACCTTGTTTCGAATTCAAATATAAGTAGGTAGGTATAAGGTGTTCCTACTTCATTTGGTTTTTTTTTTGTTGGAAAAGATTAATCAAAGGGTTAAGAAAAAAGTAGTAGGTAGGTAAATCGTTTGATCAATTCGACCCATCTGTGAAATTGGTGGCATACTTCGTAATTTGTTGTGTTTGACCCTATCGTTAAGAATACCATACAAAGCGACCACATTTACGAAGATTTTTTTGAGTTTGAGTATAAAGCATTGGAATTTAGTATATCTAAGTACAGAAAACCCCAACCGTGCGAAACCGTGGCGAGGCAACTTTTTTAACGCTCGGTTGAATAAAAGTTCATTTTACCAAAATTACTGTCACTGCTATGCTGAACAGCTACTTTTTTTGTGTTGAATTCAAGTTTTTGGAATTGACCAGTCTTTTGTAATCGAGTTTTAACTTTAACACAAGTGTAAATTGAAAATTTAAAAAACCCCCGACATTCGCCATTTAGTGGCGGCGGCCATTTTGAATTTGCAATAGTGCTATTCTACTAGTCAAGCCCTTTCATTTGATACCCATATCAAGGGAGTTGTGAAAAAATATATCATCCGCCATTTTGTAGCGGCGGCCATCTTGGACCGATTTTCATCAAACATAGCTAAGAACACTCTCGACTAATTCACCTTTCAAACAAAAAAAACCGCATTCAAATCGGTCCACCCGTTTGAGCGCCACAGGGGAACAGACAGACACACACACACACACACACACACACACAGACACGTCAAACTTATAACACCCCGTCGTTTTTGCGTCGGGGGTTAAAAAAGAAAAGCTTTAGAAAACTTAGCTGAAAAGTACGTAGGTAAGTAATATCAAGTACGTAGTACGTACTAAGTAAATAACCGTTTTTAGGTCCAAAATCTTCTCATTCGAAATTCTCCATTCTTTACGAAAAAAAAAGAATAGGTACTCAAGAATTTTTGGAGCCGTATAAAAAAGGGAAAACATTCATTTAGCGGCCTTCACCATGCGTTTTATAATTTTTTAGTTGCTAACCGAATATTTCGGATTATTAATATTAGGAAATGCCATGGAAATGCCATTCTCGGTTGGAAATTGGAATGGCATTCCGAACCAATGGTAGATGCTTTGATTATTTACTCTCATAATCAAAGGGTAGATGCAATTGACGATTCAAAAGTACCTACTTGTAAAAATTTATTTGAATAAAAAACTTTCCTATTCTATTATATTTTACTATACATACCAACTTATAAGTTATATTATTACTAAATTAATTAGTTGCTTACCTAACTGTAATAAAATATTAATATTTCATGGTCGGAGTGTGTAATGGCAGAGGCGTTGACTCCGCGGCCTCGACCCCCGTGAGACCACGTATTTTTAGTTCCCATTTAAAATACCTAAACGAAACTAGCATGTGACTCACGTCGGGTAGAGGAAGTTATGCGAACTTTGCCTTTGTAAAAATAATCATTTTTTAACCGACTTAAAAAAAGGAGGTTATGGTTAATACAGGTTATGGTTAGATTGACTCGTTGGCCTAGTGCAGAGGTTCCCAAACTTTTTTTCTCATAGACCACTTTCAAAATTTAGTTAGTTCCGATGGACCCCCTGCAGCTACTTTTCTACCATATTCCCAAAACTCGACAAAAAATGTGAACATATTATTTAGATCTTACTATAGAAATTTGCGTTGCGGCTGAGTTCCAACCACGAATTAATAGTTTTTGAAAAAAGTGAGAATTGATTGATTAATTGATTGTGCTGTGATTGGATGTCAAAAAGTAAAGTTCTGTAAAGTAGGTACTGAATATGGAATATGCAAGTTTTTACAAGTAACAGTCGCTGAGCTTCTTAAAATATTATCTGCCTACATTGTTAGGTGAAGTCAAGCCAACATTTTAGTTCTGCACTATCGAAAGCAGATAAATTTTCGTGGACCCCCGCTTACAACTCGTGAACCCCCATTTTTTTGTCACGCCAACGTAGACCCCCGTCGAGTCTCTCGTGGACCCTTGGGGGTCCACCTGGACCACTTTGGGAACTACTGGTCTAGTGGTTAGCATATTCGATTGCAGATCACGAGCTATTGGGTTTGTCTGTCCAGAAATTCTCAGTGCCAGCCCGGAGTTGGGAGCTGGCGGTGTTTCACACCAGTGTCGTTCACAGAGAGCACGTTAAGCAGTCGGTCCCTTATCACTATCATGTGACAATAGTCACCAACCCGCATTGGAGCAGCGTGGCCGGTTTAAGCACTAAATCCCTCTCTCCTATGAGACAGGAGGCCTGTAGTAGGTGGTGGATCCATCAAGTCGCGAACTCACGAAACTGAAGTCGTAATGGGTGGAATACTTGTATTAAACAGAATAACTGAGTGCTTAGTCTAAGATCGGAGCACTCGAAAACGAACTCAAAAACTATTGATCGAATCACAAGTGAATTCAGAGCAAAATGAACTCAAATACTCGTATTTTAAAGTAATTCCATAGTTCGAATACCTATGTATTTTACTACATTTCTGCTTGGGGCGCTCGTTGTGTTCGAATGCTGAATGTATTGGCGAACTCAAACCTTAATACAAGCCATTTTAGGTCTATTTTACTCTGAAATCGATCAATAGTTTTCGAGTTCGTTTTCGAGTGCTCCGATCTTAGACTAAGCACTCTGATAGACGTTAGGGTCTCAAGGCGTTGAATGGTCGTTGTGGATGGACGATCTCAAGCAGCAGGCAGCCGCTGGATACAGTGGCAGTGACCCAATTTTATATTCTGTAGTGATATTTTTTTTGTTTATTCATCTACTAGCTGATCCCCGCAACTTCGTTCGCGTAGATTTAGGTTTTTATATAGGATCGGATCGGATCCCATAATTCTTTTATGTACCTAAACTAAATGTAGCCTAAGTTACTCCTTATAACATTGAAAGTTCCATTAAAATCGATCCAGCCGTTTCGGAGATTAGCTGGAATAAATAGACAGACCGACAAACATAAATTTAAACGAACACCAGTTTAAAATAAGCCGTACGTTCAAAGATCCGGGTCCCAAGTAATTTGAACCCGATACTGAGGATTGTAATGTCTGTCGTTTCTAAACTAAAAAACCTATGACCTTGAAATATTTACGGGACAATACTTAAAGTACTACCTTTCTAACAAAAAAAGAATGAGTTAAATCGAACTACGCGTTAATGAATTACAGCTAAATACATGTTTTAACTTTCTTCCCCTCTCCCTAGGGAACCGTGCTGAATTTCGGGATAAAAAGTATCCTATAACCTACCTCGAAGTATAAACTCAAATCGTACCAAGTTTCATTCGAATCCATTCAGTAGTTTCGGCGTGATGCGCGGCCAAGATACAGACAGACAGACAGACAGACAGACAGACAGACAGACAGACAGACAGACAGACAGACAAAAATGAAACAAATTGCAGTTTTGGCTTCAGTATCGATTATAGAATGCCCTCCAACAAAAATTTTCAAAAT
Organism: Melanargia galathea; assembly: GCA_920104075.1. Taxonomy (NCBI): domain Eukaryota; kingdom Metazoa; phylum Arthropoda; class Insecta; order Lepidoptera; family Nymphalidae; genus Melanargia; species Melanargia galathea. The sequence continues at coordinate 13,332,611 of OV049876.1, forward strand.
ATCTTCAATGTACAGAATTGGATCTGTTACAGTTTTATTATATTATAGACAAGTGAGCCCTTGACTGCGATCTCATCTGATGGTAAGTGACGATGCAGTCTAAGGTGGAAGCGGGCTAACTTGGAAGAGGTATGGCAGTTTTTATTAAACCCGTACCTCTGATGTTTTGTCGGTAGGGTGGTAACTAGCCACGGCTAAAGCCTTTCACCAGACCAGACCACAGACAATTTAGAAATTATAAAATCCTGAATTTCCTCTGCCGGGTATCGAACCCGGGACCTCCCGCTTATAAAACCACTGCGCTCGCCACTGCGCTCGCCACTGCGCTCGCCACTGCGCCCGCCACTGCGCCAGGGAGGTCGAACTGCGGCAATGCGCCAGGGAGGTCGTCGATTCTTGTAAGAGATCTATGTATGTGCAGCAGTTGATGTCTATCGATTGAGACAGCATACCTATGACCTATACCTACCTAACTACCAAAGTTCCAACTACGTGGGTGGATAGGTGTAAAGTGACATAATACTTACCCAACGGAATCCAATCCCTTTGAAGTAGAAATTCGTATTTGAGAGCACACAAAAATGTCTACCCTTTCTACAAAGCACAAACTGTGGATAGTTATATGTAAGTACATACAATTCTATCGTAGAGTACTTTCAATCTCGAATCCTCTTGGAGGTCCTCTCTAAACCCTCTTGTCGGAATCAAGTATCAACCGTAATAATACCTACCTTATGGTATCGGTTGAGTTGGTTTTCTCTTGAGTACCTCCGTTTGTAGTATAACTGCGACGACCGATCAGTGGGTAAAATACCGTTAATATTTCAGGTTTCTGGCACATTGGCTATACATCATCCCTGAAAATGGTTAATCATTCAACCCTAAATGCTCCATGGCATAAGCCTTTACGAGCATGCTCTTTACCGTTCGTGATTTGTGGCAATATTTTCGAATAAAAGAATATTTTAGCCATGCAATGCAACCATAAGCGTTAATAAAGCTTGTGGATTTGAACCGTCGATCTCTCGGTTTTCAGCCACGCCCTGACTCTGATCCTTACGTTATTAAGGCTTCGAATTAATTGCATACTATACTATAAATTTAATATTAATATCTATCGTATGAAGTTGTAAGTAATAATAGTTATCATATCGCTGGTGTTGCGAATTTTCGCAAGAGGTCGTCAGGAAAGTAGGTAATATTATCAAGTGATATTTCTGTTTAACCTTAAGTCTTCGTTTAATGTCTACGAACTGAAGAACCAATAAATGTCTTGACATTTTACAGTTTGAAGCAAAGATAACTTAATAACTACCTATTTCAATGCATTAAAGTTAAAACAATTCTACTAAATTCGTTAATTTTCGTGTTTTTTCGCAATTGCAAAAAATCGTATGATTGATATATATACGGGCGTAAGATATTATTACAAACAAGGGGCGATGGTAAACCCTCGCCTTCGGCTCGGGCGGTCCGGACGGTCGGAAACGTCAACTCGTTTGTCATAACCTACTGCCCGACCTTGTATCGCAATGTACTATTATGCAATTTTACATCCATTAATAGGTATGTATTTATTTACCTACTTCGACTTTCTATAGTTACATATCTAGGTACATCTATATTCGATGAGAGACAAATATTTCTTTTACAAACTTCCTTTCGAAGCATCAGTTATTTTAAAGACCCTTAAGGCCTGGACAAACGAAAAGCGCGACGGTAGCGGCACGGAAGAACGTCAACCTACACGTGAGATCTACTCTGTACTTGGAATACAAGGAATTGAAGCAAGTCACACTGCGGACGGCGATAGCATCAGCGCTGCTCTTTATACAATCTCTTACTTTTACTACACTCTCAATACAGGATATAATTTATTGCATAAATGTGTGCTCAAACATTGATGCACTCTCATGGTGAATGCAACACTTCTCGAAAGAGATCAGGCGCAGGACTGATTTAACGTGCTCTCCGAAGTGAGGGGTGTAACACTATCCTCTTCGCAACTCCTGGCCGATACTGAGAACATTCTTATAAATAACTTTTTGCCCCAACCTCATAATCTGCAGCTAAAGAAACTAACCCCTAGATGAATGCGAGGCAGTGATCCTTGTATTACAATTTCCAAGAACCGCGTTTGACACATTCCGTCGCGCGTTGCGTTTGTCCAAGTCCTTAAGATTCCGACATCCTTAAGGCGCCAGCTTGTAGTTATTTAGCACCTCACGAACTCCCACGTTACCAAATAAGAGCCCCTCTGGGAATCCGTCTTTAGTTCCACTTCTGCTTGTTTGCGAGCTTGCTCCAAAGTGCCCAAATGCTGACTTTTTTGTCAGGCTCGTCCGGTTCTCATTTCCTGACTCAAATTAAGATTAATTTATATCTTTAATGTCATTTTCCTGTGCATAGAGTGTAAATTTTCTGTAACGAACTTTTCAGCTCTGTTTACTGTAAACCGGATAAATTGATCATAGACAAGTATAAATTGAAAATTTAAAAAACCCCCGAAATTCGCCATTTTGTGGCAGCGGCCATCTTGGATTTGCAATAGTGCTATTCTACTAGTCAAGCCCTTTCATTTGATACCCATATTAAGGGAATTGTGAAAAAATATGTAATCTGCCATTTTGTAGCGGCGGCCATCTTGGACCGATTTTCTTCAAACTTAGCTAACAACACTCTCGACTAATTCACCTTTCAAACAAAAAAAAAACCGCATTCAAATCGGTCCACCCGTTTGAGCGCCACAGGGGAACAGACAGACACACACACACACACACACACAGACACGTCAAACTTATAACACCCCGTCGTTTTTGCGTCGGGGGTTAAAAATGGACTTTAGAGAAAACTCATGCAAATTTTTTTTGATTACAAAATTTTTAAGATAGCATCTTCATTCCTCAGTAAATATCATGTTAGCCAACTGAGTTGCTGCTACTTTTTATTATAATTGAGATTATATTAGTCACCTTATTTTAATTTGTATGTTTGTTTTTCTACTCTGTAAACAAAAAATCAATAACGAAAAACAATTAGCAGGTCGTTTGAAATTACACTAATACACGTACATGTAGGTACACATACAAGTACAAAATTTGCAAATTCATATTGTGGTTAGGTAGGAATGTCTATTAGTCCATTTAAACTGTCATATTATGGTTTAGGCTTCCCCATCATTTCCCTTGAGATTGATGAACTCAGCTATAATTAAGCCAATTTAACTGACGCATAAGTCACATAGTTTGGGTCCCAAATATACAATTGAATTTTATTTCTTGTGATCCCATAATATACGAACTAATTATTATAGTTATTATAGCATATATATCATATACTAGCGGTCCGCCCCGGCTACGCTCGTGGTACATATTATACCTATAGCCTATAGCACTCCAAGATCACGTACATATCCAACGGTAAAAGAATTTTTGAAATCGGTCCAGTAGTTCCTGAGATTAGCGCGTTCAAACAAACAAACTCTTCCGCTTTATTATATTAGTATTGATATGCTTTGTGGTAGGATTCTACCCCGAATCCGCCTGGCTAGCGACCACACTTTAGCCGTAATCTGCAGCAAAGCATCTGATGTGTTCCAGCAGCGAGCTCCCTTCCTCAAAAGCCGGCAACGCAGTAGTGGTTCCTCAGGTGCTGCTAATGTTCATGGGCGGCGGTAATCACTTAACATCAGGTGGCCCGTTTGCTCGGTTGCCCGCTGTATCTATAAACAAAAAGAAAAGTTAATTTTAATATTGCGACTGCACCTTTACCACTGCGCCACTAATGCTGATATGCTGGGTTATTCCGTAACTTAGTTAGCAACTGAAAATAGTTGCCAACGAAATAGTTTGATATACATTGCTGCTTTACTGTGGGAAATATAGTGTTTTCATAATTTTACACAGTAAAACTGCAATATATATCGAACAAATTCGTTGGCAACTATTTTCAGTTGCTAACTAAGTTACAGAATAACCCCACGGTAAAACTAACGCACCGCTCTGTCTGTACGAAATGCACTGTCCAAATTATTAATAGCCAGGCTATCATAACTAATTGAAAGTGAATTTATTGCAAGAACGATCCTTGACTTGCGAGTTGCGGTATCAAAGGCAAACGCTATCATTGCTTTTTGGCAAGGCAGACTGTGAGTAATTTCATTTAAGGTGGTACGTTTTCCATACTAATTTATTATTACCATTTAAAAACGAATGGATTATATATTTACAAAGAAATTACATCGCACATCCTTAATTTAATGTTTAATTTGCGGAAAATTTTATTTACATAAAGAAAACATTACATAAAGAGCTAAAGGTGAAGTAAAGCCATCTCGGTCAGCTAGGCAAAACAGCGTTTAATAGATGGCTATTATGATAATTAAGCTGTCTATGTAATGTTTTCTTTATGTAAATATAATTTCGCGCAAATTAAAAATTATATTAAGGCTGTGCGATGTAATTTCAGTGTAAATATATAATCCATTCGCTCCTGAATGGTAACATGAAGTTAGTATGGAAAACGTAACACCTTTAATCGTTTGTAGACTACGCATGTCATAGCAGCCGAAATTTATTACGGCCAGACATGACACCTATCTAATCCAAAATTTATAGATTGAAGATAAATAATAATTTAATCCAGATATTATGTTTTACGAATAAGTTCACAGATTGCAATTTGATTTGCATGATGAATTTGATTTTAGTGACAAGCTTTACCTATTATGTAGGAAAAATTAAGTGTAAGTTAATTAAGTATTTAATGATTCTCTTTTTGTAGGCTGTTGATTTTCATTTTAAGTAACTTTTTATTTATCATTTTTATTTCTTCGGGCGACATCCCCGACGTTTTGAAATTACATCCACATATTTCAGTATTTCAATCTGGCAACCCTAGGATAGGTACTTATTCTTTCTTCCCTAATATTTCGTTATACATGACGTAAAATACTCGTATCGTACGTTCACATACAGACAGACATATTATTTATGCCTCGATCCATAAATGCTACGGATATTAGAAAACATTCGATCTTTAAAATTATTAGTTACTAGCTGACCCCCGCGACTTCGTCCACGTGGTTATGTAGGTTTTTATATAGGATCGGATTGGATCCCATAATCCTTTTGTGTACCTAAACTAAATGTAGCCTAAGTTATTCCATATAACATCACCCATCTGCCATTGAAAGTTCCATCAAAATCGATCCAGCCGTTTTGGAAATTAGCTGGAACAAATAAAAAGATCGACAAACATAAATTCAAACGCACACCACTTTAAAATAAGCCGTACGTTCAAAGATCCGGGTCTCAATTTATTTGAACCCAATAAATGTACATATGTCATTTCTGAACTAAGAAACCTATGACCTTGAAATATTTACGGGACAATACTTTAAGTACTACCTTTCTAACAAAAAAAGAATGAGTTAAATCGAACAACGCGTTAATGAATTACAGCTAATACACGTTTTAACTTTCTTCCCCTCTCCCAAGGGAACCGCTGCTGAATTTCGGGATAAAAAGTATCCTATGTCCTACCTCGGAGTATAACCTCAAATCGTACTAAGTTTCATTCGAATCCATTCAGTAGTTTCGGCGTGATGCGCGGCCAAGATACAGACAGACAGACAGACAGACAGACAGACAGACAGACAGACAGACAAAAATGAAAAAAATTGCAGTTTTGGCTTCAGTATCGATTATAGAGTGCCCGCCAATAAAAAATTTCAAAATATCTTCAATGTACAGAATTGGATCTGTTACAGTTTTATTATATTATAGATAAATAATAATCACTTTATTATCAATTCGGATGCGGATGTAATGTCAATAAACTTAGTATCGGTGTCAATGATGTCAAAGACAGTCGCGAGATGCTCAATTTGCATGTGTCTTAAGTATTTTAATGAAGCTGGCGTTTTAAGGATGTTTGTTACATTTTAAAACCGTGCAAGTTATGCAGATAAGATACCGTTGCAACCTAAACATATTCCGTTTCCGACGTTTTGGTTTCGTGTCATTCTCATGGGATCATTTTGCGAATTCAGGTTTTTTAAAGAACCTTTGAAAATGTTTTAAAAATATTTTTTACCCGACTATGGCAAAGCCAAAAGGAAGGGTTCTGATTTTAGCAGTCTATGTATGTACATAATATGTATGTATGTATGTATGTTTGTGGCCGATTTTTGTATGAGATTCTGTGTGTACCACCGTAGCGCCTAAACTATCAGATGCCTCATTCAATATATCTAGAAGTCTTGATTTTAAAATAATTTCCTAATTACCTTTACCTATGTCAAAAAATATAAAAATCTATGCAGGTGTCTAAATTGCGTCAGATAAATAATACGCAAGTGACTAATCTGCATTGTGAATGATTGTGAAATTTCGTATATAAAGTCATAACTCATTAAATATAGGGTTTTCTTATCGGTTATCGTCCATTAAGTAGAGTCACTGAGTTTGAGAGGGTGAATATATAGGTTCTATAGAAAAATTAAATCACAATTTGTTTGTTGAAGATTTATGAGTATTACGCTTTATTTATTAGGTAAGTACTCTTTATAGATCTCAGCCTAAGTGCCAGTTGCGTTTGTCTCAACTCTCATCTGCCTATCGAAAGCGATTCATTGAAAATTCCCTGGTAAAGAGTTTGTCTTTTTTAATTTATCTATAGAAAACGTGAAAAGTCATTTACTTAAGTGCATAATACGTAACGTAACGTACTTCGAAATCACAGACAGACACTTAAATCGAATTTATTCGTTAAGATAACCCGTTGCATTTTCATGCTATATACCTAAGTAGGGAAGTATTTAAAGTTGTATCTTGTATCGTCTGACTTCTAAACGCGGCCCACTGGGCGCAGCAATAAATCACCGCGCAATGAGAACATTACTCAGACGTTATCATCTGTGAGTCATCTTCAATTTTATCACATCAGGCTTAGACATGTCGTGACCGGTCGGTGCGTGTCGTGAACTTGACTGATCCAACGCCATTTGTCAGTGGCATGTTACAATTAAATTGTATGGATTAGAGTAATAGGTGTAATCAGCCGTTGACAAAGAGCAGGGAGATATTTTACCAATAGGGCTGCCAACGACTAGTCTAGGACAAAGACATGACTTAAGAGTAAAAAGGCTAGCATGCTGAACTCTGAAGTGGCATTGAGCTTGACATGTTAGACAGAGGACTGTTTGAGCTTGACACGCATGACGGAGGACTGTTTGTGCTTGAGACGTATGACAGAGGACTGTTAAACGTCCGCTTCCTAGTGGAAAGCTCCACGATTGGAGATCGACGTGGTCTAGTTGAAACGACGATACTCGGGAAGTAACTACATCGACATGTGAAAGGTCGAAGATAAGGCAATGTTGTTGCTATCTTGTAATAGTCTATGTCCAATAGTATATTATGCACTAGTGGACCCGGCAGACGTCGTCCTGCCCGCTATTAGTGCCACCTACCGGGTCCAATTTTTCTACTTATAAACCTTCCTCTTGAATCACTCTATCTATTAAAAAAAACCGCATCAAAATCCGTTCCGTAGTTTTAAAGATTTAAGCATACATAGGGACATAGGGATATAGGGAGTAGGGACAGAGAAAGCGACTTTGTTTTATACTATGTAGTGATATTGGCTGGTGATGAGGAGTTAAAACCCCGGACTTAACATTTGACGTACGCAAAGGTAATGTACGTCATCTACAAATTAGCACTAGTTAAATATGTTTTACTTTTTAACTATGTCATACATTACTTCGTTGCTAGAATAAACAGATTGTTTGACGAAATATAAAAAATATAAGAAAGCGGAAAAGTTATGCAGGCATTGAACTGAACTGTTTTGCGAAAAGAGCAAAAAGTTTTGTTAGCTTTACTTCTTTCCGAAATGTCTCGTTGTAAAGAAAGTCGCCCTAGAGCATTGAATTATTATGTACTAACGTACCCCTAGAGACGCTTGCTCCCGCACGCCCTTCAAACTAGGACAACTCCGGGCAAACCCGAACGCATGGCAGTCCTGTTATGACTAGAGAGGAAGCGTCGGTTATAGCGTGTGATTATGAATTTTGATGTAGTAATTGTCTGTAATTGTGATGACTAGTTCGCGGTTACCAACTAGGAGTGAAAGAATTAATGAGCACAGTTCAAACTGTGCAAAGCGATTCACAAAGCTTGAAATTGTAATTAATCTCTACCGTTTCATGTAAAACATCTAAAGAGATTGGTGTTGCTAAATGATTCAAATTGGTAAAGAAATGAAGCGCCTTAAGTGCTTTTCTTTGTATCCTTCTACTTATTTGATTTTCTTTCTGTCAAAACAAGTTAACTTTTTTTTACTAAGTTAATTACTTGAATTACTCACTTTTTTCGGAATTGATCATTTGTCTCTTTATTTTAAGAAGTTTGTGAGTTTCGAAGAAAGAACTGAACGTGCACACTTAATGTTAACAAACAAACACACAAATAAATACTGCTGCATATCACTGTAACTCCACCTGAGTCGGATAATTAACGAGTTACAACAATAACTCGGCTCCGCTTCTTAACTCGTTTCATCGTGCCAGTTTAAAATGTTCATTTTCTTTCGTGTCAGTTTATAATTTTCGAAGGAAGTAACTTATTAACAGGTTTCTTTATCTTTATGAGTCGTTTACTCGCTTCTGATTCACGTCTGACCAATTCGTAATGTTGAACTAATTCGTCATGTTTTATTTGAGTTTTTGTTTGTTGAGTCGGTAGGTACATTTGTGTTTAATTGATTAACTTTTTCCCCGAGTATAGTCTTAGCAGTATACCTAAGATACATATGTACATATATTATGTATTATCGGTTATTAGTTATCGGTTCATCTCCGTTAAGTCATAGTTGGCAAACTCCTCATTAGATAACTAAATAAGCAAAACATAATAAAATATATTGTTAAGGTGGTACGTTTTCCATACTAATTTATTATTACCATTTAAGAACGAATGGATTATATATTTACACTGAAATTACATCGCACAGTCCTAATTTAATGTTTAATTTGCGGAAAATTTTATTTACATAAAGAAAACATTACATAAACAGCTAAAGGTGAAGTAAAGCCATCTCGGTCAGCTAGGCAAAACAGCGTTTAATAGATGGCTATTATAATAATTAAGCTGTCTATGTAATGTTTTCTTTATGCAAATATAATTTCGCGCAAATTAAAAATTATATTAAGGCTGTGCGATGTAATTTCAGTGTAAATATATAATCCATTCGCTCTTGAATGGTAACATCAAGTTAGTATGGAAAACGTAACACCTTAAGGAAATAAAAAACCTGACTGTAAAAAATGTCATCGCCGATACCTTAGCCGGCAATCGTCACGATCATCGTAAAAGCATCCACACGATCGTCCGTGATCATTAATTGAGCGGCTAGCGTTCAAAACGGACGTGGAGTTTGTAACATTCATTTAATTTCAGTATTTTCAGTATACAATACATAAAAATAAGTTTAATAAGTTCAGTAAAATGACAAATCATTTTGTCAATAAAGTTGAACGAAAAGATGTGAAAAAAAAGAAGAGATATGGTGGTGTTTAAGCATTGGTTGTAATAGAACAAAGTAAATATACTTAAATACAATTTAATAGGTAATCCCAATGACTTCTAATTGGGTAATCCTAGTGCTTGAATGATCGGCGATCGCATCGAATTCCCTTTGATGCGTGCCCGAAAAACCGACAAGTCGCCGATCGCCACGATTACTGACGATTCTGACGACGATGATCGGCGACTGCATGCGATGAGGCCATCACACAATCGCGCACGCGTGTAATCGTCTATAGTCGCCGATAATGAAGAGAAGGCTTAAGAGTACTCGAGTCTATAGTATTGTCGGATTTTGGATTTTTAAATTCATCTTATTGAGTGAGTTTATTTCAAAAGAAAACTAAGTAACTCCATCTATTATTGCTCAAACCATTAAGAAACTAGACTAGAGGTATCAATCATTTCAATTTTAAATGTAATGTGGGTGTGCACTGTTTTACTGGGCCTGCCATCTCCGGAGTATAATAAAATTATATGCCGTAAGTGCTTGAAAATAATGTTCAATTTATATTGAACGGAGACAACTAAATACATGCCGCGACTTGTGAGCTAGTTCATATAAGCAAAAAATGGATTACTTCGCACATAATGACCCCTTGTGGTTTGAACAGCGGATATCCTCCACATTATGTTTTAAGGGCAGAGAGGTGCTATATTGCTAGAGCGTGCAATGCTATGAAAACCGAACTAAAGAACTTATTACACCTTCCTTAGAAAAGTGTAATCGTATTTAGCAAGTTAGCATCCCAAAAGTAACCTAATTAGAAATAATTAGAAAAATGTATGGTCGCAAACGTACTAAATCAATCAGCATCTTAATCAGGATACTACATTGAGGAAGGTGTAATAAGCTCTTAAACCAGACTGGTGAACAAGAATGAAGGCAGTCGAGATTTTGTCATCCTGTGAATAATATAGCTATCTTTATCATATTATTACGACAAAACTATTACGGTGATAGGTATAACAGGAGTGAAGAGGGAAGAATCGAAAATGTTTTACACAAAATTTAATTTAGTAGGGTGTATGCTCCTAAGCCCGGCCCTGGCTCTAAAAATCGGCACTCCGTTCTATTTCTCTTAGTATTAGTGTTTTGGTGCCGCTTAGGAATAATTATTGGTTATTTTTTTTAGCTTTAGCATGCTCTAATGGGAAAATAGTTTTAAAATAAGGCAACAGTTTAGCATCAAAACTCTAATATCGACAGAAATAGACGGAGTGCCGACTTTTGGAACGGAGGCCGAGCTTAGGAGCGTCCGTCCTACTTATCTACCTAAGTAGTTTCAAGCTTACGTGTTTGTATCATTAGTTGGGGTCATTAGTGAGTGTCGCTTCTTTAAGCAGATAGTACCTATTCCTTGCTACGTAATAAGGCAATACTCGCCAGATTTTGCTTCCGACTGTCTGATCGGACTATCTGATCAGATTCACTCGATACACGTCCGATTCTTGTGTCAGGCTTTTTCTGAACTCAGTCGTTCCCAACCTATCGCCTCGATTGCTTACGTACGGAGCAGAAATATTTCATTTAAAACATCTTCCCAAGCCATACCTATCTTTCCTTTGTCTATCATTATACTCGTTATTATTTGAGTCCCAGTAAAATCGTAAACGCCTCGCACCCGTTTCCGACTCGGACGTCCAATCCGACTACCGGATTGGATTTGTGTTGGGCAGGCAGAACGTTCATACAAAATATGCCTTCCGCTAGCCGGATCAGACTATCTGATCCTACTGTCTGATTAAAAAATCGGACGTATATTGCCTGCCTAAAGAGAGAGCGAGGTTTGCTCCTCCATATAATTTATCATCTCCCTGTTTAAAGGAAACAAAAAGTCTACCATGTTTTGTACAGTACGGCTACCGTTCATTTTTTCCTTGCCCTAAGGGCACATTCGCGTGCCGAAAATTACCCGCAAAGGAAATATCCAACCGCTCCTCGCAATCTTAGTAATAGGCATTCAGGAGCATCAGTAATTTCCAAGCGCAAAATGTAAATGGGATCTTATTCGTTTTATGCTCGCTAATTTATTTTATCACGCAGCATTTCACATCATCCGAGTGAATTTAGAGGTATGTACGTAGCTCGTATAATTTCGTTTCAATTATTATTATTATTATATTTATTATAGTATAATCCAGTTCATTTTGGAACTGGGTAGGCAGCAGTATTTGAATCGTATTGAATATTGGTGTATTTAACGGTTTATCGTGGATTATAGTTTATGCATTTCAACCATTTTCACAGATTTTTTGAATCGCATGTTTAAAATCACAACTGCTAATGATAGATTTAAAGTATGCTATATCAGCGAAATCGACTTTTATTGGTGGTGGATGATCTCGAGTGAGCCGCTGGACACAAGCGGCACAAGATCGTGTTTTGTAGCGATTCTTGCAAGAGACCTACGTCCAGCAGTGGTCGTCTATCGGTTGAGATGGTAACGACGACGATGAAAAGCCATCACTGAAAAACATTTATGGGGCAAAACAAAACACGGCACGGGTCTCTTAGAATGAGAAGGGTTTAGGCTGAAGTCCACCACGTGACCACGCTGGTCAAATTTGGATTGGTAGCCTTTGAGAACATTATGAACTTTCAGACATGCAGGTTCCATCACGATGTTTTCCGTCACCGTTAAAGCGAGTGATATTTAAAATAATGGCAAGTAGTTATTGTACTGTAAACATAAATTAACTATTTAATTAAATTAAAAAAAAAATTAACTAGTATGAGACAATTATAGAATTACGTCTAAAAATTGAAGGTCCTCTTTAATTTTAAAATTATTTTCAGTAGATATTCGGGATTATGTGATGATATCATACCTACATTTTATGAATGAAGAGAGACTTAAAGTAAAAGTAGAAATTGTTATCGACCAGATAATGTAGTAGTCGATTCATCCAGCTTCCAAATGAAAGGACGGCCAGTAACTACCTACAAATTCTGTAATGATGGGTGGTGGTCGCTTGAGGCAAAAGATAATGAGCCAAGTGCCGCTGAAGATCGATACTTATATTATAAGCTTGTGTTAGAAGCTTGCCCAATTTCAAATAAAAAAAGCTTAACTGTTGTTTTAGAGTTCAGCTAAAAAATCAAATCGTCAAGTTCTAAAAATGGTAGAGCAGTCCAAAATCTGGCAAATTCTATTCACACGCTACTGTTGACATACGAGACTCAGTAAGTAAAGTGTCGGAATCTACATCTATACGATGTTTTAATAGCAAATATTGTTTATCTCAGAATAATCACATACAATTTTTTTTTGTTCGTTTAAACTTTTTAAAGGTTCGAAATTTTTCGTCGTCGTCGTCTTTAACGTCGTCCCACTGTACATCATCTAGGGAATTCACACACCGCGGTCATATTCCGCTTGCTTCCAGCGTGGCGGCACCTTGAGACTCGATGTTTTAGTCAGGTACCAACATCACCACTACAGCCTTTTAACGACCCACTGCTGGGCACAGGCCTCTCTCATAGGAGAGAGGGATTTAGAGCCACGCTGCTCCAATGCGGGTTGGCGGGTTAGTTATTTTAAATTCAAAATAAAAGCGTAACTGTTCCGCAAATTTGAACATATAGATTTTATGTTAATTTTAACAGGTGTGACATCAAATTAAAACGCTCCCCCATTATGTCAGTAGTTCGGCAACCTTGGTCACGTTCACGTCACGTAGTTTGTACACACGATATCTAGGCGTTCACACATTATAGGGGCATGATTGATGTCACCAATTTGTCGCCAGCTTTCTCTTGACAGATTGTTAAAAGTTTGAGGCACAAAAATTTGTCATACAACAACAATCTGTAGTTAATGGTGGAAGCAATTGTATGGAGGAAGTGGATTGTGTTCACATTCGTTTGTTGGTTGGATAACTGAATATAACGTACCTACATAATATCTTATGTCGTCAAATAGAACTTACTTTGCTGTTCCCGAGCCAATGAATTCTATGTACAACTTTCAAATACTAGTACCTAGGCACGATTTGATACCTCCCGCATGCTTAAATTACAAATGTAAAAATGTAGTTAGGTTTAGTAGTGGTAGATAACGAAATTTTCAAAATGAAGGAAGAACAAAACCGTGTCTTTTCATGCATCTTATCTTTTTACAAGTGGTAATAGATAGTGGACCGAGTGAACAAAGTTCTACAAGAGACTATGTCGTGGACTTCTAATGAGATAAAGTCTTCTATTATAATTAAAAATTATTATCTATTGAGTTAATGTGGCCGATTCTGTTGTACACAATCTCTAAATCTAAACTAAAATGACAGGTCTAAATATATTCCTGTCTCTTTCACAATCCTCCCTGCTGAAGAGGATAGTACTATTTTTAAACCTGTCAATTTAGTTTAGGTTTAGAGATTGTGTACAACAGAATTAGCCACAATATCTGCTCTATTTCTTAACTCTAGCTCCATTTCTAGGGCTATAAATGTATGCAAACACATATCCTTGTTACATTTTTAACACCTAAGCTTGAATTTCGACGGGACCCCGTACCTTTAACCGGTTATTGTTACTACCTAAGAAGGCAGGTTAACCATCGGTCAAATCACTGTTGATGATATATGATTGCCGAGATTTGTGTAATGACGGACCGACGGCTTCCAGCCGCTTCTAAATTTAGGTTTTGTTTTATTTGTTGTGGTGTAATGAAATGAGTAATTTTGTTGTTAGGTTAAACTCTATCAGCTATCAGAAAATTAGATTTTACATCGGAAATCTTAACATTGATCTTCTACCATATTATTATTATCAGAACTTTTTTCATGTTTTACATACTACTATAGAAATTATTCTATCAATTATTTTTAGACGTGGTTACATATAGGCGCTAGAACTCTTGTAATGCTGGCTTTATTAGTGGGCGAATTTTTATATAACATTGTTGCACCAAAAACATTGTCTACGGATAAATGCGATGTTCTTGTCTACATCTACGCAGTCACAAAACCCTAACAAAGCCCGTTACTGACAATACCGTGATGAGGAATCACCTGCGCCCGAATATACCGCGATGCGATGAACTGCCCGGCCACACTTGTGGCCACACGACGCATATTTGCCGGAGCCCGCTAATGAAGCCAGCATAAGGCAGAAGGTAGCATGCAAAATTGATGTACCTCAATTAATAGGAAAACTGGACAGTTCATTTTTAAAACGGCTACTTTGCCGATATCGATTACTCGCATCCAGTTATTAGCTGTCTTCCGCAGGACGTGTCTTATCAAGTCTGAGGTCGTTTCACGACTTTTATATCTTTACGAGCGGATACCCGCGACTTCGTTCGCGTGGATATTGATTTTAATAATCCCGTGGGAATCATTTTGTTTTTCCTATGCTCCTTTGAGCTTAAACCTTGTTAAAAACTGTTAAAAGTTCACTGGCGGATGTTTAGGTACATCAAAATGTAAACATCCGCCAGTGAAAGTCCCATCAAAATCGGTCCAGCCTTTCGGAGATTAGCCAGTAGTCTTTAAAGTATCTACTTTCTAACAAAAAAAGAATGAATAAAATCGGACCACCCGTTAACGAATTACAGCTAAGTACACATTTTGCCTTTCATCCCCACTCCCAAGGGAACCGTGCTGAATTTCGGGATAAAAAGTGTCCTATATGTTACTCCATAGTATTAACTTAAATCATGCCGAGTTTCATTTCAATCCATTCAGTAGTTTTTACGTGATGCACGCACAAACATATAGACAAACAGATAAACAGACAAACAGACAAAAATTTCAAAAATAGCTTTTTTACGTTCTATTACTTATCTCTAACATCCCCCAGTTATTATTTTGCAAAAATCTTCAATGTACAGATACGGCAATTCTACGATTTTATTATATGTATAGAATAGATTAGGTACCATACGTAGGATGATCGTTGCTATTATACTTAACTACATCCTATATCCTGGATAATGTGATTTAGTTCTTTGCTTTATCAACGTCCTAATGGCTATAGTTAAACAGCATCCACATTTGACTGGCCCGTTGGCGCGGTTGGCAGTGACCCTGCCTTCCGCTCCGGGGTCGCAGGTTCGATTCCCGCCCCGAATAGGTAGTAGGTATTTATAATATATATGTATGTATACCTTTATTAAAATATATATGTATTTATATGTAAATATGTCTATCAGTCGGCTGTTACCTATAACACTGCAGGCATTAAGTTGCCTACTTTAGGAACAGACGACCATGTGTGTATGTATGAGTATTTATTATTTATTATCCAAGAAATGATTTTTTGTAATAATAATATTAATATCTAATAATAGTACATTTTTTTTTTCATGAAATGGTTGAAAAAACAAGTTTTAAAAGAGCTTAATTTATCGTTTTCTCCAATTGGTAACGTTTTGCGTTTCGGTCATTGATGAACGTCATGTTGAAATGAAATTGAGTTGGTTTTTTGGAACAGTTCGTTCATCAATGGCATGCCGCGTACATTGCATAAGTTTATTGAAACTAATCTGTTTTTTAAGCAATGAAAAACTAAGAAGCTGTTTTAAAAAGCCGTCCATTGATTTATATCCATCATTACTGCCGTTACTGTATCTTCTGCTTGCCGAACCGGTGCGTGGTAGTCTACTTTATAGACGAACTTCATAAAATAGGTGCAAGACGTATAAATTAAAAATTTAAAAAACACCCCGTCATTCGGCATTTTGTGGTGGTGGCCATCTTGGATTTACATAGTGCTATTCTACTAGTCAAGCCCTTTCATTGATATCCATATTGAGGGAATTATAAAAAAATATGTAATCCGTCATTTTGTGGCGGTGGCCATCTTGGACCGATTTTCATCAAACATAGCTAAGAATACTCCCGATGAATTCACCTTTCAAACAAAAAGAAAATCGCATTCAAATCGGTTCACCCGCTTGAGAGCTACGGTGGACCATGGAACAGACACACACACACGCACGCACACTCACGCACACACGCACAGACACACACACACACACACACACACACACACACACAGAGACACGTCAAACTTATAACACTCCGTCGTTTTTGCGTCGGAGGTTAAAAATAATTCTTATAAAGCCATCGTATAATTTATAGAAATTACCTGTCCTATTATTATTATTTTTTACTAGCTTTTGCCCGCGGCTTCGCCCGCGTAAATTTCGGTTTTTCACAAATCCCAAAATCTCCGATTCAAAATAAAAATTACGAAAACGCAGGACACATCCGCACGCATTAGCTCCCTCGTTCGAAATCACAGATTTCGAAATGGAGATTGGAGTTATTCTGTGATTGGAGCATGCACCCTCTTCACCGCACCCGCCCGCCGCGTGGCGGCGTACGTATGGCGGGCATAGGGGCGCGCGGCGCGGCGCGGGGAGTTCCGTGCAGCGCGAGCGTCGGCCGTCGCGAGCAGCGAAAATACATAATATCAGGGCGTTTTTTAACATAGGTACTTACCGATTTCAATACAACTCCTTTTTTGAAAGTCGGTTAAAAAAGTAGCCTATGTTACTCCTTGGTTAATCCTCTACTTGTCTGTGAAAGTCCCGTCAAAATCGGTTCAGCCGTTCCGAAGATTAGCCCGTTCAAACAGACAGACAGACAGACAAAAATTTTAAAAACGTGTGATTCGGTTATGGTATCGTTCAAATAACCATATGAGCTTAATATGTGGTAGTTATTTCGAAATTACAGACAGACACTTCAATTTTATTTATTAGTATAGATTATTAGTATAGATTAGCAACCGGCGAAACAAAGCCGCGAAACATGCCCGGAAAACTGATTAGGGATTCTGTTCCAGCGTAAGCTTTATGCAAATAATGTAATGCCACCGTACGAATACTGAATAGTGGATACGGCAGTATTAACTTTGGGGCCCCGCATTCCTACGAATGCCTCTATAAATTTAATGGAGCTCGAGCACGTAAATTACATACATTAACCATATTCTAGTGCAGCGGTTCCCAAACTTTTAATCCCTTACGTTGGTTATAATGTAGCGTTTTCATTTAGGTGACTATTGTTTTTAACCCTCGACGCAAAAACGACGGGGTGTTATAAGTTTGACGTGTCTGTGTGTGTGTGTGTGTGCGTGCGTGCGTGCGTGCGTGCGTGCGCGTGCGTGCGCGCGTGTGTGTGTGTGTGCGATTTGAATGCGGTTTTTTTGTTTGAAATCTGAATTAGTCGAGAGTGTTGTTAGCTATGTTTGATGAAAATCCATCCAAGATGGCCGCCGCTACAAATTGGCGGATTACATATTTTTTCTCAACTCCCTCAATATGGGTATCAAATGAAAGGGCTTGACTAGTAGAATAGCACTATTGCAAATCCAAGATGGCCGCCGCCAAAAAATAGCGAATGACGGGGGTTTTTTTTAAATTTTTAATTTACACTAATTGTTTATTCGATTACAAAACAACTGAATTTAAACGATTGAAATTTATACCGACTTCATCACACTACTTAATATTATAAATGTGAAAGTGTGGATGTTTGTTTGTTTTGATGTTTGGATGTTTATAGAGGCTACTTTTTATTCTGAAAAAATCCACAGTTCCCACGGGATTTTGAAAAACCCGAAATCTATATCTACAGCTATAGGTAGATTACTATAGCAAACTTCCTTGAAAGAAGGTATAAAGGTTGAAAAAGGTAGCGGAAACGGAAACCAGATATCCACGATTCCCTCAGGATTTGTGAAAAATCGAAATTCACGCGAGCGAAGCCGCGGGCAAAAGCTGAGCGAAGCCGCGGGCAAAAGCTAGTAGGTATTTTATAAAATATGGACACTTTTCCCTTTCCAGTTACTTTTTATTTCGGTATATTGAAGGGGGTTTAATTTTTCTTAAATTATAAGTAGCTTGTCGTTGTTCTAACGGTGGTATTTTTAAGAGTTACAGTCGGGTAGCTATTTTTAAACCTTATATTGTTGTCAGGTATTATACGGTATCTGGGACTTTATGCGAAAAGCAAACGCCATTGTGATTCGGTATTCGTGGTGTCGTGGGCGCATGAATGAAACCTGGTGGTCTTTGCCTTTTGGAAACTGGATCCACGATGTAATTCTGACTGTAAATCAAAAGGCCTTTTATTTTTGTGAATATGTTGGTTCGTGAAGACACCGTAAACTTCTCAATAGGGGCCCGCTCGTTTCTCCGATTATTTTATCACTACATAGTATAAAACAAAGTCGCTTTCTCTGTCCCTATAGCCCTATGTCCCTATGTCCCTATGTATGCTTAAATCTTTAAAACTATGCAACGGATTTTGATGCGGTTTTTTTTAATAGATAATTAGATTCAAGAGGAAGGTTTATAAGTAGAAAAATTGGACCTGGTAGGTGGCGCTAAGAGCGGGCAGGACGAAGTCTGCCGGGTCCGCTAGTTTATTTATATACCAAACACTTGGACGGACGATCTCAAGCGAGTCGCTGGCAGCCGCTGGAAATAGGCGGCACAAGATCGTGTTCTGTGGCTTGAGAGATCCTTGTAAGAGACCTATGCCTACAGATAGCTGTGGACGTCTATTGAAACGACGATGACCAAAAACTTAAATCTAGAACATTTTTTGTATGATGTTGTTGTACAAAATCTCTGAGCTAATTGATGGTCTAAAATTAGTGCCATCCTTTTCAGAATATTTTACGCGGAAAAACGTTTAGACCTGTCAATTTAGTTTAGCTTACGAATAATTGTATTCGACATTTAATTCGAATAATCACCAATGTTGTATCATCATCATCATCATCATGATCAACCCATTACCGGCTCACTGCAGAGCACGGGTCTCCTCTCAGAGTGAGAAGGGTTTTGGCCATAGTCTACCACGCTGGCCAAGCGGATTGGCAGACTTCACACACCTTTGAGAACGTTATGGTGAACTCTCAGGCATGCAGGTTTCCTCACGATGTTTTCCTTCACCGTTAAAGCAAGTGATATTTAAATACTTAAAACGCACATAACTCCGAAAAGTTAGAGGTGCGTGCCCGGGATCGAACCCACGACCTCCAATTAGAAGTCGGTCGTCCTAACCACTAGGCTAAATGTTGTATACAATCAATAAATTAGTCATGCTTCATAAATCATAAGTTTATTCCATTGACATAGAATATACAAAAAGGTCAATGGTTTATTCTACATTATATTTCTTGAAAGATGAATCCAAATATAGCCCGAGCCTTCTTTTGCTAATCTTTTCACACATTTGCTACTAATAATAGTTCATCGAATTATAAATATGTCTGAGATCCCACGTGTAGTCGTCTATCATTTTACACCTGGAATGGAAACAAGTGGTTCCAGAGAGGTGTCATGTCAGACTAGAGGAGGTGATGTCCTTCAAAATAGCTTCAACCTGATTAGTGAACTAGACGACCGACCGTCCTTTTTGTCATTCATTAAATTAACGCTGTACTTGATTTTAGGCCTTTATATTATATTTTTCTAAATAGGTATAGGTATTCTGTTAAACTTCGAAAGACATTGCAAGAATTAATATTGGGTGGCTATTGGTAGTCAAATATCTGCGTAGAATTATCGGTCTAGAACAGGCCTATGTCTTGAAATAGGTGTTTTGTAGGGATTTTACTCCTCGGTTTTGCGCGTATTAAAAACCTTGCAAAGTTTGCAAACAATGCATTTCCGGTGCTAGGTTGCCATTTCTAGACTTTAGGATCCGAACTTTTGTTGGTTCTTCTAACCCCGGTTGATTACCATTACTCTAAAATTATCATTACTTCCATTCCATTATTTCCATATTTAAGGTGGATGTACATTTTTTGACATTTGATTTAATGAGGTCTGCATCTCTATGGCCTATAGCTCAATGCCCTTTGAAGGAAACAAGTGGACCAAACTCGTCGCGTGAGTTTGTTGACTGACTGCGCTGAACTGGTTATGATGTAACAGACTCGAGCTGACCGTCAAACAATGACTCAGCTAGCGATTATGTGCCGAAGTTTATCTCTGTATTTATCGTTATGAGATTTTAATAGGCTTTTCTATTAAGTAGATAAGTGGGTGTAGATCTTGCGATTAATTTTGAAGTCCTCTCTTTTGTATCGGTGACAAGTTTCCGATTGATTATACGATCTCATTTAATTTTAGTGATGATGTAGTTTAGTAGTTTACGGGCTACGGCGCTTACCGGAAAACTTATATTAACGGTAAATTTGCAGATAACTCGTCTTGCAAATAGATGAGCCAGTACTTACTTATTTCCGGTTGCGTTGATTTAATTTAAGAACTAAACCTAATTAGCTTAGATCAAGTAATTAGATAATCCGTATGACTACCAAGGTCACCGACATAGCTCAAACCATCAGAACAAGAAAAAATTGCCGTGCACAGTCTGTCAGAAGATAGGTCTGTTCTGCCGGCAGTCTCTAATATATTGAAACATTACTTCGTCAACGATGAAGACCCCGCACTAGGTGGATGGAGGATCTCAAGCGATTTACTGGCAGCCACTAGATATAAGCGGTACAAGATCGCGTTCTATGGTGATCCTTGCAAGAGACCTTCATCTTCATCTTCATGACACCTACGTCGACGACAATTTAAAATTTGTTATTTTTCTCTAAATTCTATATTTTAATAGATAGGTCAAGGGAATCGCCGAAAAAGTTCGAAATTCAAAATTCAAACGAGGCATTGTAGCTCGGCCGCCATTCACTCGTCCTCTCGAAAAACTGGCAACACTACTGACAGGTGTGTTCCCGTCGTGCCCCTTTTTTCAACGTCCGTTTTGTATAAAGATAGCATTTTTAAAAGGACCAAAGAACCTCACAAGACGACATTCAAATTTCTACTTTCACTGAACGAAATAGGGTTTCGATTTCGTCGCGTAAAATTTAAGCGGTACGAGCGGTAACAATGAATGGATCATTTCCCATACAATATGTTACAACGGTTAAAACCATCGGGTCACGGCAAAAGCAATTTTATTTGGATCGCATTGGTGTTAAGATTGATCGATTAAAAATCGGCTACCTCATTTAAAAATAAGCGAGTCACAGGAGTTTGTTTTTCAATTTTTTTTTCTGGATACGAAATCAAAGCTTTTGTGATTCGTGAGTGAGAGTTAACGATAAGAAGTTATGGGAACTAGTAAATTTTTAGCGAATCCCACTGCGTATCACGAGATGGACTTTCCAACACACTGACGCAAAAATTCACTGAGTAGGTAGTAGGTACAATAGTAGAGCAAATCTTTTTAGGATATTCTGGTGTTAAAACAAAGTGTCAATTTTTATATTTACAATTTGGTCAACTCGAGTTGGCTGACAAGAGAAATCGTTCGGTACCTATAAGACATATCTAGCATGTACAGATGATTTCTTTGAATTCGATTCCCATATTTTTTTTCTCAGTTCATAACAATATCGATTTTCATGCTTCACACGCGATGATTATTTCCCCCATACAATATCTCTCACGATTCTTCTCACGTTACCAACGTGAAGGCGACTTGATAATTGATTTCTAGGTCATTATTTGTCGATGTGTTGAAATCATCGGCAGTTTTCGCTACCTTCGATAAGATATATAACTTCGATATAGATATAACAATATTTTTATTACTAAGCTGGGAATTTTATTCTTCATCTTTAGTGATTAAGTTATGGTGTTGTCAACTTTTCAAGGCAAAATAGGCATCAATCATTGCGGACTCATTAGGATTCAAATCTATACCCGTATTACGAATTCCCCGGAATTCTGACGTTTCGTAATGTTACCAGAGATAAAACAATTCCCACAAAAAAGATAAAATATTCAAAACTTATGCAAATACAAATCAACTGCCGCATGTAGAAATGACAAATGCCTGACAGACACTTCATGGTGATAATGTCATTCGACATTCATTTTTGAATAATTTTTTTCAATGTGCTTCTTTTGTTTTCTATTGCTATTAGTGTGTACTTTCTAGTTTCCACTCTTGGTGTTATCTATTTTAAGGCGAAACGAGTAATATTATTACGCGGCTGGCTTTTTATGATGACAAGGAATGAAAGTAGTTTGGGGTCTTCTTCGTAGATGTTAACCCTGTTCTCCATACAAATAACTCATCTGTAAATGACAATGACAGCTGTCAGAATTCCGGGGAATTAGTAATACGGGTATAAACCCCTAGCTGTCACAATATGGGCACTTTTATCAGGTTAGACAAAACTTATGAAAACGATTGTTTATGTCTACTAAGATTTTCTGCTGCTTTCAAACTTTAAAAATATATAGATGATAAACGACGGCTCTAATAAATTCCGAGTAGGTACAGTTTGTCAACTATTTAGATACTGCTTAGATCTTTTGATAGCTAGTCTTTAAGTGAACCCGATAAGGCTTCGTAAACTTGGTGAATTAAACTCTCAAAACGGACATTTATCTCTGGTCGTTTAACTTTAATGGCCTCACGAATTCACAATAGTGCAGATTTGATATTTGTAACTGATGGTATTTAAGCTGCGGGCTCTATTGCTAATATTTTTAGAAAATGTCAGCTTGCCAATTACTTCCACCATTCAGATTTTGTGTTTTGTCTATAATGTTTTGCGAAAATTTAATTTTATTTACTATTTTCATCACAAAATTTTCGCCCTACGCATTCAATTTGGATATTAAACAATTCCCTACCTTGGTCCTTCGTAAATCGTATCCTATTGAGTCCAGTGTTATTAATCAATCCGTACCTTGTTTTATTTGTACTTCTGTATACTTGCCAATATTACGAGTATGGAAATATTTAAGAAATTAAAATTCACTACGTTGCCTCGGTTCAAATCCTTTAGATAGAATAACAATGAATGCAATGAATCAATGATAATATCAGTAAGTGCCAGAATGCAAAGAATGTGAACAAAATTGAGATGTAGGTTGAACAAGGAAGATATTTGCATGAGACTGCTCCTAATAAAAAAGATGAACCATTCATCGATTTATTTACTCTTCAACAGAAATACTAAGTTGAAGAATCACTTAGTCATATCTATAATGTATGAGATTTATCATTTAAATATATGGAAAAAGAAGATGTATATTGTATATGTAGTAGTTTTGCGAAGAGAATAATTTAGAGTGTACCTATTGTATAATAGAAATATCGTTGCTTTAACCTTATACGGTTGGATGATCATTGCAGCTGTTTTTAGAGTGATGATTAGGTATAGAAAAATTATAGGAAAATTTTTTTAAGTTTAACGCTTCTAAATCAATAAGGAATACCTTGATAGCCTGTCGATGAGTAAAATTACAAGTAAATAACCATATTTCACTGTGAAAAATAAATGTAGGTAAACATTCATTGAAATGATCAAACGAAAACACAAGGCACAAGTGTATATGTTATTTAAACAGACGATCAATTAATACAGACCAAATGTTTATTTTTAACTCTCAAAGGCATCGGAGCCGGACAGTATTTACTGACCTAAGCAAGTTTACTTTGTGTTGATAAGTGAACGACTTAGGACTTACTTTACCAGGAATAATCCTCTGGGTCGGACTGAATAGATAGACGTAAAATGGAGAGGAAATTTTCATCGGAAAAGGACCCCAAGAATAACGTAATGAGTTTTTTTGTTAACGCTCATGGGTATTGGAAAAATATGTCCTCCAGCATTTTTCATTTATTTATCAAATATTTTATTTATTTCAAGCTCGCTAATTTTTTGTAACTAGAATCTGTAAAACTCAATGGTGATTTTGGTTGTAGATACAACGAGCTGCAGTTACTTGGATTTTTTTTTTTCTTTAAATTCACCATGAAAAAGAAACGTGCTTTTTTATCATCAAAAATAAGTTCAAATTTTGTTTTAAACTACATAGAATTCGTAGGTGACTATTACGTTCTTGTTATTAGTATGTCCAAAACTGAGATTTGTTACTTAGCTGAATACCTACCTAACCACCAATTTCTCATGAACAGCTTTAAATCTTTGACTACATTACTTACTCCCAGTACCCACAGGTGATGGCAATTAAACTCCATCTTATGAAATTCAAATCCTTACTAATATTATAAACGCGAAAGTTTATAAACATGGATGTATGTTTGTTAATCTTTCACGCAAAAACTACTAAAGCAATTCGGCTGAAATTTTAAACATACATAGCTTATAACCTGGAATACATATGCTACTTTTTATCCTGGAAAAATCCATAGTTCCCGCGGGATTTAGGAAAAACCGAAAATTGCTATAGCAATCTACAGCTATAAGTAGATTACTATAGCAAAGGGACTTCCTTGAAAATAGGTGTAAAGGTTGGAAAAGGGAGCGGGACCGAGAACGGGGAAACAACGTTTCCCTCGGTATTTGTGAAAAACCGAAATTCACGCGGGCAAAACCGAGGGCAAAACCTAGAAAACAATAAATGATGTAAGTCACTCACACCAAGCGAGGAGTCATTGAAATTCTAAGGAAATTCTGTTAGGAACTGTGGCGCTTCCAGCGTGGAATGGTAATGGTGTATTGAAAAGGAATCTGGTGAATATCGCTCTCACCAGTCCATTAACCCCCCAGCATTACATCCTACTGTACTAGTGATAAACGATTTACGATCAAGCCGAATCGGAAACAAGGTCGTTGGGAGAGAGCGTCGTGCTCGGAATACTTCTGAATTATAATAACTACTTAGAGTAAAAATATGCTTGAGAAAAGTGTACCTACTCACGTCAAGTGAAAACCGAGGGAGAAAGCCATGAGGCCGCTTGTTCACACGCCGTGAAAAATCACGTTTTACGCAGTGTTGTATCTCCACAATGGGAGCTTGTCAACACGCACGGTGGCACTGCGGCGCGCCGTACGGCGTGTTCCATACAACACTGACCGTAAAACGTGAAACGTGATTTTTTACGGCGTGCGAACAAGAGGTCTCGGTTTCGTGTTCAACTAAATTCTTACAGCGTTTGCAATTTTGATGGTTAATGCAGTTAAGGTTACCTATAATTCCTCAGCGTATTGTGACGAATGATATACGGCACAGCTGAGTAAGAAAATCGAAAATAAGGTCGTTATGGCAAATGTATAGGAAGAGAGTAGGTACTCACGTAAAGTGAGGAGCGAAGAACAAATGCATAAATGGAGCGGTTTTTAAGATTTGAAATTTAGAGAGGAAAATCCCAGGATAAGAGAGTCGACCTTGAGGCCCGTATTGTACTGACAATGTCAGGCGAGATAACACCACAACGATCGACAAATTAGCGCCTACTCCTCTGTCAAAAACTCGGAGTGTCGGGACTTTTAAACTATGCCCTTCTTTGCATCTCTTCTAATCATTTACTTTTATTTTTTATTTAAGTATTTATTTATACATCTTTATTGCTTAAAATTATGAGTCATCATCATCATCATCATGATCAACCCATTACCGGCTCACTACAGAGCACGGGTCTCCTCTCAGAGTGAGAAGGGTTTTGGCCATAGTCTATCACGCTGGCCAAGCGGATTGGCAGACTTCACACACCTTTGAGAACGTTATGGAGAACTCTCAGGCATGCAGGTTTCCTCACGATGTTTTCCTTCACCGTTAAAGCGAGTGATATTTAAATACTTAAAACGCACATAACTCCGAAAAGTTAGAGGTGCGTGCCCGGAATCGAACCCACGACCTCCGATTAGAAGTCGGTCGTCCTAATCACTAGGCTATCACAGCTTTTTTTTTTTTAAATTATGAGTAACATAAAGTAAAGGAAAAACTTACAACAAAAGGCGACATTATCACTAAAAGTGATCTCTACCAGGTAATCATTTACGTTCGTAATATTAAGCAAACTATCCACTAGCAATACCTAAACTTATAACTAAGTCAATTTCCATTGTGTGCAAGTCAATGTCTGCAAGTTTTGCCTAGTTTGATATTGACTTCTGCAAGAAATTGCGGAAGTTACTCGCCAGTGGACACTCCACGGAAGATATCGATATAAACTTTAGTAGATAGTCCGCTACGGAAATCTCGTGCCGGTTGTTACCAGGAACAGGGTAAACGAGGGCAAGCTGTGGAAGCTCTAACACGCAATGCTGCAGAGCACAATAAAACTAAAGACAGACTACTTGTATTTACGTTTCCAAGATCAAAGTTGGATCATCGTTTCGACGTCGTCCTCGCCTCGAGTTAGACGTCCACTGCTGGACATAGGTCTCTTGCAAGGATAGCCACAGAGCACCATCTTTTGCCGCTCAATCCAACGGCTGCCAGCGACTCGCTTGAGATCGTCCGTCCACCTAGCGGAGGGTCTTCCCGGTGAGAGTTTGCGACCTTCTGATAAGTGTTGGATAGCCTAAACGTAAGTTTTGTCACTTTCTTACTTTATGTCAAGTGACAAAGACAAAAGTTGTAGATAGCTATCTAATACATATCAGAAGGTGGTGAAACAGGCACTTACACTATAGGAAAGTAATTATCCGCTACTATCCCAACATACATTGTTTTGTTATAAGTATCTCAACGAGATTAGGCGTTTTCGATAAAAGCTCCCAGGCGACTTGACTTTTTCCGACATTGTCAACAAATTATATTATCGTCATATTTCAACCAATTTATACAAAACCTTAACAAATTATACACCTCAAACTTTCCTCATGAATCACCCTGTCTATTAATGTAAAGCGCATGAAAATAAGTTCAGTAGTTTCTGAGTTTATGGCGAACAGACAGACAGACGCGGCGGGGGACTTTTCTATACTAATAAATAAAATTGAAGTGTCTGTCTGTAATATCGAAATAACTACCTCATATTAAGCTCATATGGTTATTTGAACGCTACCATAACCGAATCACACGTTTTTAAAATTTTTGTCTGTCTGTCTGTCTGTCTGTCTGTCTGTCTGTCTGTTTGAACGGGCTAATCTTCGGAACGGCTGAACCGATTTTGACGGGACTTTCACATACAAGTAGAGAATTAACCAGGGAGTAACATAGGCTACTTTTTAACCGACTTTCAAAAAAGGAGGAGTTGTGTTTTTCTACCTATGTACACCGATATCTCCGAGATTTCTGAACCGATTTGCGTAATTTTTTTTTAATCGATAGAGAAACATTGCGACCCTGTTCTATAAAAAATTTGGATTCCAACTCCTCAATCCTGATGCTGTAGGGGACCTAATCCCCAAAACTAATGGGTTTTAGAAACTTTCGGTTATTTAAATTGATATTGGGATTAATTGATGAATGGATGAGGAATGATGATGGGATTAATTGAATTGGTTATTTAAATTGAGATTGGGATAAATTGATATTGATATATATTATTTTCATGCGGCAATTAAAGACTTTATCGTTGAATGAACTCGAGTAGGTACATATCCAACTCCTCAACCCTGATGCTGTAAGGAATTGTATTCCGAAATCGTGGGGATCCCACGGGATTTTTCCGTTTTGGGGACGGGTTTCTACAGATAAGCTACTTTTTGTTCTGGAAAATCAAAAGTTCCCACGGTATTTTTAAAAACCTAAATTCACACGGGCGAAGCCGTGGGCATCATCTAGTTTATAATATGTAGTGAAACTTTGATAGTTCACCACGATGACTTCGTGCCGATCATTACCAGGGACAAAAAGGGAACGGCAAGCTGCACGCGCCGCGGCAGCTGCATACCATACAATGTTGCAATAAACACAATAAAAATCAGCCAAGTGCGAGTCGGGCCTCGCTCTTTCAGGGTTCCGTACATAATTATGAACAATATAATATTTTGGGTCTAAGAAATATTTAATTTCCGAGCTAGACATCGCAACAAACCGTGAAAGAAAAACCCAAAAAAATGTTCGTTTATTTTGGTCACAGCTTATAAACTATGTAATAAATCGTTGTTTTCAGTATTTGTTGTTTAAATAGAGCATATAGTACATAATATACTGAAATATCATATTCCCAACTAGTTTAGTTTTTGAGATAGCCCCCGTCACAAAAATGGTCTAAAACTGACAACTTTGATGGCCTCCCATTTCCTTATTTTTTGAGATAAAAATTAAAAAAATATATATTTGTACTCTACTTAATGAGCTCTAAACAATGATACCCCACAAGCTAGGGTAAAGAAAATTTTTTTTTTCCGGCTCCTTTTTCATGTATGGGAGCCCCCCTGAAAAATAATTTAATTCAATTTCTAATTCAATATTTGATTTTGGGTTAACGTTTTACACTAAATACCAAAATTTCAGGTTTGTAACTCATTTCGTCTGCGAGCTAGAGACCTGTGACCGGCGGACAGACGGACAGACAGACAGACAGACAGACAGACAGACAGACAGACAGCCGAGTGACATTAATAGGGCTCCGTTTTTACCCTTCGGGTACGGAACCCTAAAAATTAAAGTTTCCAAGTTCAAAGTCGGTATTATCGAGTTATCGCTATTTTTTAACCCCCGACGCAAAAACGACGGGGTGTTATAAGTTTGACGTGTCTGTGTGTGTGTGTGTGTGTGTGTGTGTCTGTCTGTTCCCCTGTGGCGCTCAAACGGGTGGACCGATTTGAATGCGGTTTTTTTTGTTTGAAAGGTGAATTAGTCGAGAGTGTTCTTAGCTATGTTTGATGAAAATCGGTCCAAGATGGCCGCCGCTACAAAATGGCGGATGATATATTTTTTCACAACTCCCTTGATATGGGTATCAAATGAAAGGGCTTGACTAGTAGAATAGCACTATTGCAAATTCAAGATGGCCGCCGCCACTAAATGGCGAATGTCGGGGGTTTTTTAAATTTTCAATTTACACTTGTTGAATCAGTTTACTTACCAGAGGTGAGGGTCGGTGACGCATTTCGTAGCCTTCTTAGCAACATAATAAAAAAAATAACTGCTCTTTTTTCGATAAATAACATGTTGAAAAGCAGCTTTTCCAATAGGTTTAAAAAAAGCTTCATTTATCGTAGTTAGTTTTTTGAAACTATTCGTTTGTCCATATACGATGCTTGAGTCTTTTGAAACCATTTCGTTTACACATTATACAATACATAAGTATTATACGAGAATTTTATTATAGGTACATAACGGTAACTGTTTTTTTTTTAGCTTTTTTAATGTAATGGAAACAATGAATTCGTTTATGATAAAATAGTTGCTGTTGTTGATTCAATGTCTGTTAGACACTACTTGCTACTACACTACTAGATGCTCCGGTGTCGGAGCGAAACGATCGTCGAGTTTGTTTTGTGGTGAATTTGTGTGGTGTTGTGCCTACAAGATTGTGTGGTGTTGTGCCTACGAATTTGTCACTGTTAGCGGATTATAGCAAAATAATTTTTATATTCATTGTACTGTACTACTTTACTGTTACTCTTTATCTGACCCAATTTTTTCTTATTACAGGTAATCACTTCAGATCGGAATCTTTGCAGCAATCTGCAAAAATTGTTCGTAACTGCGAAAGCTCTAAGAAAAGTGATAAACGTAAGTGTACTTTGGATTTTCTAGATGTTTTTGTGTGTACCAATCAAAAGTTTTGTTATCTTAGAAACATTCATTCTATTTTATTTTATTTCTTAAATCGCTTTCGAAACCAACTTCATGCAGAGGTTGCTAAATTAAACTCCTAAATAGGCACCAGGGAAGATTTATTCGCTTCTGAGTGTATTTATGCATTATTATATTAATTTTACAAAGATTTTTTCTGGAATTGGAAAATGCTATAATGATTCAGTATATTTCATTTAAAAAATCTTCAGTGTAACTTGTAAGTAAACGTTATTTTTTTCTTTAAACAAGAGATAAAGTTCGTAAACTAAAACCTAACCCTCACCTCAACCTCTTTGACAGAAAGTAATTATCGCGCATCCATATCTATACGACCGAAAGTCGACTCCACTTACTCTATGGCGTCTTGTTTATTGTTGTCCAGCGTAGATATTACTTGGTATGGCACAGTTTAAAATTGACACACAATTTCCGATAATTTCCGTTCGATACCAATCGACTGTCTCTCAATGGCCACCACTTAAATGCGACAGTACAGCTTATTACTCTCATTCCGTTTTTATTACCCCTTTTACGCACTCATTTTACATGCTACTCCCGTTCGACAAATTGCGTTTATCCACTTTGTTATTTTACCATGAAATTGCAATTCTCTGTTTGGAATTCGTATGTCGGCGGCATTACTAGAAAGAGCTACTTTTACAGTAAGTCCTACCTATCTACTTTGATTTATAGTGTTACGTATAACTTTTGAATAAAATATTACTTGTAGTTAAATCGTATATTTATTATTACGGTATGAAATATCTAATTCAGACTATATCGTAAATTACGAGTAGATATATATTATTTATATATCTATAGCCAGAGCCAGAAATGGCTTTTTGAGGAACCGATAACTTTGGGATACCAAGGTGTTTGAACAACGACCTCGCACCGGAAAGCGTCAGCGGGGGAGACCCCCTACTAGGTGGAACACGCGCTGGGACCGTTAGACACAAGCGGCACAAGATCGTGTTCTGTGCCGATCTTGCAAGATAGCTATGGGACGTAGGCGCACAGTAGGTAGGTACATTATAAACTCAAAACATTTATTAGACAAACAAGTCGTATTCGTTATGATTCTACCAATAGTTCAGTAGGTATCAATTTAGTTCTCTTCGAATTCAATTATTGTTACTCTTAATTACTTATAGTGTTTTAAATCTCAAAAATATTCAATCAAATAGTCAATTTATTCATTCCATTCCTACTCGTATCTGCCACGCGCTACAAGAAATTCAATGCTATTATTACAAGTACCGACGATCGGACACTATAAACCGATGTTTTTACACCACAGCACAAATCCATTAAGGCCGATCCACAGAAAAACATTCGCAACAGCACGCTCGGGACTGTTACGAAAGACGCTGCGAAGCGTGAACATTCCTCTGCCGTGCCCACTGAGCATGAGCCAACAGATAAAAACGTCAAATTGTATCCTGATCAATGTTTTCTAGATAACTGTAACTTATGCTAGCAAAACGTTCCATAATTTTATTTATTTATTTATTTATTTAGTACATACCAAAACTTACAAATAAAACACGAACATAAAAAGGATGTGTACAAGGACAACTTATCTCTAAGAGAGAGATTTCTTCCAGGAGCCCTCAAATGTGGTAACAACAAAACTGAGATAATGCAGAGGTAGGTATATACTTTCAGAAATATTACAATAATAATAAATACATAGATATAATAAATATATTACATTTATAATATTAATATATATAAATATATAATATAAATTTACGTGAAATTAATATACATAGTATGATACACATATATATATGTATATATATATAAGATATTATGTTGCAAACTAGTCATAAAGAGAAGAAAGATAATATTGCTTCAGTCTCGACTTAAATATGGCAATGGATGGACTGTTTAAAATATTCTCCGGAAGAGAGTTCCAGAGATGCGCTGCTTTGACCGCAAATGATTTGGCATGAAAGATTGTGTTACTAGGTGGAA
Organism: Melanargia galathea; assembly: GCA_920104075.1. Classification (NCBI taxonomy): domain Eukaryota; kingdom Metazoa; phylum Arthropoda; class Insecta; order Lepidoptera; family Nymphalidae; genus Melanargia; species Melanargia galathea. Next base: position 13,364,628 of record OV049876.1, read on the forward strand.
CTTGTAGAGCTTTAGTAGCAACGCAAGAGCGGATTGGTCTGGTTCGGAGAGGTGCATCCTGAAAACGCTCGCGTAAGTAAGGTGGGGAAGAAGATTTTAGGATTTTGAAAAGCATAATCAGAATATGAGCATTCCGGCGAAGACGAATCGGGAGCCACTTCAGTTGACGACGGAACTCTGAGATGTGGTCGAATTTGCGCAGTCCGTAAATAAACCGGATGCACAGATTCTGAAGCCGTTCTAATTTATTGAGTAGCTCCTCCGTTGCATCTAGATAGCAAACGTCAGCATAGTCGATGAGAGGAAGGAGAAGGGATTGTGCTAGCATTATTTTCGTACGTAAAGGTAAGAAATTTTGAAGTCTGCGAAGAGAGTGAATAGAAAAGTGCAATCTCTTGCTCACCTCATTGATGTGAGCGGACCAAGAAAAGTTACAGTTAAAAATTAAACCCAAGTTCCTGGCTTTGTCAGAAAGAGGTATGGGTGTACCGTCGTAACATATGGAAGGTATAGAGTTAAAATCGACCTTGCAGCGCATCCTAATGCTACCTATTATAAGCGCTTGAGACTTTAAAGGGTTAACAAGCAGACCATAAGATTCGGCCCATTCCTTAATGTGAGCAAGGTCAACGTTAATGGCCTCCACCGCTGCTCCAAGATCAGGTAATGCTGCATGCCTATAAAGCTGCAAATCATCTGCATAGAGATGGTATTGACAAGAAATTACTTTGGAAATTTCATTAATAAAAATAGAAAACAACAGAGGGGATAATACGCCGCCTTGGGGTACGCCAGCAGAAAGATCAGCCCAGTCTGAAGACATCTCATCTGTGCTGATTCTCTGCCGTCGACCATGAAGATACGAATTAAACCAGTCAACCACGGAAGCAGAAACATTAAGAGAGTGAAGGATAGCAAGCATTACATCAAAGTCAACTGAATTAAAAGCGTTACTGAAATCAAGCAGTATAAGAACAGTAAGCTCCCTGTTGTCCATAGCAATCCGGATATCTTCAGTAACTTTGAGCAATGCAGTAGAGGTACTGTGAGCGGGACGGAAACCAGACTGGAAAGGACTTAGGAGATTATTGCGAGATAAATAGTTTGAAATTTGGTTGAAAACCGTGTTTTCTAAAACTTTAGAGAGAATGGGAAGAATGGAGATAGGACGATACTGTGAGAAAGAAGTAGGATTCGGTGATTTAGGTAACGGGATAACATTAGCCATTTTCCATGAAGTGGGAAAAGTGCTTGATGCTAGAGAGAAGTTGAGGATATGAGTAATGACTGGTAGAATAACATCGATTAGTAGTAGAAGCATATCGCGACTAATACCGTCATTACCCACCGCTTTTGAGGAAATGGAAAGGATACTCTTCTTGACGTCACCCTCCGAGATTGGACTGAAAATAAAAGGATCACAATTAGGTGGGGCTTCATTATACAGTTTTTGAAGTAAGGAATTTTTCTTACTGTCACAGATTCTGACAGGAGGTGTAGAGAAGTGTTGATTGAGTGAGTTCAGGTCAACAGAGTGACTTAAAACTTGAGGAGATTTACCCACACCCAGTGATTTCAGAAAACTCCAAGTCTGAGTTGGAGTGAAGTGCTCGATTGATGAGTGGATATGACGGCGTTTTGCATCCCTACACATTCTGTTGCAGCGATTACGCAGTCTCTTATAGGACGCAACATTATCAATGCTAGGAGTCTTTTTACAGAGCCTTTTGGCTTTGTCCCGCCTAGACATAAGATTTTTAATATCTGGCGAAAGCCAAGGTGCCGGAAGGTATTTCACCCTCACAGGACGAGCAGGAGCATGTGAATCAAATAATCTTGTAAGGGTCGTGCTTAAACCTACACCTACAAGATGCGCAATTTTCTCTTTCTACCCTTGGGCAGTGACGAAATGAAACCTATGCGAAAAGACCTTTGAATGTTTCACCAACGCATACTAGCTGGTTATTAATACGCTCATCTGTGTGTCTGTATGTCTGTCTTTAGCATAAATCCATTAAGAATCCGCCATTTGCAACAGCACATTTAAGAGGGGGTACAAACAGAAAACGCCAGTTCTAAAATGTGTTTTTAGAGTAGTAGATCAAGTTTCAGTAACGCGAATAAAAACATATGAATATTAGACCATATTTTCAAGTAATTAGATTAGGTAAAACATAAAAGAATTAAATTTTATCGATAAAAAAAAATCAGGAAGTTACGTCTTATTTTCAACTAAAATCAATTTATTTCTAATGTGTTTACATATTGCAGAGCTAAAATTTCAGTATATCATACGAATTAGTATTATCGAGCAACTGATTTAGCGATTTTATGAAAAAAACTATATATTATGAGTAATAAAATAAAATGTATTAGGCGCTTACGATACTTTTAATCCGCGCAATACGCTATCATCTGTCGCACCTCACACGGTGCTTGGGGCATGTTTCTTTTCATCAACCAGTCGCCATCGCTCCATTGAGACGAGTAGACTGCCTTTCTGTGCTCAAGCGCCAATAAAATATTTCGTTGTGTATTTTAGTTATAGTTTGTTGTATTGTGTACTTAGTTTAATTTTTTTATTATAGTAAAGCTGTTGTGTGTATTTAAAATAGAGATTGTGTATTTGTATATTATTTGACTATGTAAAAAGCTAGAAAATATGGCAAACAAAAAAAAATAAAGAAAAGCCTAATAAAAGAGAACGTAAGAAGTTAAAAATTCAAGTCATGACTAACTGTCGGAGGTGAGTATTTTTTTTAATTTCTTTACTTAAATATATCTACTTTTTATAAAAATAATGAAAATAAATATTGTTTATTTGACGAGTACTTTTGTTTACAAATATCGACCATAACGCTTTAATTTTAGAGCACACAATGCTATGTACTATGAGCGCTGTGAAGCAACGAAGTTGATTACGCGCGTAGGTAGTATGTGCAAAGAAAACGATAATAATTTTAATAAAATATTTGTGATTAATATCTAATAACTTTTTATTTCAGAGTTGTTGCAGTGCGTAATAATATAACACAAGCTACTACTGAATGCGACTGACCAAATCCGTAAAAGAGAGTGTTTCTTCAACTTTGTAAGTTCATCGTAATTTTTCAAGTTAGGAAATAGTGTGATTTTTAAAGAACGATAAAATTTACTCAACTGTAAGGTTAAGTTTGTATTAAAATTCATTGCAGTTTGCTTTACAAACTTAGTTTGTATTAAAATTCATTGCAGTTTGCTTTACAAACTTAACTTTGCAGTTACGCATTTTTGTAACAGATTATAATTACCGCGATTTGAGGGGATGCCGAGATTAAAAGTTACTTGTATACCTAAACTTTAAGAGGTAGAATATTCCTATGAAATATACTTGTTGTAGGACGTTATATTATGTTTATCCTATTTTTATTATTTTCAGACAAGAATCCAATTTAGAGAATATTCCAATAACGACTAACAACGATGAGAATTTTACATCAAAATACTGATTGGGTGACTCACTCACTCACTCACTCATTGATCACCTCTCCTGAACAATTTTGTATGAAAAACTTTTTTTTCAATAATGGTGTCGTATAGACAAAAATTTATTAAGAGGAAAAATATGGAGAGAGCTGATGATTGAGGATTTCAGAGACGAGCGACGGGCACGCTTAAGGTATTGAAGATAGGTGGGAGGTGCTCGAGCAAATGTCATTCGAAACATCATCCAATTGGCAGTGAGCTGAAAAAAAATTCAAAATGGTGAAAAAAAGATGGCCGCCATACAAATTTCGTCGGTGTCCATCTCGGAGGGTATAAAAGATGGAAGAGTGGTTTCTTTGCAAAAGATGATCAGGATCCAAAGGTCTACCCGATGAATAGAAAAAAATTCAAAATGGCGGAATTTATTTTTCCATAGAAAATGTATGGCGAATATTGAAGAGACTACAAGTTGTAAACTATGCGAGGCTTTGATGCGGTTCTTTGGAGAACTCTCAATGAAAAATATGGGAAGACATGATGATTGAGGGTTTGGAAGATGGTTGAGGAGCCCGGGCATGGTATGGCAGATAGATGGGAGGTGCTCAAACAAAAATTACTCAAAACCTCATCCAATTGGCACTGAGCTGAAAAAAAAACAAAATGGCGGATTCAAGATGGCGGCTATACAAATTTCGTCGGTGTCTATCTCACCAAGTATAAAAGATGGAAGAGTGGTTTCTTGGCAAAAGATGATCAAGAACTGAAGATCTACAATTTGATGAACAGAAAAAAATCAAGATGGCAAAATTTATTTTTTTTCACACAAAATATATGGCGAATATTGAAGAGACTATAAGTTGGGAAACTATAAAAGACTTTGATACGGTTCCTTTTCAAAATTTATTTTTATGGAAGAACTCTCCTTCTGGCAAATGATTCGGAGAAAAAAATTTGGAGAGTGATGATGATCGAGGGTTTGGAAGATGGATGAGGAGCACGGCCAGGGTTAAAGATGCTGAAAATGATAGAAGAAGGTGGAGGCTGCTAAAACAAAAATAATACTGAAATCCCCGCGGTCCGCTTTAGCGGGCCGCGCAGCCAAGCGCCCTACTAGTATTTTATATAGCTACTGCATCGTTTTGTCTTTAACTTTGCATTTATTTTTATATTTATTAAAATTTACTACTTCTTTATTAATACACTAGCTTCTGCCCGCAGGTCCGCCAGCGTGAATTTTGGTTTTTCACAAATCCAGAAGGAATCGTGGATTTCCGGTTTCCGTTCCCGCTTCCTGTTCCAACTTTTTCTTTTCAAGGAAGTTTTCTACTTTCTACTTTTTACTTTTTTTCTACTTTCATGGAAGTATTCTATAGTAATCTACCAATAACTGTAGCTATAGATTTCGGTTTTTTTTTAATTCTGTGGGTACTGTGGATTTTTCCAAGATAAAAAGTGTCTAGTCTATGTATTGAGACAGGACATACTCTACCTCCATTTAAAATTTCATCCAAATCGGTTCAGTAGTTGCGGCGTTACAGAGTAACAAACATACACACACACACACAAACACACAAACTTTCGCCTTTATAATATTAGTGTGATAAAGTAGCCATTGTCTTAAATTCAATTTATTTTAGCAATATTATAATATTTTTCAGACCTATGATTACGCTGTTAGAAAATGTTGAGGTTTTGAAAGAACTTGGTCCAAATAGTAACAAATGTTTCTCTCCAGAACGGTATGTATTAAAAGAAAGTATTTGTGTAATTTTTACAAATTTTAATACTTCGTATGGTTACTATTCTTATGGTAAATATTAGTATTGCTCTCTCTCTCTACAATGCAGCTTTTAGATGAAGTTCATCGCGATATCTGAAAAATAAAACACAACATTAATTAAAATTAGTACAATGCGTTTTAAAACTTACATTAAATTAAAAGCGGCGTTTAGTTTAGTTTTTATCATGCGATGATACACAAAAAGCTTGCCTTTAGTGTGCAACGTACTTGATGTTTTAACATGATTTGTTTGATTTCAGTAATATCGAACCTCGAGTCTACAAACAGGCAAATGAAGTTTTAAAAAAAGAAGACTAAGGAAGCAAAAAAAATTATTTATATTATTATTGATATTTATTGATTGTTAAAATATGTCTATAAAATAGTACTTGTTCTCTGTACGCATACTGTTTAATCTATGTCATTCCTTTAATCTTTGTCAGAGTATAGACAATGCCTACTTTATAGAATCTGTTCTCTTTGCCCTTCACCAAAAATGGAAGCTACACGATTCACGATTTCACGATTTATGAAACATTATTAAATCTGTATTAAAATGACATTATGAGTTCCGAGCAATATAAGTCGTAAACTACGCATTTTTGTTTAATATTTTCTATACATTTTTAAAGTAAACTAAAATTGCTACAATTTGACACCAGAACCAGTTCTGTAACTTCAATACTTGCCGAGATACAGCTCTCCTAAAATAGAACTTTTTCCAAAAAAAGTGAAAATTTAAGATTTGGTCAATTTTCGGATGTACATGGTTTTTTCTTTCAAATTACATTCAAAACAAACTAAAGAGAAAATTGCAATTTTCCCATTTTTTAAACATTTAGGATTTGTAAGTAAACTATATGGGCTACAGACGTCGTTTGGTATTTAAATTAAAGCTAATTATATTTACTACGACATCTTTTCAATTAACTTTACCCGTAAAATGAGTATTTTCCCCGATATAGGGGTTTAAAATTGACCAAATCTTAAAATTTCACTTTTTTGGAATTAATTGTCAATTTTTGGAGAGCTGTATCTCAGTAAATATTGAATTTAAAGAGCTGGTTCTGGTCTTTTAGTAGTAGTAGCAATTTTAGTCTACTTTAAAAAGGTATAGAAAAATATTTTTTTAGAAACGCATAGTTTACGACTTATATTGAAAAAACCAAAAAAAGTGCAAAAATTTCGCGGTTTTTCTAGTGCTACAAAATTAGCATTAGCACAGGTCTTTCGAAGCTGCAAAATTGAATTTAGACTACTGGTAGTGGTCCTAAGTCCTAACAACATATTAAAAAATCAGAACTAGCCGTTCGATTGCGATTTTAATGTCAAATTTGACTGGCGTAATAGTGTACCAATTTTAAATAAAGTTTTTTTGAATTTAATTTTGAATTTGAATTTATATTATATATTATATTTATATATTCAGCTATTAATTCTCTGCATATAATATATATTATTACATACATATATCGATTGCAGAGAATTATTGCACAAATAAAAATTATACATGAACTAATGATTTAATACGGTATACAAGTTGATTATGTCAATTTCCAGGACGCAAGCTACCTCTGTACCAAACGTATAAACCGGCTAAACGGATGGATAATCCCGTAGGAACTCTTTAATTTTCCGGGATAAAAGTCCGTCCCCGGGATGTAAGCTGCACAAAATTTCATCAAAATTGGTTAAACTGTTGCTAGGCCCGACTCTCACTTGACTGGTTTTTTTAACTCGGTTAGAAAATCGTCATTTTTATCGTAGTATATACCCATTATCTACATTATACACATTATGTTTTTAAACTATCCACTGAATAAGCCGTAGGTACGTACTGTGGAGGGCAGGCAAATCAACTCTATTGAAAATACACGTTTACAAAAAGTTGTATACAAAGATATAATAATGAAAGATATTACTTACCTTTGCGTATTTACCAGCAGCGATGAACATTTGTAGGGTTCCGAAGTCGTCCAACACGCACTTGGCCGGTTTTTATCTGATTTTCTTACATATACAGTGCCACAAAACGAGCGCGCTATACCGGCCGGCGTTCGGCTGGTTTCGGGTGATTTCGGGTGCTTGCTACATTTTAGGGGAACATAAGTGAGGCGCGCGGGTGAAATCTGATTTTTTTCTTGCTTTATACCCGCTCTTAAGAAGCTGCCAAGCGTGAACATTCCTCTGCCGTGGCGTACTACTGTGCGTTTACTGGCAGACACAAACGTCAAAAACTCTTTGTTTTACTCGATTTCATATAAACTGGCCGGTATACCTACTTGTACATAATTTAGGTGACTATAAAGATAAAAACCAAAGAAAATATATCGTAGAAAGTATAGGGTACCTATCATAACTAATAATTAATCTAGTCTAACCACAGAACCATAAAAAGCCATTCATTTCTTGTCTAATCGCATAAGAAATAATTTTTCTATGAAGTCCGTTATATTATGATTGTGCAGCGCTCACTACGGTTATAGAATGTAAAATCGGAAATAACTTCATATTAAAACACGCTTATAAAGTGGCTGACTGCAAATGCGCCGGAAAGAAATCTAGCGTCTAGCCCACATATCTGTTTAGCCGCTCACTTTCAACATAGTAACGAAGAAACTAGATTTTTTTCCTCTCGCAAAATCTACCCTGACCAATGGAGAATAGCAAAAAGAAACTATAGATATTAATGGGAAGTAAAATGTGATTATTTACGTTGCAACGTAAACTGATAATAATTTACCATGCGGCTCTAGTGAACTTCAAAAGTTCACTATAGAGCCGTATTAATTTTTAATGAAATAAAATTACTTATTAAAAAGTTGGTAGGTACATCTTTCATTCATATTATAATTGTGACAGTTTAATCTCAAAATAATTCATATCTCGAAAGTCGGGCCTCTCAAACACTTAGACTGAGAGCTTGTAATTACGAGAAAATAAACTAGATATAGTTATATAAGTATACAGAAAGACAAAATAGTGTTCAAAAATTCAAAATACCATAAAAAGCATAATTATATTGAAAGAAAAAAAAATCCGACTGCGTCAAAAGTGACCTAAAAAGAATAACAAAACCTAGCCTAGACGAATCAATAGACCTAAACCTCTTTGATTAAAATCCATCCAGCCGTTGGGATGCTTCAAGAGTACCTATAAATCCCACATATTATGTTCGTCTGTATATCCTCTATGTATGTCCTCCTAAACATTGTGGCATTGCAACGCATGCCGTTAACAGCTATAGTTGGGACAATACAAACGTGCTAACTGAGTCATAAAGCTGACAGATCATAGTGTTGTGAAGGCTCTCCCTCGTTCTTTATAACCTGTTATCGACTATCGACAAATCCTTTATTACTGTTACACACATACACCACCGAATCAAGTTCCAATTCCATAAAGCCTGCAAATGCGAGCGGGAAGTCCGATACAAATGTTTTATGACTTGGATCGCACGTTTGTAATGTCCCAACTAACCAACTATAGTCTAGATTCTAGATTAAAGCGTGCAAAACATACCCTGTCTTTACTGTCAGCGCTCTAGGTTAGGTAAGGGCTGAATCGATCAATTCGTGCATCGAAGGAGGCGGGTTCGCAAGAAGCGCTCCGGAATGGAATGTCACGTTCGTACAGGTGCATTGCTCTCGGTCCACGTTCATTCCATCCATTTATTTCCTACGATAGTGTCAATACAATACCTAGGTACGTAGGTAAATACTTGTTATAGCTTAAGTAAGAACGTACGTAGAGTTTTTATCTATACTAATATAATAAAGCGGAAGAGTTTGTTTGTTTGAACGCGCTAATCTCAGAAACTACTGGACCGATTTCGAAAATTCTTTCACCGTTGGATATGTACTTGATCCTTGAGTGCTATAGGCTATATATTATGTACCAGGGGCGAAGCCGGGGCGGACCGCTAGTACTTTATATTACTTAAGTCTAAAATTTAGTCGTCGTCCACTGCTAAACATAGGTCTCTTCCACACGTCTCGGTCTTGTGCCGCTTGTATCCAGCGGTTCCCTGCGACTCTTTTGATGTCTTAAATTTCGTACGGGATCAGAATTGATAGAGCAAGATCCATGCTATGTATCTTTGATAAATATACTTTCATCCAGTCTCTTGGTTAACTCAAGCATACGAAAAACGAGTAGATAATTTGTTAGGAAATATTTAATACCGTTTTGGCTTATCAAAAAATTGTAAGTACGTAGTCTCGACTTTAGTGCGTAAAACGTAACGTTGCAAGCCGAATTTAACTGAACTATCTTACAAATCTGTCCCATAAACGATGTTACAGGCATTAGCATTTCTTTCATGTACACACATAGTTGCATAGTTTTGCTTATTGTTTGAAATAAAAATCGATTATAATTACCCGCACGATGATGAAGCCCACAATGCGTTTCCTGGAATTGTCTATTGTCATTTTATTCTCACAATCTCAATTAATCTGGTATATAATTACGCATATCTCATTACTGGGATTGAGGTGATCTTACGCGGCGTGCGAACCACGCAGATCTTCTAAAGGTTGGCACTTGCACACAAACTATATTTATGAATAGAATAGAATAATTTTTGACGTGACTGACGTGAATGCCGGCTATACACGCACGTAAAAGCATGACTCATTGTCACGTACCACGTGCAAGCTAGAGCGTGGAACAAGCGATAGAGAAGGCACGATCAGCCTAAGCGTCCGGCTAGCGACGCATTTGTTTCTCTCTCTCTCTCTCGCTCACGCTCTCTTTGTTTTCTTATGAAGTTATCACGTGAAATTAACGTCCGTAAACCGACTTTAAAGACAACCGATTTTTTATTCAAAAAACTTTTACAAGTGCTTTTGAATCGTCAAGTGAATTTACCATTGGTTCGGAATGCCGTTCCTACCCAGAAGAACCAGCAAGAAACTCTGCAGTTGCTCTTTGTTACTAGAATACACAGTTTTTACAAGACATTATAATAATTGTGGACACAGGACGTAGGTATCACTGGAAAACGCAGCGTTGGGAAACCCTTTCTAAATAGACCCGCTGGACAGAAGCGGCACAAGTCCGTTTTCTGTTGAAATAAACATGCAAGAGACCTAGATATCCAGGTACGTTTATTGATTGGAATGACGACGACTACTGTCTCTGTAAGAAATGTTTTAAATCCCCGATTATGGAAGAGTATGGTCTACTTATTATAACAAAGGCTCAGTGATAGAAAAACATTGTATCCACCGCACGATATTGACTGGCCATTATAGTCTGTTCGTTTTCTTACGGTCGCCTTTTGTGTCTAGCCGCCTCCGCCGCGCGGTGTTTTGCCAAAGACACCGCCATGACTTCAAAGCATGCCGCGCGGGGTGTACAGGCACAAGGGGTTTTGGCGTTTTATACCTACTCATATTTTTTGATTAAAATTCTCTTGCCTTTTTATATTTTTTTATATTCGAATTTTATTACAATATAACCATAAACATAAAATATAATATTCTCATGAACACGGTCTTCTCTCAAAATGAGAAGGATGAATTTTAACCATAGTCGTGGTAGACTACCAACTGGCCAAGTGCGGATTGGCAGACTATTCGGAGATTCTATTAGAATAAAAAAAAATACAAACAGAAAAAAAGTAATAAAAATAAAAGCAGAATACTAAGAGCACCTGCGCCTGTACCGACACTAAGTTACCGAACGAACTATAGAGTGAAAGTGCAGTGTTGGTAGACCCCCCACTAGGTGGACCGACGACATCAAACGAGTCGCAGGGAGCCGCTGGATACAAGCGGCACAAGACCGTGACAAGTGGAAGTCCCTTCAAGAGACCTATGTCCAGCAGTGGACGTCAATCGGTTGACAACGACGACGATTAGAGTGAACATGAGACACTGGTTAGATACATGTGGCATAAGGCAGTTGTAAAATATCGAAGTATACCATAATGTACACTGGAATGCCTTTAAAAGCATAACATAACTACCACTGGGATACCTTGTAATAATTTTAACATTTTACGTGATCTGCATAAGTTTTTTTGCCAATCTGGTAGAATGTAACTAGAAGTAGGTAGTAGTAATACGTAGTTGAAAGTAAATAAAACTATACCCGTATTACTAATTCCCTGGAATTCTGACGTTTCGTAATGTTACCAGAGATAAAACAATTCCCACAAAAAAGATAAAAAATTCAAAACTTATGCAAATACAAATCAACTGCCGCATGTAGATATGACAGATGCCTGACAGACATTTCATGGTTTGGTTTCATTCGACATCCATTTTTGAATAATTTTTTTTCAATGTGCTTCTTTTGTTTTCTGTTGCTGTCTGTGCACTTTCTTATTCTTATTTGAATAGACTTACATCAAGATTAAACAAAAAGAACATTAATAAATAAATGATACATTTTATGTTCTATTATATTTCGAAATTTTAACAATAATTCAACAGCCTTAATATCTTATGCAATACAAAAACAAACAATATAAATACTAGTTATTTTTTAATTCTTATTTGATTTGAATAGACTTACATCAAGATTAAACAAAAAGAACATTAATAAATAAATGATACATTTTATGATCTATTAAGTATATTTCAAAATCTTAACAATGCAAGCCTTAACATATTAACATGCAATATAAACAAACAATATAAATACTAGTTATTTTTGAAATTTTTATTTGAATAGACTTATATCAAGATTAAACAAAAAGAACATTACTAAATAAATGATACATTTTATGTTCTATTAAGTATATTTCGAAATTTTAACAATAATTCAACAGCCTTAATATCTTATGCAATACAAAAACAAACAATATAAATACTAGTTATTTTTTAATTCTTATTTGATTTGAATAGACTTACATCAAGATTAAACAAAAAGAACATTAATAAATAAATGATACATTTTATGATCTATTAAGTATATTTCAAAATCTTAACAATGCAAGCCTTAACATATTAACATGCAATATAAACAAACAATATAAATACTAGTTATTTTTGAAATTTTTATTTGAATAGACTTATATCAAGATTAAACAAAAAGAACATTACTAAATAAATGATACATTTTATATTCTATTAAGTATATTTCTAAATTTTAACAATAATTCAACAGCCTTAATATCTTATGCAATACAAAAACAAACAATATAAATACTAGTTATTTTTTAATTCTTATTTGATTTGAATAGACTTACATCAAGATTAAACAAAAAGAACATTAATAAATAAATGATACATTTTATGATCTATTAAGTATATTTCAAAATCTTAACAATGCAAGCCTTAACATATTAACATGCAATATAAACAAACAATATAAATACTAGTTATTTTTGAAATTTTTATTTGAATAGACTTATATCAAGATTAAACAAAAAGAACATTACTAACAAAATGATACATTTTATGTTCTATTATATTTCGAAATTTTAACAATAATTCAACAGCCTTAATATCTTATGCAATACAAAAACAAACAATATAAATACTAGTTATTTTTTAATTCTTATTTGATTTGAATAGACTTACATCAAGATTAAACAAAAAGAACATTAATAAATAAATGATACATTTTATGTTCTATTAAGTATATTTCGAAATTTTAACAATAATTCAACAGCCTTAATATCTTATGCAATACAAAAACAAACAATATAAATACTAGTTATTTTTTAATTCTTATTTGATTTGAATAGACTTACATCAAGATTAAACAAAAAGAACATTAATAAATAAATGATACATTTTATGTTCTATTAAGTATATTTCGAAATTTTAACAATAATTCAACAGCCTTAATATCTTATGCAATACAAAAACAAACAATATAAATACTAGTTATTTTTTAATTCTTATTTGATTTGAATAGACTTACATCAAGATTAAACAAAAAGAACATTAATAAATAAATGATACATTTTATGACCTATTAAGTATATTTCAAAATCTTAACAATGCAAGCCTTAACATATTAACATGCAATATAAACAAACAATATAAATACTACTTATTTTTGAAATTTTTATTTGAATAGACTTATATCAAGATTAAACAAAAAGAACATTACTAAATAAATGATACATTTTGTGTTCTATTATATTTCGAAATTTTAACAATAATTCAACAGCCTTAATATCTTATGCAATACAAAAACAAACAATATAAATACTAGTTATTTTTTAATTCTTATTTGATTTGAATAGACTTACATCAAGATTAAACAAAAAGAACATTAATAAATAAATGATACATTTTATGATCTATTAAGTATATATAATGATATTATATTCTTTAAATCAGGAATGGTAATGAAAAAAAGACGAAATTGCGTTTCTCTGAAAAACAAAGGTTATATTTTCAACATCAACTTAAAACAAACATATTTTATCGAATAAGTACAAAATTTTTGTCTACAAAGTAATAACTCACCTGAAAAACAAAGAAACAACATTTAAAGCCTTTTATTTCAGGTAAATTTCTTTAAATCTTGAAAAGTTGAAAGTAATTACGAGTATAATTTAAATATAAACAAATGTCACAAGTGACAGCCGCTTTTCGGTTTACGAGGCAAATTCAAATTATGAAAAGTGCGGCAAAATTTAAATTAAGAAAAACATGCATGATTTTCTTTACATGTCCCCCCCTAGAAAGGAACAATTGCAAGTGACAAAGTACGTAATTGTTCATTCACTAACTAACACTGGAGATAGTTTTGTGATGTGGTATAGGTTTGACTCCGCTTTCTTGTGTCCGGCATCAACTTCATAGATTGAATTGGAAATCCTCTTCAGAATTTTATATGGTCCAATCCTTAATTCATCCATTTTCTTTCTATTTAGCCGATTTCCATTTTCCACATAAACTCTATCTCCCACTTTAAATTTATATTCTTCTCTATGCTTATCGAATATTTTTTTATTATAATTGTGTGATTTTATTGTGTTTTCTAGAGCAAGTTTTCTATCTTTTTCCAGATCTTCTTTTGTACATTTTTTTTTCAATTCAAGTGGTAGAATATTTATATTTTCACCTTCCAAAAGATATTTAGGAGCAAACTTCGTGACTGTGTGTTCTGTTTCATTATATTTTTCTACACATTTGTGTGCAATAGTAGTCCAAGCCGTTTTTTTATCACTTTCATTTATTTTACATCTTATTTTATTGACTAAAGTTTGATTTAGTCTTTCATTAAGTCCATTTGGAAATGGTGCATCAACAGCCGTAAAAATCATTCTTATTTTTTCTTTCTTCAAAAATTCTTTGAACTCTTTGGAATTTATTCCAGGGTACTGGTCAGTTAATACTATATCAATGTTGTAGTTTTGTGTTACATTATTTATTAGTTTAATAAAATCACTGGAACTTTGATTCTTTGATGTGTAAATGTAAGCGTATCTCGTGAAATGATCAACCAGGAGATGTAAGTATTTTTTTGTTGACCGTGATCCTCCGAAGCCTCCAATGGTGTCAATAGATACAATTTCAAATGGGCGTGTCGCTGGACCTAAATGTGACATTAAGCCATATTTTGTGTTTCTTCTTGATTTGTTTTTTATACAAATTTCACATTCATCACAAATTTGTTTAATGTTTGCTATTATATTCTTTGCTGTGTAAAATGGCGTTATTTTATTTGTCATCTGGGTTCTTCCAATATGGCAGTAAGTGTTGTGGACATCTTTTATTAGAGTTTTGCTAAGTTCTTCTGATAATATGATTTTTTTATTTTTTCTATTCTTTTTGTAATAAATGTCATCCTCCAATATAAATTTTCCATTTCGTAGATCTGGATTTATGTGTTGGTCGTTTTTTATAGTTTCTAAGTTAATTAGATTGACTACTTTTAAAAAATCCTCAGTATTCTCATAGGGTTCTAAAACTGGATTTCTGCTTAAACAGTCTGCTTCTTGGTTTGATTTTCCTGGGTTATATTTTATTTTAAAATTATATTGGGATAAATAATACATCAAATCCCCTAATTCCTCATCCGTTCTAGCTTTGATGTTCATATTTTCTAATGGTTTATGATCTGAGTATACTAAAAATTCTTTTCCCATAAGCCAGTGCTGCCAATATTTCACAGCTTCTTTTATTGCCAGACATTCAAGATAAATTGCCTTCTTCTTTTTTTGAGTTTCAGTAAATTTTTTTGAAAAATAAGCAACCGGCTTACTGTTTCCATTCTTATCTTCTTGTTTCAACACTGCCCCTACTCCATTTATACTAGCATCTGTGTAAATTTTTATTGGTAATTCTGGGTCAAAGATTTTAAGAACTGGATCTGAACATAGTAATTCCTTTATTTTATCAAATGATTCCTGGCATTCTGCGGACCATATAAACTTGACATCTTTCCGCAGTAAATTGTGTAATGGGTCAAGGATAGCCAATAGCCCTGTGTGGTACAAATTTTTGGTGAAAATTTATTTTTCCTAAGAATTGCCGAATATTTTTTCTGGATGCTGGTACTGGAAAATTTTTTACTGCAGTTAAATAGTCTTTTAATGGTTTAACTGAATTGTTTTCTATAATGTGACCACAATATTTGGCATAATTATTGGCGAAAGTACATTTTAGGAATTTTAGTCTAAAGCCTTCTGCTAGTATTGCCTCCAATAATTTTGATAAATGCAATAAATGTTCTTCAAATGTTTTTGAAAAAATTAAAATGTCATCTATAAAATTTACTGCAAAACTCTCTAGTTTGTATTTTCTTATGATGTTACTTAGTATTCTCTGGAAAATGGCTGGAGCAGTCTTTAATCCAAATGGGAGACATGTCCATTGAAAATGGCCTTCTTGTGTAACAAATGCTGTTTTGTATCTATCTTTAATTTTCAACGGAATCGACCAAAATGCTGAGTTAATGTCTAAAGTAGAAAAATATTTACAGTTTACAGTTTTGACCATTAAATCCTCAATTAATGGAAAGGGTTGTGATTGAGGGACAACAATTTTGTTCAATTCTCTGAAATCAATACATAACCTGGTTTTTTTTTCATCTTCTTTTTTATAAGCCAGAGTTACTGGTGCGGCAAATGGGCTATAAGATTCTTCAATCAAATTCTTCTCTAGTAATTTTGATATTTGATTTTCTATTTCTCTTCTATCTTCAGCTGTGCATCTGTATGGACGTTTGCTACAATATTTATCTACCATCAAGTCAATATGAGCTTCATAATCTTGTACAGTGCCAACATCATATTTATCTTTAGCAAAGACCGATTTGTATTTTTCTATCAATTTTTCAATTTCTGATTGTTGATATAAATCTAAATGGTTTACTAACATTTCAAATCCATTGGAGTCTATATATTCATTGAAATTTATTTCACATTTTTTTATGAGTTTTTTTTCTTGTTCTAACACCTTAGAGTGTATACAACTTCCTTTTTCATTTTTGTCACCTAGTACATCAGGAATTTTGATATATTTTGAGTTATTATTTTTTTTCAAATCCGAGGTTTCTTTCTTTTCTTTTTCATTATTACATTGTATGATCTTTAATTCTTCATTTTGAATTAATTTGAAGTTTTTAATGCAATCTAAACCAATCAGGAAATCATAGTTAAAATTTTCACTATCAACAACAAAAATATCCATTATTTTTTCAATATTGTAGATTTTTAATTTAAGTGTTACTGTTCCTATTGTTTTCTTCTCACCATTAATAGTTTTCAAGTTTACTATTTGCGCATAATTTTTATCTTGTTTTGGTTGTATCTTCAATAATTTTGCATTAATTAATGAAACATTTGAACCTGAATCATAAATTCCAGAAATTTTTAATGTATCATTTAATAGTAGCTTTACTTTTATTAATGGTGGAACTTCTAGTTTTTTGGGTTTCCCTCATTTAGTTCAATTTCTAATTCAGAGTTATTTACAGTTTTAACTACTGGTATTTTATTTTTCTCTTTAAACCAGCAATTTTCTTGAGGATGGTAGCGTTTTCCTTTTTTCTGCTCCAGACAGGTTTGGCATGGTTTTTTTTCTTCAATTTTCTTTGATTTAGTATCTGAAGATGCAATACTTTTTTTATCATATTTATTCTTTCCAACAAGATGTTCAAATATCCCTAATTCGTTGTAGAGATCTTCCGTTTGTTGTAAAGGTTCCCGGTCAATTTTGTCGGCCACATGATTAGGTAAACCAAATGCGATGAGGTCTATAAGTGTCCCTGTATCGATTGATTTCCTCACTTCCAGTAACAACTTTTCTTTTTTTAAAGCATACTCAAGTAACGAACCTGCTTGATATTTAAAGGCAAAAGCATATCTGATGGGTGACCATCCTTTATTTGCAAATGTCTCACAAAAATTTGATTCCCATTTATTCCATTCAGATTCTATAGTATATTTAATTACCATACAATTGTACCAGTCTATACTGGAATATTCCAAAAAATTTTTTAAGATTTGTATTTTCCTTTGGTCTTCGACGATTTGAAATCGTTCACATTCTTTGTTAAAATTTTTAATCCACTGGTGCGCATTTGAGTTTCTGCCTGTGAATTTTTCAATAGTGAAATCCTTCGCAATTTTTCCTAAATTTTGTGTTTCCGATTTGGTTTGTTTATGTTCAAATAATTTCTCCAACAGTTTTTCCAACGTTTGATTAGAGCTACTAGCTGTAGATTCAGCGCATTTTGTTTCTTCCATAATCTCTTCTAGGTAAAAATCACCAAACTGTAAGTTTTGTTCATCATCCAAGTATATTTTTGATATATCCTCCGTTAATGTTATCCATACTTTTCTAGATTGATGTCTTTTAGTTAGTGATTTTTTTACCTTGGCATAGTTTGGAGTATTTGTAATTACTTGATGTAAATTTGCAGGTTGGTATTCAGTTGGTATCCCAAAAATTTGTCCAGCAGGCGTAGCTATTGAGGTTATGCAGATGATGTTCGATTTTCCATCTGTTGTTGATTTCACAACAAAATCAAATCTCAATTTATCCATGTTTCTTGAAATATTTGCAGAAAATGTTGTTTTATAATGATATTATATTCTTTAAATCAGGAATGGTAATGAAAAAAAGACGAAATTGCGTTTCTCTGAAAAACAAAGGTTATATTTTCAACATCAACTTAAAACAAACATATTTTATCGAATAAGTACAAAATTTTTGTCTACAAAGTAATAACTCACCTGAAAAACAAAGAAACAACATTTAAAGCCTTTTATTTCAGGTAAATTTCTTTAAATCTTGAAAAGTTGAAAGTAATTACGAGTATAATTTAAATATAAACAAATGTCACAAGTGACAGCCGCTTTTCGGTTTACGAGGCAAATTCAAATTATGAAAAGTGCGGCAAAATTTAAATTAAGAAAAACATGCATGATTTTCTTTACATATATTTCAAAATCTTAACAATGCAAGCCTTAACATATTAACATGCAATATAAAAAAACAATATGAATACTAGTTATTTTTGAAATTTTTATTTGAATACACTTATCAAGATTAAACAAAAAGAACATTAATAAATAAATGATACATTTTATGTTCTATTATATTTCGAAATTTTAACAATAATTAGTTTCCACTCTTGGTATTTTCTATTTTAAGGCGAAACGAGTAATATTATTACGCGGCATATGGCTTTTTATGATGACGGGGAATTAAAGTAGTTTGGGGTAAAATCGTACTTCGTAGATGTTAACCCTGTTCTCCATACAAATAACTCATCTGTAAATGACAATGACAGCTGTCAGAATTCCGGGGAATTAGTAATACGGGTATATGTAAAATCATATAATATAGTGTCATAAAAATAATACAATGTGTGTTCTACATAAATAAAACTGCAACAGCAAATAGTAAAGCACCGGAAAATCCACTGGGCCGTATTTATACGTGCAATTTTTAGGTGTGAATTGCATTTTGCTATCGGGGTTTTATTAACTTTTATGTCGACCGTATTTCTTTTAATTTGTACTCTAGCGGCACGCTATGATGGCCGGTTTGACGTTTGTCCGCTCATGAAGTTCCGTATTAATTGATAACGACTTTGAAGGAAATAATTGTATTACTTTATTGACGATAGTGATGTGCAAAGATTCATAAATTTTATCGAATGTAGTTTTAGGTTTAGGACTCAAAATTTATTTATTAAATTGATTTATTAAATGTATACAAGTGTAGAAAAATCAGTTTGCACCATTTAAGGGGTGAATGTACTTGTGAATATGAACAATTTTCACTATGTGGACAAACCTCTGAAATCGCAAAAAAATATCAATAAATTTTTAAAAATGGAATCTAATACGATCGTCACATAGGATCGCTGGCTAGCACAACTACTACCTCCGGCAAACTCGCGTCAATGCTCAATGCAAAACAAAGCAGTTTCGAATTGACGTTGCTTCGAAAAGTATAAACTGTCAGTGCAATGCGATTGTGATATAGTTTTGACCTGGCTTTGGATTTCAAATATTGATACTGCATTACTGTTGACCCTTGCTCGTTAATTTGGACTCTGTTCAAGCCCTTTGTTGTGGATTTCGTCGATATGACCGAACGTACGCAGAGAACTGTTCTAAATAGTCAGACACGTGAGTTCGTAATACGCCTTCGTAACTATTTCGATCGTGAAGCTCAAAATGGAGGGCCAATTTTACCTATAACGTCAGTGGTTGAACGCGTAGCTGATGCGCTTAATATTGGACAACGAACTGTTAGACGGATAACTAAAAAAAAATATGGCGAGACTGGCACAGAAGAAAATAAACTTCACACACCAAAAAAGAGAAAACGAGCAAAACCAGTCGTAGGCATCGATAGCTTTGATGCCGATGCTATCCGAAGATATGTTTACGGCTACTATTTACAGAAGGAGTATCCAACAAGAAAAAAGTTGGTGCATTCACTGAAGGAAGCTGGATTATTCTTCGGTGGGGAAAGTTCTTTAACGAAGATTTTGAAATACAATGAATATAAAATTATTTTGCTATAATCCGCTAACAGTGACAAATTTGTAGGCACAACACCACACAATCTTGTAGGCACAACACCACACAATCTTGTAGGCACAACACCACACAAATTCACCACAAAACAAACTCGACGATCGTTTCGCTCCGACACCGGAGCATCTTCAGGAGATGTCGACTTCACAACGGACGATTGCAAAGTCCGTTGTGAAGTCGACATCTCCTGAAGATGCTCCGGTGTCGGAGCGAAACGATCGTCGAGTTTGTTTTGTGGTGAATTTGTGTGGTGTTGTGCCTACAAGATTGTGTGGTGTTGTGCCTACAAGATTGTGTGGTGTTGTGCCTACAAATTTGTCACTGTTAGCGGATTATAGCAAAATAATTTTATATTCATTGTATATCATGGAATTCCGCAAAGTAACGCCTGCTTCCATTCAACATTGAAGATTTTGAAGACCATTGGATTTCGATACAAAAATGTAACAAACGCAAAATATTGATGGAAAGATTTGATATAGCGATGGCAAGGTATACTTTTTTACGGCAAGTGAAAGAAATCAAAAATTGGCAAAATGTTGTGTTCTTGGATGAAACATGGCTTAATGCTAACCATACTGTAGGCCGTTCTTGGAACGATGACACAGCAGCATCTACTTCCAAAGTTCCTGTAGGAAAAGGATCGCGACTTATAATTTGTCACGCCGGAACCATCAACGGGTTTGTCGAAGGTTCTCTCATGGCTTTTGCGTCAAAAACCACTGGAGACTATCATGAAGACATGAATGGAGAAAAGTTTACTGAATGGTTTACCTCAATGTTGTGTAGCCTCCCTGAACCATCTATTATAATTATGGACAACGCCCCATACCACTCGATGCAAATTGACAAGCCACCTGCCCAATCCCAAAAGAAAGCTGATATCGTCGCATGGCTTCGTAAAAATGGCGTAGATGCAAACATGAATATGTTAAAAGCGGAATTAGTACGTCTTTTAAAAGAAAACAAACCAACCAAGATCCGATACGTCATTGACGAAATAGCATTAGAACATGGGCACAGAGTTATACGGTTACCGCCTTACCATTGTGAGTATAATGCGATTGAGTTGGTGTGGGCTCAAATTAAGGGATATGCTGCAAGACACAATACAGAACCCCCATTTACCACAAAAAAAATGCTAAAATTATTAGAAGAAGCTTGTGAACATGTGACTAAAGGAGACTGGGAAAAGGTTGTGAATAGAACTGTTAAATTAATAAGGGAAGATTATGAAAGAGATGTGAAAATAGATAATATTATAGAAAACGAACATATAATTATTAATGTATGTGATGATAGCAGTGACGACAGTGAAAATAGTAGTATGGACGAATCTGATTAATTATGGCCTTTTGTGGCACCTTTTTTGGTATCTTTTGTATTCATATGTTTCTTGTGTGCATATAAAGTATGTATATTCATTTTCGTTCAAATATTCAGTTCGTTCAAATAAATTAAATAAACATATACATTTTTGTTTTATTAAACCTATTTAATCAGGTACAAAAACAAAACTTAATTGTTTTTTGTTCGAGAATAAATTGACATTCCACATCACTGTTGTAATGTGTCAAACCGGCCATCATAGCGTGCCGCTAGTGTAGTAAACGCCGAGCCACAGCATACATACCTACGTCTATAGTATATAACTAGTAAGTTAAATCTGTCTGTCTGTTATTTCGAAAAATTGCCTTTTATAATAATAGTTAATAGTTTACCCATTTTTAAGATTTTTGTCCGTGTGCCTTTCCGGCTAAACGTTAGGTCACTTTATGGTTTACCTAGAATAGCTGCCGAAGGTTTGGAATATTCGGTTTCTTTCTTTGGGCTTTCCTCCTGCTGTTCGGAAATTTGTTATGACCAAAAATATGATGGGTTCTGAATATGTTATAACTTTAATTGTTTGAAAATATAGAATATTAATTTGTAGACACACAGACATCATAACATAGAAATAACACAAGGTCATTTCGCCACTTAAGAATTTCATAGGTTTCACAGAATTCTGAATATTTAGATAATAGAAATGGTAACTGCGTTCTTTCACACCGTGATTGCGTCGCCGACTTTTATATCTCATTTACATACTTATATCTATACATATAATAAAATCGTAGACTTGCCGTATCTGTACATTGAAGATTTTTACAAAATAATAACTGGGGGATGTTAGGGAAAAGTAATAGAACGTAAAAAAGCTATTTTTGAAAATTTTGTCTGTTTGTCTGTATGATTGTGCGCGCATCACGCAAAAACTACTGAATGGATTGAAACGAAACTTGGTACGATTTAAGTTCATACTTCGGAGTAACATATAGGATACTTTTTATCCCGAAATTCAGCACAGTTCCCTAGGGAGAGGGGATGAAAGTCAAAACGTGTATTTAGCTGTAATTCAATAACGCATGGTCCGATTTCATTCATTCTTTTTTTGTTAGAAAGTAGATACTTTAAAGATTACCGACTAATTTCTAAAAGGCTGGATCGATTTTGATGGGACTTTCACTGGCGGATGTTTACATTTTGATCTACCTAAACTTCCACCAGTGAACTTTTAACAGTTTTTAGCATGGTATGAGCTCAAAGGAGCTTAGGAAAAACAAAATGATTCCTGCGGGATTTTTATAAGCCAATATATATCCACGCGAACGAAGTCGCGGGTGTCCGCTTGTATAGAATAAAGATGTGATTCAAAAGCGCATAACTATTGTCTCTTGCATCCAAAGCAACGTAAACTAAGAGAAATCTCTCTCGAGCGCTACCGAGTGCGCCCCATACAATTGGAGTTTATTTTTTTAAATTTGAATTAAATCAAACCCAATGAAATTTTGTAGTTGTGAGTTTTGATTTGATTGGTTAGTTGGATCAAACTTCTTTTGTAACGGGAGTGCTCGAGATAAAGTACCTACCTACTCTTAAACTGTAACGCTATGCAAAATATATGTCCATTTTTACACTCGTACGTATATTAACTTGCTCCTGCTGCTGCTTACATGTTTCACTATCACTGCACATCTGCGCGGCGACTGGCGACGAAGCTGGCGCTCTTTCAGCACTTCTATATTATATATTCTGAATTCTGAGGTAGGGTCTTTGTATGTTAAACGGCTGTAGGTATATTATGATTGTATACGTATTCGACACGGATAAAACTTGTATGACCATCACAAATTAACAATTGTCCGTACTCTGTTATTAAATCGGCAGCTCGAATTATATTTTGGTTTCGTGTCAATGTTACGTGAGAACAAAGATTTTTTTTTTACTGGGAATCGTGTTTATTTTTTATCGATGACAGGCAACGACCACGTAACCCCAGACAGGTATGCGTTACACGATCTTATGGCTCCAGTACACATTGGCCCAATGCATTCGACAAGTGCTGCCCACTGTGCAACTCAGTTTCCGAAATGCGCCATGATCCCTTGATGTTTGTATGTAAACATAGAAGTCAGCAAGCCAGACGGCGCTGGCCGTATGTAGAAAATGCACTCGGATTAGTGGCCCTGAACCTACATGTTTCTCTAGTGCATGGGCCAATGTGAACTACACTCTTTACCTAATATTTTATGATGAATCTATGATGTCTAGCACAGGTGATATCCCTAGTGTACATCGCTGCAAAAAATTAAAGTCAATTTTTTCTTAAATGGCATAGGAAGTCCTGGTCAAAGCAGAATATCCTGGCTCAAAAAGTTAAAACCATCGCCAATGATTTAATACGAGCTCTAGGTCAGTTCAGCATTAAACAGTGAATAAAGTCCAACTAGCTTAGCATAGAGATAATATGTTTAGAGATGGTTAGCCAACCTCTACCATGAGATGACTCATGACACTAGAAGATGAACAATAGTAGTAGATTTCTCGGAATGGGACATGCCTTGTTACTACATCCTTTTATTAGCCACATGATTTTCTTTACACGCTTATATTTTTTCAGTTTTTGCGGTCCTTTTATCACAAAAACCTCGCTGGCGTTGACAAAAAAAATGTTGTCTCCAACCTAATTACACCAGGACAAAAAGTTTCCTGACCCACTCTCCACCCTGCACAACGGAATGTGTGCTGACCCTAATTACAGGGTAATTTCCCCTAAAATCTATTAAAACATGTATTTGCTAATATAATACGTGGTGAGTGGCACAAAAAGTAGCATTAGCATACTATAAACGACTATGTTAAATTTGACGACCTCCCTAGCACAGTGGTGAGCGCTGTGGTCTTTAAAGTGGGAGGTCCGGGATTTGATTCCCGGCAGGCGCAATTTGGGATTTTATGATTACTAAATTGTCTCTGGTCTGATCTGGATTGAGGCTTCAGCCGGCACCACCCTACCGGCAAAGCCGTGCCGCCAAGCGATTTAGCGTTCCGCTGCGATGCCGTGTAGAAACTAGAAACCGATCAGGGATATATGCATAGTGCATACCTCTTCCAAGTTAGCCCGCTACCATCTTAGACTGCATCGTCACTTACCATCAGGTGAGATTCCAGTCAAGGGCTAACTTGTAGTTGAATAATAAAAAATTATAACGCCGTGTTATTATTTGACTGAATGCCCAAGTATACATTCAGTCACCAAGAATGTGGCGCTATATCGATACCTCTGGGCTCAAAGGGCGTAAAGCCTTTTGTGCCTTAATGTGCTTTACGCCCTTTGAGCCCAGAGGTTTCGATATTTCTACTGTTGTATAAATATGTACCTACGAGTATGATCAGACAATTCGATTGCACAATACAGAGATTGCTAAGATACTGACGCTCGTGTAGGCGATGCATTGCTGAGACCTCTAATGAATAATCCTAGCTTTGAGCAATGTGCAATATGCTTGCGTAATACGAACAATGTTTCGGTATGTCTATTAGCGGCAAATAATACATAAGGTGGATTGAATGTGTGAAAGAGGTTATGCGTGTAAAAGGGGTGAATTATACGTTGACGTATAATAATAGAATTAAGTGGAAGAAGACATTTTGTGTTGACCCTATATAGCATGGGATAAGGACCGGAAGAAGAAGATTAGCCAATAATACGAGTACATTGCTTACTATGTTGCATTAATCGAAGCTATGTTGGTTAAGGGAACCAGACTCAAAAGAGAACCAGAAATATTGCTAGAATCGTCACATTCATGCCGACTGAACTCTAAATCGAAGATACGGAAAATATTGTCTTACATGAATAGAAGATACACTGCGGATAATACAGGCACAGATAAGACATGTTAAACATCATTGTATTCAAATATAGACCCCGCTTGCATACATTGAGTTTAAAACAATGACGTAACCTTTAGTGTGTAGGCAGCCTATTAGCATTTTACTTGTACGCTCGAATGGACCGGATCGTTTAATTTTCTTTATCATTCATTCACCTGGCAGAGGGAGTAGTAGGTAGTACCTAACCCAGAGTTCAAGCAAAAAGTTTCACTTTAATTCTCAAATCACACACTTGAGAATAATAGCTAAACTTTTTGCCTGACAACTCTAGGGTCTTAACATTTAACTCTGATACGAAAGACCAAATGGACTGGATCATTTAATTTTCTTTATCAAACATTCACCTGGCCCAGGGAGTAGTAGTGACCGAGAGTTCGAGCAAAAAGTTTCCCTCTAATCCTCATGAGGGCACAAATCTTTGCCACAAAGTGTTAGCTGAATTAGAATTATAATATTTTGTAGTTTGTGAATTACGTATACCTATAATAAGGAATTTTGGAAAAACTACCCTCAAGTGGGTTAAATGGGGGATGAATGTTTGTATAAGATTTGTATGAATCCACGCGAGCGAAGTCGAGATCATCAGCTAGTTAATTATAAAAATATTTTATGTCACTACAGACGCGATCATATTTGTAAGTTGTATTTCGTTTAGTCTAACATTTTATTAATTCGAATTTAGACTATAGGTAGTTGGTACATAATAATAATAATAAACATGAAAACCGTTTGAAGTAAATGTTTTTAGTTAACTGTTTTTGTTTGAAGTCTATTCAAAGGCAACCACAGTTAATTATAATTTTTTACTCCATGCACTCGATGGACGTTCTTTGAATATGTATTTTTCCACATGAGTGAACTTGTTTGCTTTGTGTAAAGTATTTTAGTGCTTTTCATGTACAAAAAAAAAAACTAAATATTGGTATTAAAAATATTAAAGGTTGTGGTCAAATAGAACTCGTATTTTGAAAATCCTTCATCAATCATGCTTACTGAACTGCAAAAGCAGATTTTAGTATAATTTATCTTATTGGAACTTGGCTTGACACACGGCCATGTGTCTTGATACTTGCTTGATACTAAATCTGCTTTTGCAGTGAAACAAAGCCTTCTGTTGCCGCTATAACAACAATAATACTAAAAAACAATAAAATAAATATTTAAGGGAGCTCTCATAAAACAAACGTGATTTTTTTTGTTCGTTTTTGCTCGATATTGATAACGGCAACAGGTAAACGCTTGAAATATTCACAGAATATTTAGTTATATATATTCACTTTAAAAAATAAATTACAAAAACGACGGGGTGTTATAAGTTTGACGTGTCTGTGTGTGTCTGTGTGTGTGTGTGTGTGCGTGCGTGCGTGCGTGCGTGCGTGCGTGCGTGCGTGCGTGCGTGCGTGCGTGCGTGCGTGCTGCGTGCGTGCGTGCGTGCGTGCGTGCGTGCGGGCGTGCGTGCGTGCGTGCGTGCGTGCGTGCGTGCGTGTGTGCGTGCGTGCGTGCGTGTGTGTGTGTGCGTGTGTGTGTGTCTGTCTGTGTGTCTGTCTGTCTGTCTGTCTGTCTGTCTGTCTGTTCCCCTGTGCCGCTCAAACGGGTGGACCGAGAGTGTTGTTAGCTATGTTTGATGAAAATCGGTCCAAGATGGCCGCCGCTACAAAATGGTGGATTATATATTTTTTCACAACTCCCTTAATATGGGTATCAAATGAAAGGGCTTGACTAGTAGAATACCACTATTGCAAATCCAAGATGGCCGCCGCCACAAAATGGCGAATGTCGGGGGTTTTTTAAATTTTAAATTTATACTTGTTTAATTGATGCTTAATTTAAAAATTGCCGTTCAAAGTTATTACCTACAATGAAAGCTGGGAGAATGGTGTAGCGGAAACGTTTTTATGACTGCATTGTTTTCGCGACTAGCAATAACTACGATATTAATAGCATTAGTGCATTAATTAAACGGTTAACTCCATTTAATAGCACGTACAAGCTTTGTACCGCAATAAATTAAAACTCCTATCATTCTTCGTTTTAATAGATTTTTTTTATTAGGTAGGTCTGTACCTATGTGAAATTCTTTTGTTCCTAGCTCGAACTGCAAATCCTCTCTGTGAAATTAGAACGAATGGGCGCAAGAAGAAAACTATTTGATAATATCCCGGGATAAAAGTAGATTATATCAATCTCGTGGATCCAAGCGTGTCAGTGTCGAACGTAAAGATTCGCTTAGCAATAAAAATGTGTTCACCTATGTACCTATTGTTCCTAATATTAATAGTTTTCTTTTAATATTAGGAACAATAGAATTAGAGAGGTTACTTTTCATCCTGGAATTACAAAACATTTCCAGGATGAAAAGTAACCTTGATCCTCGTACATTTCTCTAACTGCTTGTAAAGCCACGTCAAAATCGGTTCAGCTGTTTCGAATATTAAACAGATTGACAGACTGACCGACGGATAAAAAAAAATTAAAAACGTGTGTTTGGATTATTTATGTTATCGTTCAAAATATAATCATTATAAGTAACTTATTTCGAGAAAGTTATCTTCGAAATCTCAGACACTAAAGTTTTATTTATTGGTATCATCATCATCATCATCATGATCAACCCATTACCGGCTCACTACAGAGCACGGGTCTCCTCTCAGAGTGAGAAGGGTTTTGGACATAGTCTACCACGCTGGCCAAGCGGATTGGCAGACTTCACACACCTTTGAGAACGTTATGGAGAACTCTCAGGCATGCAGGTTTCCTCACGATGTTTTCCGTCACCGTTAAAGCAAGTGATATTTAAATACTTAAAACGCACATAACTCCGAAAAGTTAGAGGTGCATGTCCCGGGATCGAACCTACGATCTCCGATTAGAAGTCGGTCGTCCTAACCACTAGGCTATCACAGCTGTTTTTGGTATATGAAGATATTTATTGGTATATTTATTGGTATATGAAGATACAAAATGGAACAATAACAGTTACACAGTTCAAGCAAAATAAATGACTCAAGTTGGTCCCGACAAATAAAAAGAATTGCCTATTCAGCACAATCTCATCTTGGGTACATAATGAATGAAGTTTTCGCGTGGATCTCACCACGGTGGGCACTTTTCGTATCGCAGTTTGAATCACGTATTGTTTGTGCTGCGCAAACAGCCGACAAATAAAGCTGTGATAGCCTAGTGGTTAGGACAACCGACTTCTAATCGGAGGTCGTGGGTTCGATCCCGGGGCACGCACCTCTAACTTTTCGGAGTCATGTGCGTTTTAAGTATTTAAATATGGGTAGTAATAAAACGAGTGACTGTAAATTACAGTTCTAAGTGTCAAAATTAATTAATTTGGGTTATAGAATTACAAAGTGAGCGACTGACTGCGAGTGACGAGAAATCAACAAAACAGCAACTTACAAACATTAATTTGAGTTACTTAAAATACAAAATGAGCAGCTTCATAATATTTGAGCGACCTAATATTTGTTTGAGTGTCAACGTTACGTCCTGCATTTTTTTCAATATTTGGCAAATGTATTTTTTATACTGAGCGGCATTTTATCTTAAATGAAGTGTTTCGAATACAAAAACCACTTTGAAAAATACACTAATGAGCAGAGTATAATGAGCTCACATTTAAAAAATAAAAATAATATGAAATAACTATTTGAAGAAACACTATTCTATTAGTTGAGAAATTTTATTATTGAAATATAAGGGTAATTAAATAAAACAATGTACTCCGTAAAAAATTTGGATCTGGCACTTCGCCGGCCGCTGCCGCGGCACGCTCGCTTCGCTCGCTCGGCTCGTGCGTTGTGGTAACTGTTCTAACCTAACCTAACCTAGCTGGTGTTTTTGGAATCCTGGTGTTTTTTAACCTGGTATTTTCATTAAAAAAGCGTATCAAAATAAAAAACATAAGCCCTCAAATAGAATATCAGTAACCAATAATCATTAATAAAGCAGCTTACAAAACTTTGCTCAAAGTGAACTTTTTAGTAGTTCGCTAAGTATAACCTCACTTAGAAAAATCGAATCTATCTTAATATTGAAGTTGCCCTCTCTGTATTTCCAGTCGCTCACTTAGTAATGAAGTCGCTCAGATAAAATGTTAATATCTGAAATGGATTTATCACAATCCACTTTTTGTAAGCTCGTTCTGGATTTTATTATAAATCAATATTCGTCGTCAGTTTAGTTAATTTTTCGCTTACTCAAATTCATACCGCTCAAGTTATTAAAACAGTATGTCATCATCAGTCGCAAAGTTTTTTTTTGTTCGCTCGTTTTATAATTCCCCTTTAAATATCACTTGCTTTAACGGTGAAGGAAAACATCGTGAGGAAACCTGCATGCCTGAGAGTTCTCCATAACGTTCTCAAAGGTGTGTGAAGTCTGCCAATCCGCTTGGCCAGCGTGGTAGACTATGGCCAAAACCCTTCTCACTCTGAGAGGAGACCCGTGCTCTGTAGTGAGCCGGTAATGGGTTGATCATGATGAAACAGCCGACACGACAGTTTTGTAACTGTCTACAATTAATGTCTTGTTCCAATATGTATTAGGTACCTAAAACAATTTACATATTCTGTTAATCGTGAAAAAATCGCGAGTTTTCCGATCTCTACGGCTTCGTCAGAAGGAATCAAGTGAGACTCTATAGTAAAATACTCTTACCACTTTGTATACAATCTCATGATACACATATACGATCAGAAATAATTTTCATGCACAAAGAAAGACTGTTATAATAATAATTATTAATTACAAGCGGAAACCCGCGACTTCGTTCGCGTGGATATTGGTTTTTAAACATCCCGTGGGAATTGTCTTTCCTAAGCTCCTTTGTTTAGGTAGATCAAAATGTAAACATCCGCTAGTGAAAGTCCCATCAAAATCGATACAGCCTTTGAGAGATTAGCCAGTAATCTTTAAAGTATTTCCTTTCTAACAAAAAAAGAATGAATGAAATCGGACCACGCGTTAATAAATTACAGCTAAGTACACATTTTGACTTTCATACCCTCTCCTAAGAGAACCGTGCTGAATTTCGGGATAAAAAGTATCCTATATGTTACTCCGTAGTATGAACTTAAATCATGCCAAGTTTCATTTCAATCCATTCAGTAGTTTTTGCGTGATGCGCGCACAATCATACAGACAAACAGGCAAGCAGACAAACAGACAAAAACTTCAAAAATAGCTTTTTTACGTTCTATTACTTATCTCTAACATCCCCCAGTTATTATTTTGCAAAAATCTTTAATGTACAGATACGGCAATTCTACGATTTTATTATATGTATAGAAGACTATTCAGATGATAATAAAATCACCTGTATGATTTAGAGTGCATGTATCATGGATTAATTAAGTACGAGTTGCGTACTGACACAGATAAAAAATACGATGGTTTTTAGTATGAATAATGGAATAATTTAATCGTAGACGGGTTCATTTTGAAAGAAAAGCAGATGTTGGCGGATGCACTTCCGTTGCAACTCTCGTACGGGTAATTGAGCGTAATTGGTCTTAAGACAGGTTTGTCTTGGGACTGTAGGAAGAGTGTTTTCGCTAAAACTATGGGCTAAACTTTTGATTGATTTATATTAATGAGCTCAATTAATTCTCTATCGCACTCTATTCATTACCAAAGTGGCGCTGACAAGGAAATTATTCTTCGATAAAAGTGAATGTCATGATGAATTTGGATTAAAACGCAAATTTTTATTGAAAACTTTTCCCATCACTCTTTCGAATTCATCCTGGATTTAAATATTTTACGTTTTTAGTTTTTTACGTATTAGTAGGTACGACATGCAATGGTTTTAATTTGTTTTTAACCCCCGACCCAAAAACGACGGGGTGTTATAAGTTTGACGTGTCTGTGTATGTGACATGTGTGTGTGTATGTGTGTGTGTGTGTGTGTGTGTGTGTGTCTGTCTGTTCCCCTGTGGCGCTCAAACGGGTGGACCGATTTGAATGCGATTTTTTTATTTGAGAGGTGAATTAGTCGAGAGTGTTGTTAGCTATGTTTGATGAAAATCTGGCACTGAGAATTTCTTGACAGAAGAACCCAATATCTAACAATTATTTGCCCGACCAGGGAGTCGAACCCGGGACCTCGTGGTCTGCAGTCGAATATGTTAAGCACTGGACCAACGAGGAAGTTGTTAGCATGCTTATCTCACGAAATTATAATATCATCATGCCCATCAATGATGCCCATACAATTTATTGTTCCTAGTCTCGTATTTGCTAATGATCGCAAATTGTAAACACATTAATTGCTTGTTTATAAGCCGTAGTATTTATAGTGTGAGTCATGATTCACCCATAAATTAGCAGTATTCAAATGTGTTATTCAATATAGTAGGCACATAGTTAGGGGGTAATGTCCTATTAGGTACCTACCTACCTACTGCGTAATAACTAATGGATTTAATATTAAGTGATATAGTGTTACTTAATGGATTTTCAATATTTCATAAGGTAGTACGTAGGTACTACCTTATGAAATATTGAAAATCCATTTTACGTTTACCTACCACCTAATTTTGGTATCAGAGAGAATCTATACTAATAAATAAAATTGAAGTGTCTGTCTGTAATATCGAAATAACTACCTCATATTAAGCTCATATGGTTATTTGAACGCTACCATAACCGAATCACACGTTTTTAAAATTTTTGTCTGTCTGTCTGTCTGTCTGTCTGTCTGTCTGTCTGTCTGTCTGTCTGTCTGTCTGTCTGTTTGAACGGGCTAATCTTCGGAACGGCTGAACCGATTTTGACGGGACCTTCACATACAAGTAGAGAATTAACCAGGGAGTAACATAGGATACTTTTTAACCGACTTTCAAAAAAGGAGGAGTTGTATTTTTCTACCTATGTACACCGATATCTCCGAGATTTCTGAACCGATTTGCGTAATTTTTTTTTTAATCGATAGAGAAACATTGCGACCCTGTTCTATAAAAAAATTGGATTCCAACTCCTCAATCCTGATGCTGTAGGGGACCTGATCCCCAAAACTAATGGGTTTTAGAAACTTTCGGTTATTTAAATTGATATGGGGGGTACCAATTAAAGACTTTATCGTTGAATGAACTCGAGTAGGTACATATCCAACTCCTCAACCCTGATGCTGTAAGGAATTGTTTTCCGAAATCGTGGGGATCCCACGGGATTTTTCCGTTTTGGGGACGGGATTCTACAGATAAGCTACTTTTTGTTCTGGAAAATCAAAAGTTCCCACGGGATTTTTAAAAACCTAAATCCACACGGGCGAAGCCGTGGGCATCATCTAGTAATAAATAAGTACCTAGAGGGTTAGCTATGTTCTAAGGTTCTTCTACTACATGTAGAGACTAAAGATCTCTACATATTACAAAATAATATTTTGTCCCATCACTTCAGTATCCTTAGAAAACTCATACCATTATGTGGTCTATGGAAAGAGGTCACGACCTTCAACAATGACGAATACAAGTTACGACGCATACAGATGAAATATAAAATATTATTATACCCTTATTATCTACTTTAAAATTTTCCATTCTTAGATAAGTGGATTTATTATTTATTCTTGCTAACACTAGTTTTTATCCCACAGGCCATTCCAATTGTATTTTTTTAAAGTTTATTCCACATTAAAAAGCTATGCAATTTACATGCTCCTCTCAAAATCTTTTCACAGCTCAGCAGTTTATTTTTATGTCTATTATAAGAGCAACAACCTTTATTCTCATATCGAAAAATCAATCGAATAAAAAAAACCGACCAAGTGCGAGTCGAACTCTCGCACGAAGTGTTCCGCACCATAATCTATATAAACGGCAAAAAAAAAACACGTTTTATGTATAATATCGAGCAAAAATGAGCAAAAAAATCACGTTTGTTGTATGGGTGCCCCCTTAAATATTTTTATTTTATTCTGTTTTTAGTATGGTGGCAAGTGGCAACAGAAATACATCGTCTGTTTAAATATCAACTGTCTAATTATCACGGTTCATGAGATACAGCCTGCCGCCTGGTGACAAAAGGACAGCCAGACGGACAGCGAAGTCTTAGTAATAGGGTCCCGTTTTGCCCTTTAGATACGGAACCCTAAAAAATCACAGCCGGAGCTATTTTCGTGGTTTATAAAGGTGGTTATTGGTTATAATATTATAACGAGCGCGGAGCGGTCGCGACTTCCGCCTGATAAGTGGATAATAATTCAGTTGTCTCGTTTCGGTGTGATCGCCGCCGACTCTTCTTGGTCTTTTCTGCTATGCCATATTTTTAACCCCCGACGCAAAAACGACGGGGTGTTATAAGTTTGACGTGTCTGTGTATGTGTGTGTGTGTGTGTCTGTTCCCCTGTGGCGCTCGAACGGGTGGACTGTTTTGAATGCGGTTTTTTTTTGTTTGAAAGATGAATTAGTCGAGAGTGTTGTTAGCTATGTTTGATGAAAATCGGTCCAAGATGGCCGCCGTCACAAAATGGCGGATTACTTATTTTTCCACAACTCCCTTAATATGGGTATCAAATAAAAGGGCTTGACTAGTAGAATAGCACTAGGTATGCAAATCCAAGATGGCCGCCGCCACGAAATGGCGAATGTCGGGGGTTTTTTAATTTTGAATTTATACTTAATGTACATTAAATGTTACAGCTTTTTGCGGTAGAAAAACTGTGTTGCGAAACTTACATTTTTGTACATGTTATGTTATTGATCAGATTTAGTAATTAATATCTACCTATTTAGTATACCTAAATTATATTAATGGTGCTGTAAACATCATCGCAATCACAGAATAGATTATAACAGTAGTTTAACCAAACTATTTATTTATGAAATTTGCGAGCTTAAAATGAATAATAAACAGGAAAACAATAAATTGAATATCCGAATTCCGAAGGGCGAATCTTGGTTTATATAAAAAAAAATACAAACATCTATACTAATAAATAAAATTGAAGTGTCTGTCTGTAATTTCAAAATAACTACCACATATTAAGCTCATATGGTTATTTGAACGATACCATAACCGAATCACACGTTTTTAAAATTTTTGTCTGTCTGTCTGTCTGTTTGAACGGGCTAATCTTCGAAACGGCTGAACCGATTTTGACGGGACTTTCACAGACAAGTAGAGGATTAACCAAGGAGTAACATAGGCTACTTTTTTAACCGACTTTCAAAAAAGGAGTTGTGTTGAAATCGGTAAAAAACGCCCTGATAGGTATTTTCGCTGCGCGCGACGGCCGACCGCGACGCTCGCGCTGCACGGAACTCCCCGCGCCGCGCGCCCCTGCGCCCTGCGCCCGTTCGTACGCGGTACCGCGGTACGCCGCCGCGCGGCGGGGGGCGGGTGGACCAGAAATCTACTTGTGAAAAACCGAAATTCACGCGGGCGAAGCCGCGGGAAAAAGCTAGTATGGGAATATAACACTTCGGGCAAAAACTCTACCATCTGCTCCCTAAGGTACCGCACGTGAAATTTACGGCCTATTATTGAATAAATCATTGGATGCATTACATATAAGCTTCTGTCCGCGACTTCGACCATGGATTTAGGTTTCCCAGTATAGAACCTTTTTTTCCCAGAACAAATTGATACTTATTGTCTACCCATGCAAAAAATCACATCGATCTGCTGCTGCGTTAAAGAAGAACAAACAAACCAACATACAATGTACTTTCGGATTTATAATTGTAGGTACCTAAGTTTGTATGCATAGGACGCCCAAGTAGCACATTAGCAATGAATTACGTTATAAACAAGCTACATTACAGTCTATTGCTTTTATGCAGATGTACTAAAGGATAGAATGAGTCTTTAGGATGTACTGAAGAAATATTATACACTATTAAACAGCATAGCTGACTAATGTCTTTATAATGGCGAAAAATTAAACTAAAAGAATTTAACTAAAATCTTGTCCAGCTATTGGCTGCATGTGATACTACTAGCTGATTTAGAAGTCCAAAGCTTGTTAACGACTGGTTAATACGGAAAATTCACCTCTCTTGTAATGCTGCGGGCTGCATTGAAGTATGCACTGGCTTTAAATTGGTGTACACTAATTCAATTCTAATTCTACTTCAACGAGCTTGTTAATAGCTGTTTAAAAGTGTCATTAAACACCCTCAGTTGTAAATTGGAGTAGTTGTACTCCTTTCTAATCACAATGCATAAAGTATAGCTAGCAGCTATTTTACAGCTTTCAGCGTTATAATAGACTTTGGTTACACCACTGCACATCAAATAGCTTTTCAAATGCATTTATGGAGAATTTGTGCTGGATAACAAATGGACACCATTTTAGCAGTACATAAAAGATTTGTTATTAAATATCCAAATGATTTATCATAAAGATTTCAGGATACTTGATAGCTTTTAATTCAAAATACATATATATTTTCCACTTATTTCCTAAATAGAATACAATGAGTTAGAAAGCAATCATTTGAGTGATAAATTAATACTTATAAAATTAATCTTGTGAAATATTTTCATTAACGCGATAGTATTTTGATGGCGCATGAAATATTTGATGTAATTGCATATACACATTTACAGTAAAATGGTACTCCCAACTCAATTTACTTACAAATTGATACTGAAAACCAATGAGAAAACTATAAAAAATATTATATCTTACATTAAATATGTCTGCCTACACATTCTAAACAAACAATAAATATGTAGCAGGTAGCTGTCACATAATACACAAAATAAATAAAAAATTATTTTTTTGGTTATTTATATCCTAATAAAAGCTATTACAAAGCGTCAAAACATCTAAAAGCTGTTGAAGAGAATTTAAGTAGCTGAATGTTATGCTGCAATGGCTGTTGTATAGCTGTATAAGCTACTGTACAGGCCCTGTTCAGCTGTTTCAATGATTATACTGCCGTTACCCAGCCACTGTAATGCTCAGAGCTGGTTAATTTGGGGCCCAAATTAGAATTACAAGGTCTGAGTAGCTAACTACACAGCCCTTATGCAGGAAACTAAAACAGCCTTAAGTAGTCACAAATTCTATAATCAAGTCACTATGCGGCTGTCATGTGTTACTTGGGCGAGTCTCTCAATTAAAATTACGCATGTTTAAAATAAATTTTCCCACTAACAAGTATATAAATTGAAAAATTTAAAAAACCCCCGACATTCGCCATTTTGAAACGGCAGCCATCTTGAATTTGCATAGTGTTATTCTACTAGTCAAACCCTTTCATTTGATACCCATATTAAGGGAGTTGTGAAAAAATATGTAAACCGCCATTTTGTGGTGGTGGTCATCTTGGACCGATTTTCATCAAACATAGCTAACAACACTCTCGACAAAATCACCTTTCAAACAAAAAAAACCGCATTCAAATCGGTCCACCCGTTTCAATGCTACTGTGGAACAGACAGACACACACACACACACACACACACACAGACACGTCAAACTTATAACACCCCGTCGTTTTTGCGTCGGGGGTTAAAAATAGTGAATCGCATAATATTGAATTAATCTCTAAATTCTACGCATATTCAATTCAACTACTTGGAATATCTCTAGGCCTTGCTGTATGTTAGTTATGCATGATGGAATTCATCTCTGAAAATTTTATTATACCTACCCACCGGGAAAAAGAATCCGGAGCTTTTAACTTGCTAGGTCAGCGAATATGGTGATTTTATCTTATCGCTTAACTTTAAAGCACTCCTTTACATTTTAAAGAATAGGTACATGAAGAGTTTCCATTTAAATGCAAAATTTACTCGTCACAGTGAATGCTCCCTCCAATTATTTCATAATTAAACTAAATACTTAAATTGTTTGTCTGTTATTTTTGCAAATGAGTGTCATATTAATACGCTTTCCAGTTATATTTCGGGTATTATGAAAATTTATGCTAAACGTGAGAGCTTGAAATTGTTGAAGTTAATTTGCAAATGCGATGTTTTTCATATACATTATACACTTTATGCTTCACGGTTTTTTTTTTGCATACAAATTAGGTAGTCTGGACTCTGTGTTTTGAGTTGCGGCGTCTAAACTATTGAAATAATTTTGCATTAAAATTAAAGTATGAGAATCTATTTAAAAATTGTTCCATAGTTAATTATCTTCCCCAATACAATATAAATACGTATACTGTAAAAGACACTGTTTGGGACCCAAAACCCAAAAAAAATTAAAACCTCTGATACAGGCAAATTTTATTGACTTTTATTTACTCTTATTTGGTGAACTGTAATCGATCTACATTTTACGATTATCACCCGATTTGA
Organism: Melanargia galathea; assembly: GCA_920104075.1. Taxonomy (NCBI): domain Eukaryota; kingdom Metazoa; phylum Arthropoda; class Insecta; order Lepidoptera; family Nymphalidae; genus Melanargia; species Melanargia galathea. The sequence continues at coordinate 13,402,340 of OV049876.1, forward strand.
ATCCTACAAAGGTGAATGAATAGCCCAAGCATGAATAATTCGAAAAGGGTAATAAAATGTGCGGTTTTTACCGACATTCTAAGAAGCCTGGCAACGTTGACGCCGACGGAACGGTCTTCCTAGTAGGATGTGAGCACGTAAGGTGTCTTTAACCGGAAACTGTACCAGTTTGATGGCTGTGAACAACATTTTTATGAACTGTTTTTTGTTAAAAGGTGTGTGGCTACAGCATACAGCCAGTTAGTACAGTATAGAAAGACAGTTTTATCACTCGAACATTTTTAACTTTAGCAGCGTCAATGCGACGGCTATTGTAGGGTTCCGTACCCAAAAGTTAAAACAGGAACCGTCCGTCCGTCCGACCGTCCGTCTGTCACCAGGCTATATCTCATGAACCGTGAAAGTTAGACAGTTGTCATTTTCACTGATGATGTATTTCTGTTGCCGCTATAAGAACAGAATAAAATAAATATTTAATGGGGCTCCCATACAAAAACATGTTTTTTTTCTTGCCGTTTTTATAGATAATGGTACGGAACCCATCGTGTGCGAGTCCGACTCGCACATGGCCGGTTTTATTTTTTAGGGATTTGTATGTTCCTACAATGTCAAACCAAAACTTGTTTCCACTAGGGGTAATTGTAAGATATTTGCTGTGGATATTTGTGAAGAAAAAACGTTGATTTTGGTGAAGAGTTAAGTCTTATTGTTAGATTCTTGCAAATATGCCATCGACAGCAATGAACAGCAAAATCATTGAAGGTCACAGGGGAAAAACAACGGTTGTCACGTTTTTATGTTTTATGTGAACGGGCAATGCCATTTTGCATAGCAATGGTTGTGGAATGAAATGCGAAAACACTGTTGACATTACAAGTATCATGCATAGTCACTAAATAATTTCCCTTTGAATATACAATCGTTAGTTAAAAAGTTCTTAATTCATATTTTATGTGTGACATAGCTTGTTAGTTCCCTGTATCCTTCAATCGGGATAAATGGCATTTGAAACAGTCGTTATTTTAGTGCAAATATGTTTAAGTATTCCTACAAAGAAAAATGAATAAGGGACCGTTCAGATAGACCGGCGCGGAGAGCATCGGAGAGCATTTCTTTTTTCACACAGACCGGCCGTTTAAGTTTGCTCTGCTCTCCGCGCCGGTCTGTGTGAACGGACACGCGGATGCGTTCGGAGCCGAGCGTACGCTCTTGGGCCGGATGGCAGAGCAATTGCGGCTGCGCGAGCATGAAAGAGCACGCGAACGGAGCCGGTCGGATGCTCGAGCGCGAAAGAGCACGAGCATAGAGCAGCCGACCGGCTCGACGAGCAGCCGAGCGGCTGCTCTTAATATTTCACACAGAGCGTATTGGGAGCATCCTCTTATCATAAAAGAGATAAAATGAAAAATAAAGCTTATTTCGATGTCTTAAGATTCTATTTTAAATGCGATTAAAATTTGCTCTGCTCTCCGCGCCGGTCTATCTGAAAGGTCCCTTAGGCCATCAAAAGAAAACACAATAGAAATGCCAAAGAAAACTTTTACCAAGTGAAATGACTGTTCCCCTTTACACTGTGGTTTTCTACTAAAATATCCAAGTGATCCAACTTCGTAATTTCAAGCAAGAAACATTTTGCCTGCAAATAAAAGCAGTGTTCTTCATTATGGAGCGAATCCTCTTTTATTACTTTTTTGCTATACTTTCTAACCCCCGACAGGCACAGAGGGGTGTAACAGATATTAATATATATATAGCTGTTCGTTCTGATTCACTGACTCATTCATCGCCTCTCCTGTAAAATTTTGTATGAAAAATTTTTTTTTCACAAATGGTTTCGTATAGAGGACAAAAATTCATTAAGAGGAAAAATATGGAGAGAGCTGATGATTGAGTATTTCGGAGACGGTTGAAGAGCACGCTTAAGGTATTGAAGATACGTGGGGGATGCTCGAACAAATGTCACTCGAAACGTCATCCAATTGGCAGTGAGCCGAAAAAAAATTCAAAATGGCGAAAAAAAGATGGCCGCCATACAAATTTTGTCGGTGTCCATCTCGAAGGGTATAAAAGATGGAAGAGTTGTTTCTTAGCAAAACATGATCAAGATCCAAAGGTCTACTAGATGAATACAAAAAAAATTCAAAATGGCGGACTTTATTTTTCCATAGAAAATGTATGGCGAATATTGAGAGAGAGTATAAAGTTGTGAACTAGGTATGCAAGGCGGTTGATGCGGTTCTTTGGAGAAATCTCAAAGAAAAATATGGGAAGACATGATGATTGAGGGTTTGGAAGATGATTGATGAGCCCGGGCAGAGTTTTGTAGATAGATGGGGGCTGCTCAAACAAAAAATACTCAGAACCTCATCCAATTGGCACTGAGCTGAAAAAAAAACAAAATGGCGGATTCAAGATGGCGGCTATACAAATTTCGTCGGTGTCTATCTCACCAAGTATAAAAGATGGAAGAGTGGTTTCTTGGCAAAAGATGATCAAGAACTGAAGATCTACAATTTGATGAACAGAAAAAAATCAAGATGGCGGAAATTATTTTTCTACACAAAAAAATTTTTTATTGATGGTTTCGTGTAGAAAACAAAAATTCATGCGGAGGAAAAATACGGAAAGAGCTGATGATCGAAGATTTCGGAGACGGATGAAGAACACGGCGAGGGTATTGAAGATAGGTGGGACGTGCTCAAACAAAAACTACTCGAATCCTCGCGGTCCGCTTGCGGGCCGCGCACCCACGCGCCATACTAGTTAATATATATATAGCTGTTCGTTCTGATTCACTGACTCATTCATCGCCTCTCCTGTAAAATTTTGTATGAAAAATTTTTTTTTCACAAATGGTTTCGTATAGAGGACAAAAATTCATTAAGAGGAAAAATATGGAGAGAGCTGATGATTGAGGATTTCAGAGACGAGCGACGGGCACGCTTAAGGTATTGAAGATAGGTGGGGGGTGCTCGAGCAAATGTCACTCGAAACGTCATCCAATTGGCAGTCAGCTGAAAAAAAATTCAAAATGGCGAAAAAAAGATGGCCGCCATACAAATTTCGTCAGTCTCCATCTCGGAGGGTATAAAAGATGGAAGAGTGATTTCTTGGCAAAAGATGATCAGGATCTGAAGGTCTACTCAAAGAATAGAAAAAAAATTCAAAATGGCGGAATTTATTTTTCCATACAAAATGTACGGCGAATATTGAAAAGACTACAAGTTGTGAACTATGCAAGGCTGTGATCCGGTTTTTTGGAGAACTCTCAAAGAAAAATATGGGAAAACATGATGATTGAGGGTTTGGAAGACGGTTGAGCAGCCCGGGCAGGGTATTGTAGATAGGTGGGAGGTGCTCAAACAAAAATTACTTGAAATCTCATCCAATTGGCACTGAGCTGAAAAAAACCCCAAAATGGCGGATTCAAGATGGCGGCCATACAAATTTCGTCGATGACTATCTCACTGAGTATAAAAGATGGAAGAGTGGTTTTTTTGGCAAAAGATGATCAAGACCTCAAAGGTCTATTTGATGAACAAAAAAAAAACATGATTGCGGAATTTATTTTTCCATACATATTTTTTTTTTCACTGATGTTTTCTTATAGAAGACAAAAATTCATCCGGAGGAAAAATATGGAGAGGAGAGCTGATGATTGAGGATTTCAGAGATGGGTGACGAGCACAGCCAGGGTATTGAATATAGGTGTAAGGTGCTCAAACAAAAGTCACTCGAAACCTCATCCAATTGGCAGTGAGCTGAAAAAAATCCTAAATGGCGGATTCAAGATAGTGGCCATACAAATTTCGTCGGTGTCTATCTCACTGAGTATAAAAGATGGAAGAGTGGTTTTTTGGCAAAAGATGATCAAGACGTGGTTTACTTGATGAACAGAAAAAAACAAGATGGCGAAATTTATTTTTCCATACAAAATATATGGCGAATGTTGAAGAGAATACAAAATGGGAACTATGCAAGACTTTGATACAGTTCCTTTTCAAAATCTGTTTTTAAGGAAGAACTCTCATTCTGACAAATGATTCGGAGAAAAAATATGGAGAGTGATAATGATCGAGGGTTAGGAATATGGGAGAGATAGGTGGAGGCTGTTCAAACCAAAATACCCAAAACCGAAACCTCGCGGTCCGCTTTAGCGGGCCGCGCACCCACGCGCCATACTAGTTTGAATATACAGGGGTAATAAAAGAAAACTTTTGTATACTGAAGGAAGACTAAAATATTTTGTACTTTGGAGTGTTTGAAATTTCATTTCTAAGGGTTCCGTACTTACGATCACACTACATACACACACACACATAATAACAAGTATAAATTTAAAATTTAAAAAACCCCCGACACATACCATTTTGTGGTGGCGGCCATCTTGGATTTACATAGTGCTATTCTACTAGTCAAGCCCTTTCATTTGATACCCATATTGAGGGAAATGTAAAAAAAATGTAATCCGTCATTTTGTGGCGGCGGCCTTCTTGGACCGATTTTCACTAAACATAGCTACTCGTAAGAACACTCCCGACTAATTCACCTTTCAAACCAAAAAAAAACCGCATTCAAATCGGTTCTCTGCTAATTGAGCGCTACGGGAGAACAGACAGACACACACAGACACGTCAAACTTATAACACCCCGTCGTTTCTGCGACGGGTGTAATAAAGGAACTTCCTGAATAAAGAAGTAGATAATAATAAAATAAGACACTACAAAACACATAAAATCATCTACTATATTATTTCTTTTTCGAGCTAGGTAACTGATCCTCATAATTCTCATCGTAAAGCAGTGATTTAATTACGATTTACCTACAGCGCGCGAAACATTCTCGGAAGTCTAACGTTTCTTTCCTTTTGTTCCAGATTAACCAGAAGTTATGTGCAGACGAGACTGAATTAAAAAAAAAAAACAATGCATCTACAAACTGTTTTAATATTGAGCGCTTTTTTCCTGTGTAATGCAAAACTGCCGCGGCCAAAACAACACACACACTCGATCGAACCACCACAGGTTCTCGCACAGAACTCGCAAAGCTTACGGCTATCGGAAACGGAGAGGACGAACGAGCGAACGAATCGAATAGTCGACCAGTACAGAACGAGACACCGGAGAGAATCGTTCAATTCGCGCTCGTACGAGTCCGGGTTAGTGTGGGCGCACACGGAGAGATTGGACGAGAGCGGCGACGTGATTCTCCGGTGGGTGAACACGGATTCGAGCATCACGTTCAGATTGGAGGCGAGGACGCGTGGTTACGTCGGTTTGGGATTCAATTCGGCGAGGAATATGAGAAAGGCGGACTTGGTTGTCGCCTGGGTGGACGACAGGCACGGCAACGCACAAATTCTGGTGAGTTTAGTATGCACCTGTTGTTTTTTCTCACGGCGCGGTACATCCGAGGTGGTCTTACAAAATTTCGAATGCGTTAATAAGATTTAAGCGGCGACTTGACTTGGTATTTTTATTAGGTATCGGGTATTTATTCTCTGCCTATTATGTATTCTGAACCAGTGCAGTATTTATCTCTTAATTAGAAATGCTGGGTAGTAAATTATAAAGTAAAAGGTAATAGTATAGTTCTTCAACAAACATTTTGACGACGTTCCTGGTCCTAGTGATGAGCGCAGTGGTCTTATAAGTGAGAGGTCCCGGGTTTGATTCCCGGCAGGGTATCTAATTTTGGGATTTTGTAATTTCTAATTTGTCTCTAGTCTCGTCTGTTGGGAGGGTGGGAGGCTTCAGCCGTGACTTATCACTACAGACAAAAGCCGGTACGATGCTGCGTAGAAATCTGTAAGGGGTATATGGTTATCATAAAAGCTGCTTCTTCCAGGTTAAGCCAGCTTCCATCTTACACTCTATCGTCACTTATCATACAATCAGGTCAGATCGTAGTTAGGGCTAACTTATAGATTCATAAAAAAAATTCTAATGGCCTAAAATAGATCTTTAACTATATCCAATATGTATCTAGCACTTCTTATAGGTATATTGACTAGAAAGGAAAATAGCATAACTTGGAAGGATTTCACCAATGCTGCTGATCCTTTCAAAAGGATAGCAGCTTTACTTACGCCATTGTGATCCATCTTACATTACCGTCATGTGCTAACTTAACTATCGTCTTGCGATAAAGAAAATGCATTTTGCATTTGTGTAGTTGAAAAATAATTGGTTCCCGAGCGCTGCGGAGTTTCTGCTTGCACAGAATTCTAATTACACTATTCTCATATCACTCGCAGTCGTTGTGCGATTTTTATGTTTTATCGTGCGTTAAATGCTGAATTGTATATTCTACATTGTGTAATAAGATATGCAACGGTATAAAATTGCAATTGCTGGTGTTTGTAGCATAAGCATTATATTAATGGTATTTTTTGTAACATTATGTTTGTGTAGCTTTTGAAGAATTATATCTACTTAAGTTACTTTTATGTTAATATTCCACATTCTAGTTTAACTAACAATCCGTCCATCCGTCGAGTTAGCAGGGCTCCTGTTTCGATGATATCCCGTACTTCCTATCTATCTAAATAAAATACTTAAATTTTTTCACTTAAAGTTTAAACAGGTATCCTAGCTTAACCTTAATAAAACGAAGGGCTCCCAGGTCTTCCGGCACCCGACTCTTAACGAAAGTACGATATTTCGAATCTTAAGGCCAAATTAGACGGTTCATTTTTCGATATTTTTGCTTTCATTTTCGAGGCTTCATCGGTGAATCATCGAAAATGAACCGTCTAAACACCGACCGTTCATCGTTCACAGGCACTTTGCCATAGTAAATATCGTATCGTGCATCGTTCACCGCAAAAATGAACGATGAACGGGGCACCGCGTCTAATTTGGCCTTTAGGTTTAACAATTATTATCAGGTAAGTGATAATAATGCGGACATGGCATAACTTTCGCCTGGATGCATGGGGCAAACGAAAACGCAAAATTCGGACCTCCAAAGTCTGTCACCGAATTGGGGTCGACGTTGCTTACATAGTGAAATCGACTGATAAGCGCTATCGTAGCGAGGCCCGTGTCCCTCGACTATATCTAGTTGCAATATCTAGTTCATGCTGCAATTTGCAGGTTGGTAAAGTAATGACAACTCCGAAACTGTGACAGAATATTATCGGAATTTTTCTTTTCAAAAATTTTCTTATTCTTGCCTCCGGCGAGCGCGGCGTCACAAAGGAACGTATGATCCTTCAAAATTCAGATGGTTTGCACGTCTAGTAAGTAGGTATAGAATCTATAGACTGTATGAGAAGAGTGCTTTCCGAATTTTTGCTGAAAATAAATATTTGATTATATGCGGTCAGCCTTACAGTCTCTGCATATATATGCATACATTCTCTATCCTAGCAGGTATCAGGTGTTTTAGGCATGTATTTTTATTGGCATATTCGAGCAGGTAAAAATTTTTATTGAATGAATTACCATAAGTAGGTACTGTATAATATACATATATCTCCATTCTCCAATAATGTAAAACAGATTTTTCGGTGTTGCCCTCAAAGCAACAATGTCATCGTCTCCACCTAAGTGTACCTACAGTTTGATAAATTGCGGTCTTCTCGTAATTTATGCTCTTACAAGCCCTAATATCAGGTTTACAAATATTTATCATTGAACAACCTAATACCACACAACGTTGCTCCAAAAATATCGTATTTATGCCACACAAATATGGCTAAATTGCCTGTAAACAAATTATTTTTCCATCGGTATTGGAGTAACAAAACAAAATTGAGTAATTTTTATTTTGTAGAGACTCAATATCGAGTTTGATACACCTGATAATATACTAATTACGATCCTTGTGAAAATTCCTTCTATTCCATACTATATTTTACTGATAAAATAATCTTTTAGGTAATTATAGCTAGCATGTGCGTAAGTCCTACTTATGTCCTTAAAATATAGGCCTACGTACAGGTAAGTACTTAGTACAAGAGACATAGCAACGTGATCTTTGGTGTTAATTTTGCTGTGAACAAAAATTTCGTACACAAATTGAGATATCTAAAAGTAACTTGTCATCCTTTTCCGCAGATAACATTGTAGAAAGGATCGGGCTAATATAAGACTTATAATTATAGTTTATTTTAGAGTTTATGCAGACCTGCAAAATTGCAGTTAGCACGCGGATTTTATGCTGCTGACGTAATTCCATCACAACGGCTGCCGACCGTCTACTTGTTGTCGACCTGTGGGGCTATTCTATAACATAGTTACCAACTAAAAATAGTTGCCAACGAATTAGTTATTGCTGCTTCACTGTGTGAAATTATGAAAACACTTTATATTTCCCACAGTAAAGCAGCAATGTATATCAAACTATTTCGTTGGCAACCATTTTCAGTTGGTAACTAAGTTACAGAATAACCCTGCTGCAGTTTACACTACTGCTCAAGCATTGATACTGCCAGTACTAGAGCTGCACATCCGCTAAGCGAAGACTATGATACAGTCGGTTGCCAGTTGCGAATGCCAACATTTTCAAATTGCGTTCGAACTGCAATTTTGCAGTTGGCAAATCCAATGGCTTCGATGAAGTTCGTAAAGACTTAAAGATTAGTGTTCATATACCCGAAGGCGAAATTCATGTGGTATCTACTGTAGGGCTATTCTCTAAAATACCATCTCGATATCGAAGCTCACTCAAGTGAGATAACTCGCTTCGAAAGCAAACTCACTTCACCTTGGTTTGATATTCTGTAAACATCTGCTACGCACTTGCGAAGTGAAGTGAGTTTGAGTGAGAAGACCTGTATTATCGAGTTTTACAGAGTACAAATTAGCAAACTCATCTCGAATTCACTCTCTATAATTCGAAAATGGCTTTACAGAATAGCCCTGCTGATTTTAGAATCGCGTGCGAACACTAAGCGTTTGCTCCCCCAACCATGAAATAAGTAGTACTACATATACGAGTAGGTAGGTATAGGAACGGAAGGGCTTCTGGATAATATTACCAACAGGATTATTTGTGAATCATTCAAAGTTTTATGTTACGTCAAAAGGTTCCCATTCATCCCATTTAATACAGAATCCTAACAAGGTATCTACTTACGTAACGAGAACAAAAAGTTTCATGCGCCCCCACATTGCAACTTTGGACTTAATGCTTTTCGTATTACGATCTGTTCTGTCTGCAGTTGTGGATTGTTTCTGAAACAATGGCTAGGCTGCGGTTTTCGATTGCTGTCAACGTCCCATGCGCCGGACCGTGACGGCAGCCACCATCATCTTAACTGTCTCTTTTGTAATACGTTCAGTTTTTACTTCTCACCTGTCGCTAGTAAAAAAGTGGTGGACTGCAAAGCGGTTTTTTGTAACCTTAGCTTTGTAATCTGCGTGCGTAGGTACTCGTGGAAAGAAACTAACCAACCGAACCAGTTCAAAACAATCTAAATCTACTATATAAAAATAAGTCGGGTTTTCCTTCCTGACGCTATAACTCCAGAACGCACGAACCGATTTCCACGGTTTTGCATTCGTTTGAAAGGTCTCGTGAGGTTTATAGCAAAGAAAAACACGCGAACGAAGTCGCGGGGGTCAGCTAGTCTATTCTAAAGGAAAATTAAAAATTAAGTAAATTAATAGTTATTTATGCAACTGTTGTGTAATAAGGGGTATTAAAACACGAATGTGGGTTTATCACATGAGGCGAAGCCGAATGTGATAATAGTATCACATGAGTGTTTTAATACCTAATTATCAACAGTTGCATACAAGACTTTATCTACACCCATAATATGAATCCTCTATAAGATTCTAAAATAGTTAGCTTACTGCTAAACCCCCGACATTCGCCATTTTGTGTTGAAGCCCTCTTGAATTTCCATTGTGCTATTCTACTAGTCAAGCCCTTTTATTTGATACCCATATTGAGGGAGTTGTGAAAAAATATGTAATCCGCCATTTTGTGGCGTGTCCAATTTTCATGAAACATAGCTAAGAACACTCCCGACTAATTCACCTTTCAAACAAAAAAAAAACGCATTCAAATCGGTTCACCCGTTTGAGCACTACGGTGGAACAGACAAACAGACACACACACACACACTCACACACCCATACCCACACCCCCATCTCCACCCCCGCATTCAAACCGGTTTGAGCGCTACGGGGGAACAGACACACACACACTCACATCCACACCCACTCCTCACATCCACACTCCATCCTCACCCCCGCATTCAATCCGGTTCACCCGTTTGAGCGCTACGGGGGAACAGACAGACAGACAGACACACACACACACACACACAACACACGCACACACACAACCACATCCACACCCAACTCAAGCCCAACCCACGCCCACGCCCACGCCCACGCCCCCATTCCCACTTCCGCATTCAAACCGGTTCACCTGTTTAAGTGCTACGGGGGAATAGACACACATACACACAGACACGTCAAACTTAACACCCCGTCGTATTTGCGTCGGGGTTAAAAACGGATGATGTAATATTGTACTGAATTTCATTACATCACTCGTTTGGATGATGTAATGGTTGTTACAACATTGGGTGTTCTAAAGTTGGCAATAAGCTAACTGTTTCAGAATCTTTAATAGAGAATTTAAAGCATGGGTGTAGATAATAGTACATTATGGTATAAGTGTGTAATGTTGGTGATTACCGCTGAGGCGATATTGAGACCCGAGCCGTTAGGTGAGGGTCTTAAGATAGCCGAGGACGGTAATCATCAATACACACGTGTATCATACGACGTTTTTCAACACACTTGCGAAGAAAATAACACTAAAATAGATATTTTTCCTTGGATATTTCAGGTAGGTAGTAAACTTTCCATAACTTTAAGGGCTTCACATATATCGGGCGGTGTACAACATAAATCATTTTCTTCATAATTAGTACTTGTAGATATTTTAATTTTAATTAATAAATAACTGTAATTTCAACAGTGAAAACGAGTTATGAAAATTTTCTCACAATGGCGGGAAAAATTAATCAGTTTTCCTATGCGCGCACACATATAAGTACGATCGGCCATAGACTATATAGAATGAGGTTTGTTTTCTATGGCATTTTGCAATGGCGGGAAAAATTAATCAGTTTTCCTATGCGCGCGCTTCTTAAAATGGCAATCGGCCATAGACTATAGAATGAGGTTTGTTTTATTTGGTTTTTCGCGGATAGCGTTTTAGCCACGTACAAAATGGGGAATTTCAAGTTTTCTTTATTACAGAAAAAACAAAAGTTATATTTGAGTGAAAGTTTTATTTATTAAACACGTACAAGTTGAAATTATCTATTTAAATACGAAGTTGCATGAAATGAGCAAGCAAAAGGTATATTAATTTATTTGTACTATTGAATACGACCTTTTTTGTATCGAAACTTTTTTAAGAACAAAGGAACCAACTCAACCAATAAATTAAAAATAAAACTCTATAATTCACTTGTGAATAATAGTAAAACAAAAGTCACAGTTTGAATAATAGGTGTAATTATCTGCCTAATTGCGGTGAACGTAGAGCTACTTTATGAGCAAGTGTGTTGAAAAAATTTAAATAACCCTCGACCTGAACGTCCCGCCATCCTGCTCCAAACGTCAGAACCTTGATCATTTTTACTAGTCGAAATAAATCTACCCATAAAAAAAAACGCATTCAAATCGATGTAAATACCCATTATGCGTCTATCTCTACCGCAGCTAACAAAAGAACTGATAATTTTGAAACGGCTGAACTGATTTTGAAAAACATGGAACCATCGCTAAAAACCTGCTTCCAATTAAAAAAACCGCATTCAAATCGGTTCGCCCGAGTGGGACAGATAGACGCACATAAAGGTGCGTCCAGACTTGAACATTTCACCGAACCGAACAGCGAACATTTCGGCGAACTTGTTACGCTCAATGTGGACGGCGCGCTTGGAGCGCTTGAGATGGGTTACTGCGTAACAGTTCGGCGAAACTTTCGCCGAACTCAAGCGCTCCAAGCGCGCCGTCCACATTGAGCGTAACAAGTTCGCCGAAATGTTCGCTGTTCGGTTCGGTGAAATGTTCAAGTCTGGACGCACCTTAACGGTCCAACTTATAACACCCCTCTTTTTGAGTCGGGAGTTAACAAAAACAGAAAACGAAAGACGCAGTGTCTAGGTGGCTAACAGTACCGAACTTTTGGTCGCCGACACCTAATACCTAGAATACTAGACACTCCACCACTACCACCACTACAGCCTTTTTTGCTGGCACAGGCCTCCTCTCTCATAGCATAGAGGGATTTAGAGCTTAGGCCCGCTACGCTGCTCCTATGCGGGTTGGCGGGCTTTAACGACTATTGTCACATGAGAGTAGGTAATAATTACAGGGACCGACTGCTTAACGTGCTCTCCGAGGCACGGGGGTGAAACACCGCCAACTACCAACTCCGGTCTGGCACTGAAGAATTTCTTGACAGAAAAACCCAATACAGTCGACTCTCGATAATTTGACACTCGTTAATTTGAATCTTTCGATAATTTGAACTTTTTTCCCGGTCCCTTGAAAAACACTCGATTAATTGAATAAAATCAATACTAATTGGCCCCCTCGGATGGAAGGGAACACTTCTACTAACAGTTTGTTTGCACCACCGTCATTTTCTTTATAATTTTACTCTATTATTATTTTCTCTATAATATTATGTAAGTACTCTTTTGTTATATCCAACAATAGCAAGTTATTCATGAAGCTTACGCTGCACTGGCTTGTTGTCCCATAGCTAGTAAAGTTGAAAAATTAATTACCCGCCAGCGTTTGGACATACCTACTGAAATGTTACTGGCTTATTGTACTCGGACTGTGAAAATGTTTTAACGCGGAAAATTGTAAAGAAAATTTCATATTTTTTAATACCTACACTTCTCGCGCATATTTAAAATATTGGTTAACCCGCTTTTAAATTTAAATGTTTGTGGAGTAACTTTATACCAGGGTAAGTACAATACCTGCCTCAGTGGGTGTATCTACGAGTATTTTCGGACTGTGAATATTTCTGTGCTAGCCTAAGCCTAAGCTGTGATAGCCTAGTGGTTAAGACAACCGACTTCTAATCGGAGGTCGTGGGTTCGATCCCGGGGCACGCACCTCTAAGTTTTAGGAGTTATGTGCGTTTTAAGTGTTTAAATATCACTTGCTTTAACGGTGAAGGAAAAACATCGTGAGGAAACCTGCATGCCTGAGAGTTCTCCATAACGTTCTCAAAGGTGTGTGAAGTCTGCCAATCCGCTTGGCCAGCGTGGTAGACTATGGCCAAAATCCTTCTCACTCTGAGAGGAGACCCGTGCTCTGTTATAGTGAGCCGGTAATGGGTTGATCATGATGATGATGATGATGAGAACATTGTTAAAAGGATTTCACAAAAACGATCTGTCCATTCAGTTTAGTTTAGAAATTTTGTACAACCGAATCAGCACTACCATCAGCTATAGAAGATTTATGAAAAATCCCTGTTTTCTTTTTTCGGTTTTTTCTCCTCGCAGATTTATTAATCTTTCATGATAACTTGTATTCATGTTTTTTATTTATCGTATAGTATATCCAATCGTTGAAAAGGATCGAAGGTACGTATTAATTTGAGCTCCGTATTCCGTATTACGGGATAGTAAGAAATGATCTTTCAAATTTCTCCTATTATGCTGAAAGGGTAAAATCTCCGCTTTATCGGCAGAGATATCTGAATGCCATTTCAGCTCCCAAACAAAGCCAGTCCGTTCGATTGCGTTTTTCTACTGAAACTCGAATAAAATATCCCTTCTATTTGCGAGGGATTCCTTTCAAAGATGCCGTTTTTACTCCAGTCAGGTATTCTAAGCTCCAATTAAAGCTTTATCACGTCTATTTGCATATCGGCCCTGATAATTAGAAACGCTTCTTTTCTTCTTTGGAATATGAAAGGAAAAGTTATTCAGAATATTTGTCCGTAACGGTTTCTCAAAACTGAAAGCAAATATCACTATGTACATTGTATACATAGTATAAAACAAAGTCGCTTTCTCTGTCCCTATGTCCCTATGTATGCTTAAATCTTTAAAACTACGCAACGAATTTTGATGCGGTTTTTTTTAATTAACCCCCAATTCAAAAACGACGGGGTGTTATAAGTTTGACGTGTCTGTGTGTGTGTGTGTGTGTGTGTGTGTCTGTCTGTCTGTTCCCCTGTGGCGCTCAAACGGGTGGACCGATTTGAATGCGGTTTTTTGTTTGAAAGGTGAATTAGTCGAGAGTGTTGTTAGCTATGTTTGATGAAAATCGGTCCAAGATGGCCGCCGCTACAAAATGGTGGATTACATATTTTTTCACAACTCCCTTAACATGGGTATCAAATGAAAGGGCTTGACTAGTAGAATAGCACTATTGCAAATCCAAGATGGCCGCCGCCACAAAATGGCGAGTGTCGGGGTTTTTTAAATTTTTAATTTATTCTTGTAGATAGAGTGATTCAAGAGGAAGGTTTGTAAGTAGAAAAATTGGACCCGGTAGGTGGCGCTAATAGCGGGCAGGACGACTTCTGCCGGGTCCGCTAGTTGATTATAAAGAGCCAAATTTGAAGCCAAAACATCTCCGATTCGATTTTTTTTCGATTTTCGAAAGCGCTCGATTAATAAAATATTAATATGTAAAGAATTCACACTTTGATTTTTTATAAGTCACGGAAAATAAGTCGACCGGTGACCTTCAATGCGCAGAAGTCGAAAATGAGGTGTGAGGGAGTCGCGCGGAGGGCGTGGGGATCGTTCGTAAGCACTGATTAGCTCTCGCGGATCCCTCGTCAGCGCTGATTGGCTCTCCAATCGTATTGTGTCCCGCTCACTCATACGACGCTGCGCGTACTTGAAGGTTACCGGTCGACTTATGTGACGGGGGTTATAACCGTTAAAAACTTAACACAGAAAATGGACGAAAAAAGTATCACTTTTTCAAGTGATTCGGAAAATAGTTTGTCAAAAATCCACATCTCGACAAGTTAGTTACCTTCCCATTTCTATCAAAACCTTTTTGCCGCTCTTCTATATTCTACGTGACAACGAATAAAACATTCGGCCGTAGCAATGATATTCCGAAATTAATTTGGAAAGTTTTTGTTGAATGAGAAATGCGCGCCCAAAAGTAATGAAACACGAGTAGGTAGATAGACGAAAATATTTGTCCTGACTTTTTGCGGTGACTTCTTCATCAGGGGCTTAATAGAGATTTCTTATTTTAACACTGTCTTCGTCGAAGTAAACATTTGCCAGTTTGGTAAATAAACCATGCTCTAGAAAAAAAAATCCGCTCTGCTTCGGTAGTTTGAGCTTAGTTTCACTTTCTTGTAATTTCAAACTTGTGACAGAGATTGAATGCCTCGTTGGTCTAGTGGTTAGCATATTCGACTATAGATCACGAGGTCCCGGGTTCGATTCCCGGGTCGGGTAAATTGTGGTATTGGATTTTTCTGTCAAGAAATTCTCAGTGCCAGCCTGGAGTTGGTAGTTAGCGGTGTGTCACCCCCATGCCTCGGAGAGCACGTTATGCAGTCGGTCCCGGTTATTATCACTATCATGTGAAAATAGTCGTTAAAGCCCGCCAACCCGCATTGGAGCAGCGTGGCGGGTCTAAGCTCTAAATCCCTCCCTCCTATGAGAAAGGAGGCCTGTACCTAAGGAGGCAGTGGGACGTTAAAAGGCTGTAGTGGTGGTAGTGGACACAGTGGCGTGCACAGGCTTTGAACCCAGGGTATGCAATCAGTAGTATTAAAATTTCTACCCTCCTTTTCTTATTGTTTTACCTAAACATTGCTTTTCGTAAGGTATACAGTGCTTTTCTGCTTTTATAAAGTGCACGCCACTGAGTGGACAGAGATTGAATTTTCAGTTACTACCTACTACTGAACCGATATAAATTATGTAGGTAAGTAGGTACCTACATATGTACCTATATTGAACTTCTCACACGACTTTCTTCCCCATGACACAACACAACACTATGTAAAACGTCCTCCTCCTTTACAATTCTTCAATTGCTTCGTCAGTTGCTGCTGGGATAATGGCATCCCTAATCCCTATCAATGTTAATTAACCTCCGACGCAAAAACGACGGGGTGTTATAAGTATGACGTGTCTGTGTGTGTGTCAAATGGGGACCACCTCCATGGCGCAGTGGTGAGCGCTGTGGTCTTATAAGCGGGAGGCCCCGGTACTGATTTCCGGCAGGGGCAATTTGAGAATAGGTATACAATTTGTAAAATTGTCACTGGTCTAGTCAGGTCAGGGAGGCTTCATCCGTGACTAGTTACTACCATGCCGCCAAGCGATTTAGGTACCGTAGAATGTGTCGCGTAGAAACCTATCAGGAGGCATCTTATGCCTCCTCTACATGTCTGCAGATGCGTCCGCGGACGCCCGCAGATGCATCCGCAGATTGATCACTACGAGCTGTCCACACGTCTGCAGATCGATCAGTCTAGGTTCATTCTCGACAGACGCAACACGCACGTTTAAAAATGGAAATTGAGACCGTAGCTGCCGCAACTATTTATTTATTTAGTACTTTTAACTTCTACGTGAATGTGCATCCTCGGTGCTCATATTATTAGCCATTTAAACAAGAATTAAACCGCAAGAAGCACGCGTGCACTCTCAATCGCAACTCCGATGAAACTGATGCGTCACCAGACGTGTGGACAGTCGCCGGACGTCCGCGCCGAAACCCTTTGATCTGTGCCACAAAAACCGCCAACAATCGGATTCGAGGCGGACGCGTCTGCGGACGTCTGCGGACGTTAAATACCTACAACAGATGCACAAATTACCCCCTCTATACGTCCGCGGACGCATCCGCAGATGACATCCGCGGACGCGTCTGCAGACATGTAGAGGAGGCTTTATATATATAAAATTCTCGTGTCACAATTTTCGTTCCCATACTCCTCCGAAACGGCTTGACCGATTCTCATGAAATTTTGTGAGCATATTGAGTAGGTCTGAGAATCGGCTAACATCTATTTTTCATCCCCCTAAATGTTAAGGGTAGTCCACCCCTAAATTTATTTTGTTTTTATTTTTTAGACAAAATTTTTAGTTTTTATTTTTTTATGATACAACATACAAAAAATATGGGTTTAATAAAAACTGCCATACCTCTTCCAGGTTAGCCCGTATTCATCTTAAACTGCATCGTCACCAAGATCGCAGTCAAGGACGAACTTGTAGTTAGCTTTCTATTTTTATTATACTCAGATTTCTAGACGGTTGACTGTGAAAACGACTCCATAAACCCTGATTAATTTTAATTAAAATCAAACAAACGATCACTAATGTGTTGTAAGGGTTTATTAGGGTGTTCTAAACCCGTACAAAATGTCCTCGGGTGTGCGTCCGTCGGTTAACCGCTCCAGACTGAATTTCTGTTAATGACTCATTGTAATGTCGTGTGAACAAGTGCTTAACTTTTTTATTTAAACAAAATTAAACATTAGTGTTATATTTATTGTAATGGACTGTTTGTTAGGGTTCCGTACCCAATGGGTAAAATGGGACCCTATTTCTAAGGCTCCGCTGTCCATCTGTCTGTCTGTCCGTCTGTCACCAGGCTGTATCTCATGCATAGACAGTTGAAATTTTCACAGATGATGTATTTCTATTGCCGCTATAACAACAAATACTAAAACACAGAATAAAATAAATATTTAAGGGAGCTCCCACACAACAAACTTGATTTTTTTTGCTCGTTTTTGCTCGATATTGATAACGGCAACAGGTAGACGCTTGAAATATTCACAGTTTAAAAATAAATAATTAAATTAAAATAAAATAAAAATATTTAAGGGGGGCGGGGGGGTCCTATACAACAGACATGATTTTTTTACCGTTTTTATAGATAATGGCACAGAACCCTTCGTGCGCGAGTCAGACTCGCACTTGGCCAGTTTTGGACATGGCATGGTCTTTGGACCATGTTTGTTGACCAACTCTGGAATAGGTTTTCACTGGTATAGCGATCTTTTCTCGTTATCATCATCATCATTATCAACCCATCACCGGCTCATTACAGGGCACGGGTTTCCTTACAGTCCACCCGAAAAGGAGACCGAAATCTTTTAACCTATCAACACTGTATTACACTTATTACAAGCTGATTTTCATTTGTAACAAGTATAAATTAAAAATTTAAAAAACTCCCGACATTTGCCATTTTGTGATCGCGGCCATCTTGGATTTGCATAGTGCTATTCTACTTGTCAAACCCTTTCACTTGATACCCATATTAACGTAGTTGTGAAAAAAAAACTGCCATTTTGTAGCGGCGGCCTTCTTGGATCGATTTTCATGAAACATAGCTAAAAACACTCTCGACTAATTCAACTTTCAAACAAAAAAAACGCGTTCAAATCGGTTCACCCGTTTGAGCGCTACAAGGGAACAGACAGACACACACACATACACACACACACACATACACATACACACACACACACATACACACACACACACACACACACACACACACACACACACACAAATACGTCAAACTTATAACACCCCGTCGTTTTTGCGTCAAAAAGGCAAATGGCAAGCAAGCTAATTTTTTTTACCAGATAAAACTTTCTACAATTTTGCTACAGACCCACGAACTGTAACCACGATGCAACAATACGGTTAGAGTTCGGTTCAGATGTGAATCCACTTTAGATGTCTCAATCCAAAATTGAGAGCAAGACACGTTTGGAAAATTAATTTGCATTTTCGGATGTCTCTAATCTGCTAAATGATTTACTTACTTAAAATTCCACCGCGTACCTACAAAAAAGGAAATAAATTATGCCACATTAAATTGATCTAATTAGTATGCCACCTTACACGGTATGCCGTCACTCGCTTCTGAAATTCTCGATGCAATCAATTGTGTGCGCGACAGTACTTCGAAATCCGATTTGATGTGGACTGAGTACAGTCACGTACAAATGACTCATCCGATGTTTTCTTGTCACATATTGACGTATATGTACCCGAAACATGTTCACCTTTTGAATTTAAAATCCTCCTTAGTTATTGGAAGTAGGTATTGTAATGTACACACTACTTGTCTAAGGGTCTGTTTCACCACCTTTTGATAAGTGTTGGATAGCTAGACAGCTTAATCACATATTTTGTCTTTGTCACTTGACATAAAGTAAGAAAGTGACAAAACTTACGTTTAGTCTATACGACACCTTGTCATGCTGCATCAATCACTGCTTCAATCTCAATTATTGTAGTGATTGGCTGAATTTATGGTATTCTAATCTTTATGCAATAATGCATTTAAACTAGAGTGTCGCTAGAGTGTCGGCCATTCAGAGGTGAATGCGATTGTGAATGTCATTCCATACAAAACTGTCATGTTGACAAGCGATGACCCCTGTCATTATGACAGCAGTTTATATGGGATAGGATAATTGGTTTTAAGCTAACAGCCCGCAGTTAACTCTTATACATATACATATGTATGTTTCTTCTTGATAATTGTATACCTCTATGTAAAGTAGAAAATCTTTCTAATCTATACATATAATAAAATCGTAGAATTGCCGTATCTGTACATTGAAGATTTTTGAGATGAAAGTCAAAATGTGTCGTCGTCGTCGTCTCAACCAATAGACGTCCACTGCTGGACATAGGTCTCTTGCAAGGATCGCCACAGAACACGATCTTGTGCCGCCTGATTCCAGCGGCTACCAGCGACTCGCTTGAGATCGTCTGTCCATCGGGTCGGGGGTCTACCAACGCTTCGTTTACTGGTGCGAGGTCGCCATTCAAGCACCTTGGGACCCCAACGTCCATCGGTTCTTCTAGCAATGTGCCCCGCCCATTGCCACTTCAGTTTCGCGACTCAATGAGCTATGTCGGTAACTCTGGTTCTCCTGCGGATCTCCTCATTTCTGATTTGATCCCGCAGGGATACTCCGAGCATAGCTCTCTCCATCGCCCGCTGAGTGACCCTGAGCCTTCTTATGAGGCCCTGTATGTAAGTTGTTGAAATTCCTTCAAATTGGTATCATCTGTGTGCTTAGTCTAAAGCGGAGCACTCGAAAACGAACTCGAAAACTATTGATCGATTTCAGAGTAAAATAGACCTAAAATGTCTTGTATTAAGGTTTGAGTTTGCCAATACATTCAGCATTGGAATGTATTGGCGAACTCAAACCTTAATACAAGACGTTTTAGGTCTATTTTACTCTGAAATCGATCAATAGTTTTCGAGTTCGTTTTCGAGTGCTCCGCTTTAGACTAAGCACACAGATGATACCAATTTGAAGGAATTTCAACAACTTACATACAGGGCCTCATAAGAAGGCTCAGGGTCACTCAGCGGGCGATGGAGAGAGCTATGCTCGGAGTATCCCTGCGGGATCAAATCAGAAATGAGGAGATCCGCAGGAGAACCAGAGTTACCGACATAGCTCATTGAGTCGCGAAACTGAAGTGGCAATGGGCGGGGCACATTGCTAGAAGAACCGATGGACGTTGGGGTCCCAAGGTGCTTGAATGGCGACCTCGCACCAGTAAACGAAGCGTTGGTAGACCCCCGACCCGATGGACAGACGATCTCAAGCGAGTCGCTGGTAGCCGCTGGAATCAGGCGGCACAAGATCGTGTTCTGTGGCGATCCTTGCAAGAGACCTATGTCCAGCAGTGGACGTCTATTGGTTGAGACGACGACGACGACACATTTTGACTTTCATCTCAAAAATCTTCAATGTACAGATACGGCAATTCTACGATTTTATTATATGTATAGATTAGAAAGATTTTCTACTTTACATAGAGGTATACGGCACAAGGTATTGGCGAACTCAAACCTTAATACAAGACGTTTTAGGTCTATTTTACTCTGAAATCGATCAATAGTTTTCGAGTTCGTTTTCGAGTGCTCCGCTTTAGACTAAGCACACAGTATCCATCCACTATACGTAACAGTATATCTATACTCGTAAGATTTAATGTTGTCTACGTACAAATCAAATTCTGTTTTTATAAAAGAGAAAACTACAGATACAATACCTTATGTACCTACCTGAGTAGTAATAGATCGTGTAAAAATCAAAGGATGAAATCCAATTCAATATTGTATTTTATCTACTCTCATATCTTAAAATCCCGATTAAGAAATCAAAATGTGGCATATATTGGACTACTTTATTCACATACATCTATAATATTTAAAAAAAAATTAAAAAAGTTCATTATAACACTACTTTGTTAGGAAATTATTGCAAAATAATGTTATAAAATATTTGTTTCTATATTATAGTACAGGCACTGGGTTCTGGTATTTTTGAGCCATGGCGGGTGTTTAGTTTTGTTACTTACAATTATTATCCCGCTATCAAAGTTACCCTATTACTACTACTGCATTATACTTTATTTCATTATTGACAGGTCTGGTCGAGTCACGACTCTGGGTTCTGGTTTTTTCAGCGATGGCGGGAAATCGTATTGTTTATGGCAATTGTGTTAAATGCTTCTATGATAAAAAATATTACAGTAGGTAATACTAATTATCACTACATAGTATAAAACAAAGTCGTTTTCTCTGTCCCTATATCCCTTTGTACGCTTAAATCTTTAAAACTACGCAACGGATTTTGATGCGGTTTTTTTTAATAGATAGAGTGATTCAAGAGGAAGGTTTATATGTATGATAACATCCATTAAATAGTGGAGAAATACTGTTATTTTTGAGGTTTCTAATGTGATGTCGTAAATAATTACATTTTTTCCGCTTACATTGCAAACGCAGGCTGAACCCTACGAGATTTATCAATATAATGTACTAAGTATTGTACACATTGAAAAGGTCTATAGAAAACTCCGCGATGGTATATGTCTATCTCTTATGGATATCCCACAATAACATTTTTTGTCATTTACTTTTTTACGACAAATAATGGCTAATTTTAGAAGCGATTTTAACCAATACAGCATAAATCCTTATCTAATTAAATACCTTAAGTACATTGTTGATTTATTATAGATCTATATGGCCTTTTACAGCATATGATTTAAATGAATATTTTCGAAGATATTACAGATTTAAAAATTGCGGGACATAGACTTTGCGCGCGGCGCGCGGTTCCAGCCGGCCGGGGCGGCGATGCGTAAAGTTCTCCTATAGCATTTTGAATTTAGCAGCGATCGGACGCGTATGCTATCGAGTATCGGAGCTTTCTAGCGAGGAAAATAACAATCACACTAATATTATAAAGGCGTTATTAAGTTATTAAGTTTGTGTGTATGTTTGTTCCTCTTCTCCGCCGCAACTACTGAACCGATTTGGCTGAAATTTTAAATGGAGATAGCTTATGCCCTGACTTAACACATAAAGTAACTTTTTATCCCAGAAAAGTATTCCTGTAGGACTAAAATAGATATATACCTCCAAAACGCCACAGAGGGCGCTGACTGTTCTTAGGTAAATCACGCTCACATAACCCATTATTGCAATACTTTGCTGTGTAGCATGCATTGGCAACACATAGGCTACTTTTTATCCTGGAAAAATGCACAGTTCCCACGGGATTTTGAAAAACCCGAAATCTATATCTACAGCTATAGGTAGATTACTATAGCGACCTTGCTTGATATTTTAAGTATAAAGGTAGGAAAAGGGAGCGGGAACGGGAACCGGAACTCCACGATTCCCTCGGGATTTGTTCAAAACCGAAATTCACGCGGGCGAAGCCGCGGGCAGAAGCTAGTATATTATATAATTATTACCTACTGTAATATTTTTAGATATTATTCAAACTATTAAAATACATAACATTTCTTCCTGGCTTTTTGGATCTTGGTCGACGCAATGGCGCGGCGGCTTGTGAGGCGAAAGTGTGCTGGTGGCAAGATGCGGCCAGAGGACAGAGTGTAGCGCTACCATAATTGACCACAGACAATGAACATTACCTGACACTGCAGTCGCAGTCGCAGTATAAATTAAAAATTTAAAAAAACCACGACATTCGGCATTTTGTGTCGGCGGCCATCTTGGATTTGCAATAGTGCTATTCTACTAGTCAAGCCCTTTCATTTGATAGTTGATACCCATATTTTCACAACACACAAGGGAGTTGTGAAAAAATATGTAATCCGCCATTTTTTAGCGGCGGCCATCTTGAATCGATTTTCATCAAACATAGCTAACAACACTCTCGACCAATTCACCTTTCAAACAAAAAAACCGCATTCAAATCGGTCCACCTGTTTGAGCGCTACAGGGGAACAGACAGACAGACACACACACACACACACAGACACGTTAAACTTATAACACCCCGTCGTTTTTGCGTCGGGGGTTAATAACTTAATAAGAAGAGTATTACCTTTCCCATGGATTATAAAGCCCCTTATCCGTGAACAGTATCCATACAAATACATCACGTTTATGCAAAGTCCGTCAAACGGTCGGTCAACTGACGATATCATTACCGTCACGTCGAATTCGACTCACTTTAAATTCCCCAAGTGACACGGCATTTTAAACGAACTCGGACATATTAGGACACGCACTTATGGGCGACTCGCATTCGGAATGGATAATAGAGAGATGTTTCCTTATAAATAGATCTAATCGAGCCTTTTCCTGTTATAGATTCCCACGTCGAGAAATTGTCATTGTGGTGGTACACAATGCAGCTACTAAGTGGTACAAATGTGTGGTGCCGGTAGACTTTTATGTTAAGGTGTTACGTTTTCCATACTAACTTCATGTTACCATTCAAGAGCGAATGGATTATATATTTACACTGAAATTACATCGCATAGCCTTAATATAATTTTTAATTTGCGCGAAATTATATTTACATAAAGAAAACATTACATAGATAGCTTAGTTATTATAATAGCCATCTGTTTAGGACTGGCACGAGGATTTATTAAAAAACGGACAATTTCACTGCACTCAAATATAATTTATTCCACGAATACAAAATGGGTGATCGATTGATGGTAAGACGGGTGAATGACATTTCATTAAAAAAAAACAGGAGACTCGATGCGCGTTATGTGCTTAATTGCTGTAACTTCTTCACAGGCGCATCTGTCGCCAACATGCCCCCGGGCGTTGAAGGCCTTCCTTCAACCACCTTTATGTCCTGGTCTTTAGTCGGAAGCGGGCAAATTCGAGAAAATGATCTCCTCACAATACCGTTGGCAGTCCTGATATCAGCTACCCGAGCCACACCATCTGGGCCGGGACACAGCGCCACAATGCGACCCAGTCTCCACTTCAGCGGCGGCAGATTGTCTTCTTTTAGAAGGACCAAAGAATTTAGCTCCAATGCTGTAGATTGAGTCTGCCACTTGGTGCGTTTCTGGAGCTCCGAAACATACTCCTTGCTCCAACGTGCCCAAAAATGCTGCCGGAGTTGTTCGATCCGCTGGAATCTCGAAAGATTTTCCGTTTTCCGATTTTGATAGTCTTCAGTCGGAATGGCGGTGAGCGGACGTCCAATTAAAAAATGGCCAGGGGTCAATGGGGTCAAATCGTCTGGATGTGAAGATAACGGAGTGAGCGGACGAGAATTTAAAATAGCCTCGATTTGCGTCAAAGTTGTATACAATTCTTCATAGGTTAAACGACAGTTGCCTAGCACTCTTAACAAGTGAAATTTCGTTGATTTAACACCAGCTTCCCAAATCCCGCCAAAATGCGGAGAATATGCCGGAATGAAGTGAAAATTTATTCCTTCATTTAAAAGATCACTGGACAGTGAGTCAGAATTTTGTTTTAAGAATTTGGCTAAATCATTGTACGCTCCAACAAATGAAGTTCCGTTATCTGAATACAGATGGCGTGGCTTTCCGCGACGAGCCACGAATTTACGCAGGGTTTGAATGTAGCTATTACTAGTCAAATCACCTACCAACTCCAAATGTATGGCCTTTGTGGTGAAACATACAAAAATGGCTATGTACACCTTCACTATACGACAACCACGACCTTGACGACTAGCGGAAGAAATAGGGCCCGCATAGTCAACTCCAACTATTTCAAAGGGGTATCCACCAGGAGTAAGGCGCTGCCGCGGTAAATCACCCATAATAGGAGCTACAACCTTTCCTTTCATTCTTGTGCACTTAACGCAACGACGATAAGTAGATTTAGCCAAACTACGGCCACCGATCGGCCAATAGACTTCTCTTATTGAGGCCAACAACAACTGCGGCCCAGCATGCATGAGCTTTCTATGTTCGAAGTTAAACAACAAATGCGTACATCGATGTGTGGACTGTAATATTAATGGATACTTTTTATCATAAGAAAACTCAGAATTGCTAATGCGGCCACCCACTCGCATCAAATTATTCTGATCAAGAAATACATTGAACTTTAATAAGCTACTCTTTTTAGGCAAGGGTTTCTTCTGCAATAAAAGATTATATTCAGCAAATGATTCTATCTGGGATTGGCGAATGATGACATTTAACGAATTATTTAACTCTGTTTCTGAAAGAAACTTCGTTGTAGCACGTCGTCCCTTACATGCTTCAATAAAACGTAACACGTACGCTATTGCACGCCTAAGCCTATTAAAATTTGAAAACCGATCAAACTTAATAAAATCTGAAGAATTTTCAGTTTGAACTAAAACTGACAACTCGGCTCGCGTTTCAGGCACTACTGTAGAAGGCCAATTACTATTAGGTTCTTTCAAAAACCTTGGCCCTGACCACCACATATCGAGAGACTGAATCGCGTCAACGTTAACTCCGCGCGATACATAATCAGCGGGGTTGAGCTCAGTCGAAACGTGTCGCCAAACGCAATCACCGGTTTTTTCCAAAATGTCACCGACGCGATTGCGGACGAATGTTTGTAACTTACTGGGCAACATCTTGAGCCAACCTAACACAATAGTGGAGTCTGTCCAAAAAATAGTACACGCTACATTGACTCTTAACGAGTTGTTAGCCTTTTCATACAGCTTAGCTGCAACCTGAGCTCCGCACAGCTCAAGCCGAGGGATAGTTGTGGCTTTAATGGGTGCCACCCTACTCTTAGCTAGTAATAACCGCACTAAGATGTTGCCACTGCTATCGATACTACGGGCGTAAAGGCACGCGCCATACGCTTTCTCCGAGGCATCGCAAAAAACATGAAATTCTAATCGCACGAACTTGTCAATTAACACGCGGCGAGGTACACGTAGACTATTCAAAACATGCAAATTTTTAATTACGTCCTGCCAGGTTTCTTGGATCTCCAGCGTCAGTGGTTCATCCCACGATAATTTTTCTAACCACAAGCTTTGCAGCAACATTTTAAATTTAATAACGACCGGGGATACAAGACCTAGTGGATCGAATATCTGGGAAATCACAGAAAGTATGTCACGTTTAGAATTTCCCTTCGTTGTGATTGAAGTACCGATCGGAAAATACAGCTCATCAGATTCAGGTAGCCATCCCAAACCTAAAGTTTTACTCGGCTCGTTACCTCCGATATTTAAATCATGCGCGGACTTGGTGGACTCCGACACTAACTGAGGCTCATTAGACTTCCACTTCCTCAGTGGCAAGCAAGCAGCGGCGAGGGTAGCCGTGACCTTACAACGAATGTCCCGCACTACATTCAAATCATCCCCACCGCTCAACAGATCATCGACGTAAAAATCATGAAGAATGATTTCAGCGATCTGCTTGTCTTCACACTCAAGTCCTAACTGCTTAAGGCATCTGGTAGCCAAGAAAGGTGCACTTGCGGTACCATAGGTGACCGTATTTAATTCAAATGCCTTAAGCGTTTGGGATGGGTCGTCACGCCATATTATACGCTGTAAATACCTATCATCAGGATGCACAGATACCTGCCGGTACATTTTTTCTACGTCTGCTAAAATTACAAACTTGTGCTGCCTAAATCGTAAAAGAATGGATAAAAGATCGTCCTGCACTGTCGGACCTACCATTTGAATGCTATTTAAGCTTTTAGTGCTGGTGGTAGAAGAGCTAGCATTGAATACCGCCCTCAACTTAGTTGTTGCATGGTCTTCACGCAACACGCCATGATGTGGGATAAAATGTGAATTATTATTCAACTTAAGCTCACATTCCGTCATGTGGCCTAATGTCTGATATTCCGACATAAACTCGCGATACATTTTATACAGTTTCGGTTGTTTCAGTAGCTTGCGTTCTAAAGAGAAAAAACACTGCTTAGCTCGATTGAAAGAATCGCCCAAAACACTAGGATCTTCCTTTAATGGTATTCTTACACAGAACCGACCGTCGGCTAAACGAGTAGTATTTTTTATAAAATGCTCTTCACATAGCTTCTGTTCCGATGAATAACTAGAGGAAACAGAATTATTTACTTCTTCTAAATTCCAAAACCGTGCGAGTTGACTCTGTATATCTTGATTTAATATATCAGTGGTCGAATTAACGTTAACATAATTACACTGAATAGGTTTGGGTAGATAAGATGTAAACCTGTTACTCATCGGACCAGAAACTATCCACCCTAACCTAGTCTCGCATAGGATAGGCATATTCTTACCTAAATTAATTCTTTGCGATCCTACAATATCCCAAAAAACGTCCGCACCTAATATTAAATCCACTGACGCAGACTCATAAAAGTGAGGATCCGCTAAACAAACGTCAGTAGGTAAGTTCAGGTTCGAAATGTCGAATGAACGACTAGGTACGTTATCGGTTAACGAAGGCAACACGAAACAATTTAATTTAGTAGTAAATGTTTCATTTAATGACTTCAAACGTAAGCAACACATTTTATTAATATGCGTAGTTACATTGTTAATACCCAGTACAGAATGATCGATACGATCATGAGGCAGATTTAACTGACGAAACATTTGTTCCGACATAAGGCTGGCAGTGCTACCTGAATCCAATACAGCGCGTCCGATATGTTCGCGATTGTTTGAATCGTACAACTTAACTAGCGCAGTCGACAATAGAACGTCCCCGCGACGCCTGAGACTCGCGGGCGACACGCTCGCTGATAACGTTAAGTTAGAACTTGAATCGGCGGCGGTGGAAGCGCTCGCGCTGATGTTATTATCAGTGCGTTCGCTATGCACTACCGGCTTCTGCTTATCTGTAACGTGGACCAAAACGGAATGTTTACCCTTACAAATCGTACACCCGGTTTTCTTATAGCATTTATTTGAAAAATGCGATTTTGAAAAACAGATAAAACAAACCTTTAAAGTAGGTAATAACTGCAGTCGCGCTTCATTACTTAACGCTAAAAACTGAGGGCAAGTACTCAGTTTATGCTCGGCACTGCATTTAGGACATGAGTTCTTAGAACTGTTATTCCTCGAATTATCATTACATTGTGTTGTAACCATAGCCTTAATTTTCGAAGGTTTATTACTATTATTATTAGTTGAATAATTTTGGTTCGACTGACGTGAAAATTCTATTGTATCAAGAAAATTGATGCGCATTCTCATGAAATCAAGGAAATGTTGAAGCTCAATGGGTTTTTCTCCATCCAAGCGACCTTTGTACTCTTCCCACTCACGATAAGTTTTACTATCTAACTTATGAGAAATAATGTAAATGAGAAGCGTATCCCAATGCTTAGTAGGCTCGCCTAAGGACTCTAAAGCACGGAGGTTCTTATTTAATTGATCCAAAATATTGTTTAAATTGGAAGAGCATTCCCGTGCGACCGATTCGATATTGAACAAAGATGCTACATGATTTTGTATTAATAAACGTTTATTATCGAATCGGTCGCACATTAACTTCCATGCAACCTTGTAATTGTTTGATGAGAATTCGATGGATGAAATCACTACGGCAGCCGACCCCTCCAAAGACGTCCTTAAATAATGAAATTTGTTCACGTCATCAATGTCGTCATTGTTGTGGATAAGACTAGTGAAGGTGTCCCTGAACTCCAGCCAATTGTTGTACGAACCACCAAATTTAGGTAACTGGATGGTAGGTAATTTGACTGGATTTTGTTTCCGTGAACCATATTCAGTAGCCGTAGGTAATGGTACTTGGGATTTTCTGTAATTGGACAAAATCTCCTGCCCTTGGCTTAGAGATTTATAGTACCTACCCTCAAACTCGTCACGTTCTGTTAACTGTAAGTCAATATTATCCGAAATACACTCTAGACGGGTTTGAACTTCATCATATTGAGCATACAATAAGTCTAGCTTATTCAAACGCAATTCTAACTCACTGATATCCGTTGCAGTAGGTTGAGTAGACTCCAGTGACTTCAAATATCCCAAAAATATTGTGATACGACCTTTATAGCTGCTGCGCTTCTTGGTTAATTCCGAAATTTCTTTTAAATTCTCACTTTTTTCCGACATAGTGGGAGATGGTTGCACAATTCTGGAATTTGATACAAATATGCGTATATAACTTATGAAATAAGAACTATTTTACACAACCCTATAGAACAACAATAAATATAATTAATTCACAACCAAAACATCAAATAACATTCAACTAAATACCTACTAGAATTTATAAGATTTATGACAACTTTACTTTTACTTTTACTGTTACTTTCTGTTACTTTGTAACTTTAATTATCAATAATAATGATTGAAATTAGTTTGTCATAAACTTGAATAACGAAATTAAACCTTTACATACGAAAATTACAAAATTACAGGCTCAGTTCTACTACATAAGTACTACCTACCTATTGAAGTAGGTATTAAATGACTATTACAAAGATAAAAATCTTTACTACTTTAAAAAGTCTATACTTTTATAAATGTGTAGAACATAGAATAAATGGTAAAATTAATATATATGCAGAAATATTACTACATTTTTGTCCGGATTCACTCATCCATTGTTACTTTCCAGTGTCCTCCACCATTGACCGCCACGTTCTTGGCAAATTTAATTTTCTTATTTTTGGGCACAGGCACTTTATTTCTTTGGATTTTCATCACAATTCGGCTCGAAGATGACCAATGTTTAGGACTGGCACGAGGATTTATTAAAAAACGGATAATTTCACTGCACTCAAATATAATTTATTCCACGAGTACAAAAAATGGGTGATCGATTGATGATAAGACGGGTGAATGACATTTCATTAAAAAAAAAACAGGAGACTCGATGCGCGTTATGTGCTTAATTGCTGTAACTTCTTCACAGGCGCATCTGTCGCCAACACCATCTATTAAACGCTGTTTTGCCTAGCTGACCGAGATGGCTTTACTTCACCTTTAGCTGTATATGCAATGTTTTCTTTTATGTAAATAAAATTTTCCGCAAATTAAAAATTAAATTAAGGCTGTGCGATGTAATTTCAGTGTAAATATAAAATCCGTTCGTTCTTAAATGGTAATAATAAATTAGTATGGAAAACGTACCACCTTAAGCCATTATTTACAAACTATTTTCCTTGTTGTACGAGAGTTTGGCACTTGGAGTTGGCAATTATGTGTATGTGTGTGTGTTTGTTTTTTGGTTCATCGGATCTCTCCCTAATTGCCAGATTACTCATTGAATACGATTTTGATAAATAAAGTATCGTTGGCTTTATCTTAGCTATCTGTGTGGGTCATATTATGAACAAAGATGTAGGTGTGTCAATTGGTAAGGTCTCATTGTGTAAATTCTAAAAATATGTATCTATACTAATAAATAAAATTGAAGTGTCTGTCTGTAATATCGAAATAACTACCTCATATTAAGCTCATATGGTTATTTAAACGATACTATAACCGAATCAAACGTTTTTAAAATTTTTGTCTGTCTGTCTGTCTGTCTGTCTGTCTGTCTGTTTGAACGGGCTAATCTTTGGAACGGCTGAACCGATTTTGACGGGACTTTCACATACAAGTAGAGAATTAACCAGGGAGTGACATAGGCTACTTTTTTAACCGACTTTCAAAAAAGGAGGAGTTGTGTTTTTCTACCTATGTACACCGATATCTCCGAGATTTCTGAACCGATTTGCGTAATTTTTTTTTTAATCGATAGAGAAACATTGCGAAACTGTCCTACAAAAAATTTGGATTCCAACTCCTCAATCCTGATGCTGTAGGGGATCTGATCCCCAAAACTAATGGGATTTAGGCACTGTCGGTTATTTAAATTGATATTGGGGATACCAATTAAAGACTTTATTGTTGAATGACCTCGAGTAGGTACATGTCCAACTCCTCAACCCTGATGCTGTAAGGAATAGCATTCCAAAATCGTAAGGATCCCACGGAATTTTTCCGTTTTGTGGACGGGTTACTACTTACTACAGATAGGCTACTTTTTGTTCTGGAAAATCAAAGTTCCCACGAGATTTTTACAAACCTAAATACACACGGGCGAAGCCGTGGGCATCATCTAGTAGTAACTATAATTTGTTCATTAACATTTGAATTGTGATACTGATAATATAACATTTGAAATACCACAACGAAATACTACTACGTGCTTAAATTCTTTAGGACTAGAAGAATTTTTGTGAGTACGAAAATTCTGCGTACTTATATTATACTAGCTTCTGCCCGCGGCTTCACCCGCGTGAATTTCGGGTTTTCACAAATCCCGAGGGAATCGTGGATTTCCGGTTCCCCTTCCCGCTACTTTCAAGGAAGTTTGCTATAGCCTAATCTACCTATAGCTGTAGCTATAAATTTCGGTTTTTCAAAATTCCATGGGAACTGTGGATTTTTCTACATATATCTATTTTAGTCCCACAGGAATACTTTTCCGGGATAAAAAGTAGCCTATGTGTACCAGGGCATAATGTAGCTCCATTCAAAATTTCAGCCAACATACAGACACACACAAACTTTCACCTTTATAATATTAGTGTGATACATTAATGGCTAACGTACCTGGAATTATTACAGCAAAGTAACTTAAAACTGGCACTAAACACTAACACTTAACACTTACACATGCACTAAATACTGAACCTAAACACTTGCACTAAACACTGGCACTAAACACTTGCACTAATCATTGGCACTAAACACTTGAACTAAACACTGGCACTAAACACTTGCACTATCATTGCACTAAACACTGGCACTAAACACTTGCACTATCACTTGCACTAAACACTTGCACTATCACTTGCACTAAATACTGACACTAATAACTTGAACTAACACTGGCACTAAACACTTGCACTATCAGTTGCACTAAACACTGGCACTAAACACTTGCACTAAACACTGGCACTAAGCACTGGCACTAAATACTTGCACTATCACTTGCACTAAACACTGACACTAAATACTTGCACTATCACTTGCACTATCACTTGCACTAAACACTTGCACTAAACACTTGAACTAAACACTGGCACTATCACTTGCACTAAATACTGGCACTAATTATTTGAACTAAACACTGGCACTAAACACTTGCACTATCAGTTGCACTAAACACTGGCACTAAACACTTGCACTAAACACTGGCACTAAGCACTGGCACTAAATACTTGCAATATCACTTGCACTAAACACTGACACTAAACACTTGCACTAATCACTGGCACTAAACACTTGAACTTACACACTTAAACACTTACACTAATACCTTGCACTAAATACTGAACCTAAACACTTTCACTAAACACTTGCACTAAACACTGGCACTAAACACTTGCACTATCACTTGCACTATCTATTTGCACTAAACACTTGTACTAAACACTGGCACTAAACACTTGCACTATAATTGCACTAAACACTGGCACTAAACACTTGCACTATCACTTGCACTAAACACTTGCACTATCACTTGCACTTAACACTGGCACTAAACACTTGTACTAAACACTGGCACTAAGCACTGGCACTAAATACTTGCACTATCACTTGCACCTGGCACTAAACACTTGCACTATCATTGCACTATATACTGGCACTAAACACTTGCACTATCACTTGCACTAAACACTTGCACTATCACTTGCACTAAACACTGGCACTAAACACTTGTACTAAACACTGGCACTAAGCACTGGCACTAAATACTTGCACTATCACTTGCACTAAACACTGACACTAAACACTTGCACTAATCACTGGCACTAAACACTTGAACTTACACACTTAAACACTTACACTAATACCTTGTACTAAATACTGAACCTAAACACTTTCACTAAACACTTGCACTAAACACTGGCACTAAACACTTGCACTATCACTTGCACTAAACACTTGCACTATCACTTGCACTAAACACTGGCACTAAACACTTGTACTAAACACTGGCACTAAGCACAGGCACTAAATACTTGCACTATCACGCACTAAACACTGACACTAAACACTTGCACTAATCACTGGCACTAAACACTTGAACACTTAAACACTTACACTAATACATTGCACTAAATACTGAACCTAAACACTTTCACTAAACACTGGCACTAAACACTTGCACTATCACTTGCACTATCACTTGCACTAAACACTTGTACTAAACACTGGCACTAAACACTTGCACTATCATTGCACTAAACACTGGCACTAAACACTTGCACTATCACTTGCACTAAACACTTGCACTATAACTTGCACTAAACACTGGCACTAAACACTTGCACTAACACTGGCACTAAGCACTGGCACTAAATATTTGCACTGTCACTGGCACTAAACACTGGCACTATTCACTTGCACTAAATACTTGAACTAAACACTTGCACTAAACACTTGAACTAAACACTGGTACTATCACTTGCACTAAACACTGGCACTTGAACTAAACACCGGCACTAAACACGTGCACTATCACTTGCACTAAACACTGGCACTAATCACTTGCACTAAACACTGGCACTAAACACTTGAACTAAACACTTACACTAAACACTTGCACTAAACACTGGCACTAAACACTTGCACTAAGCACTTGCACTAAACACTTGCACTAAACACTTGCACTAAACACTGGCACTAAACACTTGCGCTATCATTTGCACTAAATACTGAATCTAAACACTTTCACTAAACACTTGCACTAAACACTGGCACTAAATACTGGCACTAAACACTTGCACTAAGCACTTGAACTAAACATATAACATAACTTCAAAAACATAACCTTCCTACCCCCATTTTACCCCCTTAGGGGAGGATTTTCGTGAAATCTTTTCTAGGCTGATATCTAAACCCTAGAGTGAACCTACCTACCAAATTTCAAGTTGATAATAACAATAATATAAATTAAAACTTCCCATTAAAACTTTCATCCCCTATTTTACCACCCTTAAGGGAAGATTTTTCAAAATAAAATATACAGCTTTTTATTGTTTAAAACTAATAATCGAAATGCCGATTTTCAGGTCTGTAACTTTAAAAACATAGGACTTTCATACAAACTTTCTACCCCCATTTTACCCCCTTAGGGGAGGATTTTCGTGAAATCTTTTCTAGGCTGATATCTAAGCCTTAGAATGAACCTACTTTCCAAATTTTAAGTTGATAATAACAATAACATAATTAAAACTTCCCATTAAAACTTTCATCCCCTATTTTACCACCCTTAAGGGAAGATTTTTTAAAATAAAATATACAGCTTTTTATTATTTAAAACTAATAATATAAATGCCGATTTTCAGGTCTGTAACTTTAAAAACATAGGACTTTCATACAAACTTTCTACCCCCATTTTACCCCCTTAGGGGAGGATTTTAGGGATATTAAATAGCCTATAACCTGCCCCAAAAATTGGACTCCCAAATGCAAAAAGAATTTTTCAAATCCGACAGGTACTTCCAGAGATTAGCGCGTTCAAACAAACAAACAAACAAACAAACTCTTCCGCTTTATTATATATAACTAGCTGTTGCCCGCGGCTTCGCCCGCGTGAATTTCGGTTTTTCACAAATCCTGAGAGAATCGTGGATTTCTGGTTCCTGTTCCCACTCCCTTTTCCAATCTTTATACTTACTTTCAAGGTAGTTTGCTATATTGATCTACATAGAGCTGTAGATTTGAGTTTTTTCAAAATCCCGTGGGAACTGTGGATTTTTTCAGGATAAAAAGTTGCCTATGTTTTAAGTCAGGACATTATCTCCATTCAAAATTTCAGCCAAATCTGTTCAGTAGTTGCGACGTTATAGAGTAACAAACATCCAAACATCTTAACATCCAAATATCCGCACTTTCACATTTAGATAATTATTTAATAACTAAATAGCTTTACATTATTTATTTATTTATTGATTTAGTTATTAATTTAGTATTTATTTAATTGCCTTCGGCCACCAGAGGGCGCAGCTGTCGTATCGAGATTCCGCCTGCGGCCGTCAGAGGTCATTGCAATTGCTTCGAGTTTCCAGCTCCGGCCGCAAGAGTTTTGACTATAAGAGGGCACTGTAATCGCTTCGAGTTTCCGGCTTAGGCCGCTAGAGGGCGCTGCGATCATTTTTAGATTCCAGTTTTGACCGCACGAGGGCGCTGCAATCACTTCAAGTTTTTGGCCTAGGCCGCCAGAGGGCGCTGCGATCGTTTTTAGTTTCCAGTTTGTGCCGCAAGAGGGCACTGTGATCGTTTTAATTTCCAGTTTTGGCCGCAAGAGGGCGCTGCAATCGTTTTGTAGTTTCCAGTTTTGGCTGCTAGAGGGCGCTGCTATTGCTCCAAGTTTCCGGCTTAGGCCGCCAGAGGGCGCTGTGATTGTTTTTTAGTTTCTTGGTTTGGCCGCCAGAGGGCACTGCGATCGTTTTTAGTTTCCAGTTTTGGCTGCTAGAGGGCGCTGCTATTGCTTCAAGTTTCCGGCTTAGGCCGCCAGAGGGCGCTGTGATCGTTTTTTAGTTTCCAGTTTTGGCCGCCAGAGGGCGCTGCGATCGTTTTTAGCTTCCCGTTTTAGCCGCTAGAGGGCGCTGCAATCGTTTTTTTTAGTTTCCAGTTTTGGCTGCTAGGGGGTGCTGCTATTGCTTCAAGTTTCCGGCTTAGGCCACCAGAGGGCACTGTGATCGTTTTTTTAGTTTCCAGTTTTGGCCGCCAAAGGGCACTATGATCGCTTCAAGTTAGACCGCCAGAGGGCGCTGCAATCGTTTTTAGTTCCCATTAAAACTTTCATCCCCTATTTTACCACCCTTAAAAGCAGATTTTTCAAAATAAAATTTACAGAGTTTTATTATTTAAAACTCATAATCTAAATGCCGATTTTCAGGTTTGTAACTTTAAAAACATAGGACT
Organism: Melanargia galathea; assembly: GCA_920104075.1. Classification (NCBI taxonomy): domain Eukaryota; kingdom Metazoa; phylum Arthropoda; class Insecta; order Lepidoptera; family Nymphalidae; genus Melanargia; species Melanargia galathea. Next base: position 13,438,509 of record OV049876.1, read on the forward strand.
TTCATAAAAATTTTCATCCCCTATTTTACCACCCTTAAGGGGAGATTTTCCAGAATTACTTATACAGGTTTTTATCATTTAAAAATTATAATTTCATATCCTATTTTCATATCTGTAACTTCAAAAACATAACCTTCCAACCCCCATTTTACCCCATTAGGGGAGGATTTTCGTGAAATAATTTCCAGGCTGATATCTAAGCCCTAGAATTAACCTACCTTCCAAATTTCAAGTTGATAATAGCAAAATTATAATTAAAACTTCCCATTAAAACTTTCATCCCCTATTTTACCACCCTTAAGGGAAGATTTTTCAAAATAAAATATACAGAGTTTTATTATTTAAAACTAATAATCTAAATGCCGATTTTCAGGTCTGTAACTTTAAAAACATAGGACTTTCATACAAACTTTCTACCCCCATTTTACCCCCTTAGGGGAGGATTTTAGGGATATTAAATAGCCTATAACCTGCCCCAAAAGTTGGACAACCAAATGCAAAAAGAATTTTTCAAATCCGATCGGTACTTCCAGAGATTAGCGCGTTCAAACAAACAAACAAACAAACAAACAAACAAACAAACAAACTCTTCCGCTTTATTATATTAGTATAGATATAATATAATATAATAATATAATAATATAATAATATAATAATAATATAATATAATAATATAAAGCTACTTGAAGTTACGTACTGATCACCTCTCCTGAACAATTTTGTATGGGACTTTTTCACCATACTTTTTGTGTGTGTAAAATTCAAAAATATAAGGTCTACAAAATTATAGAGAGAGCTGGACGTGGAAAACTGACTAGAGTGCCCTAGGGGATCTCGAAAACTATCAGTCGGAGAGGTATCGTCTCGAAACAAAAAATGTTCAAAACCTTGGGCCATTGGGTGAACCGGTAAAAAAAATATGGCCACCATACAAAAAAAATTTCGTCTCCATACAAAAAAAATCCTAATTTTCAAGAGGCTCTCAAGAACAATTTTGTATGGAACTTTTTTCCCTTCACTACTTATGTGCGTAGAAATTATGGGTCTTCCTTCATGAAAATTATGAATCGTCATGAATGTGGAAAATTTACCAGAGTACCTCATGGGTCCTCCAAAACTACCAGTCATACAGACATGGTCTCAAACAAATGTTATTAAAGACCTTGGGCCATTGGGTGAACCGGTAAAAAAAGATGGCCGCCAAACAAAAAAAAATCTCTCCATACAAATTTTTTGGGTTCTTTTCAAGAGGCTCTCTTAGACATTTTTGTATGAAACTTTTTCCTCCCACTACACGTACATATAAATAGAACTTAAAGATTTTTTTTCACAAAAAACACAAAACGTAGTGAATGTGGAAAAATTACCAGAGTACCCTAATGGCCCTCAAAAACTATCAAACATAGAGGCATGGTCCTGAAACTAAAAATGTTCAAGACCTCAGGCCCTTTGGTTGGCCAGTAAAAAAAAGATAGCTAAGGAGCAAAAAAAATTCGTGTCCATACAAAATTTCTTTTTAATTTTCAAGTGGCTCTCCAGAACATTTTTGTATAGATCTTTTTTTTCCACTAAACTGACTCATACTTTTTAAGTTAAAAATATGCTCCCGAATTCGATTCCGACGAATTGAATGTGGTTTGGCGCCGACTCCAAAAAATTATATATTATTTGAGTTAGGTAGTTTAATCGTCAATCTAAATGAATAAAAAATTATTTTAAACTTTTTAGTTCGAATGGTTTGAAGTCGGTTCATTTTTCTTTGAAAAAAATTATTTTATGCTTTTTAGTGATTTGTTTTCTTTATATTAATATAAATGAGAACTATGTAAAATAGATTATGACCTATATAATATTATTAATTATTATTAAATATCCTGTGACATATTACATACATTTTATGTGTCATACTAAGTACAGATGAATGGTTTTATAATGTTCTAACCCAACCTAACCTAACTTCCGATCTATACAAGATTAGTTTGTATGCGTACTAGGTACTCTTATATAATTTGGAAGACCTTGACTAAAAAGTAATTTACAATCTATACGCGACCAGTTTCACACCCTTGCGGTTTGGCTTTGTATAGGATGCAAATACACGTAACCGTGCACTAACTCCAAGGAATCACTCTATAGTACAGCTGTACTGACTTCAGCTCAAAAGTTTTTGCAAAAGGTCAATGTTACGTAGGCGTAGCAGAGTGAAGTCTTTGGACAGAATAGGTATATTAGACTTTAGCAATAGGTCTGGCAATATCAGAGAAGTGAGAACATGTTAGTGACATATGTATTACATTTATGGTTATAACTTCGTATCTAATAATGATAACTCGATGTGTTATATACTAAAACCTTCCTGAAAGTATGTAGATTACTATAGTGAAACAATCATCAAAATCGGTTCATTAGTTGCGGAGATAATCGCGAACATACTTACATACATACATACATACATACATACATACATACTTACATACATACATACGGGTCGAATACAGAACCTCCTTTTTTTGAAGTCGGTTAAAAAATGTTCAAAACCTTGGGCCATTGGGTGAACCGGTAAAAAAAATATGGCCACCATACAAAAAAAATTTCGTCTCCATACAAAAAAAATCCTAATTTTCAAGAGGCTCTCAAGAACAATTTTGTATGGAACTTTTTTCCCTTCACTACTTATGTGCGTAGAAATTATGGGTCTTCCTTCAGAAAATTATGAAAGGTCATGAATGTGGAAAATTTACCAGAGTACCTCATGGGTCCTCCGAAACTACCAGTCATACAGACATGGTCCCAAACAAATGTTATTAAAGACCTTGGGCCATTAGGTGAACAGGTAAAAAAAGATGGCCGCCGAACAAAAAAAAAATTCTCTCCATACAAATTTTTTGGGTAATTTTCAAGAGGCTCTCCAGAACAATTTTGTATGGAAATTTTTTCTTTCACTATTTATGTGCGTAGAACTTATGGGTCTTCCTTCAGAAAATTATGAAACGTCATGAATGTGGAAAATTTACCAGAGTACCTCATGGGTCCTCCAAAACTACCAGTCATACAGACATGGTTCCAAACAAATGTTATTAAAGACCTTGGACCATTGGGTGAACCGGTAAAAAAAAGATGACCGCCGAACAAAAAAAAAATTCTCTCCATACAAATTTTTTGGGTTTTTTTCAAGAGGCTCTCCAGAACAATTTTGTATGGAACTTTTTTCCGTTCACTATTTATATGCGTAGATCTTATGGGTCTTCCTTCATGAAAATTATGAATCGTCATGAATGTGGAAAATTTACCAGAGTACCTCATGGGTCCTCCAAAACTACCAGTCATACAGACATGGTCTCAAACAAATGTTATTAAAGACCTTGGGCCATTGGGTGAACCGGTAAAAAAAGATGGCCGCCAAACAAAAAAAAATCTCTCCATACAAATTTTTTGGGTTCTTTTCAAGAGGCTCTCTTAGACATTTTTGTATGAAACTTTTTCCTCCCACTACACGTACATATAAATAGAACTTAAAGATTTTTTTTCACAAAAAATACAAAACGTAGTGAATGTGGAAAAATTACCAGAGTACCCTAATGGCCCTCAAAAACTATCAAACATAGAGGCATGGTCCTGAAACTAAAAATGTTCAAGACCTCAGGCCCTTTGGTTGGCCAGTAAAAAAAAGATAGCTAAGGAGCAAAAAAAATTCGTGTCCATACAAAATTTCTTTTTAATTTTCAAGTGGCTCTCCAGAACATTTTTGTATAGATCTTTTTTTTCCACTAAACGCATGCATAGAACTCATTAGTGTCCTTTCAGAAAATATACGAAACGTGATACCAATATTTCTTTCTATCTTTCAAGAGACTCCAGAATATTCTGGTATTTGGTATGGTCTCCCATTTCTTTATTTTACGAATATTGAAGAGACTACAAGGCCCGCGAGCTGCTTGCAGCTCGCGCACCGAGCGCAACACTAGTTATATTAGTATAGATACTTGCTATGTAATGTTGTACACTTGTAAAAGTGTTCAACAAATATACTTCCAATTCCTAATTTTTCATCAGCCAACATCATTGGCCTACAAGAAAGACATTATAAGGCACTATTTCTCGGTGATTACCACCGACATGATTGGTAAATTATCACCACATCATTACACCATGACGCAGTTAGTTTTGGATACTTTCCTTAGTGTACCTACAACTATAATTCATTGAATTTTAGTGAGTTATGGAATAAGCTTGCTGATACCGGTGGTCTATTGAGCTGTCGAGTTTAAAACTGAATTTATTGGCATGTTCTTATAACTGCTCATCCACACGTTCGCCAACATGCTGGCCCATATTATGGCCCAATATGTTGGCCCAACGTGTAGAGCGGGAGTTGGAAGGTATTGGAACGATGGCCCGCAAGTTGGCCCGGAGCATACTGAACGACCTTCCAACGTGTGGACGCGAACACAAACTCCTCGCCCAACACCTTCCAACATATTATCCGCCATCATGTTGGCCAACGTGTAGAGGCGCCTTAAGGTGTAGGTATAAGTAAAGCTAGCGCAAATAACGCAATACGCATACTAATCTAGCTGAGAACATAATAAAATAGTGGAATTTATTATGTAGTTAGAATTGTGGGAGTTTTTGTCATTGTTCAAAAAATCTTTGAATGAAATAATAATGAATGAACAAAATATGATACAAATCTTGTGTTTTTTGTGTGCAAACCTATGGAGTGGTGGAACTTACCTAGCTTTAATTAATTACGAGTATGAGATCTATTATTTTACTGTTCTAATAAGTAGGTACCTACTTATCGTAACTATTTCCTACATAATGTAGTTCTAGAATGTAATGGGAGTTCTACGAGTAAGTACCTACCTAATTTGAATCTTTTTCCTGTAAATGGTTCTGAAATTCAGATTTTCAAATTTATTTTATCTTTCAAAATTGGTATACTGTACACTTTTTATTTTTTTTTAAATTAGGTGCCACAATATTTAATTTATTTCAAATTAGATAGTAACACCACATTGCTGGGTAGAGGCCTCCTCTCTCATAGGAGAGGTACAGAGAGCTCAGGGTCTACAGATATGCATAAAATTAAATAACTTTGTACAGGTAATATCAAATGCAACTGGACACAAGTATAAATTAAAAATTTAAAAACCCCTGACATTCGCCATTTTGTGGCAGCGGCCATCTTGGATTTGCAATAGTGTTATTCTACTAGTCAAGCTCTTTCATTTAATACCCATATTAAGGGAGTTGTGAAAAAATATGTAATCCGCCATTTTGTAGCGGCGGCCATCTTGGACCGATTTTCTTCAAACATAGCTAACAACACTCGACTAATTCACCTTTCAAACAAAAAAAACCGCATTTAAATCGGTCCACCCGTTTGAGCGCCACAGGGGAACAGACAGACACACACAAACACACACACACACACACACACAGATACGTCAAACTTATAACACTTCGTCGTTTTTTCGTCGGGGGTTAAAAATACATAGGTTTCTACTTAGATTTTTAACTGTTCCAAAGTATACACGTGGGTAAATACGATCGTACATGTGGGGTACCTATGTACATGCGAATTACTGAATTCAAAACATGACCCGGCTGAGTGATCAGTAATGCAAGGTGCATACAGACGTAAAGACACCTGCGCCGTGTTTATATCTATCTTCTCGAAAGCATAAAAGTGGAATAAATTTTTAAAACAACACATTTTTCCCACGCTTCAAGTTCAACTTTAGTGAATTAATATAAGAGTTCAATTTTGAATAAAGCTTCCCGTGTATTTAGTTTAGTATTTCAGCGCTCGTAAACTGGTAGACATGTGCCAAAGTTGATTGAATTAGTAATTGATTCGGTTATAGGTTCAATTAGACTGATTGAAAATTACAAAATCAATGATATTAGTTTTAATGATTAATTGTACCTAGACCTACTGAAACAATTCAGTACATAGATATTATTAAATGATCACCACCTGGCTAATATAACAAAATATTCCAACTAGCTAACATGTTTTCCTTAAAACCCTATATTCTTTACTTACCTAAGCATTTTGATAAAAACTATTGTATGCCATACGAAGACTAAGTCTTTCAAAATTTCACTGTTTGCAATTGGAGACGCTTTCAGCGTCTCCAATGTCTGCGTGTCTCCAATGCCATGAATTACTTATGAATCAATTTCTTTGTTTGTCAGATATAAGATTATTTTCTTATATTTTAATTTTATTACAAAGAAAGATATTGCTCTATCAATTATGTCCATTCCATTTTCCGAGTTACAAGTTCTCACTTTGATAAACGATTTCTCTCAAACATTTCGTATCTATTTCACACTGTCATACCTACTTTCATTGAGCGTGAAAAAAATTACATTCAACATAAATTCTACGTATTCATGTGTTTCAACGGTTTCACCTAGCGTTCGTCGCCGACATTACACTTGGCATTGTATTCCGATTCACATGCACAAACTATCGAGCGAATTCTCAAAACTTATTCTTTTGTGTGAGACGCAGAAAGAATTTTAATGCTTCCGCCTGAACTTGGAATAAATCGCACAATAGAAATGGTTACGCAATCTCGGTTTGTGTCCTGCAAAAAGCAATGCCCCACCCACCTTAGCAGAGATGACAAATTACGAGCACATTCGTTGCTGCCATAGTGTCGGATCACTGGGTCTTGAAAATAAATCGAGGCATTTTCAAACACATGCGCTGTTTTATTGACGTTATTGTGTTGATTATTGTTTATTTCTCTAGAATTTTAACTATCATGACTCATGAGTGATGTCCAATGCCCATACATATTATGGTAACAAGAGAGCTGTTCTTTATACTTAAACTAATTGGCCTTGCAATGCTGTAATCGTTAATTTAAGCCGTTTTTTTAATATTCTCATGTCTCTGCTTTCCGTCGTTATGACAGACTATTTTGACTATATTTTGCGACGGAAAAAATGTACGATACACTAGCGTAAAAATAGTCTCCCGCATGCACAAAAGTTACAGGAGACAGGACAATCGGCCTCTTTTTTGCGAGCATTTTCCGAACGTAATATTTCATTATTGGCGGTAGGTATGTTTTTGTCAATTTTTCCTTCAGTCTTATTATTTTACGAGCGGATACCCGCGACTTCGTTCGCGTGGATATTGATTTTAATAATCCCGTGGGAATAATTTTGTTTTACCTATGCTCCTTTGAGCTTAAACCTTGCTAAAAACTGTTAAAAGTACACTGGCGGATGTTTAGGTACATCAAAATGTAAACATCCGCCAGTGAAAGTCCCATCAAAATCGGTCCAGCCTTTCGGAGATTAGCCAGTAGTCTTTAAAGTATCTACTTACTAACAAAAAAAAAGAATGAATGAAATCGGACCACCCGTTAACGAATTACAGCTAAGTACACATTTTGCCTTTCATCCCCTCTCCCAAGGGAACCGTGCTGAATTTCGGGATAAAAAGTATCCTATATGTTACTCCATAGTATTAACTTAAATCATGCCGAGTTTCATTTCAATCCATTCAGTAGTTTTTACGTGATGCGCGCACAAACATACAGACCACGGAAGAGAGAAGGCAGGGGAAGTGAAATGCACCAAAACTACTATAGGAACCGCTGTCGCCAAACTCACACAAATATACCGTTAATCTATATTGCACTACAAAGAAACAAATCGTTTGATTTGTCGTTTTAAGTTTAGTCAAAACTAGCCTACTTCACAGAACTCACAGATTTGGAAACAAACCCTGATGTTGTAGAAATAAGATTTATTTTGCTTTAACGGAAGAATGTATTTATGAGCTATAGTCACACTAGATTCGATTGTCCAATTAATTCCGCTACTTGACCATAGATGGCGCTGTATTGCTACTCATTGAATTGTCTATCGATATCGATAGATACTCGTTATTTTGTTTATTCGCAAAAAGAAAATTAAAAAAGGTAATTATAAAATTAAATAAAAGTGCTGGTATGTATGCACTGATGAGTAAATAAAAATGTTGAGTAAAAGCCATTAAAACTTTAGTGATTGACTAAAATGTAAAGTTATCGATTCTTAATTTTTTTACTATTTGGGTTTTGACAATGACTTATATATTAAGAAAAGCGATATATTATTATTATTATGAATCAAAAATAATACGATATAAAAAATGCCTACTTATATAATACGATCAATTTAGACTTCCAAGATTACAATATTCACACCTGGCTGAAAATTGGTAGGATTGTTCAAAACACTATTATAAATGAAATGTGAAAAGTCCTCATCGATCCGACACCTGGAAAAAAATTACTCGGTGTCAAAGTTTTCACGGGAAATTTTTCAGCAAAACGGTAAGTCTTATCATAAAATTATTTTAAACAAAATTGTAGATCAGATAATTATCTATAAAAAATGTCTGTATACTTTTTTTCCTAAGAGCCACCGTTTTTGAGATATAACGATTCAAATAAATTAATTTCGAAATAAAAATGAGGGGCTGGGTTTCTTTTTACCCAAAATTCTGTGGTGGTGGTGCAATCTTGTATTTGCATAGTGCTATTCTACTAGTCAAGCCCTTTCATTTGATACCCATATTAAGGGGGTTGTAAAAAAATATGTAATCCGCCATTTTGTAGCGGCGGCCATCTTGGACTGATTTTCTTCAAACATAGCTAACAACACTCTCGACTAATTCACCTTTCAAACAAAAAAAAAACGCATTTAAATCGGTCCACCCGTTTGAGCTCCACAGGGGAACAGACAGACACACGCACACACACACACACACACACACACACACACACACACACAGACACGTCAAACTTATAACACCCCGTCGTTTTTGCTTCGGGGGTTAATTAATAATAACTGTATCAAAAATCATCGTTTGGTCGTTAAAATATCGATAACAATGTACTTAGCTAACATCATGACATCTCTACGACCACGACCACCCGATCGGCGTCCATACCGTGAGTCTAACGTCTTAGTGAAGGAATATATTTATATAGTACAAGTCCATTGCGTCCTAAGACCGACCGATTCAATGATTGATTTCTACTAAGCAAGCAATGGATTTTGTTCATAATGAGATATAAACTTCTCAATTTAGCACATTTTTAGCATAATGTAAATATACAAAATAATGTTTTCTTGTTTTTTATGGAAAATAACAACAATAGCTTGTACTTAAGTGTGAAATGAGATGCCATATTTTGTATGATTCACTTTTTTGCTTGATTTTTTGCAAACAACCACTGAACAACACGGCATTTTGTTAAAAATCGAGAGCGGTGAAGCGATCGTTGGACGACATTCGACTCAAGACAAAAACGGTTCTCAGGTGTATTTAACGCCAGAAGAGTTCTCAGGAACCACGCCCCCTTGCCATATCTCGTCTTATTCATTTTATCTATGATACAGACAAACAGACAAACAGATAAACAGACAAACAGACAAAAATTTCAAAAATAGCTTTTTTACGTTCTATTACTTATCCCTAACATCCCCCAGTTATTATTTTGCAAAAATCTTCAATGTACAGATACGGCAATTCTACGATTTTATTATATGTATCTATAGATTTGCTGAATTGCGATTTCCTCCTTCGGTCAGAAATGCAAGATCTGTGTGTATCGGAGCGTCAACTCCTATGCGTGTAGCTTGACGATATTCATAGTCAACGTTTACCTGACATGTGTTCAGATGGCTGCGGGTAAGCTTTGTTGTTTGACGGATTGATGGTTATCTACCGCGAACTTCTTTAAGTAGTGATATCCCGATACGAATGATGATTTTGGAGGTCGTAGAAATTAATGCTCCTGTTATTTTCTGGCTCTCTCTTCGTGTATTTTATTTGACGAAATAAGTGGTCAACTACTATGTAAGAAAAGCTTATAAAAGTGATAGTAGAGTTGAGTTAAGATAATATTATTGTTCACAAGAAATCTCTTAATCTCTATAAGGGGACCGCTATCGAAAACTTAGCGCTATTATTATACCTAAACACAATCCAATACCGATAACCATTTGTCTTAAAGGTACTTGTAGTATTCATCATCATCATCATCATGATCAACCCATTACCGGCTCACTACAGAGCACGGGTCTCCTCTCAGAGTGAGAAGGGTTTTGGCCATAGTCTACCACGCTGGCCAAGCGGATTGGCAGACTTCACACACCTTTGAGAACGTTATGGAGAACTCTCAGGCATGCAGGTTTCCTCACGATGTTTTCCTTCACCGTTAAAGCAAGTGATATTTAAATACTTAAAACGCACTTAACTCCGAAAAGTTAGCGGTGCGTGCCCGGGATCGAACCCACGACCTCCGGTAAGAAGTCGGTCGTCCTAACCTAGGCTATCACAGCTTCTTGTAGTATTAGTGATTTAGTATTATGAAACCAGCAATGTATAGCGTGCAAAACGCGGCGACAACTTATTTAACCAACGTTTGTTGAGCTCTAGCGTCAGCTGATTTCATTACATTGCGAACTTTAAAAAAAAATTGGTTGTCTGTAAAGTGATACGTGATAACGTCATAAGAAAACAAAGACAAATAGATGCGTATCGCTTGTTCCGCGCTCTCGCTTGCACGCGATACATGACAATGAGTCATGCTTTTTCATGCGTGTAACCGGCGTTCATCGGTTTATATGAGATATCACGTCAAAAAACAAGAAATATTTTTACTTTTTTTCGCGTTCATATTGTGGTATCTTATATCTATCTTATCAGTATCACTACTATTAGATACCTGTCTTCGTTTCCCACAGTGGTCCCTTACTCCCGATATAATATAAGGGAACAAAAAATCTATCTATCCCAAAAAAGAAAAAAAAAAGTGATAACAATCGGTGGCCCTGTCTAAAAACAGGCTTTTGCATGAATTCAGCGAGTGTCAGCGGAACGCGCGCGGTTCCCACGGCTCAATGAAACCTCTTTATATCACATCCTGAGCTTGATTGTTGTGATTCCAACCCACCAGACCCGTTTCGCAACGTGTTCGTACTCAACTTCCTATAAGGCCGCGGGCGCATCATACTTTGTCTATTTTTAACTGCGCTCAACATATTTATTTTTAACCCCCGACGCAAAAACGACGGGGTGATATAAGTTTGACGTGTCTGTGTGTGTGTGTGTGTGTATGTGTCTGTCTGTTTCCCTGTAGCGCTCAAACGGGTGGACCGATTTGAATGCGGTTTTTTTTTTGTTTGAAAGGTGAATTAGTCGAGAGTGTTGTTAGCTATGTTTGATGAAAAATGGTCCAAGATGGCCGCCACCACAAAATGGCGAATGTCGGTTTTTTTTTTAATTTTTAATTTATATTTGTATATAAAATTTATTTTGCACCAGCCGATTCCCGAGAATTCGTCCGCGTGGATTTAGGTTTTTTGGTCAAAAACAAGTCTATCATCTTCCTATTCAGTTCAGTTCAGTTAGTACAGTTCAAATATCTTGAACCTATGTATCAACAGGATCGCCTGTATCTCATGTGAACATGGGTTTTTTTCTTTTTTGTGAGCATTTGTTAAAAACGAGTTATCTTCTTTATCGCATATCGGATGCAGTGAAAAATGTAAAGCGGATGTTGAGTTTTTGTCGATATAATATCGGTAATAAATTATATAATGTTATCTAAGCCGTTTTTTGCTCTATAAAATGATCCATTATTACTTAAAAAGTGTCTAGTTAGAAAAAGTAAATATATTATTACCTATGTCAAAAACATTTAAATACTTTATTTATCGGGCAACCAAAAATATTCTCACGGGTAAGTTGGATTATTAAATAATGCGGATATCGACGGTCCCTACGTACAATCCCCTAAGTGGTAGATCCGTGATTTGCATGTTTTGTTTTCGTGACCTTCAGGACACCCTATATTATCGATTAGTTTAATAAAAAAAAATTTAAGTTGGCAAATTCAACTCTAAATCAACACACGACATTTCCCATAACTACAAAATTTACTAAAATTTCCGAAGTAGAACAGCAGTAGTGGTAATTCAGTAATTTTACGTTGGACAATCAATCGTAACCCCGAGCGTCACACACGCAACTGGCACTTACGGGCCATTGAGCTCGTGCCGGCCTAGAAGAGACGGCCGTGTTATAAAAAATAGAGATTCCGTTATAACTCGTACAGGTAAACGAAATAAACTAATTTCGGAGTATTCCAACGTAACTGTTCGTATATGGTAGTTACGTTATGTTACATCGGAAAATTGAAATGTAAGTTGCAGGAAGTGGTAAATAAGTAACTTTACGCTGGAAAATAAAAACAGATTTAATACATAACTACTACTTACGACGTTTTACTTCAGTAATGTTATTTCAATCTCGTAAATAATTAACAGTTATGTCATTTTTTTAAATAAGTAATGTTTTTTTAACCGTCTTTATAAATAAGGAGGTTATCAATTCGACACGTATGTATGTAATATAATAAAAATTGTAATATATTCACATATTACGATAATCTATTAGGGCTTCCAAACAAATAAATATAATTTTATAGCTGTGTGTGTGTATGTATTTTTGTCCGTGCATTTCTCCGAAACTATTGATCAAATTTTGACTATTTTTTTTATAGGCTAACCTTTACTTCAACTTAAGAAACACTCTGAGTTTTAACAAAATTTATACATTACTTTTGAAGATATGCGTATCTTTCTTTTTCAGTTATTCTTTAATTCTGTCTATGAAAATCGATTGAATTTTTCTTAAATTAAAGCTTCTTACAGCACCGCGTAGAAGGGAATCTACTGATGTTAGTAAACACAAGACAATATAATTGAAGTCGTCGCTTTATTTCGTAAAAATGGAGATTCTACCCTGGATTTAATGCATGACGATACCCGTTTTCGCTTTTCCAATGTAACTGATCTCTCCAATTCAATGATTATAGAAGTATTCAAATCATCGCAGCCAACAATAATTATTTCTTCCATGTTAAGCTCGACTTCAGCTTTACGACCTAACACAGACGACAAGGTTCTTAAAAGTATAATTAATTATCCAGAAATATTATATTCGACGACTTCTAACCTTGCAAACAGGCTGGATTCCGAAAAGGCTTCAGTAGCATAGACCACATGCATACGCTGCGGCAGTTTCATAAGACCGAAGAGTATAACTAGCCACTTTGCTTGGCGTTTGTGGACTCTGAGAGAGCCTTTGATTTGGTGGAAACGTGGGCTGTTTAAGATTACTACAGAGATATCGGATCGGCTATCGTATATCTAAGTGCTGAAGTGTTTGTACGAAAACACCACCATATTGTCAGTCCATAATATGCAGGATCAGACTACAAGACCAATCCGATTGCAGTGGGAAGTACGATAGGGAGACGTAATCTCTTCGAAGGTCTTTTACTGCTACTAGTTGCATTGGAGGAGGTCTTTAAGCTTCTGAATTAAACCAAACTTGACATTACATTAACGGTGAGTACATCACTCACGTACTGATGTAGTTGTTATGGCAAATACTCTGGAAGACTTTAATACAATGCTCAACGACCTAAGCAGGGTTTCTCGATAGGTGGGCCAGTATCGTATTGTATTGTAGAGACCTGGAACACACAGTCCAGATAGATAGGTTAAATTTCTAGAAAGAGGTCAACCGTCGAATCAAACTCGGATGGGCAGCGTTCGGAAAGCTTTGCGATGTCTTCTCGTCCAAAATATCTCAATGCCTGAAGCCGTGAAGACCAAAGTCTTCGAACATTGCGTCTTGCTAGTGATAACATACGGCTCCGAGACATAGTCGCTAACTATGAGCCTCAAAAAAAGCTCAGTCACTGATAGAGCGATGGAGTTTCTCTACGCTATCAAATTAGAAATGAGGAGATCCGTAGAAGAACTAGAGTCACCGACATAGTATAGCGAAACTGAAGTGGCAATGGGCGGAGCACATAGTTTGGAGAACTGATAGACGTTGAGGTCCCAAGGTGCTCAGGCAACCTCACACCGGAAAGCGCAGTGTTGACAGACTCCCCACTAGGTGGATCGACGACATCAGAAGAGTCGCAGAGAACTGCTGGATACAAGCGGCCCAAGACCACGACGCAACGTTTGGAAGTCCCTACAAGTTACCTATCCAGCAGTGGACGTCTACTGGTTGATGACGACGTCGACGACGAGTTATAATAAAGTTACATAGGCTGTTGCGCAATATTATATAAGAGAAATTTCCCGACTCATGCTCTTTTAGTAAAGTTGTATTCAACACTTAAACACTAACAACATATTTTTATACCATGCACCCCCACGTACAATTTCATAAATGGCAATTACGACTTTGCTTAATTTTAATACTACCACGTAAAAGTCAGTAAGTGCCACATAAGCTATTTGTAATAGAGATGAATCCCACGTATAAGAACATAAGTGACAAATAATACACTAAACGTTATTTTTATAACATATTTTTTATTTTTTTATAAAGTATTTCACATATTAAAACTTCATACCAAATTTCATGACGCAGCATTTAGTAGATCATGAAATACACGTGTTTGAAACTTTAAAACGCTCTCCTGAAAAATTTGTGTTTTGTAATTAGGGGATTGTACGTAGGGACCGTCGATATAATAGGTTAAGTAGGTACTAGGTACCTATACTGAATTTAATTGCTCACTATCAGTTAAATATATATACAGTTTTCGTAATGAAAATACCGCGGTAATTGAATTATACAACACTAGCATAAGTCCGCGATTTCGTCCGTGTGGATTAAGGTTTTAACTTTCACTCACTTGATAGTGATAATAACCAGACCGACTGGCTTAACGTGTTCTCCGAGGCACGGGGGTGAAACACCGTCAACTACCAACTCCGGGGTGGCACTGAGAATTTCTTGCCAGAAAAACCCAATACCTAACAAATATTTGCCCGTCCCGGGAATCGAACCCGGGACCTCGTGATCTGCAGTAGAATATGCTAACCACTAAACCAACGAGGCAATAAGCAAGCAACAAAGAGAAAACATCAACATTTGGTGCATGCAGCATGACACTGTCATTACTGAAGCCAGGTGCTCGGAGCGGCCGCGGCACGTGCGTCGCGACATCTGCCTCTGTCGGCGACGCGAGCAAAAACACCGGCCAAGTGCGAGTCAGACTCGCGCACCCAGGGTTCCGTACTCCAGAAGTAAAAGTGTTTAATGTAATTATGTTAAGCTCAGTTTAGCGTAGCTTTATTAATTACAAGAAATAATTAAATAAATAATCAAGCAAGCAAACTGAATAATTAATTTTGTATCCTAGTAGGTAATAAGTTAGATTGTAAGTCTTGCGAAAAAAAAAATTAAAAAAATTGACTGTGAGAGACGGACGGACGGACTGACAGACGGACAGAGATAGTCACACTATGAGCAGAGATAGTCGCACTATAAGGGTTCTATTTTTACCATTTTGGTACGGAACCAATACCGGATTATCCTTTAGGCAAACTAGGCACGTGCCTAGGGGCGCGAGATAACAAGGGGCGCCAAAATTAAGTAAGTAGGTGCTGCAAAGTTAGCACAGGTCTTTTGAAGCTGCAAACTTGGATAAGAATACCTACACTACTTTTAATGGTCCTAGCAACATAATATTAAAAAATCTGAATTAGCCGTTAGTTGGGCCAAGCAGAGGGGCGCCGATGTGGTGCTGCCTAGAGCGCTGTCGACATCTAATCCGCCACTGTTAACGTCGTCGTCGTCGTTGTCTCAACCAATAGACGTCCACTGCTGGACATAGGTCTCTTGCAAGGATCGCCACAGAACAGGATCTTGTGCCGCCTGACTCCAGCGGCTGCCCAGCGACTCGCTTGAGATCGTCTGTCCATCGGGTCGGGGGTCTACGAAGCGTTAAAACGGGTAAACGAAGCGTTGGTAGACCCCCGACCCGCCACTGTACGGAACCCTAAAAAATGATAAAATACTAGTAGAATTTATTGTTATTTATCTCCCGCGCACACCCCGTCCTCCAAGCGGGAGCATCTGCCGCGCGTTCAAAGCCCTTCCGAGTCAGCTGTTTGACGGCGGAATTAAAATTGCTATTATTCTTTTTTTTTAACCCCCGACGCAAAAACGACGGGGTGTTATAAGTTTGATGTGTCTGTGTGTGTGTGTGTGTGTGTCTGTCTGTTCCCCTGTGGCGCTCAAACGGGTGGACCGATTTGAGTGCGGTTTTTTTTGTTTGAAAGGTAAATTAGTCGAGAGTGTTCTTAGCTATGTTTGATGAAAATCGGTCCAAGATGGCCGCCGCTACAAAATGGCGGATGATATATTTTTTCAAAACTCCCTTGATATGGGTAT
This sequence comes from Melanargia galathea, assembly GCA_920104075.1. Classification (NCBI taxonomy): domain Eukaryota; kingdom Metazoa; phylum Arthropoda; class Insecta; order Lepidoptera; family Nymphalidae; genus Melanargia; species Melanargia galathea. The sequence goes on from OV049876.1 coordinate 13,454,806, forward strand.
CAAATGAAAGGGCTTGACTAGTAGAATAGCACTATTGCAAATTCAAGATGGCCGCCGCCACTAAATGGCGAATGTCGGGGGTTTTTTAAATTTTCAATTTACACTTGTTTAAACTATAGATTTTATGAACAAAGCCTCATCTATCTATCGTGAGGGTGGCTCCTGTCTGAGCTTAATGCTTTTCGATTTGGTAATGGTACCTACTCATCATATTTTTACTGTTATTTGGATCCTGAAGATATTACCTGATCATCTTCATTACTACTACTACTTCATAGTTACCCTTGTTTAAATTGTTGCAGGACTGTCACGGACTGGCGTTTGAAGACCGTGCGGTGGCGGACGAGGTTCAGAACTACGAGCTGATCTCCGGATTCCAGAACGACACTCACACGACCGTGGAGTTCAGGCGGCAGCTGGACACGTGCGACAGGCAGGACGTTGTTATTGGTGTGAGTTTTACACACACATACTTAAATCGTTCCCTCAACTTCATTTTAACTCCCGACGCAAAAACGACGGGGTGTTATAAGTTTGACGTGTCTGTGTGTGTGTGTGTGTGTGTGTCTGTGTCTGTGTGTCTGTCTGTTCCCTTGTACCGCTCAAACGGGTGTACCGATTTGAATGCGGTTTTTTTGGTTTGAAAGGTGAATTAGTCGAGTGTTGTTCTATGTTTAATGAAAATCGATCCAAGATGGCCGCCGCTACAAAATGGCGGATTTCATATTTTTTCACAACTCCCTTAATATGGGTATCAAATGAAAGGGCTTGACTAGTAGAATAGTACTATTGGGTCATTCCATTATCGCGGGTGCAACATTTAGACGCATGTTTTAGTTAATTGTAATTAAATAAAAAACATTTTTAATTAAATTAAACTTTGAAAGACTACATTTTAATATGTTCTTTTAATATTCGTTTACAAGGATTTTAAAATAATGTTTTAAAAGCCAGGAGGAAGGTTCAAACTGCCATTGCGGGTGCAACAGATTTGGCCCAGCCATTCCAGATCATAGACAAAAAACTTATAAATCTGTTAATTGTGATACGTTTAATAAATTATTCCTTTATATTTCGTAAGATGTTTAAATTACCATGAACATAAAATAAAAAGTCTAAAGAAAACAAAAATAAACAATTAATTATTCACTATTGACTGAATCGCGGGTGCAACATCAATTTATCGCGGGTGCAACGAGTCTAATTGAAGTGAACATAAACGTCAATTTAACTTATATAGGCACAAAATGAGAGATCAAACAATATTTATTACTAATTAGTACACTTTTTTTGTCGCTTATATTAATTATTTATTTTCAAATACGTCAATATTCGCCGAAAATTCTATGAAATGTAAATGTATTCTTTCCATCAGTTTTTTTCTCTGGCGCCTCCAAATTCGCGATAATGTCTTCAAATTGCACGTCTTCTATGACATTTTTAACCCCCGACGTGAAAACGATGGGGTTTTATAAGTCTGAAGTGTCTGTCTGTGTGTGTGTGTGTATATATACTTGTGTGTGTGTGTGTGTGTGCGTGCGTGCGTGCGTACGTACGTGCGTGCGTGCGTGCGTGCGTGCGTGTGTGTGTGTGTGTGAGTGCATGCGTACGTGCGTGCATGCATGAATGCGTATGTGTGTGTGTGTCTGTCCCACCGTAGCGCTCAAACGGATGAACCGATTTCAATGCAGTTTTTTTTAAAGGTGAATTAGTCGGGAGTGTTTTAGCTATGTTTGATGAAAATCAGTCCAAGATGCCGCCACAAAATGGTGGATTACTTATTTTTTCACAACTCTCTCAATATGGATATCAAATGAAAGGACTTGATTAGTAGAATAGCACTATGCAAATCCAAAATGGCCACCACCACAAAATGGCGAATGTCGGGGGTTTTTAATTTATTAACTTATGCTTGTAAATTATAATTTCCGCCTATATTTGTGCGAAGCAGTTTCCTTATGTTGCTCTGTTATCATTTTAGCCGATATTTTTGTAAAATATACGGAATACAATATAAAGACACATTAAATGTATACCTTCAATAGTATTGAGCATATATTATTAGTCAAGGCATACAAAATATGTTATTAAACACACGAAAAGGTTAAGTGACGAAAAGTTGCACCCGCGATCTGACATTAAGATCGCGGGTGCAACCAATTTCAGTTAACGTTTATTTTAATCTTACAATCATTACACTCTTAAAAGTTATTATTTTAAGTTGAGTTTTGATATCTTCTTACTTTTACAAAGTTTCAGAATGTTAGCTCTTAATTTCTGTGAAAAAAGTAAACTTTCTTGCCTTTTGTATCGCGGGTGCAACAAGTTAACAATGTACTCTAGCACTCGATAATGCTTAATAAATAACAACATATACTTATTTTTTTTGAAACAGAAAGATAAATGAACATTGTCACTTCAAGTTTAACGGGTAAAACATAATCTCAAACTGTTAGCAATAGCTATTTCACGTCAGTGTTGCTAGGTCTGATATTCAATTTGTACCAACTCTTTGGATGGTAATATTTTCAAACGCTCCAAAGAATTTAATATGCAGTAAAATCAAAAAAATTATAATTTAATATTAAATTTAGACTTTTTTCTTTGCACTATTCACAATAAAAACAAGTAATAACGTGATTAAAAAATTAATGTCGGAAATCGTCTATAGCGGAATCGCCCTATTGTAAATCCAAGATGGCTGCCGACACAAAATGGCGAATGTCGGGGTTTTTTTTTTAATTTTTAATTTATACTTGTTGCTTGTTACGGCCTGGCGTTTGAACATAGGTACTTTACGTGGCAATGCAACGCATGCCGGGAAACGCTACAGACTGTGAAAATAAATATTTGTTATACTTTTGCAGGAGGACACAATCCAAGTGCTATGGGCTCTGGGACCCGAGGGGTCAGACGGCGAGCTGCCCAGGCACGTGCAAAGCGGCTCCCGACCTCTAAGACTGCTGCAACCATTGGCCAAACCTGACTCCATACCGCTCAAACACTGGGACGTCAGGATATCCAACGTAAGTTACTTAAATAAGTTTCCTGTCCTATCTTATACAGCTATCAGTCGATAGGGTGCTATTGTTAATAAGTGGACCATGGCTTAACTTGCTCTACGAGGCACAGAGGTCAGGTAAAGGTCCGCTCAAGACCACTTAAGCCTATCGCCCATCTAGTTATTTATTTGGACAAACGTTGATTGACCTGCAGGGCTAACATGCGACACACGAGAAAATTATCTGTATAGATCGTCCAGAATCTCATGAAAAATAGGGAAATGAAATTCCAAGGTTAGCAACACTACGGCCGCCCTAGCGATAAACAAAGCAACTGACATTTTTTGTGAAATTGACTTCTTGCATTAACAAAAGTTTTATGTCGAGTAGTTTTTTAACTACCACAGTTTAATATTTCAAATAACTTGAACCGTTTACTGAAATTTAAATTGCCCAAACAAAGTAACTAGAATAGAAATAGAATAGAAAAGTTTTTTATTCAAATAAACTTTTACAAGTACTTTTGAATAGTCAAATGAATCTACCACTGGTTCGGAATGCCATTCCAACCGAGAAGAACCAGCAAGAAACTCGGCGGTTGCTCTTTTCCAAATTTACAATATCAATATAACAATTTTATGTTAAGTACATGATTGAATTGCCGTCTCGCGCATTGCTGGAACGAGTCAAATCCACGCCTTTTTATCATTTATATAAGTAATCTTCAATTTTATTCAGATAAACTTTCACAAGCGCTTACGAATCGACAAATGAATCTACCACAGGTTCGGAATGGTGCTTACAATTCTACACATGTGAAGAAGGGCAGACAAAAGTAGCCCCATTTCCGACGGTGGCACCCGTTCACGAGCATGACGCATGATCCAGCCATTGCATCGCTCAACCATATTCGAGGGAACGTAACAACCCGCACCACACGACACCACCACAGAAATGTTTAAAGAGAGCGTGACATACTTAGGCTACCCATGATCAAAGCATCGAATTGAACACCAATAATCAAATACTCATTTTAAGACAGTTAAATTTTCTTAGATTGTTTCCAAGCAACCTGTCATTGAGAAATTGCTCCATGCTTTTTTATCATTTATATAATCTTCAATTGTATAGTATCCTCTTTTTATGAGCATATTTTTAATAGAGTTCTTAAACTTTTGTAAAAGCAAGTCTAACTGCACTCACTAACCCGGAATATAAATGCAAAAACCAAGTAAACAACAAGCACAACACAAAAACAAAGTAATTGGATGTTGATTACTTTGTTTTTGTATTTAAAATGCAGTTGCTGGATTTTTCGTTTCGTGAAACGATCCCAGGTAAGGTGTTCTGAATGTAATAATTACTTTGTTTATCACTAGGGCAGCCGAGTTAACCTTGTGTTGCTTACTACAAAATTTAACTTCCCCATTTTTCATGAGATTGTGGTCGATCTATACACTTTTTCTCGTCATATTCTATTGTATTCGTCGAGAAAAAGTGTAGAGATAATTTTCTCGTGCGTCGCATGTTAGCACTTGACTCGAATGACAGTTCATAGTAATGAACTATCGCCACTAAAACTGTTAGGGAGAATAAAAGCTGTTTAATAGATACATATCTAGGGTGAAATTATTTTTTGTTATTACTTTATTTGACTTATTTTTCGTTCTCAGCAAGTTTTCGACAGAAAGATAAACAAGTTTATAACCAAACTGGAAAATACGAACTTAGTCCAAATATTTTTTCAAAAAATTTTTTATTCGAAATTCGAAATTTTCAAATTTCGAAATAGGTACCATTCCTTTTAGGAAACCTCGTGATAAACCTTATGCAGCCTTATCAATTTTTCAAACGGGCAACGTTTGAAAAATTAATAATAAATAATTAGCTGTACTTTACCAGAACACCTGAGTCGTTCGTGTGTCGTTCACTGTACAATGTACATGAGCTTGGCAAAAGCGGGTTGCCAGGTACAAAAATAGACCAGTAGTCGACGATAAAAATGTGTAGAAAATAATGACTTAAACTTTAATTAAACATTCGCGTGGAAACTTAATTACCCGCATATTTTACCTTTAAACAAAATACAAGTAGGTAAATGCATAAATTATATCGTAGTAGAATAAATCATTGTCTATGAATAATGTAGATTTTTATGTATATCTACTTACCTATTAAACTTATTTCTCTATACCTATCTATTTCTACCTATTTTTTACGTTTAGTATCTACTTTACCAACTTGTATATTTTTTGAGCTGTGATAGCCGAGTGCTTAGGATTGCAGTCTTCCCTCCGGGAGGACCGAGCATAATCCCCGGCACGCACCTCTAAATTATCGAAATTATGTGCGTTTTAACCAAATCGATTAAACCTGAATGCCTGAGAGTTCTCCATAATGTTCTCGAAGGCGCGTGAGCTGTTGAAGTCTATACTAATCCACACTTGGCAAGCTTGGTAGACTACGGCTTAGATAAATCCTTCTCATTCTGAGAGGAGACCCGTACCGTGTTGTGGGCCGGTAATGGGAGAAATAAAAAATAAAATAATGATAGATAGTATGGATAAAGGAAATAGCATGTTGATGTGATGAGCACAATTAATGATGATAATTAAACTTATTCCCAATACCTATGTCTATCTGCTCTAGTATATCGTCGCTGATAGTGCAAAGTTGCGAAAGTAATTAAATGTGTGCATTACATAGTTATTTAATTATCATAGAGTTCAGTCACGTATTAAATAAGAATAAGAGAAAAAAAAAATAGTTTTTTGGATCTTCTGTAAAATTTGCCATACCTAAGTTACGCGGTATTGTCTGTTGTTAGTTACGCAGCTTTGTACTATCAGCGACGATATGTAGTTTTATGTACGGATAGTTACCTACTTGTATATTTTTTCAGTTCACAATCCCGCACGTGATGGCGACTTTGTTCCGTTGCAAAGTGTTCAAGGCGCCCGAGCTGGCGAGGAAGCATCACATAGTCGGCTACGAGCCGTTGCTCGACAGCCGACCGATCAGGAGCGGGAAACCTGTCGTGGAGAAGAGCCCGTCGCCCGTCCACCACATGGTGCTGTACGAGTGCGCTGAGGACCACGACAAGAGGCAGTGGAACGAGTGGGCGGCCAGCGAGGGGTTCTCCGGGCCCAACCGACCGGGGGAGTTGGCCACTTGCGTCACACCCATTGCGGCGTGGGCTATGGGCTCCAAAGGTATGAATAGAATAGAAAAGTTTACTTTCATTCCCACAAACTACTCTCGGACCTTTTTGAGGCGTAGTTGAGGAGTCACGACACAGTCGGCTACGAGCCGTTGCTCGACAGCCGACTGATCAGGAGCGGGAAGCCGGTGGTGGAGAAGAGCCCGTCGCCCGTCCACCACATGGTGCTGTACGAGTGCGCTGAGGACCACGACAAGAGGCAGTGGAACGAGTGGGCGGCCAGCGAGGGGTTCTCCGGGCCCAACCGACCGGGGGAGTTGGCCACTTGCGTCACACCCATTGCGGCGTGGGCTATGGGCTCCAAAGGTATGAATAGAATAGAAAAGTTTACTTTCATTCCCACAAACTACTGTCGGACCTTTTTGAGGCGTAGTTGAGGAGTCACGACACAGTCGGCTACGAGCCGTGGCTCGACAGCCGACTGATCAGGAGCGGGAAGCCGGTGGTGGAGAAGAGCCCGTCGCCCGTCCACCACATGGTGCTGTACGAGTGCGCTGAAGACCACGACAAGAGGCAGTGGAACGAGTGGGCGGCCAGCGAGGGGTTCTCCGGGCCCAACCGACCGGGGGAGTTGGCCACTTGCGTTACACCCATTGCGGCGTGGGCTATGGGCTCCAAAGGTATGAATAGAATAGAAAAATTCACGCCCATTCCCACAAACTACTCTCGGACCTGTTTGAGGCGTAGTTGAGGAATCACGAGGATGTGCAATCCAGGTATTATATTATGAAAAATATAACATACGTACTATAAACCCACGCTTGATAGATAATTACGCGTATAATTTATTTGGTTTTTAAGGTTGTTAAGGTTCTGTGTGAATTGGTTGATTATGACGATAATTAATTATTGTTGAAAATGTCGGAAAAGTCAAGCCGACTTGGAGCTTTCATCGAAGACGCTGCTTCTGAGATATAATAAAACAATGGTGTCATAGTAGCGCCTAGCGGGTACTAGCCGTGCGAAGCCAGGGCGGATTGCTAGTACTTAATAAATGCAGTAGTAATAATCGTAGTCCGAAGAACCGATAGACGTTGGGGTCCCAAGTTGCTAGAATGGCGACCTCGCACCGGAAAACGCAGTGTTGGCAGACCCCCCACTAGGTGGACCGACGACATCAAGAGTCGCAGGGAGTTGCTGGATACAGGCGGCACAAAACCGCGGCGTGTGGAAATCCCTACAAGAGACCTATGTCCAGCAGTGGACGTCTATCGGTTGAGAACGCGGACGACGAATAATATGCATATTTTTAAATCAAGTTCTTAAACACTTTAGTCTCAGGATCCTTGCAATTAAGGTTCAAAGTTCAAAACGAGAATACGTATTAGTGAAGCGTTATATAATAGAAACTTGTAGAATTTCCATAATTCCCCGAGTCCCAACTCCCATTACGGAACGGAAACTATGTAAGTAAACATACACCGTCGTTGTTCAAATGTATATCAAATATTAAAACATTTCACTTAAGAGAGCGGAACTTCCTAAAACTAAGAGATCATTTAAATCACTATTTGCCGCCTACGCTTTGACGTTTTGGAGCAGTAGGTATGTCATTAGCGTTGAAAATACTTGGCTGGTTGTTGTATCCAAAGTTGAAGGAAATTCAACCCTATTGGTATGATGATAGTGTTCAATTTACAATGTATTGTTTTTTTCAGTAGGTTCGTCTTGTTTCCAGGTGAATTTCTGCCGGAGAACGTCGGTATTCCGCTAGGCGACAAGGGCGGCGTCTCCTACTACATGCTTGAAATTCATTACGACAATCAGGAACTACATCAGTGTAAGTACTCATCATTATAAACCCATTACCGGCTCAATGGCACGGGCACACGAGTAGATAAGTACAGAGAGGAAGCTTCATACAAACGGCCCGCTGTAGGTACACTCACACAAACACACTCACCAACGGATCACGGACGCCCTCTCGTTCCACTAACCGGTACAGTTGGTGACAAACGTGCGCATATGTGTGAGTGTACCTACAGCGGGCCGCTTGTAGAAGCTTCCCCTCTGTACTTATCTACTCTGTGGCACGGGTCTCCTCACAGAATGAGAAGGGTTTAGGCCGTAGTCCACCTAGGGATGTGAAAAAATAATCGATTTTTAAAATAATCGATTTTTTCACATCCCTAAGTCCACCACGCTGGCCAAATACGGATTGGTACCTAGGTAAGCTTCACACGCCTTTGTGTATGTTATGGGGAACTCTTACGGGCTGTTTCACCACCTTCTGATAAGTGCCAGATAGCCGAAATGTAAGTTTTGTCACTTTCTTACTTTACGTCAAGTGACAAAGACAAAAGTTGTAGATAGCTATTTGATACTTATTAGAAGATGGTGAAACAGACCCTTAGGCATGTTTTATGATTTTTTTCGCTATATTTTCCTTCACCGATAAAGTAAGCGATATTGATTGCTTAAAACGTAGGTAGGTACATAACACCGAAAAGTTAGAAAAGTTGAAAAGCTAAAGAAAGGCCGAAGTCTGAACCACAAGGTTATCGCCGCTATGTGAGTACAGTACAGTGATTAAAAATTATACCTACATAATTTTTTGAACATGCTATGCCCCTAACCTAATCTGAAGCCGTAACAGTAGGTGATTCTACGTCTCTTACTTGTTTTGCTACCCAAAGCTACCTAAGGTACATTTGGTAGGTAAAGGTACCCAAAGGTACCCAAAGGTACAAAAAATAGTCCTATTATTATTATAAATATATCAACATCTGATTAGCATTAGGCACGTGTAACGGGTAACCTTAGTTACATAACTAATTGCCTAATTGCAACGAATATTTTATCTAGCATTGTTTGAATTATAAATGGCAATTAATGTTTAACCTCACCAGTCTTGGACAACTCCGGCATCCGGATCCACTACACATCATCGGTTCGCGCCCACGACGCGGGACTGTTGGGGGCAGGCGTGGGCGTGTCCGCGTTGCACGTCATCCCGCCCAAGCAGCGCGCGTACCGCACTGTGGGCATCTGCAGTCCCGAGTGCACCAACAACGTAAGTGAGCCTTTGTACTTACACGTCGTTGGTTCGCGCCCACGACGCAGCACTTTTGGGAGCAGGCGTGGGTGTGTCCGCGTTGCATGTGATCCCGCCTAAGCAGCGCGCACCGCACCGTAGACATCTGCAGCCCAGAGGCACCAACAATGTAAGTGAGCTATTGTACTTACTACCTACACGTTGTTGGTTCGCGCCCACGACGTGGCACCGCCGGGAATATCCGCGCTGGAAATCATCCTTCCCAAGCAGTGCGCGTACCACGCCCTAGGCTGCCCAGGCGTCTGCAGACATGATTGTAGATACAAATAACGTGAGCGGGCCTTTGTGTACATGTTTTCAGTCCATGCCCACAACGCACGCAGCACTATTGTGAGCAGGCTTGGGTGTTTTAAAAAGTAAACGATTATTATTATTGGGTACCTACCTATTTATTGTGCGTCTCAGGAAACCTGCTCTATCCTAGGTAGTGGCACACGAGTAGTAAATCTACAGAGAGGAAGCTTCCACAAGCGGCCCGCTGTAGGTATACTCACACAAACACACTCACCAACGGTTCACGGACGCGCGCTCGTTCCACTAACCGGTACAGTTGGTGACAAACGTGCGCATATGTGTGAGTGTACCTACAGCGGGCCGCTTGTAGAAGCTTCCCCTCTGTAGGTACTCTGTGGTAGTGGCTCAATGGACAAAAATACAGCTAGTAGTTTAATTAGGACAAGAATTATACATTGAAACAACACCCAAAAAATCTGCTCTCTCGAAATTACTATAAATTAGTTAGCCTAATACTTAGGACCTATATTAAAATAATACTTTTAATTATTACTTATCATTTAAGTAATACGTACATATTATACTTAAACGATATACGGATACAAAAAGTCACGTATAAGCGGTTTCATATGACTAATCTCAGTGTTATCGAACAACTGTCCCTAATAGCTACTAGGTAGCTACATACTGAGCTTAGTACAGTTTAGTTACAAATCCCAGAGTTATCCTCCTGTAAGTTTAGCAGTAAATCAACCAGCTGCGTCCGCGGAGCGTCGTTACAAATAGATTTCACTTGATCTAACTTGCATATTTATAAGACCAATTAGAGAGCGCTTTATGTGTAAGGGTGAGCTATCATAGGCTTGGAGCTAAACACGATGAAAATAATAACGTAATCACTACATAGTATAAAACAAAGTCGCTTTCTCTGTCCCTATTTCCCTATGTATCATCGATGTAAAGTATGCTTAAATTTTTAAAACTATGCAACGGATTTTGATGCGGTTTTTTTTAATAGATAGAGTGATTCGAGAGGAAGGTTTATAAGTAGAAAAATTGGACCTGGTAGGTGGCGCTAATAGCGGGCAGGACGACGTCTGCCGGGTCCGCTAGTAGATATTAATGTAGCTATAAGGTCTCGTATTTAGGCACTCATATACTGATACGTTACGTGAAACTTTTACTATTAACAGCTAAGTTTAACTTTAACACGTCTAGTATCATAAATTTAATTGCGCTTTATGAATCTGTATATACATATTTCAACGGCTCAGCACGCTAAAGTAAAGCTAAAGTAAATACAGTATTAATTAATTATTATTACTTTAGCGTGCTGAGCCGGTGACCGTTCAACTTAAGTACGCGCAGAACGTATTGTATGGAATTAATTTTAATTTACCATGCTCTGATTCAATTAGGTACTGACTTAACATACTTAACTATAAAAAATATATTTCTTTCATAACTTTGTGTGTTACGTCAGAACTGTTACTTCTTTCATTAATTTAAACAGCATGAAACAATAGTCTCTTAAACCTTCTCATTTATGGTAACAACATAATGCATGACAATGCATTGTTCAGCACAAATGCAACAGTATAGGTACCTATTCATAAGAATGTGCAATGTTTTATAAATGGAAGCCATGCTTTGATTACAGACGATGCCCGAGGAAGGAATCAATATTGTATCAGTTCTGCTGCATGCACACGGCACTGCACGGAAAATTTCGCTGAAGCATATACGAGGCACTGAAGAGCTTCCCAGAATATCTGAGGTAATTAAAAACAAAATCGTATACCGCCATCTATATTTAACACATGAAAACACCTGAGAATGATGAAATTCCCTGCAATTGTAATAAACGTCATTCGCGCAATGGAGTTCGCAGTAGTTGGTACAGATGTCGCTAGTTTCAAAACTTCAACGTAGTTTAAAAAAATTTCGCTAGATGTCACTAGTAACAAATGACGAAGAAGTTTAACCAATTTTATGCTAGATGGTGCTAGACTGTGATGAAATTCATCTGTTTTCCGTTAGATGACAGCAGTGTTTCTTTGGAATAACATGGAATAATTTACAATAGATGTCGCTACGGGTAATTTACGTGTTTTCACCATTTTTTTTTCTTTTTAGGAAAACAACTATGACGCCCGTTACCAACAATCCCGGATAGTTCCTGGTGGAAGGAGGTTCCTTAAAGGAGACATTTTGATCACTGAGTGCACTTATGACAGCAGTTCAAGAGACAAACTTATTCTGGGAGGTTATTCTGCTACACAGGTTCGTTTCTCACAAACCTATTTTTAACCCCCGACGCAAAAACGACGGGGTGTTAGGTATAAGTTTGACGTGTCTTTGTGTATGTGTTTGAAAGATGAAATAGTCAGGAGTGTTCTTACTTATGTTTGATGAAAATCGGTCCAAGATGGGCGCCGCCACAAAATGGCGGATTACATATTTTTTCACAATTCCCACAATATGGGTATCAAATGAAAGGATTTGACTAGTAGAATAGCACTATGCAAATCCAAGATGGCCGCCACCTCAAAATGGCGAATGTCGGTTTTTTAAATTTTTAATTTATACGTCTTGTTTCTATTCGTGTACAGGAAATGTGTCTATCATTCGTGCTGTACTACCCGCGCACGGATCTGGCCGGCTGCTACTCCATGACACCAGTGCTGGAGTTCTTCGAGACGTTCGGCGTCAAAGAGTTCTACGGACTCAGCATGATGCAGGTGGAGAAGATGTTCTTGTCTTCAGGGTAAGTTTTATATATTTAATCTGTATATTAAAACTGATGTTATTAGTATACCCGAATTACTTATTCCGCGAAATTCTGACGTTTCGTAATGTTACCAGAGATAAAACAATAGGGTATTTGACAACATTCAAAATATACTATTGATTGTGGTCATCTTATCAGATAATAGCCTAAAAAAGACATATTTCACTCAATCAAACTAAACTATGTAATTTTACGCGATATTTTGCACGAAATAAAACATAATAATTTTTGAAATATCAGGAACGTGAACGCTCTGGGATTGTTTGTGATGTCACTTGATAGCACGTAACTTGGTTGATATAATTGAAGTTTATCAAGTCAACCGAAACTAAACTTTACACTTGAAAGAATAAGATTGATATTAAAATGAGTAGGTATAACAATTTAGAACATTACGATCCAGCAGTCGCCTTGCGTAGCGTCTCTGTCGCACGCACCGAGTTCCGAAAACGAGCGAGCGAGAGAAGTGACTTGCATAGCGATTTGTGACGTCACGCGTATCATGTGATCAGAAATGTCGTTTTTGGCGTGGTTTTCAAAACTTAAACTTTATCATTGATTTAATTCTTAATACTGTAGATATTGCGAAAAATATCAATGTAGTGTGTTTTAATAAGTAATAAAGAATAATTTAAAACAATTTCCAAAAATTAGTCAAATACCCTATTCCCACAAAAAAGATAAAAAATTCAAAACTTATGCAAATACAAATCAACTGCGGCATGTAGATATGACAAATGTCTGACAGACACTTCATGGTGATGATGTCATTCGACATCCATTTTTCAATATTTTTTTTCAATGTGCTTCTTTTGTTTTCTATTGCTGTTAGTGTGCACTTTCTAGTTTCCACTCTTAGCGATTTCTATTTTAAGGCGAAACGAGTAATATTATTACTCGGTATATGGCTTTTTATGATGACAGGGAATTAAAGTAGTTTGGGGTAAAATCGTACTTCGTAGATGTTAACCCTGTTCTCCATACAAATAACTCATCTGTAAATGACAATGACAGCTGTCAGAATTCCGGGGAATTAGTAATACGGGTATAGTTTTGTAGATGAATTGATGTAGCTATGTGTCTTTGAGTTGTAATAAATCTTCTTTTTGACGTGATAACGTCTTATAAATCGATGAACGCCGGCCGCACGCACGAAAAAGCATGACTCATTGTCACGTTTCGCGAGCAAGTGAGAGCGCGGAACAAGCGATAGAGTTTAACCAATTTTTACGAAATTTGGTTCAGAGGTAGCTTTTGTCCCTGAAATTGACATTGGCAACTTTTATCCCCGGGCCGATTTTGATGAATGAGGTGTCAATTGATTCATTGTTATGGTCCGGGTGACATAGGCTACATTTTATATACGAAATAAATCGAGAAGTGACCTTCGCGGCTTAAATTAGAATATTACGTTAGTTCCGAATACATATAACAGATGGCGCCACTAGCTGCTTGCCGCGCGCTTCTTCCGTTCGAATTCTCAATAGTACGCAGTTGTATACACGTTTTTCTGCACACTAAATTAGTAGTCGTTTAGTTGACGAACTTTGTCTCTTGTTACAGAAACCTGGACGGCTTTCCTAAGGAGCTCGAAGCGACTATCAAAGAGCACGCCCTCGAAGAGACAATAATGCAGAGCGACGACCAAGGTGTTGGTTTGATGAGTGAGTACTTTGTCTATCAATAAATGACGCCTAGTGTTTGATTCACAGATATATTACTAAGTATATTGATCTTTATTTGTTAGATCTTCACAATATTACAGTCGGCGCGCGAGTTGAATGCAGTCGGGGCCTCAGGTAAAGAGCGGGAGCATCTCCCCCCGCCGTCCGCGCGCCTCGTCTCGTCACACCGCAGTGTAGTGTTGTGCTGTCTGTGTAAAATGAGAACATATTAAGACGCCGGCGAACACCGCGCACGGTATATTGCTATCTCTCTCTGTCTCTACACATCGGCGCCGTGCTTCCCGCGATAGCAATATTAGCGGTCAAAATTTGTTATACATTTGATCTTGTTCCGTAAATACCAAAAATGATTAATGCAAATTTGTTGTGTTTTTCACCTCGTGTTGTTATTTTGTAACTTGACAATATAAGCTATGTTCCTGATTAATTATTAGGTAACATATCGTCGATTTTAATATGAAACAAATAAGGAGAAAACATGCCGTTTATGTCGTAAAAATGTGCAAAACGCAGTTCGCTTTCATTTCGTTTTAGGAAGGTATTTCGGAAACATATATATCCAGGAACCTAGATAAATACAATTTCAATCCAAATAATCGCATAATATGGTGGAAATATTCACAAATTACAAATTATTTTGGTATTACGTTTGTATGGACAATTCGTCCTCCGCCGCGCCGGCAACATTATTGAAATTTATCGACATACATTTATCGATGCATTCCTGAGCTCTGCATTCAACTCGCGCGCTTACTATATGTGACAGTAACAGTACATATATGACTGCAATAAGAGTTTTTAACAACTTACCGTTAGAAATAAAAGCGCTACAAAATTTTAACAAATACAGGAGAATCCTTAAACTATGGCTTATTAATAAGACATTTTACAGCATTAATGACTTTTTCAATCGAGATAAGACCAAAGACTTTATAAATTTTAGAATTACTTGACATAAATAACATTAACATTTAATAATTATTGTAATAACTTCAAAATTATGTGACTTCTGTAAAGGAGAATGATCACCCCTGACCCAAACATTTACACAAAATGTAATTTATTAAAAATTATCTTACGAATATATGACAATTTGAAAATTAATAATTATTAATGCTACACTTCACGATAAAAAAATGTAATAAAAAAGGAATTAAACCGTCTTTTTAACTTCCCGTTTAAGTCTGACCGCCATTTGCATTACATTCTACGCATAGGTACATGCCCAAATAAAAAGAGGTTTGTTATTTTTTTTTAAATAATTTCATTTAAAATAGAACGGATATTAATTATTTAAATACATTATTTTATTTGTTATTTGTTGTAAATCGTACAATGTGGCCGATTCTGTTGTACACAATTCTCTAAACTAAACTAAATTGACAGGTTTAAAAATAATGCTATCCTTTTCTGCAGGGAGCATTGTGAAAGAGATAGGAATATATTTAGGCCTGTCATTTTAGTTTAGATTTAGAGATTGTGTACAACAGAATCGACCACAATATATGCTTAAAGTAAATAAGTAATAATTAATATTATTATTTTTTTATAATATTGTTTTAACTTCGTTGCGTTTTGTGCAATGGAATATAATATAACTACAACCTTTTTGATTATGTGTAAAGAAACTTATTTCAAGATGTCAATATGACATGTCATTGTTTTAGTTGTGTGTGACGCTAGTGACGTCTACTCTATTTACATTTTGAATGTTTATTGTAGCACACCGGAGACCAATATTAATTTGGTTTATTGTGTTTGTATTGGATATCGTTGGACAGGTATGTTAAGTATAGTGCGCGCCAAACAATTAATAGTTCAAATCGGCAGGAAAGATACACGGCTTTCCTTACTACTTTAACAATTATAAACTACACATAACCTAGAATCATTTTCAAACTTAAACTTAGATTTATTTAAAACTACAAGTCCTAGAGGTATTAAAATGGTGTGTTTGGTTATCAGGTATAAATCTGCAATAAATGCTGCATACAACACGTTTGTAAACGACTGGGTTACACGCCCATAGATTTTTGGGCATTCTCCTTTCAAAATGTCGTATCTCTCTACATCTATATCGTATGCCTGTCAGAGGTAGACTGTTTCTACTATACCTAATTTTAAGATCCATTATTGTAACAGTCAAACGATTAAAATAAATGAAATGAAATGACGTTTGCAGAGGGGCTGGTGATCAAGGAGCCGCCGGAGTTCCGCAACAAGACGTTCATGGCGCACCTCAACGAGATGCCGTGGTCGGAGCCGCTGCTCACCGAGCAGATCGAGAGGACGCTGTCGCAGGGCTGGCACATGACCTTCTGCAAGAAGAGGAACGACAGCTGGGGAGTGGTAAGGGTGTTTTACATTTAACATAAGATCTGCCTCGTTCCCTCAGTCGACTCGAGCCGACTTTACCGGAAGCGGAACGCGCGTTACATAGCCGAGCGTGACGGCTCAGTCTCAATCAATTCCCACAAAATAAAATGCTCAGCCCAACTAAAATACTCTTGTTCTCACGCTAAATGCCTTTTTACGGACCGTTATGGTTACCACCGTTAATGCTATTGTATTGTAAAAAAAATATATATATTTAATTTCCAGCCAGTCCAGATCCAAAACTACCCGAACTTCACCGAAATATCGCGCAACGTCGCCCTGGACAAGTCTTGCAACTACAAGAGCGTCCGGCTGCCCTCGAAGACCACCACCGCTGGCTCGGCCACGGCAAACACTCTCGCGACCGCCATCTTGGCTGTATGCCTGTTGATCTTCGTCGCGCGGTAGTGCAAAAAAAAAATTAGGAACCGGAACCAATGATGCTGTTATTTTTTTTTTGAAATTTTTATTATTGCCAGAGGTTGTTTGTGTTGTGAGTGTACACTTTTGTGTGGTGACAATAGACTTATTAGGCTGATCGCACACCGCCGCAAGAGGCGAGATGGCCGCGTTGGCCGGCAACGCGTTGGCCTACCAGTGCAACTTGTATAAGTTTTGTATTGTAAGTTGCTTGCTGTTGGAATAAAGTCAGGGGGAGGGATGTTTGGCAGTTATTTGTGTGTGTTTGTTTGTTGAAATGTGGACAACGTTTTGGCGCTATAAGCGTTTCATAATTATTTTATTCAATATGTATTGAAAAATTCATCAGCAAGAGTCAATAAACATGGGATGCATTCACGTGTGTTCATCTTCTTGAGTCTTTTTACGGCTCTTGCGGCTGTGTACATTTAATTTTAGAATGTATATTTTTTGAAATTGTAATGTCCCTATTGTGGTGTCCCTGCTGGATATAAAATGATTTTACGTTTCGACGAATCCCTTTTCTTCGGATGAAGAAAGTTATTTGTAAGCAAATATTATGCGTTGTATTGCGATTTAGCGATAGTAATATTTTTTTTAAGAAGAGAAATTGCTATTTGTTCGATTTTTATTATGAAACGTAATTTTTAGTACGAGTTCGTTAGACTGGGCGTCCATTGGGTACTGTTGCCGGGGCAATCGAGCAACCTATTTTTTTTTCTAATCCTAAAGTTGCCTTTTAGAGATCGATACAAAGCAATAAGGCATTTTGTATCCTACTTCTGTTTGTGAATGTGTTCTTCTGTGTTTTTCCCTTTGTTGTGATAAAGAGTGTTCTATCTATCTATCTGTATTATATTTTTAGCAGCTGTAACGGCTGTTTTTTAGCAACAAGGATGCTCGGAGGCTTGAGACGTCAGTATGGAAGCGTTTGAGCATTTCATTTCCTATGGCTGCTAAAGCGGCTAAACGTTTAGGCTATAGTAAGTAACCAATATGCGCCCAGCCTTAAAAGTCATGAAATAAAATAAATAATATTTGATTTACAATATTGTACAATATTGTGGTTTCGTTATGAAAGTCGTCAGTCAGTCAGTGATTGATGGTTAATGCGACAGTCATCACATTAACCATCATTCACTGCTGTGATTGATGGTTAATGCGATGACTGATGTTTGATGATATCTTTGGTTCCATCAGTCATGATTGACGGAATTGACTCATCAATCAATTCCTTCAATTATGACTGATGAATGTATCAATGCAGAACATAACCTCTAGTTGACATAACGAGTCACTATGAAAATTCACCTTAACTGTTTAAAGCTAATTTTGGCAGCTATACTAAAGTATAAAGGTTGATGTATATACTACAAAGTGTTCATTAATGTTTAGAAGAAAATTGATGCTAATTCGATCTATAAAGTAAACTAAATTGATAAGTCCAGTATTAAGTATAATAACGGTATACTTTACACGGTGTTCAATGCAATAAAAAGATTACTTTAAGACAGATTGTGTATAAGTCACAACCGAATTAGCACTACTTTTCCACTAATCTCTTTAAACTTGGCAGTAGTATCGGCCTTAGTAAAAAAAAAAGAAAAGTTGTTTGTATTTTTATACGTTTATAATGATAATAATTATGAGTGTTTGTGATTTTTGTACTTAGTGGGTTTTTGCTCATTATTTTGAATACAATATTGTATCGTCATAGACTGAACGTCGTTTTGTGCGTGCGTTTTCAGATAGTGCCTATTTTGTCACGCGGATTAACCCCGCAAGTGTGAAAATCCCATACAAATAGGAAGTACCCATACTTATAGGTCCTATAAGTATGGGTACTTCCTAATTGTGTAGATAATTTACACTGAAGTTCTAGAATTTCACGCCGACGGCGCAAGCGGTCGCCAGTTACGTCAACTGCAATAGAACTGTAACCAGACTGCAATTTTTCAGTCGGTTTGCAGTCCAAATAGTCCGTCTGTCTAGACACATATTTAGGCAGCGGCATGGTTCTCAATACATGTAGATAAATAGCAGGTATAGTTGCTCATGCGCACACTAGTGTAATTATTCTTGTGTGCGCGGCGACTGTACGAAGACGGCGGTAACCAATGCGGGAGGCGGATTATGACGTGATACCACAGCGGACCAATCACGCGGCGCTAGACAGCTCCAGTGAATGACGTCTGCGCGTACAAGGTCATGCCTCTAGATCCGTGCCGATGACTATACATGGACGGTGGACATTCAGCTTGATAATCGTGAATGTATTGTAACTAAGTGATGAATGGTACCAAAAGTATGGTATTAATGTAGGTACTTTATGTTTTTTTTTTTGTAAACGTTTTACGGATAGAATTCCTTTAGAATTGATTAATTTTTTTAATCGTGTTTGTTTCTTCGTAATTTTCAACGAAATTAGATTTTAATTGATTTTGATACTGCGTTTATATTGAGGTAAGTTCCTTTAAAATCATTTTAAGCTAAGCGCATATTACAGTGCGCGCGGCAATCAGCGCATTTTTATCTGGCAAGGTCATGTTTTAAGTATGTATTCCGATTTATCAGTTTTGTTATAGGAAATTGCCAAAATACTTATTTATTTTTTAGTTCGAGTTTTAGTTTTCAAAATCTTACCTTATTCAGAAGCTTACTATGAAAATTATATTTTGAAATCTGCAAAAAATGATTTGAAATCTCCATGCGTCCTGATAGTCTTTCGTTGCTTGCGGCTCGTCCTGTATAGTGTGAGATCTAAGTTCTAATTTTTTTTTAATACCCAGTCAGAGGCGAAGCGATAAATTTATTTTTGTATAATAAAGTGTCGAGTAATAGAAAAAGTATTTTTGAGATGCTTTTCACTCTGTATATTTATTCTTGTCATAAATAATATCATTTAACATTCTGACCACTAGCACCAAATTTGTGACTATTGCGATCACTGTACTATTGGTTAGAGGACATCGCCTACGACTTCGTAACTTTCAACAGATGCAAGAGTCAAAAGTTACATTTTTAGGACTATTTTAGTCCAAAAAATGAGTGTGTGACGTGAACAAGTCTCGAGTGATCCGTAGAAATGTGTGAGCAATGGTCCCGTCCGTTGGCGTAGACCTTAGCTGACGTAATTAACATTTCTTCGATGCGCCCGATACAACTGACTATTGCCGCTAACGTCACTTGCATTTCCGGTATCGAAAAATACGTTGCGGCTCTTGCGGCTCTTGCGTCTCTTGTTGTAGTGTGCGGTCACTTTTACGATCTTAAATTGTATTTTAGCCACAATTACAGTGTAATGCCAAGTGTCCATTTGCAATAAAACTTGCAGAAGTCAGCTCTGGCAAGTCACTGCACTTTAAAAACATTTGCAGCAAGTCAATGAAATTTTTTCCTAGTCTGATATTAACTTCTGCAAGAAATTACAGAACTCACTTGCCAATGGATACTTGACATAAGATTCGGCATAAAGAATGTTTAGATTATTGCACTGTCAAAGTTAGGTGCTAGAGGTAACCTAATCCTGTTGGTTCATTAAAAATGATAACCAATGTTAATGTAATATATTATTTAAGTATCGATATCGATAAGAACTATTCTTATGATACATGAACAACACTACTTGATAGTGACGGTGTGTCCAGACTGTATAACATTTATATAAAACGTGGTTTTTTACCATGTTTCATGCATGGTGTTATATTACGTTCCGTTATATGGATGCGCCTTAAGATAATATACAACTAGGGCTGTGCTAAATAAGCTCTTTGGTAAACTCTTTGTTTTTTGCAACGATTATTACGATATTTTTAGTTTTTGTTGTTCAATGCAATTTAACTATAAATAGTATGTATTTAATTTATCGATGTACATAAGCGTAACTATAGCGATTTCATCTGCATACAGTATAGTTGTTCTGAGTTTGCGCACCTCCAAAACTTTATCAAATACTTAAATATCGAAAAACTGTAATATATTATAATGCAAAATGAACCCTTATTTATAAGACGCTTATTATTATTCTCTTATATTTATGAGACTCTTATTTTAAAGTCATGATTCAATACTTCGAATATTTATTTTACAACATTTCTGCTTGGGGCTGGCTGTAGACGAATGCTGAATGTATTGGCGAACTTAAACCTTAAAATAAGCCAGTTTAGGTCCATCCCACTCTGAAGTCATTGTGTTTCGATATGTAGTATTTAGTAAAGGTTTCGAGGTGTGCAAACTGAGACTAACTATACAGAATGACTCAATATAAAACTGTTGCTAACAATCTTTTTTGCCTGTAGTGTTACAGGCAAAAAAGATAAAATTCTCTAATATTTTTTCACGCTGGCATCTTTCTTTTTTGTCTGTGATGCATAGTATTCAGCTTTCAATCCGAAAAGGTTAATTTTAAAGCTTTGGTATTTTAATCACGCACATTTTTTTTTGCCTTTATTTGTTTAAGATACTATAGGGTAAAACCCGGATAGATGCCGCAGTTGGATAGATGCCTCAGTGTCAAAAAACCTGACTTCCCAAACTCGCGACTAAAAATTGATAGTTTAAATAAGAAGCGCAGGCCCCCCAAACCTCAGGCCCCTACATACATTTGTATTAAAACAATTTGTTTCGCTTGTGCGTGTGATTATCTCCGCAGCGAACGCGGCAAATCCTTCAAAGTTTTAGAGGCGAGTATTTGCCGTTGTATAACTTTTGAAGTAGTAGTAGATTCTGTTATATTTTTTATTATGTCAATACACTGGTTCAATAAGTGTACACCTAAGTGTAAATAATCGCTCTTTAGTTTTTAGTTTATTTAATAAATAAAAGGGCATCTATCCATATCAAAAAGGATAGTTGCCTCGATTTTTCGAGGTATAGGTGCCCTTAGAGGCATCTATCCCCTAATATACCTATAGATATATCAAGTAATTTTTTTAAATATTTTTAATGTTCTTTTATATTTTTATTTCTTTTTTCAATAAATTCCTAATAGTTTTAATATTATTCGGGGCATCTATCTCTTTCAGCCCGATCTGTCCAGTGGTTTGAGCTGTGCGTTGATAGATCAGTCAGTCAGTCAGTCAGTCAGTCAGTCACCTTTTCCTTTTATACATATATTTAGATAATAAAACCTTATTAAACTATGTATTTTGCTTATTTTTTTCATAGGGCATCTATCCTTTTTAGTATTTTCATAGTGGGGCATCTATCCACACAGGTAGGCATCTATCCTCAAAAAAAAAGGGTCTGCAAAAAGTTAAATTCTGCAAAATCTGTAATCGTTAGGACAACAAAAACAAGTCATAATGGAACCCAAAAGATTAAACTAGCTATATTCATAAATATTATTTGTGATAAATTAATATTTTAAAAGTTAGGAGGCCATTTCAAAAAGTGGGGCGTCTATCCGGGTTTTACCCTACTTAGTTAGTACCAACACGTAAAGTTTAATCTGAAACCATAAAACAGTTTATTTTTTCATTTTGTCATTCATATTTTGCCTGCACTCTTCATTTGTTATATAGGTAACATTGTATTGTTATAAAATGTTATATAACAATATATCACGTACCAAATATAAATAATAATAATCATTAAAGTTAAACATTCGAGCAGATTTTTTTTTAATTGTTTACTGAGGATATATCATTTTATTTAATAGGTGACGTAATTGATGAGATTTTAATACCAGAAACTATCTGGATATTAGGTACTCTGGCTCAAAGGTACATATCAAAATCTTTCGGCTCGTGTTAATTTGATTCCTTAATATCATGTAAGTAGAAGGTGCCTACTTATAGATATATCCTACTTCCATGGTTAATATTAAAACAAAAATGAAACTTTGTTTGTATGGAGCGCGCTCTTGCACTCAGAGCCATGAGATTCACTTTTTAAGTTAACGTAAGCACAGCTTAAATCTGTGATTTGGTGTGAAAAATAACGTTTAAAAAACTTCATGACTGAATATCTCCGTACCAAATGGCGTGTCAAATCAAATCTGCAGTTTTTAACGTTAACATGCGTTAAAAAGGTTACATTAGAGCCCTGATCGCTATCTAGTTACGTTTATGAAAGGGTAAAAGGTTGCAGAAATTGTGTTTATTCCCATTTGCCCCGGCAATTCTGCCCCCGTTGCATCTGCCGCGCAACATTCCGTAGATTTGCTCCCGACTGCCCCCAAATCGAAATTTTTGCCGATTTGTGGACCGCTGGGGCTAAAACTATTCAATTTGGGGACAAAAATTATTCGGTTTGGGGGCAGTCTACGGAATGCTATGGGACGGATGCAGCCGATTTCTGGGGCAAAAATTATTCAGTTTGGGGGCAGTTGGGAATCAATCTAAAGAACGTTGCGGGGCAGATGCAACGGCGGCAAAATTGTGGGGGCAGATGGGTATACACTAGAGTTAGGTATAAGTTTTCTATTCCAGAGTCATTCTGTTAGATGTAACTATTGCATTTTGCTATGTTTATTGTATACCTCCCTAAGGTCTAGCTGTAAGGATACGCTTAGTATTTAATTAAGGTTAATTTATTTAAAAGTCAATATAATGTGTTTTATTACTTTGAAACTCGCCTTTTATTAACATTCCCAAAGTTCTTCGGTGTATAAATTCAAGCACGATTTCGTGTAGAAAAAGAAACCAATTGAAATACCTTACTAAAACGTCTTTCAAGTCCGGAGGCCTAATAATTGCTTAATCGACTGTGGTAATGTATTTTGGTAAGTAAAATTACTTAAATCTACTCGTAAGTAAAGTCTGTTCGTTTTCTTACGGTCACCTTTGTGTGTTGCCGCCTCCGCCGCGCGGCGTTTTGCCAAAGACGCCGCCGGTGACTTCAAAAGATGCCGCGCGGAGTGTACAGGCACAAGGGGTTTTGTCGTTTTATAAGTACCTACTCATATTTTTTTATTAAAATTCTCTTTCCTTTTTATATTTTTTATATTCGTATTTTATTACAATATAACCATAAACATTAAATATAATATTATCATGAACACGGGTTCTCTCAAAATGAGAAGGATTTTAACCATATAGTCTACCACGATGGCCAAGTGCGGATTGGCAGACTATTCGGAGATTCTGTTAGAATAGAAAAAAAATTACAAACAGCAAAAAAAAATTATACTTAAAAATAATAGCAGAATACTAAGAGCACCTGCGCCTGTACCGACACTATGTTACCGAACGGACTATATATGTACTTACCTAATACCTATTACTTATTAAAAAGATATTAACCACAGATTAGGTACTTCGTCGTCGTCACGAGGTACAATACACTAATCACACTAATATTATAAAAGGCGAAAGTTTGTGTGTATGTATGTTTGTTACTCTACATATAACGCCGCAACAAAGGCCGCAACTACTGATTTGGCTGAAATTTTGAATGGAAATAATTTTATCCTGGAAAATCCACAGTTCCCACGGGACTTTGAAAAAACCGAAATCTACAGCTACAGCTATACCTAGATAGATTACTAAGTATACCAAACTTCGTTGAAAGCAGACGTATAAAGTTTGGAAAAGGGAGCGGGAACGGGAACCGGAAATCCACGATTCCCTCAGGATTTGTGAAAATCGAAATTCACGCGGGCAAAAGCTAATAACACCGTCTAAATTACTCGTATACAAATGAAATAAAAGCGGTTATATTGTGTTTTAAATTTTTTATTTGAAAAGTTTAAATAAATAAATCTTCCCTAAAAACTTTTTTATTAAGTTATGTACTTAAGTATGCCACTTGCAAGTACATAATGTAAGCATGCATTGAGTATATTGCACGCTCCATCTTATTCCATAGTAAAAAAGGCAGTCGGATTTCCGTAATCACTACTTATTCATTGCTCTCACATTTTTTGGACAAGAAACTAAAAAAAAATATAGTGGTCCATTTTTTCGACGAATCGAATTTGGTAAATCAAAGTAAATACTTAATTTTTTCACTATTTAAAGTTGTTAAAAATCTAATAAAAATACCGTGATTACAGCAACTATAATTTCCATCAGCTAAGAGAATCAGTAGCCTCGTCGATACTGCCTGTTGTAGCCTTGTTGGTTCGGTCTGTAAGCGTTAACGTTGCTTGCGAAGTTTCCACTTGCTGCGTTATTGCTTTCTCCGAACTTTGACGCCAGACCGTTAGCGCCGGTACTGGGATTCGATTGGGCGTTCGGAGGGTTTGATTGAAAGTTGGCCGACTGAGATTGGGCAGGTGTACCGAATTTGTCAATGAAAGAGTTCTCCCTCTGAGGGTATGTCTGCGGGTTCTTCTGCGCCGCTTCTACGGCCTTCCAGTTGATGAACCAGAAGGGCTGTTGGTCGATCGGAAGCTTGCTGAGACGCTCGACCAGTGCGCGGTCGCCTTTAGCCTCTACTGGCAACGGTGTGTCATCTCCGAATCTGCGAGAATGATAGAAAAAAATATTGAAACTGCAGTAACTATCTTCTTATATATAAAATTCTCGTGTCACAATTTTCGTTCCCATACTTCTCCGAAACGGCTTGACCGATTGACATGAAATTTTGTGAGCATATTGAGTAGGTCTGAGAATCAGCCAACATCTATTTTTCATCCCCCTAAATGTTAAGGGTAGTCCACCCCTAAATTTTTTTATTTTATTTTTTAGACAAATTTTTTAGTTTTTATTTTTTTATGATACAACATACAAAAATACATACAATCCTAAATTTTCACCCTTCTACGATCAACCCTTATTTTTTAATTGCGATATTAGTACTTTGATGACCGGGTAGGTTGCACTGATGTCAGTATGTCACCGGGCAGGACAACGTCTGCCGGGTCGGCTAGTTTTATCTATATCTCTATACAAAATAGTAGATTTTAAGATTCACTATGTACCTACTTAAGTAGACCCTATCCGATAAGTAATTTGCCACGGTCCTCAAGCGGATTTGCTACTGCCAATCAATGAGGACCCCCCCCTACTTTGAATTTTTAATGATTTACCTTTTCTTAATCCAACTATAGCACTTTTGTAAAATATGTATAAATATATACCTAGTGATGTACCTATAGTCTACATAATATTAAGTGCTATCTAAATCTGCGCAGTAGTTAGTTTTTGCGTGATTGTGAGCCGAACATTTGATAAGAGGGTTTTCCTTGTTTTTATTAGTCCGCGGGTTTTACTATGCGTTAAAAAACTGCGAGCATGTGACGTGACATTTAACTCGGCCGAGTGCTTTCTAGTGGCTAATAAAACTTAATCTTTTGTATATAATTAGCTTCATTTCATTAATAATACTTCTTATTCTTCTTTTTAATTCGAAGATATCTTTTATAATGAACTTATTTATTAACAAGTGGAAACCCGCGACTTCGTTCGCGTGGATATTGGTTTCTAAACATCCCGTGGGAATCATTTTGTCTTTCCTAAGCTCCTTTGAGCTCATACCTTGCTAAAAACTGTCAAAAGTTCACTGGCGGATGTTTAGGTAGATCAAAATGTAAACATCCGCCAGTGAAAGTCCCATCAAAATCGATTCAGCCTTTAAGAGATTAGCTAATAATCTTTAAAGTATTTCCTTTCTAACAAAAAAAGAATGAATGAAATCGGACCACGCGTTAATGAATTACAGCTAAGTACACATTTTGACTTTCATCACCTCTCCCAAGGGAACCGTGCTGAATTTCGGGATAAAAAGTATCCTATATGTTACTCCGTAGTATGAACTTAAATCATACCAAGTTTCATTTCAATCCATTCAGTAGTTTTTGCGTGATGCGCGCACAAACATACAGACAAACAGATAAACAGACAAACAGACAAAAATTTCAAAAATAGCTTTTTTACGTTCTATTACTTATCCCTAACATCCCCCAGTTATTATTTTCCAAAAATCTTCCATGTACAGATACGGCAAGTCTACGATTTTATTATATGTATAGATAGATTTAGGTAGTTAGCTATAGATATCTACTAATTAATTGGTCTGGATTTTTATTTGTGGAGTTTTTTCCTGTACCTAAATCCCTCTAGAAATGCTGAATACCTCCCGAAGACGGTACCCAGCTGGATGAGGATTCTTGAGGCAAAAAATATTACAGTTTTCTTTCAGACGAGATTGCAGTTTAAATAGTTAGTGCGAATTCTTTATGGGAATACAAAGGTGACTTAAGCTGGGTCTCCACTAAAGAAAAATTGCCAACTTTTGTGTTGTCAACACGTGTTCGGTGTTGGTGATAAATGACTCACCGGTTTCCCAGGGGATCTGCAGGTGTCACCACATCGGGAAACCCAATAGGCTTAGTGCCGGCGAAGGAAGGCCGTTGTCCCGCCACCAGCAACGCCGATACCACCAACAACAGGATTTGTTTATAGGCCATCACCTGAAAACAGCATTCGAAGACTACATATAGTAAAATAATAACTAGATTAGCTACCTGGCTCAGTGGCAGTGGTCCTGGATTCGACGCCCGGGTCGGGTCAAAAATTATGAGGTAAATAGGTAATAGGGTTTTTGTCAAGAAATTCTTAGTGCCAGCCAGGAGTTGGTAGTTGGCGGTGTTTCATCCCCGTGCTTCGCAGAGCATGTTAAGCTATCGGTCCTGCGCCTGATCTCTCTCCGGTCGTGTCACATTGTCCGATGAGACATCCATCGGACTATGAGAGTGAAGGAATAGAGAGTGCACCTGGTATGCGCACACACCTTGTGCACTAATTATCTCCTGGGTAGTTGGCTAATCTCCGCCTCAGTTGAGATTAGGCGCCGTGGCCGAAATTCGGTTTCTTTCTTTCTTTCTTCTTTCTTAGAATTAGTGGGTAAAGTGCCAGACTCCAGTTAATGATCTCCAGGTCAATTGTTTCAATTTTTTATTTACGTTAAAAGGCAGCGACAGCGGTATGCCAGAGATTGATTTATAAGTATTTTTTACACTCAATTTACTTACCACTATCAACTTCAGGCATGCGACCTAACGATTTATTTAATTTCTGCCATCAACTCTCATATATACAGGGTGGTCTCATCTTCGATAACAAGTGTAAATTTAAAATTTAAAAAACCCCCGACATTCGCCATTTTGTGGCGGCGGCCATCTTGGATTTGCAATAGTGCTATTCTACTTGTCAAGCCCTTTCATTTGATACCCATATTAAGTCCACCCGTTTGAGCGCCACAGGGGAACAGACAAACACACACACACACACACACACACACACAGACACGTCAAACTTATAACACCCCGTCGTTTTTGCGTCGGGGGTTAAAAAAACAACTGGATCGGTCCACACTCCACCGAGCACGGTTCAGTTAACCGGTTACTTTTGATCAAACAGGAAAATGCAAAGCATAAACAGAGGGACCTTCAGTTCATACACATAGGTCTACGCTGCATATTATAGTCTACATATTGTAGTCTATAGACTACAATATTACGTAGTACTATTATATATATTCTGTGACAATATGTGGACTACACATAAATATCGTATATTAACGTCTTGCAAGTATATTCATCATGTAGGTACCCTAGACACATAACCTACCTAGTTAGTACCTATATAAACAACACAACCTCGTTCCCGCCCGCGCGCGATCTTCGAATCATACCTACTTAATAGGAGATAAGTATTATGTACCTATATGTCTTAATAAGCTTACAAAACGACCGACGCGACCATTAATTATTATAATTACTATAAGATGTCAATGACCGTATCTGTCGTTTTGGAAGCTCATAAAGAACTAAACTAATTAAATTCAAGTTTTTATCGTTGTTGGTGACACCCAGAGAAAGTTAGCCATTAAAGCTAAGGCGAGTTGTTACTTATCTGGTATAAAATATACAACATAATAAATAGACTAAATATGAGAGTTTAAACTATTCCAAAATCTCTCTAATGAAATAATAATCGAACCCACTTAAAAGGTAAACAAGTCGCTTCTCGAAGAAATGCACACACACACACACACACAACAAATAATAAAAAGCCTCAAACAATAAACAACAAAGATGGTGCACCGTTCATCATTCATTTTTGCGGTGAACGATGCACGATACGATATTTGATATGACAGTGCCTGTGAACGATGAACGGTCGGTGTTTGGACGGTTCATTTTCGATGACTCATCGATGAAGCCTCGAAAATGAAAGCAAAAATCCCGAAAATGAACTGTCTAATTTAGGCTGAGTGATACGCTATGAACGTTCAACTTAACTACTGCAAATACAATAATGAACAAGTATAAATTAAAAATTTAAAAAACCCCCGACATTCGCCATTTTTTGGCAGCAGCCATCTTGGATTTGCAATAGTGCTATTCTACTAGTCAAGCCCTTTCATTTGATACCCATATTAAGGGAGTTGTGAAAAAATCCGCCATTTTGTAGCGGCGGCCATCTCGGACCGATTTTCATCAAACATAGCTAACAACACTCTCGACTAATTCACCTTTCAAACAAAAAAACCGCATTCAAATCGGTCCATCCGTTTGAGAGCTATGGGGGAACAGACAGACATACACACACACACACAGACACGTCAAACTTATAACACCCCGTCGTTTTTGCGTCGGGGGTTAAAAATATGAGGCGCCTTTTATTTCCTCATAGAGGGTGATGAAAAGTAGAGTGTATTACTCGGGCGCAATATATTTTTGGCTCGGGCGACGTACTTTGAATCCCTCGCTACTTTCAGGATTGTACTATAGAATCCCTCGCTACGCTCGGGATTCTACTGTACAATCCTTCACTTCGCTCTGGATTCAAAAAAGCGCCCTCACTGTAAAAATATTATTTTGCCCTCTTATGATACAATCTACTATTATGTATTTGCACATTGTGTAATAGAGACAGATTAATGTGCGCCTCATTACACATTAATGTATCTTTATGCGCAATGAGCTTATCTATGTTCGCAATTAACTCGCAATTAACCCGCCAGTCGTCACCCGCTGTCGCCCGCAAGTCGCAACGTAGAAATATGCCTAGCAATATTGTACGTACTAAGTATATTGTTGTCATTGGAAATTGCCAGCAGTTCGTTGTATGAAGTGCTGGCTCATAATATCAGCGGACTTATCGTATGGAAACAAATATGTAACTCATTCTACTTATTGTTCTTTTATTAATATGTTATCAAACTTTATATTCTCCTTAGCAGGAGCAACAGAATCATTTCCAACAAACTTATTTAAGAGCTTTCAAAGAGATGTATAAGAGCTTTCAAAAGTTCATAAAATATTAGTTTAACGATATTATGAACAAAGGATATATGTAGTGAACGCAAAAATCGCAATAATAAACCAGTTACTTATTAAGTACTTATATATTTTTAAATCGCACCCAATCAGAATAGCTTTGTAAAGTCTTCACAACAAAAAGAAGATAGCACTTACGAGTAGGTACTTACCGGTTGATTTATTTTAAGAAGATGACACAAACACAACTAACTGCGCGCAGTTATCACAAGCAACTGGTGTATGCGATATAAGTAAGTATTTATAAATGATGCAAAAAAAAACTCCGACGGTAAAAACAACGGTTTCCTCAAAGCTAGATTGGGTCCCGATGACTCTACATGTTTACTTCGATTACTGGTAATACCCACGCTTTCCCTTCACCCGCATAATACTTCATACGAGACCCTTAGAGCTAGTTCAGATGTCAAGCGCTTAACGCGCGTTTTGATAACGCGCGTTTACAACTACATAAATTTTATTCAGGCCGTACACATGCTAACGCGCGTTTTAATTAAGCGCGCGTTGAACGCTGCGCTATCGCTCGACTGTTGTCAGCGCGCGTCAACGCGCGCTTTAAGATCATTGGATTTCTATGTTACCGTTCAGTTGAGCGCGCGCTTTCGTCGCGGATTTGTATTTTAGGGTTCATCAGTATAGTACGTCCAGAAATTGTTCGAAATGGAAACCGAAGATTTTAATACGGAATTATTTATAGATGAATTAGAGAAACGTCCTGTAATATGGCAAGTAGCGATTATTCAGATTAAAACTGTTTCTACGTCCACAAAACGTCACTTCGACAAATGCAAGAACTATACTGAACCATGGCGGCTGCAGCAACGCGCGCTTAACGCCTGCCCAGCGCGTGTCATGTGAACACCGTAAAAAAATTTAGCGCGCGTTCAACGCGCGTTGAACGCTTGTCATCTGAACGTAGCCATATACCATACGGCATTTCGATCATGTACATTAATAATAATAATTGTTATAATGTTATTTTTAAAAAAAAAAAAGCAACCGCCGAGTTTCTTGCAGGTTCTTCTCGGCTGGAACTGCATTCCGAACCTGTGGTAGACTCAATTGACGATTCAAAAGTACTTGTAAAAGTTTATTTGAATAAAAAACTTTTCTATTCTATTCTATTCTATACCATACAAGCCCGCGACTTCGTCCGCGTGAATTTGGGTATTGGTGGCGCGGCTTTGCCGGTAGGTTGGTAACTAGCTACGGCTGGATCTTCTCATCAGACCAGCTGGGTTATTCTGTAACTTAGTTAGCAACTGAAAATAGTTGCCAACGAATTAGTTTGATATACATTGCTGCTTTACTGTGGGAAATATAAAGTGTTTTCATAATTTTACACAGTAAAGCAGCAATGTATATCGAACAAATTCGTTGGCAACTATTTTCAGTTGCTAACTAAGTTACAGAATAACCCCCCAGATCAGGGACAATTAGAAATTATGAACTCCCAAATTGCCCCTGCCGGGAATTGAACGTGGGAAAATTTTTGATTTTTCGGGATAATAAGTAGCTTCCGTCCATCTCCGGGATATAAACTCTATGCCTTTCGTGAAGATTGGTCCAGCGATATTATAGCCTTTATGTTTTCAGCTGTGGTTTTAAAGGCTTAAAAAATAAATATTTTTGTTACTAAGTAACTAATATTAATAATAAAAAAGCCCTGAAAGGTAAGACACGGACAAAGAAACAGTTTTATAATATAAAATATTTATAATACGAATGACATTATTGAAAAATACGTAAATGCACTTTGGATAACAATTCTTGGTATAACAAGACGTCTTTTATTTATTTTTATTCAATTAATTATTTTCTACTTTATATGAGCATCAACAGTTACCTATGTGTATACAGGTAAGGAAATGTTAATATAATATACTTTTTACAGATTAAAATGTGCATTGCGCACTGCAAACCCACTACAGACTACCACGGCATGCAAAATATAAAGTACTAGCGGTCCGCCCCGGCTTCGCCCGTGGTATATATATAGCCTATAGCACTCAAGGATCACGTACATATCCAACGGTGAAAGAATTTTTGAAATCGGTTCAGTAGTTCCTGAGATTAGCGCGTTCAAACAAACAAACTCTTCCGCTTTATTATATTAGTATAGATAGTATAGATTGGAAAGCAAGTAGGTATAACCTGAATATTTTAACGGGTGTAAGGGTACTGCTATTGGAAACAAAGATACCATTAAAAAAAACACGAAAAAAAATTAAAATATTTCCTGTTTCTTTTAAAAATTCGCAATGTAATTCAATCAGCTGATGCCTAAATAGGTACCTAAAGTCGTCGCAGGCTGCCCGCCGCATGCTACAGCACCTACTCCGCAAGCGGGGCACTGACCTCGCGTTGTATACGCTACATTGCCGGTTTGAAAATATTAAATACTAAACTACTAAATACTACAATTTATAATTGAATTATGTTTAGGTAGTGTAATAATAGCGTTAAGTTTTTGATAATGGTCCCCTTTTACCCTGCATAGGGGAAATATCTAGGTATGTATAAAGCTGAGTTTGAGTTGTTATAATATTTAATTATCTAAAAAAGCTGCCCCTTGACTCCTTTGGTGGGCGTTGCAGCTAACTCTCATATTTTTGTAATGATAAAAGTAGGTAATTACAAAAATGATAAGCAGTAGGTAGGTAATGACATCTAGAAATGACCCCGAAGATAACCCCGATAACCTTCTGTATCTTTATTATTGTATACCTATAGGTATTTACGTCTATAATCCATTTCAACAAATTGGCTGAAGTCTCATTTCTTATTTTTACACGTCACTGGCCACACATAAAGATGTTGCGACAAAATGTCCACAAATGGACAAATATTAGCTTTTTTTTGGTGTATTGCTTTTCCTTGTTCGTTAAATTTTCTTTTAGGTACTTACCTGTCTTATCTTGTAGAGTAAAAGTGTTTTTGTTCATGGAGATCAGAGAAATGTTGTGGCAGTTTTTTTGTCGGTGTTTCTTTCTATGATTAAAATTGATCTTCCTTCTTGGAATCTTCATTCCTTTTTTCTCCATCACTTAAATAGGATAACTTAGATGTTTCGAGAGCTTTTTAAATTATACACTTACACTTAGCAACTTAAAGTCCATTTTAAATCTAATTTTGTTATTTGAATGTATTTCAGTTAAAGATAACGCGACCTAATGGCAGAAACGATCTTGGCAAAATTTGACACGGACTTACTTTTTATCCCGAAATATCAAAGAGTTTTTGATTTTCCTTAGAATATTTAAAAATCTAAATCCACGAGAATGAAACTGCAGACATTAGCTTGTCTGAAAAGGTCATGAACTATCCGTAGGCAAAAGTTGTGATATTATAATTTCACTAACTTGAAATTATAATTGTACGTATTTTTGTCAATCGTCTCTATTTTATCGTTTGCTGAGCAATTTCAGTTAAATTATGATTTCATAGTTAACTCGAAGAACCGATAGACGAAGGGGTCCCAACATACTCGACCCCGCGCCGACAAATTCATTAGAAGACCCCTCCACTAGGTGGACGGACGATCTCAAGAAAGTCGCTGGGAACTTCTGCATACAAACGGCAAGAGATCGTGCTCTGTGGCGTTCCTTGCAAAAAACAGGGAGAATTATAGAAACAGTAAATTGTGATGAAATAAAATTGTTTTAGGTTGAGATGATGATGATGATGATGATGATGCTGCTGATGATGATGATGATGATTTGGATACTAGACACATTCCACTGACTGCTGGCGA
Source organism: Melanargia galathea (assembly GCA_920104075.1). Taxonomy (NCBI): domain Eukaryota; kingdom Metazoa; phylum Arthropoda; class Insecta; order Lepidoptera; family Nymphalidae; genus Melanargia; species Melanargia galathea. Next base: position 13,488,574 of record OV049876.1, read on the forward strand.
AAATGTCCCGTCCGGGTGAAAATTGCCCTGACACAGCAAGGTCCTGTGCGTGAACGGCGTAATATTTATATTACGCCGTATCCTGCCTTAATTACAAGGCCCGTGGACGGTGTACACTAAATTATACTTAATTTGAAGCCTACTCGAATGTGAAGGGCATTCCACATTTAGAGATACATGGAAATGTTGAAAATACACTACACATAAAAAAATATATTTGTAGTTATTGTGTTATCGTGGATTGTAATGATCATTAGTTAAAAGGTGAAGGAGAAACAAGATTTATGAAATTCTTAACGGGTAAATTCAACGCCAATTTATTTTAAAACTTCGAAATGGCGAGTACAATTTTCCTTTGTAGGTTGTTATCGCAAACGTTGACGTTCGAACAAGCAAGTTTTATGAATAATGGTCCGCAATCACGAAACACTAGCGAAACATTGGACGTTTGTTTATTGATCACTTGAGAAATGGTCGAAAAGTGAAATTGTCTGTTTCAATCCATTAGTCATATAAACTTGGGATGGTTGAGTTATTGGCTTTCAGTTGAAAAGTTAGATTGATTTACGTTCAAATAAGCTTAGGATTAAAAAAGGGTTTTAATATTAAATTGGAGCTTCTATCCGATATATTATTATTACTACTCTAAAGTTTGTTTCATTCACCATTGTTTTTAATATTTATTTGAAGACTTTTTGTGTATTTTTATTGAAATGGAACGATTTTCCTTGTTTCTTTCATTATCCGATTAATGTTCTTGTCGGTATGTTGTTTTATAATAGGCAGAAAACTGTTGGGAAATTTCGTAAGACTGACGATTACCTACCTTCAATATCAAAATATGTGACAGTCCCTTTTCCTAATAAGACTCTCCTATTCTTTATACGAAATCTTAGTACCTTGGAGACATTTACATTATTAAACGTATCAGTTTTTAGTGATTTATGAAATAAAAGAAAAAAATATATTTGTCAAATTTTATTAGAGGGGTTCATAAATCCATAAATATTAATCTTTGGTATGATTCAAGTTTGAATACAATAACTTTTCATAAATAAATTGCGACTCTATTAAATACACTATACAAAAATAACGCTCGAAATTTATTGAGATCACTAACCTAAGTATTTAAGTTTTCATGAAAGAATAGTTAAAATTAAATGCACAGCGGCTAGAATTAAAATTACCCTTCGCGCTAGCACTGATTCTGTACCGGAATCGTCCTGAACTTCTTTGCAACATTTTGTGCCGATCTCCAGAACTTTAGGATAAAAATCAGTCCAGAATTCAAAAGCTTTGTAATTCACAGTGGCCGGTGTGCTCATCGTAAAATTCTGTCTGTCGATTATAAAGAATCCGGGCCGTTCGATTTCAAAAGTGTCCCATTGAATTATCACGCCCGAATTGGTCGGATTAGAGTACCATGCAAAATTGGTCCACATTTTCATAATTATTTCGGAGATGCTCTTATCTCTGTAATCCCATTTATTAAAATCTTCGGGTTTCGCTAAATAGGGTAAACCGAAGGTGAAAATTAAATCAAAATTGTGTGGCACAGCGATCCAGTCCGGTATACCCTCATTGGCGATATCCGAAAACGGTTTCAAATCAAATCTGTAAAGATAAACGGGAGCGTGTTTACTGATATACTTCGCTAGTTGGTAACTCGTGGCCCCATAAACTTTGTCGGTGTAAAAGTCCAAAAATTGTTTACGTAGAATTGTTTCATTGGTCGTCGGTGGGATTGGCTTATAAAAAAATTCAACGGCGTCCTGTATATGATGCTGGTTCGTAAAACACGAACTGTTGTCGACGGTGATATCAGAGAGAATCACTTCCTCGCGCATGATATCGAACTCCCTTTGACTGATGCCCGAATCTTCACCTTTATCGAGCAGAAGACCATCTTCCATATTAGTGTAACCAGTTAACACTGGTACAGGACTGTATACTTCATTTTCAAACATTTTATTCGGCTGATCCGTTATGAAAGGCTGAGATATGTTACTGAAACCGGTGTCAACAATAGGTTTCCACGACGCTAGTGGCTCTCCGATGTCCAATAATGCTTGATAATTTACTCTCCTTAGACAGTCTAGTAACTGGAATGTCGGTTTGCGAAAACAACTGAACGCACTGGCCACTTTATCGACTGTTATTACTTCCTTTCTGGCAATATTTACCGTCTCCGGTGATAGGACATTACCGCTCATAGCGATGGCTTTTTGAAAGAGTCCTGATGAATAAGGGGATAACAAATGAAGACCGACGCTGACAGCGCCTGCGTCGTGTCCGAATATACAGACGTTGTCCGGGTCGCCTCCAAAACTTTCGATGTTATTTTTGACCCAGTACAACGAAGCTACCTGGTCTAACAAACCGAAGTTTCCCGGAGCCTCATTATCCAGAGTTGAGAAGAATCCAAATATATTCAAACGGTAGGCGACAGTCACAAATATTACCTGGAAAAATGAATTTTTCATTAAAACTCTGTCTCACAAGAAAACAAAATGAGCATAGTCTTTAACATCAGATTGGCACAGAGTACCTACAGAGGGGAAGCTTCTAGTAAGCGGCCCGCTGTAGGTACACTCACACATATGCGCATGTTTGTCACCAACTGTACCGGTTAGTGGAACGAGCGCGCGTCCGTGAACCGTTGGTGAGTGTGTTTGTGTGAGTATACCTACAGCGGGCCGCTTGTGGAAGCTTCCCCTCTGTAGATTTACTACTCGTGTGAGATTGGTTTATTTATGCAGTGGTTTTAGAGGGATATAAAATATTTTGAAGGCATTAACTATTATTATTAATTAAAATACTAAGGGCCCTCGATAATGGCGAAGCGACATTCCTGCGTCAATACAACCTCGCGACTATCGGGTAACATTGGGAGAAATAAAGATGCCGTACTTGTTATGTACCTACCTACATTACTACGAGTACATTATTCTTTTTTTAAGCATTACATAATGATCACCGTCTTTTTGCTGCTACTAAGGAAGCTTGAACGTGATGTATTGGTGGAACGTGACGTGCAAAGATCTTTTTGAGTCTCAACTTCATCGAAGCAATTACACAGGCCAGCGACAACATCGTTATTTTAACGAGACCTTTTTGCAACTGTATTATAAGCTACTGTATCGCTGCAAAAAGTCTAAAAGGTCCTATGTTTTGCATACCTTTTGCTTAAGTACTAGTTGAAAGGGGCTTATGCTGTTAGGGCTGCCGCGGACGAAATCTCCGCCGTGGAACCACACCATTGTCGGGTAGCCTTCTACTTTTAAATCTGTAAATAGAAAAATATAGCTCAATTTATTTGCGTATTAAAGTTTTTAAACCCCGACGCAAAAACGACGGGGTGTTATAAGTTTCACGTTTTCTGTGTGTGTGTGTGTGTGTGTGTGTGTGTGTGTGTGTGTGTGTGTGTGTGTGTGTGTGTGTGTGTGTGTGTGTGTGTGTGTCTGTCTGTCTGTCTGTGTGTCTGTCTGTCTGTGTGTGTGTGTGTGTGTGTGTGTGTTGTGTGTGTGTGTGTGTGTGTGTGTGTGTGTGTGTGTGTGTCTGTCTGTCTGTGTGTCTGTCTGTGTGTGTGTCTGTGTGTGTGTGTGTGTGTGTGTGTGTGTGTGTGTGTGTGTGTGTGTGTGTGTGTGTGTGTGTGTGTGTGTGTGTGTGTGTGTGTGTGTGTGTGTCTCTGTCTGTTCCCCTGTGGCGCTCAAACGGGTGGACCGTTTTGAATGCGGTTTTTTTATTTGAAAGGTGAATTAGTCGAGAGTGTTGTTAGCAATGTTTGAAGAAAATTAGTCCAAGATGGCCGCCGCTACAAAATGGCGGATTACATATTTTTTCACAACTCCCTTAATATGGGTATCAAATGAAAGGACTTGACTAGTAGAATAGTACTATTGCAAATCCAAGATGGCCGCCACCACAAAATGGCGAATGTCGGGGTTTTTTAAATTTTAATTTATACTTGTTAGAATAGTTGTTTTTCTAATCGTATTACTTAATTGTATTGAATAAAAATTTAAGCATATTTTAATTGCGAATCGATATTGAACATCCCTACTATATTGTACTAAAGTGTATTTGTTTGTTGGTTAATCCTTCAATTACGCAGCAACGGGTTGCACTGATCGTGTGATTTTTTTGCATGGTTAAAGACCTAGAGAGTGATATACTCGTAGGATAGGTACCTACTTTTAATTCCAGGAAGACAAAGGCTGTTCGCAAAATTTTTATAAACCTTTTGCCACGCGCCTTCCATTTATGAGGTTAAAGGAAGCTACACAAGTATAAATTAAAAATTTAAAAAACCCCCGACATTCGCCATTTTGTGATGGCGGCCATCTTGGATTTACATAGTGCTATTCTACTAGTCAAGCTCTTTCATTTGATACCCATATTATGGGAGTTGTGAAGAAATATGTAACACGCCATTTTGTAGAGGTAGCCACCTTGGATCGATTTTGATCAAACATAGCTAACAACACTCTCACCTGATTCACCTTTCAAACAAAAAAACCGCATTCAAATCGGTTCACCCGTTTGAACGCTACAGGGGAACAGACAGACACACACACACACACTAGGGCTTCCAATACCGGGATCCCGGTATTGGCTAATACCGGGATCCCGGGCTTTTTTCGCCTTTTTTTAATACCGGTATTGAAATGTCTAATACCGGGATCCCGGTATTGGTGATAATATTAACTAAATAAGGTGTAGAGACCGATTCTCTTTCTGTAGCATATGCTTTTGTAAGTGTAACACTAATTTTTATCCAGCTAAGTGTCAGATTATTGTTGAAAATTGATGTAAATGTTTAAGAAATGATTTAAAGATTATTAATTTCATAATTGGAATGAGGTTAGAGTAAACTAACATTTGATTCATTCAGTGGCGCCGAACCATCATCTTGAATTACTGGTATAAATATGGGTACTTTAAAGCTACGAACTCATTCTCCTACCGAGAATTAACTGACTAGTAGATGCTTCTGCATCTAGTCGTGATATTTGATTGCGGATTACGATAGCAATTGTATCCTAATCGAATTTGTTGCTTCTTTGGGCTGAGTGTAATTACCGAATTAATTTGTTTACAATGTGCCTGAAAATGCATCTCAGTTAACGTTAAGATTCGATATTAATTGAGTTTGTGCGGGTGATAAACGCAGGTATTTAAATAATGGTTTGATTTAATTAAAATATTTTGCGATTAATCTCAAGTAAAATTATAGAAATACCCGCAGAATAATGAAATATACGTAATAAATAATAAGTCATCAAAGAAGACTGAACTGATTGCTGTCGAGACGTTTTTTTTTTTAAGTTTCTTGTATGCACATTACGAGGGTCGTTCAATGAGTAACTTCGTTCAAGAGAATGATGTGCAAACTCTTTGGAATAAAAAAAGTACATACTGGCTGGCTGGATTAAGATATATGATACTTTAGGTGCAAATGCTCAAACCGTATTCTACAGTTGCACGTTGGTGTACCTGATCATCGTCGAAAGATCTCTCTTTCTGAGGAAGTAAAGGAGTGGTCATCTATACATGTTATAATAAAATCGTAGACTTTCCGTATCTGTACATTAAAGATTTTTGCAAAATTATAATAAAACCGTAGACTTTCCGTATCTATACTTTAAAGTTTTTTGCAAAATAATAACTGGGGGATGTAAGGGATAAGTAATAGAACGTAAAAAAGCTATTTTTGAAATTTTTTCTGTTTATCTGTTTGTCTGTACGTTTGTGCGCGCATCACGCAAAAACTACTGCATGGATTGAAATGAAACTTGTCATGATTTAAGTTCATACTACGGAGTATCATATAGGATACTTTCTATCCCGAAATTCAGCACGATTCCCTTGGGAGAGGGGATGAAAGTCAAAATGTGTGTAATTCATTAACGCGTGGTTCGATTTCATTCATTCTTTTTTTGTTAGAAAGGAGATACTTACATTAAGGATTACTCTGAAATGCTGGGTTGATTTTGATGGGACTTGTACTGGAGGATGTTTACATTTTGATGTACCTAAACATCAGCTAGTGAACTTTTAATAGTTTTAGCAAGGTATGCTAGGTAGCAAGGTAGCTCAAAGGAGTTTAGGAAAAACAAAGAGTTCCCACGGAATTTTTTAAAACCTAAATCCACGCGGACGAAGTCGCGGGCATACTCTAGTTATTGAATATTTCGACCATGGAGTAACTGTTACTGACTCTTTGTATGCAAAACAAATAAAATAATAAAAATCAGCCAAGTGCGAGTCGGGCCTCGCTCTTTCAGGGTTCCGTACATAATTATGAACAATATAATATTTTGGGTCTAAGAAATATTTAATTTCCGAGCTAGACATCGCAACAAACCGTGAAAGAAAAACCCAAAAAAATGTTCGTTTATTTTGGTCACAGCTTATAAACTATTTAATAAATCGTTGTTTTCAGTATTTGTTGTTTAAATAGAGCATATAGTACATAATAAACTGAAATATCATATTCCCAACTAGTTTAGTTTTTGAGATAGCCTCCGTCACAAAAATGGTCTAAAACTGACAACTTTGATGGCCTCCCATTCCCTTATTTTTTGAGATAAAAATTAAAAAAATATATATTTGTACTCTACTTAATGAGCTCTAAACAATGATACCCCACAAGCTAGGATAAAGAAAAAAATTTTTTTTCCGTCTCCTTTTTCATGTATGGGAGCCCCCCTGAAAAATAATTTAATTCAATTTCTAATTCAATATTTAATTTTGGGTTAACGTTTTACACTAAATACCAAAATTTCAGGTTTGTAACTCATTTCGTCTGCGAGCTAGAGACCTGTGACCGGCGGACAGACGGACAGACAGACAGACAGACAGACAGACAGCCGAGTGACATAAATAGGGCTCTGTTTTTTACCCTTCGGGTACGGAACCCTAAAAACCGACCAAGTGCGTGGCGGGCCACGCGCAATGTAGGGTTCCGTAGTCACAATCCTCGAAAAACAGATATAAATCCTTAACCTGTGAACCCGACTTAGCCATGATAGTTTTCCTTTAAAATTGATTATGTATACTACTCCTGTGAATTTTTTCAAGTTCCTATATAGGGTAAAACCCGGATAGATGCCGCAGTTGGATAGATGCCTCAGTGTCAAAAAACCTGACTTCCCAAACTCGCGACTAAAAATTGATAGTTTAAATAAGAAGCGCAGGCCCCCCAAACCTCAAGCCCCTACATACATTTGTATTAAAACAATTTGTTTCGCTTGTGCGTGTGATTATCTCCGCAGCGAACGCGGCAAATCCTTCAAAGTTTTAGAGGCGAGTATTTGCCGTTGTATAACTTTTGAAGTAGTAGAAGATTCTGTTATATTTTTTATTATGTCAATACCCTGGTTCAATAAGTGTACACCTAAGTGTAAATAATCGCTCTTTAGTTTTTAGTTTATTTAATAAATAAAAGGGCATCTATCCATATCAAAAAGGATAGTTGCCTCGATTTTTCGAGGTATAGGTGCCCTTAGACGCATGTATCCCCTAATATACCTATAGATATATCAAGTATTTTTTTAATATTTTTAATGTTCTTTTATATTTTTATTTCTTTTTTCAATAAATTCCTGATAGTTTTAATATACTTCGGGGCATCTATCTCTTTCAGTCCGATCTGTCCAGTGGTTTGAGCTGTTCGTTGATAGATCAGTCAGGCAGTCAGTCAGTCAGTCACCTTTTCCTTTTATATATTTAGATAATAAAACCTTATGAAACTATGTATTTTGCTTATTTTTTTCATAGGGCATCTATCCTTTTTAGTATTTTCATAGTGGGGCATCTATCCACACAGGTAGGCATCTCTCCCCAAAAAAAAGGGTCTGCGAAAAGTTAAATTCTGCAAAATCTGTAATCGTTAGGACAACAAAAACAAGTCATAATGGAACCCAAAAGATTAAACTAGCTTTATTCATAAATATTATTTGTGATAAATTAATATTTCAAAAGTTATGAGGCCATTTAAAAAAGTGGGGCGTCTATCCGGGTTTTACCCTACTGCCATTTGGCTGATAGAGGGGGGGACCCTTGACTCTAATAAAAATTAGCACTTTAAAACATCATATTTTACAATTGGATCTAGAAATCGAAAAATGATGTTCCCACACCCACAATATTTTAAAAGACCTATTTAACGATACCCCACACTATGGGATAGACGAGAAAAAATATTCATCCCCACTTTACATGTAGGGGAGTTAACCTAAAAAAAATATTTATCAAAATTTTATTTCACCACTTTGTCGGCGTGTTTAATATTTATACATATGCCAAATTACAGATTTCTAGCACTAATAGTCTCTGAGATTAACCGAGGACGGACAGACACACAGACAGACAGACGAACGGACATGGTGAAACTATAAGGGTTCTTTGTTTACTATGGAACCCTAAAAATGGCGTAACGAATTTCGCGAGAAATGGCGAGGCAAACTAGCAAAATTGTTTTCTTCCATCAAGATAATGCCCCGGCTCACAGCCCACAAGTCCTCCATTGTTATGGTTGCAATTCGAGATGCTGGCTTCGAAATACTTGAGCATCCTCCATATTTACCCGTCTTGCCCCTGTGATTTCCATCTGTTTCCAAGGTTGAAGGATTATTTGAAAGAACAGATTCAAAGATGATGATGATGATCTCAGTTTTATTAAACGCCCTGTGTAGGTACGAATAACAAGTAGGAAATTTATAACGGACTGAATGAAAAGTCTGCTTTAATTTTGTGCTGTTTCTTTTAAAAAAATGTAGATTTAGTGTTTTTTAAGAAAAAAATATTAGGTCTCAAATTTCAATACCGGGATCCCGGGATCCCGGTATTGAAAAATATTTTTCCGGTATTGATACCGGTATTGATAAAGTCCGGTATTTGGAAGCCCTAACACACACACACACACACACACACACACACACACACACATACACACACACACACACACAGAGAGAGACACGTCAAATTTATAACACCCCGTCGTTTTTGCGTCGGAATTAAAAAGGAATAATAATAATTATTGCTGTTTCTGAATGACCATCAACGTAACAAAAAACTTTAGATGTCTTCAAATTATTGTTAGAAGTTAATTAACTTGTCATAAAATTACAACTGTACAAAAACTCATTCTGAACGAAGGCACGTTCTGAATTCTGATGACAGGGGACCATGTGGAAGATTTTAATGAGATTCTTAAATAAAAAATATCTAGAAGAAAGATTTTTACTACCATTAAAGTATAAATACTCAATTATTATTTTCTCTTCTATATTTGGCTGATTTAACATCAAATAATGAATTGCCAAGTAATGCGAGTAGGTACAATTATTGTAAATTGTAACACAAATAATTCATAATTGTTAAAGAAGAGCATTGCCCTTAGTTTAAAGATACACTTACTCACGATAGACAAAACAGTCTTGGATTCTTGATATAGGTATAGTGCAAAAACCCTTACATCAACCACTTAGAAATAAAAACCTAATAAAGGCCTACTTAGATACTACAAGAAAGTAGCCCAACATCCGAAGATCGGAAGAAGAACAGAAAAACCTGTTTATAGACATTTACCTGATTGAGATTCCCCTAAGGAATTCTTTTAGGTTTGCTTTCATAGCCTGAAAATAATTTCAGAACATGGCCGATAACTAAGTAGGTATGTAAATGTTTGCTTGCACTATTCGGGTCAGACTGTTAGATTAATGTTGGGTTAGCCAAGTCAAAGTAACAATTGTATTGGCACGGAATGCCTGCATTAATGCTATGGAATTTATTCACAATCATGAAGCCTTGCTATTTATTCGGAATCATGCTGGCCATTATTATGTTGCGCTTAGTTGACAATTTGAGGTCAGCTTTACTGGGTCACATACTATTTGTGGTAATAAGTCAAAACTAAGTGACGATTTGATTTAAATAACTCAGGACTGTAATCAGTATAATTTTATGAACTACGTGCTTTGAGGCTAAACGTTTTTGTCTACAAATTCAAGTCGCCCAGAGTGCTATGGGATGAGTTAGATACGCTCGGAATTCCTTTGAGAGATAAGGTCCATAGCCAAAGTAAGGTCCTAAACGAAGTAATTCGCCGTGAAACTAAAGTTACCGACGACGACGTAGCTATATAGCGTTAGCTAAAGAGGCATGATAATATGTCCAATAGGCAGTAGCGATTCTTTTTGTTTAATTTTTAACCCCCGACGCATCAACGACGAGGTGTTATAAGTTTGAAGTATCTGTGTGTTTGTGTGTGTGTGTCTGTCTGTCCCCCTGTAGCGCTCAAACGGGTGAACCGATTTAAATGCGGGTTTTTTGTTTGAAAGGTGAATTAGTCGAGAGTTTTGTTAGCTATGTTTGATGAAAATCGATCCAAGATGGCCGCCGCTACAAAATGGCAGAGATATTTTCTCACAAGTCCCTTAATATGGGTATCAAATGAAAGGGCTTGACTATGCAAATCCAAGATAGCCACCGCCACAAAATAGTGAATGTCGGGGTTTTTTTTTCAGCCTACCGGCAAAAACGTACCGTCAAGCGATTACGCGCTACGGGATGCTGAATTGACTGAAAGCAGTTTATGCAATCTTTGAACCTCGAGCTTGTAACTAAGATAGTGTAAGATGGGCTGCCTCGTTGCACAAACTCATTATTATCAAATCTTTATATTGAAAAGGTATTACTCTCAGATTAGATAGACTCCGATATTGATTAGACCGGTCTATCTAATCTGAGAGTAATACACTACTCTGCCTTATTATAGAGGTAATATAGGTAGGTAGGTAAGTAGGCCGAAGATTTGATTAAACAAAATCAAATATTATTTGAAGATCCGTGCAGGTAAGAATGAATTGAAACTATAGATCACAAGGTATCTATGAGTCAGAGATCCTACCCGAATTTATATCACTCACTCCCATCCTGATAATAAGTTCTGGAAAAACAATTAATTTGATTTAGCACTTGGAGTGTTAAAGACAGCATGAAAAGCTACGTGGGTTTATTTTATTATCAAAGTTAGTTAGACCATTACGAAGTGCGTCCGTAAATTAAAAGCTTTATTTTATTAGCCGACTTAGTCCGCGTGGATTTAGGTATTTTAAAAATCCAGTGGTAACTCTTTGATTTTCCGGGATATTAAGTATCCTGTGTTCATCTCCAGGATACCAGCTATCACTTGCCAAATTACGTCAAGATCCGGTCCGCGGTTGTGGTGTGAAAAGCTAACAGACAGATAGAGTCACTTTCGTATATTATAAATAGGTAATAATAAATTTGGATTAACAATGTACAAACATATAGTTATAATAATACCTAATCATTTACGTATAAGTCATGCCCGCGTAGAATTGCCATGCTACCTGCATTCTCGCGCTGAACAGAAAGGAATTCTCTTGTAAGATTTTTTTTTTACATTTAAATTATCGTGAGTCGCACATAATTAATGTGAAGGTCTGTTGTGTGTGATGCGCCTCTCCCGATGAAGTTGTCACTCCAGAAGCCTGGCAGGCCACCCAGCTGGGTTATTCTGTAACTTAGTTAGCAACTGAAAATAGTTGCCAACGAATTAGTTTGATATACATTGCTGCTTTACTGTGGGAAATATAAAGTGTTTTCATAATTTCACACAGTAAAGCAGCAATGTATATCGAACTAATTCGTTGGCAACTATTTTCAGTTGCTAACTAAGTTACAGAATAACCCCCCAGGTTGTCCAGGTGGCCTATTCTGTAACTTAATTACCAACTGAAAATAGTTGCCAACGAATTAGTTTGATATACATTGCTGCTTAGTTTGATATACTGTGAGAAATATAAAGTGTTTTCATAATTTCACACAGTAAAGCAGCAATGTACATCGAACTAATTCGTTGGCAACCATTTTCATTTGGTAACTAAGTTACAGAATAGCCCACTATGACTTCTTCCAGTGAGGGTAGTGATGCCAGGAGGGTCTTGCGTTGTTCAGTCATGCCCGTGCACTCCAAGAGCGCGTGCGTTGAATCAAAGGGTTACCTATATTTATTTACGTCGTAGTCACACTAAGTGTGCGATATCACACTTAATATTATAAAGGCGAAAGTTTGTGTGTGTGTGTGTGTGTGTGTGTGTGTGTGTGTGTGTGTGTGTGTGTGTGTGTGTGTGTGTGTGTGTGTGTATATTTGTTCCTCTTCTCCGCCGCAACTAGGTACTAAACCGATTTGGCTGAAATTTTGAATGGAGATAGATTAGGCCCTGACTTAACACATAGGCTACTTTTTATCCCGAAAAAGTATTCCTGTGGGACTAAAATTGCTATAAACTTCCAAAAACGCCATAGAGGGCGCTGACTGTTCTTAGGTAAATCACGCTCACATAATACATTATTGCAATAGTTTGCTGTGTTGCATGCATTGGCAACACATAGGCTACTTTTTATCCTAGAAAAATGCACAGTTCCCACGGGATTTTGAAAAACCCGAAATCTATAGCTACAGCTGTAGGTAGATTACTATAGCAAACTTCCTTAAAAGTCGGTATAAAGGTTGAAAAAGGGAGCGGGAACGGGAACCGGAAATCCACGATTCCCTCGGGATTTGTTTAAAACCGAAATCCACGCGGGCGAAGCCGCGAGCAGATGCTAGTATTTAATAAACAGACGCGCAAATAAACAACGCATATTAAATGGAACGCGATCAAAGATCACATGAATGGAGTCCATTCATGTTCGGAAACCTCTTAAAGGACCGGAAAATCCATACGTTGATATGATAAAAGGACTGAAAGGATATGGGTACGAGTGTAGCTTTATTCTGAAACTAGTATGGCGCGTGGGTGCGCGGCCCGCTAAAGCGGACCGCGAGGTTTTGTTTTCGGGTGTTTTATTGTTTGAGCAGCCTCCACCTATCTTCATCCCTCTTCCAAACCCTCGATTAGGACTTATTTTTCAGCTCACTGCCAATTGGATGAGGTTTCGAGTAACTTTTGTTTGAGCACCTCCTACCTATCGTCAACACCCTAGCCGTGCTCTTTACCGGTCTCCAAAATCCTCAATCATCAGCTTTCTCCATAAGTATTTTTCCTCCGCATGAATTTTTACTAAAAAAAGAAATTTCACTAAAAAAATTTTTGTGTGAAAACATAAATTTCGCCATCTTGTTTTTTTTTTCTGTTCATCTAGTAGATTTTTAGTTCTTGATCATATTTTTCTTAGAAACCACTCTTCCATCTTTTATAATTGGTGAGATAGACACCGACAAAATTTGTATAGCCGCCATCTTGAATCCGCAATTTTGTTTTTTTTTTTTCAACTCAGTGCCAATTGGATGAGATTCTGAGTAATTTTTGTTTGAGCACCTCCCATCTATCTACAATACCCTGCCCGGGCTCCTCATCCATCTTCCAAACCCTCAATCATCATGTCTTCCCATATTTTTCTTTGAGAGTTCTCCAAAGAACCGCATCAAAGCCTTGCATAGTTTACAACTTGTAGTCTCTTCAATATTCGCTATACATTTTCTATGGAAAAATAAATTCCGCCATTTTGAATATTTTTTCCATTCATCAAGTAGACCTTTGGATCCTCATCATCTTTTGCGAAGAAACCACTCTTCCATCTTTTATACCCTCCGAGATGGAGACCGACGAAATTTGTATGGCGGCCATCTTTTTTTCGCCATTTTGAATTTTTTTTCAGCTTACTGCCAATTGGATGATGTTTCGAATGACATTTGCTCGAGCACCCCCTACCTATCTTCAATACCTTAAGCGTGCCCCTCACCTATCTCCGAAATCCTCAATCATCAGCTCTCTCCATATTTTTGTTCCTAATGAATTTTTGTTTTCTATACGAAACCATTGTTGAAAAAAAAATTTTTCATACAAAATTTTACAGGAGAGGTGATCAATCAGTCAGTGAATCAGCACGAGCAGCTATATATATATTAATATTACTACATGGCGTTTGCCATAAGAGCTTTTTCACGTATCTAATCCTATTTTACTCGATATTTCAATATGAGACGCTGATTTAATATCATCTTGAGTAGTATATTGTATGAAATAAAATAAATGTATGTAATACTCATCTAATGACTTTTCTATTACTTTCTCAGCAAGTTCACGTAGGGTTGTTGTCGCGAAGGTTTGAGTCTGGGTGCGGTGCGAATCGCGTTGCCAGACGTCCCGATATTGGCGGGACGTCCCGATTTTTAAATCAAAATTAAAAGTCCCGCTTTTTTCTAATATTTTAACGCCATTATAACGCCATATTTTTCTAATAAATGAAACTTTTGATTTTGATTACTGTTTTTTTTTTTCTTCTGAAGACGAATAAGACTCAACTATTTAACGATAGAGTAAATCTGATTTGAAATATTATATTTTTATTGAAATACATTCTCTATGGCTATTTTTGCTATCTACATGTAAACGTTATTTTAATTCAAATAAAAAGATAAATATTTGAAAACTTCTGATTATATACGTTTTTTTTACTAACTCAAAAAGTTCCAAAATCCCGACTCGGCAAAAAAAAACTGGCAACGCTGGGTGCGATGGAGGTAAACAAACTTTTGCACAAACTAAACAATTCAGAATGATCCTTTAAATGATACCGAGCCCATGAAGTTTTGGACACAAATTGGTGCAAATATTTTATGACAAACTAAAATTCATTCCAAATTAGATGAATTTAACCAATTATTTAAATTGCGAACTGAAGTTTGAGAGTGTCTCTCGCCATTCAAGCTCGAGGCACGAGGCCTCTCTTTCAAGGTTAAACTCAAAGTGAATTCTTAAACAGCTCTTAATTGATGAACAACTTTCGAGCGAAGGAACATCCATACTTATTTAATATTTAAATTGGAAAGTGTCTGTCTCAACACTAACCAGATTCAACCGCTGAAGTCATCTTAACGCACATAAGACACATTACGTAGGTACATAAGACACATGATACTTTTATTCTTGAACACGGAATTTGCAACAAGACCAATACCTGTAATGCTAATGCTAATACTTAATTTTTAACCCCCGACGCAAAAACGACGGGGTGTTATAAGTTTGACGTGTCTGTGTGTGTGTGTGTGTGTGTGTGTGTCTGTGTGTTCCCCTGTGGCGCTCAAACGGGTGAACCGATTTGAATGCGGTTTTTTTGTTTGAAAGGTGAATTAGTCGAGAGTGTTGTTAGCTATGTTTGGTTAAAATCGGACAAAGATGGCCGCCGCTACAAAATGGCGGATTACATATTTTTTCATAACTCCCTTAATATGGGTATCAAATGAAAGGGCTTGACTAGTAGAATAGCATTATTGTAAATCCAAGATGGCCGCCGCCACAAAATGGCGAACGTCGGGGGTTTTTTAAATTTTTAATTTATACTTGTTTAATTTTTTATTATACCTAATAGCGGGCAAACGAGCAAGCGGGTCACCTGTAAGTGATTACCGCCGCCCATGAACATTAGCATCACCTGAAGAACCACTAATGCGTTGCCGGCTTTTGAGGGGATTGGCTATTCAGCTCGCTGCCGGAACACATCGTGGATGCTTTGCGGCAGATTACGGCTGAAGTGTGGTCGCTATCCAGGCGGATTTGGGATAAAATCCTACCACAAAGCGGTGATATCATCTAGATTAAGTTGTGTGGTATCAGGCACAACGACCCGTAGAGGGGACTGAGATCGTCAGGGCCTCGTTAGCATATTGGCAGGGTGCACCGCGCGCAGGTGAGGTTGACTTTGGCCACATAGGTGGAATTTGAGCCACTTACACTTACTTGTCTTTTCATACCAATTATTATAATTGAAATTTAACATATCGCGATTGCCAAATTAATAATAAATAAACATATGGGCAATTTAAGACGGCTCAGGGTCATTCAGCGGACAATGAAAACAGCTGTGCTTGTATATCTGTAGAAAATGAGAGTTATCTAATATACTAGATGATCATAAGATCGTGTTCTATGGCGATCCTTAGAAGAGACCTATGTCCAGCAGTGAACGACGAACACGATGAATTAAAAAAAAATACGCGCCGAATTAAGAACCTCCTCCTTTTTGGAAGTCTTCACATATTTTTTGAAATTTCAAGGTAGGTACTTAGTTTGACTATTAAACTGTGCTTTTCGTTTGTGAATTGTGCTTTATGAAAGGTATAATGTACCTACTGTTTTAAGTAGCGCGTGGACGAAATTACCTTTAAGTGCGGGTAAATTATTAGGTGTGCCAAATTAGGCATACTTTCCGGGCAATTTGCACGAGCGAATTTTCATATTTATGTTTGCTTGTGTCCGTATAGCTTTCTTGTGTAGAATTTTTCAGGGTTAGGTTTACAATTGATTTACATACGCTACGGGTAACCTGATCCAAATGTTAAAACGAAATCAATAGGTATCCGAAATATTTAGGTAGGTACCTAATCGAGAATTTATCGAAACGCTAGTTGAATGCCCGCGACTTCGTCAAAAAGGCAATTTCTGTTGAAAAACGTTGTGTGTGGGACCGAGATATGTTTCGGAATAAAAAGTATGTTCGCCTCCGGTATTCGAGCTATCTTTATATGATTGGTTCACACTTTCAGAAACATACAGAGAGACCAACACACTTTTTTGCGTTTAGAATTATTAACATACTCGTATATATTTACTGACCAACCCGCATTGGAGCAGCGTGGCGGGTCTAAGCTCTAAATCTCTTACTCTTATGAGAGAGGAAGCCTGTGCCCAGCAGTGGGACATTAAAAGGCTTTGGTGGATGTATGGATATATTTACTACTTTGTAATATTAGTATGAATATTATACCTCTTTGGAAAAATGTTTTTTTTAAATATAAACAAAAAAAAACAAGATTTTTCATCTTTTTTTTTTTGTTTATTTTGTTTATGAAAGCAAAAAAATGCAACCAAGAACAAATTATACTAATAAATAACCCATAAAAATATACTTCCAAAAATAAATATTTAAAATATAATATGGTGACTTTGGTATAATTCGGTAGGGTGACAGGAGCATTTGACAAATGTCCGGGACCACACATCAAACGCGAAGGAAGGTCTTTGAATAAAGGATGCTATTTTTGTCCCCAAACCAAAGTGTACCCTACTTACTTTAGGAAATGGAAAATCTTGGACCAAGACAATAACAATCTTTGAAGGCAAACGCTGTTACTCTATATGTCAAGAAGTAGGTAGCCCTGAATTTAGTCGAGTTTAAATCTTCAATTTTTTTACATGGATTGCATAACATCTTTGACAACTCCATAAGGTCCTTGCGAAAAGTTATACAGTTTTGAAATTAAGTTTTGGGAAAGAGTCATGATAGGTAGGTATAATATTTATTGTAATTACGTAGGTACTTGACAAAGAATCAGTTTCTTAGTAAAAAACTGAGTTTTAGTAAAAATGTTAAAAGGATAGGAAAGAAGAAACAGGATAGAATCATAGAATTCACTGTTGACAGTAAAGCTTCTTGAGAAAGATGATGAGAAAAAAAATGGCATGGCACGTCATGCAAGTTCACTGAGAAGTGAGCCGAAATCAAATTATATATTTGCATATCATTTTAAAAAGTTACTTAAAAATAACTAAGTAGTTAATTTACAAAAAAAAAATTTAAGTTAAAAATGAACAAAATATAATAGGTTTTTGAAATTATATACTTAATTGTCTAAAAAGTTGACTTTTTGACCCTTAAACACTTAAAGCGACATCATTGAACTTTCTTTATATAAGTTTTGTCAAGCTGGTAAATTTTCTAAAAAAAAATCTCGTAAGGACGTATCTCGTACCTAAGCATTTATTAAAACAAGCAGCCGTAGGTGTTCAAGTAACGGCCAGCGTAGCACTCTCGTCACTAATGCCCACTTAAGGCACGATTTCACAAGTTCAGCGTTCCTGAAAGGATCCTAAATTTTGCCGATACCAAAAGGCGTCGTCCTAATTGGCTAACGATCGTACGATCACACGATGCGATTTCGTCGTACGATGAAAATTAGTACTGCGATCGCGCGATGACTTGCGAGCTTCAGGACTTTGCCCGACCCGGCAATGGAACCCGGGACCTAATGATCTGCAGTCGACTATACTAACCACTAGACCAACGAGGCACCTCAGAATGAGCAGGCCTATATCACACTACCTAATATTATAAATATTACACACGTTTGTGTATCTGTGTCTGTGTGTATGTATGTTTGCTACTCTTTAACGTCGCAACTACTGAACCGATTTCGCTGAAATTTTGAATGGAGATAGATGGAGAGAGATAGATATTTTGATAGAGAAAAAAACTGAAATCTATAGCTACAGCTATATGTAGGTTACTATAGAAAACTTTCTTGAAAGTAGGTATAAAGGTTGGAAAAGGGAGCGGGAACGGGAACCGGAAATCCAGGATTCCCTCGAGATTTGTGAAAAACTGAAATTCACGCAGTCGAAGCCGCGAGCAGAAGCTAGTAAAAGTAATAATATTCGATCAATACCGCGATTGGTTCCCTTTCATGTTTCATCGTCATTTACTAATAACTATCTAAGACGCACGTCCGACCCAATAAATCAGGGATAACGTATCATGGGAAACACTGTTGTGACAATCTATCTAACTTGTTAGTTGAGTTGATCAAACTGAAAGCAAGTTTTGGCCAACTTGCGAGAAATGCTTTCACAGCTAATGAATGATAAAATGTAGGTCGTTCTTTTGACAATGTTTCTTCTTAGTCAACAACAACTTAGAAACACGTTCGCGAATTATGGACAAAACTAGAAAACTCAGTCACTGATTGGGACGAATGATGAGAGTCGTGCTCGAAGTATTTCTGAGTGATTAAATCACACTAATATTATAGAGGCGCATATTTGTGTGTGTGTGTGTGTGTGTGTGTGTGTGCATGTGTGTGTTTGTTACTCTTTAACGCCGCAAACTTGCCCGACCCGGGAATGGAACCCGGGACCTAATGATCTGCAGTCGACTATACTAACCACTAGACCAACGAGGCACCTCAGAATGAGCAGGCCTATATCACACTAATATTATAATTATTACACACGCTTGTGTCTGTGTGTCTGTATGTTTGTTACTCTTTAATGCCGCAACTACTGAACCGATTTGCCTGAAATTTAGAATGGAGATAGACTATGCCCTGGCTTAACACATAGGCTACTATTTATCCTGAAAAAATCCACAGTTCCCATGGGATTTTGAAAATCTATAAGCGAAATTTTCGAAATCTATAGCTAAAGCTATAGGTACTATTGCAAACTTACTGGAAAGTAGATAAAGGAAATCCACGATTCTCTCGGGATTTGTGAAAAACCGAAATTCACGCGAGCGAAGACGCGGGCAGAAGCTAGTTATAAAATAGAAATAACCTTTATAAATAACATTTATAAGTTGTGATCGTCATATTATCGTAATCTTGATTATTATGATTAGCTGAATTTATAGTATTCTCCATAATGTTCTCGAAGGCGTGTGAAGTTTATCAATCCCCACTTGGCCAGCGTGGTGGACTACGGCCTAAGCCCTTCTCATTCTGAGAGGAGACCCGCTCCCTCTAGTGGGCCGGTAATGGGTCGATAATGATTAAAATTTATTATTGATGATGATAATATCGTATTCTTGCTGCAAAAGTGCATTTCAGCCAATAGTGAGATAGTTAGCGTCAACCAATCATCAGAGTTGATTGCGATCATCATATATAATAGCTGTCAAATTATCGCAGTAGGCCTCCAGGGAAATCAAGATAAATCTCAATTAGTCGCAGAGCAGCAAAGAAAATAGGTGATGAACATAAGTTCGAATAACCCATAGATATAGAATCTGTCTTGTTAATCTAGTGGTTAGTATGTTCGACGAGGACCTGAGTTGGATTCCCGAGGACAACTAAATGGTAGGAATTGGGTTTTCTGTGCCTGCCTGTTCTTGGCGCTGTTTCACCGCCGTGTCTCGGAGAACAGTGGCTAAAGCCCGCCAACCCGCATTGGAGCAGCATGGCGGATCTAAACTTCAAATCCCTCTCCTTATGAGAAAGGAGGCCTGTGCCCAGTAGTGGGACGTTAAAAAGGCTGTAGTGGTGGTGGTGGAATGTGAAGTACGAATTTTTGAATGCGTGAGTGAAGTAATGAGATAAACCGTTTACTCTTAATTTAATTGACTGGCCCGTTGGCGTGGTTGGCAGTGACCCTGCCTTCCGCTCTGGGGTCGCTGGTTCGATTCCCGCCCCGAGTCTGGGTGTATTTATAATATGTATGTATGTATACATTTATTAAAATATATATGTATTTATATGTAAATATGTCTATCAGTCGGCTGTTACCTATAACACAGGCATTAAGTTGCCTACTTTAGGAACAGACGACCGTGTGTGTATGTGTGAGTATTTAAAAAAAAAAAAAACATCTAGCGCAATCGAGTCAAGATTAATAATATAATAATTAATAACTTGAAATCATCGACGTCATCCATTCTATTGAAGCAACTTACTAGATCCAGCTGAAAAGCTGTGATAGCCTAATGGTTAGGACGACCGACTTCTAATCGGAGGTCGTGGGTTCGATCCCGGGCACGCACCTCTAACTTTTCGGAGTTATGTGCGTTTTAAGTATTTAAATATCACTTGCTTTAACGGTGAAGGAAAACATCGTGAGGAAACCTGCATGCCTGAGAGTTCTCCATAACGTTCTCAAAGGTGTGTGAAGTCTGCCAATCCGCTTGGCCAGCGTGGTAGACTATGGCCAAAACCCTTCTCACTCTGAAAGGAGACCCGTGCTCTGTAGTGAGCCGGTAATGGGTTGATCATGATGATGATGATGATGACTAGATCCAGTGGCAACGACAACAACCGCTAGGGAGTGGAACGCCCTTCCGGCGTCCGTGTTTCCCGCCTCGTTCGACTTGAGTACCTTCAAGGCAAGAGTGAATAGGCATTTTCTGGGCAAGCGCGTTCCAACTTAGACCTCACCATTGCTTTCCAGGCATCATTGTCGTTAAGCGTGAGCATATATACAATTAAAAAAAACCTACTAAAAATGTGATCCGGCCTACTAACAAATTAACTACAACTAATTCCGGAGGGTCAATTTGATACGTACATACGTGAAATAGAAATGGGGGCGGAATGGCAATCTTATCTGATGAAGGGGAACACGTGAATTTTTAAAAGTAGGCCAATATGGGTGAATAATAATTATTTGTTTTCGGCTTTTCGGTGAAGGTTTCCATTTCCATATATCGTACAGAAAGGCACGCATATATTTATTCTGTAGTATTTTGTAACGCGGCCTGAATAGTTAACCGGAATCCCACAAAATCTTAAATTAATTCCAGGATAAAGTAAAATTTGTGGTTCTAAAAAAATATTAATAATTAATTTTAAACATGGACACAAATATTGCACAACCCATTTTGCTTTTTACTTGTAGTTGAAACAATTTAACCATTTTCTTTATTTCTTCTTCTTATCTATTTTATATTTCCTATTCTATATAGGAAATCTTATAGCTTAAGCGATTCTTGCGCCTCTTGCTGCTCGGATCGTGAATGGTATTTTGACTCCCAGGCGCAATAGTATAGTAGTAGCTGTAGTCATATAAGCAAGAGGTACTGGATTCTATTCCCGGCAAGGGCAATTTAGGAGTTTCTAATTTCTTAAATATTTTTGGTCCGGTCTGGTCGAGTTCGGCCACGACTAATTGCCATCTTACCGTGATGCCATAGTTCGTTCGGTATCTTAGTGTCGGTACAGGCGCAAGTGCTCTTAGTAATGTGCTTTTATTTTTATTACTTTTTTTCTGTTTGTAATTTTTTTTCTATTCTAACAGAATCTTCGAATAGTCTGCCAATCCGCACTTTGCCAGCGTGGTAGACTATGGTTAAAATCCTTCTTATTTTGACAGAAGACCCGTGTTCATGAGAATATTATATTTTATGTTTATGGTTATATTGTAATAAAATACGAATATAAAAAAATATAAAAAGGAAAGAGAATTTTAATGGAAAATTATGAGTAGGTATAAAACGCTAAAACCCCTTGTGCCTGTACGCCCCTCGCGGCATGCTTTGAAGTCACGGCGGTGTCTTTGGCAAAACACCGCGCGGCGGAGGCGGCTAGGCACAAAAGGCAACCGTAAGAAAACGAACAAACTATAAACTCGTGCCGCCAGGTGAGTTAGCGCTTTAGTGTGTTGCAGAGTAGAAATCGATTAGGGATACTGGTTCAATTAAACTGCCATACCTACCCCTTCCAAGTTAGCCCGCTTCCATCTAAAACTGCATCGTCACTTACCATCAGATGAGATCGCAGTTAAGGGCTAACATGTCATCGAATAGGAAAAATAAGGTAAGTACATATATTGTACATGATGATATCTACCTATTGTTTGTCAGTTCAAAAGTAAAGTGAATTAATTAAGTAGAGTAAATTTTCGATTTGACTGAATCATAAAGGAAATGTAACCCGAGTTTTGGTATAATTTTTGCTGGTACAGTGAAGTTTAATGTTTTGTTTACATTTTACAATGGGTCAACCCTTTAACCCTTTTCGGGCTTTGTTTCGTAAACAGATTTCTCGATTACGAGGCTTTTATAAGCTTGGATAAAAATACCTATACTGGTTTTTGAAATAATTTATAGAAAAAACATACGGTAAAACATTCCCATAATTTGTCACTGCTACTAGTAACTAAGTATAACTAATGACTAATGACTAATGAGTTTTAAAAAATGGCACTTTCAACAAGTAAATGAACGTACATACCTACACTCTTACTACAAAAAAAATTAACTTTTTTAAGTAGGTA
Source organism: Melanargia galathea (assembly GCA_920104075.1). NCBI lineage: Eukaryota > Metazoa > Arthropoda > Insecta > Lepidoptera > Nymphalidae > Melanargia > Melanargia galathea. Next base: position 13,511,370 of record OV049876.1, read on the forward strand.
CCTAGTAATTAATGATTATAAATGTTTTGTTGTAAAACTGACAAGTTTTTAGGTAGAATCGTTTTATTTAAACTACAATATATAGATCTTCGTGGCTTAGATATCCCTTACAGCATCAGAACTGAATTGAAATCCCGTGATTACATCCTAATTAGGTACATATTACCATGGAAACGAAATACTTGAAGAAAGTTCTATCATAATCGGTTCAACATCCAAGTAAGTATCCCAATAATATGTACATACTAGCTACGCTCCGCGGTGTTACCCGCGGTTAGTAAGTTTGCACACATAAAAATATTTGAACAGAATCTTCTAAGAGTAACTTAGCAAAGAGAACGACAGAAAATTCATGCAAACGCATGCAACGACAGCAAATTATTGCAATAATGTGTTATGTGAGCGAGATGTACCTAAGAAAAAACAGCGCCATCTATCGCATTTTTGGAAGTCTATATTTATTTAAAGAAGGTAAGTTCCAACAGGAATACATTTGCCGGGATAAAAAGTAGCCTATGTGTTGTTCCAGGGTATAATCTATCTCCATTCTAAATTTCAGCCAAATCGGTTCTGTATTTGCGGCGTTAAGAAGAAACAAACATACACACACACATACATACATACACACATACATATATACATACATACATATATACACACAAACTTTCGCCTTTATAATATTAGTGTGAACTGTGAAGTGTGATAAGTGAAGGTTAAATAAACTTGTTATTATTTTATTAGTTACATACCGTCTGGTACATAGACGTTAAGGTACAAACAGTCTTCCGAGTACTCTTTCTTCCGCGGTTCCTCCATCTGCGACTCCAGCAGTTTAGCAAACAATTCATCGTGCTTATTCAAAGGGTGTTGTATGTCCTCCTTCTTTGGATCACTCTGCATACAATCTGGCGCGTAAGTCGTAGCGTTCCTGGTGCCTTGCCAATTGGGCAGATCCGTGAACTCCGGTGGAGCGAAACGCCTGAACTCGACGGGAGGCTGCGCGTACGGTACACCCACGTACGCCACTATCCTCTTCGTCCTGAACCTTGTTATATACATCCCTGCGATCGTCCCTTGGTTCACCAGGGTTATCTGTTTCGGCTCCCTCGCTGACAACACCGAAATCGTTATCATTGACAACACTATCAAGTAAATCATCTCGTTCATCTTAACTCTTATCATTGTCATCTATTTATTCTCTTATATTCGTATAATTGTCTTCGTATATTTGCATTAGATTTATCGTTTCATCTATATCTTTACTTGTTATTGTATAATTTGTGTTTGTATCACTGGTATTCACGGTTCAGGCGGTGGTTCGGGTTGGAGGGTGGTGCGTTACTGCTTCTCGTGTATAGTTCGGCTCGTAAACAGTAGGGCTGTCCGTCGTTATAGCGACCAAGGAATTGCTTATTGGTCTTAAGAAGATTTAGAACTGGCAACACATTTTTGGTTGCTATTTTAAGTACTTACTATTATTACTTACTAGGGAATGCCCGCGGATTCACCCGCGTGAATTTCGGTGTTAAACAAATCCCGAAGGAATCGTGGATTTCCGGTTCCCGTTCCCGCTCCCTTTTCCAACCTTTATACCTAATATCAAGGAAGTTCGCTATAGTAATCTACCTATAGCTGTAGCTATAGATTTTGGGTTTTTTGAAATCCCGTGAGAACTGTACATTTTTTCAGGATAAAAAGTAGCCTATGTTTTAAGTCAGGGCATTATCTATCTCCATTCCAACCAAATCGGTTCAGTAGTTGCGACGTGATTGAGTAACAAACATCCAAACATCCAAACATCTAAACATCCAAACATCCAAACATCCACACTTTCATATTTATAATATTAGTAGGATTGTTATATCGTTACTCTATATAACGATGTAAAATTTAGATCTCCAAATGATCTTAGTAAACTTAAAATTCCTTTCACAAAATCTCTTCTACACGCCTGAAAATTCCTGTACTGCAGCGACTACGGCTTCATCATTTTCGAATCTCTGTCCTTTCAAATAATAATCTTTCAACCTTGGAAACAGATGGAAACCACTGGGGGCAAGGTCGGGTGAATATGGAGGATGCTCAACTATTTCGAAGCCAGCATCTCGAATTGCAGCCATAGCAATGGTGGACCTGTGAGCCGGGGCATTATATCTTCTATCTATTATCTTAGGCGCACCCTGAAAAAGTCCTATTGATTCACCACCACTACAGCCTTTTAACCTTAGGATGGTAACAGGGGTGCCTTAACACCCCACGCGAGCAATCACGCGGCGATTTACTGAAAATTATTCGCTGTCTCATTCTAGCATTTCGTGTATTCTTTTGTCTTACCGTGAGTCATCAGTAGCCGTTGCGCGGGAGAAGCGGCAACACGTCAATTTCATTCTGCAGGTATGTGTGGGGTGTTGCGTTACCCCTGTTACTATTGACGTAAATATTTTCTTTTGTTACTGTATTTTTTTTAATCTTATTTTCAGTTCATTATGGCGTTCCGTAATGATGAAGAGCTTGAGCGGTACTTAAATAATATGGCTGAGGATGATGAGAGTGAAGATTTTTTGTTCAAAATGCAAAAGACCTGCATGCCCTGAACATCGTAAGGAATTTTGTCTCAATTGTGTTTAAGTTGCCAAAACTATTTTTTTTTAATCCAATTTCATTTAATTCCTGATTGATTTCAAGAAAAGTGTTCTTTTAGTTTGTTTCAAAAATAAAAAGTTTTATTTTTCACTAAACAAAAGTTTTTTATTCATTTTATTACCATGGGGTGACGTGGCACCCCTGTTACAATGCGTGTTCATTTAAATTATGTTACCATCCTAGGGTTAACGTCCCACAACTGGGCACAGGCCTCCTCTCTCATAAGAGAGAGGGATTTAGAGCTTAGACCAGCCACGCTGCTCCAATGCATGTTGGCGGGCTTTAACGACTATTGTCACATGATAGTGATAATAACCGGGACCGACTGATAAGGTAGGCGGGGGTAAACCACCGCCAACTACTAACTACGGGCTGGCACTGAGAACTTCTTGACAAAAAAACCCAGTACCTAATAATCAATTATTTGCCCGACCCGGGAATCGAACCCGGGACCTCGTGATCTGCGATCGAATATGCTAACCACTAGTTAGCACTTAGTTAACTACTGAAGCAGTATTGATTCAACCTATTGATTCACCGTGCATTAAATAACAAAATATCGCCTGCCACTTCTATCGGTTTCTAAGTTCACCCACAAGTTGGCAGTAAGCTTGCGACGCGAACGGATCGCGTGACTGAAAGCTAAGCATTGGAGTCATTGCATTCCGAGTCCGGACTTTTTGTTACTTTCCATCTTCCCCCTATATGGGTCAATGCGACTGAATTATCGATCTTTTGTTTTGCCAATATTAGTTTTATTGAACTGCTATTTTGCATTATTTCTAAGTATCATCATCAGCATCATCATCATGATCAACCCATTACCGGCTCACTACAGAGCACGGATCTCCTCTCAGAGTGAGAAGGGTTTTGGCCATAGTCTACCACACTGGCCAAGCGGATTGGCAGACTTCACACACCTTTGAGAACGTTATGAAGAACTCTCAGGCATGCAGGTTTCCTCACGATGTTTTCCTTCACCGTTAAAGCAAGTGATATTTAAATACTTAAAACGCACATAACTCCGAAAAGTTAAGGTGCGTCCAGACTTGAACATTTCACCGAACCGAACAGCGAACATTTCGGCGAACTTGTTACGCTCAATGTGGACGGCGCGCTTGGAGCGCGTGAGATGGGTTACGCAGTAACCGTGTGTGTTACGCAGTGACAGTGTTCAAGTCTGGACGCACCTTTAGAGGTGCGTGCCCGGGATCGAACCCACGACCTCCGATTAGAAGTCGGACGTCCTAACCACTAGGCTATCACAGCTTTCTAAGTATATTTACTTTTAATAATTTTAAACTGTAAACATTCGTTAGTAGAAGGTAGTCGTTACCGCCATTCGAAACTCTTCGGGACGCTTTGCGTCAAAGTTATTTTTATAACTTAAAACCATTTTTCTATTACTTGCCTTATCCATAACTAATTTTTAACCCCCGACGCAAAAACGACGGGGTGTTATATGTTTGACGTGTCTGTGTGTATGTATGTGTGTGTGTGTCTGTCTATTTCCCTGTGGCGCTCAAACGGGTGAACCGATTTGAATGCGGTTTTTTTTGTTTGAAGGTGAATTATATAAATAACTAGATGATGCCCACGGCTTCGCCCGTGTGGATTTAGGTTTTTAAAAATCCCGTGGGAACTTTTGATTTTCCAGAACAAAAAGTAGCTTATCTGTAGAAACCCGTCCCCAAAACGGAAAAATCCCGTGGGATCCCCACGATTTCGGAATACAATTCCTTACAGCATCAGGGTTGAGGAGTTGGATATGTACCTACTCGAGTTTATTCAACGATAAAGTCTTTAATTGGTACTCCCAATGTCAATTTAAATAACCGAAAGTTTCTAAAACCCATTAGTTTTGGGGATTAGGTCCCCTACAGCATCAGGATTGAGGAGTTGGAATCCAATTTTTTTATAGAACAGGGTCGCAATGTTACTCTATCGATTAAAAAAAAAATTACGCAAATCGGTTCAGAAATCTCGGAGATATCGGTGTACATAGGTAGAAAAACACAACTCCTCCTTTTTTGAAAGTCGGTTAAAAAAGTAGCCTATGTTACTCCCTGGTTAATTCTCTACTTGTATGTGAAAGTCCCGTCAAAATCGGTTCAGCCGTTCCGAAGATTAGCCCGTTCAAACAGACAGACAGACAGACAGACAGACAGACAGACAGACAGACAGACAGACAAAAATTTTAAAAACGTGTGATTCGGTTATGGTAGCGTTCAAATAACTATATGAGCTTAATATGAGGTAGTTATTCCGATATTACAGACAGACACTTCAATTTTATTTATTAGTATAGATAAATAATAAAAATTCTCCTGACAGAAATTTGGCCACGGCGGTCAAACTCAGCGGAGAGTAGCCAATTACGCAGGAGATATTACAGTGCACAAATACAAGTGCACTCTCTATTCCCTCACTCTCATAGTACTACGGAACGGCAGTCCGACTCAATCAGGCAGACAATAGGCACAGGATAGACGGCTGTACGTCCTCTAAAACCCAATAAATAACATTTTTTTGGCCCGACCAAGGACTCAAAGTTTACAAATAACGGCTCGGCACAAATCTTTATTTATTTAGGACTCCAGTCATAATAATTAATGCTAACACAAGGGGTCATTATCCTAATATGTAACATGCAGTAACCCTACATAGTTTTTGAATACTATTCTCTAGACTTTAAAACTATAGAGTTGAAATTGGCGTGTTAGCGAATTAGTAAATCCGTGATCGAGCTATTTAATGTTATCGCTTCTTTCACGAGGTGTATAGCATGTGAGATTTTCTTATTCATTTGCATGTGGAACAATTGTACTAGATGGTTATCGATTTGCTATCGTGTACAATTTTGCATATAATTCAGTTTAAGCAACTTTATTGAAATTAAACTGGCGCGAAAATTCTTTATTGGCTTATAGCAAACTCTATTCAGACAAGCTCAGTAGGCTACAGAGAAATTATGCCGACTTTGTACCGTGGATGGTTTATATATTTATTTTGAAATTTGAAATTTGTTGAAATATGACAATAATTGTTAAAAATGTCGGAAAAAGTCAAGCAGCCTGGAAGCTTTCATCGAAAACGCCGCCTGAAAAACGAAAAATATACGGTGATTGGTGGGATAAAGTAGCGGGTAATTGCTGCTCGTGCGATGCCGGGGCGGGTTGCAAGTTAAATTCAACTCTATAGTTTAAACTTTAGAGAATAGTATTCAAAAACTATGTAAGGTAGCATGTTACATATTACGATAATGACCCCTGAGAGGATTTGCTAGTACCTATGTGAAAAAAAAAAGCTGTGATAGCCTAGTGGTTAGGACGACCGACTTCTAATCGGAGGTCGTGGGTTCGATCCCGGGCACGCACCTCTAACTTTTCGGAGTTATGTATGTGCGTTTTAAGTATTTAAATATCACTTGCTTTACCGGCGAAGGAAAACATCGTGAGGAAACCTGCACGCCTGAGAGTTCTCCATAACGTTCTCAAAAGGTGTGTGAAGTCTGCCAATCCGCTTGGCCAGCGTGGTAGACTATGGCCAAAACTCTTCTCACTCTGAGAGGAGACCCGTGCTCTGTAGTGAGCCGGTAATGGGTTGATCATGATGATGATGATGATGATGATATGAATTTTGACACAGTACCTACCAAAGATGTTTACCATGTACCATGTACCAAAAGCATGTTGTCCAACTTCCAGAGAATTGAATGAAAAAAATGAAAATGAGAATGAAAAAACAGAAAAAAAAACAACAAACTTACACTAAGGATCAAAGCAACAAATAGGTACCTACGTAAGTATTGGTGGGTTGCCGAAAAATAGGTACCTAGGTACTTAGATTGCCCTAAAAATGTCAACACTGATGGAAATGAACAGGAAAACGTTGACCGGTGACCCTGTTGTGCTTTTTGTTCCAACAGGCAGTCGTTCTAGATAGTGAATGGTTTTCGACCACTATAAAATTAGATTTGTGGTTTACATTTTCAGCGTCTAATTCTATTATTAGGTATTTCATTTGAATAGCCAGTACCTTAGATCTACTTCCAGATTTGCATTGTTGGTGTTATACAGGTGGATTCGATAAGTGTGCGAGTGTGTGTGTTTTAAATAGGGTATACCTACCTAGTATCAATATATTAGTAAGTATACCCGAATTACTAAATCCGTGGAATTCTGACAGCTGTCATTGTCATTTACAGATGAGTTATTTGTATGGAGAACAGGGTTAACATCTACGAAGTACGCTTTTACCCCAAACTACTTTAATTCCCTGTCATCATAAAAAGCCATATGCCGAATAATAATATTAGTCGTTTCGCCCTAAAATAGAAAACACCAAGAGTGGAAAATAGAAAGTGCACACTAACAGCAATAGAAAACAAAAAAAGCACATTGGAAAAATTCAATCAAAAATGGAAGTCAAATGACATTCTCACCATGAAGTGTCTGTTAGGCATTTGTCATATCTACATGCGGCAATTGATTTTTATTTACATAAGTTTTGAATTTTTTATCTTTTTTGTGGGAATTGTTTTATCTCTGGTAACATTACGAAACGTCAGAATTCCACGGAATTAGTAATTCGGGTATAGTATATTATATTATATACTAGCTGATGCCCACGACTTCATCCGCGTTTTTAAGAATCAAAGTAATCAAAAAAAGTAAGTAGCCTATGTCCTTCTCCAAGGCCTAGTGTACCTCTATACCAAATTTCGTCAAATTGTCCAGCCGTTCCCGCGTGACACCGTGACCAAGGAAAATAGGAATTCATTTTTGAAATAATAAGAGAATCATACTCGCAGCCCTTGACTGCAATCTTACCTGATGCAGTCTAAGGTGGAAGCGGGTTAACTTAGAAGAATTATGGCAGTTTTTATTAAACCCATACCCTTGGGCCTTGATCGGTTTCTACGCGGTATCGTACCGGAACGCTAAACAGGTGAATTGAAATGACATTACGATGACGTAATATGATTACAAAATCAGATAGATCTTGATAGATGCACTTCGTACCCAATTATCAATTTTATATCTTTACCTTTTATTCACTGTAAAACTGCAAAAAAGCATAGGTAATAATGCTTTGATGATTTTTTTTTTTTTTTGAATAAGTACTGTACAAATACCTGGCCCAAGTTGAAACAACTCCTTTATTTACATAACGTAAATTAACCTTAGAACATAAAATAGCAACCTTCAATCTGGGCCAGTAGACGGGCGGCGGCGTATTATACCCCAACCCTATAATATTGCCGATAACTATGGCAGTTAAAACAAATTGCCTTCCAGTTTTCTAGCACTTTATTGACCTTCGCGTTATACTAATGCTAGGACTGTTCAAGGGCGAATTTTTATAATAATACGTATGCTGTCAGTAATTAATATTTTACCTTTTGACATTCCAACGGACCAACAATAATTATTTTTTTGTTCAAAATCCGAGAGTAAACAGTGCCTCACACAGCCGGAATGAACGCCGGAATTCAGAATCTTAATTCCGAATTTGAATTCAGAAAGCCCAGAAATGCATACAATTTCACTGTTCCCCACACACATTCTGATTTTTTCAGATTCTTAATTTTTCAGATCGATCTGACAAAATGTGTCTGAGGCCGGCCACACACAGCCGGATTCTGAATTCTGAATAATACAATTAAATCAAGATATTAGATAAGACGCCGTTTGCTATTTTTTTTTGTTTTGTTTTTTTTTTGACGTGATAACGTCGTATACATAGATGAACGCCGACTACACGCACGAGAAAGCATAATTCATTGTCAAGTACCACGTGCAAGCGAGAGCGCGGAACAAGCGATAGAGAGGAAATGTTGTCTTATGACGGACGTTATCACGTAAAAATATCGTCCGTAAACCAATTTTGCAGACAAGTAATTTTTTTAAATTATGTCTTGCTCACGAAAGTATGTCCTAAGAAGAGCAGCCTAGCGGCACAAAATCATTATTCTGAGGCAAATCTTACTTAAGATACCTATGTCCAGCAGTGGACGTCAATCAGTTGTGACGACGACGTAAGAATGGCAAGTAGGCGAAAACTACGTTTGGAAATACAATTTTAATAGCCTTTAATCAAAATTTTCAAACCTTTTAATAGTATTTCGTCCATATCAGCAATCTGGCCTTGGTTTTGGGCCACTCCACGGCATTGGGCAGGTAAAGAGCGATATAAACAGTTCAAGGTCAGCGGTATTCATGAGTTCCAATAGTTTATCAGATCGCCGTAACATTGTAACGTTAAACAGCCACCACTTACTTATTATTTTTTCGAACTACCTTCCGTTTACGTTTGCATGAGTCACCGTTTCAACCAACAAGTATAAATTAAAAATTTAAAAAACCCCAACATTCGCCATTTTGTGGCGGCGGCCATCTTGGATTTGCAATAATGCTACTAGTCAAGCCCTTTCATATGGTACCCATATTAAGGGAGTTGTGAAAAAATATGTAATCCGCCATTTTGTAGCGGCGGCCATCTTGAACCGATTTTCATCAAACATAGCTAACAACACTCTCAACTAATTCACCTTTCAAACAAAAAAAACCGCATTCAAATCGGTCCACCCGTTTGAGCGCCACAGGGGAACAGACAGACACACACACACACACAGACACGTCAAACTTATAATACCCCGTCATTTTTGCGTCGGCGCAGGGGTTAAAAACTGTGACTTTGACTGTGTCATGAATAGAACGGCGCAAACAAAGGACACATCTTCTTCAGATAGATTCAGATCTTCTAAAATAATTACACTAATATTATAAAGGCGAAAGTTTGTGTGTGTGCGTGCGTGCGTGCGTGCGTGCGTGCGTGCGTGCGTGCAGCGTGCGTGCAGCGTGCGTGCGTGCGTGTATGTTTGTTACTCTTTAAGGCCGCAACTACTGAACCGATTGGGCTGAAATTTTGAATGGAGATAGATTATGCCCTGACTTAACACATAGGCTACTATTTATATACTTACTATACTATACTTTTTATCCCGAAAAACTATTCCTGTAGGACTAAACTAGATATAGACTTCAAAAAACGCGATTGATGGCGCTGACTGTTCTCAGGTAAATCACGCTCACATAGCACATTATTATAATGTACTTTTATCCTGGAAAAATCCACAGTTCTCACGGGATTTTGAAAAAACCGAAATCTACAGCTATCGCTAGATTACTATAGCAAACTTCCTTGAAAGTAGGTATAAAGGTTGGAAAAGGGAGCAGGTACGGGAACCGGATATCCACGATTCCCTCGGGATTTGTGAAAACCGAAATTCACGCGGGCGAGGCCACGGGCAGAAGCTTGTGGTATCTATGTGAATATAATAACCAAGATTGATTCTATACTTACGTAGAAAATATTATTGAATTCTGTTCGTTAAGCAGAAGTCATTTATAGCAGGTAAATGTAGGTAGGTATTACAAAAATAAGTTTTCTAAATTGATCGGAAATCCAACCCGAGGCTATTTATGGACTGAATGATGACAATGAAGCTTATATATTGGTAGGTACCTCAGTTATGATAATGTTCATAAGCTATAACGAATAGCAGATTAAATAACATTATGATCGAGTTTTAAAGAAATATCAAGTAGCAATAATTCTGAATTGAAACAAACAGGTCAATATACAATATATGTAAATATTATATATCTGATATATGTGTATCAGTATTAAGTTACAGTAGGATAGTAGAACTTATGTAGGTAATTTGAGACAGCGTAATTAAAAAATCTTAATACCTAGGTACTCATAATATTATTATTTATGCGTAGGTACTTATTAAGATTTAAAAGGAGAATAACAAGGAAAAACATTTTCTTAAAAAATATTTATTCAGTGACTATTAAAAAGAAAAGAAATTATGAGCAATGTTTACTTACTGAAAATTATATAATAGCTTGGACAGGTATAATTTTTTAAATTCTCTAACCTTTCAACAAAATATATTGCATGCTTTTACGTAATAATAAAATGATATACGGTTTCCGAAAATTCAGTTACAATTCTTGCGCATTTTACACAACTTCACGCCATATTTTGTGTGGTATGGACAGGGTTTGCATTGTGTTACTTGGGTCGGAGGATTCTTCTGAGGTTTCGCGGGTGGAACACTCTGCACATCCCGCCCCCTCGACCGCGCCCTGCACGGTTGCCCTTTCGGTTTGAGCATTTGAACCTTCTTATTCAGACTTTCTACTTCGCTCACCAAAGATTCCATCAGTGCTGACGTTTCGGGGGTATTTTTCGGTTGTTCTATTGGCAGAGGAAAGAATACTTCGTGAACACGATCAGCTACCTTCATCAGGGTGTCAAGTTTACAGGCTCCAAGGCAGTTGAGCACTGAACGTATTTGCCTCGGCAAACATATCAACCAGACTCCTTTCACAAAGTGATCACGCACATAACACCCTGCTAAATCATTCAAGTAACGGTAAAACTCCGACGGTTTTCGGTCACCCATGTCTTCTGCCATCATTCTCTTCTGCGCTTCCGCCTCGTTTTTGGCGGTGACACGTTCTATGAGCTGCTTTTTCAAAGAATCGTACAGAGATCTATTCGGTGGATCGATGAGGATATCTTTGACTTCCAACGCGGTTTGTTCGTCCAGAAGCGATACGACGAATTCATACCTTCTATAATCATCGTTGATTTCATTATTCATTTCAAGTTGCGCCTCGATCCTCCGGAACCAAAGGTTGGGGTGTTTTCTCCAAAATGGCTCCATTTGAAATTCAACACCGTTACCGTCGTCCACTTTTAACGTATCAAAGTTCGTGGCAATTTTCTGCATATCTTTGCATTCCGTCTGTGTAGCACTGTAGCTGTAGATATACGCGTTATTTTTGGTTTTGGGTCAGTAAAAGTTCACAAAGCAATAAAAATCACACGGAAGGTTAAGACGGTAATGAGTACGCGTAACGTGGCCTGTTGCGAATAGACTGTGACAAGGACGCAAGATCCAGAGGGGGTTAGAATAGTCGTCGCGCCGGTGCACGTGAAATGCAATTGATAGTAGGTACACAACATATTATTATAATAAAATTGTAGACTTGCCGTGTTTGTGTGCATCACTCAAAAACTACTGAATGGACTGAAATGAAACTTGGCATGATTTAAGTTCATACTACGGAGTAATATATAGGATACTTTTTATCCCGAAATTCAGCACGGTTCCCTTGGGAAAAGGGATGAAAGTCAAAATGTGTACTTAGCTGTAATTCATTAACGCGTGGTCCGATTTCATTCATTCTTTTTTTGTTAGAAAGGAGATACCTTAAAGATTACCGGCTAATCTCTGAAAGGCTGTGGCGATTTTGATGGGACTTTCACTGGCGGATATTTATATTTTGATCTACCTAAAGATCCGCCAGTGAACTTTTAACAGTTTTTAGCAAGGTATGAGCTCAAAGAAGCTCAGGAAAACAAAATGATTCCCACGGGATATTTAAAACTAATATCCACGCGAACGAAGCCGCGGGACGCGGGTATCCGCTTGTTTATAATATTAGTGTGGATTGACATTGTAGAATGGATAAGCCCACCAGAGCGAAGCAAATAAGTAACTAAGTTATATTTTGTTATATTTTGTTGGTACCTAGGTGGTAAAAGTAATTGTAGTTCCTATAGTTACAATCTAGACAATTTTGCTTGTAAAAACATAAAGACTGAACTAAATCGACAGGAACGAAAGCTGACAACATTTTAACACGAAAATTTTCGGCGAAGTTTGAAAATAAACGGCTGTTTGCTGGAATGAAATGAAGTCGACTGTATACGTCAATGCATGTTTTGTTGAAGCTTTTCGCAGACGTATTGTTTGTACCCTTTGTAGATTGGAAGGAACATTCAATATTAGCTTTCAGGAAAGAGAATGTACTTACCTAGGAGCCTTTTATTTTTATACGACTGCCTCAAAAAGGATTATATTGTTTTCAGGGTTCATGTACGTACCTAGTATGTGAGTTTGTATATTCCGCCATAACTTCTATATTCCTGAACCGATTTTGATGAATGAGGTAACGTTAGAATCCTTAGCTTATTCCGGGTGACATAGGCTAATAAAACTAAAAAAAATGATGCGGTAACCATGGTCCCGCATTTAAGAATAAAGTTGAAAAAAAATTCAAAAACCAGATTAGGTTCATAATCATCGTCTAGAAAAATGATGACTAGATTCCAAAAAATTTACCTAACACAATAAATCAATATCCAGTGATTCACAATAAAATATCATTTATAAAAAATTAAGGGGCAGCGGGGCCTCAGCAGTGCAGTCGTATTTTTTATTTTATTATCACTAGTTGATTTTTACACTCGCTTTTAGAACTTAGTAGGTAGGTAAGTATTCCTTACACCAAATAATACCAACTATTATACTAACCGTGTAAAGATGCGACATTCACGCAAGAAAAACTCCTATAATATACAATAGGTAGCTAGGTGGTAGATGTGTTAAATGTGTAAAGATACCTTGAAAATAAAGCGGCTTTCCTTTGAGGCTCGATGAAAGTTGATTTTCATAAGATGATTGCAAAAGTTTGTAAAATAAACAACTTTGTATCTAATATTACAAGCTCCACCGCAACAGTGGTTTGAGGAACAAAAAAAAAACAAAAATCTATACTAATAAATAAAATTGAAGTGTCTGTCTGTAATTTCGAAATAACTACCTCATATTAAGCTCATATGGTTATTTGAACGGTACCATAACTGAATTACACGTTTTTAAAATTTTTGTCTGTCTGTCTGTCTGTCTGTCTGTGTGTCTGTCTGTTTGAACGGGCTAGTCTTCGGAACGGCTGAACCAATTTTGACGGGACTTTCACATACAAGTAGTGAATTAACCAGGGAGTAACATAGGCTACTTTTTTAACCGACTTTCAAAAAAGGAGTTGTGTTTTTCTACCTATGTACACCGATATCTCCGAGATTTCTAAACCGATTTGCGTAATTTTTTTTTAATCGATAGAGAAACATTGCGACACTGTCCTACAAAAATTTGGATTCCAACTCTTCAATCCTGATGCTGTAGAGGACCTGATCCCCAAAACTAATGGGATTTAGGAACTGTCGGTTATTTAAATTGATATTGGGGGTACCAATTAAAGACTTTATCGTTGAATGAACTCGAGTAGGCACATATCCAACTCCTCAGCCCTGATGCTGTAAGGAATTGCATTCCGAAATCGTGGGGATCCCACGGAATTTTTCCGTTTTGGGGACGGGTTACTACAGATAGGCTACTTTTTGTTCTGGAAAATCAAAAGTTCTCACGGGATTTTTAAAAACCTAAATCCACACGGGCGAAGCCGTGGGTATCATCTAGTATTTAATAAAAAGCAAACTGCTAGAAAGCACATAGATTTTAGAATAAAAAACAGGCCAAGTGCGCGTGGCGGGCCACGCGCAGTGTAGGGTTCCGTAGTCACAATCTTCGAAAAACAGATATAACCTACTTAGCCATGATAGTTTTCCTTTAAAATTGATTATATATATATTACTGCTGTGAATTTTTTCAAGTTCCTATATACTGCCATTTGATAGAGGGGGGAGGGGGGAGGGACACTTGACTCTAATAAAAATTAGCACTTTAAAACATCATATTTTACAAACGGATCTAGAAATCGAAAAATGATGTTCCCACACCTACAGTGTGCTTAGTCTAAATCGGAGCACTCGAAAACGAACTCGAAAACTATTTATCGATTTCAGAGTAAAATAGACCTAAAATGGCTTGTATTAAGGTTTGAGTTCGCCAATACATTCAGCATTCGAACAATGGACTACGGAACCCTAAAAATGTACCTACTCTGAGAGAAATAATTTTTCTGACATTTCTACTGATTTTGTTTCCAGAAGTCTTTCCAAAGGGAGAACTTTAATAAAAAATAGACTTCTAAGATGCTGCACACGATATTTACAACAATATACTGAAGCTTTAAAAGAAATTGTTATACATAAGCGAAGGGTGATGCTCAAAGAAGCCTTTAACGCTGATAACTGCTCCCTCACCTTTTTCCTGCCTTTTTTCACAGGAAAATGCTTCCTCCTCTGACACATTAAATTTTATGCACTTTTCTGAGCCAAACATCCCAGCAAAGATACTTATTTGTATCTATTACTAGCTTATGCCCGCGGCTTCGCTGGCTAGGATCAGATTTTTAAAATAAATTATAAAAATATTAAATACGTATTTTGTTGTATTCATTATTGTAAATGCGTTACAAAATCGGTCAAATTAACAAGTACCCACTAAGTAGGAAAAAATTGTCCAAAAACAATCTTCAATAATAATATTATCACGAAGAGTGATGGGCTTTTGCTCTGCTGAAAAAGAAATAAAGTGAAAAAGGCGCAAGGGTATTATTTATATGAAAAATCGTGTCGGCCCTTGATACTTTCTCGCGTGATAACAAAGCGATATCGCGACACGCCCTAAACCCTTCCGTCATCTCGGCACGCGTTATTGTTAAGCTGATCGCAGATTAGGGGCCATCCATAAATTACGTCATGATTTTTGACCCCCTCCCCCATCCTTATCACAACCGGTCACATTTGTAAGAGCCCCCGAGTGAGTGTGACGTCACATATTTTGCAAATTTACATCCAGACATTGAATTAAAATAGCAGTTCCGAATATTTTTAAATTTTTCTTTAATAGTTCATATTTCGTGTTTTAATAGTACTTTAAAATTAGATTTTGAAATGTGACGTCACAAAATGGGTACCTCCCAGTGACGTAATTTGTGGAGGACCTCATACAGCGGAAAAAAATCACCTCTCAAAAAAAAAATCCCTGCACCGCAAATCGCAAACTTAGTATATGCGACGAAAATTAAACGCCGTATGTATCTTGTACATGTACATCATACATATTCATGCAAATAAAAATTTATATGATTAGACGTAACTTTCAGTACTACTTGGAAAATAAGTGCGGGACGGCCTTGCTCGCCCAATTGAAAATATTATAGAATGTGAATGGGTGAGAAAAACACATAACATATTGATGGATGGACGGAAAATATGTTGCGTTCGTTAATATGCGTTCAGTTTTAAGAACTCATGTCAGGCAAGTGTAGATTAATAGTCTTAATATATTATCATGTGAGAAAATAAAAATTCAGACTGCGAGTAAGAATAAAACGTCTATTTTGGTAAGTGACACTGTAAGGCCGATTAATTATATAATTATTGTAAGGGAATATTGAAATCGGTCAACATTTTTTATTGTCTTCAACTTTACCAATTTCATTCCAAGAACGTCAAAGAGTAAGTATTTTAAAATGTAAAAATATGGAAAAATTAATTTATTCGAGCCCATTATAATAAGAATAGTCTGTATTATAGGCTCGAGTATTTTATCAGGCTTGCAAGTTCACTTAACTTCAGTCCAAATAACGCAAAAAATTGTGTATTATATGAACGAAAGTTATTAATTAAAATAACTCCATTATAAAAGCAGAAATTGCCTGGATGTACTTGTATAATGGCAACTTTGGTATAGTATTAAAGTTACTGTTGCTGTGTTTGCAAAATTACCATACAAATTGCGTTGGCATCTCTTGGGTTGTTAAAGCGTGGCAGGAAGGAACTTTACTTTTGACCTAGATTACAACACGCAGTAAAACTTTATTGAAATTAATGCCTCATATTAAAAAGTATAATTGTAATGTTTCAGGATCCAATAAAACACACTTTCTGTTTACCCGGTAGGCCATGTTCTGTATGCAAGCCCTGAGCACGTCTGTCCCTGTTCCCTGCCGGTGTGCGACTGCCGCCCTCTATCGTAACCTGCATACATTACAATAATGAATTTATTTTAATGCTCATGACTCATGAGTACGTGATGTACTGTATAATTAAAGCTATAAAATCATGTGAGAAAATAAAAATTCAGACTGCAGACATGTTTTCATCCTGCATTTAAGGAATGTTTATTTCCAAAACGCAAGGAATTCTTATTTCCAAATCAACCGTGAGGTATTTTTTCATGCAACAAATGTCCTAATGTGCGATTATCTTAAATTCAACATTTTGTGGAATCGATGATGTGTTAGATTTAATTTAGATTCATCTATTTTGTATTTTAGATTTTTTTATTAAATAGTTAACATTTTGCTGTTGCAAATAAGACGTAGTGATAACAAACTCAATAATTAATGATACGCGCCGTGTAAATTAACCATTGTATTTTTATTGTTTCTAAAATAAATACAATTACATACTAATTCTAAATTCCTAGAAGTTTCCCAGGTAATTAAGTAAGCGAGTCGACTGTTTATTTATTTCTCTTGCGCGGCCTTCTGGAAGTGTCAATTTCTCTGTTGAAGACATTTTACGAATTGCCTGCTTAAAATGCAAAATAGACGTTTGAACTTTGGCTTTAATTAAACATTGTGTTTTATATCCACCACCACCACTACAGCCTTTTAACGTCCCACTGCTGGGCAGTGGGCACAGGCCTCCTCCTACTTCTCTCTCGAGAGAAGGATTCAGAGCTTAGACCCGCCACGCTTAATGACTATTGTCGCATGATAGTGATAATAACCGGGACCGACTGCTTAACGTGCTCTCCAAGGCACGGAGGTGAAACACCGCCAACTTCCAACTCCGGGCTGGCATTGGGAATTTCTTGACAGAAAAACCCAATAATACCTAACAATTATTTGCCAAACCGGAATCGAACCCGGGACCTCGTGATCTGCGTTCAAATATGCTAACCGCTAGACTAACGAGACAGTTGTTTACACACCTTACTATAGTGTTCATTCTTGAGTTAGGAATCCTTACTGAACATACTTATTTGAATTGGAACCATGGCGGAAAAAGGCGATTTCTTATATTGAATGCTAACTAGTCACGGCTGAAGTAACCCCCCAGACCAGACCATAGATAAATAATTTATAAATCACTAGCGGTCCGCCCCGGCTTCGCCCGTGGTACATATATAGCCTATAGCACTCAAGGATCACGTACATATCCAACGGTGAACATTTTTGAAATCAGTCCAGTAGTTCCTGAGATTAGCGCGTTCAAACAAACAAACTCTTCTGCTTTATTATATTAGCATAGAGGATACCCCGAGACATGCCATTTTTGAGTGTCCCGCTTGCGTGGACCTGAGATCAATGGCACAGGCAGAAAACAGCGAGGTAAACCCTCAAAACCTAATAGCACGCATGCTATACAGTGAGACGGAGTGGAGAAAATATGGGCAGATGCTGAGAAGTATAATGGTGAGGCGAGAGGCAAGAGAAAAAGAAGAGAAGAATAAGAGAAATGACACCTAGAGGGTCGGCACGAGGAAATGCAAAGCGGTTCCGTGTTGATCTTGGCGCTGCGAGGGGGTTGTTTTAGTCCGTGCAAGTCGGACACGCCCTGCCACAGGCAGAAGTCCGTAGGGATTTTTTCCTCCTCCACAAGAAAAAAAAAAAAAAAAAGCATAGATTAGAATAGATAAAATCCTAAATTGTCCCTGTCGGGAATCGAACCCGGGACCTCCCACTTATAAAAAGAGTAGGTACAGCACTCACCACTGCGTTAGGAAGATCGTCAAAATTACATTTCATGGATTGTGTAAATCCCTAATTTCGTATAAAAGAAGGTACCTACCTAATATGTCTATCAATGGATGTCCATAGGTTGAGGAGAAGACAGCGATGTAGGTTGACATTTAAAAGCAGTTCAAAAGAAATAAAATAACCAGAGCTTGATATTACTAATCCAAAGGTCAATTCTTCGTAGCAGAAAAGTCTGTTAACTAGTGATTTAGTTTAGGTAGCTTAATTAAGTTAGTAATTATAAGTCTTTTTGTAACTTTTAATACATAGATGCGGGTACTTCAAAACTTAGGTGGTCTTGACATTTTGTGCCATGTTCGTGCAAAGTAATTAAGATAAAGTTTATATAACATCGATGTATTTTAAAGGTTACACGGTAAGTAGACGTAGGTAGGCATTTGACGCAACGTTTTCCGGAATCTACTTTTCATGTGGGTATTTTATAAAATGTTTCTACTTACAACGTTAGTTTTACTTGAAGCAAAACCTGAAAGTGGTTTGCTCAGAATCAGTAACAGAATCGAATCCAAGTATTCTTATACTGTGTTATAATTTTGTCCAAAAATATTTTAAAATCCTGCAAGCTTAGGCACATTGGTTGAAACGCGCATCAGCTGACGATCGGCATACAGCGCGCGGTCATTCAACTCGCGAGTCAAGGTGACGATGGCTTGCGAGTTGGGGTGACCATTTTTTTTTAGGACAATGACGCAACAGAAGCTTATAACTTCGTAAATTTACATTATATGTTTACGAAATTTTGTATAACTATTCCAAATGTTAAAATATTTGACACGTGTCGGTTTTTGCGCAAAGTAAAACTAACGTTGTATATAATTTATGGTGGATGCATTATTATATTAACTTAGTAGTTTGAAATACGAGGCTAAAGTCACCCATGTATATAGGTATGAGATGTTTGTACGCACAAGCGCAGTTGACTTTGATTTTGAGTAGGTATTCCCCTGCCCTCAAGAGTAGGTAGGTAGGTATATTAGGTATTTCCTTAGGCTCATTTGTATCCTTGAAGGATGAATATTGTAAATATTAGTTTACTAATCTTTGATGACATTTCTATAAAATAAATATATATCTAGTGACAAACTAACAAATATAAATTAAAAATTTAAAAAACCCCCGACATTCGCTATTTTGTGGCGTCGGCCATCTTGGATTTGCATAGTGCTATTCTACTAGTCAAGCCCTTTAATTTTATACCCATATTATGGGAGTTGTGAAAAAATATGTAATCCACCATTTTGTAGCGGCGGCCATCTTGGATTGATTTTCATCAAACACTCTCGACTAATTCACCTTTCAAACAAAAAAAAGAACCGCATTCAAATCATGTTTTTCATTCACCCGTTTGAGCGCTACAGGGGAATAGACAGACATACACACACACACAGACACGTCAAACTTATAACACCCCGTCGATTTTGCGTCGGGGATTAAAAAGGACTCGTATTATAAAATATCTACTACCTACCTGACTCATAAAACTATGAATAACGTTTATGGCATAATTTTGATGTGTAGGTATTCGATGGAAAATATATGGAATGGCATTGGAAAACATGCTTCTCTCTTTTATGAACTGTATTTTAGACATTTATTACGTTTCACTGTTATGTGGGGTGCGCTAAGTCAATAGGTTCAAAGTTATTCTGAATAAAACATTTTTTCAACACACTTGCTCATAAAGTAGCTCTACGTTCACCGCAATTAGGCAGATAATTACACCTATTATTCAAACTGTGACTTTTGTTTTACTATTATTCACAAGTGAATTATAGAGTTTTATTTTTAATTTATTGGATGAGTTGGTTCCTTTGTTCTTAAAAAAGTTTCGATACAAAAAAGGTCGTATTCAATAGTACAAATAAATTAATATACCTTTTGCTTGCTCATTTCATGCAACTTCGTATTTAAATAGATAATTTCAACTTGTACGTGTTTAATAAATAAAACTTTCACTCAAATATAACTTTTGTTTTTTCTGTAATAAAGAAAACTTGAAATTCCCCATTTTGTACGTGGCTAAAACGCTATCCGCGAAAAGCCAAATAAAACAAACCTCATTCTAAGAAGCGCGCGCATAGGAAAACTGATTAATTTTTCCCGCCATTGCAAAATGCCTTAGAAAACAAACCTCATTCTATCTAAATATCGGGGCATTTGCCATTTTGTCACATGAAAGTGATAATAACTGTTCTCCAAGGCACGGGGGTAAAGCAACGCCAACAACAACAACAAACCCAGGAATCGAACCCGTGAAACACAATTAAACATGTTAACAGCTGTTAGACCAACGAGGCAGTAGGTACCTACCTTGCTACAAGCTACGTTACGAATGCAATACAAAATTCCACAGACAGCTAATGCGCTGTAATAAAAAAATTGTATTATTCATCGATGTTGACAGGAATGACAGGTGTGATTCACCTTTATTAGCTTCCTTGCAGTTATATAAGCGATCTTGGATAGGAACTCACCTGAGTATGTGGACGTATTGTGGAGTTAACCACAAACAATTTCACCAGTAGTCGAGGTTTACCGCACAATTGCTTGCATTGCGATTGTTCATGTGAACACGTGTTTGAATAGTTAGGTACATACATTATTATACATATCAATATAATGGAGACTATAGGAGTAGTAGTAGGATATATATGACTAACATATTTTTAAAATTGGTTCTGAGAATCTTATTCTAATCGATATTTAGTTTTTATTAAATACACTTACTCGTCATAAGACAGACATAAGACAGACTGAATTCGACAACTTCCCGGCGGCGCAGCGGTGGGCGCTGTGGTTTTATAAGTAGGAGGCCTCGGGAAACCCGGCAAAGGCAATTTGGGAATTTTTAATTTTTAAAATATTATCAGATCCCCTGGTTTTAGTGTCACGCTGATTTTTGGCACTGATAGGCCAGTATGTGTGGTTGCTATAGAAGTGTTTTAAGATAACGCCGACCGCATCAGCGCTCACTGAAGACATAGGCGCATGGGCGGTGGTCGGCGCCGATCAACTACACGCCGAATTCTCAGCGCCGACGGTCAGCGTGACATTAAAACCAGTCTAAAACTGCATGCTGACTGAAACCGGAGTTTTCCGTGTCGCCACTCGCCAGTTGTATAATTAATAATTATGTCAACTCCCGTATACTTGAAAGGTCTTAGGTGGTTACGTCGTGTAGGTACTCGTTGTAAAGTTTGCACATTTCTTCATACAACACAAGTATAAATTAAAAATTTAAAAATCCCCGACGTTCGCCATTTTGTGGTGGCGGCCATCTTGGATTTGTATAGTGGTATTCTACTAGTCAAGCCCTTTCATTTGATACCCATATTGAGGGAGTTGTGATAAAATATGCACGCACGCACGCACGCACGCACGCACGCACGCACGCACGCACGCACGCACGCACGCACGCACGCACGCACGCACGCACGCACGCACGCACGCACGCACGCACGCACGCACGCACGCACGCACGCACGCACGCACGCACGCACGCACGCACGCACGCACGCACGCACGCACGCACGCACGCACGCACGCACGCACGCACGCACGCACGCACGCACGCACGCACGCACGCACGCACGCACGCACGCACGCACGCACGCACGCACGCACGCACGCACGCACGCACGCACGCACGCACGCACGCACGCACGCACGCACGCACGCACGCACGCACGCACGCACGCACGCACGCACGCACGCACGCACGCACGCACGCACGCACGCACGCACGCACGCACGCACGCACGCACGCACGCACGCACGCACGCACGCACGCACGCACGCACGCACGCACGCACGCACGCACGCACGCACGCACGCACGCACGCACGCACGCACGCACGCACGCACGCACGCACGCACGCACGCACGCACGCACGCACGCACGCACGCACGCACGCACGCACGCACGCACGCACGCACGCACGCACGCACGCACGCACGCACGCACGCACGCACGCACGCACGCACGCACGCACGCACGCACGCACGCACGCACGCACGCACGCACGCACGCACGCACGCACGCACGCACGCACGCACGCACGCACGCACGCACGCACGCACGCACGCACGCACGCACGCACGCACGCACACACACACACACACACACACACACACACACACACGAAAAACAAACAAAACGTCGTGTTAAGAAAAACAAAAAGACTTTGAATGTGGTAAATGCTTCTTCATTTGCCGACAATTAGATATTATTATTATTCGCAAGAAAGCTGGTGGCCAAATTCAAGATAACTGTCACGGTTAGTGTGATTCATTTATTTTTTATTTTTTATAGGAATAGCGGGCAACCGAGCAAGCGGGTCACCTGATGTTAAGTGATTACCGCCGCCCATGAACACGCAGCACCTGAGGAACCACTAATGCGTTGCCAGCTTTTGAGGAAGGGGACTGGCTCTTCAGCTCGCTGCCGGAACACACGGATGCTTTGCGGTAGATTACGGCTGAAGTGTGGTCGCTAGCCAGGCGGATTCGGGGTAGAATCCTACCACAAAGCGGTGATACCATCCAGATTAAGTTGTGTGGTATCAGGCACAACGACCCGTAGAGGGGACTCAGAGCGTCAGGGCCTCGTTAGCATATTGGCAGGGTGCACCGCGTGCAGGTGAATCATGCAGGTGAATTCTAAATGATACATAAGATAACAAAAGAAGAGGTCTTAAGAACTATTGGTAGAAAATAATGTGGAAAAAAATAAGGTAAAAATTTTTACTATCAAAATAAGTCTTCAACTTAAGTTTATTTTACATTTTTTTTTTATAATTATCTACAGTAGTAAGTACATAATAATTCGCAAAATTGAAAAGTTTATATTATAAACATCTAAAACCTATCTGAATCATATTCGTCAATGTTTTCAGGAATTTGACTGCTTCGAAATCTTTGTTGGTCATTATTTAACAGTCTTGGATTACCTATTCTGGAATGGTCGTTGATTACTTAGAAAGCCTTGATTGTTCTGGAGTGGTCGTTGAAATGGAAAACCGCGATTACTCGGGAAAGGCTGTTGCGTGTTTAGAAAACTTTGATTATTCTGAAATGGTCGTTGATTATTAAAAACTCCTGCATTGTTTTGGAGTGGTTGTTGAGTGTTTGGGAAACCTTGATTATTCAGGAAAGGCTGTTGTTTGTTTTGAAAACTTTGATTAATCTGCGATGCTTGTGGTGTATTTGCAAATGCTTGATTATTCTGCAATGGCAGTTGTGTATTTAGAATACTTTGATTATTTTGAAACTGTGACTGGTTATTCTGAAATGGTTGCTGAGTATTTTGAACCGGTCCATTATTATCGGAGGGGAAAGAAAAATCGTTTACAAAGCTGTTTGGTCTAAGTGGGTAGGACTGTGGGCCCATCCTGTGCGCCTCTAACGCTTGCCAGTTGAGGAACCAGAAGGGCTGTTTGTCTTGAGGCAGTTGTCCAAGGCGATTGACTAAGTCCCTGTCACCGAGAGCTTCAATAGGCAGGCGTTGCGTGGTTGTGGATGCAGTTGTGGTTGAATTGTCATCAAATCTGAAATGTAAAGATTACAAGAGATAAAAAATCGTAAACTAAAACCCGACTGCTAATTTAGTGTGCAGAAAACATGTATTTTACTGCGTACAAATGAGAATTCAAACGGAAAAAGCGCGAGGCAAGAAGCTAGTGGCGCCATCTGTTGTGTGTATCCCAAAGTAACGTAATAGTAGGTATAAGCCGTGAAGGCAACTTCTCGGTTTTTTCGTATATAAAATGTGATAGCCTAGTGGTTAGGACGACCGACTTCTAATCGGAGGTCGTGGGTTCGATCCCGGGCACGCACCTCTAACTTTTCGGAGTTATGTTCGTTTTAAGTATTTAAATATCACTTGCTTTAACGGTGAAGGAAAACATCGTGAGGAAACCTGCACGCCTGAGAGTTCTCCATAACGTTCTCAAAGGTGTGTGAAGTCTGCCAATCCGCTTGGCCAGCGTGGTAGACTATGGCCAAAACCCTTCTCACTCTGAGAGGAGACCCGTGCTCTGTAGTGAGCCGGTAATGGGTTGATCATCATGATGATGATGAAAATGTTATAGCCTATGTCACCCGGACATAACAATCAATCAATTGACACTTCATTAATCAGCCCAGTAGTTTAGGCGCTACGGTGGATCACACAGAATCTGGTACAAAAATTGGATACAAACATACATATACGTTCATACATAGACTGCTAAAATCATAACCCTTCCATTTGGCTTTGCCGTAGTCGGGTAAAAAATTATAGCACACCTTCTAAAGACCGATTCGCACATACTCGTATCTGTGAAGAATCAGTGCCGCGGCCGGCGCAGCACCAGCACAGTGAAAAATATGTCATTCTCTATGAACTGACACTGAAACACTGCGTCGGCACTGATACTTGATACGGATAGGTGTGATCTCGTTCATAGAGAATGTATGAAATAACATTTTTTACTGCGCCGGCACTGATGCTTCACTGATATGTGCGAAACGGCCTTAAGTCTATTCGGTCGTTTTACTGAGGTCTTTTTAACATACTTCAGTCATTAACGTTAAGTGAATATATTTAAAAAAAAAAACATCCCAACTAGACCAAGGAGGCTGTTGAGCAATTCGTCCCGAAGATAGGAAGTAATTATTATAGAAGTTTGTTATAGAAGTAGTTTGATGAACTGCACTTTGAAAGCAACTTAAGAACTAGAGTGAATAGTTATTAAGTTTTATTACCTGTTGCCCAAAGTATCGTTTTGTGTGGCCGCTACTGCAGCAGTCGTAGTTTGTATTTCAGGATAACCTATGGGGCGTCGACCAGCATACGGCGATCTCTGGCTGACGCAAACCGCAACCAACGCTGAGACCAGGATACAGTGGCTAGGTCCCATGTTGATTAATGTATCTGGAATTAAAACAAATTACTAAAGTTATTTAATTAAATTCGTTTTTTGTTCTTGCGCCGTCTATCTTCAGCCGGACGTCTTTGTTTTTTAATTGTACGGTTGTATTGAATTAATAATTATAGTCTTAAAGTTATATATTATTTTAAAGGCAGTCAACATCACAGCGTAACTACTTAAGACTGATTTAGTATAAACCGTGAACGGGCCGTGCGGCACAGTAGTGCCGTACCGTACCGATATAACTTGTGAGTGAAGTTTATTAGCAGGAGCTATTATTAGCATTTGGACAGAGTAATATGGACTAATCCACTGTCCACTGGTCCACAAAAAACCTATATATAAACGCGATAAAATTACAAGTTTATGCTCTAAGAATGTTTTATAAAAATTATAGGAGGCTAATATTTTAATCGCTGTAGTTTTCAAACCATTTTTATTGATTTTACAAAAATTTTGTGAAATAAACTAGAATTTTTAACTATATTTTATTCATTATTTCAGTGTTTTTTTTTTTGTAAAATCAATAAAAATGGCTTGACAGAGGCGAACAACAACAAAATAACCATTCAACAGTATTCGATCCATAAATACAAGTGTAAATTGAAAATTTAAAAAACCCCCGACATTCGCCATTTAGTGGCGGCGGCCATCTTGAATTTGCAATAGTGCTATTCTACTAGTCAAGCCCTTTCATTTGATACCCATATCAAGGGAGTTGTGAAAAAATATATCATCCGCCATTTTGTAGCGGCGGCCATCTTGGATCGATTTTCATCAAACATAGCTAAGAACACTCTCGACTAATTCACCTTTCAAACAAAAAAAACCGCATTCAAATCGGTCCACCCGTTTGAGCGCCACAGGGGAACAGACAGACACACACACACACACACACACACACACACACACACACACACACACACACACACACACACACACACACACACACACACACACACAGACACGTCAAACTTATAACACCCCGTCGTTTTTGCGTCGGGGGTTAAAAACGCAATGAAATATGAGCAAAATTACACTGAAGAGAATGCTCTTCAGTGTAATTTTTGTGAGGTAAAGGGGCAGTCCCTCTGCCTCACAAAAATTGGTTGAATTTCCGTTTCATACGACTTCTGAGTTCTGCGTTGTAACAATTATTGTTGTAAAAATTATTGTTGTAAAAATTATTGTTCTTGTTCACGGCCAATGCCCAGCCAATGCACGGTGTAGTATGAATCATCCCTTAGTCAAAAAACATTTATTTATTATGCATTGTTTTCCCCAGATCAGAGCGGTTAACCGTTTGATTGGGACCGGTTTCTACGTGATTCTTAATTTAAATGGAAATTAATTCATTATGAGTACATTTATTATGACGCATAACGCGATGATTAAAACGATGGAAAGTTTAATAATTGTTTGTACGTATAAAAATTCTTTAGAATACTTCCAGGTATAATATACAACGATCTCCCTGGCGCATTGGTAAGAGCTGTGGTCTTAATAAATGGGAGGTCCTAGGTTCTATTCTCGGCAGGGCAATTTTGGAATCAATAAATTTTAAATTGTCTTGGTAGAAATAGTTTTCAGAAATACCTCCAGTCTAA
Organism: Melanargia galathea; assembly: GCA_920104075.1. NCBI lineage: Eukaryota > Metazoa > Arthropoda > Insecta > Lepidoptera > Nymphalidae > Melanargia > Melanargia galathea. The sequence goes on from OV049876.1 coordinate 13,538,136, forward strand.
TTGTACGAATACTTGAATAACAACTGTTCAGCGTTTTGCGACCTCTAACAGACTAGACGATGCAAAAACCTGACTTCATTCTCTAATGTTCTGTGGGTTTGCAGCTTTATTTGTTTTTTGTGGAGGATCTCAGAATTTGATGTCACGTGCAATGTTTTTATGCGGTTCACCTATTCCGTTGACATTCAAAACTGGTCTACTATTTGATGTGCAAAACATTCAACCGGTTACCAGAGTGGCTCCTAATTTAATGGAATTTATGCGCTATGAATGACTCACGCTTGACGTATTGATATGAATCGAAGGATAGGACGCGCGATGGCAACTACACGGGCGTCATGACGACACACTGAACGCGCGCGTACGTGTGTATGGTTTGTAATACGATGTTCAGTGCGAGCGATGTTCTGGCTTCTGCCTGACCTCCTTATCCTCCAATTTATAGACTGGAGGAGTTTTACTCTTCCAGTTGATAAGTTGATTGACTGGAGGAGTGTCGCTCCTCCAGGCAATCAATTAAGTACCCGATAGACATAGTCGTAGCTCAAACGGTCACAAAACGGATTGAAATTCCATAGGACTGTAAGTAGGTACCTATTGTCCTCATGAATTGTGGAAACTTTACGCTTTGTTGGTGGAGAAAGAGGAATCAGTCATATTTTGAGAACATGCTTATTTAATATCAATGTACATTTGGCTATATATAATTACACTAGCGGACCCGGCAGACATCGTCATTCGTCCTGCTCGGTGACATACCGACATCAGCGCCACCTACCGAGACCCAGTAAGATACTTGTACCTACCCGTAATTGTGTTTTCATACCATCCAGGAACCCATTGAAATATACACACAAATCATCCAAATCGGTCCAGCCATTTAGGAGATGACAAACACGTACAGAGGAATTATACCTATAGGTACGGGTGAGAGAGTTTGCCGTATCGACGGGATGAACAATAAATATTCGACAGTTACGAAACCCATGAACATTTTGTATGTGAAAATATTTTTTAAAAATCCCTTGGGAACTCTTTAATTTTCCGGGATGAATAGTACCCTATGTCCTTTTCCAAGGCCTTGTCTACCTCTACACCAAATTTCGTCCAAATCGGTAAAGCCGTTCTTGAGTTATAAATAGTGTAACTAACACGACTTTCTTTTATATAATATACTAGCTGACCCTGCGACTTCGTTCGCGTGTTTTTCTTTGCTATAAACCTCACGGAGCCCGAGACCTTTACAACGAATGCAAAACCGTGGAATTCGGTTCGTGCGTTCTGGAGTTATAGCGTGAGGAAGGAAAACCAGACTTATTTTATACTAGCGGACCCGGCAGACGTCGTCCTGCCCGCTATTAGCGCCACCTACCGGGTCCAATTTTTCTACTTAAAAACCTTCCTCTTGAATCACTCTATCTATTAAAAAAACCGCATCAAAATCCGTTGCGTAGTTTTAAAGATTTAAGCATACATAGGGACATAGGGACAGAGAAAGCGACTTTGTTTTATACTATGTAGTGATTACTGGGTCAATTCAGTTCAATTCTCGGTATTTGGGCTTTGGCTTCTACTCATCATCATCATCATGATCAACCCATTACCGGCTCACTACAGAGCACGGGTCTCCTCTCAGAGTGAGAAGGGTTTTGGCCATAGTCTACCACGCTGGCCAAGCGGATTGACAGACTTCACACACCTTTGAGAACGTTATGGAGAACTCTCAGGCATGCAGGTTTCCTCACGATGTTTCCCTTCACCGTTAAAGCAAGTGATATTTAAATACTTAAAACGCACATAACTCCGAAAAGTTAGAGGTGCGTGCCCGGGATCGAACCCACGACCTCCGATTAGAAGTCGGTCGTCCTAACCACTAGGCTATCACAGCTTTTTTTTGCTACAGCATAGTGCTATTCTACTAGTCAAGCCCTTTCATTTGATACCCATATTGAGGGCTTTGCGATAAAATATGTAGTCCGCCATTTTGTAGCGGCTGCCATCTTGGATCGATTTTCATCAAACATAGCTAACAACACTCTCGACTAATTCACCTTTCAAACAAAAAAAAACCGCATTCAAATCGGTCCACCCGTTTGAGCGCTACACGGGAACAGACAGACACACACACACACACACACACACACAGAAACGTCAAACTTATAACACCCCGTCCTTTTTGCGTCGGGGGTTAAAAACGGTGTATGTTAATAATTTTCAATACCTGGGGGGTTATTCTGTAACTTAGTTAGCAACTGAAAATAGTTGCCAACGAATTAGTTCGATATACATTGCTGCTTTACTGTGTGTTGTTATGAAAACACTTTATAATTTTCCACAGTAAAGCAGCAATGTAAGTATATCAAATTTATTAGTTGGCAACTATTTTCAGTTGGTAACTAAGTTACAGAATAACCCAGTTGATCCAAAAACAAAGAACGAGGTTATCAATCAATTCGACGCAGATTATTCTTCGCGCTGTTACTTCCATAACTTCCGCAAAAATCTGTACAGATTTCGATATACATATTTTTTTGTTTGACAAGCTAAGTATATCATAAGGTTGGTTTAATTTAAAGGTGAAGGTTTATTTTATCAAATCCTATTAAGTATAAGCATAATATTATGAAAAAATAATAGAGAAAAACATAATTTGAATAGGTAATATGACCTCAGCGAAGCACCAACCTTGTGAAATTCACTGACCTGTTCTTCCAAATAATATTTTATTACATATTATCTACGAATAAGTTATAATTTAGATGTATTTAAAACATCGAACAATGTGTGACCTTCAAGAAAATAACATAATAAATACTATTAAAATATGTTTCCAGACAAAAATTCCCACAACATCAAAAAGATATATATCAAATGAAATAATACCTACAAAACTTCAAAACAAAATAACATTTGAGAAACACTGCTTTTTTTGTTCGAAACTGGACTTAGGTAATATAAAACCGGGTCTCCACTAAAGAAACATTGTCAACTTTTGTGCTGTCAACACGTACGCGTCGTGTTGGTGACAAAATTTAGCCGGGTCTCCACCAAAGAGAAACTGCCAACTTTTGTGTTGTAAACACGTGTTGGTGACAAAAGTTTCTGTAAAGCCGCGTCTCAACCGAACATATTACATTGCCAACTTTTGTGTTGTGAAGACGTATTGATGACAAAAGTTTCTGTAAGGCTGTCTCCACCAAAGAAAAATTGCCAACTTTTGTGCTGTCAACACGTTGTGTTGGTGACAAAATTTAGCCGGGTCTCCGCCAAAGAGAAATTGCCAACTTTTGTGTTGTGAACACGTCGTGTTGGTGACAAAAGTTGGCAATTTTTCTTTGGTGGAAACCCGGCTTAATAATAATAATTACTTAATCGGAAGTTTTATTTGTGCACCTGCGACGTCATAACGTTAGTACTTGCCAGATAGAACAGTTAAATTAATAAAACCATCGAAATTATATAATCACCAGCTGATGATGATTTTCTTTGAAAATATATTTTTTTATTTTATAGGATGTTTGGCTTACGCTTGACGACAATCATGCCTGAAAAGCAATGATGAGTTGGAACGCGCTTGCTTAGAGAATGCCTATTCACTCTTGCCTTGAAGGTACTCAAGTCGAACGAGGTGGGAAACACGGACGCAGGAAGGCGTTCCACACCCTAGCGGTTCGTATCAGAAATAGTTGATTGACAGCGCTTCGTGCGAGCTGACTGATCTTTTTTTTTTTTATAGGAATAGCGGGCAATCGAGCAAGCGGGTCACCTGATGTTAAGTGATTACCGCCGCCCATGAACATTAGCAGCACCTGAGGAACCACTAATGCGTTGCCGGCTTTTGAGGAAGGGGACTGGCTCTTCAGCTCGCTGCCGGAACACACGGATGCTTTGCGGCAGATAACGGCTGAGTGTGGTCGCTAGCCAGGCGGATTCGGGGTAGAATCCTACCACAAAGCGGTGATACCATCCAGATTAAGTTGTGTGGTATCAGGCACAACGACCCGTAGAGGGGACTGAGAGCGTCAGGGCCTCGTTAGCATATTGGCAGGGTGCACCGCGCGCAGGTGAGGTTGACTTTGGCCACATAGGTGGAATTTGGGCCACTTACACCCCAAAATGATCGTCAATCACATAGGGATGCCAACGCTCACGATATTTCATATCGATATCGTGGAATCTCTTTAATTGCCCGTGATAAACGTAACCTACGTCTCCGGGTTGCAAGCTATCTCTATGCCAACATTATGATCGATTCAACAGATAGATAGGATTACTTTTAGGGAGGTGCATCTGCAACTATTAACGAATATAAAATATAGAATTAAGGTAAAGGCACCCAATTCGGAGGTATTTTCATCAAAACTCGAAAGAACGTGAAAAAATAAGCATTTACTACACCTTTCTGAAGAACTGGCTATTTTTATCAGAAGCGTTGTTTATTTAACTCTTGAAATATCCTAAAAGGACAACAATTAAAACTTGATTTAAATGTAAAATTAAATAAAATATGAAAAAAGTCCGAATCCCCCAATTCGGAGGTAAAAATCCTAATTCGGAGGCAAATGGCCCCTAATTCGGAGGTACAAAATACAAAGGGAAACGAGTAGAATGAATTCTACATGGTGTTCAAAAATGAACTGTATTTATTAATATATTTCAAAATCAATTCGATACACGGTATGTAATTGTTTATATGTTTGTGTGTAAAATATTAATATTATATATTATTAATTTATATATAGCTGCTCGTGCTGATTCACTGACTGATTCATCACCTCTCCTGTAAAATTTTGTATGATTTTTTTTTCACTAATAGTTTCGTATAGAAGACAAAAATTCATTCGGAACAAAAATATGGAGAGAGCTGATGATTGAGGATTTCGGAGACGGTTGAAGAGCACGCCTAAGCTATTGAAGATAGGTAGAGGGTGCTCGAGCAAATGTCATTCGAAACGTCATCCAATTGGCAGTGAGCTGAAAAAAATTCAAAATGGTGAAAAAAAGATGGCCGCCATACAAATTTCTTCGGTCTCCATCTCGGAAGGTATAAAAAATGGAAGAGTGGTTTCTTAGCAAAAGATGATCAGAATCAGAAGGTCTTCTCGATGAATTGAAAAAAAATCAAAATGGCGGAATTTATTTTTCCATAGAACATGTATGGCGAATATTGAAGAGACTACAAGTTGTAAATTATGCAAGGCTTTGACGCGGTTCTTTGGAAAACTCTCAAAGAAAAATATGGGAAGACATAATGATTGAGGGTTTGGAAGATGTTTGATGAGCCCGGGCAGGGTATTGTAGATAGATGTGGGCTGCTCAAACAAAAAATACTCAGAACCTCATCCAATTAGCACTGGTTGAAAAAAAAACTCCAAAATGGCGGATTACAGATGGCGGCCATACAAATTTCATCGGTGTCTATCGCACTAAGTATTAAAGATAGAAAAGTGTTGTTTGGAAAATGATGATCAAGACCTAAAAGGTCTACCTAATTGATGAACGGAAAAAAATCAAGATGGCGGAATTCATTTTTTCCTACACAAAATATTTTTTTCATTTTGACATTTTCACATTATGACATTTTGACATTTTAACATTTGACATTTGACATTTTGAAGTTTGACATTTTAACGTTTTGACATTTTGACATTTGACTTTGATATTGACTAAAAGAAGTTCCACTCCAATAAAAAATCCAGCTCTCCCTGAGGATGAGTTGATGAGAGGAGGAATTGGATTAGGTTCTGAATATTTTTTGTTTGAGCAGCCCCCATCTATCTACAATACCCTGCCTGGGCTCCTCAGTTATCTTCCAAACCCTTAGTCATCATATTGTATCCCCATATTTTTTTTGAGAGTTCTACAAAGAATCGCATCAAAGTTTCTTCAATATTCGGCATACATTTTCTATTGAAAAACAAATTCCGCCATTTTGAATTTTTTTCTATTCATCGAGTAGACCTTCCGATCCTGATCATCTTTTGCGAAGAAACCACTCTTCCATCTTTTATACCCTCCGAGATGGACACCGACGAAATTTGTATGGCGGCCATCTTTTTTTCGCCATTTTGAATTTTTTTTAGCTCACTGCCAATTGGACGACGTTTTGAGTTACATTTGCTTGAACACCCCCTACCTATCTTCAATACTTTAGGCGTGCTCCTCACCCGTCTCCGAAATCCTCAATGATCAGCTCTTTCCATATTTTTCTTCTGAATGAATTTTTGTCTTCCATACGAAACCATTTGTGAAAAAAAAATATACAAAATTTAACAGGAGAGGTGATCAATGAGTGAGTGAGTGAGTGAGTGAGTGAGTCAGTCATCCAATCAGCACGAGCAGCTATATATATATATTAAAATATATATTTCTATCCATACCACATAATTAGGGGCTCATAGAACCTAATTCGGAGGTAATACCTCGGAATTGGGTTTTGTAACAAAAAACACGTTTCCTAATTCTGAGTGTTAAAAAAGAAAAGATTTTTCCATAATAAACAAATAATTTAAAGCTTAATTAGATTACCTTCGTAAATATGTACAATATTCTCTCAAAATTGCATCGAAATATGCATAAATTTAATTTTCTTTTTAATTATTTTTCTTTAGCTTCCCCATACAATCTATCAATAAATTACCTAAATAGGTAAACTTTGATACGGTATAACTAGTGATTTAGAAGCCAAAGTGTACCTCATAATTAGGGCTCTTTAACCTAATAGCCTATTTAAATAATCAAAACTGAAACAAGACGTATTTAACATAAAACGACCCTAAAAATTGAAAAACTTATTAAGTCTATGAAATCGCAATTCTGCGGTATACCTCCGCGTTAGGAACCGGCTAAAATATTTGGCACCTAATGCGGAGGTATTTTCAAAACGTATTTTCACCTTAATTTCTTTACAAATATTCACAAAAATTGATTGTTTTCGATTGCAAATATAGTCCTTCAAATATTCATATCTAAATAAAAACAAATAAAGCTCAAAATTAACGGATAAACACTATTTAAAAAAACGTAGGTATTTCGTGCACAAGGTCCAAAATGTATGAAACATGCGTTCGGGCCGGCTGCTAGTGTAAAACTTGCCGGTTATTTTAAAACATATACATATAAAACCAATTATTTCGTCATTTATCTATGGAATGATAAACTATCAATTGATTAAGATATGTTGCAGTAAAAAAGAGCTTGGTGATCGGTTGAAAACGCTGTTTTTCTATATACCTCCGAATTGGGTGCCAATTTTAGAATACCTCCGAATTGGGTGACTTTACCTTATACATGTATATATTTATATATATTATGCTGATAAATGTAGCAAAATTAGCTCGTTAGAACGTGTAAAGCTAAAGACATTTCAAACAGTAACTTATTAAAAATTGCAATTTTTAACCCCTGACGCTATTACCCCTGATCCCTATTCTCTTATTATGAAAAATATCCACGCGGGATCACTCCTTCACGTATCAAATCCATTACGTACCTACCTATTTACAACCGTGAAAGATTAGTCCGGATATAGACAATAGATAGACAGACAGACCAAAATTAAAAACTCTTTAAATACTATCACAGACGGGCACTTCAAACTTCGTTTATTTGCAGGCTTATCAAAAGAATAGGTAGGTAGGTAACACGAAAAACAAGCGCAATATATTTTCGACGGGATCGTAAAGACGGTAAGTACCTACTTACCTTTACCTACCTACTCGTAAGTTTTAATTAACAATACGTTAATGGGCGGGATATATTAATTATGTATCTATTTTCTGTTACTTCTAAGGACTATGATATTATATACTTATTGTAAGTAGGTAATCACAATATCACAATCACAATAATATTAATAAAGTTTGTGTGTGTGTGTGTGTGTGTGTGTGTGCGTGCGTGCGTGCGTGCGTGCGTGCGTGCGTGCGTGCGTGCGTGCGTGCGTGCGTGCGTGCGTGCGTGCGTGCGTGCGTGCGTGCGTGCGTGCGTGCGTGTGTGTGTGTGTGTGTGTTTGTGTTTGTTCCTCTTCTCCGCTGCAACTACTAAACCGATTTGGCTGAAATTTTGAATAAAGATAGCTAATGCCCTGACTTAACACATATGCTTTTTATCCCGGAAAAGTATTCCTGTGGGGCTAAAATAGATATAAACTTCCAAAAACGCCATAGAGGGCGCTGACTGTTCTTAGGTAAATCACGTTCGGTATTGCAATAGTTTGCTGTGTTGCATGCATTGGCAACACATAGGCTACTTTTTATCCTGGAAAAATGCACAGTTCCCACGGGATTTTGAAAAACCCGAAATCTATACCTGCAGCATAGGTAGGTTACTATAGCGAAATTCCTTGATAGTAGGTATAAAGGTTGGAATTGGGAGCGGGAACGGGAACCAGAAATCCACGATTCCCTCGGGATTTGTTTAAAACCGAAATTCACGTGGGCGAAGCCGCGGGCAGATGCTACCTAGTACCTCAATAAATCATGATGTGGTAGTAGATAATAAAGACGTTAATATTCTCTGATAACTGCAGGCACTTTAAAAAGATTGTGTAAAACATAATCCAAACAAAAACATTTCATGTGAATAATAAGGCCAACTTCCTATCAAAAAGTTTCGGCCATTAAAAGTACTGATATCAAAAATTATGACCAAGTCCTTTGCTAGGCTCGATAAATGAAACCATACAGTTTTAGAAGGTATATCTTCTTCGATCACCCTCAAGCTGTCATACCATTCCTAATGATCCTGTTAAAATATTTTTAAATAATTTATGTCTTACTAATAACACTAATAATATGAAGCTCATTTGGGACTGAGAATAGTTTTATTGTTTTCAACTTGACAACATTTTTGTACTCCTTTGAATTTGTTTAATTTAAAAAATGTTGCCAAGTTGAAAACAATAAAACTATTCTCAGTCCCAAATGAGCTTCATATTATTAGTGTTATTAGTAAGACATAAATTATTTAAAAATATTTTAACAGGATCATTAGGAATGGTATGACAGCTTGAGGGTGATCGAAGAAGATATACCTTCTAAAACTGTATGGTTTCATTTATCGAGCCTAGCAAAGGACTTGGTCATAATTTTTGATATCAGTACTTTTAATGGCCGAAACTTTTTGATAGGAAGTTGGCCTTATTATTCACATGAAATGTTTTTGTTTGGATCTCACTCCTTTTTTCTAAGTAGGTAAGTATTTCAAAGTTAATGCAATAAGTATAATGAAGTTGTGATGGCTTATAATCGAGTCTTTTTTCTCTCTTACGCTTCAGTATAATTAGGAATAGAACCCTATCACATTTTACGGTCTGATTAGATGTGGTTTAATCTTCAATACATAGTATAAAACAAAGTCGCTTTCTCTGTTCTAATTGGGTGAATTTTTATTTTGTTCGTCTGTCTGTCAAAATCACAGAAAACAGAAACTCCACTCCAGAGTATTTCCACTCAGTGGTCAGTTTCAGAACTTAGAACCATACGGCTTAACTAAGAGAAGATTTTGAGTATTTGACTCTCATTAAGTTTAATGAATAGTATTAGATATTAGTGATACCTAGTAGCCGGAATCAACAGGACACCAAAGTCTCCTCCAAACCTCCAAAGTCGGCCACCCATCCATTTCCTGACTTGGGTCAAGGTTGCTTATCAAAATTATTAAGAAAATCGCGCTTCTGGTTTTATTGGCAAAGACGAATCTCAAACTACTGGAAGGAACGGGCTTAGGCACACAGATAGCTATATAATGTGGCGTACGACATCCGCAAAGAAAGGATTTTTGAAAATTCAACCCCTTAGGGGGTAATATAGGGGTTTGAAATTTGTGTAGTCCACGCCGACGAAGTCGCGCCCGCGACTTCGATAAAAAATATACCTCTTGGCGTTTTATTATTTACCTACACTTTACTTTTTATTAGAACTCAAGACCAGTAAGATTGACCCCTTGCTAGAAAACTTAAAAAGTCACATCTCCCTAAATAGTGCACCGATTTCGATGAAACAAGAACCATATATAGCTTCGAATAAAGTTCAATACATTTATTAAAACAAAATGAAAATTTGTTCAATATTTTTTGTGTGATGTGGGAACAGACAGATTTTTATATATCTTTGAATTGGTCAGTGTCTGATGCAACTTTTGGACATTTTTCGATTTTTTCCTTCATATACACACTAAGACTCATCTTCTTACCAAATTTCAACATTTCACATACACGGGAAGTGCGTCATAATTTTGATCAGTCAGTGAGTAGGTCTTGTTTTATGTGATTTTCAAACCTCTGTATCTCAGAAACGGTTCAACTTGAAAATTTGAAACTTTCAATTTATCATCACATCCACGAGTTTAACTTATATTTCAAATTTCGTAGGATTACTATCCCGCGAACCAGAGTTATGAGGGGGGTCAAAACAGCTCGAAATGGATCGTGTAAATAACACACTCATGCGACAAGGCCGGAGGAACTTGGCCTGGCGCACTTCGTGCGCCTAGATTTTGATGCTGTACTACCTACTTACTTACTTATGTACATAACTAATTAGTTTAATTTTATTTTAAAGTTAAAAATTTTCAATACCTGTCCAATATTATCCGAAAATTGTAATGCACTCACACTGTATCTACGTTTATATTTTTAATTAACTTTAATTTTTAATAAACAAATTATTGTATTCTCAATTCGTCACCACGTTCACATGCGTAAATAAACTGCCTTAAAATCGAGAGCCAGATAATTTATAAACACTTGAAAGCTATTAAGAAAACAAAAGAGACAGACGGTATTATGAACTCCCGCAAGAGGGAAAGAGAGGGGAACCCAAATAAGAATAACAGGTAAACGAGTGACCTACCATTCCATCTGTCATAACATCGGGTTTTCCCTGCGGCGTGGGACATTTTTTTAATGGGTTTTTTAATAGAAATTTTTCCAAAAATTAGAATTCTAAAGAAGACCTAAGTCTTGTTTTATGTTCGATGACGTCTTTGGACATTTCGACGTCTTTCGTCGTCACAGTGCAGTTAATTAGTGAGTGTTTATATGTTTCGACCGATACAAAGAAAAAGTTGATTCCGCGTTGGAAAACGCAGCGTTCATAGGCCCAATTGGGAGCGAAGCAAAGCGAGGCGAAGCGAAGCTATTTCACTTCGCTCATGTCGCGGTCGCTAGACAATGAGAACTATGCTTGATACCTAGAATATGATTTCATAATGGACATTTGCCCAATACTCATAGTTTTGATGGGCAGTAACTCGCAGTATCAGTACTGAAGAGCTGGGACCCAGAATTCAATGATACAGTACAAGGGCGTCGCCAGGTAGGGGCAGGAGGGGGGCAGCTGCCCCCCCCCCCCCCCCCCAGAGATTTGAGAAAATATAAATATGCTATAGTTTGAAAAGAAAATTCTGATTTTTTAATATGTTGTTAGGACCACTACCAGTAGCCTCCAATTTTACAGTTTCGGAACACATCATGAGCTAACTATGCAGCAATTTAAAAATATGACTGTCCTATTTACACTTTTCGCATATTATAATATCAACTTGCCCCCCCCTTGGCCAGCGGCTGGCGACGCCCTTGATACAGTATCTGCTTGGTACAATATGAATTATTCATAATGGACATTTTTTCAATTCCCATAGTTTAGGTGGGCAGTACTCTTAAGCATCGGGATTGAGAAGCTGACACCCGGAGTTCAAAGATACAGTCCATGTTTGATACCTAGAATATGATTTCACAATAAACATTTACCCAATCTCCATAGTTCATGTGGGCAGGTACCCGTCAGTATCAGGACTGAGAAGGTGGGACCTGGAGTTCAATGACAAAGTCTATGCTTGGTACTTATGTATGTATGCATGTATGTATGTATGTATGCATGCATGTATGTATGTATATATCCAATTTTTGTATCAGATTCTGTGTGTTCCTCCGTAGTGCCTAAACTACAGGGCCGATTTTGATGAATGAGGTGTCAATTGATTCGTTGTTATGGTCCAGGTGACATAGGCTACATATACGAAAAAAAAGAGAAGTGACTAGACTATTACGTTAGTTTCGGATACACATAACAGATGGCGCCACTAGTTGCTTGCCCCGCGCTTCTTCCGTTTGAATTCTCATTAGTACGCAGTTGAATACATATTTTTCTGCACACTAAATTAGTAGTCGGGTTTTGGTTTACGAACTTTATCTCTTGTATAATTGAAGAGACCTATGTCCAGCAGTGGACGTCTGTAGGTTGACAAGACTATTTAAAGAAGGTCATATAAAATCTTCGGGGTTGGACAACGGATACCTCAATGGATTACATACCTACATCAAATCTATACTTAATAAATAAAATTGAAGTGTCTGTCTGTAATATCGAAATAACTACCTCATATTAAGCTCATAATATGGTTATTTGAACGCTACCATAACCGAATCACACGTTTTTAAAATTTTTGTCTGTCTGTCTGTCTGTTTGAACGGGCTAATCTTCGGAACGGCTGAACCGATTTTGACGGGACCTTCACATACAAGTAGAGAATTAACCAGGGAGTAACATAGGCTACTTTTTTAACCGACTTTCAAAAAAGGAGGAGTTGTGTTTTTCTACCTATGTACACCGATATCTCCGAGATTTCTGAACCGATTTGCGTAACTTTTTTTTTAATCGATAGAGAAACATTGCGACCCTGTTCTATAAAAAATTTGGATTCCAACTCCTCAATCCTGATGCTGTAGGGGACCTAATCCCCAAAACTAATGGGTTTTAGAAACTTTCGGTTATTTAAATTGATATTGGGGACGTACCAATTAAAGACTTTATCGTTGAATGAACTCGAGTAGGTACATATCCAACTCCTCAACCCTGATGCTGTAAGGAATTGTATTCCGAAATCGTGGGGATCCCACGGGATTTTTCCGTTTTGGGGACGGGTTTCTACAGATAAGCTACTTTTTGTTCTGGAAAATCAAAAGTTCCCACGGGATTTTTAAAAACCTAAATCCACACGGGCGAAGCCGTGTGCATCATCTAGTCTACAATATGGTCAGTCTGTAAGGTAATTCATAAACAATTTTTATTCACAAGCATAAAAGGTAAGTAGGTACCTAAAAACATATTAATTAAATATACATTCATGCATAATATGACACCATTTATTAATTGGATACCTACCATTTGTAAAGGAAATAACATTGATAACAAAAATACCTGTTAAGAAATTAAAAAAACACAAACCTAATTTAAAGATGACTCATACTTGTATAGCTAGGACTTGAATTTATTTGATGTTAATACTAACAGGTTTTAAAATTAAAATATTTTAGATTTCAAAATAAGATAATACCTATTAAGTACATTTTTATCTATCTATACTATACTCTATAGTATAGAGTATATTCAATTTTATTTATTCAATTTTATTTATTAGTATAGTCTATATTACTTACTAGATGATGCCCACGGCTTCGCCCGTGTGGATTTAGGTTTTTAAAAATCCCGTGGGAACTTTTGATTTTCCAGAACAAAAAGTAGCTTATCTGTAGAAACCCGTTCCCAAAACGGAAAAATCCCGTGGGATCCCCACGATTTCGGAATGCAATTCCTTACAGCATCAGGGTTGAGGAGTTGGATATGTACCTACTCGAGTTCATTCCACGATAAAGTCTTTAATTGGTACCCCCAATATCAATTTAAATAACCGAAAGTTTCTAAAACCCATTAGTTTTGGGGATTAGATCCGCTACAGCATCAGGATTGAGGAGTTGGAATCTAAATTTGTTACAGAACAGGGTCGCAATGTTTCTCTATCGATTAAAAAAAAAATTACGCAAATCGGTTCAGAAATCTCGGAGATATCGGTGTACATAGGTAGAAAAACACAACTCCTCCTTTTTTGAAAGTCGGTTAAAAAAGTAGCCTATGTTACTCCCTGGTTAATTCTCTACTTGTATGTGAAGGTCCCGTCAAAATCGGTTCAGCCGTTCCAAAGATTAGCCCGTTCAAACAGACAGACAGACAGACAGACAGACAGACAGACAGACAGACAGACAGACAGACAGACAGACAGACAGACAGACAGACAGACAGACAAAAATTTTAAAAACGTGTGATTCGGTTATGGTAGCGTTCAAATAACCATATGAGCTTAATATGAGATAGTTATTTCGAAATTACAGACAGACACTTCAATTTTATTTATTAGTAAGTAATCTATACTAATAAATAAAATTGAAGTGTCTGTCTGTAATATCGAAATAACTACCTCATATTAAGCTCATATGGTTATTTGAACGCTACCATAACCGAATAACACGTTTTTAAAATTTTTGTCTGTCTGTCTGTCTGTCTGTCTGTCTGTCTGTTTGAACGGGCTAATCTTCGGAATGGCTGAACCGATTTTGACGGGACTTTGACATCAAGTAGAGAATTGACCAGGGAGTAACATAGGCTACTTTTTTTAACCGACTTTCAAAAAAGGAGGAGTTGTGTTTTTCTACCTATGTACACCGATATCTCCGAGATTTCTGAACCGATTTGCGTATTTTTTTTAATTGATAGAGAAACATTGCGACACTGTCCTACAAAAAATTTGGATTCCAACTCCTCAATCCTGATGCTGTAGGGGACCTGATCCCCAAAACTAATGGGATTTAGGAACTGTCGGTTATTTATATTGATATTGGGGGTACCAATTAAAGACTTTATCTTTGAATGAACTCGAGTAGGTACATATCCTCAACTCATCAACCCTGATCCTGTAAGGAATTGCATTCCGAAATCGTAGGGATCCCACGGAATTTTTTCCGTTTTGGGGGTTACTACAGATAGGCTACTTTTTTGTTCTGGAAAATCAAAAGTTCCCACGGGATTTATAAAAACCTAAATTCACACGGGCGAAGCCGTGGGCATCATCTAGTTTAGAAATTTAAGCGATTTAAAGACAGGAACCTTTTCTCCCAAAGAAAGCAAGCGCTTGCTTTAAAGACTAATTCTATGATGAATTGAGTCTTAGAATTTACTAGATGAGGGACTTAAGGCGCTACGTCTTCCATACTAATTTATGTCTCCATTCAAAAGCACATGGATTATATATTTACGCTGAAATTACATTCCAGAGCCTTAATTTAATTTTTTATTTGAGCAAACTTATTTTTACATGAAGAAAAGATTACCTAAATAGCTTTTCTGAGATCGAATTTTTAGTGTAATTTCGTTAGTGTATGAGTAAACACAGATACTATCTTACGCCAAGAAAGGGTTCAGTAGTGTGTGTAAAGTGCGGCATTGCCGCTTCGCCAATGACATATGACGCGCGGTTGCCACTCTTACTTTTATTACCTAGTTTGTATTTTCCACAGGTATTTTCAGAGAAAATGAATATCAATCGCTTCGGTAGGAGTGTTGCTAACAGGCAGTGCCGTAATTAGCCTTTTAAGCGCCCGGTGCGAGCTGCTATAACCGCGCCCTTGAAATATTTTCTAATCATACCTAACCGGTTCTGACAATAAAATGGCTTGTCTACAAGTTTTTGTAAACTTATAGAATTTCAAGTAGGTACTTCGTAAAGTTTTGAATAAAGAAGTTCACATAAATTGCGTTTATAAATTAGGTGAAAAAACGTTTATTCATAAAATATTTGTCAAAATTCACAATTAGACAATACACAAATTATATCAAATTACAAATACTGATCAGTACAAATAGTAAAGATTCAAGGCAAACCGTAAACCTTACTTAAAGATTTACTTTACGCGCTTTCTTCATTGCGAAGTCCTTGATTACACTGTCATATGACAGGAGCCGTGCTATGTCGCGTTCAATCGATAAAATCGCTAGGCCCGATAATCTTTCTTGGCCCATCGTCGAGCGTAGGTACGTCTTTATCAATTTGAGCTTACTGAACGATCTTTCACAGGAAGCTACAGTCACTGGCATTGTTAAAAAAATCTTTGTAGCGACTACTATATTGGGAAACATTTCCTTTAAATCTAGTTCTACTATAGCTTTAAGAAGACCTAGACTGGATTGACGTTCATATTTATCAAATAATGTAGTTGCTTCAACTTGACTCTTCAAAGTTTCTAATTCGGCCCAAAATTCAGCAGCATTTATATCTGTAGAATATTTAATACTCAAATCAGCGGCATGTTTTTTTAATTCTTCAATTGGATATTTGGTAATGTGTTCTAAGGTTAAAAAATTAAAAAACTGGTGAATAATGTGTAATTTTTCGAATCGCCATGTGAATTCAGCAATTATTTTATCAATTGATTCATTTATATTAATTTTAAAGTTTTGTTGTGGGGTAAGATCGTAGCCGGCGTCTGAACTTTCTCTCAAGTCGTGTCTCTTTACTCGCTTTTTACGCTTTTCAGGAAAAGCATCTTCGATGTCACACTCTCCACAAACTTTTTTTGCCTTTTCGAATGCATTATCCACAGTCTCTCGAATATTCTGAATCTGCCTTGTTAGTCCTTTGATTAGTTCAGAGGCTTTGTCGATAGAAATAGTTTTTGACTGTAAAGCTACATTCACTCTATCGACGGACTCTAAAACTTGATCCCAAATTTGTAAAGTACATATAAATTTATAGTTTATTAGTTCCATAATGTTTTTAGCTGTAGCTATTGTTTCGGCATTGTATTCGTTGGTAGTTAAAATTTTTAGCACGCACCGGATTTGGGGTATTTGCATATTTAAAGCTTTGACGGCCCTAGCTTTAGAGGCCCATCTAGTATCGGCATGTTTCTTTAAAGAAATTTTTAAGTGTTTCATTAAAGTTTCCCATCTGACCGTAGAACTCGAAAAAAACACAAATATTTTCTGGATTATTCCAAAAAATGTGATCATGTCGGGTGTCACACTAGCAGCATGTACGCCAGACAAATTCAAAGAATGCGCTGCACAGGGTACGAAATCAGCATTAACATTAATTTGTTTTATTTTGGCTTGAACTCCATGATATTTACCAGCCATGTTACTGCCATTGTCGTACCCTTGGCCACGAACATCTTCAATTTTCAATCCGTCATTTTCTAATTTAGTTAAAATTTCTTTTGACAATCCTTCGCCCTTTTTTTCATGAGATTGAATAAAATCTATGAAACGTTCTTCGATGGTAACTTTCTGTTCAAATATTTTTACGAATCTCAATATTTGTGACATCTGTTCTTGATGCGATACGTCCGGCGTACAATCAAAAATTATAGAAAAGTATTTTGCGGCACGAATGTCGTCTAAAATTTGTTTTTTGACCTCAGTCGCAAGAATATCAACTAACTCGTTTTGAATATATGGCGTAAAATACGAAATGTTTCCTTTACTAAGCGATTCTATGTGCGCTCTAAGTTCAGGATCGAATTTTGAAATCATATCCACGGCACTTAAGAAAACTCCAGATCCTGATTCTCCAATATGCTCATGAGAGCCTCTGAGAGGTAAATTATTTTCCGCGCAAAATAAAATTATGCTAGTACACACTTTTAAAATATGTCTCCACTTTTTTGTTTCTTGGTCAATAGCCTTTTGTAAAGATGCATCTATTGTGGTCTTACTTTTGATATGCTGTTCAAGCATTTTCCACTTAATAAAATTTTCTTTATGAAATGTAGAGCTTTCGTGCTCAGGAATACGTGGACTTATATGGCGCCAATCATTGAAACCTTTTTGTGCATCAGCAAGCGCTGGCTTTATCTGTCTAGTCAAGGAAGAACCAAAGAGAATACATGGGAAACAAAATATTGCATCTCTCTTTTTACTGTACATTAACCATAGCCTGGGCATCATTTCGCCATTGCTCATCTTTTTTGTAAACCAATGCTCATGAAATTTTCGTTCTGCATCTTCAGTTGAATAAATATTTTTACTACCTTTTCCTTGATCAGGACCTTTTTCGACAAGAAAGCAACGAACGGAGTCAGTTATAGGTATCCATGTAACAGGGTCGTTTGTGTCTAGTTGGATCCTATTC
This sequence comes from Melanargia galathea, assembly GCA_920104075.1. Lineage (NCBI taxonomy): Eukaryota > Metazoa > Arthropoda > Insecta > Lepidoptera > Nymphalidae > Melanargia > Melanargia galathea. The sequence continues at coordinate 13,556,097 of OV049876.1, forward strand.
GTTGCTGTAGTATCTGCAGTATGTGTTTCAGAACTTGGAGTAATGGCGGGCAAGGTCAAATCTTCATTTTCTTTCCCTAAATTGTTTTCAGATCCAGACATATCAGCGGATGTCAAAACGTCATCAGGTACATTATCTTCCTGTCTATTTTCTGCCTGTGTCCATTTTCTAAGCGTATTTCCCAATTTTTTTGCTTCAACCTCCCTCAGGCGCTTTTTTTTTCGAAATTCAGAACCAGATGGACGTTTTTGTGACATGGTCTTTGTTATGGCGTGCGTACTTAGCGAACGGTAGACAGTAAATTATATTTCTGAAAGAAGAAAGGAAAGGTGATCGTTACTTTATTTATCAAAAATAAGTACTAGGTACCTACGTACAGAACGGTCACTCCTCACACATCGAGTACTCGAGGAGGACTAAGCGAGACGTTTAATTACTGCAAATAAATATAAGTACCTACTACTCAATCAAGGTCACTAGGCACCTATCAAATGTAAATAAAACAAATAAAGGGAAAATTTCGAAAAATAAAAAAAGTTGAAAATTAAGGTTTTTGGTAACTTACAAGTTTTCGCTAAAATCTAAATTTGCCCATATCTTTTAATCGTGTTGACTCAGGACCTTAATTTTTATACACCTAATAAGGACTAATAGACCTCAGTATCTGGTATGAATTTCAACTTGCTAAGTCCACCCGTTCCAGAAAAAAACGGTACGGAACCCTAAAAACGTCTAATTTCTCTGTCGCAACAGCGGGACTGTTGTTGGTGCCTAGCGTCATTAATTCATTAATATACCTACCGTGTTTTCTTAAATTAGTATCTATCTATTAATAATATAAAGTAGCTTGTATATATATATATAGATATAGATAGTAGTATCTATATTGGTATGAACCAAGTTCAAACGATTAAAAGAAATTTTCTAGTAAAACTTTAGAATACAAATTCCAACTTACCCAAGCGAGTTCGTCAATAAACAAATCAGAAACAAAAACTATTCACTGTCACACATAATTTTAATTGTAATTGAATTTGAAAATAAATAATCGTGATGCGCAATCGATACAACATACACAATTGACAATGAGAGCCACACTGCGTCTTGCCGTCTTGCGTTGCAGTTGCGAGACCCCCGCGCGTCTCGCACCGCACACCCGCGGACGCCTATCCGCAGTAACCCTGCCCCGCCCGCCGCCGCAACTACCCGGCCGTCTGTGGTCCGGCCGGCCGGTCGTAATTCGTAACGAAGAAGAATATACGCGGACGACGTGACTCTACACGTATAAATAAATAAATAACTAATAGGTATGATTTTAGTGGCACTGGTCTGGTCATTTCTGCGCCCCTCCAGGGTCTGCGCCCTGTGCCTGGGCACCGCTGGCACCGCCCTAGTTACGGCACTGCTAACAGGAAGAATTTTCGGATGAAATAAGGGAGAAAATTTCATTGAAAACAATAAAAAAATTAATATCTACGAAATGTAAATAATGCATGAAAGTTTTCCTTCTACCTAAGCTACCTTCTAACTAAGCAAGGACGTATATATACAAATATATAAACAAATGTTACCTGTATAATATTATTATTTGTGTTAGAATAATTATTGCACTTATTGTTAAAGATTCAAAATTACATTTAAAATTATCTATCTTATTCTTATTTCGCCTAACGGCTAAGCCTGGTCATTCAGAGAGGCAATAATAGCACCACTGTCTTGGGCACCATGCCCGTATATTGATGTTAGTTTGCACTTTCCACACTTAGCAATAGGCGAAACAATATTATTACGTGGCTTAGGGCGTTACGGGTCTAAACTCTCCGAGTAAATCCCTCTCTCCTATGAGCGAGGAGGCCTGTGCCTAGCAGTGGGAAGGGAAAAAGGCTGTAGTGATGGATGTGATGATGGCTTAGGGTTTTTTTATGTTGACAGGGATTTAAAGTAGTTTGGGGTAAAATCGAACTTCAGGTGGGGTAACGCTGTTTTTCATACGAATAACTCATCCAATGTATAAAATGACAACTGTCAGAATTCTACCGAAAAAGAGTAGGAACTCATTGAACGATTTGCACTCGCGCCCGCTGCGGTTGCGGGAGAGCGGTTTATTTCTATATTCACGAGACCACTTGTTTGTGCGGGAACCGCAGCCGTTGCGGTTGCAGCCGTCGCCCGCAAACTCGGCGGGCGATGATCGCAAGACCTGTGGTTATATTTATATATAAGAAAAATGGATTCTATTCTTCACAAACACCATTCCGCGCCCGCGCTTGCGCTTGCAGAGCTTGCGGGCGACGCTCGTTAAGTTCGCGGGTGACCGCAGCCCACCGGTGCAGCGGGACCCGCAAGCAACCACGCACTCCGCGGGAATAAATCGCGTCGTGAGTTTTGCTCTCTACATTTCCATGTATTTTGTGATCGTACGAGTGTTGCAGTCCCGCAACCGCGGCGAGCATGGGTGAAAACCGCTCCGTGAGTTCCTACTCTAAAAAATCAGACTATCTAGATGGAAGTAGGGTTTTCTTACCGATTATCGTCCATTTAGTTGAGTTACTGAGTTTGAGAACGTGAAAATATATACCTATATGTATACTACTGGATCCGGCAGACGTCGTCCTGCCCGGTGACATACCGACATCAGCGCCACCTACCGAGACCCGGTAGGTTACCTGTACCTACCCGGTAATTGTGTTTTCAAACCATCCAGTATTGAAATATAAAAATTTCATCCAAACCGGTCCAGTCGTTTAGGAGGAGTTGGTGATAAGCACACGTACAGAAGAATTATAAAGGTATGGGTGAGATAGTTTACTGTATCGACGGGATGTTTGACAGCTACGAAACCCGTGAACATTTTGTCAGCTTTTTAAAATAGCCAGATATCTGACTAAAAAATACTAACATTCGATGAAAATAGACTATATTCGGAGTATATTCTAACAAGTTTTCGTTATTTTCTTATAGAATCTATATATACCTATAAAACAAAGTCGTGTTAGTTCGAACACTTATAACTCGAGAATGGCTGGAACGATTTTCATTGTTATTGATTTGTTGTATTTGTCTCCGTCCCGAATAGCAGAATAACTATTAAAAACATTGGGAAATTGACGAAAAAATAAAATAAAAGTATTTGGCTTTTTAGGAGCTAGTCCTGATGGTATGTGGCACTAATTATTATTATTTACAAAATATTTTCCATATCCACACTAGCTTGATGCCCACGACTTCGTTCACGTGGATTTAGTTTTTTTTGAAATCCCGTGGGAACACTTTGATTCTTGGGATAAAAAGTAATCCAGGATGCATATTTTGTCAAGATCCGATTCGATTATTATCTTCAATGAGGGACTCCCTTACAAACATTCATCTGTATCAAATTTTATCAAATTTGGTTCAGCGGTTTAGGCGTGAAAGCGTAACAGACAGATACAGCCACTTTCACATTTGTGTTATTTGTAGGGAAGTAGGGATTATTTTCTAAAACACAATTGTTTACTTCAATTTATGGATTGCAGGGGTTATAGAAGAAGAAAAAGTTATTTTAGAAATAAAATGTTTTCCCTCACTGGCTCGGAACAACCAAGACATGTTTTCTGCAGCTAAAGAAAGAAAAAAAATAGCTGGTCAGGCAGGTTCCAAAACAATTCTAAACTGTTTGTATTCTAATGTGTTTTCAACCTTCTAAACCTTTCCGAACTTCCTATAAAACTATCGTAAGTTGTGCATACGCACAAAGTTCAATTGGATGAAATTGTATTAGAACACATGAGACAGAGAAAAAAATAATTTTCATATTGTAATATTTATACAAAAGATTAGTAGGTATATTTTATGTTATTCATTGTTACAAAGGAAATAAATATAATAAAAAACTAAAAAAAGACTTGAAATTATCAGGAATTGAACCAGGGTCCAGTATACAGTATCTCACAAATTAGAGTAACACTGTAACCACTGCGCAATTTAAACTTTACATTTCACGTCGAAAATTTTGAACAGTTTCGTATTGCACACACATCTATTGATGTGTGCGTGTTTAGTTCTGAAAAACTGATGCGCACTAACTTCTCTAAGTAAAAAGTATTTTGGAAACTAAAATACATCTAAATATAGTCATGTACATTACGAATAATGCGGTAGTGGCGCAAATCGTACTATTAGAAAAGAATATGAACATTTTTATTCATAAAAAAATAAAATACAGTATATTTTAACAAAAGCGCCATCTAATGGCATTGTGGTGCCTAGCTGAACGAAACGAGCGCCCTTAAAACTGAGCTACAGTCCACTCCGTGCTTCTTAGGTTTATTTATAAAGGCTTGTATTTTTAAGCTCGTACCAGAAATGAACCTATTTTTAACCCCCGACGCAAAAACGACGGGGTGTTATAAGTTTGACGTGTCTGTGTGTGTGTGTGTGTGTGTGTGTGTGTGTGTGTGTGTGTGTGTGTGTCTGTCTGTTCCCCTGTGGCGCTCTAACGGGTGGACCGATTTGAATGCGGTTTATTATGTTTGAAAGGTGAATTAGTCGAGAGTGTTCTTAGCTATGTTTGATGAAAATCGGTCCAAGATGGCCGCCGCTACAAAATGGCGGATGATATATTTTTTCACAACTCCCTTGATATGGGTATCAAATGAAAGGGCTTGACTAGTAGAATAGCACTATTGCAAATTCAAGATGGCCGCCGCCACTAAATGGCGAATGTCGGGGGTTTTTTAAATTTTCAATTTACACTTGTAGGTACTACCAAAAACTTCGAAAGCTATGGATACTTAAATGCTCACCATAGTGGTAGATTCAATCGACGATTCAAGTGACCGACGGACAGATACAGACATTTACATTTCGGTTTTTCATAAATCCCGAGGGAATCCTGGATTTCCGGTTATCGTTTCTGCTCCCTTTTCCAATCTTTATACCTACTTTCAAGGAAGTTTGCTATAGTAATCTACCCATAGCTGCTGTAGTTAGAGATTTCGGTTTTTTCAAAATCCTGTGGGAACTGTGAATTTTTTAGGACAAAAAGTAGCATATGTGTTAATCCAAGGTATAATCTATCTCCATTCCAAATTTACCCCTACCCCTACCCCTAAACCTACCCCTACCCCTACTTCACCCATACTCCTACCCCTACCCCCATCCTTACCCCATCCCACCCCTACCTCTACCCCTACCCTACCCCTACTCCTACCCCTACCCCAACCCCTACCTTGTGTCTAAACTCCCCTCCCACACGCTCACCCCCGCCTTGGTGACGCTCACTTCGCAATGGGCCGTGCAGCAGAAATCGTAATATTTTAATTTCGCCATAACTTCAAAACCAAACGTCCAATTTTAATCATTCAAATACCAAATATTATCTACGTAAACTGTACTTAGTGATGAAATAATTTATTTTTGATAAGGATTAATAGCATGAGTAAAATAAATGCGTTTAAATGTAGTCCAAAAAAAAATTCAAGATTTTTAAATAAAAAAATGGTTGTTGTGCCTCCTATAGGTATAGTGTGTCGCGGACTTTTTTGTAGATATTTATAAGATCTACATTTAATTAGAACATTTTATGGTTCTATCTTTTATAGTTTAGGCAGCGTACGCAAAATAAGTAACTTTTCTGGTTGATTTTTTGCACCTTGTGTTCGAAAAACCCAAATATTTTACGAAACCCTATTTTTTGCAAAATAAAATTTAGCCTATGTTACTCGTGGAAAATGTTGCTTTCGAATGGTAAAAGAATTTTTAAAAACGGTCCAGTAGTTTTTGAGCCTATTCATTACAACCAAACAAACAAACAAACAAAGTTTTCCTCTTTATAATATTAGTGTAGATGGGCTATGCGCCTATGCCACAAGACTCACTTCGTCGCGTCACGCGTCGTCGTCATTTACGAGTTTCTCGCTTCGCGCTTTATAAAAACACCCTGGAGGTAGCACAAACTAGACTACGTGGAGTCGGGATGATCAGATTTCATTCTGGGCAACTTTTGCCCTAATGTACCTACTCTACATGGAGGGGGTGACTAGATTTCGTTTCGCAGTCCATTCGATCAAGTTTTATGTTATATTAATTTTATTAGAGCAATGAGAACTTTTGATTTTTGACGTGATAACGTCTTATAAATCGATGAACGCCGGCCGCACGCATGAAAAGCATGACTCGTTATCACGTACCGCCCAGCCGAATGTGCAACCGAGTGCGCGGAACAAGCGATAGACAGGCAATGTTTTTGTTTGTCCGTAAACCGATTTTACAGACAACCAATTTTTTCCTAAAATTATGTTTGGTAAGCATTAATCAATTTAGTGAAGCAAAGCAAAAATAATTTTGATTCGGATTCAGTATATTTTATTTAGTACGTAGTATCTACGTAATACGTTCTTACAACTTATTTTGGTAAGCGTTTAAAGTTGTGAAAATAATTCTCATAATTATTTTTTTAAGCCTGCAACACATTGGCTCCACCCTGATAAAATTATTATGGAAAGATTCACGTAATTTTCAACTTACCGCGCTTAAAACATAAATAACTCTATACATTAAAGAATAATAATAATTATTGAAGATCTTTTGATGAATTCTCGTCTCAAAGTGTAGAAAAAGGAAAAATATAGGAAAAATAAAATCGACATGTTATTTTCCTTATTCAACTATAATCGTTAACTATTAAATAAATTGATAGGTAAATAATTAATATATATATAGCTGCTCGTGCTGATTCATTCACTGACTGACTGACTGACTGACTGATTGATCACCTCTCCTGAACAATTTTGTATGAAAATTTTTTTTTTCAATAATGGTGTCGTAGAGAGGACAAAAATTCATTAAGAGGAAAAATATGGAGAGAGCTGATGATTGAGGATTTCAGAGACGAGCGACGGGCACGCTTAAGGTATTGAAGATAGGTGGGGGGTGCTTGAGCAAATGTCACTCGAAACGTCATCCAATTGGCAGTGAGCTGAAAAAAAATTCAAAATGGCGAAAAAAAGATGGCCGCCATACAAATTTCGTCGGTCTCCATCTCGGAGGGTATAAAAGATGGAAGAGTGGTTTCTTCGCAAAAGATAATGAGAATCCAAAGGTCTACTTGATGAATTGAAAAAAAATTCAAAATGGCGAAATTTATTTTTCCATAGAAAATGTATGGCGAATGTTGAAGAGACTACAAGCTGTGAACTATGCAAGGCTTTAATGCGGTTTTCTGGAGAACTCTCAAAGAAAAATATGGGAAGACATGATGATTGAGGGTTTGGAAGTTGGTTGAGGAGCCCGGGCAGGGTATTGAAGATACGAGGGAGGTGCTCAAACAAAAATTACTCGAAACATCATCCAATTGGCAGTGAGCTGAAAAAAAGTCCAAAATGGCGGATTCAAGATGGCGGCCATACAAACATCGGTGTCTATCTCACCAAGTATAAAAGATGGAAGAGTGGTTTCTTAGCAAAAGATTATCAAGACCTGAAGGTCTACTTGATGAGCAGAATGATTCGAAGAAAAAATATGGAGAGTGATAATGATCGAGGATTAGGAATATGGGAGAGATAAGTGGAGGCTGCTCAAACCAAAATACCCGAAAGCGAAACCTCGCGGTCCGCTTGCGGGCCGCGCACCCACGCGCCCTACTAGTCTAATATAAGGCTAATCTATAATTCTTAAAGCGTATTGTGGCTTTGACTCAGACATTTGAGTTATAACGAGACTGATTTATGTTAGGATTAATATTCTGCAGATTTCATTTGAAAGTAAATTCTAAGCCAAGTCAAAGTTAGCAGCAGCCGCCTCCTGTTTTTAACCCCCGACGCAAAAACGACGGGGTGTTCTAAGTTTAACGTGTCTGTGTGTGTGTGTGTGTGTGTTGACTAGTAGAATAGCACTATTGCAAATCCAAGATGGCCGCCGCCACAAAATGGCAAATGTCGGGGGTTTTTTTAAATTTTTAATTTATACTTGTTAAATGATAATGTTGAATTTTCACTGGCAAGTAGGTAACTTTCCGCCAATTTCTTATGGTGTCCACAATAATTTCTTGCAATATCAGACTAAATTGCAAGAAATTATTGTGGACACCATTTTGACATTCGCCATTTTGTGGTGGCGGCCATCTTGGATTTGCATAGTGCTATTCTACTAGTCAAGCCCTTTCATTTGATACCCATATTGAGGGCGTTGTGATAAAATATGTAATCCGCCATTTTGTAGCGGCGGTCGTCTTGGTCCGATTTTCATTAAACATAACTAGCTAACAACACTCTCGACTAATTCACCTTTCAAATAAAAAAACCGCATTCAAATCGGTGCACCCGTTTGAGCGCCACAGGGGAACAGACAGACACACACACACACACACACACACACGCACATGTATGTACTTATCCTACTTCCTACTAATAATCTATGCTATACTAATAAATAAAATTGAAGTGTCTGTCTGTAATTTCGAAATAACTACCACATATTAAGCTCATATGGTTATTTGAACGATACCATAACCGAATCACACGTTTTTAAAATTTTTGTCTGTCTGTCTGTCTGTTTGAACGGGCTAATCTTCGGAACGGCTGAACCGATTTTGACGGGACTTTCACAGACAAGTAGAGGATTAACCAAGGAGTAACATAGGCTACTTTTTTAACCGACTTTCAAAAAAGGAGTTGTGTTGAAATCGGTAAGTACCATGTTAAAAAACGCCCTGATAGGTATTTTCGCTGCGCGCGACGGCCGCGTACGCGGTGCGGCGGTACGCCGCCGCGCGGCGGGCGGGTGCGGTGAAGAGGGTGCATGCTCCAATCCAATAACCAATTCCAATCTTCTCCATTTCGAACGAGGGAGCTAATGCGTGCGGATGTGTACTGCGTTTGTTGCGTGCGTTTTCGTAATTTTTATTTTGAATCCGAGATTTTGTTTTTATTGGGGGTTATGATGTTTTTTATTTCTTTAGTTTGTTTTATTCGTATGTATGTCGAAGGCAGGGTCACTGCCAACCGCGCCAACGGGCCAGTCAAAACTACTGAACAGATTTGGCTGCAATTTTGAATGGAGATAAAAATTCCCTAAGTAAGTATAAAGGTTGGAAAAGGGAGCGGGAACGGGAACCAGAAATCTACTTATCCCTCAGTATTTCTGAAAAACCGAAATTCACGCGGGCAAAAGCTAGTAATATTATAAATGTGAAAGTGTGGATGTTTAGATGTTTGGATGTTTGAATGTTTGTTACTCTATAACGTCGCAACTACTGAACAGATTTGGCTGAAATTTTGAATGGAGATAAATAATGCCCTGACATAGACTACTTTTTATCCTGGAAAAATCCACAGTTCCTGCGGGATTTTGAAAAAAACCCAAATCTACAGCTATAGCTATACATATGTAGATCACTATAGCAAACTTCCTTGAAAGTAGGTATAAAGGTTGGAAAAGGGAGCGGGAACGGGAACCAGAAATCCACGATTCCCTCAGGATTTGTGAAAAACCGAAACGCGGGCAAAAGTTAGTAATATATGTACATATATATAGAAAAAATATTAGTTTGTATGAACACCAAATCTAATATTCATGTCCGCATTCCTCATTACATCCTGGCTTATTTCCAAAAGGGGCCCAGATTGTTTTTCTTCGCCAACAGTCGACAGAAATATTAACTCTATTTGCCCATGACGATAGTACCTATACGAAAACTTGTTTTTATTGGAAAAGTTAAGCCTTACCGGAAAATGAAGTGGGAATTTAGTAGCGAGTTTGTAGCTGAATTCTTCCAAAATATTTTGGCCTAAAAGGGTTAGCTTAGGATCCCTTACCTAAGGGGCAAAACGGATCCCTATTAATGACACTCTACTGTCTTTCTGTCTGTCCGTATGTCCCGTATTTCTAGCTCGTATACTGAATGAGTTACAGACAGTTCTTCTTGATGTTGCGGCTATGCAGGTTCTTGAGCCCCTGTAGCACTTTGACCGTCGCCGATCCATTGTGCTCGTACAGACAGTTGGTTAAACTCATATTACCTACCAATTAAAAATGTTAGCTTTTTTTGGTCACTGCTGAAAACTACATTATGAATCGGTGTTCTCAGTACGTGATACCCACTACAGACCCCGTTACCAAAATGGTCAAACTGTCAATTTTGACGTCCCACCTCATTTTTTTATTTATGCATATAAAAATGAATATTACTTACTTACATAAAAAATCTTACCTTTATTGATACGTCTAAAAAGCTGTGATAGCCTAATGGTTAGGACGACCGACTTCTAATCGGAGGTCGTGGGTTCGATCCCGGGCACGCACCTCTAACTTTTCGGAGTTATGTGCGTTTTAAGTATTTAAATATCACTTGCTTTAACGGTGAAGGAAAACATCGTGAGGAAACCTGCATGCCTGAGAGTTCTCCATAACGTTCTCAAAGGTGTGTGAAGTCTGCCAATCCGCTTGGCCAGCGTGGTAGACTATGGCCAAAACCCTTCTCACTCTGAGAGGAGACCCGTGCTCTGTAGTGAGCCGGTAATAGGTTGATCATGATGATGATGATGATGATTGATACGTCACGTACTGAAAATGCATAGTGTACTTAGTTTGTTTCACACCCCTTAAAATTGGACCGAGTTCGATCCCGGAACGAACCACTAACTTTACCGAGTTATGTGTGTTGCAACTTAATATATTATATCACTTGCTGTAACGGTGAAGGAAAACATCGTTATGAAACCTGTAGACCGGTCAAATTAGACTAAAAAATAGGGGTGAGGTGACAATAATTCACACCTGGCTGAAAATTGGTAGGATTGTTCAAAACACTATTATAAATGAAATGTGAAAAGTCCTCATCGATCCGATACCTGGAAAAAAATTTACTCCTGGACACGCACAGTTTATTCACACTTGGCTGAAAATTGGTAGGATTGTTCGAAACACTATTATAAATGAAATGTAAAAAGTCCTCATCGATCCGACACCTGAAAAAAAAATTACTCGGGGTCAAAGTTTTCACGGGAAGTTTTCAGCAAAACGGTAAGTCTTATCATAAAATTAATTGAGACAAAATTGTAGATCAGATAATTATCTATAAAAAATGTTTTAATACTTTTTTTCTTAAGAACCACCGTTTTTGAGATATAACGATTCAAATAATTAAGTGTCGAAATAAAAATGAGGGACTCTGTTTCTTTTTACCCGAAATTCTGATATTTCCAATATTTTATGTGTGTAAGTATGTAACTTATATATGTGTAAGTTATGTATAAGTTACACACTTACACATATAAAATATTATAAATATCAGAATTTCGGGTAAAAAGAAACGCAGTACCTCATTTTTACTTCGAAACTTATCTTTTTGAATCTCAAAAACGGTGGCTCTTAGGAAAAAAAGTATTCAGACATTTTTTATAGATAATTATCTGATCTACAATTTTGTCTCAGATAATTTTATGATAAGACTTACTGTTTTGCTGAAAACTTTCCGTGAAAATTTTGGCCCCGAGTAATTTTTTTCCCAGGTGTCGGATCGATGAGGACTTTTTACATTTCATTTATAATAGTGTTTCGAACAATCCTACCAATTTTCAGCCAAGTGTGAATAAACTGTGCGTGTCCAGGAGTAAATTTTTTCCAGGTGTCGGATCGATGAGGACTTTTCACATTTCATTTATAATAGTGTTTTGAATGATGATGATGAGTGTTTTGAACAATCCTACCAATTTTCAGCCAGGTGTGAATTATTGTAACCTTGGAAGTCTAAATTGACTGGACTACTGTACCTATGCCTGAGAGTTCTGTATAATGTTCTCCAAGGCTCGTGAAAATTACCAATCCGCACTTGTCTTGGCATCGTATCGGAACGCTAAATCGCTTGGCGGCACGGCTTTGTCGGTAGGGTGGTAACCAGCCACGGCTTAAACCTCCCACCAGACCAGACCAGAGACATTTTAAAATTATAAAATCTTAAATTGCCCCTGCCGGGAATCGAGCCCAGGACCTCCCGCTTATAAGACCACAGTGCTCACCACTGCGCCAGGGAGGTCGTCATAAATTTCATCGTTTCGGTACGATGTCGCGTAGAAACCGGTCAGAGGTAATACCTCTTCCAAGTTAGCCCGCTTCCATCTTAGACTGCATCATCACTTACCATCGGGTGAGATTGCAGTCAAGGGCTCACTTGTAGATGAATAAAAAAAATCTAAAAATACACGATATCCTTCAAATAAAACTTCAGCACATACTTGTAAGTTTGTTTATTTAAGTGTTATTCAATAGTCATGATAATCGAACACATTAGACATGACAATTTTCTCTTTAAAGATATTCTTCATTAGATGACGCTGGCAGAACTGCAGCGGTACTTCTACGTATCCTGCAAATATGTAAAAAAATGTAGGTAGGAACATTAATTTTTTAAACAGTTTATGGAATAAACTTCCCTCGCAACTACATCATGCTAAAACCCTGAGCAAATTTAAGATTGACGTAAAAAATCACTACCTTTCTCTCTGTCATCAATAGCGATATTTATTTTGTTACTCTCGTATCTACTTATGTAATTGATATGTAGGTATGTATATATATTTATTTATTCATAATATGTATGTCTATTGTATACATTTTTTTTTGTATATATTAGTATATTTATATGTCATTAGTATAACATATGGTTTAGTATATTTAGTTATTAGTATTTAAGTTTATCATATACACCACCTCCCACTGTCCATTTGTTCATTTTCTCCCTAGCGTTAAGGTTGTCTGGAAGAGATCGCTATTTAGCGATAAGACCGCCTTGTTGTACCTACGTCTTAAGTTTTCTTTATATAACATGTCCTTTGTATTCTTCACTTATGTGGTGTGCAATAAAGTATATACATACATACATCACTACATAGTATAAAACAAAGTCGCTTTCTCTGTCCCTATATCCCTATGTCCCTATGTCCCTTTGTATGCTTAAATCTTTAAAACTACGCAACGGATTTTGATGCGGTTTTTTTTAATAGATAGAGTGATTCAAGAGGAAGGTTTATATGTATAATAACATCCATTAAATAGTGGAGAAATACTGTTATTTTTGAGAATTCTAATGTGATGTCGTAAATAATTACATTTTTTCCGCTTACATTGCAAACGCAGGCTGAACCCTACGAGATTTATCAAAATAATGTACTAAGTATTGTACACATTGAAAAGGTCTACAGAAAAGTCCGCGATGGTATATGTCTATCTCTTATGGATATCCCACAATAACATTTTTTTGTCATTTACTTTTTACGACAAATAATGGCTAATTTTCGAAGCGATTTCAACCTTACAGCATTAATCCTTATCTAATTAAATACCTTAAATGCATTGTTGATTTTATATAAATCCATATGGCCCTTTACAGCATATGATTTAAATGAATACTTTCGAAGATATTACAGATTTAAAAATTGCGGCGGCGCGGCGGGAGCGTGCCTATAAGCGCGTCGGCGGCCGCGGTTCTCCCTATCTATAGCCCAGTGTGGATAATTTTTGAAACCAAAAAAAAAATCACAGTACGTAGGATGAAACCCATTGGAAAAGGAGGAGAATATTATAAAAATACAAGGAAAAATAATTTACGGGCGATCTGAGCTCGGGAAAAAAGGGGGGGAGTTTTAAGGGTAAAAAACGGTTTATCTCGATTTCCGGCAAAAATATCGTAAAATGTCAAGCCGCCTGGGAGCTTTCATCGAAAACGCTGCCTAATCCCTGAGCGGGTAGTACCTACGCATAATATGCTCTACTACCCGTGCGAAGCCGGGGCGGGTCGCTAGTACATTAATATAATATTCAATGAAAATCAATAGCAGCCTAATTTCTAGTTAGGTTAATCTGGAATAGCAGGGATCAAATCTCATCCTTAGTCTGCATCCATCTTTAAGTCCCCATTGGCGCTTTGCCGTAATTAAAATTAATTTTGCGTTTAAATAAAAATGAGTTTGAGTTGTGTTCAGAAAAGATGCTGCCTCTTAGCTCCATTGCACTCTGAGCATCTTATCTAATTGTAAGACAATCACAATCACAATATTATTATTAATGGCGAAAGTTTGTGTATGTGTGTGTGTGTGTGTGTGTGTGTGTGTGTGAGAACAGTCAGCGCCCTCTATGGCGTTTTTGGAGGTCTATATCTATTTTAGTCCCATAGGAATACTTTTCCGAGATAAAAAGTATGTTTTAAGTCAGGGCATAAGCTATCTCCATGCACAGCCAAATTGGTTCAGTAGTTGTGGCGTTAAAGAGTAGCAAACATACATACACACAAACTTTCACCTTTATAATATTAATGTGATAATGTGATTCTTATAAAGTAAGTATTCCTAAGCTGTGATAGCCTAGTGGTTAGGACGACCGACTTCTAATCGGAGGTCGTGGGTTCGATCCCGGGCATGCACCTCTAACTTTTCGGAGTTATGTGCGTTTTAAGTATTTAAATATCACTTGCTTTAACGGTGAAGGAAAACATCGTGAGGAAACCTGCATGCCTGAGAGTTGTCCATAACGTTCTCGAAGGTGTATGAAGTGTGCCAATCCGCTTGGCCAGCGTGGTAGACTATGGCCAAAACCCTTCTCACTCTGAGAGGAGACCCGTGCTCTGTAGTGAGCCGGTAGTGGGTTGATCATGATGATGATGATGATGAATGTGATTCTTATGAAGTAAGTATTGCTACCTGAATAATCTTCATCGCCTCTACAGTTAATCATGTCGAGGTAGCACCCATTGTTGAATGTCCTGTAGACGTAGTCTCTGTACTTGGAAGCTCCGCACACCGGTCTATAGTGGTTCGGGCAGAAGACCGGACACGACTCGCCGTACATCCGACGAGAGAGGGAGAAATGCTCCTTGATGCAGAATCGGAGAGGCGTTTTGACGAAATCTGCGAAATAAATATATTAGCCGCGTGTATCCTTAACCAAACCTTAATATAAGCCATTTTGGGTTCATTTTACTCTGAAGTCATTGTGATTCGATCAATAGTATACTATAAAGTTTTGGAGCTCTGCAAAGTGAGACTAAGCATACACAACGTATATTGTGCGTAAGGGCGATTGTCCACCGCCACCGTCACCGGGACGTCACGGACAACAAGATGACGGCGCCGATTTTAGTATAGGATCCCGCCATACAACGACCTTCACCGAGATGCTTATTTGATGAAACGTATTTTATATTTAATTTAATACGTCAATAAATATATTGCATATGGGTTGCCTAACAAATTCCAGTCTAGGATATGATTAATTAATAATTGAAAAAAAAAAATGTTTTTTAAACATTTCACTGGTTTGATTAATTATTATTAGACAAATAAATTCATAATGAAATCATCTTTATTTTCATATAATTTTAATTCAATAATCAGACCGGTGCAAAATGCTAGTATCGATTTACCTGTTTACACCTGGCTACCCGAGAGTTGTGACCGTAAAAGAATTGGTACCTACCCAACGTTTGCATATTCTATGGGCATCATACTTTCGATTGGTATAGAATTTGTCTAATAAACTGGTCAAACTGGTGAAATGTTAAAAAAAATATATTTTTTATTTATTAATTAATCATATCCTGGACTGAAATTTGTTAGGCAACCCATATGCAATATATTTATTGACATGTTAAATTAAATATAAAATAGGTTTCATCAAATAAACATCTCGGTGAAGGTCGTTGTATAGCGGGATCTATGTACATACATTTACTACGGCCGTGTGTCCACCGCACGCCCGTCACGTCAACTTGTTCTCGACCAAAAATAATCTCGTTCTCGGTGACGTCCCGGTGACGGTGGCGGTGGACAAGCGCTCTAAGTGTACGACAGAATTAGCCACAATGCTCCTATTCAACAAGTGTAAATTGAAAATTTAAAAAACCCCCGACATTCGCCATTTAGTGGCGGCGGCCATCTTGAATTTGCAATAGTGCTATTCTACTAGTCAAGCCCTTTCATTTGATACCCATATCAAGGGAGTTGTGAAAAAATATATCATCCGCCATTTTGTAGCGGCGGCCATCTTGGACCGATTTTCATCAAACATAGCTAAGAACACTCTCGACTAATTCACCTTTCAAACAAAAAAAACCGCATTCAAATCGGTCCACCCGTTTGAGCGCCACAGGGGAACAGACAGACACACACACACACACACACGCACACACACACACACACACACACAGACACGTCAAACTTATAACACCCCGTCGTTTTTGCGTCGGGGGTTAAAAAGAGAATCGGCGTGGCCAAACAGTGAAGTAACGCGCAATAGTATTGCACTTGTATTGCCCGCTAACAAAAGCACAGCAGCGCCCTCCAATCCCACGCCGATTCTCTTTTTGAACAGACTCTACTAACATAATTTTTAAGTAACAAATGGGCCTCCGTTGCTTGAAATAAATTTTATTTATTTAACTATAAGTAGGTAGGTACATAATATTATTACACAACCATACAAACTGATCACTCAGATATCTCGGTGAAAATTTTTGTTCGAACTTGGGGGGTTGAAAAAGCTCGTGTTTCAGCGTTAATGTACCGTTTTAAATAAATGAAACTCGGAAGATTTAGATACGCCGTTACGCCGCTAAAAGAATTTTGGCGAGCTGTTTGGGTGAAACGTGCTTTACATAGGAATGCAGTCAGGTCTTTGTAACCTAATTGTCCTTTGCAACATTATTATTCCACAAGTTAGCAATGGACCTTTTTTAAATTTTATTGAATCCCCAGTTGGCTCTCAGTAGCCTCGCAGTTTATAAAAAATTGAGTTCATTTTCCGAGAGATACCTACCTACAAGTAACTACTAGAGAAATCTATAATAATATAAAGAAGCTTGTCCTGGCTAACTGACTGACTGACTGATCATAAACGCACAGCCTAAACCACTGAAGCTAGAAACTTGAAATCACAGTAGCTTCCTTTTATAACGTAGGCGCACACTAAGAAAGAATTATTGTGAATTCCACCCCTAAGGGGGTTAAATACGGGATGAAAGTTTGTATGAAAGTCCGTCATTTTTCAAGTTATATCTATCCATGAAAATTGGTATTTAAATTTTTGGTTAAAAATAATGAATTACGTGTATAAGGAATTTTGGAAATTCTTCCTCCAAGTGGGTAAAACATGGGATGAAAGTTTGTATGAAAGACCGTCATTTTTAAAGTTATATCAATGAAAATCGGTATTTGTACTCTCGGTTAACAAGTGTAAATTGAAAATTTAAAAAACCCCCGACATTCGCCATTTAGTGGCGGCGGCCATCTTGAATTTGCAATAGTGATATTCTACTAGTCAAGCCCTTTCATTTTATACCCATATCAAGGGAGTTGTGAAAAATATATCATCCGCCATTTTGTAGCGGCGGCCATCTTGGACCGATTTTCATCAAACATAGCTAAGAACACTCTCGACTAATTCACCTTTCAAACAAAAAAAACCGCATTCAAATCGGTCCACCCGTTTGAGCGCCACAGGGGAACAGACAGACACACACACACACACACACACACACACACACACACACACACACACACACACAGACACGTCAAACTTATAACACCCCGTCGTTTTTGCGTCGGGGGTTAAAAATAAACAATTACGTGTTTCAGTAATTTTGGATATTCCACCCCCAAGTGGGTAAAATAGGGGATGTGATTTGTATGAATCCACGCGGGCGAAGTCGCGAGCATCAGCTAGTTTTAAATAAAATCAAATAGGTCGATGAGTTTCACCGGGGAACTCTTTTCCGGGTTGAGATGTGCTAAGTTTTAGCTCCATTCCTTTTTTAACCCCCGACGCAAAAACGACGGGGTGTTATAAGTTTGACGTGTCTGTGTGTGTGTGTGTGTGTGTGTGTGTGTGTGTGTGTGTGTGTGTGTGTGTGTGTGTGTGTGTGTCTGTCTGTTCCCCTGTGGCGCTCAAACGGTTGGACCGATTTGAATGCGGTTTTTTTTGTTTGAAAAGTGAATTAGTCGAGAGTGTTGTTAGCTATGTTTGATGAAAATCGATTCAAGATGGCCGCCGCTACAACATGGCGGATGATATATTTTTTCAGAACTTACTTAATATGGGTATCAAATGAAAGGGCTTGACTAGTAGAATTACAAATCCAAGATGGCCGCCGCCTCAAAATGGCGATTGTCGGGGGTTTTTTAAATTTTCAATTTATACTTGTTATTCTATTATTTTAGGTCCTTGCAATCTATTTCTTTGCAAAATTCTGCCGAAATCGGTTCAGCGCTTTAGGCGTGAAATGTCAACAGCAACACAGACAGAGCAGCTTTCGCATTTATAGCGATATATGTATATTTGTATTAAGTAATATTGATATACTGGTACAAAGTATTATGTTGATAAGCGAGAAATTAAAGCAAGAAATTTTCCGCCATCTGTTTTTTATTATTGTGGTAAAATAAATGTGCGAATAAATTGAATAACATCAAGGAAAACTCTGGACAATTATACGCAGGTCAGCAACAAGATGAGGGGGAATCGCACAAATCTAATGACGATGCATTTACTTGATGCTCAGCAGCCGGCTGTGCCCCAGAGTTCAGACATTATTTTAATTATTCTACTTACATTGCTAACTTTCGGGTTATTCTGTGCTTTCGGTACGATTATATCTGTGAGCGAGAAGGTAAACGGTAACAAGTACTTAGGTATAAATTAAAAATTTAAAAAATCCCCGATATTCACCATTTCGTGGCGGCGGCCATCTTGGATTTGCATAGTGCTATTCTACTAGTCAAGCCCTTTCATTTGATACCCATATTAAGGGAGTTGTGAAATAATATTTAATCCGCCATTTTGCAGCGGCGGCCATCTTGGATCGATTTTCATCAAACATAGCTAACAACACTCTCGACTAATCCACCTTTCAAACAAAAAAAAAACCGCATTCAAATCGGTTCACCTGTTTGAGCGCTACAGTGGAACAGACAGACACACACACACACACACACACACACACACACACTCACACACACACACACACACACACACACACACACACACTCACACACACACACACGCACGCACGCACGCACGCACGCACGCACGCACGCACGCACGCACGCACGCACGCACGCACGCACGCACGCACGCACGCACGCACGCACGCACGCACGCACGCACGCACGCACGCACGCACGCACGCACGCACGCACGCACGCACGCACGCACGCACGCACGCACGCACGCACGCACGCACGCACGCACGCTCGCACGCACGCACGCACGCACGCACGCACGCACGCACGCACGCACGCACGCACGCACGCACGCACGCACGCACGCACGCACACACACAGACAGACAGACAGACAGACAGACTTATAACACCCCGTCGTTTTTGCGTCAGGGGTTAAAAATAGACGACGTATGGATGCGCGATTTTTTGACGTGATAACGTCTTATAAATCGATGAATGCCGGCCGCACGCACGAAAAAGCATGACTCATTGTCACGTACCTACCGCGTGCAAGCGAGAGCGCGGAACAAGCGATAGAGAAGGCACGATCGGCCTGAGCGTTCGGTTTGTGACGCCTCTATCTCTTTTTGTTTTGTTATGAGGTTATCACGTAAAATTATCGTCCGTAAACCGACTTTACAGACAACCAATTTCTTTTGCATTATTTTGAGCCGCGGCTCACAAGCGCAATCAATATGTACCTACCTACCCTGCCAGAATAATTAAGTGGGTCTATGTTACTATGTTGGGATACCTACATAAACAATTTGACGCTCACTTCAATTTTATGATCATGCCAGTTTTCGATCTCGAAGGCTCGCCTATTTAATAAAAAATTAAGGTGTACTTTAACAACATAATATGATAATATTATAAAGCTTGTAAAAATATTAGCAATTTTGTTTATAAGAATCTTCGCTCGCATCTTTTGTCCTGAGATTGCGTTTCAATGATTTTGTTGTTGTTCCTACCCTACTATACTCTGATTTTTAATTCCGTGGAATTCTGACGTTTCGTAATGTTACCAGAGTTAAAACAATTCCCACAAAAAAGATAAAAAATTCAAAACTAATGTAAATAAAAATCAACTGCCGCATGTAGATACTTATGACAAATGTCTGACACTTCATGGTGCAGATAATGTCATTCGACTTCCATTTTTAAATACATTTTTTATTGAAAAAATGTATTCAAAACTCCTTTTGTTTTCTATTGCTGTTAGTGTGCACTTTCTAGTTTCCACTCTTAGCGATTACTATTTTAAGGCGAAACGATTAATATTATTACGCGGCTTAGGGCTTTTTATGTTGACAGGGAATTAAAGTACTTTGGGGTAAAATCGAACTTCGTAGATGTTAAGAGCGTTGACGCACGGACCCGCTTCGCAAGTTTAGGCATTTACCTGGGATTCTTTGTTTACGTGAATGAACGGGCTGCTCCGAGTGCAGTGTAGTGTAACAAACCGTTTTGATCTTTTTACCATTTTCAAACGGGCTATTATTTTTTTCAATATTCTTAGGCACCTATACCTAAGTTTTTAGTTCGTAGATTTTTAATTTTATAAAGCAGGCATAATCTATACATATAATAAAATCGTAGACCTGCCGTATCTGCACATTGAAGATTTTTGCAAAATAATAACTGGGGGATGTTAGGGATAAGTAATAGAACGTATAAAAGCTATTTTTGAAATTTTTGTCTGTTTGTCTGTTTGTCTGTTTATCTGTTTGTCTGTTTATCTGTTTGTCTGTTTGTCTGTATGTTTGTGCGCGCATCACGCAAAAACTACTGAATGGATTGAAACGAAACTTGGTACGATTTAAGTTCATACTACGGAGTAACATATAGGAACTTTTTATCCCGAAATTGAGCACGGTTCCCTAGGGAGAGGGGATGAAAGTCAAAACGTGTATTTAGCTGTAATTCAATAACGCGTGGTCCGATTTCATTCATTCTTTTTTTGTTAGAAAGTAGATACTTTAAAGATTACCGACTAATCTCTAAAGGCTGGATCGATTTTGATGGGACTTTCACTGGCGGATGTTTACATTTTGATCTACCTAAACATCCGCCAGTGAACTTTTAACAGCTATTAGCATGTTATGAGCTCAAAAGAGCTTAGGAAAAACAAAATGATTCCTACGGAATTTTTAAAAAGCAATATATATCCACGCGAACGAAGTCGCGGGTATCTGCTCGTTAATGTATAATGCTTGAAAAAGACCTTATAGAGTAGACCAGTACATAAAAATTATAATTGGAGCATATAGTACAGCTTCTGATATTGATTTTTTTATATGCCTACTCGTGTAAGGGTAAGATAGTGAAGAAAAATGCAGATTCATTCAGAATCAAAATTAAAAAAAAATTAATAAAAGTATTTTTTTTTGTTTTCGCACCCAACCTAACGTAAAAACAAAACAGAGAGCAATAAAAGAGATAAGCACCTGCAACGCTAAAGCAGTTTTTATCACACTGACAATAGCCATCAAGGGTCGATTGCAATAAAAAGAAAATTCCTGTTCGAAAATATAAATAAAATTATCAAATAAAGTTGCTCAAACGATGACCACGTGCAAATGATAGTTAGTATCTAATCTCTTGCAGGTGTTGTGCTAGTGTAATCCATTTACCTACCACAATAACAATAGAAAAACTAAATAACATTTACCACAATAACAATAGAAAATTATTGCACGGGTAAAAAATTATCAGCCATTTTATAAAACAATACAAAAAATAACTTTGTGCTATTGCGATAAACTGTGCCCAACAACCTAGGTATTGTGCCCAATACAATAGGTGTATGTATGTAAGTTTTTTTTTCATCAAAAAGTCTAAAATAACCAATGTCCATGCCTGTGATACTAAATTTCGGCCAAATCGGTAAAAAGAATAGGCCGTGAAAAGCTATCAGACGGAGAGACACACTTTCATATTTATAATATTAGTATGGATTATTTAAATAAAAAAATTATACTCTACTAGCTTTTGCCCGCGGCTTCGCCCGCGTGAATTTGGGTTTTTCACAAATCCCGAGGGAATCATGGATTTCCTGTTCCCGTTCTCGCTCCCTTTTCAAACATTTATACCTACTTTCAAGAAAGTTTGCCTATATCAGCCCGCCATGTTGATTTTGATGTAATTTCCCGATTTTAAATTTTAATAGTTACCGGACGATAGTTTTTGTATACGATAGCTATTTTCTAGTTCATTTTCCACATAATATTATGTAAGTATATGTTGGCCGCGAGTTCGTCAGCGTGGATTTAGGTTTTTAAAAATCCTGTGGGAACTATGTCAATTTTCGAGACGCAAGCTACCTCTGTACCTACCAAATTTTGTACGGACCTTTAAGAATTCCGTGAGAACTCTTTAATTTTCCGAGATAAAAAGTATCCTATATCCGTCCCCAGGATGTAAGCTAACTCTGTACCTAATTACATAAAAATCGGCAGACAGACAGACACACTGTCGCATTTATAATATTACTAGAGAATACCCGCGGCTTCGCCCGCGAGAATTTTGGTTTTTCACAAATCCCGAGGGAGTCGTGGATTTCCGGTTCCCATTCCCGCTCCCTTTTCTAACCTTTACACCTACTTTCAAGGAAGTTTGCTATAGTAATCTACCTATAGTTGTAGCTAGAGATTTCGGTTTTTTTCAAAATCCCGTGGGAACTGTAGATTTTTCCGGGATAAAAAGTAGCCTATGTTTTAAGTCAGGGTATAATCTATCTCCTTTCAAAATTTCAGCCAAATCGGTTTAGTAATTGCGGCGTGATTGAGTAACAAACATCCAAACATCCAAACATCCAAACATCTAAACATCCAAACATCCACACTTTCACATTTATGATATTAGTAGGATAGTAGGAGGATTAGTAGGATAGTAGGATTAGTAGGATTGGTATTGTGATTATGTGTGATAGCTTCTGCCCGCAGCTTCGCTCGCGTAAATTTCGGTTTTGAACAAATCCCGAGGGAATCGTTGATTCCCGGTTCCCGTTCCCGATCCCTTTTCCAACCTTTATACTTTCTATCAAGGAAGTTCGCTATAATAATCTACCTATAGTTGTAGATATAGACTTCGGGTTTTTCAAAATCCCATGGGAACTGTGCATTTTTTCCAGGATAAAAAGTAGCCTATGTGTTGCCAATGCATGCAACACAGCAAACTATTGCAATAATGTGTTATGTGAACGTGATTTACCTAAGAACAGTCAGCGCCCTCTATGGCGTTTTTGGAAGATTATATCTATTTTAGTCCCACAGGAATACTTTTCCGGGATAAAAAGTAGCCTATGTTTTAAGTCAGGGCATAAGCTATCTCCATTCAAAATTTCAGCCAAATCGGTTCAGTAGTTGCGGCGTGATTGAGTAACAAACATCCAAACATCCAAACATACAAACATACAAACATCTAAACATCCAAACATCCACACTTTCACATTTATAATATTAGTAGGATTAGTAGGATAGTAGGAGGATTAGTAGGATTAGTAGGATAGTAGGATTAGTAGGATTGGTATTGTGATTATGTGTGATAGCTTCTGCCCGCAGCTTCGCTCGCGTAAATTTCGGTTTTGAACAAATCCCGAGGGAATCGTTGATTCCCGGTTCCCGTTCCCGCTTCCTTTTCCAACCTTTATACTTTCTATCAAGGAAGTTCGCTATAGTAATCTACCTATAGCTGTAGATATAGATTTCGGTTTTATCAAAATCCCGTGGGAACTGTGCATTTTTCCAGGATAAAAAGTAGCCTATGTGTTGCCAATGCATGCAACACAGCAAACTATTGCAATAATGTGTTATGTGAACGTGATTTACCTAAGAACAGTCAGCGCCCTCTATGGCGTTTTTGGAAGATTATATCTATTTTAGTCCCACAGGAATACTTTTTCGGGATAAAAAGTAGCCTATGTTTTAAGTCAGGGCATAAGCTATCTCCATTCAAAATTTCAGCCAAATCGGTTCAGTAGTTGCGGCGTGATTGAGTAACAAACATCCAAACATACAAACATACAAACATCTAAACATCCAAACATCCACACTTTCACATTTATAATATTAGTAGGAAGTAGGATTAGTAGGATAGTAGGAGGATTAGTAGGATTAGTAGGATTAGTAGGATTGGTATTGTGATTATGTGTGATAGCTTCTGCCCGCAGCTTCGCTCGCGTAAATTTCGGTTTTGAACAAATCCCGAGGGAATCGTTGATTCCCGGTTCCCGTTCCCGATCCCTTTTCCAACCTTTATACTTTCTATCAAGGAAGTTCGCTATAATAATCTACCTATAGTTGTAGATATATACTTCGGGTTTTTCAAAATCCCATGGGAACTGTGCATTTTTTCCAGGATAAAAAGTAGCCTATGTGTTGCCAATGCATGCAACACAGCAAACTATTGCAATAATGTGTTATGTGAACGTGATTTACCTAAGAACAGTCAGCGCCCTCTATGGCGTTTTTGGAAGATTATATCTATTTTAGTCCCACAGGAATACTTTTCCAGGATAAAAAGTAGCCTATGTTTTAAGTCAGGGCATAAGCTATCTCCATTCAAAATTTCAGCCAAATCGGTTCAGTAGTTGCGGCGTGATTGAGTAACAAACATCCAAACATCCAAACATACAAAAATACAAACATCTAAACATCCAAACATCCACACTTTCACATTTATAATATTAGTAGGATATAGTATGGATTACTGATTTACAACTATAATCCTCAACTATAACTATAATATAATATATTACAATTATTAAAAATACGTAAAAAGTTTTAAACTATCTGTAAGAAAAAATAGCGAGCATTAAAAATATCTAGTATTGAATAGTGACAGTCGCACTACAATTTTACGTATATTCCATGTAATCCAATAAGAATTGCCGAGACAAAAAGCGTTACGTCCGTTCGCGGAGAGGCCTCGGCTCGTACTAGTTTGCTAGTTCAATTTCCTACTGCCTCTTTCTGCGTTTTGGTGTATGTTTCTAAGTTATATTTTGGAAACAAATAGTAATTAATGTTAGATTTTTTTTAACTTATATTATTGCTAATATGTTTTACTTTTATATGTACTTAATTTTACTTATAAATAGCGAAAATTAATCTACTAAAATGACGGTTTTATATGTCTATAATTTACTGAAATTAAAATTCCTTTGCTTGGATTTTTATGATGTAAAAAACGCCAAATTAAAAAATGTTTTCTTCCATGTCTTTAGTTCAGGGCATTTCCTTTCATAAATATATCTTTGTGTGTGAATTGAACAAGTAACTTTTGACGTAGTGAACGTCAAAGATTCCACGATTCCCATAATTCAAAAATAGGCTTTTGGTATTTTGGCAATAAGACAAAAACTATCCATAAATTGCAAAATGTTGTCTTCCAATTCCCTAGAACACAAAATTGTCTACAATGTAGTATAAATAAGTTTTCAAGTAAATGCATAGATGAACAACATATGAAGGGTCAAAATAGCTTAAAAATGAGCTAAAACGGCGCAGAACGCATCAACGCTCTTAACCCTGTTTTCCATACAAATAAATAATCTGTAAATGACAATGACAGCTGTCAGAATTCCACCGAATTAAAAATCAGAATATAGAGCACCAAACTGCATTGGAGCAGCGTGGTGGCGTACACGAGTAGATACAGTAGTTGCGGGTCCAAGCTCTAAATAGCTGTTTCCTATGTTCCTATAGAGAGGTGACCTATGCTAGCTGTGGGGTGTTAAAGGCTTGTATATGTACAATTTAATTCCAAGTGAATGCTAAATGTTATATTAGTAACCAATGTTATAGTAGATTTTCGTCCAATATCCCTCAGTGTCTGAAGACGAAAGTCTTCGAACAGTGCGTGTTGCCAGTGATGACTTACGGATCTGAGACATGGTCGCTAACAATGGGCCTCATAAGAAGGCTCAGGGTCACTCAGCGGGCGATGGAGAGAGCTATGCTCGGAGTATCCCTGCGGGATCAAATCAGAAATGAGGAGATCCGCAGGAGAACCAGAGTCACCGACATAGCTCATCGAGTCGCGAAACTGAAGTGGCAATGGGCGGGACACATTGCTAGAAGAGCCGATGGACGTTGGGGTCCCAAGGTGCTTGAATGGCGACCTCGTACCAGTAAACTAAGAATAGAATAGAATAGAATAGAATAGAATAGAATAGAATAGAATAGAATAGAATAGAAAAGTTTTTTATTCAAATAAACTTTTACAAGTACTTTTGAATCGTCAATTGAATCTACCACAGGTTCGGAATGCAGTTCCAGCCGAGAAGAACCTGCAAGAAACTCGGCTGTTGCTCTTTTTTTAAAAATAACATTACAACAATTATTATTATTAATGTACATGATTGAAATGCCGTCTCGCGCATTGCTGGAACGAGTTAAATCCAAGCTTTTTTATCGTTTATATAATCTTCAATTGTATAATAAACTTTATTTATGAGCATACTTTTAATAGAGTTCTTAAACTTGTGTAGCTTGTGTAAGCGTTGGTAGACCCCCGACTCGATGGACAAA
Organism: Melanargia galathea; assembly: GCA_920104075.1. Classification (NCBI taxonomy): domain Eukaryota; kingdom Metazoa; phylum Arthropoda; class Insecta; order Lepidoptera; family Nymphalidae; genus Melanargia; species Melanargia galathea. The sequence goes on from OV049876.1 coordinate 13,582,596, forward strand.
CGATCTCAAGCGAGTCGCTGGTAGCCGCTGGAATCAGGCAGCACAAGATCGTGTTCTGTGGCGATCCTTGCAAGAGACCTATGTCCAGCAGTGGACGTCTATTGGTTGAGACGACGACGATATTAGTAACCACCCGCAGCTTCTCTCCCGTAGAATTTGAAATTCCCTATGGCGTGGTAATTTCGAAAAATACGGCCTTAGGTGGTATTACTTGTCAACCTCATTCTGTACGGAATTCCAGGTTTCTAGTTCCAAGTGTTTAGGCTTCGCGTTGATGAGTGAGTGAATCGGGATTTTTTTTTAATATATTGTACCTATGGTACCTACTAGCTTTGGCCCGCGTGAATTTCGGTTTTTCACAAATTCTGATGGAATCGTGGATTTCCGGTTCCCGTTCCCGCTCCCTTTTTCCAACCTTTATACCTAGTACCTACTTTCAAGGAAGTTTGCTATAGTAATCAACCTATAGCTGTTGCTGTAGATTTCGGTTTATTAAAATCCCGCGGGCAATGTGGATTTTTCCAGGATAAAAAGTAAAGCTTATGTATTAAGTCAGGGCATAATCTATTTCCATTCAAAATTTTAGCCAAATCGTTTCAGTACTTGGGGCGCGAGTGGCGCGAGTAACAAACATACACACATTATGTACACATATACCTACACACATACATACCATACATACTTACTTACACACAAACTTTCGCCTTTATAATTAATATACTAACTAGTGTGATATTATAATATCATACCTTTTTGTCAATGCATTATTTAAAAAAGTAACTTTCGTCTGTAATAAATTTTTTTTTGCATAGGTACACTAGTGGCGCCAGGAAAACGTTTTATCACTTTAGTAAGGAAGATTAATGTGACATTACAGACGCCTACGAATGTCCCTCGCCCGTATGGACGAGAAGAAAAACCGTTCAAATAAACGCCATCGATATTTTCCCAATAAATTCCCGCATTCGAGAAGCGCATGATGCATTCCCCGTTTATTAGTTTCATAACTATTTATCTATGTAGTTACTTAAGTTATTAATACTATGAATATGATACTAAAGAGTTTTATCTTCTTATTAGTTTTATCTAAGTAAATTTTTTTTATCTCTCTCAGGGCCTGTTTGACCACCTTCTGATAAGTATTGGATAGTTATCTACAACTTTTGTCTTTGTCACTTGATATAAAGTAAAAAAGTGACAAAACTTACATTGTCTCTCGAGTAATCACGAGAAGTCGATTTGAGATTAATTTTTACAAGCAAAGAATTGAAATTTCGTTGTCTAATTATTTGTAAAAAAAATCCTACGTTGAATTATTTTATAATTATTATTGACCTTTATTTTAAAATTAATTATTATTGTTTCTTCGAAAGGGAACCTTCTAAATATCTAAAATTACCCATTTATGGTATTTGTTGGCACAGATTTCGAGAATAGTTTATTTATTTAAATTTTTGTGGTTTAACCTTGCTAGATTTTTTATTAGTAGGTAGATACTTACATACCTATATTTACGCAATTAAGATCGAGGTTGCATTTACTGGAATTATCGTGTACAGGTAAATTTACATTTGTCATTACACAGAAAGCCTTTTATGAACATATACAATTGAAATGTTTTCACCGTATGTACCTACTTACATACGTACTCAAAAGAGAAACCACAAGTTACGCGACTTTTAAAGCACAAAATGATTGCCTGAGATTATTTTTTACTAGCGGACCTGGCAGACGTTGTCCTGCCCGCTATTAGCGCCACCTACCGGGTCCAATTTTTCTTCTTATAAACCTTCCTCTTGAATCACTCTATCTATTTAAAAAAACCGCATCAAAATCCGTTGCGTAGTTTTAAAGATTTAAGCATACATAGGGATACAGGGACAGAGAAAGCGACTTTGTTTTAAGTATACTATGTAGTGATTCGACAACGGTCGACAGTGTGAAGATTTGTCCGATTTTCTCGCGAAGTTTTTTGGACCGACTACTGTAGGTCATCAGCTCTTGCCTGCGATAGGCGTTATGCCTATACCTATGCTCTTGAAAGCTTAAGCAAAAAATGGGCAGTGTACCAGTGTACAGTACAAGAACAGTACGTACCAATGTAGAATGAATTGACTTTACGACTAAGGGCCTAAGGGGTAATAATTTTGTTAATAATATAAGATATCACTTTTACCAACATACCCCACAGATCACTCATTAATTGTAAGTTACAAACAGAAAAAAATTTAGTTGTTAAAAATTTTAACAACTTAAAATGTTTGATAACATCAGATGCAGTTAGAACACTGTAAAACTGAGCTTCGCTGCAGTAACAAAATAGAACAATAACAGCTGCAAAAGCAAAAAATTGTACAAAATATGATCATTAAGAGACAAAATCCTAATGATGTTCGTCGTTAGTACTTTATTTTATAGACGAGATGATTTTATTTTATACTTTTAGCTTTACAAACGAGTTTTTATTTATTACTGTTTTCTCTCTTATTTCATTCCAAAAATATCTTTCAGTAAAGAAGAAATTAGGAGGCGTTTCACATGGTTTGCTCTCATTATAAGTAAAATAATGAAGTCTTTATTTGCTTGTTACAACCTATTTTTGGCATTCCTAAAATAAAAGTTACCGAAACAGTTATTTTTTATTACAATTTATTTTAGGGATATTAATTGAAGAATACCAATATATTTTAGTGATACCATATCAACACAAACAAAATTAAAAAGCAAGAATTTCACGCAATTATGTGATTGCTAATACTTTGCTACCAATTTTTTGACAGGCGTTCCTTTATTTCATTTACTAACTCAATTCCGCAAAACGTTTGATCGCGTGTGACTCTGACTGTTACCCACCAAATATCTAGATTAGTCCCCCCAACCCTTTTAAAATTACTAAACAGTGATTTGACTTACCAGCATCATGGCACTTGGCGTAACCGTCCATGGCGCAGCGACCAGGGAACATTTTGTAAGCCTTCTTGTTTATATCAAAAGCGCATACCATATTATTATCATTGTTTTCATTTTCAGCGGGACAATTAATTTGGCATTCTTGGCTATGCACCCTGAAAATTGCTAAAAAAATATACGCAGTTAATTATCTAAGAAGCCTCATTATAGTGCAACGGGCAGGTCGTGGACTGAAAATCGACAGGTCGACGACGGCTCAAATCCCACCCGTTGCACTATTGTCGTACCCACGCCAGGGGAGGACACGCACGGAGGGGATAGGGGAATATTAGTCATGTACATCATAGCTAATATATTTTTTTTTAAAGTAGGTAATACAATATCTACAGTGATTTTCAAGGGTACATTGGTTGCTGATCCCATTAAAATCTCTGGACTCTATCATCATCATCATCATGATCAACCCATTACCGACTCACTACAGAGTACGGGTCTCCTTCTCAGAGTGAGAAGGGTTTTGGCCATAGTCTACCACGCTGGCCAAGCGGATTGGCAGACTTCACACACCTTTGAGAACGTTATGGAGAACTCTCAGGCGTGCAGGTTTCCTCACGATGTTTTCCTTCACCGTTAAAGCAAGTGATATTTAAATACTTAAAACGTACATAACTCCGAAAAGTTAGAGGTGCGTGCCCGGGATCGAACCCACGACCTCCGATTAGAAGTCGGTCGTCCTAACCACTAGGCTATCACAGCTTTTTTTTTTATCTGGACTCTATGAATAGATACAATGCTGTGCCGCCTGTGGTGAGTGATCTAAGTCGAGTTGTACCCTTTTAGAGCCCATTCAAAGTTCAGTCAGTTTTCGACCATTTTTGTGACGGGGGCTATCTCAAAAACTAAACCAGTTAGGAATATGAAATTTCGGTATATTATGTACCATATACTGTATTACAACAAATACTGGAAACAACGATTCATAACGTAGTTTGTATGCTATGACCAAAACAAACGAACTTTTTTTGGTTTTTTTTTTCACGGTTTGTTGCGATGCGATGCGGAAATTAAATATTTCTTACACCCGAAATATTATGTTGTTCATAATTATGTATGGGACCCTAAAAGAGCGAGGCCCGACTCACACTTGGCCGGTTTTATTTTTAAATAAGTACAAGGAATTGTATACACACCTTCACACTCGACCAAACAAAATAAATGAAATCAAATGAAATAAACTATAAGTATTCAAAATACTGCCTCGTTGGTCTAGTGGTTAGAGTATTCGACTGCAGATAACGAGGGCCCAGGTTTGATTCCCGAGTCGGGTAAATAATTGTTAGGCACTGGGTTTTTCTGTCAAATTCTCATTGCCAGTTCGGAGTTGGCAGTTGGCGGTGTTTCACCTCCGTGCCTGGGAGAGCACGTTAAGCAGTCGGTTCCGCTTAGCGGGTTGGCGAGCTTCAACACTATCATGTGACAATAGTCGGGTCCGCCAACCCGCATTGGAGCAGCGTGGCGGGTCTAAGCTCTAAATCGCTCTCTCCAATGAGAGAGAAGGCCTGTGTCCAGCAGTGGGACGTTAAAAGGATGTACTTGGAGATTTAAAATTGTTTTTAAATGTCAATTTTACAAATAGAACGCGTCAATACTGAAGGAACTCAGGATCCGAACCCGACTCTCTACTATATGTATGTGCAGGGTTCTCAAGTACTTTGATCACCTGGTTCGGCGAGACCCTGATAATTTAGAAAAACTAATTGTGGTCAGCCACGTGGAAGGAAAGAGAAGTAGAGGGAGATCACCAACCCGCTGGACCGATACTGTCAAACAAACGTGTAACTCCAGCATACACGCATCCATCCGACGTTCACAAGACAAAGAAGCCTGGAAGTCATTAGTCGAAGCTGCTCATGATGACCACGACCCTCAGTCATGAGGCAACGACGTAGAAGAAGCAGTTTATTATAACAAGTATAAATTGAAAATTTAAAAAACCCCCGACATTCGACATTTTGTGGCGGCGGCCATCTTGGATTTGCAATAGTGCTATTCTACTAGTCAAGCCCTTTCATTTGATACCCATATTAAGGGAGTTGTGAAAAAATATGTAATCCGCCATTTTGTAGCGGCGGCCATCTTGGACCGATTTTCATCAAACATAGCTAACAACACTCTCGACTAATTCACCTTTCAAACAAAAAAAACCGCATTCAAATCGGTCCACCCGTTTGAGCGGCACAGGGGACAGACACACACACACACACACACACACACACACAGACACGTCAAACTTATAACACCCCGTCGTTTTTGCGTCGGGGGTTAAAAGCGTTCACATCTACCTAACAATAATACTACGGATAAGAATAATATACCCGTAAAATACAGAATAATACAATAAAGCACGTTCGTGAGATGTATATAAAATTATGCGATAAAATTCAGTTTACATGACGAATCCGATTTGGCGGAATCCATCAAGGTAGGTACTACAAGTTGATTGATAAGGTAAAGTAAGGAAAGAATTCGATTTCCGCTGTTTTTAAGTACTTATGTATGTATGAATTTGCTTTAACCGAAAACGAATGTAGATTTCAGTAGGCACTTACTTACCTTACTTTGAAGTATAAACGAGCATAGCAGTACATTTAAGAGCAATTTCCTAACGTACTTTCTTCTGATATTTTTGCCTCCAAATAATTTCTTTCCTTTATTTAAATCAGAATTTGACGGGATAAAAAATCCTATTGAAATCTGGAATGTTTTATTCCGTCTAATTCTGATTTCAATAAAGAAAAAAAAATATTTGAAAGAAAGAAATTGTCTCCTTCAGTGGATGTATTAGATTGTCTTTTAGTAATTTTTTGTTAATAATAATCTCTCTGCTAATCTTAAAATAATGTAAGGGATGACTCAGCTACGCTGGCCATACCACGTTGGACTGGTACAACCTGGAATGGTCAGTGTAGCGTACCTGTACTATTAGGTATTCTGTGGTCTGTGAGGTCTGTGAGGGCGCGTCAGCCTATAGCCTAAAGTCACGTTTGAGCCGCCAATTTTTTCCTGATAATATATAGGCTTGCTAGGAAAGTTTTAAATCCTTCTATAGACAAAAAAATAATTCTTGATTTTTTCAAACTATAAAGAATATCAAAGAAACTTACCATTCAAAATTACAATTGCAGTTACAAGTTTAAAATTATTTTTCATTTTAATTTTTTACGAGCGTGTCGGAAAATCAATCTGTTTGTGAAGGATTAAAATTTATGCATTACCTATGTATAATGATTTGTAGTCTTGACAAACAACATAATTCCAAACTGCATTTTATTGCACCTTCTAAATTATAATAATACTTTAAATTCAAATTTTTTTAAACTCATATTTCCTATATTTACAAAAACCTAAGTAAGTTTTTAAACAAAACAAAAACCTAAGTAAGTTTTCAAACAAAAGTTTTCAAAAAAAACAGAAACCTAAGTAAACTTTCAGCGCTTTATAGAAGTCTTCTTATTTTAATATTTATTTTTGAGAATTTTAATTACTTATTTATGAAAAGTGATGGGCAGAAAGAAAATCTTTGTGCCCATCACTTCTCACTAATAAATTTGTCGAGTGTCATGTCCCCCGGGTGAACGCGTGACATATTTAACCCGGGTGACATATTTAACTTTCATTTATGTCGTGTCAGCAGAAGTTGGACAGCGCGACTCGCGGTGACGTGCGGTGCAAGCGCATTGCTGACAATGCAGGAAATAGGTTCTGTCGCCATTTAAACTGAAGGGGCAAAGTGCAACATATTATTTCGAGTTACTGCGGAAATAAAAGGGGTTTGTTGAGGAATATATTTTACTGAATATAGTTGAGGTTAAGTATATTGGATAGATCAATACGATGATATTGTATTTGTATCTATACCTACGAGTATATTTAATTCCACACTTAATCAGTTTTAAGTTATCATTTTTATAAAGGTTTAAGTTCAACTTTATAAGTTCAAAATGATGCTCATAGCGCAGAAAACATATACTTAGGTTATTATATTTTCTGCGCTATTGACGTGTTTCGAGTTTTCGACAGGTAACCATATTCATGCAGAACTTAGTTGTGATTGTACATTTGAGTAGCTTATTAGAGCAATAGCTATTCAAGTGTATAATTTTATTTTACCTAACACTGCTGGTTAATATCAATAGAATAAACTATAATGAGAAGAGGAGAAACAAACATTTTATTGTTAAAACGTTGTTAATAATGTCTTTAATTCTAAAAAAGCCACAATAATAGTTCATTTTTGTATCTATTCACTTCACTGGTTAGATAGGCGCTGGGTGACTTATCCATGTTAATAAATTGTAATAAATCCATCCAACCCGCAAACCCGCATTAAAGCAACTTGGTGGGCCTAAGCTCTAAATCCCCCTCTCCTATGAGAGAGGAGGTCTGTGCCCAGCGGTGGGACGAAAAATAAATAAAAAAATTCATCCATTTTAATAAATGTTAATAAATTGTATCCATGTTAATAAATTGTTAGAAAGTAGTAGAAATACTTAGTACTTACTTAGTAATGAATCATTTCAGGATATAATATATTTTACTATAATTTTGCGTATGTTTTGACTCACGTCTCAAAGTCTGGACGGCTGTTGATAAAAAATGAAATCATACTTTGTGGCCAATTGAAAATTACGCTCATTACTCGATGAGTATTGTGGTTTTCGGCACATTGAATTATTTTGTAGTCTACGTGAAGATTTTGTCGTAGTCATACTGTTTAATAGAATTCGATATTATTCAAACTAAACTGTTGCCCGCTGTTTTAATGGAATTTCTATTTTCCTCTGAGACAATAATTAGCCATCAACAAAATATAGCGTACTAGCTTTTGCCCGCGGCTTCGCCCGCGTGAATTTCGGTTTTTCACAAATCCTGAGGGAATCGTGGATTTCTGGTTCCCGTTCCCGCTCCCTTTTTAACCGACTTCAAAAAAAGGAGGTTCTGTATTCGACCCGTATGTATGTATGTATGTATGTATGTATGTATGTATGTATGTATGTATGTATGTATGTAAGTATGTTAGCGATTATGTCCGCAACTAATGAACCGATTTTGATGATTGTTTCACTATCATTATCTACATACTTTCAAGAAGGTTTTAGTATATAACACATCGAGTTATCATTCTTACGTACGAAGTTATAAGCATAAATGTGCACATATGTCATTAATATGTTCTCTGATATTGCCAGACCTATTGCTGAAGTCTGATATAGCTATTCTGTCCAAAGACTTCACTCTGCTACGCCTACGTAACATTGACCTTTTGCAAAAACTTTTGGGCCGAAGTCAGTACAGCTGCATATAGAGTGATTCCTTGGAGTTTGTGCACGGTTACGTGTATTTCCATTCTATACAAAACCAAACCACAAGGGTGTGAAACTAGTCGCGTATAGATTGTAAATTACGGTCTATCCAAATTATACAAGAGTTGTACGCATACAAAATAATCTTGTATAGATCAGTGTGCTTAGTCTAAATCGGAGCACTCGAAAACGAACTCGAAAACTATTGATCGATTTCAGAGTAAAATAGACCTAAAATGGCTTGTATTAAGGTTTGAGTTCGCCAATACATTCAGCATTCGAACAATGCTGAATGTATTGGCGAACTCAAACCTTAATTCAAGCCATTTTAGGTCTATTTTACTCTGAAATCGATCAATAGTTTTCGAGTTCGTTTTCGAGTGCTCCGATTTAGACTAAGCACACAGAAGTTAGGTTAGGTTGGGTTAGAACATAATAAAACCACTCACCTATAGTATGACACATAAAATGTATATGTCACAGGATATTTAATAATAATTAATAATATATTATAGGTCATAATCTATTTTACATAGTTCTCATTTATATTACTATTATTATTACCTAATATAAAAAAAACAAATCACTAAAACGCATAAAATAATTTTTTTCAAAGAAAAATGAACCGACTTCAAACGAATCGAACTAAAAAGTTTAAAATAATTTTTTATTCATTTAGATTGACGATTAAACTACCTAACTCAAATGATATATAATTTTTTGAAGTCGGCGCCAAACCACATTCAATTCGTGTAAGTAAAATCAAAATATCCACTTTTGAATGCGAGCGCGGTGGACCTAGTCACGGAGGGTGAGTTTGGGACCCGGGGGGCACATTTTCGACTTGAAGTGAACTTGAAGTCATTTGGCGCCGACTACAAAAAATTATATATCATTTGAGTTAGGTAGTTTAATCGTCAATCTAAATGAATAAAAAATTATTTTAAACTTTTTAGTTCGATTCGTTTGAAGTCGGTTCATTTTTCTTTGAAAAAAATTATCCAACCTTTATACCTACGTTCAAGGAAGTTTGCTATAGTAATCTACCTATAGCTGTAGCTGTAGATTTCGTTTTTTTTTAATCCCGCGGGAACTGTGGATTTTTTCAGGATAAAAAGTAGCTTATATTTTAAGTCAGGACATAATGTATCTCCATTCAAAATTTTAGCCAAATCAGTACAGCAATTGCAACGTTATAGAGTAACAAACATCCAAACATCCACACTTTCACATATTTTATAATATTAGTAGGATTAGTATATCTAATTATTGGCATCAAAATAAGGCTCAGGAGAGAGCGATGCGCTCAGCGGGCGATGGAGAGAGTTATGCACGGAGTGTCCCTGCGGGATCAAATCAGAAATGAGATTCGTAGGAAAACTATACTTACCGACATAGCTCCCGAATTGCGAAATTGAAATAGCAATGGGCAGCACACATAGCTCGAAAAACCGATAGTCGTTGGGGTCCCAAGCTGGTCGAATAGCGACTCCGCATCGCAGCGTTGAAATAAGACTAGGACGAACGGACGATCTCAAGAAAGTCGCTGGTTGCCGCTAGTTGTCGGTGGATACAAGCGGCACAAGTTTGTGTTCTGTGGCCATCATTACCAGCGACCCTTGTCCACTGTCCAGCTGTGAACGTCTATCGATTCAGATGACGATGGTGACGATATTAGCCGTACTGAAAAAAAAACACACATAAGTATACCTACATAAAGAGAAAGACTTTATTGAAACTAATGAAATAAAATGGCAATAGGAGAGAGCATTCCTCATAATAAGAAACCTTCGAAAAATACTGAATGTAAAATAATGTGATGCAAAAAAATGCATTTCCCCACGTAGCCAAATATTCAAAAAAGAAAAATATTATGACAAGGGAAATTTTCTTCTTTTGCCGTAGTAGGTATTGTGTCTCATGCTATCACTCTTGTCTACGTTGGCGGCCGTCTTTTGTTTTATTTTTCGGTAAGCTATTTTAAGAATTTCAAGCTATTTTAAAAAATTACCACGCATGAAACTGCACGTTTTCTAGAAGACAGAACTCTGAATTTATTATCAGACACGAATTGTATATTATGTAGGTACTAGAATAACCGTAATTCCCCCGTAGCGCTCAGACGGGTGGACCGATTTGAATGCAGTTTTTTTGTTTGAAATATGAATTAGTCGCCCGTGTTCTTAACTAGGTTTGATTAAAATCGATCTAAGATGGGCGCCGCTATAAAAGCGCTTGACTACTAGAATATCACTATGCAAATCCAAGATGGCCGCCACCAGAAAATGGCGAAGGTCGGGGATTTTTTAAATTTTTAATTTATACTTGTATTTGCATTGTTTTGTGGTTCACGTTAACAAGAGATAAAGTTCGTAAACTAAAACCCGACTACGCTTAGTAACTTAATTTAATATTATAAAATAATAATTTAGTGTGCGGAAAGCGTGGGGCATGCAGCTAGTGGCGCCATCTGTTATGTCTATCCAAAACTAAATTATTATTCAAGTTTAGCCGCGGGAAGGTCACATCTCGATTTTTTCGTATAATATAAAGTGTAGCTTATGTCACCCGGACCATAACAACGAATCAATTGACACCTCATTCAACAAAATCGGCCCAGGCGCTACGGCGAAACACACGGAATCTGATACAAAAACCTGATACAAACATACATAGTTACATAGACTTCTAAAATCATAACCCTTCCTTTTGGCTTTGCCGTACCTACTTGGGTAAGAAATATATCTACAGCTAGCAGAGGCCACAAAAGGAAATATAAAATGAAAAACGCTGCATGTGAGACTTTTTAAACAAGCAACTTTAGATCCATTTAACTTTACGTTGGTCGACATCTATGGAAGTTAGTTCAATGTGCAAATTCATGCGAATAAGTTGTACATATTGTTGTATGTACGTATAGTTGTCAAAGTAATACTGTAATACTGGAAAATTCACTAAATCGATGAAGTCTTCATTTATTTCAGAGAAATGCCATTCACATTCAACAACAGACGAGTAGGTACTTGTCTGCAATAAAAATAATATGCAATTTGCTTGCGTATTATTAATTATACTAATAGGATGCTTATCTAGGAACGTACTTCAGCGGTTTTCTACAAACAGAGAGAGAATAATATTATAGAGGAGCAAAACTCATGCCTACATTAAAAAACGTAAACTTTGAACATTTATATTTAGCTGTGTGACTTAAACCAGCATAAACTCGAGAATACTACATAATATTATAAGATACTCGATGAAGTAAGCCATTACCTAATGTGGCGCGTATATCGCCGTTTGTCTGTCTGTCCATAGTTCACGCTATAGGCTACATAAGTCACAACTCACACGTATCTTAATGTACTATTTTAAGTAAATACAATATATACAATTATACATATCTTTTATTCTTGGTACGCTGAAGGGCTGCATCATATGATAAAAATCAAGCATAATATATGAGATATTTTGGATAGAAATATTAAAAGCAGAAGTGTCAATTTACTGAATAAAAAAAAAGACAGGATAGTTCGATGACGACAGGTGAAATTACCTCAGCCAAGTAGAAGTAATTTAGTGGGACATTGCGTTCTCTAGTAGAATGATATCTCCTGTTTATAGGTAAGATTCAATGAAGCACTCTCAGGAGAAATCTGCTCGGAATCCACAAGCAGTATGATTAAAGGGAAATGTGATTTTCTCTCGACTCTTTCAGACGTTTTTTCAAACGACGTCATCAAATCGTAAAAAATTGCTACTATAAATAACTTTATTCTTGTATCAATGGCATTGTGATATCTTATTTCATAAGACGCCTAACATATTAATATACTTGTAACTCATGTAAGTATACATAATATTATTATGTACCTATGTACATCATAAAAAAATTCGTCGCGTTTGGTGAATATTAATTTGTATGTGCGGAAGCAAGATTTTCAAGCGGCGATAAAAGGGAGGTTTTTTTGTAATGTATATAAATGACCACGCATAACTTTTTACAGTGTAGTCCAATTTTGATGATTCTCTTATAATTGGATAAAGTATACCTCAGAGTTAGTTCCATTAAAATTACCAATGACAGGTTTTACTTTGATAGATTTTGTTTGAAAAGTCAAAATATCCATAGATGAAACTATCCGAAATCATTTCAAAATATGCGATAACCGTAACAGCAAAACCGATTAAATCTTCTCAATCCTACTAATATTATAAATGTGAAAGTGTGGATGTTTGGATGTTTGGATGTTTAGATGTTTGGATGTTTGGATGTTTGGTTGTTTGAATGTTTGTTACTCAATCACGCCGCAACTACTGAACCGATTTGGCTGAAATTTTGAACGTAAATAGATTATACCCTGACTTAAAACATAGGCTACTTTTTATCCTGGGAAAATGCACAGTTCCCACGGGATTTTGAAAAACCCGAAATCTATAGCTACAGCTATAGGTAGATTACTATAGTGAACTTCCTTGATAGTAGGTATAAAGGTTGGAGCGGGAACCGGAAATCCACGATTCCCTCGGAATTTGTTTAAAACCAAAATTCACGCGGGCGAAGCCGCGGGCATTCTCTAGTACTATAGATATCTATATCCAGATCTAAATTCTTGTATCCTTATTAAAGTTCGCAAGTGAGCAGTGAAATAATGATTGAACATTGATTGGCCTCCTGATTTTGGAGCAATACTCATTTTACAGCCCACACAAAATTGAACTAGACTGGAATATGCTGCATCAAAATGAGTTTCAAATTCACTGACTCGATTTGAAATTGAAGCATAATTTTCCAGCGAGTAACATCGTATATCGAAACACATGGTTTCTATTCCACGTATTGTATGTATGAATTTAGTAGAAATGAAAATAACAATGTCATTACTATCACTGCATAACATAAAACAAATTCCCCCGCCGCGTGTCTGTCTGTCTGTTCGCGATAAACTCAAAAACTACTGAACGGATTATCGTGCGGTGTTTACCAATACACAGAATGATTCATGAAGAAGATTTAGGTGTATAATTTATTATGGTTTTGTGTTTGGTTGAAATATGACGATAATTGTTGAAAATGTCGGAAATAGCCGCCTGGGAACTTTCATCGAAAACTCTGCCTAATCCCTTTGAGACATATAATAAAACAATATATGATGGGATAGATCTAGACAGATACAGCAGAAAAATACGTAGCCATAATATTATGTTTTACTACCCGTGCGAAACCGGGGCATGTCGCTAATATTTATTTAAGTAAAGTCTGTGGCATAATAGTTTGTAGTCAGATTGCACGTATTCCAACAAATAGACTTTTATAGCACTCTGTACTTAATTATAAAATTAATTGATGAAATATCGAGAGTTCGGATCATATCTCAATTTTGGTGAACAAAATTAATCGGCCCAAATTCATTATGAAAATTTCTCGTTAAAATTTATTTAACCAAACGAAATCACCCGGCTCACGTTCTGTAATATTGGGACACATGCGGGATTATGTTTTTTAAATTAATAACTCTCCGGTAAATGGATCTTGTTTTTGTAAAGAGATATTGCAGCAGAAATATTTTGTTAGTTTTATGTCGACACCATAAAAATAGGTTTTATCAAATCAAAATAGGAGGAAAACGCGTGGCAAATTGATGCACAGTTGTGCACTTTCCAAAATCATACCTACGCAATTAGTTGTACCTATACTCTGTTATTATTTTATTACTTATTTTTATCTTTGTAATCTATGTGGCCTTATTATCAATTTCTACTTGTGTACTTGTTATATTATGTTAAACGCTGTTGATTACTAATAAATAAATAAATAAATCACACTCAGTATGCACCGAGATTTTGACGTAATTTTTTTTAGTGCATAAAAATTACCGTGAAAGTACCACTTTGCGCTATTCCGAATCCGAACTGTAAACACAGTTCAGAAATAAATAGCATAAAGTAGATATTTTCTATCACACGTACTTAAGTGTTTATTTTGGTGAATTCTTAGTAAACAGTGATGATCACCGAACACAAGTCTGTTTTTCCTTAGTTGTCTCAAAAGGTAAACACGTCCATTCTCGTAAAAACGCGTAAGCGACGCATTTTGCACTGCACATAGGACGTTCTTACCGCGAACTAACAACGAAGTCATGATTTATGTGAAAATTCAAATAAAAGAACGTCTAAAGCGTCGGGGAAAGAGCGTCACTTATGCGTGTCTCCGAGAAGATTTTTGCGATTTGATTACCTTTTAAGACAAATAAGGAAAACATACCTACATATTATTATGACTGTGGTCAGAACGTGCTACATTATAAATGACAAGAATATTCAAAGACTAGCTGACCCCCGCGACTTCGTTCGCGTGTTTATAGGTTTTATATAGGATCGGATCGGATCCCATAATTCTTTTATGTACCTAAACTAAATGTAGCCTGTTACTTCTTATAATATATTGAAAGTTCCATTAAAATCGATCCAGCCGTTTCGGAGATTAGCTGGAACAAATAGACAGAACTACAAACATAAATTTAAACGCACGCCAGTTTAAAATAAGCCGTATGTACAAAGATCCGAGTTCCAAGTTATTGGAACCCAATAAATGCCTGTCATTTCTAAACTAAAAAACCTATGACCTTGAAATATTTACGGGACAATACTTAAAGTACTACCTTTCTAACAAAAAAAGAATGAGTGAAATCGAACTACGCGTTAATGAATTGCAGCTAAATACACGTTTTAACTTTCATCCTCTCTCCCAAAGGAACGGTGCTGAATATCGGGATAAAAAGTACCCTATGTCCTACCTCGGAGTATAAACTCAAATCGTACCAAGTTTCTTTTGAATCCATTCAGTAGTTTCGGCGTGATGCGCGGCCAAGATACAGACAGACAGACAGACAGACAGACAGACAGACAAAAATGAAACAAATTGCAGTTTTGGCTTCAGTATCGATTATAGAGTGCCCTCCAATAAAAAATTTCAAAATATCTTCAATGTACAGAATTGGATCTGTTACAGTTTTATTATATTATAGATAGATAGATATACACACTGAAGAAGACGACGACCTCCCTGGCGCAGTGGTGAGCGCTGTGGTCTTATAAGTGGTAGGTCCTGGGTTTGATTCCCGGCGGGGGCAATTTGGGATTTTATAATTTCTAAATGGTCTGGTCTGGTGGGAGGCTTTAGCCGTGGCTGGTTATCACCCTACCGGCAAAGCGATGCCGCCAAGCGATTTAGCGTTTCAGTACGATGCCGTGTAGGTAGGTAGGTACACCATAGGTACACCATAGCCCTCGATATAAGGTACAAAATTATTCACATGTACAAAAGGTCGTAGGTATCATGGACACATTATGCATGCACACGAGTGGAAGCGCTTCTCTGAAAACAAATTTTATGTCCTTTTTTATTTGTGGATTGTTTAAAGTCCTTTTGTTTTGTTTACATATTAACTTTATTTATTGTTTGGTCAAAAAAAGATAACAAATGTTTTTTGTGTGTAGGTAAGTATACATAGTACTTACTTATTGTTGACCACAAGGTTTTTATTGTATGATAGGCTTACGCTTGATGACAATCATGCCTGAAAAGCCATGATGAGGTCTAAGTTGGAGCGCGCTTGCCTAGAAAATGCCTATTTACTCTTGCCTTGAAGGTACTCAAGTCGTACCCGGTACCCCTAATCGGTTTCTACAGGTGTCTTACAAATTACAATCGTTTGGCGGCACGGCTTTGCCAATAGGGTGGTAACTATCTAGGTCTGAAGCCTCCCACCAAACCGGACTGATGGGGCCGGACAGAGGCGTAGCGTGGACTCATATAGACGTGGGCGAATTCGCATCAGCGAAGCCCCTTTTATTTCGTTCCCAAGGTTACAAGATCATTTATCTCGCACTTAACAGGGGCTTCTTCCGAGACCCCAAACAAACACGCTTATTTTTGTGGTGTTTTTTTGCTTTTTCGAGCGTAAAAGTGATCAAATTATCTAATTAGTCACAAGTGAGTTGTGGCCCACAGGGGACGCGAGGCCCTCGCGAGTGCGTAGGCCCACATCGCCCACGCCTAGCTACGCCACTGCCGGAAATCGATCTCGGGACATCCCAATTATGCGAGCACAACGCTCACCTCTGCGCCAGGGGGGCCATCATTGCTCATAAGCTATTTAAAAGTAAGATATCAGATTGACATACATAATGTTTGATGCAGTATTTATGAAGCCTATTTTAATTATTATTACTTTTGGATTGGAGTGCTCGTTATGAATTCATCTACATTTCAAATAAACTAAGGGCTCAGATTGCTTGTATACCTTCGTACCTATACCCCTGTCCTTCATTACCCTTGCTTTATATCTCTTGTTAAGTCTTATTCACACTTGCGTAGATGATGTCTTAGATAATTTGATCTACCAGGTTTTGCCTTTGGCCGAGCTAAGCACACTCCGTATTGTAGGTATGCCGCTACAAGTACCTAGTGCGCTCCGGTTGGTCGGGCCCATTTAATAACCCTTACTTTGTCGATAGGGATAATAGTTACGCGATAGAAAGAGAGGCAAAGTCTAGGTTAATATAATGGTAGGTAGTCAGCGCTATTGCGACCTGAATTGCACTTTATTGTGTGGTAACAAGAGTCGCTATTTATTTAATTGATTTTACGGAGATAGGTAACGCATTCTACATGCGGATTATTTTTAAAACGCAAGCCTAGCCAACGCACTATTTCTGTATGAAGAACTCTCAACGTAGGAGTACTCCTAGTAGTACTACGTAGTACCTACATTAAACTCTGCAGAAACGTATAATTTCAATTGCAGAGCTGCGTATCTAGAACTGAGGGATTGCCTCGTTGGTCCAACGGTTAGCATGTTCGACTGCGTATGACGAGGTCCTGGGTTTGATTCCTGAGTTGGGACAAGTGTTCAGTCAAGAAATTCTCAGTACCAGCCCGGAGTTGTATACTTGTTTTCGTATATCGATTTTCATTAAAAGATAAATTATATAAGTGGTGGTGGAATGCATAGATATACTTAAAGTTAATATTAAGATAACTAGAGAATGCCCGCGGCTTCGCCCGCGTGAATTTCGGTTTTAAACCAATCCCGAGGGAATCGTGAATTTTCGGTTCATGTTCCCGCTCCCTTTTCCAACCTTTATACCTACTATCAAGAAAGTTCGCTATAGTAATCTACCTATAGCTGTAGCTATAGATTTTGGGTTTTTCAAAATCTATTTTCATTCAAAATTTCAGCCAAATCGGTTCAGTAGTTGCGGCGTGATTGAGTAACAAACATCCAAACATCTAAACATCCAAACATCCAAACATCCACACTTTCACATTTATAATATTAGTAGGATATTTCTATGGTGGAATGTGTATGGTCTCTAAGGCAGATATAAATTGAGATTACTCCGACCCATGGTTTAAACCCAATACATACCTAAGTATAACACATTTTCTAGACTCTGAGGCAACGGTTCTCGCTTTCACAAATCTTTTGAAAAGTTTTGATACGACCTAATTCTTTGACAAGTATAAATTAAAATTTTTAAAAAAACCCCAGACATTCGCCATTTTGTGGTGGCGGCCATCTTGGATTTGCAATAGTGCTATTCTACTAGTCAAGCCCTTTCATTTGATATCCATATTAAGGGAGTTGTGAAAAAATATGTAATCCGCCATTTTGTAGCGGCGGCCATCGTGGACTGATTTTATTCAAACATAGCTATCAACACTCTCGACTAATTCACCTTTCAAACAAAAAAACCGCATTCAAATCGGTCCGCCCGTTTGAGCGCCACAGGGGAACAGACAGACACACACACACACACACAGACACGTCAAACTTATAACACCCCGTCGTTTTTGCGTCGGGGGTTAAAAACAGCAGCTGTGCTTACAGGTTTTAATATTATTGTATCTCTTACTTTCTGTTGTAATAAAAATATGTAGCATATTTCATTCTATTTTTTTTTCCGCTGAAATACATAGTTATAACTTACTACTTTCTAATTTGAGTTTTAAGGGGACATTATAATGACAATTTATGCGATTTTTGGAAAGTCTAGTGATAAACTCCTCATACCGAGGCATGGTATAGGAAACCTAAATTGGTATCTAGCTACATAATATTCGTGCTTTGAAAAACCAAAACATTAGTCATAGTTTTTTTAAACACTAATAGCTAGATATTTTTGTTTAAAGTTACTTATTTGAAAAACGCACTTATGCTTTTACGTAAATACATTGTTTTGGACAGATTAGTTTCAGTGCAATTTTCCTGCATATCATTTGGGTTTTCACTGACAGAAACCAGTTTTCATTCGAAATTAAAAAGCAGGACAGAGTGCTTAGTCTCAGTTTGGAGCGCTCCAAAACTTTTTAGTATACTATTGATCGAATCACCATGACTTCAGAGTAAAATGGACCTAAAATAAGAGTCTTTGGGTTCATTTTGCTCCGAAGTGATTCGATCAATAGTATACTACTAGTATACTTTTAGTTTTGGAGCGCTTCAAACTTAGACTAAGCACTCAGGTCACAATTTGTTTGAAACAGCCAATGGTTTCAGTAAGCGACGATGCAATCTACGGTCCAATGCCAACGAATGAAGCCTTTTTTGAGGACAACGCTTTTTAACCCCCGACGCAAAAACGACGGGGTGTTATAAGTTTGACGTGTCTGTGTGTGTGTGTGTCTGTTCCCCTGTAGCGCTCAAACGGGTGAACCAATTTGATTTTCTTTTGAAACCAACCAATTCTTTTGTTTGAAAGGTGAATTAGTCGAGAGTGTTGTTAGCTATGTTTGACGAAAATCGATCCAAGATGGCCGCCGCTACAAAATGGCTGATTACATATTTTATCACAACTGCCTCAATATGGGTATCAAATGAAAGGGTTTCACTAGTAGAATAGCACTATGCAAATACAAGATGGCCGCCATCACAAAATAGCGAATGTCGGGAGTTTTTTAAATTTTTAAATTATACTTGTACCTAGTTGTTTTTTTTTCTTTTCTAGGGTAACTATTTACCGCTTTATCTTATCGTATGTAGGTACATCATCTGAAGGCAGCTCGAGTCAATCCTCGTCGTAAAAAGCAATCGCACAGCTGGAAATTCAATATGGATCGCATGAAACCCGCTGCGACGTAATTATTTCCTTGATGACAATATTATTAAGGAAAGTCGTATAATAGGAAGTAGGAATCAAAGCGATGGTTCACGACTCACGAGCGTAGTATATTGAGATTTGAGACCTTATTGCAGCGAGTGGCATTTGATATTATAGACAGTATTGCTCATATCAAAGCTTTGTAATGCTATATTTATCTTTAGAGAGTTTCTATGCGGCATCGCACCGGAACGCTAATCTTACTTGGCGGAAACGTCTTCCGTCATCGATAATAGGTAATTTTAAGGTGTTTTTGTGCGATTTTCCGTATTTTCATACTGGCTGCCCACTCCGTCATATTATTATCTAATAATATAAAACAATATTTCAGGATTTATTCGACAGTAGTCTGTTCGCAAAAAATGGAAATGCGGGATTACAGTCACTTGTTCCGAATATCCATCCATCATTCCGTTTGACGTTTCTGTAAGAGTCCGCAGTGGAATCGATCAGCTTATTAGCGAAATACCAAGTGTGCATAAATCGCCATTTTTAACCAACTTCAAAAAAAGGAGGAGGTCAAACTTTTTTTATGTACCTAAGTATGTTCCCCGATTACTCAAAGCCGCCTGGACCGATTTGAAAAATTCTTCAAGGGTATAAGTACTTCATGTATTTTCATCAGAGTTTGCAAAGTTTCAAATTGTTATTGATATTAAAATAAATAATTAGAAGTATGTTTATGAAAAGTTTTATGTTATAAACCTACATATTACATACGGCATTTCAAATGCATTAATAATAATAATTGTTATAATGTTATTTTTAAATAAACAAGCTATAATTTAAAAATTAAAAAAAACCCGACTGCCATGCTAAAAAACGAACTAAAAAATTAATAAACTACCACCGTACCACTTACAGTGTACTTGTTATTTATTTTGTTTTTCATGATTTGTCACTCGAAATTGATTTAAAACATATAGATTGTATACATTTTCGTACTCGCCTTTTAAAGCCCTTTATTTTGATACCCCACTCGAGGGTCTTGAAGAAAAAATTTTTTTTCAGCCCGCACATTAAAGTGCATAACATTCGCCATTTTAATTTTTTATGAATTTTATGTACCCAGTAACATTTGCGCCGTCAAGACAAATCTAATGACGTATAATTTATCAAAATATGTTGAGCCGTTAAGTAGTTACGAACTGACATAGGAAACGGTCATTTTCTACGATTTATCACTCCAAATTGTTTCCAAATATATAAATTTATACATTTTCGTATTTGCCTTTTGAATCCCTTTATTTTGATACCCCACTCGAAGGTCTTGAAGAAATTTTTTTTTTTCAGCTCGCACATTAAAGCGCATAAAGTCCGCCATTTTGATTTTTTTTTAATTTAGGTACCCTATAACACTCGCGTCATTGAGACAAATCTAATGACGTATCATTTATCAAAATCCGTTGAGCCGTTGATTAGTTACAAGCGGACATAGGAATGGACATACATACACACAAGTGAAACACATATACCCAGTCGGGTAAATAAAAAAGAGCAACCGCCGAGTTTCTTGCAGGTTCTTCTCGGCTGGAACTGCATTCCGAACCTGTGGTAGATTCAGTTGACGATTCAAAAGTACTTGTAAAAGTTTATTTGAATAAAAAACTTTTCTATTCTATTCTATACATACATGCAAAGCATGAGGGAAAAAAATAGGCGTTAGAACGTCTTCATTTTTAACCCCCGACGCAAAAACGACGGGGTGTTATAAGTTTGACGTGTCTGTGTGTGTGTGTGTGTGTGTGTGTGTGTGTGTGTGTGTGTGTGTGTGTGTGTGTGTGTGTGTGTGTGTGTGTGTGTGTCTGTCTGTCTGTTCCCCTGCGGCACTCAAACGGATGGACCGATTTGAATGTGGTTTTTTTTGTTTGAAAGGTGAATTAGTCGAGAGTGTTGTTAGCTATGTTTGATGAAAATCGGATGAAGATGGCCGCCGCTACAAAATGGCGGATTACATATTTTATCACAACGCCCTTAATATGGGTATCAAATGAAAGGGCTTGACTAGAACTATGCAAATCCAAGATGGCCGCCACCACAATATGGCGAATGTCGGGGGTTTTTTAAAATTTTAATTTATCCTTGTGTACATAATATTCCACGTGCCATTATCGCTATAGACTTCATTTCAACATAAATTCCGACTAAGTTCATAAAAGGTGCTAGCAAGGATACTCGTACAAAAGCATTGTTGCAGCTTCACATTGATATGTTTCTAGAATTCTCACACTATAGTTAGTTCCAGGAGGCTTTCAATGTTACGCGTGGGCTTATAAGGCCCGGCGCACACCGAGCGTAGAGCATTTTCTGAGATTACTGAATTAATTTTACGACGATTGACATACTATCAGAATCTCAGAAAATGCTCGGTGTGCACCGGACCTAAATAGGCCACAAGCGCATGCAACGCAATTAGTAATATAATAATGTCCTCCCGACCGAATTTCGGCCACGGCGGTCAATCTCAACCGAGGCGGAGACTAGCCATCTACGCAGGAGATATTATAGTGCACAAGTGTATGCGCTACACAGGTGCACTCTCTATTCCCTCACTTTCATAGTCTGATGGGACGCCAATGCGTCACGACCGGAGAGAGATCAGGTGCAGGACCGACGGCTTTACGTGCTCTCCGAGGCACGGGGGTGTATCTAACACCGCCAACTTCCAACTCCGGGCTGGCACTGAAAGTTTCTTGACAAAAAAACCCAATAAATACCTCATAATTTTTTTTTGGCCCGACCCGGGAATCGAACCCTGGACCTCGTGATCCACAGTCGAACGTGCTAACCGCTAGACCAACGAGGCAGTATATAACGCAACGCAATTAATACTGAGAATGTGAGTGAAGTCAGCAACATCGGGCGCACCCTAAAAATGCGTGAGCAGAGGTGACTTCAGAGCTGATCTCAACATAATCAGTCTTGCTTAGATGCGACCGATGTGGCTGAACTATGCTGTTGACTTTACTCGTATTTTCTGTATGTACTAACCTAATATAAATATTCTACTACGTGATGTGTAAACTACACTTTTCAGTACGCCCTAGAGCTGCAAGAGGCGCGCCTCTAAACGCCTCCCGCGCCTCCTGCAGGTTTCATGGTAACAGTGGCGGAGCAAGGCCAAAATTTTATGTGGGCAAGATATATTTTGTGAGGCCCTCTGCCCGCACAAGAAGATATAGATATAAAATGAAAAAAAAAAGGGGCGCGAGGCCCTCCGGAGCGCGAGGCCGTGGGCCTGGGCCCACGTCGCCCACGCCTTCCGCCGCCTCTGCATGGTAGTGTTTAAAGGTGCGTCCAGACTTGAACATTTCACCGAACCGAACAGCGAACATTTCGGCGAACTTGTTACGCTCAATGTGGACGGCGCGCTTGGAGCGCTTGAGATGGGTTACTGCGTAACAGTTCGGCGAAAGTTTCGCCGAACTGTTACGCAGTAACCCATCTCAAGCGCTCCAAGCGCGCCGTCCACATTGAGCGTAACAAGTTCGCCGAAATGTTCGCTGTTCGGTTCGGTGAAATGTTCAAGTCTGGACGCACCTTAATATTCTCCTTAAAGTTAGCCGAGACGAGTAAACTTTAAACGCACTCGTCTCATTCAAAAAGTCAAGTCTCAAACTTGGATGAATATTGCGTACCTACTTTGAACAAAAATACCGATAGCATTTTAGGTAAGTCATCTGAGGCGAGCCGTGATTGTACAAATTACCTCCTAGATTAGTTTTATTTAGTACGAGAATTACCTTGGGTATCTTCGCGAGTAGTCTGGTGAGCGCTTTACCGTGATCTTAAACGAAAAGTTAAAATTATGATGAATTACAAATTCATAATCCACGGGATCCTGAGCCCCGCGTTTCAGCATTTATTTCATCATTTTTTATATGAAAATTCAATTAATTACCCAAGTTATCCGTTTTTATCCGTTTGGGTGAGACGCCACGAAAATTCAAAATGAAATTACAGTATCATTACTTTCTGTTACAAGGAAATTCTGTATTTTCTAACCACCATAATATTCTCTTTAAATTACAATTTTTTTTATGTAAATATGTAGGTACTCTTGCGTTATCTTGCGTTAGTAAACCCTTTTGGAGTTACGTACTCAAAGGGCAAAAAGGGAGCCCTATTAATGTCACTCTACGGGATGTCCGTCTGTCCGCGTGTCTAGTCTCTGGCTCGTAAACAAAATGACACAATTACACACCTGAAATTTTATTATAACTTTGTCAGTTTTATATTTAACTTGAAAAAAAAAACAAAAGCACAGATTCTTTGAATCTGTGCTTTTGTTAACCTGCTTTTGTTAACCTTTTTGTTAACCTGAAGCACGTAATATATTTAATACGTGCTTCAGGTTAACAAAAAGCAACCGTGTAATACTTACAGTTAAGTTATGTTTCTTGGATATGTTGGACGTTGGTGAGGTTAGTATCCACGAATATCATTTAATAGGTTCCTTACTATTTTTGTTATGTTTTGTAACGTGATCTTTACAATCCAAAGGTAAACTAGTAACATTATCCGAGTTAAACTCGTTCACTACAACTTACAACGTATCAAGGAATTTATAAGACCGGTAGGTAAGGTATGCAAACAAAGATGGATAACATCTAATAAAGGTACTCGTATGTTTGTTCGATTTTTTTTAATTAACAAGTAGGTATAAATTAAAAATTTAAAAACCCCCGACATTCACCTTTTTTGTGGTCGCGGCCATCTTGGATTTGCATAGTGCTATTCTACTAATCAAGCCCTTTCATTTGATACCCATATTCACGGAGTTGTGAAAAAATATATAATCTTCCATTTTGTCACGGCGGCCATCTTGAATTGATTTTCATCAAACATAGCTAACAACACTCTCGACTATAGTAAGACCACGATTAACTTGGCTCTCCCATGATCTGCGGGACGAGGGAGGGGGGGAAATTCTCATTGATAAATTAATAATCAATGGATGTGCTCGTACTATAATGTATGACAAGCATTTTTGACGCCCCTGTGAGTGTGTGTGTGTGTGTATTGCTACTGTAAGGACATGACACTAAATTAGGGAAAAAGAAATTTTATAATAATTATCATAGTTATTCTATTATTTGCGTAATCGCAATTTAGTCTTTCATCTGTGTCTCTTTAAGTTTGCTCAATACTTTTCTATAGTAGTAGTAGTTAGTACTATACATTTAAAGTTAAGTAGGTACGTTTCAGGATATAGAAAAAAGATTTTCCATAACCAAGAAAGAAGAAGATACGTTATTAAATATAATTTATACCCCATTTTTTAAATTTTATACATATTATACTCATAATAAAATAATTTATTTAATACATCTACTAAATACAAGTAAAGTTCGTGAACTAAAACCCGACTACGCTTAATAATTTAATAATAATTTAGTGGGCAAATGCGCGGGGCAAGGAGCTAGTGGTGCCATCTGTTATTCTTATCCGAAACTAATTTTACAAGTATAAATTAAAAATTTAAAAACCCCCGACATTCGCCATTTTGTGGCGGCAGCGATCTTGGATTTGTATAATGCTATTCTACTAGTCAAGCCCTTTCATTTGATACCCATATTAAGGGAGTTGTGAAAAAATACGTAATCCACCATTTTGTAGCGGCGGCCATCTTGGATCGATTTTCATCAAACATAGCTAACAACACTCTCGATTAATTCACCTTTCAAACAAAAAAAATCGCATTCAAATCAGTTCACCCGTTTGAGCTGAGCGCTACAGGGGAACAGACGGACAGACAGACAGACAGACACACACACACACACACATACACACAGACACGTCAAACTTATAACACCCCGTCGTTTTTGCGTCGGGGGTTAAAAATCTAGAAAGCCGCGCAAAGCTGACTTCTCGATTTTTTTCGTAGATAAAATGTAGCCTATGTCACCCTGATAATAACAACGAATCAATAGACACCTCATTCATCAAAATCGGTCCAGCAGTTTAGGCGCTACATTAGTACACACAGAATCTCATACAAAAATCGGTTACAAACATCCATACATAAATATATACATACGTAATCTTGGAAATAAAAGAGGATTCTCCGTGGATCAATATATTTAATTTTAATTAGCACTGTTACACCAATGGCCGACGGGACGCCGAGGCAGAGAGCAAGCAGAGAGCCAGAGAAGATAAAGTACAATTCGAGTTTCGACACCACAGATAAAACTTATGCAACAGATCTGTAGCATCAATAGTCACAGATAATAAATCAGTGTTGACAATTCTTTATAAAAACAAATCGCAACTTAATTATTTACAACACGTAAATACATAGACTGCTAAAATCATAACCCTTCCTTTTGGCTTTGCCGTAGTCGGGTAAAAAAAAACCAGACGTTTAGATTAGTACGGCATGGAGATGTTAGGAGATGGAATAAAACAAAGATAAAAAAACTATTAGGATTCGTCGAGACGTGTTCTTCTATATCTTAAAATTTCAATGCATTGCTGTCAGATGATGTGTCACTGTCGCTATCAATAACTATATTATAATTCACTAATTCATCGTCGTCATTCTGCAATCTCTCAACGTGAATTTAAGTACAATGTGACTTCACGTAGCCTCCGTTACAGCTTGAAAAGCATCTTGCACCAGATTTAATATTTTTGTTTCGAAACGCCAGCGAAATAACTAAAAATGTTGTGTTGAAATTATTGGTCCACATTATAGTATTTTTATAATAATTGAGAGGCCGTTTGCGTGATGGCTTCAATGGGTATGGAAATTTTTCACATGAAGCTGACAACACTTACTTGACATTACCCGTCAGCCTCATATTTATTATTATGATATATAATTTAGAGATATTTGTTCTTTTCTCTCACATTCTTGAGCACAAAACGAACGCACTACCATAACAATTTTTCTAGCACAACTTTTTATCACATAAGAACTGGTTACTGCTATGTATTTCACAAAATTTTCGTAACGATGTAAACAATGAACTTTGAAGTTTCAAAGTGACTTTTCAATATGACAGATTTCGACTGCCCTAGTGATATAAACAAAGTAACTGACATTTTTTGTGAAATTGACTTTTTTGCATTAACAAAAGTTTAATGTCGAGCAGTTTTTTAACACAGTGTCCACAGTATAATATTTCAAATAACTTGAACAGTTTACTGAAATTTGAATTGCCCAAACAAATAACTGCACACTGAGACTGGAATTTAGGGTATTACTTTATGTACTTATAAATAATCGTTTTAATTGTTATCGGTTACTTACTATTTTAAAATGTTTCTACTGAAGGTAGGTGCAGAATTTTAGATACCTACGTACATAATTAACTAATAGGGACATTACTTTACAGGAATATAACTAAAAATAGACACAATACTGTAAATTATAACTTTACAAGATAAACATAGTTGATTATGATGCCCACGACTCCGTCCGCGTGTATTTAGGTTTTTGAAATTCTAGTCTAAGCTCTTAATTTACCAGGATAAAAAAGTAGCTTATGTCCTTTCCAAAAATGAAACTTATCTTTATACCTCGTTAAGATCGGTTGAACAGTTGGTGCGTGAAGACTTAGTAGACAGACATACTTTCGCATTTATAATATTAGTAGGTAAGTATAGATATGGTATAGATTCTTGAGTTGTAATAAGCTCTAACTTAAGTCTCTGAGTGAACTAGGTTGGATATGCTTTGTCCGTCTGACTATCACAGCCTTATAACTTCTGATTTAATGAACAGAATTACTTCAAATTCACCGATAATATGTAGAATAACATTCAGAATTACGACCTAAAGCCGGTGATTACATAAAAATAATAAAAATAGTTATTTGAGTTATTTGGGGAGGGCCCGGGTGCCCATTAAAGCAAATGGGGGGGGGACAATTGTATTAGTCGCAATATCACAATCACAATATCACACACACACAAACGCACACGCACACGCACATTTGAACATTAATTTTTGGGGTAACTATTGGTATCTGAATAACATAGTAAACTCTTTGTAATAAATTGAAAAATTATTTTTGGAAGAAATTATCAAGCAATATACAAACGAAGTAAATGACTTAACATCTTTTTAAAGTTGAAACATTAATTTTTTTGTATTTTATTTGCAATTAGAAAAACCATATTTTTAATTTTAAACAAAATTAAAAGCGAAGGAGTTAGAAATAAATACTGTTATTTATAAGTTAAAATATATTATTTTGCAATTTATTACAGAGATAAATAAGTAGGTATTTTGTAGAAAGGTTGCCTTCAAATAAGAGTTTCAATGTTTATGCTTGTCCTGTAAAATTGTTCTGAATGTAGTTACTTTGTTTATCACTAGGGCAGCCGATTTATCAATGAATTTATCAATGAACTTATGAATGAACAAATCGCTGCGCGGGGCGCAGGGAGGGCTCCGTTTCAATGCAGGAGGGCCATCTTTATCACGGTCTGAGTATTCACTTATCAAACAAAAAAAAAAACGCGTTCAAATCGGTTCACCCGTTTGAGCGCTGCAGGGGAACAGACAGACACACATCACACAGTCACATCACACACATCGGGGTGTTATACACAACTTATAACACCCCGTCGTTTTTGCGTCGGGGGTTAAAAATATACCATAAAAATAAAATAGAAGCGCCTTTTATTTCAGAGTTTAAATTAGGTACATCACAAATCTCTATAAGGCTGTGCCCCCCCATTAGGCGAACAGTTAGCGGCTGTTTGCTTCCAGTTAGCCTCCTTATGGTCTAAGATCCCGTATTAGAAAAACATACCCTCATCTGTTGTTTAATGCTGATAGAGATTATATTATGCTAGATAATTCATAGATTGATACATTGCACATTGGTTGCCTGGCTAAATTTGGTGATGTTAAACACAAAAAAATTTAATCAATTTTTTTCGATCTGCTTCCCTCATCTGTTATTTGAACGAATTATATGTCAAATGAAAGATTATTTTATTTTCAATCGAACCGTATTTGGTTGTCTGATCAAAAATGGTGCTAAATCATGGTTGTCTGGATTTTAAGATATAAATTTTTCCGCGCGAGTGTTGAAAGTGACAGAAAAGTGTTACGCGCGCAATTTTATTTGACAGACAAAGATGCAGTGAGGCAGGCGTGCACTCGGCAGGTGCTTAGTCTATCATAGATTAAAACCATAGACTTGCTGTGCCCGTCCATTAAAGATATTTGCAAAAAAATAAGTGAGGCGTAAGGCAAATTTCGGTTTTCACAAATCCTGAGGGAATCGTGGACTTCTGGTTCCCGTTCCCGCTCCCTTTTTCAACCTTTATACTTTCAAGGTAGTTTGCTATAGTGATCTATCTATAGCTGTAGATACAGATTTCGGGTTTTTCAAAATCCCGCAGGAACTGTGGATTTTTCCAGGATAAAAAGTAGCCTATGATTTAAGTCAGGGCATATTCTATCTCCATTCAAAATTTCAGTCAAATCGATTCAGCAATTGCGACGTTATAGAGTAACACACATTGAAACATCCAAACATCCACAGTCCACACTTTCACATTTATAACATTAGTAGGATTATATACCACTACTTGCTTTGCTTGCACTTGCTCAGCCGTCCTGACTCCTGGTTAATATTATGTACATGTTACACTGGTTTTCTCTCTGATGTGTGAGTCTGATGTCCGAGGGACAAAATCACAAGGGACAACCTTGTACTCTCCTACCACGCTACGTTACATTGCCCTCAGAAACCTCTCAAAAAAATAAACCCTAAGTATAACCTATTAATCATAATTATTGTACAAGTCATGCCAACATCAAATGATGCCAAGAATAATTATTCCTGTCACCAAGAGCCAATTATCTTTGAAGCACTTACCTATCTCGTAAGATTTTTTGCACAAAGACTCCAAGGTTCTTGGGACTCACCAGCAAACAAATGATGTAATTCTCGATGAGGGAGCCATCATTGCGTGGATTACCGGTTTGAGCCATTTCCATTTCAGCTGCGGTACCCGATTTTGATGCTGTTGACGTGTCTTTGTGTCCCAGTTTTACGTGCGTGGTAGATATTAATTTAGTTTTCTTTATACTGTACCAGATGTTACCCACGACCTTATCCACGTGGAGGATTTTCCGGGATAAAAAGTATCCATGTCACACATGCAAAAAAATTGGCTGTCTGTAAAGTTGGTTTAGGGACGATAATATTTTACGTGATAACGTCATAACAAAACAGAGATATATGCGTCACAAGGCGAACGCTTAGACCGATCGTGCCTTCTCGATCCGATCGTCTTTCTCTATCGCCTGTTCCGCGCTCTCGCTTGCACGCGGTGCGTGACAATAACTCACGCTTTTTCGTGCGTGTAGCCGGCGTTCAACGATTTATAAGATGTTATCGCTTCAAAAATTAATCTATTCCATCCATCCTGCATCTCGATCCATTGCTTCGTTGCGGCGTGATTGAAGGACAAGCCAAGAAACTAACGAACCAACGAACAAACACACTTTTGCATTTATAATATTAGTAGCGATATTAGTACCATTACTCAGATTGAAAGGCTTCAGAACTTTCGGATATTAGCGTGAGCCGGTACTATGATGTGAAGCTAAACAGAAACAGGCTCTATAATACTTGCCATAATCTCTTCCAAGTCAGCGCGTTCTGTGAATTAACCCTCAGGTATGATACTGGTCAAATAAAATAGTTATCAAGCGTATAGTTACTACTATACTTTTGCCTCGTTGGTATAGTGGTTAACATATTCAACTGTAGATCTCGATGATTATCAAGCGTATAGTTACTACTATACTTTTGCCTCGGTGGTTAACATATTCAACTGTAGATCTCAATGTCTCGGATTCGATTCCCAGGTCGAGTAAATAATTGGTAGGTATTGGGTTTTTCTGTCAAGAAATTCTCAATGCCAGCCCGGAGTTGGTAGTTGGTGGTGTTTCACCCCGGTCGGTCCCGGTTATTATCGCATGCGCAAACGTGCTGCTTCCATGATGAGCAGACCTGCGAGCAGCACCAGTGCTCTCCTCGCCACATTTGCATATAGACTGGACAGTCCTCTCTGGAGAGTCTGAACGATGCTCATGTCAGGGCTAGGGGGCGCGTGTAGATTTAAGTACTTAATTTCTAAATTTAGGTTAGGAACTAACATAGGTTTAAGTAAATTGTTACTAACAAAATATGGAAATTTAATTCCGAAATAAAGATTATTATTATTATTATTATTATTTTCACTATCATCAAATAGTCCTCAAAGCCCGTCAACACGCACTGAAGCAGCGTGGCGGGTCTACTAGTGGTATAGTTACTAATATAATAAAATTCATACTACATAGGTAGGTACTAAAACACACAACACAGATTAGATACACCTAACTTCTACGTCCTAGTTACTAGTACCTACTTAAAGTTCCTATTATGGATAATAATATTATGGAAGTGGATTTAATGTAGATACTAAAAATACTATATACCTACTTAGTAACTTGAAACTTATTAGATTTTCGGATTAGTGCTTCCTATCGATCAATGAAAATGAGCCTGATAGAATAATAGACAAATCTTCACAAATTAAAACGATGAAACCCGAAGTTAGTGCAAAAAAATCGATGAACGGTCGGCTATAGACTGTTTTAATGTAAGCCTGTTTAATTGTCTGGTTGTAATTACTGCGTAATCGGAGCTCAGACGGAATCGTTTTCCAATTTACATATAAGTCTGTTCGTTTTCTTACGGTCGCCTTTTGTGTCTAGCCGCCTCCACCGCGCGGTGTTTTGCCAAAGACACCGCCGTGACTTCAAAGCATGCCGCGAGGGGTGTACAGGCACAAGGGGTTTTGGCGTTTTATACCTACTCATATTTTTTCATTAAAATTCTCTTTCCTTTTTATATTTTTTTTATATTCGTATTTATTACAATATAACCATAAACATAAAATATAATATTCTCATGAACACGGGTCTTCTCTCAAAATGAGAAGGATTTTAACCATAGTCTACCACGCTGGCCAAGTGCGGATTGGCAGACTATTCGGAGATTCTGTTAGAATAGAAAAAAATTACAAACAGAAAAAAAGTAATAAAAATAAATGCAGAATACTAAGAGCACCTGCGCCTGTACCGACACTAAGTTACCGAACGAACTATACAGTGTAGTGATTATAGAGATAATTTGATTGCATACTTTGTGAGTAGCCTAGAAATAGTCTACGTTCAATTAATTGAACTTGGAGTCCTTATTTTGAATTACAAAACAGGTTTGATAGGTGTGTTTATTTTAAACTAGCGGACCCGGCAGACGTCGTCCTTCCCGGTGACATACCGACATCAACGCTACCTACCGAGACCCGGTAGGTTATCTGTACCTACCCGGTAATTAGGTTTTCAAACCATCCAGGAACCCATTGAAATATACACACAAAATTTCATTCAAATCGGTCCAGCCGTTAAGGAGGAGTTAGGTGACAAACACACGTACAGAAGAATGTACGGGTGAGAGAGTTTACCGTATCGACGGGATAAACATTAATGTTTGACGGTTACGAAACCCATGAGCATTTTGTATGAAAATGCTTTTTCTTTTATTTAATTTTTTCGTCAATTTTCCAATGTTTTTAATATTTATTCTGCTATTCGGGACGGAGACAAATACAACAAATTAAAAACCATGAAAATCTCTCCAGCCGTTCTCGAGTTATAAGTGTTCGAATAAACACGACTTTGTTTTATATATTACGATTTAGACACGAAATAGAATAAATTGTTTTGGGAGGATTTTCACCCTAAATGTCACCTGATGACGTTACGTTGCTTGGTCCATAGACAAATTGTTTCATGAATAATCTACATATTATTGCTCTGATAAAGTGCTTTTCCGTTATTTTTTTCATTTTGAAGGAAAATTGGTTTCTAAACAACTCCATTTAACTTTTTAATCGGATATATGATTGAATAATACCAAACCTCTGATAACAATTTTCCTTTTTTTCCGAAAAATCCTATTAATAATATAGGAGAGATTTATATCAAAACAATTGAATTTTTTAACAAGCTTTTTGCTGTGCTCTAAATTTTGCCGAGATATTTCTATTATAGTAACTGATGTGTAACTGATGAACTCTATGCAAATATATCATGTAAATATAATCAAGTATGGAAATGACCTTTTGATAAACGTCATGATTTTACATCTCCATACTAAGGGTAATTAACTCGATAGGAGCTTAAAGTTGCGATACAGACAGACTTACTCACAGTCAACGTTAGCTTGAAAATCGTCTAGCAACTATTTTTTAACACACCCTTACCTAAAGCCGCGATATATCACTTATCTTATTCAGCAAAATTATGATATTTCAATTATGAATTTTAAAAGAATACAGTGATCCAGACAATAACATGGTAGCTGATGAGCATGATTACTGAGGCCGCTATTTCATTAGGCAAGTCTTGCATACAAGTATCACATCTGCATACAAGTTGCATGCATTTGAAACATTATTTTCAAGAGTGTGCAAATTGCATGTAGGTTTAACTTGCATACAAGTGGAGATGTTCAATGGACATCATGAGTGAAAGTAGCAACTAACGTTTGCGCGTTCAATTTGCGCTTCACTTGAACCAACAAGTATAAATTAAAAATTTTAAAACTCCCGACATTCGCCATTTTGTGGCGGCGGCTATCTTGGATTTGCATAGTGCTATTCTACTAGTTAAGCCCTTTCATTTGATACTCATATTAAGGGAGTTGTGAAAAAATATGGAATCCGCCATTTTGTAGCGGCGGCCATCTTGGATCGATTTTCATCAAACATAGCTAACAACACTCTCGACTAATTCACCTTTCAAACAAAAAAAAAACCGTACTCAAATCGATTCACCCGTTTGAGCGCTACGGGGGAACAGACACATACACACACACACAGACAGACGTCAAACTTATAACACTCCGTCGTTATTGCGTCGGTGGTTAAAAATGTACAATTTCAAACTACCTGTATGCAAGTTGTAGCTTGTATGCAAGTTTGTTCAAGTTGCATGAAATTAGCAACGTGTATACAACTAACTTGTCTAATGGAATCGCGCCTTAAGTTTCAAATATTATTGTGACTTGAATCATTCTATTGCAACGCACGACCGATATTCACGACGCACATGCATTTTTCCCCACTTCCCATAATGACTCATAGTTATGTATGGTAGGTCCATCGCGAACTTAGCGCTAATAAAACTGATAATGCGATGTATATGTGTAACTTATTAATAAATTATTAGTTTAGTAATCGTACAGTTTTGCAGTGATGCCGCACTATGTTCTTAGAGAGGCACTGAGACAAAATTGAGCGTCCAACTCCTTCTATTTGCAATTAAAAATTGCAGTTTGTTTTTCATAATGGTCTAGGATCTCGTTATAGAAACTCATACCCTCATCTGTTATTTAATGCTGATAGAGATTATATGCTAGATAATTCATAGATTGATACATTGCACTTTGGTTGCCTGACTAAATTTGGTGCCTATGATGAACACAAAAAAATTTAATCAATTTTTTTCGATCTGCTTCCCTCATCTGTTATTTAAACGAATTATATGTCAAATGAAAGATTATTTTATTCCCAATCGAACCGTATTTGGTTGCCTGGTCAAAAGTGGTGCTAAATCATGGTTGTCTGGATTTTAAGATATAAAATTTTCTGTGCGAGTGTTGAAAGTGACAGAAAAGTATTGCGCGCACAATTCCATTTGACAGACAAAGATGCAGTGAGGCAGGTGTGCACTCGGCAGGTGCTTAGTCTATACATAGATTAAAACCATAGACTTGTTGTGCCTGTCCATTAAAGATATTTGCAAAAAAAATAAGTGACAGACGTTAGGTATAAGTAATAAAACGTAAAAAAGCTGTTTCTGAAAATTTTGTCTGTTTGTCTGTATGTTTGTGCATGTATTACGCAAAAACTACTGAATGGATTGAAATTAAACTTGGCATGTTTTAAGTTCATACTACATAATAGCATATAAGATAATTTTTATCCCGAAATTCAGCACAGTTCCCTTGGGAGAGAGGATGAAAGTCAAAATGTGTACTTAGCTGTAATTCACTATCGCGTTGTCCGATTTCATTCATTTTTAGGGTTCCGTACCAAAAGGGTGAAAACGGAGCTCTATTAATGTCACTCGTCTGTCTGTCCATCTGTCCGCCGGTCACAGATCCCGCCGGTCACAGGTCTCTAGATCGCAGACGAAATGAGTTACAAACCTGAAATTTTGGTATTTGGTGTAAAACGTTGACCCAAAATCAAATATTGAATTAGAAATTGAATTAATTTTTTTTTATTTTGTAATTTCTGAACTACAAAATTGATGACTTTGAAATATTTACGGAACAATTTTTAAAGTATCTTCTTTCTAACAAAAAAAAAAATAATGAAATCGGACTACGCGATAATGAATTACAGCTAAGTACACATTTTGACTTTCATCCTCTCTCCCAAGGGAACTGTGCTGAATTTCGGGATAAAAAGTATCCTATATGCTATTATGTAGTATGAAATTAAATCATGCCAAGTTTAATTTCAATTAATTCAGTAGTTTTTGCGTAATACATGCACAAACATACAGACAAACAGACAAAATTTTCAAAAACAGGTTTTTTACGTTTTATTACTTATACCTAACGTCTCTCACTTATTTTTTTTGCAAATATCTTTAATGGACAGGCACAGCAAGTCTATGGTTTTAATCTATGTATAGACTAAGCACCTGCCGAGTGCACACCTGCCTCACTACATCTTTGTCTGTCAAATGTAATTGTGCGCGCAACACTTTTCTGCCACTTTCAACACTCGCACAGAAAATTTTATATCTTAAAATCCAGACAACCATGATTTAGCACCACTTTTGACCAGGCAACCAAATACGGTTCGATTGGGAATAAAATAATCTTTCAATTGACATATAATTCGTTTAAATAACAGATGAGGGAAGCAGATCGAAAAGAATTGATTAAATTTTTTTGTGTTTAACATCATAGGCACCAAATTTAGCCAGGCTACCAAAGTGCAATGTATCAATCTATGAATTATCTAGCATATAATCTCTATCAGAATTAAATAACAGATGAGGGTATGAATTTCTATTACGGGATCTCCCACATCTATATGAATCTACACCTGTAAAATAGTACCGTGTTATACTGACTAGAGATTTGTTTGGAGGACCCTTTGGAGAGAAATATTCCTTGAGTAAGTATGAGTAGTTGAGTAGGTACTCTTAAAGGAGATTTTTTTGAAATTCCATTCCTTAACAGGTGTTAGAGGGTGGCATATTTTGAATGAAGAAACATTTATTTAAAACCTAAAAAATTTACATGCTATTTGGAATTGTGCGACTCAACACAATTTCGCAAACTATAAATTCAACCACGATAGAGTCGACGTTTGTTTTCGAACTGTGAGATGGCTAAACTTTGGTTTAAGTTATAAAATTAATAACACAATAACAACACGCAAGTCACCGTGTGAAGATTATGCTCTAATCATTGAATGAGCTTGGGAAAAACCTGACCGCAAAGTGTCTGTCACTCATTAAGTTTATGCATGGCTAATAAATGTTTTTGTTTTCTATATATAAGTAAAAGGTATTCATAACAGCGGTCAACTTACGAAAAAATCGCGATTCGGTTCACACGAAAAACAAACTAATGCGTCAATGATACACAAAAAAACACTACTTTTATGATCCATTTCATTAATTATTCATAACTATAACAACATCTATACTAATAAATAAAATTGACGTGTCTGTCTTTAATATCGAAATAACTACCTCATATTAAGCTCATATGGTTATTTGAACGCTACCATAACCGAATCACACGTTTTTAAAATTTTTGTCTGTCTGTCTGTCTGTCTGTCTGTCTGTCTGTCTGTCTGTCTGTCTGTCTGTCTGTTTGAACGGACTAATCTTCGGAACGGCTGAACCGATTTTGACGGGACCTTCACATACAAGTAGAGAATTAACCAGGGAGTAACATAGGCTACTTTTTTAACCGACTTTCAAAAAAAGAGGAGTTGTGTTTTTCTACCTATGTACACCGATATCTCTGAGATTTCTGAACCGATTTGCGTAATTTTTTTTTTAATCGATAGAGAAACATTGCGACCCTGTTCTATAAAAAATTTGGATTCCAACTCCTCAATCCTGATGCTGTAGGGGACCTGATCCCCAAAACTAATGGGTTTTAGAAACTTTCGGTTATTTAAATTGATATTGGGGGTACCAATTAAAGACTTTATCGTTGAATGAAATCGAGTAGGTACATATCCAACTCCTCAACCCTGATGCTGTAAGGAATTGTTTTCCGAAATCGTGGGGATCCCACGGGATTTTTCCGTTTTGGGGACGGGTTTCTACAGATAAGCTACTTTTTGTTCTGGAAAAACAAAAGTTCCCACGGAATTTTTAAAAACCTAAATCCACACGGGCGAAGCCGTGGGCATCATCTAGTCATAAGTAAATAACTGACATAAATCAGAAGTTATGATTTAATTGACTCGGAATCTTACCAAATTGATACAAAATGTTCCTCTTTCAACAGTAACACTTCTTATACAAAGTACAAGAAGCGAATCTGCATACAGCTGCAGCTTTCTTTACTATAGTCAACTTGAGATGCACAGACGCCACTATTCTTTAGCACCACCCTTACAGCCCTTTAACGTTCCACTGCTGGGTACAGGCCTCTTCTCTTAGGAGAGAAGAATTTAGAGCTTAGACCCACCACGCTGCTCCAATGCTGGTTGGCGGGCTTTAACGACTATTGTCACATGATACTGATAATAACCGGGACCGACTACTTAACGTGCTCTCCGAGGCACGGGGGTGAAATGCCGCCAACTTCCTACTCCGGGCAGGCACTGAAATTTTTTTGACAGAAAATCCCAATACCTAACAATCATTTTCCCGACCCGGATATGTGGATCCGGGAATGTGGGTGCAGGTAGGAGCAGCTGCCCTCCCCCCTACCCCTAGAAATTTAAAAATATAGCCAAATGGAACCAAAGTCCTAAATTTTCTCACTTGAGTTAGAATAATCTTCTATACATCTATACAGTTGTATATAATAAAATCGTAGATTTGCCGTATCTGTACATTAAAGATTTTTGCAAAATAATAACTGGGGGATGTTAGGGATAAGTAATAGAACTTAAAAAAGCTATTTCTGAAATATCTTTTGTTTGTTTGTCTGTTTATCTGTTTGTCTGTATGTTTGTGCGCGCATCACGCTAAAACTACTAAATGGATTGAAACGAAACTTGGTACGATTTAAGTTCATACTACGGGGTAACATGTAGGATACTTTTTATCCCGAAATTCAGCACGGTTGCCTAGGGAGAGGGGATGAATGTCAAAATGTGTACTTAGCTGTAATTCCTATTCATCTTCATATAGCTATTCACATCATATAGCTGTAAGTCCGATTTCATTCAATCTTTTTTTTGTTGACTAATCTCTGAAAGGCTGGATCGATTTTGATGGGACTTTCACTGGCGGATGTTTACATTTTGATCTACCTAAACATCCGCCAGTGAACTTTTAACAGTTTTTAGTAAGGTATGAGCTCAAAGGAGGTTAGGAAAAAGAAAATGATTCCCACATGTTCCCACGGGATTTTAAAACCAATATCCACGCGAACGAAGTCGCGGGTATCCGCTTGTTAATAACTATGTGTACAAGTTTTCAGTCAAGTCAAGAGCTCGTAATACTTATCTTACAGCTTGGTAACTTCTCGAGTGTACCTAAAATTTATACTTTTCCTATCCCCTTGTCCCCCCCCCCCTCTTGCTCATCAGCTGGCGACGCTCGTGATATTTAACACAAGGCGACCTTGTCAAACTAATATCTTTCGTCGTCGAACTCAAAGACGAGTACAGAATTTTACAGATTAGGTAGGTATACCTACCTACATTACAAAAGTTCGCAAAAAATGAACAATCGCTGGGACACGCTATAATCACATTATAATTTCATAATACAATTACTTATAAGTATAGCGAATATGGGAAAACCCAACCGCAACCATCTGGCTTTATTTTTATACTTTAGTTTATTAATTTATAGTGAAAAATAGAATATTATTATCATTCTGAGTAGGTATATCCTACGGCATTTATTTTTAGCGAAATTTGATATCTATTTTTAGATCAATTCGGAATTAAATATTCGAAATGCCCGCCACTTCGTCTTTGATTTCCTTTAGACTCGGAAATCTTTGATGATAAAACTAAGTAGTATATTATGTCCAACATAGAGTGTCCACGGCATAATATTCAAAAACCTAAAACAGCATCAGATACAAACGATTTTATGATTACAATAATTATAAATGAAATTAAATGAACCTATCACATCACTATTGAGATTAGGTTGACAACATTATTTTACGGAATGAATTTTTGAAACGTCAGTTTACTGCATCGAATTAAAAGTGCGACTATAGTACCTTATTCCTTTTAAACTCAGTTCGAATAATATTGTGCTTATTAATAAAATAAATCTCGCGTAGTAAGTACCGCGAGTACATCGCACCATCGTAGTTCGA
The DNA here is from genome assembly GCA_920104075.1 of Melanargia galathea. Lineage (NCBI taxonomy): Eukaryota > Metazoa > Arthropoda > Insecta > Lepidoptera > Nymphalidae > Melanargia > Melanargia galathea. The sequence goes on from OV049876.1 coordinate 13,621,615, forward strand.
CATATCCATGATAATATTTTGAAGAAACACGTAAATACAATATTTACAGTGTACGCACTCATGTGTGCACTATAGTTTAAAATTATCAACAGAAATCCTATAGCAGAACCTACAGAAGCGGGATTTTTCACAGTAGCTTCCTTTTATAATGTAGGCGCACACTAAGAAAGGATTTTTGTAAATTCCACCCTTAAGGGAGTTAAATAGGGGATGAAAGTTTGTATGAAAGTCCGTCATTTTTCAAGTTATATCCATGAAAATTGGTTTTCGGTTAAAAATAAAGAATCATGTGTTTCAGGAATTTTGGAAATTCCACCCCCAAGTGGGTTAAATAGGGGATAAGATTTAGAAAGAAAGAAAAAACGTTTATTTAAGTGCTGTGCCACACATGACAATAAGTAAATCACCCCCGACACTTCCAACACTTTTATAAGATTCCAAGCGGACGAAGTCGCTGACATCTACTAGTAATTAATAATTGGATTATTATCTGAATAAAGTATTAAAGGTCCCAAATGAATGTTTGAATATTGATTTTTTAGGTACAAACTTTCACTGCTTTTTCGTAGTTACTTAAATAATATAGTTGAAATTAAACACTAAGTATTAATATTTTTTCATTTCCACGAGGCTCGAAAATTGATTGAGCCATAAAACGGTAGGTGGGTCGTGCGTGTTATTGTTTTTTTTAATGAATATAATTATAATAAATTGTTTTTATGATAAGTAGGTATAAAATGACGATGTTTATAATTATTAATGATTTAAGTGAATAATTTATTGCAGGTATCCATGTCAAACGCTAGTAAACTTGCAGTAAAATAATCACACTAATATTATAAAGGCGAAAGTTTGTGTGGATGTGTAATGTGTATGTTTGTTACTCTTTAACGCCGCAACTACAGAACCGATTTGGCTGAAATTTTGAATGGAGATAGATTATGCCCTGACTTAACACTTTTCATCCTGGAAAAATCCATAATTCCCACGGGATTTTGAAAAAGCCGAAATAATTACTTACCGGAATATTACATATAGTTAAGTATACCGGAATATATATTACCGGAATATTACATAATAACCGGAATATTACAGCTATAGGTAGATTACTATAGCAAACTTCCTTGAAAGTAGGTATAAAAGTTGGGTAAGGGAGCGGGAATGGGAACCGGAAATCTACGATTCCCTCGATATTTGTGAGAAACGCAAATTCACGCGGACGAAGCCGCGAGCAGAAGCTAGTCACAAACGAATGAGATTATGAAAATACAGGCATCATTCTAGACTCTAGAAAGATGCCTGTATTTTCATAATCTTATCTATATTGAATCTAGAGCGGAGGAAAAAGGGTTTAATTAAAACTCGTAGGATTTCGGCTAAGTCATTGTCCACCCCGAAGCACATATTTCAAATATGCACCTTTCTCAGACTAAGCTTATTGTTCGCAGCGTCTTTTGTGTTTCATCGTTATTAAAAATGATACTATAAGTAATTTAATAATGTACTACGTAGTGTATATCATACATTTTTTTGTATATAAAACACATATAATAAAATCGTAGACTTGACCTGTCTACTACATTAAAGATTTTTGTAAAAAAATAATTCGGGGATGGGTATCAAATGAAAGGGCTTGACTAGTAGAATAGCACTATTGCAAATCCAAGATGGCCGCCGTCACACAATGGCGAATGTCGGGGGTTTTTTAAATTTTAAATTTATACTTGTTGAAATTGTTGTCTATTTGTCTGTATGTTTGTGCGCACATCACGCAAAAACTACTGAATTTATTGAAATGAAACTTATGGCATGATTGAAGTTCATACTACGGAGTAACATATAGGATACTTTTTATCCTGAAATTCAGCACGGCTCCCTTGGGAGAGGTGATGAAAGTCAAAAAGGACAAAGTCGCAGGCATCCTCTAGTCAACCATAAAAAGTGTCCTAAAACATTTGCGAGTCCCATCGTTCATTGAACAACTTGATGAAGTCAAATAAACTTTGATTAAGAATGCGCAAAGAATTCCATTATATTTTTATAGCCCGGCCCTACAGCAAAAACAACATTCAATGGAATGCTCTAAACGAATACCGTGCAAACAACCGAAGAATATAATCTCTTATAGTATTTCTTTACGTTGTATATTCTAACAGTTATCCACTTCTAAGAAAGCGGAGTATTATTAAAAGCGGGAACTGGTAAGTATATTTTCCTGTGTGATATAAAAAGGGAATGAGGTTAACTTTTTTCCGACAAATATTTGCGTATCGGATACAATTTATAGTTAGTGTCGTGAGGTTATGTGATGGTTTTTGGTCTAAAAACAATGGCAAAGATTTGTTTATGAAATGTAGTTATTTCTATGTCCTATACTTAGTAATCTCGTATTATTAATTTTATGGCATATTACTTAAAATTACTTAGTTCAATTCAATTATTAGATACAAGCGGAAACCCGCGACTTCGTTCGCGTGGACATTGGTTTTTAAAGATCCCGTGGGAATCATTTTGCCTTTCCTAAGCTCCTTTGAGCTCATACCTTACTAAAAACTGTTAAAAGTTCACTGGCGTTAGGTAGATCAAAATGTAAACATCCGCCAGTGAAAGTCCCATCAAAATCGATCCAGCCTTTGAGAGATTAGCCCGTAATCTTTAAAGTATTTCCTTTCTAACAAAAAAAGAATGAATGAAATCGGACCACGCGTTAATGAATTATAGCTAAGTACACATTTTGACTTTCATCCCCTCTCCCAAGGGAACCGTGCTGAATTTCGGGATAAAAAGTATCCTATATGTTACTCCGTAGTATGAACTTAAATCATGCCAAGTTTCATTTCAATCCATTCTGTAGTTTCTGCGTGATGCGCGCACAACCATACAGACAAACAGATAAACAGACAAAGAGACAAAAATTTCAAAAATAGCTGTTTTAATAGTTCTATTACTTATTCCAGATTCCTAACATCCCCCAGTTATTATTTGGCAAAAATCTTTAATGTAGGTACAGATACGGCAAGTCTACGATTTTATTATAGGTATGTATAGATTAACTAATTGTTGCACGTGTCTTTGTCAGGGTAGCTGTAAGTTTTTTATAGTCGAAACTAGCCAATGTCGATCTCCGGGATGCAAGCTGTCCGTGCGCAAAATTTCATCAAGTTGAAAGCGGTATGTCATAAATAATAAATAAATAAATAAATCTTTATTTAGTACTAAATTAAAATGACATTTTTCTCAATAGTACCCTCGACCCCCAAACTAGGAAAACCCGTGACATGGGGGTCAGCCTCTTCCCAGTAAGTTGTGCTATAAAATTGATAAACTATGCAATAAAAAAGGACAGTGAATTACATATTTTAAGGTAAGTAACTACTAACTAGTGTGTGTATGTGTGCGTACGTGTGTGTCTCTGTGTGTGTGTGTGTGTATGTGTGCGCGTGTGTGTGTGTGTATGGAAATGAATTTAGTTTTGTTATTAATTATGCTATTATAAGTAGGTAGATATTAACGAATTAGCTTTTCAGTAGCTTCATAATTCATGAAAAATAATTCAAACGGGCATATTTCAATAATAAAAAGTTTATTTCAAACAAACATTATTTAATTAAAATATTATATCTAAATGAAATATATTTCTAAATTATCAAGCGCGCTTGATAAAAGAAAATGGCACTCAAATTATACAAGAACTTTAGTAATAAACAAACACACTGCTTAAATACCTTTAATTAATATACTACATGGCTTGTACCCATTTCTGTCATACATTTGACGTACCATGTAATGAAAATAATAATATATCCTGCCAAATGAATTTCGGCCACGACGGCCAATTCCAATGGACGCGGAAGCTAGCCAACTATTCAGGAGATATTATAGTCCACAAGAGTGTGTGCAAACACAGGTACACTCTCTATTCCCTCACTCTCATAGTCCAATGAAAGGCCAATGCGACATGACCGGAGAAAAACCAGGCACAGAACCTACGGCTTTACGTGCTTTCCGAAGCACGGTGCGGTGTCTAACAACGCCGACTCCGGTCTGTTTCTGACAAGTTGTTGGCAGAAAAACCCAATAACATTGTCTTTTTCTTGACCCGATCCGCGAATTGAATTAAGAACCACATGATCCGCAGAGAAACAAGCTAGTTGCTAGACAAATGAGGCAGTTAAATATATGACATGAAGGTATACGTAGGACGTATTTAAACAGTGTGTATATTAGTAAGAGACGATGAGTTTAAAAGACCTGTAAATCAGGGACTGAATAACCGGAATTTAATGGTAGTTTTATTTAGCGGTAATGGGCCTACCCTTTTAATAAAAGTACCGAATTGTTTAAATACCTATAATTTCGGTACCGCTTCATTTCGGTACCTCTTTATTTCTGTACCTTTATATTTCAGTTTACCGGTACCGAAATAAAATTTCGGTACCGAAATAAAATTTCGGTACCGCTATTTATATCGATATTTTTATCTAATAAGGCTTTACTTTGATGTGCCGTTGAATGAATCCCACCACTTCGGCATTCTATATTCTTTAATATTCTTATTTTTAGATTAAAATTAGCATTTGGAATTTCTTAAAATCCTTACGTTTTAACAAACACAGGAACCGACGGGAAGCGGGAGACGCGCGGCGCGCGGCACGTGGTCAAATTCTTCACCCCCGCGCGGAGGAAATTCAGTATTTACAGTGTAAATACTGAATTTCCTCACATCCACATAACATCTCACTATCTAAGTCAGAAGACTTGTAACTTTTAAAACTAACTTATTATAATAATGCCTTCACTCATGAGTGCATAATACTGGATCGAGAATCAGTCAAAATTCGACATGAATCTAGTCTTTATATGACGTATCTCAATTTCAAGCCAACTACAAAAAATACTTTGGAATCACTTCTTTCATAAAACTCAATCTTCTTTTAAGTTTGTCTATTGTTGTTGGTTTCCAGCAAAGAAACTCGGCCGTTGCGGGTAGGTTTGCGGATTTTTCCTCTGGGCGTCGTAGAACCTCCAGTTTAAGTACCAAAAGGGTTGATTGTCCACCGGCATTTTGTCTAGTCTGTTGATCAGGTTCCCGTCGCCCTTCGCTTCTATGGGAACGTCCGCGTCCTCTCCGAATCTATTGGAGATGCTTTCCGTTTCCAACGCTGGGTATCCGATCGGCCGAAGGCCAGCGTAGAATGGTCGTTGGGCGTTCGTTAGAACAACGAGCATCGTTACTGCTAAGGCGATCTTGTATACTGCCATTTTATCTGTAAAAAACAAAATTTTGAGGTTAGGGTATAAATTGAAAATTTAAAAAACCCCCGACATTCGCCATTTTGTGGCGGCGGCCATCTTGGATTTGTATATAGTGCTATTCTACTTGTCAATCCCTTCCATTTGATACCCATATTAAGGGAGTTGAGAAAAAATATGTAATCCGCCATATTGTAGCGGCGGCCATCTTGGATTGATTTTCATCAAACATAGCTAACAACACTCTCGACTAATTCACCTTTCAAATTAAAAAAACCGCATTCAAATCGGTTCACCCGTTTGAGCGCTACAGGGGAACAGACAGGGGAACACACACACACACAGACACGTCAAACTTATAACACCCTGTCGTTTTTTCGTCGGGGGTTAAAAATCCAAATAACCTTATATTATGTATTTACTATAACTCTTGTATTTATTCGTCCGTATCGCAAAATTAGAGCGGGCCGCACCCGACCACAGCGCAACGAACTGGTGGATCGATTAGTCTCTATGCTCTAATAGATAGAGTCTAAAGTGCTTTGTGCGCAGTTTTGCGATGTAGCCCGCTATGCGTTTCTGCTTTAACTTGCCCGGACTCCCATAATAATAATTCCCAAAGTAAAAATACGTTTTAAAATTTTTCAATACACACTAAAGGACAAAAAAAAATACGTTTGAAATTGAAATTTCAATAAAAATACTATTATCTAATTCAACTTCAATCTCTATTTCATACGAATGTAATCCGGCTACTTTACTATAAATATTTTTTTTCTTAAAACTCACGCAAATTGATAGAATAATATGTGCAAGTGTCGAAAAATTATAATTTATAACAAAAACTAAGCTAATGTAAAATCATTAAAAAGAATAGAATTTGAAAATATTTACCTTTTTTAATAATAATTTTCACGCAGTGTTTAGTATAAGCAAAGGTCTTCAAAACACGTGGCGAGGAGTCAACGGTCTTTCAAATTATGATGAGTGCATGCGAAGCGCATCGTATAAATACGAGTATCTATCGTGGGTCGTGGCCCGTGGGCACTGTTACCTCTACGTCATCGATACGATATAGAGCTACGAAGATACTAGACAGGTGTTTGATGTTTATTATTTTGTTTATTTGGACTTATGTATACTTTATGTTAGGGTTTAAAGCAAAACAATGAACAACATTGTGAGATTTGTTTGATCTGATATTTAATCCTTAGTTTTGTACAAAATTTTAAAAGAATTTCCTAACAGGAGTATCAGCTTCCTTTTTTTTAAACATACATATTATTATTTTTAATATTAAACAAATTAAAGGAGGTTTTATACCTCTTTTAGCTTAATATAATATTATTCTAATCTTCAATACTTTAGATTTCTATAGATTATGTGGTACTCAGCTGAAGCTCACGTGTAGAATTCTTATTTATACCGAATACAAATCCTATGTCAGGCTCCAGAATGAAGGACTATATCTGTTCTATCGAGAAAAATCAGGCATTTAAGTCAGTACTCAGTAAGTAAGTATGCCTATCAAACGAAGGAGGAAAATCCATTTTAAAATCTTAATAAAAATTACAAAACACAAAAAATAACCACTAAACGAATTATGTCTTAAATAGTAATAATTATAATCATGACCTACATCAACTTGTCTGTCGTAACATTTGCGACAAATTTCCCCCTCTGTACCTATTCCTAAGGCAACGTAAAAACCCGGTCTCAAATGATACACTCAGTTTTTCGCATGCTAACAGAAAGACCAGAAAAGTGAGACCTTTTATGTGATTGAGTTTATATCAAATAGGAAGTTCCTTATGTTTGGTTTTTACGTGTAACACGCACTCGGGTACCAATAAAAAAGACCTGCTTTGGCCATAATTCTGTATGTGGGAATAGGTCTTTATAGCGGTCATTGGTATCTTTTCCGATTTGTTTCGTCATCGTATGGGTTTGATACGTAATGAGTACAAAGTTCGCTGATTTTGATGACGCATTTGGAGGCTCGTTTCTTTGAAACGTCTGGGTTAAATAATATAAAGATGTGTTCGGTGATTATGTACCTGCATCATGCGGGAAATAAAACCTGGCAACCTTTATCTTAATAAATAACATTTTGCACAAATACTTAAGTATTATTTTTAATTTTATTTATTTATTTGGACATTCACAAAATTGTTACATCAATAAAAAAAACTACACAAATACACGTAATTAGATACACAACTTATTAAAGGTGTCACTGCATTTACCAAAAAAAATATTATATAAGTAGTTCGCGATTACAAAACAATAATTATTGATGTATATAAACTATAGATGAGTTAACATCTGTTTCGTGGTTAGCATAAATCATAATAATTATAACTATCAACACTCGTAATAATTAGGAATAAACTTAGCATTTTAACAATCTTATTGCTTGTTTCTTATACTTTGGTAGTGTGTCATTAATAAAATATATATCTACCCCTTTGCAAATTTTGGATAGATAGGCCCATATACCTACTTAATTATTTCACAAGTAATATTTTATTCGCCTACATTTATCTTATCAGCCCATATTATGTTAGGTTGTTGTATACTTATATATCATGGCTATATTCTTTATACCTTGACCGATATAGTCATAGATTGTTCTAGATATATATGTACATAAGTACCTAAGTGCCTTTGATATACAAATTTACCTACATTTTTATCTTTACCTACTCTTTAGATAATACCCGCATGATGCATTTTTACTTGAATTGGGTTTTAGCATAATTCCCGGGATTGGGTAGGTACCTACCCATATCGTACTGTTAGGTAAAAAGTCAGCGATTTATAGATTTTTAAGCTTTATACGCGGAAATCCAGTGAGTTCTTTTTTATTCCAGTAAAAGTTGAAAATAAAATGGGAAATTCCGGAGCAACTTTTTTCCGTTCAACATAGTTTTCACCACAGTGTAGCGTTTAAACTTTCAACAATAGGTACCTATTGTTAGATTTCATGTGTTTTTTTATTTATTGTAATAGTTTTAGTGATACTTTTAGCTTATTATTATCCATGCTATCGCCGATAATGTATAAGCAGTTCTTCTTTGTTTAGCTGCAAGTAAGCATTTAGAATTACTAATAAGCTTTGATGACCCCTCTGGCTCAGTGGTAAACGGTAAATGGTCTTATAAATGAGAGGCTTCGGGTCCGATTCCCTGCAGGGGTAATTTGGGATATTAATCTTTTTCCTTCCACTTTGCCAGTGACGACTAGTTTTTCAAGGTTATCTCCGTCTTTCCTGGCAATGTGTCCGAAGTACTCTAGTATTCGCTTGAGGCAGATGGTAGAGAGCCTTGTTCTTATTTTCAGTTTGGCAAGTATAGATGCATTGGACCGAAAGGCTGTCCATGGGATCCGGAGCATTTTTCTCCAGCACCACATCTCGAATGCGTCAATACGTTTGCGGTCTGCAGATCTTAGGGTCCATGTCTCAGCCTCATAGAGGAAGATGGAGAAGTAGAAGGAGAAGTGTGGAGAAAGTGTGGAGAAGAAGATGGAGAAGTGTGCGTACAAGTCTAGTCTTCGTCTTGAGCGATATTTTCCTGTCTCTCCAAATTTTTTGTAGCTGGGAATTTGTAAGCGGTATACCAGAAAATCCCTGAAATGCCACTACCAGGAATCGAACACACAATCGTGACGATTTTACTAACTTCCAAAACTCCGCACGCCGGACTTCCTCAACATTAAAATCCCTAAACTTGTCTTTGTCGCGTCTACAAGGAAAAAATTAATAAATAACATTTCAATCGCAGCATGCAATTGAAATATACCTACTCTTTATCGTACCAAATGCACAAAGAACTTTCAGTATTCCAGCCCATTGAATCCGTTTGTGTCGAAATATGATGTCTATTGTGCGTATACCGTTTCACGCCACGACCCACGGCTAGAATGTAATCAGCTCGGTGCAGCAACCGTATTTACTATTTACTTCAGTTCATTGTGTATTTACCAGTTCATATCTGCGCATTTTATGCTTTTTATTTCACAGACTGCTACTGACAGATTTTTGACGAAATTTTCATCATCGAAATTTTAGTCGAAATAAAGATCATAAAAATCTGCACCAGTGCAAATTTTCAAGTCAAGTCACAGAATCTTATGTAGATACCTACAAGGTAGAGAAGATTCACTCCGTAAAATCATTTAAATAAATAGCGACGGCTGTTACGACTAAATGGGTTATTAAAATGGGCCCGACCAACCGGAGCGCACTAGGTACTTGTAGCACATTGTAGGTAATGCGGAGTGCGCCTGGTCTGATCAAGAGAAAAACGTGAGAACGGAGTTATTTTAATCTGACAAAGTATGAAGATATCAAATCCCGATGTTTTTCCGTTTATAGTAAACATTAACGCCAGGTGTTTTGCCAAAGTTTACGTACTTTAATGTCTAAAACACCTAAATCCAGGTGTTTTAGACATTAAAGTAAACTTTATCTTCAAAGTTACACTAAGGCCTACTTAATGCGCTACTGAATGAAAGACACAATCAATTGCTAACTCTATTTTATTGGATTGGATTAAAAATACTCGGTCTCAGGGGGTAGGTTTTAGGGTGTTTCCTCAATTCATCGTAAGCCTTCCAGTTGAGGTACCAGAACGGCTGGTGATCCGGAGGCATCTGCTGGATTCTCTTTAGCAAGTCTTCATCCCCTTCAGACTGAATGGGTAGGTTTGGAAAATGTGGATTTTCTCTGTATTGAGCATTTTGTTGCTTTATTTCTGGGTATCCGACGGGCCGTTTGGCGTAAAAGGGCCTTTGACCGTTCGTTATTATAATCAGCAAAGTAACAGGTAGAATAATCTTGTACGATATCATTTTATCTGAAAATAAATTTTATTGCTGTTACAGAAACATTAACGGCCTGTTTCACCACCTTCTGATAAGTGTTGGATAGCCTAAACGTAAGTTTTGTCACTTTCTTACTTTATGTCAAGTGACAAAGACGAAAGTTGTAGATAGCTATCTAATACATATCAGAAGGTGATGAAACAGGCACTTAATATTATGTTACCGTTATGTAGGTATATTGTTGATTTTGTAATAATTTATTTTAAGACAAGGAGTAGAAGCTAGAATTTGGTTTCGCAAGTATTGGTTGTATAGCTTACAGTTTAAAGTGAGATACTTACTGATTTTTATGACGAAATTTAAAAAACCAAAATTCTAACAATTTTTACCTTCTAAGTAGTTCAATATTTGTTAATATTGATTGAATATTTTCATTGAGATTATGCAAAAATTATAATTATTTATTATTTTTATAAAACAAGTTTTAGTTGTAGCTCAGTTGTGAAGATCATTAGATAGAGATTAAATCCAATCGAAAAAAATATATTATGTGAATGTCACTCACCAACAAACTGCATAAAACACAGGCTTTGATTATTGAGATTATAGATAAATAACTCAAATAACACAAAATCAGAGTTTATACTAATATAAAGGTTACAGTAGTTAATGCGTAAATAATATGACAGGCAGAACATTTTGAACAGGCAGAACAATAAATTTAATTTTCTTTTCGAAATCACCTACTACTGTTAAATAATAGTTATTTAAATTACTAGTGCGTTAAGTTGAAAATTACAACATTATTGATTCTATTAATCGCACTCGTGCGGTAAAAGTTCTCTTTATGGGTTTGACATTGGATCCATTTTTAGGGTTCCGTAGTAAACAAGGAACCCTTATAGTTTCGCCATGTCCGTCCGTCTGTCCGTCTGTCCGTCTGTCCGTCCTCGGTTAATCTCAGAGACTATTAGTGCTAGAAATCCGTTATTTGGCATGAGTATAAATATTAATCACGCCGACAAAGTGGTGAAATAAAATTTTGATAAATATTTTTTAAGGTAGCTCCCCTACATGTAAAGTGGGGATGAATATTTTTTTTCTCGTCTACCCCATAGTGTGGGGTATCGTTGAATAGGTCTTTTAAAAATACTGTGGGTGTGCCAACATCATTTTTCGATTTATAGATCCGTTTGTAAAATATGATGTTTTAAAGTGCAAATTTTTATTAGAGTCAAGTGTCCTCCCTCTCTATCAGCCAAATGGCAGTATATAGGAACTTGAAAAAATTCACAGCAGTAGGGTATATAATCAATTTTAAAGGAAAACTATCACGGCTAAGTAGGGTTCACAGGTTAGGGAGTTATATCTGTTTTTCGAGGATTGTGACTACGGAACCCTACACTGCGCGTGGCCCGCCACGCACTTGGCCGGTTTTTTTTCATTTTTCCATGAGAAAATGTATTTTAAAAGATATTACTTACTATGTCATTGGATTGGATTAAAAACACTCGGTCTTTGCGAGTAAGTCTTGGGGTTGTTCCTCAAATCGTCGTATGCCTTCCAGTTAATGAACCAAAACGGTTGGTTGTCTACAGGCAATTTCTCCAATCTCTTCACCAGTTCTACGTCACCTCTCGCTTCAATCGGGAGGTTCGTGTAATACGTGTCTGGGTGTTCGGTCTGCACATTCGGGTATCCTATAGGTCGAAGACCAGCGTAAAAGGGTCTCTGTGCGTACGTGATTACGAACAACGATACAAGTGCTAAAATAATCTTGCTTGATATCATGTTATCTGAAATATATTATTATATTTTTTAAATTAAAAATAAAATATTAGTTAATATATTATTATCTGCTAGATATCTCATGACTGCAATCTTGCCAGGTGGTAAGGGCCAGTGCAGTCTAAGATGGAGACGGGGTAGCGTAGAAGGGGTATGATAGTTTTTTGTAACCCCTCTCATTGGTTTCTACGCGGCATGGTACCGCAAAACAAAACCGCATGGCGGCACGGCTTTACCACGGTTTGCTTCCCACCAAACCATACTAGAAACAATTTAGAAATTATAAATTCCCAAATTGTCCCTGCCGGGAATCGAACACAAAACCTCCTCCTCAAAAGATGAAACCTTAGGCTCTCAGTAGTGTCTCATTTGCTTTGATTAACTGCGTAATTGTGGAGTTCGTAACTGGGGTACTTATGGAGATCATCATGATCAACCCATTACCGGCTCACTACAGAGCACGGGTCTCCTCTCAGAGTGAGAAGGGTTTTGGCCATAGTCTACCACGCTGGCCAAGCGGATTGGCAGACTTCACACACCTTTTGAGAATGTTATGGAGAACTCTCAGGCATGCAGGTTTCCTCACGATGTTTTCCTTCACCGTTAAAGCAAGTGATATTTAAATACTTAAAACGCACATAACTCCGAAAAGTTAGAGGTGCGTGCCCCGGGATCGAACCCACGACCTCCGATTAGAAGTCGGTCGACCTAACCACTAGGCTATCACAGTTTTTAAACCGATATAGTTCGAGCAAAAAGAGTGTTTGCAAATATGCACATCAACACAACTTTCCGTATGTGATATTTTCATAAATATAATAGGTATATTTATTAGTCTATTATATTATAGTCTTTATTTGTTGGTCCACCAAAAAAAGGAGCCCAAAATTGGATAAACTTTTTGAAACAAAGTGTGAAATGCAAGAAAATGTGTGGTCCTTACGATACAAAAATGGAAGAATTTTTACCTTCAAGTTTATTTATTTGCTTAAGTTTAGATAGTTCTAGCAGCACGGCCTTAGTCTAGCTATGGCTAAGAATTTTGCAGTTGTGAGGAAAGCGAATTGAACAAAATTATAAATATTAAGCACGCATACTACTTACTTGGTTATGTATTATGATTATATATTTTGTTTATTTAAATTAACAACGAAATCATAAAATCAGTGTGCTTAGTCTAAATCGGAGCACTCGAAAACGAACTCGAAAACTATTGATCGATTTCAGAGTAAAATAGACCTAAAATGGCTTGTATTAAGGTTTGAGTTCGCCAATACATTCAGCATTCGAACAATGCTGAATGTATTGGCGAACTCAAACCTTAATACAAGCCATTTTAGGTCTATTTTACTCTGAAATCGATCAATAGTTTTCGAGTTCGTTTTCGAGTGCTCCGATTTAGACTAAGCACACGTAGAATAATGTGGAGGTCAAAGTTCTAGTTGCATGAATAATCGCAACAGATTGTTGATTTTTTTTAATGCTAAGCGTCCACTGGCAACGATTTGTTTTCGCATCGATTTGACGAAATGAACATAATTTATAAAAATTCAATCAGGAAAACTACTGAGTATATTTTATATTATATATAAGCATATAGTAGGTACATAATAAGGCACTAGTATGATGTCCATAGTCATTATATGCCGTTCTTGAGCTGACCTATAAAAGTATCTAGATAAATTGAATTGTAAGAACCGCAAGCGTGGGAAGATCCCCCACTAGATGGACGGACGATCTTAAGCGAATCGCTGGAAACAAGCGACGCAAGATCGTGTTCTGTGGCGATCCTTGCAAGAGATCTATGTCCAGCAGTGGAAGTCTATTGGTTGAGATGACGAAGATCCGCAGGAGAACCAAGGCCTGTCAGTCACATAATCATCGTTACAAGAACAAGAAGTCTAGTAACGATGGCCGTTAGAGCCGGAAAATCCTAGAGTGGAGACAGCGTACATGCACAAGTGTAAATTGAAAATTTAAAAAACCCCCGACATTCGCCATTTAGTGGCGGCAGCCATCTTGAATTTGCAATAGTGCTATTCTACTAGTCAAGCCCTTTCATTTGATACCCATATCAAGGGAGTTGTGAAAAAATATATCATCCGCCATTTTGTAGCGGCGGCCATCTTGGACCGATTTTCATCAAACATAGCTAAGAACACTCTCGACTAATTCACCTTTCAAACAAAAAAAACCGCATTCAAATCGGTCCACCCGTTTGAGCGCCACAGGGGAACAGACAGACACACACACACACACACACACACACACACACACACACACACACACACAGACACGTCAAACTTATAACACCCCGTCGTTTTTGCGTCGGGGGTTAAAAATACAAAGAAGATGGTGGGAAACCGCAGGAGGAGGAAGCCTGAAGACCGGGTTTGTTGGCGCTTGTTACTCAAGTCCTATGTGCAACCACAGACATAATATATAACTAGGTAGATCGGCAGAGCGTAGGTAGCGGAGCGGATCATCATTGTTTACTAAGAATTCACGCATGCCAAAATAAAACATCTAGGTGTGAAATATATCTTTTTTGCGTTTTTTTTTTTTTGAACTTCTGTGTTTACAACAGCGCAAAATGGCACTTTTACGGTTATTTTTGTGCACTAACACAAATAAATTGCGTCGAAATGTCAGTGCGTAGGTAGGTACCTACTGAATGTGATTTTTGAAACTTGTGCACCAATTTGGCACGCGTACCCACTTCACCGTTCTATCCTTGATAATACATTTCTATGTGTTCAACGGTGGACGTTTGTGGACATCCACTGAAGTTATGAACTAGATAAAAGTAGTAACATGATGACTAATAAAATAAGTTACTCAATGATCACGCCGCCATGTAAGAACAACATTTAAATATATATCCTTGTCATAACTAAAAATTATGTAACCAAAAACATAACCCACATCGGAAAGGCTCGGCGGTCTGCACTTTCTACTTGCTTTCCATTTCACTTTTAACCACTGGAAAACCCCATGTTACGCCATTACGATGATTTTAAATCTGGTAAGTACCTACATATGAATTAATTATTATTATCAACAGTGTTTCATTTCGTCATTAATGTGATTAATCCTTCCGGCTTATTCAATTTAAGATAGCGTTAGACTTTTTTTTTTTAGCAAAACAAGGGTCCCCTTAAAACCACTACAGCCATGTATTTCAAAAACTATATTTAACTGTTTGGCTTCCTCCGCCCCCCTCTCAAGCAATGGTTTTGTTTTAAATAATAATAATTTTTTATTTTATTTTTTGAATAAATAATTTTTAATTATTGCAAATATTATGTCGATAGAATTAGCGCATAATTACTGAAATACGAAGTAGTTATATAGACGAAATTCTACCATAGGATAAAAAAAAATACGCGCGGAATTGAGAACCTCCTCCTTTTTGGAAGTCGGTTAAAAGTAGGAATTTCTTCGAAGTTCAAGTAGGTACATAAAGAAAGCTTCAAGACTTTTAGCAAGTGCGATATTCTACCTGCAGTGGAATTTTTTGCATTCGAATCATGCATCAATCGGTTAGGTATACGATGAGTCCAATTCGATTAAATTAATCTGAGTCAAATCGACGCGATAAATTAAAATAAAAACTACGTACGAAACGGTCGATTTAACCGATTCGATGTTCGACGCGTAACGCATTACGATTTTACAATTGAAATGTTGGAAGAAAATTACTTTTTTCGTTAAGCAGTCTTAAAACAATGTCGCAATTCCAGTTTGTCTGTGTTTTCGATTATAGCTTCCAAGTTGATTTTAGTGCAGTATGGACTATCATTTAAAAAAATATATGAGGAAAGTGTATGTGTTATGTGTGGTACCTATTTAGTACTTAAAAAGAATCAAGTGTAAACTAAAGTGTTTCATTAATGTAAATAATCTAATACTGATTAAGAAAATTATTAAATTATCAGATTTTCTATTATATAGAAGTATTATCATAAAAACTCCAAGGCGATCTATTAGTTACGTCGGAAATTGGTAAATAAATAAATAAAACGCCGACATTGAAAGTAACAATTCATTACCAGTCACTACTTTATTACTAAACAAAAAAAAAATTTGAAAGGTTTGATTGTCTTGATATTTGTTAAAATTGCTTTAGGTGTACGAAAGCTCAACCTCAGGGTCCAAAGTTAAATTAACCTAACCCTAACAAGTTAAATTATATTTAAAGTTACTTTCATAAATTCAGCTATTGTGGATAATTCTGTCATTCGGTATATTTCCATACCTTTCCATACAAAAGCAGATTTGCAACTTATGTGTAATGTTTTTGATGAGAATATAACGTCTTATAAATCAATGAGCGCCGGATGCACGCACAAAAAAGCATGACTCATTGTCACGTTCCTATATATCGGCCTGTAATGTATATCGTATATATCGGTGTGTTCTATAATGTTTTCTTATGACGTTATCGCGTAAAACTATCGTTCGTAAACCGACTTTACAGACAACCAATTTTTAACGTTTTAAACGTAGTGTCAACGGTGTTGCATTAAATCTATCAATTTATATTGACGGCAAGGCCAAATTAGACGGTGCCCTGTTCATCGTTCATTTTTGCGATGAACGATGCACGATACGATATTTACTATGGCAAAGTGCCTGTGAACGATGAACGGTCGGTGTTTAGACGGTTCATTTTCTGTGATTCCTCGAAAATGAAAGCAAAAATCCCGAAAAATGAACCGTCTAATTTGGGCTTTCACGTATAGTGATTTGACAACTCTATAAGCTGAATTGATACCGAAAGAAGAACTGATATATGTACGCATCTTCATACAGTAGGTAGGTATAGCAGCTAATTACCTCAATACACATAATTCGAATTGATGCTGACAAAGATTTCATCTTAAACGCTCACACGTCACGTTCGATCACTTGATAACTTGGGGGTCCGACAGTTGACTAACTTGGGGAACTTAACTTAAAATAACTTTTGAAAAGAGGGGTGAAGCAAGTAATAAAATCGGAAATCCTTCGGAGTAATAACACTAAAAGAAACAATTTATAATGTATATTAAAGGATGTTGACCTTTTTGGCGTGTTGATGCCAATATAGTCTCAAGAGGTTATTTTAAGAAAACCAATCTATTTAATAAATCTATTTATGTAATTGATTTTTTCTAAAGACTTGTTATTTTCGTGTAGTTTATATCGGCCGCGATTAGAAACAAGAGATAATTTAAAAGATTGACGGCCTGTTTCACCACCTTCTGATAAGTGTTGGATAGCCTAAACGTAAGTTTTGTCACTTTCTTACTTTATGTCAAGTGACAAAGACAAAAGTTGTTGATAGCTATCTAATACATATCAGAAGGTGGTGAAACAGGCACTTACTCTTAGGGATGTGGATAAAGGAATGTTTAACATCCTAGAAATAGCAAACAAGGAATAACATCCATTCAAATAACTTCCATCCAACAATACATTACAAAGAAAGCAATGTAGGTAAAGAACTTTCAAGCTCAACGGGCAAAGAGTAGCCTGAATTCAGTCAAGCTGTGATAGCCTAGTGGTTAGGACGACCGACTTCTAATCGGAGGTCGTGGGTTCGATCCCGGGCATGCACCTCTAACTTTTCGGAGTTATGTGCGTTTTAAGTATTTAAATATCACTTGCTTTAACGGTGAAGGAAAACATCGTGAGGAAACCTGCACTCCTGAGAGTTCTCCATAACGTTCTCAAAGGTGTGTGAAGTCTGCCAATCCGCTTGGCCAGCGTGGTAGACTATGGCCAAAACCCTTCTCACTCTGAGAGTAGACCCGTGCTCTGTAGTGAGCCGGTAATGGGTTGATCATGATGATGATGATGATGACAGTTCAGTCAGAAGTACGGATAGAGATCTATAAATATATCTTAACTGCAGACTGAAATAAAATCGTAACTTAATGACGATATTGCCCTTGAAATATGCAATCATAACAAAAGGTCACCTGCATAATCACGATTCTTTAAAAAAGATTTAATCTGCGTCTTGTGACTAAGTGAGGTTTATAGACACGCTCTTATAGGTAGATCTCTATAAATAAATTAACAGTAAGTATTCTGTGTTACCTTCACACAAGTACCTAACTACTTAACCTAGATGTTATTATTAACCTAGATGATATTTAAGAGATCGGTATTTATATTTCTTTTTTCTTCGTATAGGTATGTATTTCTTCTCAGTTTCTATATGTATTTTCAAAATACAATAAATCTAATATCCGCGTATAGCTGTGTATTTTATATACATCGATGCTTATATATTATTCTTTAGAGAATTTCAATGTTATGTTTGTTTATAATACAATTATTTTATTCTGTAGGATAGGCAAAACTACCTGTGCGAAGCCATAACGATTTAGCTTGTGTTGTATATATACGTAGGTGCAAGTAAATATAAATTGAAAATTTAAAAAACCCCCGACATTCGCCATTTTATGGCGGCGGCCATCTAGGATTTGCATAGTGCTATTCTACTAATCAAGCCCTTTCATTTGATACCCATACTAAGGGAGTTGTGAAAAAATATGTAATCCGCCATTTTGTAACGGCGGCCATCTTAGATCGATTTTCATCAAACATAGCTAACAACACAACACCTTTCAAACAAAAAAACCTCATTCAAATCAGTCTACCCGTTTGAGCGCTACAGGGGAACAGACAGACCCACACAGACACACACACAGACACGTTAAACTTATAACACTATAATAAAGAAAAATATATTTACAATTATTAGTCATTTATTGAATAAAAACATTCTCAAAAAAAAAATACAAAATTTCATCTTCGAAAACTGAGTTATAAATGACACTCAACAATTAATATCATTGGAATATACAAAAATCTAAAAACACTAAATTTAAAACAATGTCCACACTATAAAATATCACAGATAATGCTCGATACACGTAAGTGTTCCAAAGTATTAATATATCTCTCAAATTATGTTGTGATGTTTTTAAACGTTGTTAATAAATACATTGGGTCTTTGCGGGTAAGTCTGGGGATTCCTTCTCAGAGCATTGTATTGCCTCCAGTTGAGGTACCAAAAGGGCCTGTTGTTGACAGGCATCTGGTTAAGCCTGTTGATAAGGTTCCCGTCTCCTCTGGCTTCTATAGGAGCATCTGTGTCCTCTCCGAATCTATTGAAGAGGCCGTTTGTTGGTGAATCGGGGAATCCGATTGGTCGCAGTCCTGCGTAGAAGGGACGTTGTGCGTGTGTTACAGCACACAGCACTGCGAGAGCCACCGCCATCTTGAGTACTGCCATTTTATCTGTAGACAAGACAGTTAATTGGTTAATCACACCTATAATATTGTAAAGGCGAAAGTTTGTGTGTACATGTGTGTTTGTTACTCTTTAACGCCCTAACTGCTGAACCGATTGGGCTGAAATTTAGAATAGAAATAGATTATACCCTGACTTAATACATAGGTTACTTTTTATACTACAAAAATCCACAGTTCCAGCGGGATTTTGAAAAAACCGAAATCTACAGCTATAGTTAGATTACTATAGCAAAATTCCTTGAAAATAGGTATAAATGTTGGAAAAGAGAGCGGGAATGGGAACCGGAAATCCACAATTCCCTCGGGATTTGTGAAAAACCAAAATTCGCGCGGGCGAAGCCGCGGGCAAAATCTAAAAAATCTGAAAAAACTGGCGCAGTGGTCAGCGTTGTACCTACACTGTGTACCGCTTATGACCAAGCGGGACTTTTTGAGTTTCGATTCCCGAGAGGGGCAATATATAAAACGATTCCTAAATTCCATCTGATCTAGTTAAGATGGGAGTGATCTGTGAGTGGGAGGCTTCGGTTTGCCTAGTTACCACTCTATCGGCAAAGACGTGCCGCCAAGCGATTTAGCGTTCGACACAAAATATATAGAAACGGATTAAGGGCTTTACGGATTTAATATAACTGCCATATCCTTTCCAGATTAACCTAGACTGCACCAAAAATAGTACAGGCGTCAATCCTTTTTGCAGAAAGGACAATCGTTTTGCGTGTAAATAGCAAACAAGTATCCTTTACTGAGTGACTTCTGTTGACATTTCCTTATTGACCTAAATATAATTAAGTCGCAAAAATAACAAGCAAAAAAAAAAAAAATTAAGCAGGTGATCATGGTTATTGTTAAGTTCATTTTTTTATTGTTTGCCTGTTATAGTTTTGTTTACAAGCCATGGCATAAATAAATAGTTAATTGAGGCTTTGACGGCAATTCATTATAGCCACTGACAATACGTAGGCAATTGGATAAGTGAATGTAGCCTTTGCATCAAATACAAATAAAAAAAAGCTGCAAGGAACACTGCAATATTCGCAATATCTACCCGTATGACGACCAGTTAACCTTTAATTAAACTACTAAACTTCATTTATACATTCATTTATACAGAACATAAAATTAAATTAAAAATAATGGTTAAAAACTGACCAACAAATAAATAACATAGAGTTAAATCAAATCTACGATGTACGATGAGCGAAAAATAATAATAATTTAGAAGTCGTTTGAGGAACTATCAATCAAAATATTATGAGGTCCTTGCACCGCCCACATGCGCAATTAATGTCTTCATCGACAAAAAAATTATGTGTCCTACGACGGAATACACATATTATAAACACACAAACACAGTGGTAGATTCAATTGACTATTCAAAAGTACTTGTAAAAGTTTATTTGAATAAAAAACTTTTCTATTCTATTCTATTCTAAACAATTCACGCACACTGCAATACAGTCATGATCGACGATCCGCTATAAATGACCGTTCCCTAATCCTAGTTCATTTTTTTTTAAATTTTTATATTTCGGGTACAAGATTCACATTTACAACACCAAGAATTTAATTCAACACTAAATAAATATTTAGAGAAACATTATGGTTGAAAAACTTATCAGTGCTATGTTTGCTTGTTTACTTCAAAGTTTATTTACCTTTATTAATTCGAGTGGTGCTGAGTGATACAAGGTGTGAGTACAAGGTCCGACACAGCCGAGCCTGCGAGTTCGCTCACGTGTAATGAATTGTGGGCAGACTGTAAATCGTATAAATATGTCTTGCGAGACACGACTTATCTTCGAGTTTTTGACGTCACGACTAATGAAGAACGTATGACGTGGTAGAGGTGACGAATTAAATAATAAATCTCCTTAAAGTTAGCAAAGAGTTCTAACTGCCTTAGTAACTAGAGTTGTTTTAAAGCTAGAGTGAATAGGCATTTTCTAAGCAAGCGCACTCCTTACATCTTCGCTTACCATCAAGTGTGACCGCAGTCAAGCGCTAGACTATAATTAAAAAAATCAGCCAAATGCGAGTCGGGCCTCGCTCTTTCAGGGTTCCGTACATAATTATGAACAATATAATATTTTGGGTCTAAGAAATATTTAATTTCCGAGTTAGACATCGCAAGAAACCGTGAAAGAAAAACGCAAAATAAATCGTTTGTTTTGGTCACAGCTTATAAACTATTTTATGAATCGTTGTTTTCAGTATTTGTTGTACAAATAGAGCATATAGTACATAATATACCGAAATATCATATTCCTAACTAGTTTAGTTTTTTAGATAGCCCCCGTCACAAAAATGGTCTAAAATTGACAATTTTGATGACCCCCCATTTCCTTACTTTTTAAGCAAAAAATTAAAAAAATATATATTCGTACTCTACTCAATGAGCTCTAAACAATGATACCCCACAAGCTAGGGTAAGAAAAAAAAATTTTTTTCTGGCTCCTGTCTCATGTATGGGGGAGCCCCCCTGAAAAATAATTTAATTCAATTTTTAATTCAATATTTGATTTTGGGTCAACGTTTTACACTAAATACCAAAATTTCAGGTTTGTAACTCATTTCGTCTGCGAGCTAGAGACCTGTGACCGGCGGACAGACGGACAGACAGACAGACAGACAGACAGACAGACAGCCGAGTGACATTAATAGGGCTCCGTTTTTACCCTTTGGGTACGGAACCCTAAAAATGGAATAACTGGAATTTATAAAAATCTGCAATCCGTAAATATGCAAATTACTGAAACCAATGAAATTGACTCTAATAAACATTTTATTGGACGCAGAAATATTATCTTAGATACCTTCATTAATGAAATAAATACAGTAATTATAAAGAAACAATAGTACCTAATAAAAGCTAATATTGTATGGTCTTATTCCAATAAAATACTAAATTATTATTTATTATACTTGTACCTTACCAATCGTAATTATAGTCGTACATATTCAATCATATTAGAACTTTTACAATAAATAATACCGACCTACATAACTATCAAAGATATTATATTGGTCCTGTCTATTCATTAGTAAGGCAACGTAAAACTTCAAGTTTGTCTCGTCTCGCCAAGTAATCATTCCGGTTCATGACGCAGCGTACGGTGAAAAAAGTAAACTTTAAAACTCGAAATAGTACACAAAGTGCGATTGAAGTCGGAAACTGCATGCCTGGCAGGGCGTTGCATTGAACGCGCGCGTACGCGTGCACGATTTGTCACGGGTCGCTCAAGCGTAGACGACTAAAAGACAAGTTAATTGACTGTCTCACAGAGAACCCAGATCGAGAGAGAAGAGAAAAGAGATGAGAGGAGAGAGAGAAATAGAGCGTATCCTATTTCTCTCTCTCCTTGTTAAAGTAGTTGACATATTTCACGGACGAGCATAAAGCGCTTTGCTTGAATGCTATTCCGGCTACCATTTTGAGTATTATTAAATCTCAAGTGAATAGGCATCTTCCAGGCAAGCGCGTTCCACCTTAGGCTGCATTGTCATCGTCACTTAACATCAGCTGATCGCAGTCAAGTGCTTGTTAAGTGCAATATTAAAAAAAAGTTTTGTGCAAAGCAGGGACGCCTCGAGCTAAGCCATACGGGAAAAATAGGCTTTACGGGCAGTGCACTACCGAGAAAAATCTAACAATAACTTATTTATGCATATGGAAATGCGTATGCGGTGTTTGAATAAATAGTTAATTGGAACATCCGCTGATTATAACCGGCTATGTGGTTTTAAAATGACGTCATAACATTTTAAATGTGAATAATAAATAATAATAATTGTTTTTATGCTCTTTATTTTTTAATTGGGAATTTATTAGCAAAAAATGCCTTGGGCAGTATGATACAAATAGAAATAGGTTTTTTTTTTCTCTATACTAATCGCATGGTTAAGAAGACTACTTTGACCACTACGCAGTTTTTGCCTCATAGCGAGGCTTCCCTCATTCTGAGGCAGGGTGAGGCAGTGACATCATTTGAGCTGGCACAGCTGCCCGTAAATACTTACTAAATTGTGATGGATACAAATATCTATGACTTACATAGCCGAAGAAAGCTTGTTTGCTTAGCTATTAGAGGTAAAGCAACCAAGTGCTACTATCTAAGGCATACATGCTAATGGCCCTAAATTACATGTTTTTTTTTTAATAGGAATAGCAGGCAACTGAGCAAGCGGGTCACCTGATGTAATGTGATTACCGCCGCCCATCAACATTAGCAGCACCTGAGGAACCACTAATGCGTTGCCGGCTTTTGAGGAAGGGGACTGGCTCTTCAGCTCGCTGCCGGAACACACGGATGCTTTGCGGCAGATTACGGCTGAAGTGTGGTCGCTAGCCAGGCGGATTCGGGGTAGAATCCTACCACAAAGCGGTGATACCATCCAGATTAAGTTGTGTGGTATCAGGCACAACGACCCGTAGAGGGGACTGAGAGCGTTAGGGCCTCGTTAGCATATTGGCAGGGTGCACCGCGCGCAGGTGAGGTTGACTTTGACCACATAGATTGCTATGTAATTACTTTGCTAACACCTTCTGGTATTTGAGTATGGTCATCATCGTTTACTATTAATTTTCAAAAAGTAACAGCTCTTGTAAACGTTGAGTCAATAAATAGCACAAACCATATGCATTAACTGCTATATTGCGCATACGTTTGATCTACGCTGGTATGTTGGTCTACGCTGGCACGTTGGTCATTTGCATTAACTGCTATATTGCGTACACGTTTGATCTACGCTGGTATGTTGCTCTACGCTGGTACTTTGGTCTACGCTGGTATGTTGGTCTATGCTGGTACATCGGTCTACGCTGGCACGTTCGTCTACGCTGATACGTTGGTCTACACTGATACATTGGTCTAACCTGGTACGTTGGTGCACTAGTCATAACAAGTATTTGAAGGTTGCAAACAAAAAAGCTGTGATAGCCTAGTGGTTAGGACAACCGACTTCTAATCGGAGGTCGTGGGTTCGAAACCGGGCACGCACCTCTAACTTTTCGGAGTTATGTGCGTTTTAAGTATTTAAATATCACTTGCTTTAACGGTGAAGGAAAACATCGTGAGGAAACCTGCATGCCTGAGAGTTCTCCATAACGTTCTCAAAGGTGTGTGAAGTCTGCCAATCCAGTTGGCCAGCGTGGTAGACTATGGCCAAAAACCCTTCTCACTCTGAGAGGAGACCCGTGCTCTGTAGTGAGCCGGTAATATGAATACAGAAACGTCTTTAGGACTATGACACTAAAATGTGTAAACCGTAATGTCGTTTCGTATAGTACATCATCGGAAAAAATTGAATCACCGTTCATACATCTAATTTAACGACTCAGATTAAAATATACAGTATATAGTAGATTATACGAATTAAATTATTATTAATACCGATTCAATAGAACAAAGTTTAGCCCAGGCCAGACTAGTTCTTCCTAATCGTTTTTCAAGTAGGTCAATATATTTAAGCTAACGAAATCCAAACACCCTGACTCCACCCACTCTTACATTATTATTTTTGTAAAGCCGGTGGTATCACTGTTTTACCCATTTAAGAACCGGCCAAGTGCGACTCGAACTCGCGCACGAAGGGTTCCGTAGCATTATCTATAAAAACGACAAAAAAATCACGTTTATTGTATCCCTTAAATATTTTTTTATTTCATTTTTTAGTATTTGTCGTTATAGCGGCAACAGAAAGAAAATTTCAACTAATTATCACGGTTCATGAGATACTTACAGCCTGGTGACAGACGGACGGGCGGACAGACAGACAGACGGATGGATAGCGGAGTCTTAGTAATAGGGTCCCGTTTTTAACCTTTGAGTACGGTACTCTAAAAACGTGATACGATTTAGCCACCCAGCCATTAACTGACAAGAAATTGGATGTGGCGAGTTCATCCTACATCACTAGTTTGGCCGGCAAAACTAATTTGTTCCATAAACGGGTTCGGTTGGTATCACAATGAAACGAAATTACAATTTAATTAAATTGTAATTTCCTACCTACTTCATTTGAAGTAGGTCCGTGAAATTCCAAGAAAATGACCGTTCAAAATACGCCGTCAGTTAGCAATCTAACTTGATTTATAATAAACGAACTATGTTTACAATAATTATCCCGTGGTATATTTATAAATGTAGCTTTATAAGAGTATTTATCAACCTTCAACCCGTACTATAGGTATCCTTAGGGGGTTATCATAGAGTTCATCCCACGACGACATTCATTCGACGACCTCCCTGGCGCAGTGGTGAGCGCTGTGGTCTTATAAGTGGGAGGTCCCGGGTTCGATTCCCGGCAGGGGCAATTTAGGATTTTATAATTTCTAAATTGTCTCTGGTCTGGTCTGGTGAGAGGCTTAAGCCGTGGCTGGTTACCACCCTACCGGCAAAGCCAAGCCAAGCCAAGCCAAGCGATTTAGCGTTCCGGTACGATGCCGTGTAGAAACCGATCAAGGGGTATACATATCTCTTCCAAGTTAGCCTGCTTTCATCTTAGACTGTATCATCACTTACCATCAGGTGAGCTTGCAGTCAAGGGCTAACTTGTAGTTGAATAAAAAAAACGAGTGTTCTGAAGAATACGATGCAGACATAATATACAGATAAAATTCAGATAAAATTTTAACGGCCTGTTTCACCACCCTCTGACAAGTGTTGGATAGTCTAACGGTAAGTTTTGTTACTTTTTTACATTATGTCAAGTGACGAAGACAAAAGTTGTAGATAGCTATCCAATACTTATAGGTGGTGAAACAGGCCTTAACTCTCTCAACTTGTCTAAGCGCTGGTTTGATAAAATTAATAATTTAGAACAACATTCTCACGAAGATTCTAATATGACGAAAAATGGTTAGTGGCGCCCATTATAGAAAACCTTTGTGATTGGTTGGGTAATAAGTTGATATCTAGACACACCTGAACAATGACGGTAAGCCAATTTGAGAAAAATCTTTTTAAATTGATCTCTAAGTTTGCTTCGGAATACGAGGATACAAAAGTTAATGGCCAAATGTAATAGGTACCACCAAAAATGGTAGCTAGCAGTAAGAGACTAGCTGAAGGTAAAGTAACTCAATACAGCGATAATAATTTGCTGTCGCAACTATTCCACACTATCCATATCAGTTCAATATAAGCTGTGATAGCCTAGTGGTTAGGACGACCGACTTCTAATCGGAGGTCATGGGTTCGATCCCGGGGCACGCACCTCTAACTTTTCGGAGTTATGTGCGTTTTAAGTATTTAAATATCACTTGCTTTAACGGTGAAGTAAAACATCGTGAGGAAACCTGCATGCCTGAGAGTTCTCCATAACGTTCTCAAAGGTGTGTGAAGTCTGCCAATCCGCTTGGCCAGCGTGGTAGACTATGGCCAAAAACCCTTCTCGCTCTGAGAGGAGACCCGTGCTCTGTAGTGAGCCGGTAATGGGTTGATCATGATGATGATGATGATCCATATCAGTTCAATAGTGCTAGAAAATAAAACTCCTTAAGTGATGACCCCGACATGTAAGTGTGTTGGTGTGTTACAGTTCTTCAGTGCGATGGTTCGGTAACTTCCGATTAGAGAACACCTATGTCCAAATAGGTCTATGTCCAATTGAAAGACAAAAATGATGAAGACTAAAGCTGATTACATGCGGCTGGCGTATCCGTGTTGGATAAAAGTCCCTTAAAAATAAGATTAAAAAAAAACTGATTAGCATCCGAAGCGAGCAGAGAGCCTCTTCAACTAACACAAGTATAAATTAAAAATTTAAAAAAACCCCGACATTCACCATTTTGTCGCGGCGGTCATCTTGGATTAGCGTAGTGCTATTCTACTATTCAAGCCCTTTCATTTGATACCCATATTGAGGGAGTTGTGAAAAATATGTAATCCGCCATTTTGTAGCGGCGGACATCTTGGACCGATTTTCATCAAACATAGCTAACAACACTCTCGACTAATTCAACTTTTAAACAAAAAAACCCCATTCATTCTGTTCACCCGTTTGAGCGCTACGGGGGAACAGACCGACACACATACACACACACACACGTCAAACTAATAACACCCCTCATACATTTAGGTAACGAAGGTCACTTGATAAAATGTATTACGTGTTCAAAAACCAATTGATTATTATTATCACCAACTCCGAGAAGTGTGTGTGAGTGTATATTTGCATTACAATAACTGTTTTTATTACTGAAAATATAAGTATTGCGTGTTCGGAAATAGCACTTATCTTGGATATATTCAACTCGAAGTGATTCCCAGTTTCGATGTATTTTTATGACGTCACATTGAGTTGAGCGATTATATATATCCGTTCCGATGTCCATTTTCCAAGTTAATTAAATATCCAAAAAATACACGTATAATGTGTATCCTACGTTTTTTTTACCGTTTGGTACAATGAGGCAGCATGGTCCACATTTCTTTTTTGTCCTGATATGGGAACAATCCTATTTGCTCTTCGGTTCTTTTCGGATAAATTTGAACACAACTACGAGTGGGTATTATAATATAATATAATATAATAAGTAACGCTTTCGGTTCCTGTTAAAATACTCAATAGATTTTGATCAATAAAGTGTCTTTGGCTTCGTTTTAGCGTTTAAAGTGTCATACGCTGCATGACGTTATGACAATTCCAATATGGTGAAAGAAAAAATATGACAAAAAAAAATTGTGATAAATAAATATAGATCTTTATTTGGAACGAAAGGACCATTGCGTAGATTCCGAAAATAGATTTAATTATTCTAAATTTGAAAATATAAACAGTTTGTCGATAGTAGTATTTTTCGAAGGAGTAGGTACTAATTGTTTTTCTTCGTTAATTCCAAAAACTTTCGATTCTCATAATACTACTTGATTTTTGGTGATACTACAGCTAGTTTTTTATGGTTTCGTTCAACACCCAAAGTATGCGACATGTGTCAAATGTGAAGCGGTTATAATCCTTTTCTCTCCTAAATCCCATACCCTAACAAACCCTAACGACAGCTGTCGCGGCTTTTTGAAATGGTGGTGTGATATTCGAAGGCATTCTATTATTATACCTACTAGGTGTACGTACGTATTTTAAGATTAAACCGTCCCAAATATCCCAAGAAATATGCGCCTGCTTAGTAAAGCCATATTTGAGAGGCTTTCGCTAGAATTAACGAAGGAAAATTCCACCCTTGGATGGACTTCCAGAGGCATTTAACTTATTCTTCATCTCCATTCAGATTGTTAGATTCATTTGTCGATTCGTAAGCGCTTGTGAAAGTTTATCGGAATAAAATTGAAGATTACTTATATAAATGATAAAAAGGCGTGGATTTGACTCGTTCCAGCAATGCGCGAGACGGCGATTCAATCATGTACTTAACATAAAATTGTTATATTGATATTGTAAATTTGGAAAAGAGCAACCGCCGAGTTTCTTGCTGGTTCTTCTCGGTTGGAATGGCATTCCGAATCAGTGGTAGATTCATTTGGCTATTCAAAAGTACCTACTTGTAAAAGTTTATTTGAATAAAAAACTTTTCTATTCTATTCTATACAGAAAGATTTAGTTGTTCATCACTAGAAGTATTGCTTACTTTACATCAACCAACAGCCTATGTTTTTGCTAGAGTCGTCAACTAGACAGCACTCTGATGGTGCTAGAATGCTGCATTAGGGAGTACCATCAAGTTTATTAAGACCATAATTAGTTCTAAGGCAGATATTGTAAATACTAACAACACACGCTAAGCGAATTTTTAATAACAGATTTTTTGTTTCATATATGGATGGGAATTATCTTTAGAAATTTCTTCTTTCTATCTCTTAAAAACAACTTATTTAATTATTATATACTAGCTTCTACACGCGGCTTCGCCCGCGTGAATTTCAGTTTTTCACAAACCCCGAGGGAATCGTGGATTTCCGGTTCCCGTTCCCGCTCCCTTTTCCAACATTTATACATACTTTCAAGGAAGTTTGCTATAGTAATCTAACTATAGCTGTAGCTATAGATTTCAGTTTTTTCAAAACCCCGTGAGAACTGTGGATTTTTCCAGGATAAAAAGTGCAAACACATACAGATGCATGCAACTATTGTAATGTGCTATGTGAGCGTGATTTACTTTAGAAAATTCAGCTCCATCTATCGCATGTTTGGAAGTCTATATCTACTTTAGTCCCACAGGAATACTTTTCCAGGATCAAAAGTAGCCTATGTGTTAGGTCAGGGCATTCAAATTTCAAATCGGTTCAGTAGTTGCGGCGATAAAGAGGAAAAAATATATACACACATACATACACACATACACACACACACACACACACACACATACACACACACACATACACACACACACACACACACACACACTCACACGCAAACTTTCGCTTTTATAATATTAGTGTGATACATAAAATTTTCGTAAAAATAATATAATGATCGTCAAATGTAAGAGTGGAAATCCCGTAGATATACATTGCAGGCTAATCACATATTATGCAAGGATCTTTAAAAAAGCCCATCGATACCAAGAAAACGGTCAAAACCGTCAAAAATGGGGAATATGACCAAAATAATAAACAATTGCAGTTAGAAAATCGTAATATAAATCGTGTCTGTGCATAAATTATAATTTTTTTATACGACGTAATTTAAGATGTAAATATACTGTTTCCACTTTAATCGATAAGCCCACGGAATCAAATACCTTCTTACAAGGCAAAATTGAATATAAACACAATTATTATTTGAGGGCAAAATTTGATTTAGATTGGGTAACCTTTAATTTACTTACTATCGATGTTATTTCATTCTAAATATCTGTTATTGGGATAAATTGAATTATTTTATCAATGAGATTTATGTGTCGTTCTTCCAGTAACTTAGGTCTTTTACAGCCTACGTCAAATGGTTCTATCAAAACTATGTATGTGCCCTGCCTATTACTGCTTCAGTTCTCAACTCAACCTGTGTCCGTAATTCCCAACTACAATCCCAGGTACTACGTATAATACTATGTATAATCCTTATAGATCGATGTAATTAGAGTTAATTTTTTTTAATATAAGCATTATAGCGTTAATACCTACTATGAATGCTAGAATTTGCATTCTCGCGGGCCGCGGCTCTTTACAAGTAAGTATAAATTAAAAATTAAAATAAATAATTGTTTAAAAAAACTAAAATAACACGCTTTATTATAGAAAACCAAACTAAAAAATAGAAAATAAATTTTAATAAATATAAATTAATAATATTGTGCATATGAAAAAAATGTATTTTATTAAAAAAAGCGTAGGGTGCATGGGTGTTAACGTCCATCGGCTTCGAGCGTACGATGAAGTACCTAGGACTCGTCCTCGACAGCCGATGGACGTTCGAGGAGCACTTCCGGCGACTGGTCCCGAGGCTCGTGGGAGCCGCTGGAGCCCTGAGCCGGCTCCTGCCGAACCTGGGTGGACCGAGCTCGCGGTGTCGCCGACTGTACACAGGAGTGGTGCGGTCCATGGCGCTCTACGGAGCGCCCATCTGGGCAGACACTCTGTCCCCCCAAACCCGGGCCCTGCTGCGGAGGCCGCAGAGGGTCATGGCGGTCAGAGTGGTACGGGGGTATCGCACCATCTCGTGCGAGGCGGCCTGCGTGTTGGCGGGCACACCGCCCTGGGACATGGACGCCGAGGTGCTCTCCGGAGCGTACTGGCGGAGGGTGGATGCCCGAATGCGGCGGGAACACCCTGCGCCGGTGCAGGATCGTGCGTGGCGGCAGGCGGCGGAGGCCGATCTCGTCGCTCATTGGCGGGAGCGGCTTCTGGCGCCATCGGCCGGCCACCGTACGATCGAGGCGATCCGACCCGTCCTGGAGCTCTGGACGGGCCGGAAGCACGGGACTCTATCGTTCCACCTTGCGCAGATCCTCTCGGGGCACGGTTGCTTCGGGAGGTATCTGTGCAGGGTCGCAAGGAGAGAGCCCACTGAGGAGTGCCATGAGTGCGGCCACGCTGAGGACACAGCGCAACACACGCTGGAGTCATGCGTGCATTGGGCGACACAGCGCGCCGCACTTGTGGCAGAAGTGGGGCCGGACCTCTCGCTGCCCACCGTCCTGGAACGCCGTCGCCTCCTTTTGCGAGGAGGTGATGACGCAAAAGGAGGCAGCGGAACGGGCGCGGGAGGACGACGCAGCCGCGGACCCTCTCCGCCGCCGCAGAGCAGGACGCAGGCGGCGTGCTCACGACCGCCGTCTGCCGCCCTAGCGAGGAGCTCCATCGCCCGTCGAGGTACGTCCTCAGGTCAGGAGGCGCACCAACATGTTCCTGGTGCGCCTCAGACGGAGTAAGATGAGTCCCCGCCGTGGAGGGTCTGCTCTGGCGGACGCCGCTGGCTGGGTCGCGGACGATTGCGCGAGTGTTCCCGTGACCCAGCCACCAGGCGACGCGTTGGAACATCGATGGGTTTTAGTGGGTATTCGGGCCATCTCTTGGCCTTGCTTGAGTCCCACACTACCTTCCGGAAGCATTGCAGTCCGCTGCAAGGCTTCCGGAAGGTGTGCGTAAATGCATTTCCCATCGTTAAAAAAAAAAAAAAAAAAAGGGTGCATGGGTGTATAGAGGATTATCATTTCGATAATACATATCTTAAAAGCACCCCACGCTTTTTTTAAATAAAATACATTTTTTTCATATGCACACTATTATTAATTTATATTTATTAAAATTTATTTTCTATTTTTTAGTTTGGTTTTCTATAAGAAAGCGTGTTATTTTAGTTTTTTTAAACTATTATTTATTTTCTAGTTTTTAGTTTGGTTTATTTATAAAACACTAAAAAAATCATGTCACTTAAAATACAACAGATATTAATTATTAATAAATTATTTAATTTGTTTTTTATTGTAAATCGTACAATATGATTAAAGTAAATAAGTACTAATTAATAATATTATTATTATTTTGTTTTAATATTGTTTTATCTTCGCATTCGTGCGTTTTGTGCTTAGATTTTAGTTGTGTGTGAAATCTATTCTATTTTCACTAAAATACTAAAACTAACTAAACTAAACTAAACTAAAATTCACAGTTCCCACGGGATTTTGAAAAAACCGAAAGCTATAGCTACAGATATAGGTAGATTACTATAGCAAACTTCCTTGAAAGTAGGTATAAAGGTTGGCAAATAGGGTGGCAACGGGAACCGGAAATCCACGATTCCCTCGGGATTCTGAAAAACCGAAATTCACGCGGGCGAAGCCGCGGGCAGAAGCTAGTATGTAATATTTAAAAGTTATTACAGATGTTGGAATTTCTCCTTAGGCCCTGTTTTCACCTAACGTGTTGCTGAGCTGAAAATTAAAACCAATGGTGAGAGCGCTTTCTAAAAGGGTACTAAAAAAGCTTAGGGATGTTTATGTAAGGAATCTGTGAATTTTTATAAAGGAACATTTGCGGATCCTTCATAATATTATGAACATTGTTGATGCGTTCCAAAATTGTAGATAGGTATAGTTATGTTTTTACGTACTATAATAATTATAGTAAGAGAGCTTAATCCAGTCAACATGGCCTACATGGTTTTTAAGGTTTTTAAATTAAATAAATAAACAAATATAATCAACCCAATTTAAACAGGTTTATTTAGCTTTGATTTCGTGTACCTATTCGATTCAAATCCTTTTTGTGTTGGATGTTTTAATTAGGTACTTCCACAAAACCGAGTCTTATGAAACTTTTATGAAATTTTGTTCTCTATAACCTGAGGATTTATGCATAATTATTATGAATTTATTTTATGGGTAACATACCGAACTTAAAAGTTTTTGTGTCGATATTTTTTTTATATTAATTACAAAATTACAATAGATATTGTAAAACGTAACATATAAAATATGAAGATACCTATAACCGGTCACTATTAAGTGTTAGACAAACCCAGTACTGTATGATGGTGATTATTACGTTTTTTGTAGCATTGTTGAGATTATTGAAGACTTTTTGCAATGATTTTTTTGCAGTTAATTGAGTTTAGATTATTTTGCTGTTAAATCGGTTGATAAGTTTGCTGAAGTTAATTTGGTAGCTAAAATAGTAAATGAGGTATAGTTACATTGTGATACGGATGATAATCTTAACACCCATGTATAAATCTCATGAGATTTTTCAATATATTTGTGAGAAAACAGACGAACACACTAGACGGAAAATCCGCCATATCATTGGCATACATACATGTAATGGATCACTTCTTGTCTCAAAATTTTGTTGGCAAGCTAACACTTTTCGCTATATGCTTATCTGAAATATCTGGAAAATAGTTGGAGTAAAATGCATTTGATTTTCTATAAGTAGGTATAGTAGATGTCTGCGACTTCGCCTGCGCGGTTTCAGGTTTATAAAAATCCCTTGGGAACTTTTTGATTCGTCGTACCATGATGTTGAATAGCCTTCAACATCCTCAATTAATTAAACTTCCTCAAGAATTGAGCTATGAAATGCAAAAAATATTTTTTCAAATCCGACTGGTATTTCCAGAGATTAGCGCGTTCAAACAAACTCTTCTAAAATATTGTAGAATAGAATAGAAAAGTTTTTTATTCAAATAAACTTTTTACAAGTACCTACTTTTGAATCGTCAATTGAATCGAAAAAGACCAGGGCGCGTTTGGAACCCTCGTAGTTTTAGTTTTAAGTTTCCGTAGTAATTATCACCATTACATCACTTTCATGTAGGTACTTTATAATATGCACATCAACAATGTCTAGGGATATTTTGTATAAAGTTCTGAAACTCGAAAAATATTAATCGGTTTTAAATTATTTTAATGAAAGCTTATTTTGTAGACCATATTAAATGATTCTAAATTTGAATTTGAAAAAATAAATTGAAAACAAATGATTTGTGCGGCATAATTGTAGCGAAGTTCGAAAGTTTCAATTGACCTAACCCAGTTTTTGGTATATTTTTGTATCAAATGAAAGTTTCAATGAAAATTATTGGTTAATTTCTAATTTATGCAACTGTATGCATCATGCAGAGGCGCCATTTAACAAGAGACGAAATGTTAAGGGCAGTAGGTACGCTCCAAACTGGGGCTCCTCAACGAAGTATTGCCGAGGCGATTGAAACAAGAAAAAACGTGATATCAAGGTTGTGGTCACATTATTGCACCACTGGTGAAGTGGCTGAACGGCAACCAGGCGAGAAGCGCATAACCGCCCGAAGACAGGACCGATTTTCGCAAATGACCGCGAGAAGATAACCAAATGCTACAGCCATGCAGTTGGTTTAAAGGCTCCAGTCAGACCACCATTTGCTTGTCAGTGACGAAACTGTGAGGAGAAGACTGCACGAGGCTAACCTTCATGCTCGCAGGCCGCTTCGTACTCCAGCACTACGCAGAGGAAATCGTGGACGAAGATTACAGTGGGCTCGCGAACATTTGCTTTAGGAAGATAACTAGTGGTCTGTAGTGCTGTTTACCGATGAGTCCCGATTCGGATTTCATCCTGATTTACGAAGAGTACGTGTATGGCGAGCTCCTGGTCGTGACAACCGTCTGCGACACCGTCAGGAAGTCCAGCATTATGGTTTGGGCGGGAATTCGTATCGATGGAAGAACAGATCTCGTTTGGATCAGAAACACCATGACTTCTGAAAAATACCGTAATCAGGTGCTAGCACCAATAATCTATCCCCATCGACTGCAAATGGACCAAGTTTTCACGCTCATGCACGACAAAGCCCGTTCGCACACTGCGCGAGTGGTGACCAGCGGGCTACAAGAGCACGATGTGTCGATCTTAGACTGGCCCGCTGAATCACCAGACCTAAACCCCATAGAGCACGCATGGGACATGCTCCAAAGAAGGGCTTTGAGGAGTTTTCCTCCGAACATTGCGACTGCAAAGCAACTTTTTTTGCATCTTAGCAGGACCTGGGACAATATCCGACAGCAAGACTTTGATAACTTGATTCAAAGCATGAAAAGCCGTTGTAGGACCGTGGTTAACGTCCATGGGTGGTTTACTGACTACTAATTTTAAATAATTTTTCACGTAACTGCAAAAAACCTGATAATTTTGCTAAAATTATATTTTTTCTTAAAAAGACATTCATCCTTAAGTTTACCATCATTTCACTTTTTGTCTTTATTTCAATAAAAAATTATTTACACAAAAAAACTAATTCTGTTTTATTCTAAAAGATAGTCTGATAAATAGGCTTTACAAAAATATATACATATTGTATGTTAGTTATAACCAATTTTGAATAAATTGAGAAAATCAGAATATCCCTAGACAGTGTTGATGTGTGTATATTGACGTTCAAAAAGTGTACAGTGTACCTACTTTGAAATAAATGAAATTTGAATTTGAATTTGAATCTACCACTGGTTCAGAATGCCGTTCCAACCGAGAAGAACCAGTAAGAAACTCGGTGGTTCACACAGTTGCTCTTTTCAAAATTAACAATATAACAATTTATGTACATGATTGAAATGCCGTCTCGCTCATTGCTGGAACGAGTTAAATCCATGCTTTTTTATCATTTATTAGGAGATATTTCTTCTTAATGTTATTGCTATAGCAAAATGAAGTGAAATGTTAGTGCTATAGCAATAAAATCACTGCCAGGTAAACAGGTAAGCGATACTTTACGCGACACGCAAGGTACCTACCTACCTACCAATTTTTAACCCCCGACGCAAAAACGACGGGGTGTTATAAGTTTGACGTGTTGTCTGTGTGTGTGTGTGTGTATCTGTCTGTGCCCCTGTGGCGCTCAAACGGGTGGACCGATTTGAATGCGGTTTTTTTTTGTTTGAAAGGTGAATTAGTCTAGAGTGTTGTTAGCTATGTTTGATGAAAATCGGTTCAAGATGGCCGCCGCTACAAAATGGTGGATTACATATTTTTTCACAACTCCCTTAATATGGGTATCAAATGAAAGGGCTTGACTATAGTAGAATAGCACTATTGCAAATCCAAGATGACCGCCGCCACAAAATGGCGAATGTCGGGGGGTTTTTAAATTTTCAATTTATACTTGTCTTGTCTCAAAATGTCGCAAATGCTTTTCCTTCAAATAAAATCGACAGCGCTCAGTCTTTGGCGTGAGGCGGATATTAGGTGTCGTGTATCACGTATCTTGTTCAGATTCTAACTGCAAGCCTTGCTATATTGGTGTACGGATTTTCAAAGTAAATTTCTTCTCGTCTTT
Source organism: Melanargia galathea (assembly GCA_920104075.1). Taxonomy (NCBI): domain Eukaryota; kingdom Metazoa; phylum Arthropoda; class Insecta; order Lepidoptera; family Nymphalidae; genus Melanargia; species Melanargia galathea. The sequence continues at coordinate 13,658,002 of OV049876.1, forward strand.
GAAGTTGAACTGAAATATCGAAGTCTGTATCGAAGTGATCTATAAAGTAAGGTAAACATACAGCCTGGAATATAAAATATCACTAATATTCTGTACCTATTTTACATTTTTTGTACGTATGCAAAGGGTTTTATTTTTATAAGTTTTTAACTCGAACCATCCAACATAACGAATTTATGATGTCGTCACCGCCTCTTCAGTTTTCGCTTGCTTTGTATTCTGTTCACTGATTTTAGTTGCGAAGAAGTATTATACAATAGCCTTGTATACAAAGATATTTCCTACTCTTTTTTTTCCACAAAATCATGCCCCTTCTATTCATTGGCCCTACTCATTCGGCGAATGTGGCTACTTTGTACCGGGCTACATGGCGTTTTGCAGCGTGCGGTCATCACAGGCCGACTTGCCTTGACGCGTGGGTTTCATCTTAATCGCAAATCGTAGCAGCGATCGCCGAATGCTTTGGGCCAACGTGATCACATACACAAACAGCTTGAGGCTTCAGGCAATGGACGAGTTTGTGTACACAACGCGTTGTGGTTACAGTTTACCCATAAATAATTCACAGACTTGTATATGTGTTTCGTTGTTTGCACGGGGTGATTAGGTTCTAAATCTTATAAGTCCGTTTTACACTTAGCTAATAAACACCGCAGATAGATATTGAAAACGAGCCGTGATCTCAACCGATGGACGTCTACTGTTTAGACATAGATATAGGTCTCCTGAAGGCATTTCTATACACCACCGTTTTGTGTCACCTAAGCTCCAAGACGAATATGATTTCCAAATACAAATAAAAATCAACCAAATACGAGTCGGGCCTTGCTCTATTACGGTTCCGTACATCATCATTATCATTATCGCTATCAACCCATTACCGGCCCACTACAGGGCACGTGTCTCCTCTCAGAATGAGAAGGGCTTCAGGGCAAGACCATGAGTCCACCACGGTGACTACGTGCGGATTAATTATTCGTACAATAATTAAACAAGTATAAATTAAACATTTAAAAAACCCCCCACCGTTCACCATTTTGTGGTGCGGCCATCTTGGATTTACATATTGCTATTCTACTAGTCAAGCCCTTTCATTTGATACCCATATTGAAAAAATATGTTATCCGCCATTTTGTGGTGGCGGCCATCCTGGACCGATTTTAATCAAACATAGCTAAGAATACTCCCGATAAATTCACCTTTCAAACAAAAAAAAACCGCATTCAAATCGGTTCACCTGTTTGAGCGCTACGGGACACACACACACACACACACACCGTCGTTTTTGCATTCCCCTTTCCCCTCCAAAAAAAAGCGAAAGCTTGTGTTAGGAGTGGGTACGTATTGTCGTACCCCCTCCTAATACAAGCTTTCGCTTAAATAATAGCTAAAGTAACGGGGTTTGAACCGTCGACCTTTCGGCTTTAGATCGACGCCTGACGACCATTGCGCTATAGAGGCTACTACTGAGTCTAATTGCGAATCACTATATCTCCAAATAAACAGCACACATTTAGTAAGTAGGTATGTTTACTTAGACCCGTTTCGTAGCTGCGGCTTCAAAGCACATTGTGGCCGATTCTGTTGTACACAATCTCTAAATCTAAACTAAAATGACAGGTCTAAATATATTCCTGTCTCTTTCACAATCCTCCCTGCTGAAGGGGATAGCACTATTTTTAAACCTGTCAATTTAGTTTAGGTTTAGAGATTGTGTACAACAGAATTAGCCACATTGGAAGCATAACATATTAGTAAGCTTTACATTACACTGTTTGATTTTGCCGAGTTTATACACCGATTTCGGGATTAGTCGCGTAAACAGATTTCTGGATGCCGTTGTTACGTTTATTAGCAGTGAATATGGATTTTAACTGTAGAAGTAACTGCCTCGTTGGTTTAATAGTTAGCATATTCGACTGCAGAGCACGAGGTCCCAGGTTCAATTCCCGGGTCGGGCAAATAATTTTCGGGGTTTTCTGTCAAGAAATTTTCAGTGCCAGCCCGGAGTTGGTAGTTGACGGTGTATCGCCCCCGTGCCTCGGAGAGCACGTTAAGCAGTCGGTCCGGTTATTATTACTATCATGTGACAATAGTCGTTAAAGCTCGCCAACCCGCATTGGAGCAGCGTGGTAGGTCTACTAAGCTCTAAATCCCTCTCTCCAACAGAGGAGGCCTGTGCCCAGCAGTGGGACGTAAAAAGGCTGTAGTGGTGGTGGTGGTAGGTCACAAAATAATGGTGTCTCACTTCATAAGCCATCCTCTTGGTGAACTCGATGTATGTACATACATTAATTGATGATATTATGTATTGTCTCATATATGTATGTACATATTTTCACACTCCAGGTCTTATGCCTACGGGTGAACCGATTTCAATTTTTTGTTTGAAAGGTGAATAAGTCGGGACTCGGGAGTGTTCTTAGCTATGTTTCATGAAAATCGGTCCAAGATGGCCGCCACGTAGATTGAACACTGAACGAAACGTGGAGGGGATAGCTACGTATGGGAACTGTCACGCACGTAATACAATAGCTTACCCCCTCCACTTTCCCTCAGAGTTCGATGTACGTGCCGCGGGTTATATCTGGTATCTGGGTGGTAGTTAGGACGCATCTTGGACGCATGCGATTTTACACACGGGTGCGATAATAAAGAAGCGATAAATGTATGAAAAGATAAAGCAGTTGTATGATCCCGGCTTTATCAGCTTTATCGGATAGTTCTAATGTGTACAGTAAAACGAAAATCATTTTCAATATCCTTTATTTTCATAACATCATTAGACTGCATCAATGGTCAATAATTTACAATGTCACAGTTACAAGTGGTAAGCATAGAGGTTTCTAAAAGCTATATGTACAAAAGAATATGCTACTTAGTTCCTTAACATATAATGCCTATAATGTGTATAATAATATAATTGTCTATCTATATATATAAAACAAAGTCGTGTTAATTCTAACACTTTTAACTCGAGAACGGCTGGAGCGATTTTCATGGTTATTGATTTGTTGTACTTGTCTCCATCCCGAATAGCATATTATCTATTAAAAACATTGGAACATTGGAAGAAAAAAATAAATTAAAAAAAAAAAACATTTTCTCATACAAAATGTTCACGGGTTTCGTAACTGTCAAACATCCCGTCGCGTGGATACGGTAAATTCTCTCACCCTCTCACCCGTACCTATAATTATAATTCTTCTGTACGTGTGTTTGTCACCTAAGTCCTCCTAAACGGCTGGACCAATTTGTATGAAATTTTTTGTGTATATCTCAATGGGTTCCTGGATGGGTAACAGGTAACCTATCGGGTCTCAGTAGGTGGCGCCGATGTCGGTATGTCACCGGGCAGGACGAAGTCTGCCGGGTCCACTAGTATTCATATAAATAAAAATTTGAATTCCATAATTGTGTGTCGAAAACTGAGCCCTGTTTAGTCATTATTGTAATATCTCCTATATTATATTATGAAATACAAAAACACTACAAATAGCTGTCAGACACATTGTCGTCGCGTGTTAAAAGTAAATAAACGTTTTCATAAATCGTCTACACATTGTACGAAATCGTAAAAATCGCTCGCAGAAAAATGTTTGTTCGGGCATCAATCATAAATGGGTTATGTTCAAATTGTATTTTTCGCATATAAGGGTCAAGCCACATAGTGCTAGCGGTGCTAAACCGCAACAGTTTCGCCGCATAGGTTGCCGAATGTTCGTACATTCGGCAACCTATGCGGCATACAAGCGACATTCAACTTTTTCAATGCAGCAATATTTCAGCTACTCGTAATTGGCCATATTTTATATTGTACTAGACTCTACGTTTTTGTTTATTCCATTATCATACTTACTCTCATACTCACTGTTTTTGTTGAACTTGTCCACACTAACAAATGTTAAATGTAAGATAATACCTACCTCTAGGTTTCCTAAGTTTTCTAGAACTAGCTCGCCTTTTACATAAATAATATTGATGTACAAGCTGATTCGTCCCTGTGAATAAGAGTTTTTTTTTAAATTAAAACGAACCTATTTCCATATTTGAGATACAAGCTGTCTCTGTACCAAAGATCAAGATCGATTCCTGGTTAGAACGTGAAAATGTTACCTTTTAGGTCAGATAAGGAAAAATAGAATAAAGGATGCTACGCCGTAGGAGCTCAGGCATAGTGTGGCTTGGCCCTCAGTTTGACCTACACCTTTTATTTGTTTTAGGCACTCAACCTTCTTTTCTTCTATCGATAATACATCCATCAAAGTAACGCATAGTGTTGCTATCACTGTATAAGTGTTACAAGTTCGAGCAAGAGGTTCGATAAATATGATTTATGATTATGACCCTAGACGTCAGACGTAATGGCACCTGAAACCTACTTAGGTATTTAACTATACATTTGCTTCAGCGTACAGGAATAACTGAAAATGTGTCATGTTTCTGAAAAATTACTTTTTTGTTTATTCTTACTAATTAAGTAGGAAAGTCAGTATACAGAAATTAACTGTCCCTAAGCTACAGGTAAATTAACAAACCAGGTAAATAAATCTGTGTTATCGGCGACAGTCTGTACAAACAGACATAAAGATACAAGCGATATCAACTGCTAAACCATATTTTTTTTGTATTTACAAGCATATTATATAATTACTAGTGGATCCGGCAGACTTCGTCCTGCCCGGTGACATACCGACATACTGAGACCCGGTAGGTTACCTGTACCTACCCGGTAATTGTGTTTTCAAATCATCCAGGATTGAAGTAGACCAGTTGTGGATACACACAAAATTTCATCCAAATCGGTCCAGCCGTTTAGGAGGAGTTAGGTGACAAACACACTTACAGAAGAATTATATAGGTACGGGTGAGAGAGTTTACCGTATCCACGCGACGGAATGTTTGACAGTTACGAAACCCGTGAACATTTTGTATGGGAAAATGTTTTTTCTTGTATTTTATTTTTTCGTCAATTTGCCAATGTTTTTTAGGGACCTTTCAGACAGACCGGCGCGGAGAGCGTCGGAGAGCATTTTTTTTTTCACACAGCCCGGCCGTTCAAATTTGCTCTGCTCTCCGCGCCGGTCTGTGTGAACGGACACGCGGATGCGCTCGGAGCCGAGCGTACGCTCTTGGGCCGGACGGCAGAGCATATTCGGCCTACGGTCGGCTGTGCGAGCATGAAAGAGCACGCGAACGGAGCCGGTCGGATGCTCGAGCGCGAAAGGGCACGGGCATGGAGCAGCCGACCGGCTCGACGAGTAGCCGACCGGCTGCTCTCATATATTTCACACAGAGCGTATTGGGAGCATGCTCGAGCATCCTCTTATCATAAAAGAGTTAACATGTAAAAATAAAGCCTATTTCAATGTCTTAAGATTCTATTTTAAATGCGATTAAAATTTGCTCTGCTCTCCTCGCCGGTCTGTCTGAAAGGTCCCTAATAGTTATTCTGCTATTCGGGATGGAGACAAATACAACAAATCAATAACCATGAAAATCGCTCCAGCCGGTCTCGAGTTATAAGTGTTCGAACTAACACGACTTTGTTTTATATATATAGATTAATTATTAATTATGGATGTTACATTGAATTCCTTATAAATAAAACATTGATATTTTTACAATCTAGCAACTATAAGCTAAAAATAAAAATAATATTTACAATATTTATCTTTTAATCCGAACTCTGTTACAGTAATTTAATAAAAGTTGCCTTAATATATTTTTATTATATACAAAACATTACAACATTGGTCATTAGATATATTATATTTTCTAACAAAATACAAGTACTTACATAACAGAACTTATGGTTTTGTTAATTAGTTACAGTAATGAGAAAGACCCAGTACAACTTGTCTTCATGATTCGCTTCGTACAACCTTAACGTAAGTACTTAGTTCGAGTATTTCTAGGTAAGTAACTCGTAGAACTAAGTTAAGTTTCTACGTTAAGTTGAGTTTTGATAAATAGGAATAAAAAACCAGCCAAGTGCGTGGCGGGCCACGCGCAGTGTAGGGTTCCGTAGTCACAATCCTCGAAAAACAGAATACGGCCCTTACGTATAAAGCGACATGTCAAAAACGAACGTTTACAGGAGAGCGTAATTAAGCTTCAAACCGCTCTAGAAATAAATCTATGTATAAGTATGAAAAAAAAAATTTGTATAATGTTTTAGTAACTTTAGGCAGTTTATAATAGTATTTATATTTATTTAATTTTTTTATATTTACCTATCAAAACTGATAGATGACTGTTTCTACACTTACATTCAAATAAAAGCATGTCGGACAAGTCTGAGATGCCTCTTTATACTTAGGAAACAAAAAAATCAGCAAAGTGCGAGTCGGGCCTCGCTCTTTCAGGGTTCCGTACATAATTATGAACAATATAATATTTTGGGTCTAAGAAATATTTAATTTCCGAGCTAGACATCGCAACAAACCGTGAAAGAAAAACCCAAAAAAATGTTCGTTTATTTTGGTCACAGCTTATAAACTATTTAATAAATCGTTGTTTTCAGTATTTGTTGTTTAAATAGAGCATATAGTACATAATATACTGAAAAATCATATTCCCAACTAGTTTAGTTTTTGAGATAGCCCCCGTCACAAAAATGGTCTAAAACTGACAACTTTGATGGCCTCCCATTCCCTTATTTTTTGAGATAAAAATTAAAAAAATATATATTTGTACTCTACTTAATCAGCTCTAAACAATGATACCCCACAAGCTAAGGTAAAGAAAAAAAATTTTTTTCCGGCTCCTTTTTCATGTATGTAATTTAATTCAATTTCTAATTGAAAAATAATTTCATTTCATTCTGAAAAATAATTTAATTCAATTTCTAATTCAATATTTGATTTTGGGTTAACGTTTTACACTAAATACCAAAACTTCAGGTTTGTAACTCATTTCGTCTGCGAGCTAGAGACCTGTGACCGGCGGACAGACGGACAGACAGACAGACAGACAGACAGACAGACAGCCGAGTGACATTAATAGGGCTCCGTTTTTTACCCTTCAGGTACGGAACCCTAAAAACAATGTTTTGAGGATGAATTTAATTAAATGTAATATGAAAACGTTGTATTACGTTACTTATTTCAAAAGGATACGTTAAACATCATAAGATCATCATATATCAATATTAAAAACGCAATAATAGAGACATATCTCTCTATACGCGGTTTCAATTAATCAGGATACGACTGTTTCATGCAATGTAAACAAGTACATGTCCTCAATATAAAATTTATTTCATTAATAAAACGAGGTTTATAATTGAAAATCTAAACATTACTCTATTTTTTAAGTAGAAACTAAATGCTGAAAATCACATTTTTGTCTTAGATTTACAATCAACAATTTTTTCAATTAATTTTGTAAATAATAAGTATGTAATATTTAACAATAATCACAGCTTTGTTCAAACTAATTCATCTTTATTAAGTTTTCTTAAATATTATCTTAAGAATCTTCGTCTGTCGTCTTCGCCTGTTCTGCTTTACTATGTGTAAGGTGATTATAGAATTCATGATAATTTTTTCATATACCTAACTCTATCGCGAGAGAAGAGAGAGAATACATCATTCTAGCTGTATCACACAAACTAATTAAGTATTAATATTTTACTTCAGTGATAGGGATTGGCTTATTATATAACTTCTCTGGTATTAGTTTTTCTCTTTCTTTTTCCTCCCAATTGTCAGTTTCAAATTATTGCTACAGTTTAACTTTCCATAGTTTTCTTCAAAAACATTGCATTTAAATTCAATAACGTCTGGACTCCCCTGCACTTTTACTTTTCTTATCTTATTTCAAGAAATTTTCTCTGAATTTGAATTTTTAATCCAGTTTTCAGTATGTAGCTAATCGTTAAAATCCAATATTAAATATTGATCCACCTTTATGACTGCACAAGATGGACCATTCTATTTTGACAACCAGCTCAGTGTATACCATTGATTTGGTATACGTCGCGTATACATATAACTTAGTTCTGAGTACCTCACTCAAAACTAAGTTATATGTATATCTTTATCCAAAAAACCATGATGCAAATCAACCATATTTTTTTACTAACAAACAAATACATAAAAAAATCAATGCGATTGCGCAATGCGACCTGCGTAGTTGTCTGCGCTGTGGTCCTATAATTGGAAGGTCCTGGGTTAGATTCCCAGCAGAGGCAATTCGGGATTTTATAATTCCTAAATTGTCTTTGGTCTGATCCGGCTTCTGCCGTAGCTGGTTACCATCCTACCAGCAAAGCCTATCTGCCAAGCGATTTAACGTTCTCCGGTACGATGCCGTGGAGAAAGTAGAAACCGATCAGGGTACCTATGCATACTTCTTCCAAGTTAGCCCGCTTTCACCTCAGACTGCATAGTCACTTACCATCAGGTGAATTTTTCAGTCAAGGGCTAACTTGTGGTTAAACAAAACGTTTAGCGACTGTCTCATCCTACATGTAACATGTAAGTACCTTCTTTTAACCCAGCATCAAAAACTGTAAAATTATAAACTGATCATTTTGTCTAAAGCACACAAATTTTGCCATTTGGAGTTATTTATTTTTTGGAATTACCTAAAATCGCTGTGCAAATATCAGACAGTTTTGACTGAGCTTCAATTTTATGTATATTTTTCAATTCCCTGACATGTGTGACTTATGCTTTATAGTTTATGTGAAATATTGTTTTTCATTGCGTGACAGAAGTCGCACTGGTCTTTTTCAGGTAGGTACGTGGAAAGCAATATTTAGTTCATTGGTAGAATTGGTAGAATATCTTTGTAAAGTCTTACAGAAATTATATTCAGGTCTGAAAAAATATTTTCGGTTTTATTCAGGTCTGTAAAAACCTGAATATACAAGTATACCGTACAATATAAATGTCATAAATTTTATTTTAAAGTCTATTTACTACCTAAATACTGTTTATTTGAGTCTTTACGCATAAGATTACTTTCTACGGTCGCAAAATTTTGTTGGGGAATCTCCGGTGAATGACGACAAGTCAGACATGTCCGCGTTTGCCCCGAGTGGCGCGCAATTTGAAACACTGTAGAAAGCGATATGTCTATATATCCGCATCTACGACACATATCCTTTGAAATTATTATACATGTTCTCTTATACGATTAGTATATGTAGTGAAATACATCAAATATTAAAAAAAATCTCAAATAGGCATGAGCGTATGGAAAATCTAAAGCAATAGGGATATGCAATTAAAAAAAATTGCCATTTTGGACATGTCGCTTTATACGTAGCGGCCGTCGAGATATAACTCCTTAACCTGTGAACCCTACTTAGCCGTGATAGTTTTCCTTTAAATTGATTATATACCCTACTGCTGCGAATTTTTTCAAGTTCCTATATACTGCCATTTGGCTGATAGAGGGGGGGGGACACTTGACTCTAATAAAAATTTGCACTTTAAAACATCATATTTTACAAACAGATCTAGAAATCGAAAAATGATGTTCCCACACCCACAGTATTTTTAAAAGACCTATTCAACGATACCCCACACTATGGGGTAGACCAGAAAAAAAAAATTCATCCCCACTTTACATGTAGGGGAGCTACCCTAAAAAAAATATTTATCTTTATTTCACCACTTTGTCGGCGTGATTAATACTCATGCCAAATTACGGATTTCTAGCACTAATAGTCTCTGAGATTAACCGAGGACGGACGGACAGACGGACAGACGGACGGACATGGCGAAACTATAAGGGTACCCTAAAAAAGAACGAAAGTTCAGGTAGATACCTACGTAATTCGGCTTAAATAAGCCGGAAACAAAGTTACACGTTCCACCGAGTTGTTCCGAACAAATGGAGAGGATCTTAATTTGGGTAACGATCTTCGGAATGGTTGATTCTGGGTTCAAAGAGCGATTTTCTGATGCCAAATGCGTTAGGCATATTGCTCACTACGCGGCTACGACCACAGCAATGGGCCGCAAACGTCCAGTTTAAATAAAAGCTACAATAACATTACAGATAAAACAAATAAGGAACAGGTACGAAAAATCTGTGCCATGTCGAAAAATAATAGTTAAAGCGAAAATGAACTGAAATCATAAATAACTCGAAAATAAATGTGTCGGCTCGTTGATATTTTAGTGTGAATAATCGAGCATTGCGCCATTACGTCATTCCGTCCGTCTCTGGTCCTTCCTGGCGACAAATGTCAGTTCAATTGGTAGACAATCAAAACAATTCAACAAAGTTTCATGATGATAAATTGTACAAATAATTTAATTAAGTAAGGATTTAAAATATTCGTACATAGCTGATTTAATTAATTTGGATTCTGAAATTCTTGCTTTGTTCGGTAATAATTGATTGTGTTTTATATCGCATATTTTGCATACCGGTTTATTTAAATGAATTATTTCGACAGCTAATGAACTACGAAGTCAAAATAATATTCATTAAATAAAACTAATTACAGTTTATCAGATTCTTACATTTTACTACACACTAGGACATAGTACCTACACACACATTTTTAGAACATTGTTTGAAGAACCGATAGCTGGCCAAGGTGCTGGAATGGCGCTCCTAGCGCTGGAAAGCGCAAAGTTGGCAGACCCACCTTTAGATGGACCGACGACATCAGATGAGTTGCAGGGAGCAAGGGAGTCGCATACAAAGTACAAACGGCACAAGGCAGCGGCGGGTGGAAGTTCCAATAAGAGACTTATGTGCAGCTGTGGACGTTTGTCCGTGTATGACGAGGACGACGACTAATTAAGGTTTAACTTCTGCTTAACAAAGTTACTATGCATTGTATTTATGATAGATAGATAGATAGAAACACTATATTGCATACCAAAATACAAATAACACAAAGAAAAAAAAAATACAATTATTGTAAGTACAGTAGCATGCAAAGGCGGCCTTATTGCTAAAGCAATCTCTTCCAGGCAACCCTTGTTTAAAAAGGAAAAGAACATAATTAATATGGTAACAGGGTAGTGCAGTACTATCGCAAACACATCATAATATGTGTGAGTCTTTTGCCTGCAAAAATATGATTATGACTATAATCTGTATAAGCTATGTGTGTATAAATTATTATTAGTAAGACCTATTAATCGATCAAATAAGTTAATCAGTTCAGCTTCAATGTTAGGCATTTAAGTAAGTACAATATTTACAATAATCTATCTTATATTATACTTAAACAGTTTTACATATTATTATGATTATAAAACTTGTTTAAACCTAATAAGTATCTTTGTATGTCTTTTGTTTGATAAAAGACTAAATACATAATTAATTAATATATATATAGCTGTTCGTGCTGATTCACTGACTGATTGATCACCTCTCCTGTAAAATTTTGTATGAAAATTTTTTTTTTCACAAATGGTTTCGTATAAAAGATAAAAATTCATTCGGAACAAAAATATGGAGAGAGCTGATGATTGAGGATTTCAGAGACGAGCGATGGGCACGCTTAAGGTATTGAAGATAGGTGGAGGGTGCTCGAGCAAATGTCACTCGAAACGTCATCCAATTGGCAGTGAGTTGAAAAAAAATTCAAAATGGCGAAAAAAAGATGGCCGCCATACAAATTTCGTCGGTGTCCATCTCGGAGGGTATAAAAGATGGAGGAGTGGTTTCTTCGCAAAAGATGATCAATACCTAAAATTCAACTTGATGAACAGAAAAAAAAAACAAAATGGTGGAATTTATTTTGCCATACAAAATTTTTTTCCAATGATGGTTTCGTATAGAAGACAAAAATTCGTGCGGAGGAAAAATATGGAAAGAGCTGATGATTGAAGATTTTGGAGACCAGTGAAGAGCACGGGCATTGAAGATAGGTGGGACGTGCTCAAACAAAACCTACTTGCACGAAACCTCGCGGTCCGCTTTAGCGGGCCGCGCACCCACGCGCAGTACTAGTTAATATATATATAGCTGCTCGTGCTGATTCATTCACTGACTGACTGACTGACTGACTGATTGATCACCTCTCCTGAACAATTTTGTATGAAATTTTTTTTTTCAATAATGGTGTCGTATAGAGGACAAAAATTCATTAAGAGGAAAAATATGGAGAGAGCTGATGATTGAGGATTTCAGAGACGAGCGACGGGCACGCTTAAGGTATTGAAGATAGGTGGGGGGTGCTCGAGCAAATGTCACTCGAAACGTCATCCAATTGGCAGTCAGCTGAAAAAAAATTCAAAATGGCGAAAAAAAGATGGCCGCCATACAAATTTCGTCAGTCTCCATCTCGGAGGGTATAAAAGATGGAAGAGTGATTTCTTGGCAAAAGATGATCAGGATCTGAAGGTCTACTCAAAGAATAGAAAAAAAATTCAAAATGGCGGAATTTATTTTTCCATACAAAATGTACGGCGAATATTGAAAAGACTACAAGTTGTGAACTATGCAAGGCTGTGATCCGGTTTTTTGGAGAACTCTCAAAGAAAAATATGGGAAAACATGATGATTGAGGGTTTGGAAGACGGTTGAGCAGCCCGGGCAGGGTATTGTAGATAGGTGGGAGGTGCTCAAACAAAAATTACTTGAAACCTCATCCAATTGGCACTGAGCTGAAAAAAACCCCAAAATGGCGGATTCAAGATGGCGGCTATACAAATTTCGTCGATGTCTATCTTACCAAGTATACAAGATGGAAGAGTGGTTTCTTGGAAAAATATGATCAAGACCTAAAGATCTACTTGATGAACAGAAAAAAAATCAATATGGCGGAATTTATTTTTCCACACAAATAATTTTTTTCATTGATGGTTTCGTATAGAAGACAAAAATTTATGTGGAGAAAAAATATGGAGAGAGCTGATGATTGAAGATTTCAGAGGCGGGTGACGAGCACAGCCAGGGTATTGAATATAGGTGTAAGGTGCTCAAACAAAAGTCACTCGAAACCTCATCCAATTGGCAGTGAGCTGAAAAAAATCCTAAATGGCGGATTCAAGATAGTGGCCATACAAATTTCGTCGGTGTCTATCTCACTGAGTATAAAAGATGGAAGAGTGGTTTTTTGGCAAAAGATGATCAAAACGTGGTTTACTTGATGAACAGAAAAAAACAAGATGGCGAAATTTATTTTTCCATACAAAATATATGGCGAATGTTGAAGAGAATACAAAATGGGAACTATGCAAGACTTTGATACAGTTCCTTTTCAAAATCTGTTTTTATGGAAGAACTCTCATTCTGACAAATGATTCGGAGAAAAAATATGGAGAGTGATAATGATCGAGGGTTAGGAATATGGGAGAGATAGGTGGAGGCTGTTCAAACCAAAATACCCAAAACCGAAACCTCGCGGTCCGCTTTAGCGGGCCGCGCACCCACGCGCCATACTAGTTAATTATATAGTAGTTACTCAGTAGTACGACTTTTTTAATTTATATAACACTTATGTATTTACAATAGTTCTTAAATGTGGCTAAGTTTTAAATAATATGGTAACTCTACGATAATTTCCTAAAATGATCTCCTTCAGTAGGTAGGTACACATTACAGTACATTGGAATCCTGAACCCTGAACTAGGAAAACCCGTATGTTATTCATTCATAGGGGTCATTGCCTTCCCAAATATTGTTACGAAAATAATTAGCATATTAATTATTTTCGGCACAAAGTGAATCACGGTTAACATAGTTAGTTTTATTGTCCAGCGATCATAATAACGTTTCCTCACTGAAACCTCACTGTAGTCTATCTTTCAATGCACTTTTCGTTTACGTCACTCATGAAATCACTGGAGTCCGTAACTGTCATTATGGTGACTCCGTCGGTGCTTAATTGTCCAGTGATAGTTAATATTAACGTTTCCTCACTGAAACCTCACTGTAGTCTATCTTTCAATGCACTTTTCGTTTACGTCACTCATGAAGTCCCTGGAGTCCCTAACTGTCATTATGATGACTCCGTCGGTGCTTAATTGTCCAGTGATAATATTAACGTTTCCTCACTGAAACCTCACTGTAGTCTATCTTTCAATGCACTTTTCGTTGACGTCATTCATGAAGTCACCGGAGTCCCTAACTGTCATTATGGTGACTCCGTCGGTGCTGTTTCTCGATATGATGTTGTTCTTCTTCTTCGTACTGCCGTAATCGTAGTTTGATATAACTATGCTCTCCGTTGGGTTCCTGCTGAGAATTAAACTCAAATTAATGACTAGCATAGGTATAACACACAACTATAACAACAAGTACTGCGTAGCGGTCCTATTTGCTTAATGGTTAACCTTAATGGTGCGAGAGGAAGTCAAGGTGACTTCCTCTTGAACCATATTGCTCTCTTCAGTTTGAAGTAAAACTGAAATAAAGCAAAAAAAAAATTATCGGACGATAACTTTAGGTGATAATACGTCACAAGAAAACAAAAAGAGATAGATGCGTCACAAGCCGAACGCTTAGGCCGATCGCGCCTTCTCTATCGCTTGTTCCGCGCTCTCACTTGCACGCGGTATGTGACAATGAGTCATGCTTTTCATGCGTGTAGCCGGCTTTCATCAATTTATAAGACGTTATCACGTCAAAATTTGTAGATGTTGCTTTTTCAAAAGCTAATGCAAAGTTTGATGCAGTGCTGTCATTTTCAGAAAAAGAAATACAGGATAAGTCTTTCCACGGATATAAATGTACAATAAATACCTACTTCAAAGTTAGAAACGCGTAAATAGCATCGAATTGGTAACTAGGTACTAGACTAAAGTTGAGGAAATTAATTTGACTTAGCTCTAAAATTGAAGCCCGGATTTCACAGATCAAGTGCTTAACTTAGATATTCAAGTGTTCTCATACATACTGATCTACTCACCTATTTGAATTAAACTCTACAGTCAGCATAATATTGTATGATGATGTCATTTTGGCCTGATTTTGACGGCACTTTGACGGACAGTTAGAAGATTGTGCAAGGAGTGATCTAGACTAATTTTTACTCGGGAAATGTTGAGGAGAATAAAGACGCGTAATAAATAAAATCAGCCAAGTGCGAGTCGGGCCTCGCTCTTTCAGGGTTCCGTACATAATTATGAACAATATAATATTTTGGGTCTAAGAAATATTTAATTTCCGAGTTAGACATCACAAGAAACCGTGAAAGAAAAACGCAAAATAAGTTCGTTTGTTTTGGTCACAGCTTATAAACTATTTTATGAATCGTTGTTTTCAGTATTTGTTGTACAAATAGAGCATATAGTACATAATATACCGAAATATCATATTCCTAACTAGTTTAGTTTTTTAGATAGCCCCCGTCACAAAAATGGTCTAAAACTGACAATTTTGATGACCCCCCATTTCCTTACTTTTTAAGCAAAAAATTAAAAAAATATATATTCGTACTCTACTCAATGAGCTCTAAACAATGATACCCCACAAGCTAGGGTAAGAAAAAAGTTTTTTTTTCCGGCTCCTTTCTCATGTATGGGAGCCCCCCTGAAAAATAATTTAATTCAATTTTTAATTCAATATTTGATTTTGGGTCAACGTTTTACACCAAATACCAAAATTTCAGGTTTGTAACTCATTTCGTCTGCGAGCTAGAGACCTGTGACCGGCGGACAGACGGACAGACAGACAGACAGCCGAGTGACATTAATAGGGCTCCGTTTTTACCCTTTGGGTACGGAACCCTAAAAAACTGTTGATTTTAGGGACAAGCAAATGGTTATTTTTTTCACAGCATAACCGCTGAGACGATCTCAACACAAGTATAAATTAAAAATTTAAAAAACCCCCGACATTCGCCAGTTTGTGGCGGCGGCCATCTTGGATTTGCAATAGTGCTATTCTAATAGTCAAGCCCTTTCATTTGATACCCATATTAAGGGAGTTGTGAAAAAATATGTAATCCGCCATTTTTTAGCGGCGGCCATCTTGGACCGATTTTCATTAAGCATAGCTAACAACACTCTCGACTAATTCACCTTTCAAACAAAAAAACCGCATTCAAATCGGTCCACCCGTTTGAGCGCCACAGGAGAACAGACAGACACACATACACATACACACACGTCAAACTTATAACACCCCGTCGTTTTTGCGTCGGGGATTAAAAAGGAACCATCCTGGAATTGCAAATAGGCTATTTTTCTCACCAGGAAATCAAAGAGTCTCAATAAAATTAAAAAAAAAAATCCTAATAAATCCACACAGATGACATCGTATAAAAGTCGAGATTTGTGTAATGTCTGATATTGTGAAGTAAAAACACGTAAAAGACGTCCTGTTCGTCAACCGATAAAACTATAATTTGTGATGCATATAACGCTTTCAGAAAGTTCATCTAGTCCATCTACTAGCGAGTTAGCGACCGGAGTTTATAGAACAGCCTCCGGGCCAATACAAGTTGTGTCCCTTAGAAACTAACAATGAAATGGCACGAAATCTTGGTCAATCTATGGGAATTCGCTTGAGAGTTACGTTTCCTACCTTTTGAACGTATGCCGCTGGGAGCCCCCAAACGCTGTTTCACAAGTCAGCCTCATCAACCTGGAGCTGTGGCTCGGCTGCAGTATGTCCTTCTTACAGCAGACGTATCTGATGAAGTATTTCTTATACACGTCACTCATGCTGCACAAGGCGATCGGGTTCACGCAGGAGTTGAGAAATCTGGTAGATACAAAGATATGTGTATAAATCCGTACCTATTGCAGCGGTGGCGTTGGGTGCTTCTAAAGGAGGTCTCGCATATAGCAGTTCTGGACAGCCTAGAGCTGCAGGTGGGGTGAAGCGCGCTGCGTCGGCAGCACAGGTACCGGTTGAAGTGTTGTCTGAAGACGCCACTCACGCAGTATAGGGCGACTGGGTTTACGCAGGAGTTCAGGAAACTGGGATTTTTAAAGAATAATGTTATTAATCGTCTTTTCACTTGACTGCGGGAGGGTAGAAGTGTGGGCACAGAGTACCTACAGAGGGGAAGCTTCTAGTAAGCGGCCCGCTGTAGGTACACTCACACATATGCGCTTGTTTGTCACCAACTGTACCGGTTAGTGGAACGAGCGCGCGTCCGTGAACCGTTGGTGAGTGTGTTTGTGTGAGTATACCTACAGCGGGCCGCTTGTGGAAGCTTCCCCTCTGTAGATTTACTACTCGTGTGGTGTGGGTGTTATAAGTGTGGGTGTTTATTGACGATTTATCGGTTCCCACATAACTGCCTCATTACTTACACAATTTTTTGATATTTAATAAGGCAGCGTTGATCTTTACGCTCCGCATGTAATATATTCTGACGTAATGACAAATTCAATATAAAATATGCATAGTATAATAAAGTATACCTACTTAGTAATCGGGTTTAATTTTTGAATTTTCGTTTCACATATTTTACTCGTACCATGTTCCCAACAAATTCGTTTGCTAGACGTTTTGTTTTCCGAAAATCCAACATATTTACTACATCTTTCCTTAGCATATAACAGATCTATTTATTCCCAAATTAACCTTGTTCGTTACCTACTTAAGAGCCCTCTTCATGGGAGCGACAAATCGTTGGTGGGTGGAGTCTAAAACAGTGATAGAGAGCGAAACGTCTTCATTAAATAAATTAATTTTGCTTGAGATATCATGATTTTTAGTGAAAAACGGCAAAGTAAAAAGATGCAAATCTAGGTTTGGAATTACTCATATTTTAGCAAATATTTGACAATTTTTTACATAAAGACATTTGAAATTATTATGAAGTAACGTATGATATAACTTTGGTCGTTTTTCAATTTTCTAGTTTCTTATATAGTTTATTTACGCACGAAGTTGCCTCAAATGTTGCCCAAAAATAGTGATTTTTCAAGCGTCATAACTTTCAAAATAAATATAATTTTACTATTTTTTTTATTTTATAGCATAGATAATGGAGATATAAATTGATATCTGGCTTAACTTTAGATCTATTGCGGCAAATATTAGAACTAGTGTTGCGCTCGGTGCGCGAGCTGCAAGCAGCTCGCGGGCCTTGTAGTCTCTTCAATATTCGTAAAATAAAGAAATGGGAGGCCATACCAAATACCAGAATATTCTGGAGAGTCTCTTGAAAGATAGAAAGAAATATTGGTATCACGTTTGGTGTCTTTTCTGAAAGGACACTAATGAGTTCTATGTATGCGTTTAGTGGGAAAAAAAAGACCTAGTTATACAAAAATGCTCTGGAGAGCCACTTGAAAATTAAAAAGAAATTTTGTATGAACACGAATTTTTTTTGTTCCGTAGCTATCTTTTTTTTACTGGCTCACCAAAGGGCCTAAGGTCTTGAAAATTTTTAGTTTCAGGACCATGCCTCTATGATTGATAGTTTTTGAGGGTCATTAGGGTACTCTGCTAAGTTTTCCACATTCACTACGTTTTGTATTTTTTGTGAAAAAAAAAATCTTTTAAGTTCTATTTTTTACTTATACGTGTAGTGGGGGGAAAAAGTTTCATACAAAAATGTCTAAGAGAGCCTCTTGAAAAGAACCCAAAAAATTTGTATGGAGAAAATTTTTTTTTTGTTCGGCGGCCATCTTTTTTTTACCGGTTCACCCAATGGCCCAAGGTTTTTAATAACATTTGTTTGGGACCATGTCTGTATGATTGGTAGTTTTGGAGGACCTATAGGGTACTGGTAAATTTTCCACATTCATGACGTTTCATAATTTTCCTGAAGGAAGGCCCATAAGTTCTACGCACATAAATAGTGAAAGGAAAAAAGTTCCACAAAAAATTGTTCTGGAGAGCCTCTTGAAAAAAACCCAAAAAATTTGTATGGAGAGAATTTTTTTTTGTTTGGCGGCCATCTTTTTTTTACCGGTTCACCTAATGGCCCAAGGTCTTTAATAACATTTGTTTGGGACCATGTCTGTATGACTGGTAGTTTTGGAGGACCCATGAGGTACTCTGGTAAATTTTCCACATTCATGACGTTTCATAATTTTCTAAAGGAAGACCCATAAGTTCTACGCACATAAGTAGTGAAGGGAAAAAAGTTCCATACAAATTTGTTCTGGAGAGCCTCTTGAAAATTAGGAAATTTTTTGTATGGAGACGAAATTTTTTTTGTATGGTGGCCATATTTTTTTCACCGGTTCACCCAATTGCCCAAGGTTTTGAACATTTTTTGTTTCGGGACGGTACCTTTCCGACTGATAGTTTTCGAGGTCCCTTAGGGCACCCTAGTCAGTTTTCCACGTCCAGCTTTCTCTATAATTTTGTAGATCTTAAATTTTTGAATTTTACACACACGGAAAATATGGTGAAAAAGTCCCATACAAAATTGTTCAGGAGAGGTGATCAGTACGTAACTTCAAGTAGCTTTATATATATAACTAGATGATGCCCACGGCTTCGCCCGTGTGGTTTGTAAAAATCTCGTGGGAACTTTGATTTTCCAGAACAAAAAGTAGCCTATCTGTAATAATTAGTAGCCCGTCCACAAAACGGAAAAATTCCGTGGGATCCTTACGATTTCGGAATGCAATTCCTTACAGCATCAGGGTTGAGGAGTTGGACATGTACCTACTCGAGGTCATTCAACAATAAAGTCTTTAATGGGTATCCCCAATATCAATTTAAATAACCGACAGTGCCTAAATCCCATCAGTTTTGGGGATCAGATCCCCTACAGCATCAGGATTGAGGAGTTGGAATCCAAATTTTTTGAAGGACAGTGTCGCAATGTTTCTCTATCGATTAAAAAAAAATTACGCAAATCGGTTCAGAAATCTCGGAGATATCGGTGTACATAGGTAGAAAAACACAACTCCTCCTTTTTTGAAAGTCGGTTAAAAAAGTAGCCTATGTCACTCCCTGGTTAATTCTCTGCTTGTATGTGAAAGTCCCGTCAAAATCGGTTCAGCCGTTCCAAAGATTAGCCCGTTCAAACAGACAGACAGACAGACAGACAGACAGACAGACAGACAAAAATTTTAAAAACGTGTGATTCGGTTATAGTATCGTTCAAATAACCATATGAGCTTAATATGAGGTAGTTATTTTGATATTACAGACAGACACTTCAATTTTATTTATTAGTATAGATAATAGGCGTAATACGTTTGTAATAGAAGCGCGTGAGGATAGCAACCTTAATGAAGAAGAATTATATTAATGCATATCAGAAAAGTTGAAAGGGAAGTTTTTAGATATCCAGTGATCTCCAGGGCAGTTCGCTAAAACGCAAATGGATGGACAATGTAAAAGTTTGGAAAGGGTCTATGTACCTACATAAAAGTAAAAGAAACTACTTTAGATAAAAAAAAATATTGGTTGTCTATTAAATTCGGATAACGTATTAAGAAAACAAAGAGAGATAGATGCGTCACAAGCCGAACGCTTAGACCAATCGTGCCTTTTTCATCGCTTGTTCCGCGCTCTCGCTTGCAGGCGCTAGATACGTGACAAATGAAAAAACAGCACATGATGATCATAATGATGATAAAGTTGTTAGTAGCCTGTGTCATCGAAGACAGGTGATTATGAATGATGAAAATATAATACGATAGAAAGTACTATACAAAAACCTTCATTTTGTATTCGATAACAGGCGATCTCGTCTTAACGATTGATGAGAGTTTGTTGGTTGCGGTGAAATGCAAATTGCTCTTAAATTTTACTCCTGAGCTACTAACTTCTTAAGGAAATGTAAAGTATGCGAAGTGATTATTCAGAAACACGGTAGCGTATCTTATAATTTAATCTTCGTAAGAAATTATGCATCCTAAAGATTATCATCATATTTATTGCAAAAAGCCACTTAAGTAATTTGCCTAATAATTTTGGCTTTACTAGGTGATAAAGTTAATGAAGTAAAAAACGTTAGCATTTCGCTTCCAGGCGAATCGTCAGGACAAAAACGTACTTAAAACACCAACTCCATGCCACGTATAACCCCCGGCACGTAAGTCGAGCGGTGACTTTTAAGTGCGCGCAACATCGTACGAGTGAGCGGGACTCAATACGATTGGAGAGCAATCAGCGCTTACGAGGGATCCGCGAGAGCTAATCAGTGCTTGCGAACGATCCCCACGCCCTCCGCGCGACGCCCTCACCACCCAAGATACCTCATTTTCGACTACTGCGCATTGAAGGTCAACGCTAGACTTATTTGCCGTGACTTGTAGAGTGTATAAAGTCAAATCGTATTTATGAGAATTGACCAGAATCACACTTCACACATTTGACGCGACGTGATGTCGCAGTTTGTATTAACGTCGGGTCCGCGGGTTTTTGGTAATTAGATATGATTCCACGCTAACACAAAAGATTTAACTTCTCTAGGCCTAGACTCTACTCTCTAGGCATTTGAACTGTAGGAACTCCGATTACAAAATAACAAGTTGGATGCAGTTCAATTATAACTGCCAACCGAGTGCGTGGTCCGTTGTAGTTTGTATTAGCACACGGCAATATGTAAACCACATTTTTAACATTTCTAACCATACCAATTCATCTATACTAATAAATAAAATTGAAGTGTCTGTCTGTAATATCGAAATAACTACCTCATATTAAGCTCAAATGGTTATTTGAACGATACTATAACCGAATCACACGATTTTAAAATTTTTGTCTGTCTGTCTGTCTGTCTGTCTGTCTGTCTGTCTGTCTGTCTGTCTGTCTGTTTGAACGGGCTAATCTTTGGAACGGCTGAACCGATTTTGACGGGACTTTCACATACAAGTAGAGAATTAACCAGGGAGTAACATAGGCTACTTTTTTAACCGACTTTCAAAAAAGGAGGAGTTGTGTTTTTCTACCTATGTACACCGATATCTCCGAGATTTCTGAACCGATTTACGTAATTTTTTTTTTAATCGATAGAGAAACATTGCGACACTGTCCTACAAAAAATTTGGATTCCAACTCCTCAATCCTGATGCTGTAGGGGATCTGATCCCCAAAACTAATGGGATTTAAGCACTGTCGGTTATTTAAATTGATATTGGGGATACCAATTAAAGACTTTATTGTTGAATGACCTCGAGTAGGTACATGTCCAACTCCTCAACCCTGATGCTGTAAGGAATTGCATTCCG
This sequence comes from Melanargia galathea, assembly GCA_920104075.1. Classification (NCBI taxonomy): domain Eukaryota; kingdom Metazoa; phylum Arthropoda; class Insecta; order Lepidoptera; family Nymphalidae; genus Melanargia; species Melanargia galathea. Next base: position 13,680,030 of record OV049876.1, read on the forward strand.
AAATCGTAAGGATCCCACGGAATTTTTCCGTTTTGTGGACGGGTTACTACTTACTACAGATAGGCTACTTTTTGTTCTGGAAAATCAAAGTTCCCACGAGATTTTTACAAACCTAAATACACACGGGCGAAGCCGTGGGCATCATCTAGTTGCAAACTAAAATTGAAAAATCCATTTCTATCCACTCTGATAGATGTAGATAGATTAGTTTGGTTATAATTTATATGGTACCTATAACACTGTACTGCAAAATTATCTAGCGTTTTAAAGTGATAGACTAGTTTTTTTTTCTAGCATTTTGCCTTTAAAATACCTATCATAGTTAATTCAAATAGTTTGTCAACTTAATTGCGTTTCCCTAACTTAGTTCGTTAAACTAAGTTTAGGGGACTAAAATGGTGGTCCCATTTTGTAATTTTTGGCATAATTTGTTACGAAATTTAAGCGTTTAGAACATTTACTTAAGTAACTAACCGCAAACACCACAGACATAACATAATATTATAGAGTAGATCGGCAACCATCACTGTTTACTAAGAATTCACGCGTACCAAAATAACCACCTGTACGCGTGATGGGGAATACCTCGTTTTTTGCGATTAATTTCTGAACTTCTCTGTTCACAATTCGAAATAGCACAAAATTGCAGTTGGGCGATTATTTTTGTGCACTAAAACAAATAAATTACGTAAAAATCTCGGTCCGTACTGACTGTGACTTTAAAATTTATATACAACTGTATATCAATTTCGTACACCTTTTGCTCCCACTTCGCGATTTATGCGATCAAGATGAGATATGTCTTCTTCTTCTTTCTTGTATGTCTTACTCTGAGTGGCCCTCATACGCATTAGCGGTCAACCGCGTACGCAGCTGACCGCGCGGCTAGCCGCTTTTATATTTTTATATGCAACCGCTCATTTTGTACGCACTAAACCGCGACGAAATTCTATGAAGAGGCTAGCCGCGCGGTTAGCCGCGCACGCGGTTGACCGCTAATGCGTATGAGGGCTTAGACATACAAGAAATTAATACATAATATTGCAAACAATGGGTATTCAGTTTCTTGACTTCTTAGATCATTGCTGTATAGATCAATTAATAAAAAAAAACTTCTTTTGATCGAGGTCACTATATTGTCTCGAACGAGAAGTTACGCGTCTTTATTAGTTGAAAGATGCAATTTGGCTCATGAGCTTCATGATTATAAACTGCAAAACAATAATGAAGTTACTGACCTCAGACAGAAAGCGATTATTCTAAGTGCGTGAGTAAAATCATTGTAGTCCGTTTGCGCTGTCGGTGACATGTAGTACCACACTTCCAGCGCGTGATACGGCAGGAAACAGATGAAAAACACTGAAACAAATAGCTGTATTAAAGTTTCTATAGAGTGTAACTACTTGGTCCCAGATTGTTAAAGAATCTTCGCGTTCGAGAAATTAGGCCCAGTGTGGGACAGTTAGAGAAATAGAAGCGTAGAAGCCAAGCAGATGTTTAGTGAAACATCACGTTTTAGTAAATACAGACTTATTTGCATAGCTATACAGTATACAGTCTAGCTTAGTGAAGTAAGCAGAAGCCGTCAAACCGTGCTAATTAGCATTTGAATTGAGAAAATAATTTACATTTGCTTTGGATGCTAGAGATGCAACCACACATATGAGTACTCGTATACTTTTCTGTTAGAGTGAGTTTTTTATGTGACCCGATATTAAAAGCAGCAGATACAGCTATCATTTCTATTACCTTGTCTAGTTTTCTGTGGTTACCGCTCACCTACAAGCTTCTCTACAGTATTGATTGGACGACGTCAAACTTTGCATCTATTACAGCAAACTCCAGCCACCGAAGTTAGTAGCCGTGCTCAGATATTCATTAACGTCATACTCTTATGACGCTAATGTCCACTTTGATTAATAAATAATGTTCACTTTAGAATTTAGACCAGGTATCTAAAATGGTATCTGCTTTCCCTAGTCAGTTAATAGTTTTTAGAAACTGAAAATTTCACGTCAGTATTGATGTGAATGTATAGTTAATACCATTAAAGGAGGTAAGTCAGTATTGATTTCAAGAAGTGATTTCAAATAACAAGTATAAATTGAAAATTTTAAAAAACCCCGACATTCGCCACCTTTATGGTCGCGGCCATCTTGGATCTGCATAGTGCTATTCTACTAGTCAAGCCCTTTCATTTGATACCCATATTAAGGGAGCTGTGAAAAAAATATAATCTGCCATTTTGTAGCGGCGGCCATCTTCGATCGATTTTCATCAAACAACAACACTCTCGACTAATTCACCTTTCAAACAAAAAAAACCACGTTCAAATCGGTCCACCCGTTTGAGCGCTACAGCGGAACAGACAGACAGACACACACACACATACACGTCAAACTTATAACACCCCGTCGTTTTGCGTTGGGGGTTAAAAAATAAAAAATAAACGACGTGTATCGTAAATTAGGATTGAATTTTATCGCGGTGAAACTCTGAATCTAACAACCTCATATTTAATACGTATACGTGTATACTTTGGTACTTTCCATTGAAAAAACAATACGAATGTCAAAGCTGAGAACGCTGAGCTTTTAACACACACTTGATTAGTCGAGGTTTATTTCAAAACTAGCGGTCCGCCCCGGCTTCGCCCGTGGTACATAACATAATATAGCCTATAGCACTCAGGGATCACGTACATATCCAACGGTGAAAGAATTTTTGAAATCGGTCCAGCCTGAGATTAGCGCGTTCAAACAAACAAACTATTCCGCTTTATTATATTAGTATAGATAGATTAATGAATTTCTTAATGAGAAAGTTGCATGGAAACCTATACATTTAAGAAGTTCAAAACTATAAGATTAACAAGCAGTACATAGGTCAGGCTAAGATGCCTCTACAAATAGAGATATTCTCTGAAAATACAATGGGCACTAAGCCACCAAGCAACGTTAGTTGTAAATTATTCCAGATGAAATCCCGCTCGCGGGCAGTGGGCTAAATCCTGACAAAGCGAAATTTATTAGTATTTGTTTTGTTTACTACTAACGAATGCTAGCTGTAATTTTGTCCTATTTTATCAAAAAACGTAGGTACCTATAGGTAGTCGGGCCGACTGAGGTGGGGTATTCTCTAACTTAGTTACTGACAGAAAATTAAAGCCACCGAATTAGTTCGATATACATTACTGTTTTACTGTGTGAAATTAAATCACTGTTTATATTTCACACAGTAAAGCAGCAATGTATATCGAACTTATTCGGTGGCTATAATTTACTGTTGGTAACGTATCGAATAGCCCCCAAGGTCAACTAAAATAGTCGTAAGTTCGTAACTTGACGAATAAGACTCGTACACGCAAAACTAGTGTAACGCAGACATCTCACAAAAATGGTCGTCAAAAAATTAGAGTTAAGTATGACCCTTATACTCCGGTCCACTCGATTTGACATTTTACCTACACAGTAAATATTATAAATTAAAGGTAAAGGAAAGGAAAGGTATAGGAGTGCAGTATTGTCCTATAAACAGATGACCCACATTCAGTACGATGCCGTGTAGAAACCGATCAGGGGTATGCATACCTCTTCCAAGTTAGCCCGCTTCCATCTTAGACGGCATCATCATTTACCATCAGGAGGGACTGCAGTCAAGGGCTAACTTGTAATTGAATAATAATAAAAAAACATTGAATGTTGTCAATTTCAAAGTGGTGTCATTAATTCCACTTTCTGTCATCGGGCCAGATAAGTTTGTAGGACTATACATGCCGTAGAATAGACCAAAATCAGCCATCGCTTCTCTCAAGTCAGCCACTGAGATATAATTACTCCGACAGAGGTTATCTGCGGTAGCTCTTATTTCTAATAACTGAACTCTCATTTCGCTAATAACTTGATATTGGGTTCACAATGTTATTATTAAACCCAATTTAATGAAATTAATCTAATTTATTATAGTATCCGAATTCCGAAATACAATTTAGGAAAATATACGATGTTCCGTATAATTTGGTAATCCGAACAAAAGTGAACATAATAATAGTATTTATTTGAAAGAAGTTTCGAAAGTCTTCCAATATAATGTTACGATATCGTACCACGGACAGTAATTGGCCATCGTCGTAACAAAAGGGTTGTAATCCTGTGAGTGGATTCATTGTATTCAAGCGATCCAAAGAAATTTGATAGTTTTTGCTTGTGGTGAAAAATTTTCCTGAACATATTATAATACTGTTTAGGGTTTAATTTAGACGTCTGCGATTAGACTGCAAGCTGCAAGAATGCAGTTTTGATGCTAAAGTTTAATGTTTTAAATTGCTATAATAAAATTACAGACAGACATTTCATTGATTTAACCTTCAGACTTCAGGAATGGTCACTGGTAATCTTAATTCAAAATTGCGACCAAATTTAACCCTTAAGCCTAAATTAGACGGTTCATTTTTCAAGACTTTTGCTTTCATTTTCGAGGCTTCATCGATGATTCATCGAAAATGAACCGTCTAAACACCGGCCGTTCATCGTTCACAGGCATAGTGCCATAGAAAATATCGTATCGTGCATGGTTCATCGCAAAAATGAACGATAAACGGGGCACCGTCTAATTTGGGCTTTATACGTTAGCCGTCATTTTGATTCTAGGGAAATTTATTTTGTTCAATAACAACTCGGTTATAATAACAAAAATGTTAAGGACTAAAGGACGAGTTGTTACAATTTTAGTCGAATTTTATTTGCGATTTTGTGATCATTCTTCTATAATCTCGTTTGCAACTCTTCTCTAACGTTATTTATTGTTAGGGCTCGGCCATATTCGTCTTTCTGCGTCAAGACAGTCTTTCACGTGTTGTCTCGGTGGGTAAACAAACAAATTCAATTAAATTTAATTAATTAGAAATCGATTGCTTTTTGCACATGAAGAGATCCGGTTTAATTACACCTACATTGACCCTTATTCATGTTACTTCGCGTGAATTAAATTTGGTTTTCTTTCTCTATATTAGCTCTATGTCCAAACAATTCTTGCACAAAGGCTTTTGCTGTTATACCTACTCTGAAATCAGAGCAATGTTTTTGTACTTTATAATACAATGTTCTAGTAAGCTCACCGCTAACAAATTAACTGAATATTGTGTTTCAAAAAGAGAATATCCGAATATATAGGGAGATTTTCCCGCCTCCCTCAAAAGCAACCACACAATAGAATGACGTTCGTGTGGTCGATCGATAAACGTATCGCATTGCACGCGCCGAATGCAACGCATGTTTCACTACTAAAAATGCATGTAACGTCAGCAGCAACATTACTGCCTAGTTGCTCTAGCGGTTAGTTCGACTACGATCAGAGGTCCTAGGTTCGATTTCCGGGTTGGGTCAAAAATTTTAAGTGTTGGATTTTTCAGTCAATTCTCAGTGTCAGCCCGGAGTTGGTAGTTGGTGTTTCACCCCCGTGCCTCGGGGAGTACTTTAACCCGTCGGTCCCGGTTCTTGTCACTATCATTTGTGACAATAACCGGGACTATGTTAGGCCACTTCATTGTACAAGTATTTACTAAGCTGCATACAAAAAGCTGTGATAGCCTAGTGGTTAGGACGACCGACTTCTAATCGGAGGTCGTGGGTTCGATCCCGGGCACGCACCTCTAACTTTTCGGAGTTATGTGCGTTTTAAGTATTTAAATATCACTTGCTTTAACGGTGAAGGAAAACATCGTGAGGAAACCTGCATGCCTGAGAGTTCTCCATAACGTTCTCAAAGGTGTGTGAAGTCTGCCAATCCGCTTGGCCAGCGTGGTAGACTATGGCCAAAACCCTTCTCACTCTGAGAGGAGACCCGTGCTCTGTAGTGAGCCGGTAATGGGTTGATCATGATGATGATGATACAAAAAGTCAGCTAGTTATTATTAATAATTTTATACATTTTTATAATCTCATTATTTGGAAATATTTGGAGTGGAGGACGCTGTAGAATAATATTATTAATAACCAGCTGTAATTTTTCGTATGCAGCTTAGTAAATTACTTTTATAATGAAATGAGTACATAGTTCTACAAATTTAGTGGAATGATTTCCCACCCGAGTGAATCGAAATGTTTAACACCATCGAGACTTTTCCTAGATAAAAAACTTGATAGTCTCATCGAAACGAACCTACTCACGAAAATTCAGCTTTTCAGCAATTAATCACTAAAAAATTTGATCGTCGATTGCCGGAGCAGTAATAAAGCTGTACCTACACTCTTATCTTATCGGTGTCAATTGTTTCAATGGTTATAGACTATTCGAGTGGTTTGAATATCTACTTATTAGGTACACAGTGCACTTGAACTCCATTTTAAAAGCATTCTGTTTGCTTTTCAATTGAGTTGAAAATAGGTTTTTAACCCCCGACGCAAAAACGACAGGGTGTTATAAGTTTGACGTGTCTCTGTGTGTGTGTCTGTCTGTTCCCCTGTGGCGCTAAACGGATGGACCGATTTGAACGCGGTTTTTTTTTGTTTGAAAGGTGAATTAGTCGAGAGTGTTGTTAGCTATGTTTCATGAAAATCGGTCCAAGATGGCCGCCGCTACAAAATGGCGGATTACATATTTTTTCACAACTCCCTTAATATGGGTATCAAATGAAAGGGCTTGACTAGTAAAATAGCACTGTTGCAAATCCAAGATGTCCGCCGCCACAAAATGGCGAATAAGGAAGGAAGAAGCGTACCTCGATTATGACTTGCGGTTGATGAGTGTTGTTGCTACACTACGTCTCTGCCTCCTTTCCTCGCTACTTCCCATGCCTTTTGACAAGTGGCATGGGGGTTAGGATCGTAAGACGGCTTTTAGTGTCACGCTGACCGACGGCGCTGACAGGCCAATATGTATACTTGCTATAGAAGCGTTTTAGAATAACGCTGATATTCGTTAGCGCGGCACAAACGCTCACTGAAGAGAGAGGCGCGTGGGTAGTGGTCAGCGCCGACCAACTACGCGCCGAACTCTCAGCGCCGACGATCAGCATGACAATTAAAACCCGCCTAATACTCACCAATAACAAATATCAAGACCATACAAGCGACAGACTTGCGCGCCTTCGCCTGCGCCTCGCCCTGCCCGCCGTGTAGCGCGCCCGGCATCTCCTTGGTACTCGCGAGCAGCCGTTGTGCCATTAGCGAGTAGAAGAATGCGATCTTTTTTTAGGTAATTAAATCTCTGACTAACTGTTAGGATCGTAACACTCACCGATAACAAATATCAAGACCATACAAGCTACAGACTTGCGCGCCTTGGCCTGCGCCTCGCTCTGCCCGCCGTATAGCGCGCTCGGCATCTCCTTGGTACTCGCGATTTCGCCATTAGCGAGTAGAAGAATTCGATCCTTTTAAGTAGGCAATTCAATCTCAGACTAAACTGTTAGTATCGTAATACTCACCGATAACAAATATCAAGACCATACAAGCGACAGACTTGCGCGCCTTCGCCTGCGCCTCGCCCTGTCCGCCGTGTAGCGCGCCCGGCATCTCCTTGGTACTTGCGAGCAGCCGTTGCGCCATTAGCGAGTAGAAGAATGCGATCACGAGGAGCGGCAGCGCGTAGTACACAATCGCTTTCGTTAATGTCATCCATCTAAGAGAACGTACAGAATGGTATTTTTCAATAAACGAACAGTCTCTAGATAATAAGAGTTTTGTTTTACATTAGTCAATAAAGTGTTGTTGTTGCATGTATTATTTTAATATTTTTAATTAATCATGGATCAAAAAACTCATCACTGCATTTGGCGTGTTAGTTTGTGTGGATGGCCGCAAGTAATAATCACAATTTTCACTAAATTCAGTGAAGATGTTTTATTTTAATATTTTTAATTAACTATGGATCAAAAAACTCACCACTGTGTTTGGCGTTTTGCCAATTTGTGTGTTATACGTAATAATCACAATTTTCACTATCTTCAGTGGTTTTATACAAATTAAGTAAAACAAAATGCAAAACTTTACAATCGAAGAAGATTTTATTTTTACATACGTACTTTGCATAGTTATTCCAATTCTCAGGGTAGGGCGAGCAGTATACAAAGGATACGTTGTTGTCAATTTCGTAATAGATAGTGCTCGAGAAAATCGCCGCTGGCGCCGCGAACACCAGCGCGGCCGCCCATATGACCGTGGCGCAAACTAGCGGCAGCTTGCGGAGCTGAAACAAGGTAAACAGGCTTTATATTGGCGCAATCAAATCAAAGTTTACGACTTTTTCCGTAAATAAGACACCACAGCCATAAAAACTGTGATTGTTATTGCAAGAGTGTAATGGCGGGTTTTTATTGGTCCAGTGACAGTTGACAGCATCGCTGGCATGCTTGTATCGGGCTTTGTATGAAAAATTTTTCCTGCTAGTCCTGCGCTGTCTGCCAGAGCTGGCGACTGTGACTGTCGAATCTCACTGGATCAATAAAAACCTGCCTTTACGTACTTTTTATTACGTACGTTATTTTTATTTATTTATTTATTCACTTATTCATACATTTTTATTCATTTACAAGCGGACATCCGCGACTTCGTTCGCGTGGATATTGGTGTTTAAAAATCCCGTGGGAATCATTTTGTTTTTCCTAAGCTCCTTTGAGCTCATACCTTGCTAAAAACTGTTAAAAGTTCACTGGCGGATGTTTAGGTAGATCAAAATGTAAACATCCGCCAGTGAAAGTCCCATAAAAATCGATCCAGCCTTTCAGAGATTAGCCGGTAATTCTTAAAGTATCTCCTTTATGAAATCGGACCACGCGTCAATGAATTACAGCTAAGTACACATTTTAACTTTTATCCCCTCTCCCAAGGGAACCGTGGAGAATTTCGGGATAAAAAGTATCCTATATGTTACTCCGTAGTATGAACTTAAATCACACCAAGTTTCATTTCAATCCATGCAGTAGTTTTTGCGTGATGCGCGCACAAACATACAGACAAACAGATAAACAGACAAAAATTTCAAAAATAGCTGTTTTACGTTCTATTAGTTATCCCTAACGCCCCCCAATTATTATTTTGTAAAAATCTTTAATGCACAGATACGGCAAGTCTACGATTTTATTATATGTATAGAATAGATTTTTTTATTACTATAGATGATGCTCGCGACCTCGTCCGCGTGGATTCTTAAAATCATGTGGGGAATATTTTCTTTTTCGGGATAAAAGTTGCCTATGTCAATTTCAGGGACGAAAGCTACCTCTGTACCAAATTTCGTATAAATCGGTTAAACGGATGAACCTTCAAGAATCCCGTGGGGACGCTTTAATTTTCCGGGACAAAAAGTAGATAGACTATGTCCTTCCCCGGGATGTAAGCTACCTCTGAACCAAATATCAAAATCGGTTACACTGTTGGCTAGCACACTTTCGCATTTATAATATTAGTATGGATAGGTACACAGCATTTTAATTGTAATATTAGTATGTATGACAAATAGGTATATATGGAGGTGCTCAAACGCCAACCCCGCGCAGGAAAACGCAGCGGTGGAAGACCCCTCACTAAATGGAGACGATCGCAAAAATGTCGCTGAAAGCCACTAGATACATGTGGCACAAGATCATGTTCTGTGGCGATCCTTGCAAGAGAACTATGTCCAGCAGTTGACATCTATCAGTTGAGATGATGACGATGACGATATCACCTTGATGATTAAATCTTTTCCCTTTTCGATTTAAATGTTTCGAGAAAGTTGTCGCACTGACTGTACCTACTTGGGCAATCTAATATGTATCGCAGATTCCGCGTGAATGATCCAATGTGATGTGATCTGAACTTGATTAATTAAATTAACACTGGTTAGATAACGGTCAATTTCCAATTCACTGCCAATATTGTTGAGAGTATAGGTAAAATAGAGTAACATCTTTGGTCTTGTGGCGACCAAAGAAGTAGTTACTCTATTTTTATTGATGTCCCGGGTCGACCCAATAAAAGTTATGAGATTTTTTCTAGAAGATTTTCCCCGTAGCGGCCTGGAGTCGGGAAGCTGTGTTACACCCCGTGCCTAGGAGAGTATAATACAGTTGGTCCAGCATCTGATCTCTCCCCGGTCGTGTTGGATTGCAGTCCATCGGAATATGAGAGTGAGGGAATAAAGGATTTTGTGTTTTCACTGTGATAACTCCTGCATTGTTAACTAGTCTGCGCCGAGATTGGACACAATTTGAGATCATGAGAACATTGTTTAGGTGTCACAGTAAATATTCAGCAGGAGTTACTGTAGCGTTGTACCTACGTGTGTAGCGTTGTAGGCTACAACTTGTACCACATGCTGTAAGTAGATATATGGATAAACTATAGAATTAAAACGTTTTACTAAAAACGTTATAGTGTTTTGATAATCGAAGTGTATAAACCTTGCCGAGACGTGCTAAGTCGTACCTAAGTACTGAGCAACCGAAACGACGACAACAAATAAATAAATGAGGAGCTGGCGAACAAAACTGCATAATCACTTCTGGTCAAAAAAAATTTTGGCCTTTTGGACAAGAATCTCAACGTATTTTTATTGAAAAAAGCCTAAAACTGTATTTAAAATTGCATCTAAGTTTCGTTGGTTCCAATTGATGATGTCTTAGTAGCTTTGAATACGTTTTTTGCTCCTGTAAAATTTTATTTTATGAAATTATGCCGTTTTGTTCGCCAGCACCTTAAATATGAAGTTAATCTAGAATCAGTTAATTTACATTTTATTGTAATTTTGGTTCCAAAATTGATATTACAATACAAAGAAGCAAACACGTCTTCAACGTAGTAGGTACCTACCTACCTCTAACGAGTTTGACACAACTTTCTAATTAAAGGTGTTTGTGTAGTTCACGACACCTCCCGTGTTGCAATTAGCAACTAAATTAACTACCCAACTACAACAATTTATAACACAGTGCACCAAAGGAACAGACCGTATCTAATTATATTAGAATAGTTCGCTCTACTCGTAGAGTTCCAGTACAAAGGTATTTGCAACTAGTTGAATCTCCCCAGCTTTGCACACGAGTGAGCAGTGACATTATGTAATACTAGCTGATGCCTGCGACTTCGTTCGCATGGATTTTGACTATTAGTTTTTCCGGGATACAATGAAGTCAATGCCCTTCCACAAATTTTTTTTTGTTGGCAAAAACAGTCATTACAGAAAAAGAATTACATAAGTATTACATATCTAATAAATGATAGACAAACATTGCCGAAAAAGTACATAGTTTATAATTATAATTGGAGCAATTGAGCGGAACAGTAATTTAAAAAAAAAAAAGAAAGTCTACTCTAAGTCTAAATCAAAATTTATCAAAAGTGATTCAGAAGTTTAGGCGAGAAAGCCTAATAGATAGACAGAGTTACTTTCGCATCTATAATCTATAATATAATAAAACTGTAACAGATCCAATTCTGTACATGGAAGATATTTTGAAAATTTTTATTGGATGGCACTCCATAATCGATACTGAAGCCAAAACTGCAATTTTTTTCATTTTTGTCTGTCTGTCTGTCTGTCTGTCTGTCTGTCTGTATCTTGGCCGCGCATCACGCCGAAACTACTGAATGGATTTGAATGAAACTTGGTACGAGTTGAGTTTATACTCCGGGGTAGGACATAGGATACTTTTTATCCCGAAATTCAGCACGGTTTCCTTGGGAGAGGGGATGAAAATTAAAACACGTATTTAGCTGTAATTCATTAACGCGTTGTTCGATTGCACTCATTCTTTTTTTGTTAGAAAGGTAGTACTTTATGTATTGTCCCGGAAATATTTCAAGGTCATAGGTTTTTTAGTTTCGAAATGACAGACATTACAACCCTCAGTATTGGGTTCAAATAACTTGGGACCCGGATCTTTGAACGTACGGCTTATTTTAAACTGGTGTGCGTTTAAACTTATGTTTTTTTGTCTGTCTATTTGTTCCAGCTAATCTCCAAAATGGCTGGACCGATTTTAACGAAACTTACAATGGCAGATAGGTGATGTTATAAGGAATAACATATGCTACATTTAGTTTAGGTACATAAAAGAATTATGGGATCCGATCCGATCCTATATAAAACCTATAAACACGCGAACGAAGTCGCGGGGGTCAGCTAGTTTATAATAATAGTATTGCATTACCAATTATAAATATGACACCTGGAATTGCATTAATATGTATGGTAATAATATAATACTCGATTTTTGGAAAACCGTAACTTGAAAACCTTAAAAATGGACTTTTATATTTAAATATCTTGCGGTTTTATTCTTTAACTTTAAATAATCTTAAATCGGCATAACATAGAAAAATAATTAGAAACAATTTTTTGATAGTGTCTTGAAAATTCTGCCTTGATTTTGTAGTTTAATCGGAAACAGAATTTAATTTTTTACTTAAATAGACAATTAGGGCGATTCTGTTGTACACAATCTCTAAATCTAAACTAAAATGACAGGTCTAAGTATATTCCTGTCTCATTCACAATCCTCCCTGCTGAAGGGGATAGCACTATTTTTAAACCTGTCAATTTAGTTTAGGTTTAGAGATTGTGTACAACAGAATTAGCCACAATAACAATTTCGAAAAATGTGTTTATCATGATTTATTCTTAAAACGATATACCTACTTACTTAACGTAGTTTTCAGCTAACATTCTCACATTTTGGCTACACGATCAGGATTGTTTAACCCATAAATTGTATGGACATTTAAGCTGGTTTACGCAAATACAAACAAATATAATAAATAGGTTTACACCAGGGTTTTAGAATCCTTTGTTTATCAAAGTTTAAAATTGAGATTTAAAAAACATTTTATCAACATTTGCTTCTACATTGGTCGGCGTATAACCTTTGATCTCCACTGATTTACCGTTTCAGCTACACTTTTTTCGTCTACTCGTATTTTTTAAAAAGGTAGAAAAGTCTCGAATTCGTGCTTTCTGGAATCAATATTAATGTAATGAGGGTATACCTCGCTTTTGTAAGACTCAATTTAGTTACTTAATAAAACATTTTTGGATTTGAAATTTCTTCGCAAAGCATTATTTTCCCATTCACATTTTCTCTTCATTCACGGAAAGTTGATTGATGTAGAATTAAGCTCGTATTTAGTCGTCTCGTTTGTCGCAATAATCGAAGAAAAGATCGAAATTAAAGTCTTTCATCATCATCATCATCATCGTTATCAACCCACTAGCAGACGCCCGCGACTTCGTCCGCGTGGATGCATATAAATCTCATACAAACTTTCAACCCTTATATTTCACACTCTTATATCTCAATAGCTATCTGCATGCCAAATAGTCCGATCCATCTAATGGTTTGAGCTGTGTGTTGATACATCTATCAACACACAGTCAGTCAGTCAGTCAGTTAGTCAGTCAGTCACCTTTTCCTTTTATATATTTAGTTTACCGGCCCACTACAGGGCACGGGTCACCTCTCAGAATGAGAAGAGTTTAGGCCGTAGTCAACAGGCCGCTGGCCAACTGAAGCCTCCCACCAGACGAGAACAGAGACAATTTAGAAATTATAATCCCAAATTGCCCCTGTACCGAACCCGGGATCTATATTTAGATTACCGGCCCACTACAGCGCATGGATCTTCACTCAGAATGAGAACAGTTTAGGCCGTAGTCAACTGGCCGCTGGCCAACTCCCACCAGAACAACAGAAGCCTCCCACCAGACAAGAACAGAGAAAATTTTGAAATTATATTCCCAAATTGCCCCTGCTCCAGACCCGGGATCTATATATTTAGATTACCGGCCCACTACAGCGCATGGATCTTCTCTCAGAATGAGAACAGTTTAGGCCGTAGTCAACTGGCCGCTGGCCAACTCCCACCAGAACAACAGAAGCCTCCCACCAGACAAGAACAGAGAAAATTTTGAAATTATATTCCCAAATTGCCCCTGCTCCAGACCCGGGACACAGGATCTCCCGTTTATAAGACCCATCGCTCACTATTGAGTCTCTGACTCAATAGTGAAAAAGACGAAAATACGAATGTAGGTATACGAAAATCGTACTCTGCTCATCAGTAGTTTTTAAGTGATTAATCATCTTAATTGCTAGCTTTTTTAACGCAACCCCCGACGCAAAAAGAGGGGTATTAAAAGTTTCACCGCTATGTGTGTATCATTGTATCTGTCCGGCACCGTAGCCAAGCTCTTACTGGTGAATCGATTTAAATGCGGTAAGCAGATTTTACCAAAATCTATTGTGTCGTTTTTGCGTTAGGGTTTTAAAATTTTAATAATAAATAATAATTTAATTTTTTGGAATTTATTTATTGTCTTGTAACTTAATTTCCTAACTTAATTTCCTTAGTGAAGCTGTGATAGCCTAGTGGACGACCGACTTCTAATCGGAGGTCGTGGGTTCGATCCCGGGGCACGCACCTCTAACTTTTCGGAGTTATGTGCGTTTTAAAGTATTTAAATATCACTTGCTTTAACGGTGAAGGAAAACATCGTGAGGAAACCTGCATGCCTGAGAGTTCTCCATAACGTTCTCAAAGGTGTGTGAAGTCTGCCAATCCGCTTGGCCAGCGTGGTAAACTATGGCCAAAATCCTTCTCTGAGAGGAGACCCGTGCTCTGTAGTGAGCCGGTAATGGGTTGATCATGATGATGATGATGATGATGATGAACTTAATTTCCTAAACAGATGACAAAAATACCTGCAGTTTCCTAAAAGGGTTGACAATAGCGCAATATCGCTCCGCCGACAGCGCTGTTAGAGTGAAGACGGAGACTCCAATGCTTATGTCCTTGCCAGTCTCCGATATCCTGCATATAGCCTCGCCCCAGGGCCACGACTCCAGCGTGTATATGACCGACACGAACGGCACGCATATGAGGATGACGAGCAGGTCTGCCAGCGCCAGCGAGAATATGTATCTGTGGAGAAATGGAGGTGTTTATAAAACAAAGTCGTGTTTGTTCGAACACTTATAACTCGAGAACGGCTGGATCGATTTTCATAATTTTTGATTAGTTGTATCTATATTTTGTCTCCATCCCGAATAGCAGAATAACTATAAAAAACATTGAATTTTTTTTCCCATACAAAGTTTTCATGAGTTTCGTAACTGTCAAACATTTAATGTTCATCCCGTCGATACGGTAAACTCTCTCACCCGTACCTATAATTGTTCTGTACGTGTGTTTGTCACCTAACTCCTCCTAAACGGCTGGACCGATTTGGATGAAATTTTTTGTGAATAATATTTCAATGTGTTCCTGAATGGTTTGAAAACACAATTAGTACAGGTAACCGGGTCTTGGTAGGGGGCGCAGCTATCCGTCACCGGGCAGGACGACTTCTGCCGGATCAGCTAGTTTTTAATAGTTATTGTCATATTTCAACCAATTTACACAAAACCTTCACAAATTATACACTTAAACCTTCCTCATCAATCACTCTGGATGAAAATCCATTCAGTACCTATTCATTGAGTTTATCGCGAACAAACAGACAGACAGACGCGGCTGGGCACTTTGTTTTACAATAATTATGTAGGAGTTTATCGCGAATAGACAGACAGACATACGCGGAGGATGACTTTGTTTTTTTATAATATGTAGTGATGTAGGTACTTAGTGATTATACTCACGTATTAGGCGCATTTCGCATGCCCCTGTGTCGGACATACACTATGACCAGCGTCCCGTTGCCCAGGACGCCTACGATGAATATTATAGCAAATATCACCGGCACCAGGTACGTCTCTATGCGGTCGCTGTATGGAGTGTACCCGCTGTCCGATGAATTGTCGAACACCGGGCCGCTCGAGTTCAGATTGTTAGGCATGTTTTCATCTGCAACAAAGAACAGTTACATTAATTATTATTTAATTAAAAAAAAATTTTTGAACGGGTTTTCGCAAAAGTTACCAAAAAAATGCCGATTTCCAACAATATAATTGCTCGAAGAACCGATGGACGTTGGGGTCCCAAGGTGCTTGAATGGCGACCACGCACCAGTAAACGAAGCGTAGGTAGACCCCCCACTCGATGGACAGACGATCTCAATGAGTCGCTGGCAGCCGCTGGAATAAGGCGGCACAAGATCGTGTGCTGTGGCGATCCTTGCAAGAAACCTATGTCCAGCAGTGGACGTCTATGGAATGAAACGAACGAACGAACAATACAATATATCTAGTAAAGCTAGACTTTGGCCACACTTGCATACAGCTTTGTGTACAAATGTATGGAGAGCATTATCGAGAGGAGCATAACCACGACGCTCAACTTTTACCATAATAATAATTAACGCCCGAATCTCTGTCACATATGTCGCGACTTGCGATGACATAGGTACCTAAAAGTCTTTGTCATAGGGTGTATTTTATGTTAGCATGTATTATGTTGAACTTTTTTTTTTTTTGCTTTATTGCATAGTGAAACTTTGGCCTAGAACTCGTTTAACGGAGCTTTGGTGGTAGATTCTATCCACAATAGCCGTATACATACGGCTATTGTGGATATAGCACAACGGCAATAGCCGTATATATACGGCTATATGCATAGCCGTAAATGACTTTACAGCAATTCTGTGAATTCACGCGGACGAATATTCATAGGTATCTACTTACAGCAGCAAAAACTGATGTAAACTTTACTAAAGTAAATATTATGGGCTTCATGGTTCTATAATACTAATCACTTATGGGAAAGATTAAAACCCTCATCACAATCAGTCATTTTCACTCATAATTGATTAATCTACCTATCGTCTAATACTTGTAATATACGATCAGGGATTGAACCAGCAAAATTGTTAGCAGCACATTTTAGTACTACGCAAAACTTTATACATTTGATAGCAATTTTGCGGGCGTGCGAGTTTTCAACGCATCCGAATTACATTAATTCCGGGAATAAACAGCACGCTCCAATCTAAACCAGGATTATGTGCAGTTATTAAGTTGTATGTGTTTTCGAGTACGTTTATGTTCCATTTTGATTTTGCTTTCAGAGTTTATACAGTCCTTATCAATGCTCGCAGTTAAATATACAAATCAATCTGTTTATAGAAGAACCCAAGTACCTACCATCTATATATTTTGCAATCTTCGATCGTCCATTTCGGACCTATTTTCAGAGAGAGACGAAGTGTAACACATCTCATGATACCTATACCATAGAGTGTTTGTAAAAGTTGTAAAAATAAACACACAAATGTACTTTTATGGTTAGGTACAAAGTTTGAAAGAAAATGTATTTTTGGTTATTTCTTACTAGCGGTCCGCCCCGGCTTCGCCCGTGGTACATATATAGCCTATAACACTCAAGGATCACGTACATATCCAACGGTGAAAGAATTTTTGAAATCGGTCCAATAGTTCCTGAGATTAGCGCGTTCAAACAAACAAACTCTTCCGCTTTATTATATTAGTATAGAAGTATATATAGATGTGAATTCCTTAAATTTTGTTTTAAATAATAATAGCGGTTAAATGAGCAGGCCACCTTATGTTAAGTGATTACCACCGCCCATGCACATTAGCAGCACCTGAGGAACCACTAATCAGTTGCCGGCTTTTGAAGAAGGGGAGTCTGACTATTCAGCTCGCTGCCGGAACGCATCGTATGCTTTGCGGCAGATTACTGCTGAATTGTGGTCGCTAGCCAGGCGGATTCGGGGCAGAATCCTAACATAAAGCGGTGATACCATCTAGATCAGGTTGTGTGGTATCAGGCACAACGACCCGTAGAGGGGACTGAGAGCGTCAGGGCCTCGTTAGCATATTGGCAGGGTGCACCGCGTGCAGGTGAGGTTGACTTTGGCCACATACATAGGTGGAATTTGGCCCACTTAGGTACACCCGAAATCTCATAAAAAGTTCATAAATATTTTTTTGTTATGAGACTGCATATATCTTGCACAATATGATTGATCAAACTTTATTTAGTTGTTCCAAATCCAATTATTCTCTATAGTTTCAAGAGATCATGATTGCTGAAAAGTAAGAATAGGTATTTGAGGACCACTTGGTAAGAAATCAACAAAATTTGAACGAAGCATATTTCATGAGATGTCGAGAACAGGAAAAACTAAAATTTTATCGAAATATATCTCTTCGAAATATTCCTCTCCAAGGCTACGACCTGCTATCATAATAATATTATTTCCATATCTTGGTCCCTTCTAATATGCTAAGTATGAGTATTTTATCGGGAACGACGTCTTGACTTCCAAGTTTTCTATTACAATTTTAGCATCGTAAACTCAGCGGGTGATGGATAGAGCTATATATACCTACACAGTATTTCTTTACGTGATCAAATCAGAAATCTGCTAAACAAGTTTCTTTTTTTACCCGACTGGTTTATATGTATAAACAGATTTGTATTGTAAGACTTGACTAGATACGAATTGAAACATTGAAAAGCTTCTTCGAAGTGGCTTTGAAAATAAAGATGAAAAATTTACTGTTCCTGCGCTTCCTTTTGTTCTTGCAGATCTTGAGGTTCTGTGCTGTCAGCTGATAATTCCACAGCTATTGAAGATGGCGGGAAATGAAGACTATGGAGACATGTACAAATTAAAAATTTAAAAAAACCCCGACATTCACCATTTTGTGGTAGCGGCCATCTTGAATTTGCATCGTGTTATTACTAGTCAAGCCCTTTTATTTGATACCCATATTAATGAAGGAGTTGTAAAAAATATGTAATCCGCCATTTTGTGGCGGCGGCCATCTTGGACCGATTTTCATGAAAGAACTAAGAACACTCGCGACTAATTCACCTTTAAAACAAAAAAAAGCCGCATTCAAATGGGTTCACACGTTTGAGGGCTACGGTGGAACAGACAGACACATACAAACACACACACAGACACGTTTTTGCGTCGGGGGTTAAAATGACGGGACTGCGTTGTGACTTGTGAAGTTTCTAAACAGTTTAATGCCTTAGAAATGCCACTGGCGATCATTTGCTTATTCTGGTGCGAGTAATCTATACTAATAAATAAAATTGAAGTGTCTGTCTGTAATATCGAAATAACTACCTCATATTAAGCTCATATGGTTATTTGAACGCTACCATAACCGAATCACACGTTTTTAAAATTTTTGTCTGTCTGTCTGTCTGTCTGTCTGTCTGTCTGTCTGTCTGTTTGAACGGGCTAATCTTCGGAACGGCTGAACCGATTTTGACGGGACCTTCACATACAAGTAGAGAATTAACCAGGGAGTAACATAGGCTACTTTTTTAACCGACTTTAAAAAAAGGAGGAGTTGTGTTTTTCTACCTATGTACACCGATATCTCCGAGATTTCTGAACCGATTTGCGTAATTTTTTTTTTTAATCGATAGAGAAACATTGCGACCCTATTCTATAAAAAATTTGGATTCCAACTCCTCAATCCTGATGCTGTAGGGGACCTAATCCCCAAGGGTTTTAGAAACTTTCGGTTATTTAAATTGATATTGGGGGTACCAATTAAAGACTTTATCATTGAATGAACTCGAGTAGGTACATATCCAACTCCTCAACCCTGATGCTGTAAGGAATTGTATTCCGAAATCGTGGGGATCCCATTGGATTTTTCCGTTTTGGGGACGGTTTTCTACAGATAAGCTACTTTTTGTTCTGGAAAATCAAAAGTTCCCACGGGATTTTTAAAAACCTAAATCCACACGGGCGAAGCCGTGGGCATCATCTAGTCGTAAATAAAATAAAAAAATATACCTACACAAGGTTGTTTTCGTTTTAGAGAGGCCTGTCTAAATAGTTCGAGCGAAACTATTTTATTTATATCGCAGTCGGAAGAAATAGCTGTAAGAATCAATTACCATCCGAGAATTAGTTAAATAACCACTACATGTACTAGTACAATTATTAATAGCCAAACTTTATGCATTATGTGAATTATTCGCTAGCGATGAATAACTGCTGGAATTGCCGCACGCAATGCATGCCAAATCGCAGAACTTTCGGCACTGTTAGATGCAGAAATGTGCAATAGGTAGGTAGGTATACTCGTATAGATTTGCCGCAATAATCAACCATCTTTTCAAGGCTCAACCACCGGACCGATATTCTGCTTTGCAAAGTATTAAGTGCAGATATAACTATAATTGAGATTAATTGAATATTATCTATCAGCCAAATGGCAGTATATAGGAATTTGAAAAAATTCACAGCAGTAGGGTATATAATCAATTTTAAAGGAAAACTATCACGGCTAAGTAGGGTTCACAGGTTAAGGAGTTATATCTGTTTTTCGAGGATTGTGACTACGGAACCCTACACTGCGCGTGGCCCGCCATGCACTTGGCCGGTTTTTTTTTTTAGGAAAGTTACGTAGTTAATTTTTTGTTACCATATGACTTTTGGACCATAGGTTTTTATATAATGTTTGATTTTCCTATAAAAAAATTAAGCAATGTGCAAAGTTTTTTGAATTTATCTCAACACTATTATAGTTGTCTGCACTTATATGCTTTTTCTCTTAAGGAGGGCATTATTGACGTTTGGCTCAGAGATAGAGAGATAGCTTGCATCTTGGAAACGGATTTGGGAAATAATAATTTATCAGCAGACAGCGGAGTCTCCGTAAATATAGGGTCCCGTTTTTACCCTTCGGGTACGGAACCCTAAAAATAAAAGATAAATAATTGTCAATTTGAATTTACTTTATTTCTAAGATTAAGTATATCTCTTCGAAGCTCTATACTTTATCTTAGCTATATTTATTATGATCCAGTGAACATGTCACAAACATCTAATCTGTCCATGAACGGCGTCAGTCGCCAGTCGATAACGTAATATTTAATATACTTAATATAATTTTCTTTATTATTTTAAAAGTGTGAAAATTCTGCTGCATAAATTTCATAAGGTATACCTAAAATAACTTTATTTGTCAAAATTTTAATGCACTTCATGCGCGTAGCGGACGTATAACCCACCGGTGCAGCTGACGATTGTTTCTGTATCAAAAATGATTGAAACAATGATTTAAGACCATTTTTGTCCGGGATAAAATCACTCGGAGCGCTTTGATTTTCAAGCACTTTCACATGCTCTCACTCTTAACTCCACCACTGGTGCGGCAGCTGACGTTCGGAGCTGTGATGGGTTAGGTCTGAACTATTATTGTTAAAATTTCCAGTCGGTATAAAGTGACTTTTTCAATTGGACATCGACCTCCCGTAGTATAAACTTAAAAGATGCGTGTGTATTAATATATATATAGCTGCTCGTGCTGATTCATTGACTGACTCACTGATTGATCACCCCTCCTGTAAAATTTTGTATGAAAATTTTTTTTTTCACAAATGGTTTCATATAGAGGACAAAAATTCATTCGGAACAAAAATATGGAGAGAGCTGATGATTGAGGATTTCGAAGACTGGTGAAGAGCACGCTTAAGATATTGAAGATAGGTGGAGGGTGCTCGAACAAATGTCACTCGAAACGTCATCCAATTGGCAGTGAGCTGAAAAAAAATTCAAAATGGCGAAAAAAAGATGGCCGCCATACAAATTTCGTCGGTGTCCATCTCGGAGGGTATAAAAGATGGAAGAGTAGTTTCTTCGCAAAAGATGATCAGGATTCAAAGGTCTACCCGATGAATAGAAAAAAAAATTCAAAATGGTGGAATTTATTTTTCCATAGAAAATGTATGACGAATATTGAAGAGACTACAAGTTGTAAACTATGCAAGGCTTTGATGCGGTTCTTTGGAGAACTCTCAATGAAAAATATGGGAAGACATGATGATTGAGGGTTTGGAAGATGGTTGAGGAGCCCGGACAGGGTATCGCAGATAGATGGGAGGTGCTCAAACAAAAATTACTCAAAACCTCATCCAATTGGCACTGAGCTGAAAAAAAAAACAAAATGGCGGATTCAAGATGGCGGCTATACAAATTTCGTCGGTGTCTATCTCACCAAGTATAAAAGATGGAAGAGTGGTTTCTTGGCAAAAGATGATCAAGAACTACAGATCTACAATTTGATGAACAGAAAAAAATCAAGATGGCAAAATTAATTTTTTTCACACAAAATATATGGCGAATATTGAAGAGACTATAAGTTTGGAAACTATACAAGACTTTGATACGGTTCCTTTTCAAAATTTGTTTTTATGGAAGAACTCTCCTTCTGGCAAATGATTCGGAGAAAAAAAATTAGAGAGTGATGATGATCGAGGGTTTGGAAGATGGATGAGGAGCACGCCCAGGGTTAAAGATGCTGAAAATGATAGAAGAAGGTGGAGGCTGCTGAAACAAAAATAATACTGAAATCCCCGCGGTCCGCTTTAGCGGGCCGCGCAGCCAAGCGCCCTACTAGTTAATATATATATAGCTGCTCGTGCTGATTCATTGACTGACTCACTGATTGATCACCCCTCCTGTAAAATTTTGTATGAAAAATTTTTTTTTCACAAATGGTTTCGTATAGAGGATGAAAATTCATTCAGAACAAAAATATGGAGAGAGCTGATCATTGAGGATTTCAGAGACGAGCGAATGGCACGCTTAAGGTATTGAAGATAGGTGGGGGGTGCTCGAGCAAATGTCACTCGAAACGTCATCCAATTGGCAGTGAGCTGAAAAAAAATTCAAAATGGCGAAAAAAAGATGGCCGCCATACAAACGTCGGTGTCCATCTCGGAGGATATAAAAGATGGAAGAGTGGTTTCTTCGCAAAAGATGATCAGGATTAAAAGGTCTACTGGACGAATAGAAAAAAAAATCAAAATGGCGGAATTTATTTTTCCATAGAAAATGTATGGCGAATGTTGAAGACTACAAGTTGTGAACTATGCAAGGCTTTGATGCGGTTCTTTGGGGATGTCTCAAAGAAAAATATGGAAAGACATGATGATTGAGGGTTTGGAAGATGGTTGAGGAGCCCGGGCAGGGTATTGTAGATAAGTGGGAGGTGCTCAAACAAAAATTACTCGAAACCTCATCCAATTGGCACTGAGCTGAAAAAAACCTCAAAATGGTGGATTTAAGATGGCGACTATACAAATTTCGTCGGTGTTTATCTCACCAAGTATACAAGATGGAGGAGTGGTTTCTTGGATAAAGATGATCAATACCTAAAGATCTACTTGATGAGCAGAATGATTCGAAGAAAAAATATGGAGAGTGATAATGATCGAGGATTAGGAATATGGGAGAGATAGGTGGAGGCTGCTCAAACCAAAATACCCGAAAGCGAAACCTCGCGGTCCGCTTGCGGGCCGCGCACCCACGCGCCCTACTAGTTATACTATATATAGCTCGATTACCACTCACTCACTCACTCACTCACTCATTGACATAATTGTTCTCCTAGAAAGAGACAGAAAACGATACAATGATGTATGGGAGATATGTTTGAGTGCGGGGTATGAGTAGGGAAAAATTATGACATTTCAAAAAAACAAGATGGCGGCCAACGTGATTTTTGTAACTTTTTTGTTTTCCAACCGATTTCGTTAAAACTCGCAGCTATTGAAGAAATTAGTAAACGATTAATAGAAAAAGTAGAAAAAATTGTAAAAACAAGATGGCGGCCGAGATTAAGATTTTTAAAATTTTTGATTTTTCGACCCCAAACCACGGCACCACAGCTCCGAAACGGGGTAATTGACGATAATATTTTTTTCCTGTTTCCGCCCACAATTACCCTTAATTTTGACAGATCGAGAGTGGTTTTTAAAAATTCAAGATGGCGGCTATCGTGGCGGCCATTCGGTTTGAGGCACGAAAAAACCCAATTTTAAAATTCAAATTTCTCGCAGTTGGCAACATCGGAGTGTTTCGACTTCTATGAAGCGAGTGTTCGCATAAACTTGAGGTATAAATTGGTGATAAAAAAAATACCCCATTTTTGGGGAAATTTCAAGATTTACCCCAAAAATTAAAAAATCGAAATAGGGACTTTTTGCAAAATCCAAGTATGAGCGACTACGTATTCTACTTGTACAAATGACATTTGGGTATTTTTGTCGTCAGGCGCTGGCAACACTGGAATTTATCAAAGAAAAAGTGATTTTCGCGACATGGTCTTTTTTCAGGGGCAATCATTTCGCCTGGGTATGAGTGAGATGGAACATCTAAACGTCATCAGGAGCGGTATATCTTGTAGTTAATGGTAAAATTAAAAATCTTTCTATAATGTATCTGTCAAACGAGTTGGCGGCCATTTTGTATTGTTGTTGGGTGTTTTTGAAAATTTTAATCATGTTTTTGAGGCAGTTGGCAACATTTTAGAAAGTTGACATGTATGAATCGATTGTGCAACTCAACCGGCAGTATCGAGGTATGTACACAGTGTTGCCACATTTAGGGTAGTTTTTGAGATTTCCCCAAAAATTTCCTCCTGTAAAATTTTGTATGAAAAATTTTTTTTTCACTTATGGTTTCACAAAGAAGACAAAAATTTATTCCGAAAAAAATATGGAGAGAGCTGATGATTGAGGGTTTCGGAGACGGGTGAAGGGCACGCTGAAAGTATTGAAGATAGGTGGGGGGTGCTCGAGCAAATGTCATTCGAAACGTCGTCCAATTGGGAGTGAACTGAAAAAAAATTCAAAATGGCGGAAAAAAGATGGCCGCCATACAAATTTCATCGGTATCCATCTCGGAGGGTATAAAAGATGGAAGAGTGGTTTCTTAGCAAAAGATGATCAAAATCCGAAGGTCTACTTGATAAATGGAAAAAAAAATCAAAATGGCGGAATTCATTTTTTCATAGAAAATGTATGGTGAATATTGAATTGCCTTTGATGCGGTTCTTCAGAGAATTCTCACAGAAAAATATGGGAAGACATGATGATTGAGGGTTAGTAAGATGGTTGGGGAACCCGGGAAGGGTATTGTAGATAGAAAAGGGCTGCTCAAACAAAAACAAGATGGCGGCCGACGTGATTTTTGTAACATTTTTGTTTTCCTACCGATTTCGTTACAACTCGCAATTCTAGAAGAAATTAGGAAACGATTAATAGAAAAAGTAGAAAAAATTTAAAAAACAAGATGGCGGCTTACGTGATTTTTGTAACATTTTTGTTTTCCTACCGATTTCGTTCAAACTCGCAATTCTAGAAGAAATTAGGAAACGATTAATAGAAAAAGTAGAAAAAATTTAAAAAACAAGATGGCGGCTTAGCTGTAGTCTTTCAAATTTTCGATTTTTCGACCCCGAACCGCGGCGCCACAGCACCGAAACGGGTTAGTTGAGGATAATATTTTTTTCCTGATTCCGTCTACGATTATCCTGTATTTTGACAGATTGGGAGTGGTTTTTAAATATTCAAGATGGCGGCTGTCGTGGCGGCCATTAAGTTTGAGGTACGAAAAAACGCAATTTTAAAATTCAAATTACTCACAGTTGACAACATCGGAGCGTTTCTACTTTTATGAAGCTATTGTATATACAGACTTGAAGTATATATTGGTGAAAAAAATACCCCATTTTTGGGGAAATTTCAAGATCTACCCCAAAAATTAAAAAATCGAAATACGAACTTTTTGCAAAATCCGAGTATGAGCAACTACATTTTTTACCTGTACAAACGAAATTTGGATATTTTTATCGCCAGGGACAGGCAACACTGAAATTTATCAAAGAAAAAGTGGTTTTCGCGATACGGTCTTTTTTCAGGGGTGATCATTTCGCCTGTGTGCGAGCGAGATGAAAACTTGAAACGTCATCAGGAGCGGTATCTCCTGTACTTAATGGAAAAATTATTCAACTTTCTAAAAATAAATCTGTAAAATGAGTTGACGGCCATTTTGTATTTTATTTGTTTTGGAATTGATTTAGAACATGTTTTTGAGGCAGTTGGCAACATTTTGGAAAGTTGAAATGTATGAATCGACCGTGTAACTTAACCGGCAGTATCAATAAATGTAAACAGTGTTGCCACCTTCGGGGTAGTTTACGAGATTTTCCCCAAAAATTTTCTTCTGTAAAATTTTTTATGAATTTTTTTTTTCACAAATGGTGTCACAAAAAAGACAAAAATTTATTCAGAAAAAAAATATGGATAGAGCTGATGATTGAGGAACTCGGAGACGGGTGAAGGGCACGCTTAAGGTATTGAAGATAGGTGGGAGGTGCTCGAGCAAATGTCACTCGAAACGGCTTCCAATTGGCAGTGAGCTGGAAAAATATTCAAAATGACGAAAAAAAGATGGCCGCCATACAAATTTCATCGCTATCCATCTCGGAGGGTATAAAAGATGGAAGAGTGGTTTCTTATCAAAAGATGATCAGGACCTTCGGATCTTGATCATTAGAAAAAAAAATTCAAAATGGAGGAATTTATTTCGAATCGACTAGGGACCGACTGGGGACCGACTAGGGACCGACTAGGGACCGACTAGGGACCGACTAGGGACCGACTAGGAACCGACTAGGGACCGACTAGGGACCGACTAGGGACCAACTACGGACCGACTAGAGACCGACTACGGACCGACTACGGACCGACTAGGGTAGACCGACTAGGGACCGACTAAGACCCGACTATGGACCGACTACGGACCGACTAGGGACCGACTACGGACCGAATAGGGACCGACTACGGACTGACTATGGACCGACTAGAGACCGACTAGGGACCAACTACAGACCGACTAGAGACCGACTACGGACCGACTACAGATCGACTAGGGTAGACCGACTACGGACCGACTAGGGACCGACTAGGGACCGACTACGGACCGACTAGGGACCGACTACGGACCGATTATGGACCGACTACGGACCGACTAGGGACCGACTATGGACCGATTAGGGACCGACTAAGGACCGACTAGGGACCGACTAGGGACCGACTACGGACCGACTAGGGACTGACTAGAGACCGACTACGGACCGACTAGAGACCGACTACGGACGGACTAGAGACCGACTACGGACCGACTACGGACCGACTACGGACCGACTACGGACCGACTACGGACCGACTAGGGACCGACTAGGGACTGACTACGAACCGACTAGAGACCGACTAGGGACCGACTAGGGACCGACTACGGACCGACTACGGACCGACTACGGACCGACTACGGACCAACTAGGGACCGACTACGGACCAACTAGAGACCGACTAGGGACCGACTAGGGACCGACTACGGACCGACTAGAGACCGACTAGGGACCGACTACGGACCGACTAGGGACCGACTAGGGACCAACTACGGACCGACTAGGGACTGACTACGGACCGACTAGAGACCGACTAGGGACCGACTATGGACCGACTAGGGACCGACTACGGACCGACTACGGACCGACTACGGACCGACTACGGACCGACTATGGACCGACTACGGACCGACTAGGGACCGACTACGGACCGACTAGAGACCGACTAGGGATCGACTATGGACCGACTAGGGACCGACTAAGGACCGACTAGGGACCGACTACGGACCGACTATGGACCGACTATAAACCGCCTAGGGACCGACTAGGGACCGACTAGGGTCCGACTAGCTCCCCATGCAACCCCATGTTATTATTACTCAAACTTCTTATTTTTGCGATGTCTACATATGTGCTCACGTGATAAAATTTTAAATGCTTATATCTTCGAAATTATAGGGTGCAGCCCCATGTTATATAATATCGAACGTCCCCGCGAGCTGCTTTAGCAGCTCGCGCACCGAGCAACTAGTTAATATATATATAGCTGCTCGTGCTGATTCACTGACTGATTGATCACCTCTCCTGAACAATTTTGTATGAAAATTTTTTTTTTCACTCATGGTGTCGTATAGAGGACAAAAATTCATTAAGAGGAAAAATATGGAGAGAGCTGATGATTGAGGATTTCAGAGACGAGCGACGGGCACGCTTAAGGTATTGAAGATAGGTGGGGGGTGCTCGAGCAAATGTCACTTGAAACGTCATCCAATTGGCAGTCAGCTGAAAAAAAATTCAAAATGGCGAAAAAAAGATGGCCGCCATACAAATTTCGTCGGTCTCCATCTCGGAGGGTATAAAAGATGGAAGAGTGGTTTCTTCGCAAAAGATGATGAGGATCCAAAGGTCTACTTGATGAATTGAAAAAAAAAATCAAAATGGCGGAATTTATTTTTCCATAGAAAATGTATGGCGAATATTGAAGAGACTACAAGTTGTGAACTATGCAAGGCTTTAATGCGGTTTTTTTGAGAACTCTCAAAGAACCATATGGGAAGACATGATGATTGAGGGTTTGGAAGTTGGTTGAGGAGCCCGGGCAGGGTATTGAAGATAGGTAGGAGGTGCTCAAACAAAAAATACTCGAAACATCATCCAATTGGCAGTGAGCTGAAAAAAAGTCCAAATGGTGGCCATACAAACATCGGTGTCTATCTCACCAAGTATAAAAGATGGAAGAGTGGTTTTTGCCAAAAGATGATTAAGACCTTAAGTTCTACTTGATGAGCAGAATGATTCGAAGAAAAAATATGGAGAGTGATAATGATCGAGGATTAGGAATAGGGGAGAGATAGATGGAGGCTGCTCAAACCAAAATACCCGAAAGCGAAACCTCGCGGTCCGCTTGCGGGCCGCGCACCCACGCGCCCTACTAGTTAATATATATATAGCTGCTCGTGCTGATTCATTGACTGACTCACTGATTGATCACCCCTCCTGTAAAATTTTGTATGAAAAATTTTTTTTTCACTAATGGTTTCGTATAGAGGACAAAAATTCATTCGGAACAAAAATATGGAGAGAGCTGATGATTGAGGATTTCAGAGACGAGCGAATGGCACGCTTAAGGTATTGAAGATAGGTGGGGAGTGCTCGAACAAATGTCACTCGAAACGTCATCCAATTGGCAGTGAGCTAAAAAAAAATTCAAAATGGCGAAAAAAAGATGGCCGCCATACAAATTTCGTCGGTCTCCATCTCGGAGGGTATAAAAGATGGAAGAGTGGTTTCTTCACAAAAGATGATCAGGATCGGAAGGTCTACTCGATGAATAGAACAAAAATTCAAAATGGCGGAATCTAGTTTTCCATAGAAAATGTATGGCGAATATTGAAGAGACTACAAGTTGTGAACTATACAAGGCTTTGATGCGATTCTTTGGAGAAATCTCAAAGAAAAATATGGGAAGACAATACGATGGTTGAGGGTTTCTAAAATGGTTGATGAGCCCGTGCAGGGTATTGTAGATAGACGGGGGCTGCTCAAACAAAAAATACTCAGAACCTCATCCAATTGGCAATGAGCGAAAAAAACCCAAATTGTCGGATTCAAGATGGCGGCTATACAAATTTCGTCGGTGTCTATCGCACCAAGTATAAAAGATGGAAGAGTCGTTTCTTGGAAAAAGATGATCAAGAACTAAAAATCTACTTGATGAACAGAAAAAATCAAGAAGGCGGAATTTATTTTTTTCACACAAAATCTTTTCCACTGATGGTTTCGTATATAGAAGACAAAATTCCATGCGGAGGAAAAATATGGAAAAAGCTGATGATTGAAGATTTTGGAGACGTATGAGGAGCACGGTCAGAGTATTAAAGATAGGTGGGAGGTGCTCAAACAAAAATTACTTGAAACCTCATCTAATTGTCAGTGAGTGAGAGAGTCAGTTGAAAAAAAGGCCAAAATGGCGGATTAAAGACGGGGGCCATACAAATTTCGTCGGTGTCTCCAGTTCCTTTTCAAAATTTGTTTTTATGGAAAAAAACTCTCATTCTGACAAATGATTCGGAGAAAAATATGGAGAGTGATAATTATCGAGGGTTAGGAATATGGGAGAGATAGGTGGAGGCTGCTCTCACCAAAATACCCGAAAGCG
This sequence comes from Melanargia galathea, assembly GCA_920104075.1. Classification (NCBI taxonomy): domain Eukaryota; kingdom Metazoa; phylum Arthropoda; class Insecta; order Lepidoptera; family Nymphalidae; genus Melanargia; species Melanargia galathea. Next base: position 13,709,795 of record OV049876.1, read on the forward strand.
AAACCTCGCGGTCCGCTTTAGCGGGCCGCGCACCCACGCGCCATACTAGTTTTGGAATATAATGAATAGAATAGAATAGTAAATCGTTTATTCATTAGCTAGACACATATCAAACACATTAAACAACAAATTCAATCTTAAAATCTAACTTAACTAATAAACTAATGCCTATAAAATGTGACGTGCCAATGAAAAGGCCCGAACTCAGCTAAATGTTGCGGATACAGAAAGTAACCACAACGCTGTTATTGTGTTAGAACCCAAAACGAGGGAAGTTCCGTGTAAAATATAGTTGAAATTATACGTAAAATTACACATAATATAAAGTATAAATTAAAAATTTAAAAAACCCCGACATTCACCATTTCAATTATGGTGGCGGCCATCTTGGATTTGTATAGTGCTACTCTACTAGTCAAGCCCTTTCATTTGATACCCATATTGAGGGAGTTATGAAAAAATATATATGTAATCCGCAATTTTGTGGCAGCGGCCATCTTAAACCGATTTTCATCAAACATTCACTTCTAATTGTCAGACAATTCTAATTTCAGTAAAAGAAAAAGACTGATTCACTTTTCAGACAAAAAAAACGCATTCAAATCGGTTCACCCGTTTGAGCGCTGCGATGGACACACAGACACACACTAAAACCCCACGCAAAAACGACGGGGTGTTATACACCCCGTCGTTTTTGCGTGGGGGGTTAAAAATAGAAAATTAATGAAAAACTCATAAATTTAAATTGAATTCTTTATGTTAATAGAAATGAAATCAATTTGGTTAGACGATAGGTACTAATAGGTGGCAGTAGGATTGTTTTAAGTTATTTTAGAATTCATGACTATATGTCCTCTAGAGGGCACCATATATAATACAATTCACTGTGACGTCACATAGCCTGTAACCAAAGGATCATCATCATTCCAACGATACCTTATTTTTCAAGTTATAATTAGTAGTTTAAAAGATATGGTTGTACAGACGAACATACATACAAACATACCGGTCAAAATCTTAATCCTAATATTTTTTCTTTGCCGTTTTCGGGTAAAAATATGTAAGTTGGTTTTGTACAAATAGCTGTTATATCCATGTTAATAACTGTTTTCCTGTTTTCACTTTAAGCTTTATTTTTGCGGTGAAGAATAATTGAATTTTCATCATAGCCTCGCTCTAGTTATAAGTCTTTATCGCCTTCACGTGATGTAAACAGCGTTTTAATGAAGTTAATAGATCATTAAAAGAGATTACTTATAATGCAAAATATGATGGCAATGTGGACGGCATAGTTCTTCATGCAAAATGTGGTGGGCGTTGCAGCTAACTCGTATTTTTGAAATGATACAAGTATAAATTAAAAATTTTGAAAACCCCCGACATTCGCCATTTTGTGGTGGCGGCTATCTTGGGCCGATTTTCATCAAACATAGCTAAGAACACTCCCGACTAATTCATCTTTCAAACAAAAAAAAAACTCTTTAAAATCAGTTCACCCGTTTGAGCGCTACAGGGGAACTGACAGACGCACGCACACACATACACACACACACACACACACACAGACACGTCAAACTTATAAAACCCCGTCGTTTTTGCGTCCGGGGTTAAATACACGAACAAATTATTATTTTTATGCAAATATTATTTCTTAAAATAATTTGCATTTGCATACGACATTCTAAATGTAATTGGTAATTTATAATATCCACTGATTGCATCCATTCTCAAAATTTTTTTTGAACGAACTGACTCATTCGTATCATTAAAATCGGGTGATTCTTCCATCTCTACTGGACGCACTGTGCCAACCACATCATATATTCCCAAATCGGGAACCGATGCACTTTTATCTTTCAAGTTTGCGAATGATTTTCTTTCATTTCTTTTATATATGATGTCGTTGCGTATTTCTAGTTTTTGGAACTTGTCCAAATTCACTTTTCTGTCCTTACTATTGAGTATGGCGTCACAGAGAGCGGCCATTTTCTCGGGTGGTATAATCGCTATTTGATCCGGAATTTTGTTTCTAACTCTGTCGGTGTAACTTTTGTTTTGGTCAGATTGGTTTTCATCATTAGCTTGAGGTTCACTGCGTACATCTCTTTCTTCGCTGCAAGCGCGTAATTTTTCAAATTTATTTCTTTTATATTGTATTTTCGGTAAGTGAAACGAGCTTGCTCTCGGTTCCGGTTTCTGTGCATCAGAGATGGAGACTTTTAAATCACATGAATCCTTCGTTCTATACCTTCTGCATAAGAGAAGATAAATTAAACACATAAAATGAAGAATCGACAGTATGAATATTATTCCCATGAGGTAGAGGGCATAATCGGGCAAGCACACATATCCATCTTTTATTTTCATCTTCTTTTGTTGACACCTGAAATAAAGGACAGACGAATGAAATTGGGCCCAAATTGTCGTTTGTAAAAACTACGAAATATTTTATAGTAGGTGTATATAAAGTACTTAAATAAATAAATTAGGTGCTCAAAACTTTATATTTCGTATCTGTAAGGCGAGGATCAACTTCAAAAAACATTTCCATTTATGATATTTTAATTAAGTATATAAGAAAATCAATATTGAAATACATTTTTTTATGTAACTGTTTGTTTTTATATAACTAATGGTTACACGCGTAACCATTAGTTATATAAAAATTTATGTTATGAATGAAAATCAGACAAGAGCAAAGTATTAAAAAATAGCAGATCGAAATAAACTGTTTTCATTCATTGAAATAATAGGTATTCCTTAGATGAACTTTGAACATCCACAAAACCCACAATCTTAAAATACTAATTAAAACAAACCCCCGCCAAACAACGACTTTACAAATATAATATTTACTTTTACTTCAACTGGTAGGCATCTAAGTTTACATAAATAAGGTATGTTTCAAGCTTGATAAACTCATATCAGCATGAGCTCAAGGCAAGAGTGAATAGGCATTTTCTAGGCAAGCGCGCTCCAACTTAGACCTCATCATGGCTTTTCAGACATGATTGTCGTCAAGCGTAAGCCTATCATTCCATAAAAAAAAGCTCAAGGTTGTATGGAGCCACATTCATATTCTTTCAAACTAAACAAATTATCAAGTTCAGACTACGCTATTATGTACATTGTGTGTTGTGTATACTGTACCTATATAATATGTTATATCATAACTATATCGCTCAGCATTCATGACACGTTCACACTCAATTACACTTCACAGGATTTTATTTTGAGAGCGGTCAATTATTAGGCGAAAATTTAAACTATTACAGAATGGAGATCTTGGTCTTTAGAACCATGGCGTCAGTTTTGAGTACAATAAAAACTGCTTTCAAAGATTTTGACTTTCATACACAGATCAGGAATCGCCGAAACGAACCCGCACTTTCCAAAAAAGAAATCATATTGTGGTAATCGATAGAGTATATCTTGTAAGAAATAAATGTAAACAAACACTATTTTCGTAGAGAACAAGACACTGTGACAGAAGGATTATATAATACCCACCTAAATACTGTAACCAATAAAATTGTAGTTTCCAAGAACACAATATTATGTTTATCCAAACAATTCACTTTTGTCACTACATACTTAGTAAAAATATATTAGTACACAGCACTGTTATAGAACTTTACTGTAAATTCGAACACATTCGTCTTCTATGGACCATGAAATGACAATACATTCCATTGGATTTTATTGCGTCATTAGTTTAACAACAAGTGATTCTCCGCAACTATTATTATAATAACAGTTTTCCTTCCGTGCTTGTGATATTGGATTTGGCAAAATAAGACAGTAATTAAATTATTCGAGAGGAAAATACATTAAATAGAAATGATAAATGACAAATTTTATTAGTGTACCTATACAAGTAAGTTTTAATTTAACATACTCTTTGAATTTATTACAGTCGAGTTTTTTCTAATCACTTTCAAATAATCAACGTCCAGCTATCTCATATTGCATCGCATAAGTTGCGTACCTTTATGAATATTCTTGTCTGTGGTTGCTTTTATCCTTGCTTGTGAGACCAGCGGGGTTTTATTGTATATAAATGAAGGCTGCAGTGATGATAACCGCAATCAGAAGTTCACCACCGATTGACCACTCTTGCTATTGGTTGATAAGTTTGGTTGCCGCAATAATACCATAAATCAGCCAATCATCACAATTTAGATTGCAATAATAAGTGATGTAGCTCTTAGCCAAAAAACCGTTAGGTTTTGATTTTCGTGAAAACTTCTTCCTTCTTTTTGTGTATCCCTATACTTTCCGGTGCGGAGTCTTCATTGAGTCATCTTGGGGCCCCTGCAACAACCGGTGCTCCGAGCTATGTGTCCCTACCATTGATATAGTTGGGACATTATAAAAGTGCGAAATAAAACAGTACGATTATAGGGTTGTGAGTTGTGAGTCGTCTCCCTCGCTCTTTATAACCTGTTATCGACTATCGACAAATCCTTTTTTACTGTTACACACAACACCAAAGAAACAAGTTCCAGTTCCATAAAGCCCATAAGTGCGAGCGAGAAGTCCGATAAAAATAATTAATTTATGACACGGTTCTCACGTTTGTAATGTCCCAACTATAGTTCAGTTTTGCGATTCCTTGAGCTATGTCGATCACTGTGGTCTTTCTATTCGAACCTTACTCTGATTAGATCACGTCACGATCTGATCATCATCTATTAGGTATAATTTAATAGGGTCCGTCACTTTATAGAAGTATACAGAACCCATTTCAGAGGCATTAAGCAATTATAAACTTCACTGACTTGATAACTCGATCGCGTATTGCTGACAGTTTGAGAAATTATTTTATTAATTCAACAGCTTTGTCCGAGTTTTCAGCGATTTGTCTTGAAATTTTGGATTTATCTGCTATAGAATTTACGACTTTTGTAAAGAGCATACATTTTTAAGTAATGCAAAGCCCAGATTCAAATATTATATAATAGGTCGGAGAAAATAGCTTTTTTGTATACATATTATGAATGAAGTTGTAGTCCTTTTTTTGGTTAAAATGTTTCTACCTGGAGGGTTATGATACCATGAAAAAGGTGATATAGTTACTTACTTTGATATAAAAAAAAATAAAAACGTAAAAAATTAATTACCGCCGTTTTTCAATTTCTTTTCTGTCCAATAAAATTAGTGGATCTAAGAAAGAAATTAAATTGTCTAAATTAAATTAATTCTCTACAGAAAAAAAAAAATGCGACTCAAGCCGCTGTAAACAAAGTTGGTTTAAGCGTTTTTAGTCAGGAAAAATGTTATATATATAAAGCTACTTGAAGTTACGTACTGATCACCTCTCCTGAACAATTTTGTATGGGACTTTTTCACCATATTTTCCATGTGTGTAAATTCAAAAATTTAAGGTCTCCAAAATTATAGAGAGAGCTGGACGTGAAAAACTGACTAGAGTGCCCTAGGGGATCTCGAAAACTATCAGTCGCAGAGGTATCGTCTCGAAACAAAAAATGTTCAAAACCTTGGGCCATTGAGTCAACCGGTAAACAAAATATGGCCACCATACAAAAAAAAAATCGTCTCCATACAAAAAATTTCCTAATTTTCAAGAGGCTCTCCAGAACAATTTTGTATGGAACTTTTTTCCCTTCACTATTTATGTGCGTAGAATTTATGGGTCTTCCTTCAGAAAATTATGAAATGTCATGAATGTGGAAAATTTACCATAGTACCTCATGGATCCTCCAAAACTACCAGTCATACAGACATGGTCCCAAACAAATGTTATTAAAGACCTTGGGCCATTAGGTGAACCGGTAAAAAAAAGATGGCCGCCGAACAAAAAAAAATTCTCTCCATACAAATTTTTTGGGTTCTTTTCAAGAGGCTCTCCAGAACAATTTTGTATGGATCCTTTTCCCTTAACTATTTATATACGTCGAACTTATGGGTCTTCCTTCAGAAAAATTCTGAAAAGTCATGATTATGAAAAATTTATCAGAGTACCTCATGGGTCCTCCAAAACAAAAAAAAACAAATTTTTTGGGTTATTTTTAAAAGGTTCTCTTAGACATTTTTGTATGAAACTTTTTCATCCCACTACACGTACAAGTAAATAGAACTTAAAGATTTTTTTTTCACAAAAAATACAAAACGTAGTGAATGTGGAAAAATTACCAGAGTACCCTAACGGCCCTCAAAATCTATCAATCATAGAGGCATGGTCCTGAAATAAAAATGTTCAAGACTTCAGGCCCTTTGGTGAGCCAGTAAAAAAAAAAGATAGCTACGGAACAAAAAAAATTCGTGTCCATACAAAATTTCTTTTTAATTTTCAAGTGGCTCTCCAGAACATTTTTGTATAGATCCTTTTTTTTCCACTAAACGCATGCATAGAACTGATTAGTGTCCTTTCAGAAAAGATACGAAACGTGATACCAATATTTCTTTCTATCTTTCAAGAGACTCCAGAATATTCTGGTATTTGGTATGGCCTCCCATTTCTTTATTTTACGAATATTGAAGAGACTACAAGGCCCGCAAGCTGCTTGCAGCTCGCGCACCGAGCGCAACACTATAGTCGGAATTATAATTCGATTCCACATTTGACATTAGCTACTGTCATTTTGTAAAATAATGATACCACATATAATAGTGTAGTGATGAACACAAAAATCGATAAACAATCGAGATTTATGTTTGTGTAATCATAATATTGGTGTGCCAATTAAAGACTAAATTATTGATTTTTATTTAAATAAATACATAATTATTTATTAATTAGTAACCGCTGCTTTATTTTATAAAAAGTTAATATTTTTATATTAAAAACAAAACTTATAATAAAAGAGCCTAGACAGTTTTCTGTATTGGCAACCCGTGCGCGCTCGTGCAGCTATCGCCATTTTGTTTATCTTGTCATTCAGCTTCATTCTCCAAGTCTGACTGCACGAACATCTTGTTTCATTGCGAATCGATATTTTGTTATTTTGTTGGGTTTTTGTTAAAGTTTTGTTACGTTGTGTTTGTTGTTACGTTTATAGTTTCTTGTGAACTCTAAGTGAATCTATTTGTTTTGAGGAGTGGTTCGCTGGAGTCTTACCAAAATTAAGACCAAACTTAATTGTGGTGATGGATAATGCACCTTACCACTCCCGAAAATTGGAAACGGCACCAAAAATGAGCTGGAAAAAAGCGTGCCATTCAAGACTGGCTTTTAAATAAAAATATTCATTATGAACCAGATATGGTTAAAGCTACGCTTTTAGAACTAATTCCACATAACGAGTCTTTTCATAAGTACGCTGTAGACGAAATGGCAGCACAACATGGGATCACTAATCACTATTTTAAGACTGCCCCCTTACCATTGCGAGCTGAATCCTATCGAATTGATATGGGCGCAGGTAAAGAGGCATGTAGCTCAAAATAATAAAACCTTCAAATTGACAGACGTGAGAAATTTATTTAAGGAAGGCATTCAAAAAATTACAGCTACCGAATGGTCTAAATGCGTATCCCATGTTGTCAAAAAAGAGAAAAAAATGAGTAGGCTAGATATGTTAATTGACAATATCACAGACCATCTATAATATAATAAAACTGTAACAGATCCAATTCTGTACATTGAAGATATTTTGAAAATTTTTATTGGAAGGCACTCTATAATCGATACTGAAGCCAAAACTGCAATTTGTTTCATTTTTGTCTGTCTGTCTGTCTGTCTGTCTGTCTGTCTGTCTGTCTGTCTGTCTGTCTGTATCTTGGCCGCGCATCACGCCGAAACTACTGAATGGATTCGAATAAAACTTGGTACGATTTGAGTTTATACTCCGAGGTAGGTTATAGGATACTTTTTATCCCGAAATTCAGCACGGTTCCCTAGGGAGAGGGGAAGAAAGTTAAAACATGTATTTAGCTGTAATTCATTAACGCGTAGTTCGATTTAACTCATTATTTTTTTGTTAGAAAGGTAGTACTTTAAGTATTGTCCCGTAAATATTTCAAGGTCATAGGTTTATTAGTTCAGAAATGACAGACATTTATTGGGTTCAAATAACTTGGGACCCGGATCTTTGAACGTACGGCTTATTTTAAACTGGTGTGCGTTTAAATTTATGTTTGTCGATCTGTCTATTTGTTCCAGCTAATTACCGAAACGACTGGATCAATTTTGATGGAACTTTCAATGGCATGATAGGTGATGTTATAAGGAGTAACTTAGGCTACATTTAGTTTAGGTTCAAAAAAGGATTATGGGATCCAATCCGATCCTATATAAAACCTATATCCAGGCGGACGAAGTCGCGGGGGTCGGCTAGTTTATAATAAATGTTACAGAAAGTGACAGCGATAGCGATAGCGATGACGGCGACGATTTATAAAATAAAATATTACCATAATCATCTATTTGTTTTATTTCTCATGTTCCTTCATGATCACATTTTTTTATTTATTTCACACACAATTATTAAAGAAAACTCCAGATCCTTAGTAAAATTAATCGTCATAACTAAATTATCCGTTCAGAAATATTTAATTTCCTGATATACTTACTTAGTTTCTATTAAAGTAGTAGTTGTAAAGATATACTACTATAAACGAGAGAAATCGATACGGAAATATTCTTTTTCCGTATCGAATAATTTCGCAACGTCACTATTTAGTACTTGTCATAACGTTGCAACACTGAAATTGTCAAATCTGGAATTGAATTAAAATTCATACTATAGTTTAAGATGCAGTTGCTCTCGCCGCTCTGTTACGGACTAAATTGATTTCATTTGTGAAAAAGTGGAGCAAGATCGGCATATTGTTATGATAGTGTTGAAGAACTGGGCATTGATTACGAAACAATTTCAACTCCTTTGAAGAAATGTGAAAAAGCTAGATATTTGGGTGCCCCACGAGCTCACTGAAAGAAACTTTATGAACCGTGTACCTACTCATATTTGCAATTCTCTGTTGAAACATAATGAAACCGCACCATTTTTAACCCCCGACGCAAAAACAACGGGGTGTTATAAGTTTGACGTGTCTGTGTGTGTGTGTGTCTGTCTGTTTTCCCGTAGCGCTCAAACGGGTGAACCGATTTGAATGCGTTTTTTTTTTGTTTGAAAGATGAATTTGTCGAAAATGTTCTTAGTTATGTTTGATGAAAATCGGTCCAAGATGGCCGCCACTTTCATTTGATAATCCCCTCAATATGGGTATCAAATGAAAAGGCTTGACTAGTAGAATAGCACTATGCAAATTCAAGATGGCCGCTACCAGAAAATGGCGAATGTCAGGGGTTTTTTTAATTTTTTTAATTTATACTTGTTGAAAACTTGATCACTAGCGATAAGTGGATCGCTTAGTATAAAAATGTGCGTAAAAGGTCATGCTCAAAGTGTAGCCAAGCTGCTTAGATTGTGGCGAAACCACAAGTGATTATGGTTGGATTGAAAGGGCATCGTTCATTATGAGCATTTGCCGCCGGGCAATATCATCGAATCTGATCTTTAATGTCATGTATAGCTGATGAAACTGAAGCAAGAAATTGTGAAAAAGCGATCGTATTATTTAATCAACAGAAAATGATTTACTAACTTTGCTCCTAATAACACGACAATTATTTTAAGAAATGCTAATTTAGCCGAGTTAAAATAGACGTAATTCCGACAGAGCTGAATTTTGGTAGAATATATTTTTTTCCTTTCTTGAAGCTATTATTGAAAGACTGTAGAATAGATTTCCGTTGGAAAAATGATTTTTAGTTAAAATTAGTGTGAATTGAAATGTTTATTTTGACCCAGCTAAATTGCAATGGCTTATCTTCATATTATAGTCTCATAAGAATAATTTCGCTGAAACCATAAAATCTCAATAAGTATGTACACCAATGAAGCCTTTTAATACCGTAGCTTGAATTTCCCGCATTAATTTTTTAACATCAACCGTAAAGATACATTATTTTACTGGTCTGTGGTTTTTGCATTCGCGAGATACCCAAAATTACTGGAAAATTATAATTAGGTATATAACCTAATTCAATTAATATTTTCCTGCTATTAATCAACAGTGGCGTTTCTTATTGCTGTATAATTAGTGTTTTCTCATTAATTTAGATATATTTTATTTAACTCTCATATAAGTAATAAATAGGTAAAAAACTGCGGATCCATTATGTACTGCTTAAACACCGTCAATACATCTGACCAACGTGGATATAACTGAACCTACTTGGCTCTCCAGCAACACTCCCTGAAGTCCTCGCTGATCTGGATGGCCTGCTTGGACTCTGGACCCTGGAGTGAGCTCGGCTGGCTGGAGTGATCTTGCAGGGAGCTATCCTAGAGCTACCTAGAGCTACCTACCGGGTAGCGCCCCGCCCGAATGACGTAAAGCGGGCGTACAACTTGCTACAGGACCACTTGCGGAAATAATTAAATTCCCAGGAAGATGTCGTGTGTATTAACTTATTTTATTCACAGTAGGTAATAGCCCGGTCAAATTAGACGTAAAATAGTTATCAAATAACAATAATTCCGACAGAGCTGAATTTTGGTAGAGACCTTGGGGGTACACCAGTAGGAATAAAGTGTCAAAAGTCCCCATGATCTCATGTCTGCTAAAAAAGTTATTCAAGGTCAAAGTCGAAATTTTCGGTTTTTTGGATTTTTCTAGAAAACGGTTAGTTTTATAAAACAACCTAGACAAAAATTGTAGATCATAAAATTATCTACAAAAATATTTTTATTACTTTTTTTCCTAAGAATCATCATTCCTAAGATCATCGCCATTCTTAAAGTTGTGTTAAAAGTTCACACCTACTTCGAAACAATAAAATCGAATCAATAAAATTTGTTTAAACATATCTATACTAATATAATAAAGCGGAAGAGTTTGTTTGTTTTAACGCGCTAATCTCAGGAACTACTGGACAAATTTCAAAAATTCTTTCACCGTTGGATATGTACGTGATCCCTGAGTGCTATAGGCTATATATCATGTACCACGGGCGAAGCCGGGGCGGACCGCTAGTTAAATATAAAATTTAAGAAATGAAAAAACTCAGGGGCTTACTGGACAGATCGTGGTAGTATAACTATGTATGTAGTCAAAACTCCAAATTTTTTATTAAGGATTACGTATGACTTTTATACCTAAAATGTTTAATCTAAACATGATTGCAGATTTATAGCAAGAGCCGGAAAGGTACCAAAAGTTGTCAGTAGTCGTTGCGTTCGGAGCGTGTGGCTTAATCCTTTTAACACGAGACAGTTAAGGAGGATGAAATCACAAACGAACGCGAACTAGTCCGTGTAGATTCAATACTTCTGAAACGATAGCCATTTTCTATAAGAAAAAAAAGCATCTACTTACAATACTGTTTGATGAATTACGCAATTACGCATTCCAATTTCCACCAACGGCATTCCGCTATTTATTTTCAACTAGGGCCGTCACTATTTGAAGCTTATATAAAACAACCGACTGCTGAATCACACTGTACACAAACTCGCGCGCACGTACATGGGTCGTAGTTTCCTTGGACTTTTAAACAAGAATTCAAGTAACATATCGTATTCGATTATGATAAATAATGTTATTATAGGTACACAATATTGTATAAATATAAATAATATTGTATTAATATTAGTATAAGTAATAATATTGTATAAATAAAAAAAAAATGCGAAATTAAACAACTTTTATGATTGCTGAATAGATATGGACGCGAGTTTTTATTAGAGCGAGCGCGATTGTTACAAGTTGCCAACTTTATAGAAATTCCTTAAAAGTGTCCATGTCGTGTGAAGAGGATAGAGAAAAAAATTCAAAAGCGTACTATCACTCTGCGGTTTATTGACTGATTTTGTCTATTTTTTTGCATTATGTTCGGATATTTTTTTTACTATTTTCAGTGGTGGTCAGATAGTTTATAGTTAATCCTATTACCATACTATTAAAGCTATCGAAAACAATTAAATAAGTACTTGTAAAATGGTTACTACCTATCATCTTTCTAAAAATGTACTTACCTAATTGCAATACTAGTTGACTAAGTGCCACCCCTATTTTTGACACGTAAAATTTAATTCACGCATAAAATGTTTAAGAAATGGATATGATGCGATTAACTTCTTTGATATTTCATTTTTAATACCGTGATAGATTTCGCTGTTTTGGAAAACTGAGTAATTTCAATACTGAATTATGACCGCATAATTTTCAATAAAATGTTTACTGTTGCTCTACATTACTGTCTTTGATCCATCGTTGTTGGGTAAGAAGCAGAGGAGAACAGTGTTTAGCAGTTATGTGAATCTTGTAGATGGGTGAGTGTGCGTGTGTTTTAATATGTATCTATATAGCCATACTATTTATAAAAGCACAAGTATAAATTAAAAATTTAAAAAACCAAATACCGACATTCCGACCATTCGCCATTTTGTGGTGGCAGTCATCTTGGATTTGCATAGTACTATTCTACTAGTCAAGCCCTTTCATTTGATACCCATATTGAGGTCGTTGTGATAAAATATGTAATCCGCCATTTTGTAGTGGCGCGGCGGCCAAACAAAACAAAAAAACCACATTCAAATCGGTTCACCCGTTTGAGTGCCACAGGGAAACAGACACACACACACACACACACACACACACACACACACACACACACACGCACACACACACACACACACACAGATACGTCAAACTTATAACACCCCGTCGTTTTTTGCATCGGGGGTTAAAAAGCAACTTTGCCTGTTATCTTTTCAGGGCTCCAATTGACTGGGACTGACCAGGGACTGAATGGCGCTTGAAGTTTGACAGAAATAGCTTGTATCCTAGTGACGCACCCAGGATATATTCGTTTTCGGACAAAAAATCTACGCGGAAGTCGCGAGAGTAGTCTAATAACTATAAATAATCATCTTCCTCGTCAAATGTGAATTATATTGAAAACTACATTGAAATTCACTAAAAAGTTAAGTGGATTTCAATTTAGTCTAATATAACTTACATTAGATAAACGCGAATGACGACTTTGTCCACATTTTTACTATTTTTCGCATTTTTTATTTCAGCTGCTTTGGCCATATATCTATTGGTACATATTAGATACAAGCGTAAACCCGCGACTTCGTACGCGTGGATATTGGTTTTAAACATCCCGTGGGAATAATTTTGTCTTTCCTAAGCTCTTTTGTGCGCATACCTTGCTAAAAACTGTTAAAAGTTCACTGGCGGATATTTAGGTAGATCAAAATGTAAACATCCGCCAGTGAAAGTCCCATCAAAATCGATCTAGCCTTTTGAGAGATTAGTCAGTAATCTTTAAAGTATTTCCTTTCTAACAAAAAAAGAATGAATGAAATCGGACCACGCGTTAATGAATTACAGCTAAGTACACATTTTGACTTTCATCCCCTCTTCCAAGGGAACCGTGCTGAATTTCGGGATAAAAATTATCCTATAGGTTACTCCGTAGTATGAACTTAAATCGTGCCAAGTTTCATTTCAATCCATTCAGTAGTATTTGCGTGATGCGCGTACAAACATACAGACAAACAGACAAACAGATAAACAGACAAACAGATAAACAGACAAACAGACAAACAGACAAACAGACAAACAGACAAACAGATAAACAGACAAACAGAAAAAAATTTCAAAAATAGCTTTTTAGGGTTCCGTAGTAAACAAGGAACCCTTATAGTTTCGCCATGTCCGTCCGTCTGTCCGTCTGTCCGTCTGTCCGTCTGTCCGTCTGTCCGTCTGTCCGTCCGTCCTCGGTTAATCTCAGAGACTATTAGTGCTAGAAATCCGTAATTTGGCATGAGTATAAATATTAATCACGCCGACAAAGTGGTGAAATAAAATTTTGATAAATATTTTTTTTTAGGGTAGCTCCCCTACATGTAAAGTGGGGATGAATATTTTTTTTCTCGTCTACCCCATAGTGTGGGGTATCGTTGAATAGGTCTTTTAAAAATACTGTGGGTGTGGGAACATCATTTTTCGATTTCTAGATCCGTTTGTAAAATATGATGTTTTAAAGTGCAAATTTTTATTAGAGTCAAGTGTCCCCCCCCTCTATCAGCCAAATGGCAGTATATAGGAACTTGAAAAAATTCACAGCAGTAGGGTATATAATCAATTTTAAAGGAAAACTATCACGGCTAAGTAGGGTTCACAGGTTAAGGAGTTATATCTGTTTTTCGAGGATTGTGACTACGGAACCCTACACTGCGCGTGGCCCGCCACGCACTTGACCGGTTTTTTTGTTTACTTTCTATTACTTATCCCTAACATCCCCCAGTTATTATTTTGCAAAAATCTTTAATGTACAGATACGGCAAGTCTACGATTTTATTATATGTATAGAAGATAGAATGAAGATATGGAAGCATTAGTGAGTTACTGAAGCGATGATATTATCGATCTTAATTCTAAATGAAGACATTCGTCCATACAATAGTAGGGATTCCGAGTCAACAGCGGTATTCCATTAGACAACGAAAGGTCTATTTGAGTTTAGGTTGGCATTTTTGTTGAAATTCTCCACGCTAATTACGAGCAATAAAAAGTTTACCGGATTTCCCATATGTCAGTCTACATTTAGCGAGATGTGTTTTACAATTACTTTTACAAAACGCTGGAATGTATGAAATGAAATAAAATAGTGATGCATACTCGCAATAAAACCGGCCTTTCGCGCCTTGTAAACATTTAATATGTTAGAATTATAGGTAGGTACATTACATTTTTCTTGATTTATATTTAGAACTTTGTCTTCGTTTTCATTTCATCGAATACAGATGTATCTACATCTTTATTCGATGAAATGAAAACGAATCACTTATCTAAGTGATTCAATCTATAATATAATAAAACTGTAACAGATCCAATTCTGTACATTGAAGATATTTTGAAAATTTTTATTGGTGGGCACTCTATAATCGATACTGAAGCCAAAACTACAATTTTTTTCATTTTTGTCTGTCTGTCTGTCTGTCTGTCTGTCTGTCTGTATCTTGGCCGCGCATCACGCCGAAACTACTGAATGGATTCAAATGAAACTTGGTACGATTTGAGTTTATACTCCGAGGTAGGACATAGGATACTTTTTATCCCGAAATTCAGCACGGTTCCCTTGGGAGAAGGGAAGAAAGTTAAAACGTGTATTTAGCTGTAATTCATTAACGCGTGGTTCGATTTTACTCATTCTTTTTTTGTTAGAAAGGTAGTACTTTAACTATTGTCCCGTAAATATTTCAAGGTCATAAGTTTTTTAGTTCAAAAATGACAGACATTTATTGGGTTCAAATAACTTGGGACCCGAATCTTTGTACGTACTGGTTATTTTAAGCTGGCGTGTGTTTAAATTTATATTTATCGGTCTGTTTATTTGTTCCAGCTAATCTCCGAAACGGCTGGGCCGATTTTGACGAAACTTTCAACGGCAGATAGGTGATGTCATAAGGAATAACTTAGGCCTAATAAAAACCTATATCCACGCGGACGAAGTCGCGGGGATCAGCTAGTTTATTATAAAAATTTGAATAATATCTATTAGTGCTTTCATATTCCACATAGCTAAGATTTAGGTTAATTTTGTATTTAGAGATTAAGATATTTTTATATAGGTCGTCTTAAATATCAGTCTATGGTTATAGGTAACTAACTTTTGCCCGCGGCTTCGCCCGCGTGAATTTCGGTTTTTCACAAATCCTGAGGGAATCGTAGATTTCTGGTTCCCGTTCCCTTTTCCAACCTTTATACCTACCTTCAAGGAAGTTTGCTATAGTAATCTAACTATTGCTGTAGCTGTAGATTTCGTTTTTTTTAATCCCGCGGGAACTGTGGATTTTTTCAGGATAAAAAGTAGCCTATGTTTTAAGTCAGGGCATAATCTATCCCCATTCAAAATTTCAGTCAAATCGGTAGGTACAGTAGTTGCAACGTTATAGAGTAAAAAAAACATCCAAACATCTAAACATCCAAACATCCACATTTTCACATTTATAATATTAGTAGGATAGGATAGTGGTAAGTTTTGTAAGTATACGGTCTACTTGACGAGAATGGATTACGCTGACAACTGTGTTTACCGGCTTTCAGTTCAAGTGCCGGTAATTGATTGCTGACTCATTCTCGTGTGCGCTGTAATTATATGTATATCCAACTAGCTGATGCCAGAGACTTCATCCGCTTGGATTCTTACAGACCTCATACAAACTCATTATCCTCTATCTATGTAATTATCTTGGGGATGGAATTTCCGAAAATCCTGAAACACCTATCCCTCTATTTATTACTTAATACAAATACCGATTTTCATGGATATATTTGATTTGAAAAATAATGTGAAAAAGTCATTTAACTCTCATACAAACTTTCATCTCCTATCTAACCCCCTTAGGGATGGAATTTCTAATAATCCTTTCTTAGTGTGTGCCGTCATAATTCTAATTATTCTCTTCTATCATTTACTTTCTAATTTCAGTAATAAGTCTGTGCGTCGATAGATCAGTCAGTTAGTCAGTGCAATTTCTGATAATTGTTCTTAGTGGGAGTCTACGACATAAAAATGTCAAGTTTATAGACCGAGTTGGTATAGCTGTACGTTCAACAAACATTTTTCGTTTTAAGTTTCGTTTTTGGACACTTCGTTTCATTAAGCTTCTGGCTTCTTTATTGCTTTACAAAACACTATAAGGGTAGCTTAGACAAGACTAAGGGCTGTTTAGTCAATTAACATTTAAAGCTTTTCAAAATCCTAATTTTATCATAACCCAAAACAATTTTTCTCATAAACCAGGATCAAATTCCTAAGGATTTTGATCGGATTATGATGGAATGGAGATTTGATTTCATCATAATACTGAAAAAAATCAGGTTTCTGATAAAAAATTATTTAGGGCTATACAATCTTACCGACCGGACCGAAAAAACTAATTTAATCGTAATCCTGCGATATAAATAAATAATAGGTAGAGCAAAAAAAAATTCTTTATATTTTATATGGGTATTGGGTAGGTTTTTTTTCTAAGGATGGAAAGGTCATGGCTATATTGTGGATGCAACACGTTAGCTGCGTGGCCATTTTCAGAGAACTGTTCGGGAGTGCGTATGAGACCTATTAAAACTCGTAACCGACCTGCACGGGGGTGCGTTTGAGACCTAAACCATCCTCCTAAAAAATGGTTTTTTTAAATAACGTATAACTCGATCAAATTATAAGATATAATCTATGTTTTTCCTGTCAATTAAAGATAATTGATTGCTCTATCTTAAGTTAGCGGCGCATTTAGATGTGACAAATGGATTAAGAGTAAATACGAAAAAAAAAATTAGGGATCGACTAGGCCCCCTAGAAATGCTTACGATTAGTGATGTGCATTGAAATAAACCTCAGTTATCGATAATTAAACTTTTACGAAAGTAATTAAAACTTATTCATTTATCACCTATTTAACATTTCATTTGATACACTGTGTATAAGTTCCCAAATTCTCACATAGATGGCGCTGTACGATATTCACTCGCGCTATCGAGTTGTGCTTTAGCTAGTATTAAATAAAGAACCCTTTGTGACCAGTGGAGCTGGCATGGCTGTAGCTGACTATATGTAGTGGTAGCTATAGAGGCACAGTTAAATGTAAGAGTGCAATAAATCACTGTGTGAGTGTGTGGTGTTACGTCTACGCCGTGTTTCATTTGAATATTCCCGCCTTCGTACATTGTTCCTGCGAACCGGATGGAATTGTGGTTTGTACCAGTCGGCATCGACGAGGTGGCGGTTTGTCATCTATGGTGTCAACCCTGGAGATTGGAGCCAGGGGTTTCAGCCTGAAGAGGAACACCAGGCTGTGGCGTCAGCGGCCAGTGGTGGAGCGAGAGGGAAGATCAACCGAGGACGTCACGAGGACCCGATGACAACACGACCAGTGCGAAGTTGGTGCGGAATATAGTGAGTGAAGTGTGCCGTGATAAATTGTGAGTACTTTATTGTTAATTATTTATCAAGCTAAATTGGACCTTATGTCAATAAAGAAAATAACTTAACAAAATTAATAGTAGTGCATGGACATAGACTAATACTGAACAAAAAGTGAAGTGACGGGGAATCCATGCCCAAATTTCGTCTATGTCCCAAGTTTACAAAGACTTAGAAAAAAATCGGAACTTAGAATATTTACATCAGTTTGGACTTGTAAAATTTCAAGAATCTAATCTACCGGGACTTAGAAAATTTTACTTATGTTGTAAGACTTGTAATAATTTTAAAGTAAACTGATTGAACTTAGAATAATTTACCTATAGTTTAGACTTGTAATATTTTTCAAAATTGGTTTGAACTTGTGTTTCTTTAAATTTATTTGTTAATTCGGTTAATAATAGTTAGCTTGTTTAAGTTTAATTTTCTCACGCGTCACTAAATAAATGATCGCCATGGAAGTTTTTGATAAGCTTCAAGAAAACAATAAAGAGCTTATCTCTAAAGGCAAAATTAACTTTAAAAAATCGCCGAAAGATCGTGTAACGGTTTCATATGTGGAGACACGTTTGGAGGCTTTAGAGAATCAATGGCAATCTTTTTGTGACACGCATAAACAAATAATTACGGAAATTACTGCGACAGAATTGAAAACATCTAGCTATTATGTAAATTCAATATATGATAAAACCGAAGAGATTTATTTTGATTATAAAACTGAATTAAAAGATGTATTGAATAAATTGCAACCGAAAAGTAAAGTCGTTCAGTCAGTTGGATTACCAAGTGAAGATAGTAGTAAATCTAAGTATTTTGTGAAATTACCGGAGATTAGTATACCGAAGTTTTCGGGAAAATATTCTGAGTGGACTAGTTTTAAAGATTTATTTACTTCGTTGATACATAACAACGCTAAATTAGATGACGTTCAGAAACTACACTATCTGAAGAGTCATTTGTCTGGCGAAGCAGAGCAGCTTTTAAGACATGTTCCGATTACAGATAAAAATTATAGTGTTTGCTGGACTCAGTTGACTAGTCGTTACGATAATAAAAAATATTTATCTAACAACATTTTACGGCATTTCATGAGTCAAAAATCTTTGCAGAATGAATCGTCAAGTGCTATTAAAGAATTGTTAGATAATATGAATGAATGTTTAAGTGCGTTACAAAATATTGGTATAGACATTAGCAACTGGGATATAATCATTATTTACATAATGAGTCAAAAGCTTGATCCTGAGTCCAGAAAGCAGTGGGAATCAAAGGCAAATGAGTTTGATGGATTGCCTACTTTGGCAGGTTTTAAAGAGTTTCTCGAGCATAAGTTTAGATCTTTAGAATTTTTGGATGTTAAACCAAAACCTAAGTCGCCTAATGTAAGTAAAGTTAATGTATCTCATGTAGCAAATACTCATAGTCCAAATGCATCTAATCAGTCCAATTTAAGCTGTCAATATTGTAAAGCGAATCATAAGTTGATGAATTGTAAAGATTTTGCGAAGGCTGATTATAGCACACGGCATAACTTTGTCCGAAACAGTAGACTGTGTTTTAACTGCTTGGGGCCGTTTCATTCTGTTTTTACATGCCGCCAAGTCTCTAGGTGTAGAGTTAAAGGTTGTAGACGTAAACACCATTCTCTGCTTCACCCCCAAAATGTAGATAATGTAGAGTCGGAGAATGTCGAGTCGGGCAATAACGGTGTAGTTGTTTCTTCGGCAACCACATCACAAGGGGAAGTAGCGAGTATAGTTACCTGTTTCTCAAAAGTTCCTAGTCAAGTTCTTTTGGCTACAGCACTAGTCGAGGTAGAGTCGAGAACAGGTGGTCCTAATTTTGTTGTGAGATGCTTGTTGGATCAAGGCTCAATGGCTTCTTTAATCACGGAGTCAGCTGTCCAAATGTTAGGACTGAAGAAAATCCCCAACAAGATATACATCTCAGGGGTTGAAAATCGGGACGAGGCTTTAGCTTCTACGTCGATGGTGGAACTAAAGCTAAAGTCCATCCACAATCCGCAATACTCTTTGGTTGTCAAAGCACATGTGCTTAGCAAACTAACGTCTTTTCTTCCCTCAAAGAAGGTAGCCGTTCAGTTATGGCCAGAACTAACTAAGTTGAAGTTCGCTGACCCGAAGTTTGACATACCAAATAAGATAGATTTGTTACTTGGCGCAGAAGTGTATGGCCAGATTTTAGTTGAAGGTCTTATCAAAGGTCCTCCCGGGAGTCCTGTAGCCCAGAACACTCAATTGGGGTGGATCTTATCTGGTCAGATTCACTCAGATCCTCTGGAATCTGAGTCGTGCCAAGAAAATAGTGTCATTGTCAGCATGCACGCCCAGACTAATGATAATGACTTATTAAGAAAATTCTGGGAGCTAGAATCAGATGAAGTTTCAGTTAAAAGAAAAATGTTAACTGATGATGAACAAAAATGCGAGGAGATCTTCGTTAACACCGTAACCAGAGATGATTGCGGGCGTTACGTAGTGAAGCTTCCTTTTCGAGTTGATAACCCAACCTGTAAAAAAGGAAATTTTAGAGAAATTGCAACGAAGAGACTCTGTCAATTAGAAAAGAGATTGTCGAAAACTCCAGAACTTAAAGAAGAGTATACGAAGGTAATTAAAGAATACTTACAGCTAAATCATATGGAGTTAGTTCCGGAAGAGCAGCAAGATAAATCAGATGTAGTGTACTTGCCACATCATGCCGTAGTACGGAAGGATAAAACAACATCACGGGTAAGGATCGTTTTTGACGCCTCTTGCTCTGGTACTAACGGTGTGAGCTTGAATAATGATCTCTTGGTAGGTCCACCTCTTCAGCATACTTTACGACATATTGTTATACGATGGCGCCAACATCCCATTTGTCTTGTAGCGGACATCATTAAGATGTACAGACAGGTGAAGGTAACAGAGAAGGATGCAGATGAGTTTCAACGTATCTTGTGGCGTGACGAATCTGGAACTATACAACATTACAGAATGTTACGTGTTACTTTCGGAACTGCGTCCGCACCTTACCTGGCCGTGAGAGTCCTACAGCAAGTGGCCCACGATGAAGGTAAAAACAACGCCGCTGCTGCTGAGAGAATTCTGCAAGATTTTTATATGGACGATCTCATGACGGGCTGCCAAACGGTTGAAGAGTGCCTGAAAATAAAAAATGATATTAGTAACATATTAAAGAAAGGAGGATTCGAATTACAGAAATGGGCTAGTAATAGTAAGGAATTTATGGAAAAAATAGGAAAAGGAGAAAAGGAAGCGAAGTTAGAAATAGGTACAGGAAAGGAAACAGAACCAATACAGAAAGTATTAGGACTTACCTGGAATAGTAGCACCGACGAATTTGAATATAATGTCCAACTCCCACCTGTAGAATTTCCAGTAACAAAGAGGAAGGTAATTTCAGATATTTCGCGTTTGTTCGATCCCTTAGGTTGGATTGCTCCAACGATCATTACCTCTAAGATATTTATTCAAAAGCTTTGGATGTCAGGTATTGATTGGGATCAGGAACTCCCTCCTCAGTTGTTACAGGAATGGCTTACTTACCGGTCTGATCTTATGCGTTTGACGAACTTTCGTATCCCGCGATGGATTCACACAAATGCTGGCGATAAAGAAGTAGAACTGCATGGATTCAGTGATGCGTCAAGTGATGCCTACGCTGCAGTTATATACGTTCGCAGTATTGATGAGAATAATGGTATACATGTGAATCTAGTAACTTCTAAGACCAAGGTATCTCCAATTAAACAAGTCTCCATCCCACGCTTGGAGTTGTGCGGCGCACTGCTTCTTGCCAAGCTACTGTTGGAAGTTTCGGAGACACTGGGAATACCAAAGAACAGAATTCACGCTTGGACAGATTCTTCTGTGGTTCTTGCGTGGCTTAGCAGCCACCCTAGTAAATGGAAAACATTTGTTGCCAACCGTACTTCAGAGATTTTAACCGTCTTGGACCGAAATCAATGGGCACATGTTCGGTCAAAGGATAACCCTGCCGATTGCGCAACAAGAGGTGTCAAGGATTACAATAACCTTGATTTGTGGAAGCAAGGTCCATCTTGGCTGAGTGAAGAAGTCGTAAATTACAGTCCACATGTAGAATGCCAAGATACCAATTTGGAAGAGAAAACTAAAAAGGTTTGTTACGCTGTAGAAAATGTTGAGCTAGAAGAAGAATTCTTTACGAGATTTTCAACGCTTCGAAAACTAGTCAGATCAGTTGCTTATTTGAGAAGATTTATGAAATGGTTGAGCTCCCGTAGTATTGTATTCCCAGCTTATCTTACTAGTCAAGAGTTGAACGAGGCGTCGCAAAAATGTATTAGTTACATTCAGAAAAGGTTCTTTTCAAGTGACATTGACAGTATTGCTAAAACCGGATCAGTAATGAAGAAAAGCAAGCTTGTTTCTCTGAATCCGTTTTTAGACAGTGATCGTCTGTTACGAATTGGGGGACGTTTGCAAAACGCTGAGATTAGCGATGATAGAAAACATTCTGTATTAATTCCACGTGAATCACATTTTGCAAAGCTCGTTGGTGCTGATGCCCACGAAAAAACGTTGCACGGAGGACCCCAGCTGATGTTAAATTATATTAGGTCAAAATACTGGATCATTGACGCCAAGAATTTGGTCAAGTTGCATGTGCGCAAATGCGTCACCTGTATACGTCATGCCTCTCCATCTAATCTACCCATCATGGGTCAGTTGCCTGCAGCTCGTGTGACAGCTGGTAGACCTTTCCGTCATAGCGGAGTAGATTATGCAGGACCTATCGCAATAAGAACCTCAAAGGGTAGAGGTCATCGTTCTATCAAAGGGTATATTTGCCTCTTTATATGTATGGCTACTAGAGCCATCCATCTTGAAGCTGTTACGGACATGACTTCTGAGGGATTTCTGGCGGCCTTTAAACGCATGGTAGCCAGGCGAGGTCACGTGACAGATTTGTGGAGCGATAATGCGACCACTTTTGTTTGTGCTGATAAGGAATTGAAGGCTCTACTAACAGAAGAAAGGTCTACTGTAGCTGTTGAGATTGCAAGTTGGCTTGCATCAAATGGTACTACTTGGCATCGAATCCCACCCTACACTCCAAACTTTGGTGGATTGTGGGAAGCTGGGATCAAATCGACCAAGCACCACCTCAAGAGGGTGATTGGAAACTCCACTTTAACGTTTGAAGAAATAAGTACAGTTCTTGCTCAAATTGAGGCTTGCCTTAACTCTAGGCCGTTGACAACATTGAGTAATGACGCACAGGATCCATACCCATTAACACCCGGACATTTTCTGGTAGGAGAGTCACTGTTACTTGTTCCGGATGCCAATTATGAGAAGTCAAACATCAGTAGTCTCCGAAGATGGCAACTCACTCAAAGAATGACGCAGGACTTTTGGCGACGGTGGTCGAATGAATATCTCACTCAGTTTCTGCATCGTTATCGTTGGAATCGTCATTCTCCTGAACCTAATATTGGAGACGTAGTTCTAGTTAAGGAAGAAAATCTTCCTCCAGCTAGATGGCTTTATGGCGTAATTGTAGACAAGCATACTGGTTCGGACAATGTTACGCGTGTTGTGAGCTTAAGATGCAAAGGCACTGTCATCAAGAGACCAGTTTCTAAGATTTGTATTTTACCAGTAAATGATTAAGTTAATATTATAGAATCAATTCATTTTGTTTTGTTTTTGAAAAATGTGATAGATTTTAGTTGAGATTTTATACTCATTGGAAAACCATTGTTATGGATTTGTTAAATTTAGATTACATTTTTATCTCATGTATTAAGTAAGTTAAGTTTGAGCCATTTGTTACTTTAAAAGTTTCAGCTATGTCAGTTGTTATTTGTGACATTCATTTCATAGCACATTTACCCACGATGGACTAGAGATTATCATCACAGTTTTGTTAGTGTTACAAATTATTTATGAACCTGTTGGTCCATGGTGGGCGGGATGTATAAGTTCCCAAATTCTCACATAGATGGCGCTGTACGATATTCACTCGCGCTATCGAGTTGTGCTTTAGCTAGTATTAAATAAAGAACCCTTTGTGACCAGTGGAGCTGGTACGGCTGTAGCTGACTATATGTAGTGGTAGCTATAGAGGCACAGTTAAATGTAAGAGTGCAATAAAATCACTGTGTGAGTGTGTGGTGTTACGTCTACGCCGTGTTTCATTTGAATATTCCCGCCTTCGTACACACTGTATACACATATTAAGGGAGTTGTGAAAAAATATATAATCCGCCATTTTGTAGCGGCAGCCATCTTGGACCGATTTTCTTCAAACATAGCTAACAACACTCTTGACTAATTCACCTTTCAAACAAAAAAAAAACCGCATTCAAATCGGTCCAGCCGTTTGAGCGCCACAGGGGAACAGACAGACACACACACACACACACACACACACACAGACACGTCCAACTTATAACACCCCGTCGTTTTTGCGTCGGGGGTTAAAAATAGGCTATCACTAGAACTCCGAACTTAGACTGCAACATGAAAAACTAAGAAGGTACAAAATAAGAATACTTACTGTTTAATTGAAAAAAGATGAAGACCAAAGGAACAGTGCATCAAAAGATCACCTCTTGTGACCATCCCCAGGAAGTGCTTTTAGGTATATTAAAGTAAAAAAAAAAAACAATGTCACAGATATTAGGATGTAAAAAAACAAAATTTGATTAGAAACTTTGCATTTTAGCACAGTCTAACAATGTCAGTATCTACGACTTCACTTCGTATTTTACTACTCGATGAGGCAACATAATCAGGTGTCTAATTCTGAAGTCCCATCTGAATCGGATTCACAGATTATCTTTTTACACGTTTTTCTTTTAATAGAACCTATAATTGAAAAAATCTGCTTTTCTGATCAAACAATAAAGTAATTACGTATTGACGCACGCTATCGATACATGAACAACACCAAAACAAAGTGCGTGGCGTCCGCGCTGTCAAATTTAGGAGGCGGAAAAATTCTCCTTGCGCACCTAATGTATAAAATCACTACTCAGTGCGTTAGGGACCTCATCGATCTCCAATTTTTTTTATTTCATTACTAGATGATGCCCACGGCTTCGCCCGTGTGGATTTAGGTTTTTAAAAATCCCGTGGGAACTTTTGATTTTCCAGAACAAAAAGTAGCTTATCTGTAGAAACCCGTCCCCAAAACGGAAAAATCCCGTGGGATACCCACGATTTCGGAAAACAATTCCTTACAGCATCAGGGTTGAGGAGTTGGATATGTACCTACTCGAGTTCATTCAACGATAAAGTCTTTAATTGGTACCCCCAATATCAATTTAAATAACCGAAACTTTCTAAAACCCATTAGTTTTGGGGATCAGGTCCCCTACAGCATCAGGATTGAGGAGTTGAAATCCAAATTTTTTATAGAACAGGGTCGCAATGTTTCTCTATCGATTAAAAAAAAAATTACGCAAATCGGTTCAGAAATCTCGGAGATATCGGTGTACATAGGTAGAAAAACACAACTCCTCCTTTTTTGAAAGTCGGTTAAAAAAGTA
The DNA here is from genome assembly GCA_920104075.1 of Melanargia galathea. NCBI lineage: Eukaryota > Metazoa > Arthropoda > Insecta > Lepidoptera > Nymphalidae > Melanargia > Melanargia galathea. The sequence goes on from OV049876.1 coordinate 13,735,333, forward strand.
GCCTATGTTACTCCCTGGTTAATTCTCTACTCGTATGTGAAGGTCCCGTCAAAATCGGTTCAGCCGTTCCGAAGATTAGCCCGTTCAAACAGACAGACAGACAGACAGACAGACAGACAGACAGACAGACAGACAAAAATTTTAAAAACGTGTGATTCGGTTATGGTAGCGTTCAAATAACCATATGAGCTTAATATGAGGTAGTTATTTCGATATTACAGACAGACACTTCAATTTTATTTATTAGTATAGAGTATAGATTCAATCAAATTTGAAGAAGGAAGCAAGTATGTATATTTGATTCTTTCAAACACATAGAAATAAAGGAGTTACGACCTCCCGCACAGAGGGGAAGAACACAATTTTTGGCGCCGCACCAGCGGAAAGTTTCATAAGAGATACTTTAGATCCCCTAACGCAGTCAACGTGTTACTGTTTGTACCTAATATGGCTCATATGGTGCCAACGCTTCGCAACTTATGACTAAGGACAATAAGTCCAAAAACTAGTCGGGTAATCCCTAAAAAATCATATACAGTCACTTTAGTTTGTACAATAATAAAATTATAATTCGCTTTCTGCGTCATACATGACAAATAAACCTGCACACTACAAATAAACCTGCGCACCTGTAAACCTGCACACACAAAAATGTACACTCATTCAATACATTCAAAACTGAATTAGCTGCTCACATTATGAGTAATGCGAATCACTTCGACTAATGCATTGAATGAGTACCTAAATGGCGAATATTACACGCTTTATATTAGCTTCACCGGTATGTATGTTTGTAACCGACTTCTTTGAACGCGATTTTGACCCACTTTAAACGGTCAGATTTCATTCAAACTTTGTAGATTTGTCGAGGACCGATGACAATACACTAATTTTATAAGATTATTTCATTATTCAATTTGGAAAATAAGATTTTGTGTTCATTTATCAAAAGTCGTCGGTAAGGAAAAACAATAAACTTTCAAAATCGCACGGTAACTAACTGTAACTAGGGTAAACAGAATAGATGTCACACACAACTAAAATCTAAGCACAAAACGTACGAATGCGAAGATAAAACAATATTAAAACAAAATAATAATATTATTAATTAGTACTTATTTACTTTAATCATATTGTACGATTTACAATAAAAAACAAATAAAATAATTTATTAATAATTAATATCTATTGTATTTTAAGTGACATGATTTTTTTAGTGTTTTATAAATAAACCAAACTAAAAAGTAGAAAATAAATAATAGTTTAAAAAAACTAAAAAACACGCTTTCTTATAGAAAACCAAACTAAAAAATAGAAAATAAATTTTAATAAATATAAATTAATAATAGTGTGCATATGAAAAAAATGTATTTTATTTAAAAAAAGCGTGGGGTGCTTTTAAGATAGTATCGAAATGATAATCCTCTATACACCCATGCACCCCACGCTTTTTTTTTATAAAATACATTTTTTTCATATGCACACTAGGTATTATTAATTTATATTTATTAAAATTTATTTTCTATTTTTTAGTTTGGTTTTCTATAAGAAAGCGTGTTTTTTAGTTTTTTTTAAACTATTATTTATTTTAAACTTTATTCTTAGAATTAAGTTCTCATGTGAGTGACTTTGTCTTTTATGAGAATTAAACGTCTTTAAACCTAAACCTAAATAGCCACTTTTGTAATAGGTAATTATGATTCTACTTCTGTATGCAGTGGCGTGCACAGGGTAAATCCAGGGTAATCGATGTTCATCCTTCTGGTCTGCCTCAGCACTGCTTTACTCAGGGTAAGCGTTGTTTTTCTGCCTTTATGAAGTACACGCCATTGTCTGCTCCTTCCAATGAAGACTTCCTTGCGGACGAAGTGGTGCCATGTCTCTTGGATTTTTACCGGATTACGGCAAAGCCAAAAGGAAAGGTTATGATTTTAGCAGTCTATGTATGTATGTTTGTATCAAATTCTGTGTGTTCCTAAACTACTGGGCCGATTTTGATTAATGAGGTGTCAATTGATTCGTTGTTACAATCTGGGTGACATAGGCTACATTTTATATACGAAAAAAATCGAGACCCTTTGCGGCTAAAACAAGAATATTAAGTTAGTTTCGGATATACATAACAGATGGCGCCGATAGCTGCTTGCTCCGCGCTTTCTTCCGTTCGAATTCTCGTTATTATACGCATTTGAATACACGTCTTTGTGCACACTAAATTAGTCGTCGAGTTTTAGTTTCCGAAATTTATCTCTTGTGTCGCAAGACTCCCCCTTGCTGTCGAGAATAGTATACATAACATTATATTCATGATAGGTACATATTCATGATCAAACCAGCGCATTCGAAAACTATGCTGAAACACCAATGAAATACCTTTTTAACCCCCGACGCAAAAACGACGGGGTGTTATAAGTTTGAAGTGTCTGTGTGTGTGTGTGTGTATGTGTGTGTGTGTGTATTTGTCTCTTCCCCTGTAGCGCTCAAACGGGTGGACCGATTTGAATGCGGTTTTTTTTTGTTTGAAAGGTGAATTAGTCGAGAGTGTACCGCCGCTACAAAATGGAGGATTACATATTTTTTCACAACTCCCTTAATATGGGTATCAAATGAGAGGGCTTGACTAGTAAAATAGCACTATTGCAAATCCAAGATGGCCGCCGACACAAAATGGCGAATGTCGGGGGTTTTTTAAATTTTTAATTTATACTTTTTGTTGAACACTTATCTCTTTATGTTGCTCAAAACATTTGCCGCCACTATGGCGTGTCAACAAACAAATTGCAGATGAAGTTTTTTAGCGCGTAAATGTTGTGCATTACGACAGCTATGATAAATGATGATTGCAAATGGCGCCTATCAAAAATTTACATCTACACACGATAGGTATACATCTTCGTTGTAACTTTAGCGACCTCCCTGGCACAGTGGCGAGCGCAGTGTTTTTATAAGCGGGAGGTCCCGGGTTCGATTCCCGGCAGAGGCAATTTAGGATTTTATAATTTCTAAATTGTCTCTGGTCTGGTCTGGTGGGAGGCTTTAGCCGTGGCTAGTTACTACCCTACCGACAAAACCGTGCCGCCAAGCGATTTAGCGTTCCGGTACGATGTCGCGTAGTAACCAGTCACAGGTATGAGTTTAATAAACTACTGCCATACCTCTTCCAAGTTAGCCCGCTTCCACCTTAGACTGCATCGTCACTTACCATCAGGTGAGATCGCAGTGAAGGGCTCGCTTGTAGATGAATAAAAAATAAAAATAAAAAACTTACCAACTCTTTACTGTTATCATCCACGGATCAGAATCATACAGTTTCCTTTTTTTAACCCCCGACGCAAAAACGACGGGATGTTATAAGTTTGTCGTGTCTTTGTGTGTGTGTATGTGTGTGTGTGTCTGTTGTTTCCCTGTGGCGCTCAAACGGGTGGACCGATTTGAATGCTGTTTTTTTTTGTTTGAAAGGTGAATTAGTCGAGAGTGTTGTTACCTATGTTTGATGAAAATCAGTTCAAAATGGCCGCCGCTACACAATGGCGCATTACATATTTTTTCACAACTCACTTAATATGGGTATCAAATGAAAGAGCTTGACTAGTAGAATAGCACTATTACAAATCCAAGATGGCCGCCGCCACAAAATGGCGAATATCGGGGGTTTTTTAAATTTTCAATTTATACTTGTTCGAAACTGTAGTTATTTAGATGTAGGTCGAATATTTTATTTCGTTGTAAACCCGCGGAACCGAGAAATTGCTCAATTATCGGAGATCGCAATGGAGCGAGAAAATAAAAAGCGATTACCCTTATTTATAGTTCATAAAATACAGCTTGATGCCCGGGACAGCCGTCAAATTAACATGCCCTGGGCATGCCCAGGACTGGGGGCCACGTGAAAATTTTAATAAATATTAATGCGAAAACGTATTTGTTTGTTTGTTGGTTTACTTTGTCCTTAGATCGCGCCGCAACCGATTTTTTAACCCTCGATGCAAAACGACGGGGTGTTATAAGTTTGACGTCTCTATGTGTGTGTGTGTGTGTTTTTTGTTTGAAAGGTGAATTAGTCGAGAGTGTTGTTAACTATGTATGATGAAAATCGATCCAAGATGGCCGCCGCTACAAAATGGCGGATTACATATTTTTTCACAACTCCCTTAATATGGGTATCAAATGAAAGGGCTTGACTAGTAGAATATGCTCTCCCCTCCAACTAAGCGTATAGTTTCTGCTAGGAGTATGTACGACAATAGCGCAACGGGTGGGATTTGAACCGACGATCTTTCGGCTTTCGGTCCACGCCCTAACCATTGCGCTATTTCGGGTTTTATCTACTTGTTACACGTATTAAATATCTGTATGAAAGAATATCCAAAATCATCCCAAAATGAATTAAATAACGAAGTTCAAAGTTCATAGAAAAAAAAATGTTTGTCCGTAAAGTTGGATTACGGACAATAATTTTACATGATAACGTCATAAGAAAACATTGCGTCTCTATCGCTTGTTCCGCGCTCTCGCTTGCACACTCGGCTAGGCGGTGTGTGACAATGAGTCATGCTTTTTCGTTTGTGCGGCTGACGTTCATCCATAAGACGTTATCACGTCAAAATTGGTTGTCTGTAAAGTCGGTTTACGGACGAAAATAAAGAATTACGTGTTTTAGGAATTTTGGAAATTCCACCCCCAAGTGAGACTTATAAGAATCCACGCGGGCGAAGTCGCGAGCATCAGCTAGTTTATAGTATGTACATATTGGTATATCAGTTAAGATGAAGTTTATGACTGTTTTTATGACATCATTAACCAAAGCCCTTGGTCTTTTAATATTATAGTTTATACACTCTTATACAAGTGGGTATTGTCTGTCTCGCGAGAAGTAGGTATAGTTGTATTAAGATAACATATAGATATAGCGTATATTCAATCGTAGCGTCGTAGCGATGCGTTTCATTTTTAACCCCCGACGCAAAAACGATGGGGTGTTATAAGTTTGTTCCCCTGTAGCGCTCAAACGGGTGAACCGATTTGAATGCGGTTTAAATTAGTCGAGAGTGTTGTTAGCTATGTTTGATGAAAATCGATCCAAGATAGCCGCCGCTAAAATATAGCGGATTACATACTTAATATTTTTTCATAAATTCCTCAATATGGGTATCAAATGAAAGGGCTTGACTAGTAGAATAGCAACTATGCAAATCCAAGATGACCATCGCCACAAAATGGCGAATATTGGGGGTTTTTACATTTTTAATTTATACTTGTTAGACGATCAACGCACTGATCAAGCCAAGGGGGCAAGCACTTGTGGTCGAAAAGGCGATTCTCAATGTTTACTTTGTAGAGAATAGAATCGGAATCAAATTCAAAACCGATTCTATCCTTAGATCTGCACTTTCAGAGTCCCAAAAAATTGAAAAATATATGTAATTGTATGGACAAGTATGCTTTTATTTCGCCAGCTCTGAATTTTCCTCTTGGCGACTCAACGAATCTTTTCTTGGAAAATACTCCATATCCGATATAAAACGAATAAGTATAAATCAACTCTTATTATTAGGTGAGTGACGCTATTTTTCTTGCTTCCCGGTCACGTAATTTAATGGTGATAAATTAATAATGGAGCCGCGTTAAAGAAAACATTAGCATACTAATGTATCTAATTATCCTGATAATAGATAGTTAGGAATTCATTGTCATGCCTATAATTTATTAGTCTAGCCCCTTGTAGTTAAATCTGAATTATTTTGTTAATTGCGAGTCTAGCTTGTCCACGTCTAACTTTGTCTTTGTCTAACCTTGACAAGTAGTAACCTTGACAAATAGTAACCTTGACAAGTAGTAACATTGATAAGTAGTAACCTTGACAAGTAGTAACCTTGACAATAAACAACGAAACTCTTGAAAGAGGTTCTTATCTTTTCTTCTTCACTTGAAAATGATTCTGGCGACTTGACCCTGGGGCAGTGGTGAGCACTGTGATCTTATAAGTGTGAGGTGCCGGGTTCGATTCCCGGCAGAAGCAATCTGGGATTTTATAATAAAATTGTCTCTGGTCTGGCGGTCTCATTCATCAAAATCGACCCAGTAGTTTACGGTGAACAGACAGAATCTGTTACAAAAATTGAATACAAACATACATAAATGCATACAGTAGAGAGACTGCTAAAATGATAACCCTTCCTTTTGGCTTTGCCGTAGTCACTAGTTGGGTAAATATGTTCGACCTAAGCATTAAATCCATCAATCAAATCCATTCCGTCATGCATTTCTCATAATGGATGCAAATATCTATCTATATTATGCAAATATCTCTTTTCTTGTGTACCCAATACCCATCCAAGTAATCCGAATCTTATGCTAGTAAATATAAAGACTAAAATACAATGCGGTTATCCTCAAGTTAACTGAAAACCGTTGAAACTGCATTAAATTACGAAAGCTCATCCATTACAATGGGTGAGTGACGGTGAATAGGCGTATTAGCCCAAGAGCCCACGACGGCCACACCTTCGTTATTTTATAAAAGCTGAAAGTTTCTTTGTGTATGTCTCCAACACAGGTAAGAACGAGCAGCGACTATGAAGTTGGGATCATGGTTACTTTGGAAGATACCAGGTAATGAAGGTGTAAAAAATCTCACGTCAAAGTATATTATAAAGTCTAATTTTTCTACATTTTCTTTAGGATAACTTTAGAAATCACGTTATCCATTGCCGGACACTTATTACAGTTGCTACCCCCTGCCAGACGCCCTTAAAGTTTCAAGGGTGTCTGGCACGGGTTAGTAACTGTAATAAATGTCCGGCAGTGCATAACGTGATTTCTAATACTATTCCGAAGAGAATATAAAAAAATTAGACTTTATACTTTGACGTAAGATTTTTACACCTTTATTAACTGTTATCTTCCAAAGTGACCAGGTGGGCTCTCTAACGTAGTTACCATATTAAAATCTAGCCACTGAATGAGTGCGATATATGTACATTGCTGCGTTACTGTGTGAAATATAAACAGTGATTTCATTTAACACATTAAAACAGCAATGTATATCGAACGAATTCATTGGCAACCTTTTTCTCTTGGTAACTAAATTAGAGAATAGCCCCACATAATCTCAACTTCATAGTCACTGGTCGTTCTTACCTGTATTTAAGACATACACATAAACTTTCAGCTTTTATAAAATAACGAAGGTCTGGCCGTCGTGGGCTCTTGTTCTATATGACTATATACATACACAATTACTGAACCTGAACTGAACGAAACATCTGCATATTCTGTTAAGCTATAGCTATGAATAGCTTTGAATGAGCATTGAGCTTGTAATTAACACAATACACACGTCGTTTCCATATGACGAAATATGTGGTCAATCTCAACAGAGGCGGAATCTAGTCAACTACGAGGAGATATTATAGCGCACGAGTGTCTGACACACAGGTGCAAACTCTATTCCTTCATTCTCATAGTCCGATGGGACGTCGATGCGACACGGTCGGAGAGAGATCAGGCGCAGGACAGACGCCTTTACGTGCTCTACGAAGTACGCGGTGTGTCTAACACCGTCACTTTCCCAACTCTGAACTGATAATGACAATTTCTAGTAGGTATATACTGCTCATAATTATTGTACTAAGAAATATAGTAGATACCTAAATAAGTAGTAGATAAGTAGTATAGTATGATTGAAGGAAGTTTTAGTGTCACAAGCAGGATCCTCACGTTTATTGTAACCTCATTATTGTAACCTACCCTTATGTTGTGATCCTACCCTATTTTTTGGTACTCTAAACTTACCAATAAGCAATAAAAACAATATTCTATAAAATCTATAATATTTGTGTTGCTTGTAGTAAATGGTCTATTTTTAACCCCCGACACAAAAACGACGGGGTGTTATAAGTTTGACGTGTCTGAGTGTGTGTATGTGTGTGTGTGTGCGTGTGTGTGTGTGTGTCTGTCTGTCTGTTCCCCCGTAGCGCTCAAACGGGTGAACCGATTTGAATGCGGTTTTTTGTTTGAAATATGAATTAGACAGGAGTGTTCTTAGCTATGTTTGATGAAAATCGGTGCAAGATGGCCGCCGCGACAAAATGGGGGATTACATATTTTTTCACAACTCCCTCGATATGGGTACCAAATGAAAGGATAGTAGAATAGCACTATGTAAATCCAAGATTGCCGCCACCACAAAATGGCGAATGTCGAGGTTTTATTTTAAATTTATACTTGTTATTTCGTTTTTTTGTATCATATTGCTAAACGTACCAACAATGGGATAGTATGCTAATTAATTATTGTGTTGGCCCGAGGACGAGGTTACAAAGTGTTCTTTAAGCCAATTAATAACACTGTAGGTACGTTTACACAGGACAACGGACATTAGCTTTATAAATTGTTATCGTGACAAATGCTTTCGGGGATACCGGGATTAATGTTCACCATTAGCCACCAGCTAATGGAAGCACAGTTTCCCACTTTGTACAATAAATACTCGTGATGGCGATGAAAATGCAAAAAATATCCATCTTCTATTAACTACATATTTTTATAAAACAAAGTCGTGCTGCGTCTGTCTGTATATGTTCACAATAAACTCAAAAACTACTAAATGGATTTTCATGTAATTTTCACCAATAGGTAGATAGAGTGATGATAGAGTCATGAGAAAAATTTAGATGTATAATTTGTAAAGGTTTTGTGTAAATTGGTTGAAATATGACAATAATTGTTGAGAATGTCGGAAAAAGTCAAGCCAGCCGCCTGAGGAGGAGCTTTCATCGAAAAAGCTGCCTAATCCCTTTGAGATATTACAAAACAATATAATATGGTAGCGGGTAATTAATGTTTGTTTATGTATGGCGCCGGGGTAACACCCGTATACACAAACAGTGCTACGAGCATATACCGATGGCTACGAGCATATACCGACGGTTACGAGCATATACCGACAGCTACAAGCATATTATATACCGACGGCTAAGAGCATAAACAGTGTGTTTGCTCTTGCTGCCTCTTTGGCTAGATAGTCTGCTCTTTCGTTTCCTTCGATTCCAATGTGTGCTCTTACCCAGTACAGGCGCACATCTTTGTCTTGATCCTTAGCCTTTCTTAATAATGTAATCGACGCTTACAAGACGCTGAACAAAATAAAACTTACACCGACACTTGTGCAGATGTTAACAGGTCACGGCGGATTCGGACAGTATCTATACCGATTTAAATGTAAAGACCAGCCCGCCTGCGACTGTGATGATCAATCAGAGGAGTCGGTCCTACATATTCTAATTGAATGCCCTAAATTTAGCAAAAAACGGATGGAGCTGGAACACTCAATAGACAACAACATAAATATAGAAACTATACCCGCCATTATAGCCAGCAGGAAAGTAAATGTAAAGTTTTTAAAATTTTGCGAAGAAATAGTAATTAAAGTAGGATTAAGAAACAACACTAGAAGAAGTTAATACTCCTCTAGGTAATTCATACCTAAAAGAGTATTAAAGTTGATTATAAAAATGTAAATAGCTGATAAAAAACTAGTAAGTGTAAAAAAAAAAAAAAAAAAAGTAAAAATCAATAGAAGTAAGAAAATATGTATACCTATATTATTTAAGATAATATATTCATATACATAAAGACAAGATGATATTGTATACAGCACAACAATGAATGACATGCTAAAAAAAAAAAAAAAAAAAAAAACAGAGCTGCTCATTTTCGTCCAACAGAGTAAGGCAAAAAAAAAAAAAAAAAAAGAATGCAAGCCATGTCAGCTATCAAAGGTCTCCGATCATCATGTCGGAGGACAAATAGAGGGCATACAAAAAAAAAAAAAAAAAAAAAGCATATACCGACGCCTACGAGCATATTCCGATGGCTACGAGCATATACCGATGGCTACGAGCATATACCGATGGCTACGACCATTTCAATTTGTCACAGTGCGCCCGGATGCAAAGCGTCGCTTAATTCTGTACAATACACGAGTACCGCGCGACACTATGCGTAATTAGAAATCAAAGCAAAGCAATTTTTGTATGGACGTTATGTTGATCGCACAGTACCTCTTAGGACTGAAAAATAAAAAATAAAATTAAATTTTCGTTATTGAAATGAAAACATTTTTAAAATCGAGTTTATAAAAAAATCTATTTCCATTCATCCGAAGCTACACTTTTTAAGAATTCAAGAAATTTCCAATCTCGAACTAGTCCAAAGAATTTAATAAAAGCCCGCCAACCCACTGCGACAGCCGGCAGGTATCGAACGATATTACCCATTAACTCGCAAATGATGGCGTATCAAACGTCATGAACATAGAAATATATTATCAAGGATAGAACGACGGAGTGAGAGGAAAACATGTGCCAAATTGATGCACAGTTGTGCACAAATTTCCAAAATCAAACTCAGTACGCACCGAGATTTCGACGTAATTGCTTTGTTTTAGTGCACAAAAATAAATAGGTAAGAGGCAAAAGAATCGCAAGATCGCAAGAGCTGCAAGATGCTGTTGTTGTTGATGCTGCTGTTGTGTAACAGCTGCAAGTTGCGCAATCACCGTAAGATCCGCAAGATATAACTTGGCCGCAGGATCCGAAAAATCCACAAAAGTTGGAAGATCCGCAAGAGATAGGAATATTTTTCCGTACCTATTGAAAATGCGAATGACATTAGTAGCAAGACTCGATCGCATCAGCGCCGAACAATTGCGCATTCTGCTAACGTAATCTTTCAGAAATCTTAAATCGCTTAGCAAGAGTCGAACGCATCAAGAGCGCCGAATAATTGCAGATTCTGCTAACGTCATCTTTCAGATATCCTAAATCGTTGTTGCACCTATTTATTGCTTCAAGAGTGCGATAAACTAAGTAGGTATAATCTAGTTCAAATAAAACCGATGCATAGACGAACTAATTTTCCCATAAATATTTAACAAGCATGGGAAATGTAAGAGTGGCGCACAGCTTTGATTTGGTGACACTTTGCTTACTAAATACCTAATGTGGTAGTTACCTACCTATTTTTACCCGACTATGGCAAAGCCAAAAGGAAGGAGTATGATTTTAGCAGTCTATTGTATGTGTGTATGTAGGTTTGGATCCAATTTTTGTACGTGGTTCTGTGTGTTCCACCGTAGCGCCTAAACTACTGTGCGGATTTTCATGAACACCTAGTTCAATTGATTCATTAATGTTATAGTTGGTGACATAGGCTACCTACATTTTATACGAAAAAAATCGACCTGACTGATGTTACATCTCTCTCCTTTTATTTTTTGCTATTGTATTTAGTGGGATGTCAAATGAAAGAGGAAAAAATCTATGTTCAGCGATAGAAAATCAATTTTACTATATTATTAAGAGTAAGTACCTAGTCGGGTTTTAGTTTACGAACTTTATCTCTTGTGAATCGAACTATACCCTTTTAAGCTGTGATGGCCTAGTGGCTAAGACTTCGGCCTCCCTTTCCGCTGCTTACCGGTACTACCGGTGGTACTACTGGTAGTACCACGGGAAATCTTTACTACTCGCGATACTACCAGACATGTCGTGGTACTAGGTACTCGTAATTCGGGAATATTTTATTTAATTTGCCATCACATGAATGATGCAAATGATGAAAGTGCAATAATTCGCGCTCCATTTATGTACCGATAGCGCTCAATGTCAGTCACTTGTAATGAATGAGCTTCATTATCGAACGCAAAAGCACTCTCGTTCATTCAGTGTTTAATAAAAACAATGCATTTTAAACTTTATTATCAGCGTCATAAGAGTTGTATCTCTTCGCACATTCAAGAGGATCAGTGCACGCGTCGTTATTTATCATTATGAGAAGTGCAACGTGCATGCGGGACTGAGGTATTACCCGGTATTACCACAGGTATTACCGTTTGATACCGCAATTAACGCGAGGCTTCGCACGCGTAGCTGTGAACATCAGGTAAGATTTGTATTTGCTATTTCTATTTCCTACTTACCAGTGGGGCTATTCTCTAACTTAGTTACCAACTGAAAATAGTTGATTTAGATTAGATTAGATTTAGAGCTTAGACCCGCTAAGCTGCTACAATGCGGGTTGGCGGGCGGAGGGACCACAATACTCAGCAATAAGGTATGCGATCCAGAGAGAACATTGATCTGAGCATCATATTTACCTACGAGTATATTACCAGACAGCCATCACCACGTCGCGTCATCGCTCGAGTCAACAATCAAGTCGAACAAACTCGAATCGGCTGACCGATGGTCAATTACATGTGATATGTCCACGACATTGTGTCCAAATTGCCAATAAGTAATAATCACTCAAATAGAACCGCTGTATGGACACCGGGTCGAACCATTTGCCATTTGAACCAGCATCCTTGTGCCCTTGCGTCCTTGCGTCCTACCTGCGAAATTGCGATACCTGATTTTTAACCCCCGACGCAAAAACGACGGGGTGTTATAAGTTTGACGTGTCTGTGTGTGTGTGTCTGTCTGTTCCCTCGTAGCGCTCAAACGGGTGGACCGATTTGAATGCGGTTTTTTTGTTTGAAAGGTGAGTTAGTTGGGAGTGTTGTTAGCTATGTTTGATGAAAGCGGTCCAACATGGCCGGCGCCACAAAATGGCGGATTACATATTTTTTCACAACTCCCTCAATATGGATATCAAATGAAAGGGCTTGACTAGTAGAATAGCACTATGTAAACCTAAGATGGCCGCCATCACTTGGTTTTGGTTTTGGTTTGGTTGGTTGATGGTTTTTTAAATTTTTAATTTATACTTGTAAGTACATTTTGTATTAGTACGCCGTCTATAGTGCGTTTCAATAGAGTTGAGCTAAAATGTAAACCAACACACCTTTTTGCTAAAAAACTACAGAATGGATTGAAATGAAACTTGGCACAATTTAAGTTTATACTACAAACTTTTTGCTTTGCATTGCATTTTAGCTCAACTCTATTGAAACGGACTATACATCATCTATGCGATCTTACACAATGCAGCAATTAGCAACGACGCGATAGAAGTACGAAACACTGCATGCAAAGCCATGAAAATAAAATCATTTTTCACTCAATGGAAATAATTATACTTATAGGTCAGTTGCATTGGCTAGCAGTGGCTCTCTTTTGATATAGAAATAAAAAAAATTCTACAAAGCTTTTCCTCTTAAAAATAAAACATTAATTAATCTGCATACAAAGTTCTTGTTTGAAAGGCAGCTAAGCTTTTCTGAGATATATACTCGTAATATCATAGTTTAGCGATCATAGAGCTAAGAAAAAGGACTTACTCAAAACGACAGTTGGTATGGATGGCTACCGTGAGTAAGTGTTCAAATGCGAGTGCGCCGGCGGCATGAAATTAAAAAAAATTCAAAATTCATTTATTCAAAGTAGGTACACTGTACACTTTTTGAACGTCAATTTAGGAACAGGCAATGGTGATAATTACTTACGGAAACTTAAAACTAAAGCTACGAGGGTTCCAAATGCGCCCTGGTCTGAGAAGAGCTCACAACAAACTCAGCCGGGTTTATATTTTTTTTTATTATCACCATCTTACAATATGGTATATGATATTTGATACGTATGATATTACAAAAAGAGTGTAACTATAGTAGTGGATATAATACAGTTATAGCTTACACTCCAAGAAACTTGCACTATTGTTGTCAAATAACTTTAGGCAAACATGTAAGTATACTACGAACTATAGTTCGTTCGGTAACTTAGTGTCGGTACAGGCGCAGGTGCTCTTAGTATTCTGCTTTTATTTTTATTACTTTTTTTCTGTTTGTAATTTTTTTTCTATTCTAACAGAATCTCCAAATAGTCTGCCAATACGCACTTGGCCAGCGTGGTAGACTATGGTTAAAATCCTTCTCATTTTGAGAAAAGACCCATGTTCATGAGAATATTATATTTTATATTTATGGTTATATTGTAATAAAATACGAATATAAAAAAATATTAAAAGGAAAAAGAATTTTAATGAAAAAATATGAGTAGGTATAAAACGCCAAGACCCCTTGTGCCTGTACACTCCTCGCGGCATGCTTTGAAGTCACGGCGGTGTCTTTGGCAAAACACCGCACGGCGGAGGCGGCTAGACACAAAAGGCGACCGTAAGAAAACGAACAGACTATACAAAGTTCGTAGAAACGAATTTCGTTCATTACTGTACGGTACCTACATAGAAGAAAACGATTTGTTTAAACGCCTCTTGAATGCTTTCTCTACAAATGGAAATAGTAAAAGGAAAGAAATTTCAATTTGCTGAGCTAAGTCAAGTTGCGTTCCATTTTAAGAGTTGCGTCAGTTGCGTAGGCTTGGTTTTGCGACTCTCGTTTTTTTTTTCTCGGCTTACAGCAGGAAATTCAAGAGAAAAAATGTACCTATTAGTTACATAATATTATATTGACTTTTGTCAATTTAAATTAGGAAATCTAAAACGTAACAGAATTCACCAAAACATTGGGCCCTTGGATATGTTACCGACTGAACCCGATTTCAGGACAAACTAGTTTTGCCTAGGCTAAACTAGTTCTTCCTATGCGCGATAGGATTAATTAGTAGAGCCTAGTCCAAACTAATTTTTCCTAAGCCTCATAGGATAAACCAGTTTAGCCTAGGCCAAACTAGTTGATCCTGATATATAGGTTAGGTTAGAACATACATATTCATGTGCCCGGCCGCTTAGGTTCTAGCGCACTTAGGCACTTAGGTTCTATTCGGTCTTGGGATTCTTAGGAATAGGTTCTATTGGGGTTTGGGAACTCCCGCATGTGTAAGTCCTGACATATTTGATCAATTTCAACTCAGCTAAATTGGTTTAGACTAGGCCGTACTAGTTTATCCTAGAGTGTGCGTTTTTATATCAGGATCAACTAGTTTGGCCTAGGCTAAACTGGTTTATCCTATGAGGCTTAGGAAAAATTAGTTTGGACTAGGCTATACTAGTAAATCCTATCGCGTACTTATAGGAAGAACTAGTTTAGCCTAGGCAAAACTAGTTTGTCCTGAAATCGGGTTTGTCCGGAAACAGATACATCATCATCATCACATCCACACTTTTGAAGTCGATGACCTGCAACTTCGTCTCTTGGACTACCCGAGACTGTTAAATATATCCAAGCAGCATTTTCATAGACGCATTCAGTATTTAATAGGCTTATCTATAGGTCGTGGCCAGATCTTAGTATTGATTACTTCATGAAACGGTTAAATTACGGCTGATTATTTCATGAAACGGTTATATTTCATGATACGGCCATCAAAAACTAACCATATCGTTTAAACGTCAACGTTTAATGATATTTTCATCCACGTTTGGCCATATCATTTATGTAGGGTTTCCATGATATCATAGTTTGGCATTAGCCTGGGGTGCAAGTGGCCAAAATTCCACCTATGTGGCCAAAGTCAACCTCACCTGCGCGCGGTGCACCCTGCCAATATGCTAACGAGGCCCTGACGCTCTTAGTCCCCCGTACGCGTCGTTGTGCCTGATACCACACAACTTAATCCCAGATGGTATCACCGCTTTGTGGTGGATCTGGCCAGGCCATATCAATCATGATGTGGCCGACCATTACATGAAACGGTTCTATTTCATGAAATCATCAATTCTAAGATCTGGCCACGACATAATATACTAACATCGATGTTCAAAGTCCCAACTAGAATCGTGAATAAAAACTACTCACCGTTTTATTGAAGCACGGCACGCCCAGCCGGCACCGTATGTATGTCAAAAATACGTAACCTTCAATCTTCATTGTAGGGTAATAAACGTAGTAGATTTTACTGCGTATATAAAATGTTCGACGTTAATTCGTAGCTATGGTAACGGGTTATTTTCGTTAATTAATCGACGGGAAACGCTAATTCTTTATCACCATATTAATCATTGGTGTCCTCGAAAGGAAGACATATATTTTTAACGAAAAAAACGACGATGTGTTATAAGTTTGACGTGTCTGTGTGTGTATGTGTGTGTGTGTGTGTATGTGTGTGTGTGTGTGGGTGTGTGTGGGTGGTTGTGTGTGTGTCTGTCTGTCTGTTCCCCCGTAACGCTCAAACGGGTGAACCGATTTGAATGCGGTTTTTTTCTTCAAAAGGTGAATTAGTCAGAAGTGTTCTTAGAGCTATGCTTGATGACAATCGGTCAAAGATGGCCGCCGCCACAAAAGGACGGATTATATATTTTTCACAACTCCCTCAATATGGGTATCAAATGAGAGGATCTAGGGTAGAATAGAACTATATAAATCTAAGATGGCCGCCACCACAAAATGGCGAATGTCGGGGGTTTTTTTAAATTTTAATTTATACTTGTTTTGTTTTAACCCATGCTGTTTACCGTGGCTACTGCATCTTCTTGTGCTGGGACGCTTCTTGCTGAGGGTAATAATCTTTTAAATAGTGGTGAGTTTTTTTTTATAATAATGGGTTCACACCAACTGCCTCGTTAGTCTAGTGGTTAGCATATTCGACCGCAGATCACGAGGTCCCGGGTTCGATTCCCGGGTCAGGAAAATAATTCTTAGGTAGGTATTGGGTTTTTCTGTCGGAAATTCTCAGTGCCAGCCCGGAGTTGGAAGCTGGCGGTGCTTCACCCCCGTGCCTCAGAGAGCACGTTAAGCCCGGTTATTATCACTATCATGTGACATTAGTCGTTAAAGCCCGCCAGCACACATTGGAGCAGCGTGGAGGGTCTAAGCTCTAAATCCCTCTCTCCTATGCCTGTGGCCTGAGGCCTGTGCCCAGCAGTGGGACGTTAAAAGCCTGTGGTAGTGGTGGATGGGTTAACAAATTATTTCGCATACGAAAAGAGCAAAATACTTGTAGTAAAGTAAAGTGTTGTTCGTAAAAAAATTTTTACCAAGTAAGTTCTTACAAATCTGGAACAAAATCTCACATTCAGAAAAGTTTAAGTATATGGGACGATAAAATAATAAAATTATTATCTACCACTGCGAAGGACTCGTAAAATTTGCTTCAACGAATCTGTCTCTAAGGATCATCCCATAAAAGGTTTTGTTCCAAATGTATACGAGTAAAGATCGACCAGAATCTCATGAAAAATAGGGAAATTAAATTTTGTAGTAAGCAACATTAGGTTAACTCGGCTGCCCTAGTGATAAACAAAGTAATTACATTCAGAACACCTTACCTGGGATGGTTTCATGAAACGAAAAATCAAGCAACTGCATTTTAAATACAAAAACAAAGTACCTAATCAACATCCAATTACTTTGTTTTTGTGTTGTGCTTGTTGTTTACTTGGTTTTTGCATTTATATTCCGGGTTAGTGTGTGCAGTTACTTTGTTTGGGCAATTTAAATTTCAGTAAACGGTTCAAGTTATTTGAAATATTAAACTGTGGTAAAAAACTACTCAACATAAAACTTTTGTTAATTCAAAAAGTCAATTTCACAAAAAATCTCAGTTACGTACTTTGTTTATCGCTAGGACAGCCGTAGTGTTGCTAACCTTAGATTTTCATTTCCCCATTTTTCATGAGATTCTGGTCGATCTATACCTACGGTTAATCTTTTTCATTCAGTGTTGGCAGGCTCTCAACTGAAATGTTTCACAACTCGGGGTATTTAAAATGTACTTAAATCTTTTAAATAATTTTATGTTTTCACCGCAGGTCTCGGGTTAGACCCTGATGTGCATGAATTCTTAGAATTTCTTAATTAGTATAGCCAGCTCCTCAGGTTCGGTGGAAATGGGGGTCCTATCTGCAGACCAGACAATTGTAGATTATTAAGTTCTTGTACTTAATAAAGTCCCCTGTCGGGAACCGAACCCGGGAAAACTCCTACTTATAAGACCTCAGCGGTAACCACTGTGCCAGGGAGGTCGTCGAAAAACCATCGATTAGTCTTCTATACATATAATAAAATCGTAGACTTGCCGTATCTGTACATTTAAGATTTTTGCAAAATAATAACTGGGGGATCTTAGGGATAACTAATAGAACGTAAAAAAGCTATTTTTGAAATTTTTGTCTATTTGTCTGTTTATCTGTTTGTCTGTATGTTTCTGCGCGCATCACGCAAAAACTAATGAATGGATTAAAATGAAACTTGGCATGATTTAAGTTCATACTACGAAGTAACATATAGGATACTTTTTATCTCGAAATTCAGCATGGTTCCCTTGGGAGAAGGGATGAAAGTGTGTGATCAAAATGTGTACTTAGCTGTAATTCATTAACGCGTGATCCGTTTTCAGTCATTCTTTTTTTGTTAGCAAGGAGATACTTTAAAGACTACCGGCTAATCTCTGAAAGGCTGGATCGATTTTGATGGGACTGTCACTGGCGGATGTTTAGATTTTAATCTACCTAAACACCCGCCAGTGAAATTTTAACAGTTTTTAGCAAGGTCTGAGCTCAAAAGAGCTTAGAAAAACAAAATAATTCCCACGGGATTTTTAAAACCAATATCCACGCGAGCGAAGTCGCGGGTATCCGCTTGTATATAATACAATTTTTCAGCACAAAACTGTTATGTTAGGTTAAAGTTAATTTTTTTTATTTGCATGCAGAAACCAGACCCATTTGCGCCCAGACATCTTTTTAGTGGGATTAACTTAAAACACGAATACCTCGCACACCCCTTGTAAAATGAGGCAGCCATAACGGGGTTTACGCTCATTTGAATTCGTCTACGCCTACACATGATACTCAAAGATCGTAGTTACCCCTCACAAAATAACCCAGCTCGAATTTTCTAAGAACTTAATAATCATACGAGTATTAAGTCTATAGTCTGTTCGTTTTCTTACGGTCGCCTTTTGTGTCTAGCCGCCTCCGCCGCGCGGTGTTTTGCCAAAGACACCGCCGTGACTTCAAAGCATGCCGCGCGGGATGTACAGGCACAAGGGGTTTTGATGTTTTATACCTACTCATATTTTTTCATTAAAATTCTCTTTCCTTTTTATATTTTTTTATATTCGTATTTTATTACAATATAACCATAAACATAAAATATAATATTCTCATGAACACGGGTCATCTCTCAAAATTAGAAGGATTTTAACCTACCACGCTGGCCAAGTGCGGATTGGCAGACTATTCGGAGATTCTGTTAGAATAGAAAAAAAAATTACAAACAGAAAAAAAGTAATAAAAATAAAAGCAGAATACTAAGAGCACCTGCCCTGCACCTGTACCGACACTAAGTTACCGAACGAACTATACTCGAAAATCTTTTATTTAATTCCTTCGCTACGTCAACGTAGCAACTTTGCAAGAGAGTTTCATCCGAACTTACATACAAACTACTCCAACGCTTATAAAAACTCAACAAGAAAAGAACTCCTTACAACTTACACTGCACGTGCTCCAAAAAAAAGGCATCTCAATTGTACTTGTACTTACTTACTTGTGAACCGATTTTAATTTTGTTTTTTTTTTGTTTGAAAAATGAATTAATTGGGAGTGTTCTTAGCATGGAATTAATAAGTACTTCGTACAACACGAAGTACTTATTAATTCCATGGTTCTTAGCTATGTTTGATGAAAATCGGTCCAAGATGGCCGCCGTCACGAAATGGCGGATTAAATATTTTTTCGCAACTTCTTCAATATAAGTATCAAATGAAAGGGCTCCACTAGTAGTTAATACATTATGATAAATTTCAAATCCTAGATGGCCGCCACGACATATTTACGAATTTCGAGGCAATGACTAGTATAATACGCTACTGTACGCTCATAAAAACTCGACAAGCAATGCTTACACGTCTCCCTGAAAAAGAGGCACCTCATCGCTCGCTTCCAATTTTTTTTTTAATTTTGACGCGCTCAACTCCCGCATATTTTATGCAAGTTAGCTCGACTTGAGTCAGTAGCACCTATCTGAGGACTTGTGAAGCATTATTTGAGGCCTACCGCGATAGCAGAAGGTACTTTGGCCGGCTCGATTCCACTTTGCCTGTACTCGAGCCGCAGGCACTTGAGGCTGAGCCCCTTGAGTCAACTTGTCTCGTCATTAATTTAGATCGCTAGAGTATCATCTTAAATAAAATGGTTTTTATTTTTTATTTATTTTTCACGCCCGCGAGCGATGCCACAAACTCGGTCGGTCGCTACGTTGTCTCTACGCTCAGATAGGCGTCGTAGCGGCGGCGTTTTACATGTATAATGCGCCTAAAGAAGTATAACTTCAAAAAGTATAAATTGAAAATTTAAAAAACCCCCGACATTCGCCATTTTGCGGTCGCGGCCATCTTGGATTTACATAGTGCTATTCTACTAGTCAAGCCCTTTCATTTGATACCCATATTACGAAGTTGTAAAAAAAATATATAATCTACCATTTGGTAGCGGCGGCCATCTTGGATCGATTTTCATCAAACATAGCTAACAACACTCTCGACTAATTCACCGTTCAAACAAAAAAAACCGCATTCAAATCGGTCCACCCGTTTTAGCCCTACAGGGGAACAGACAGACACACACACACAGAGACACGTCAAACTTATAACACCCCGTCGTTTTTGCGTCGGGGGATAAAATCTGTGGTATGTCACTGGCATTCAGTAAGGCCGTGTCCATTAGGCGAACAGTGAGCGGCTGTTTGCTTCCATTTAGCCTCCAATGTTTAAATGCAGTGTCCAAACAGCGCGTAATGTTTACAGCGTTTCGCTTGCCATTCAGTGTGTTCAGTGAGCGGCTGATTCGCCTCCAAAACTATGAGAAATCCAGAACAATGAGTTGCGAGTTGCGACCGATATGCCGCTCAGAGTCAGCCAGCGGACTGTCAGCCGCTCACTGTTCGACTAGTGGGGACACTGCGTAAGACAATATCCGCTATGCTGTGCCGCTATGTTACTAGGCCCTTTTTTTTTTTTTAACGGGGGGGAAATCTCTCGACTTCTTGGGGGAGGAAATCGAGTTATGTGGGGTTTTTACCCACTAAAACCCCCTCGGTGGCCGTACTCTGCGCATATAATCGGAAGGCTCCGAGATCTCGTACGAACACATCGGTGCCTTCCGTGCGTGAAGCTCTATGAGCTCATCCTTGTGCCTCTCATCGAGGCACGGCGGCTTGTGCCAGAGCAAGCTGCCGTCTTCTCAGGGCCACTGAAATTTTATACTTCGGGTTACTAGGGTGAATGTTCTATAATTCGGCACTTTAAGCGTCATGTCATGTTTAAAAATTCGTAGACGTGTCAAACGAAGCAATTTCCGTACAATGTTTTTTCTTCTAATACTTCATGCTTTTGACTTTTTGAATCAATTTTTAATAGACGCTTTTTGCATAAAGAAGTATTTTTTTTTAATTTATTTAAAAAAAAAAGTACTGATTTGCCTAAGCTCGGCACCTTTGTCCCTTTCTCCGGCATTTGTGTTCTCAAAGTCGGCCCTTATGTTTTTATTAGAAAATTAGCTTTTACCCCCTATTTTGTTCGCGAAAATTTATGTTTTTTTAAATATTTATAGGAACTCTTTCCTCGTTTTCATTTTATTTCAATTTTCCCGCCAAAAAAAATTTACACTTTTTCGAAATTAATAGAATTTTTGAAGAAATAGTTATAGAATTTTTTTAACAACCTTGACAAACAATCAGACAATTTTATATAGATAATATTAAGTTTATTCAATAGGGCCGACCTAACCCAAATTCTTAAGTCGGCACCCCCTGCCGACCTCAGGCACCTCATACTACCGGTTTTCCTTAGCCCGGCACCCCTGTTTTTTCTTTAACTACGCAAAACAATTGAGTTAAATCACTATAACATGATGGCAAATATTATACAAAACAAATTAAATCGCAACAACAAGTCTTAAATACTTATTATAATACGTAATTTATTCCTTACCAAACAACGCTCGGAAAGTAGCAATTTTGTAAGAAATTCAGCGATTTCCGCACTCGTGCTCATTCTATGCGACAATTGAGGGAAAGGGGTGCAAAAAAGTACTTACTGCCTTGTTTTAGAACTATTTCCCCATTGGAGCAATACTAAATAAAAAAAATACTCATTGCGATTAAATGGCACCAAAACGATAATATTGACAGAAATATAAGGAAGTGCTGACTTAAGGGGGGGTGCCGACCTAAGGAGCGTCCACCCTACGTGTCGTGAAAAAAAGATAAGTAAGTATTGTTTTTAATTTGGCATTAAAGATAGAAGTGGTAAGTTTCACACTCGATTGCTGGAACTCTGCCAATAACAACGTGCTTTCTTCAGTCTCATTGCGTTGAATGAAATAAAAATAAAGAAATATAAAATAGCTTTTTGTTTTCATTACCAGACTGCGTGACATCAAAGACAAGTCATGTTTTTCATGCATATCTGGCTATCTAATGATGGTAGGTACCTAGTAGGTACTTTCTTATAGAAGCTTTTGGCATAGTAGGTACAGAAGATTAGTAATTTTTAACCCCCGACGCAAAAACGATGGGGTATTATAAGTTTGACGTGTCTATGTGTGTGTGTGGGTGTGTGTGGGTGGTTGTATGTGTGTGGGTGATTGTGTGTGTGTGTGTCTGTCTGTCTGTTCCCCCGTAACGCTCAAACGGGTGAACCGATTTGAATGCGGTTTTTTCTTTGAAAGGTGAATTATTCGGGAGTGTTCTTAGAGCTATGCTTGATAAAAATCGGTCAAAGATGGCCGCCGCCACAAAATGGCGGATTACATATTTTTTCACAACTCCCTCAATATGGGTATCAAATTAAAGGGCTTGACTAGTAGAATAGCACTAGGCAAATCCAAGATGGCCACCACCACAAAATGTATACTTGTTGTTAGTAGCATACCACTTTTTGTTTATTTTATGTAAGTCCCCAACGTCAAAAGACTTACAATACGGAAATAATTATAAACATAATATGTGATTGTTGTGTTCTTAAATTTTATAAAAGTTTTGTGTAAAATGTTAGTGGAGTTTTAAGTAATGTTAATTAAAAGTCAAATAAACGAGTTGTGTATGTGGGATTCTTTATTTATCCTCGAAACATCCCAAAGTATCAATGACTGAAGATGAGTTTTTATCGATTTGTTTAAACCCGCACGGTTTAAGGCGTGCGATAGGGCTAAATTTATTTTCCGTACTTAGTTCATTTTATACACGAAAATATGTTAATTTTTTTTTTTCCATATTTTGCTTGTTAATGTGTTTTTTTGTCTTTCGTAATCGATTTCATCCGACCACATCAAGATTTTGATAAATGTTGAAAATAAAATGCATTTCACCGTTTACGCACACAAGACTAAAATGCAAAAAAATGATTATTTAAATTTAAAAATAAATATATATGTACCACGTTTTTAAAACTGACTTATAAAGTAAAAAGTATACAATAAAATAAACATAAAGATTTTAAACGAAAAACGTGGGGCGAATGCAATACATAAAATTAATGCATGAAATAGTCCACCTACCTAAGCCATTAAACAATTTTATTGTACCGCAAATGTGAACAGCTGGTAGGTATGTAAATTTTCACAACGACACCTACTCTCTACACTTTTTACTAATTATTGTACAATTATGGTGCGGCAGCCGGCGAACAAAATTTTCAGTGATTAATAACAGGCTGAAACTTCGTGAGCTTTGTTCGTGAGTAGGTTCGATTCGACGAGACGCCCAAGTTTATCTGTGAAAATTCTCGATAGAGGTAGCTATTGTAGTGCGCAGCTATAAAACATGTCGATTTGGTGGGTGTCGATTTTTGTCTGAATAACCGTAAGTGTTAATTTGATTTTTGAATGAAATTGAAGATTGAATGAAGATTGAATTTGATTTAGATTGATTGAGAACGGCACTTAAGAAATAAATAATTAAAAATAAATATTACTTACCTTTGCAAATAAATAATTAAATTAAAATAAAACAAATATTCAAGGGGGCTCCCATACAACAGACAAAACAACATGATTTTTTTGCCGTTTTTATAGATAATGGTACGGAACCCTTCATGCGCGAGTCCGACTCGCACTTGGCCGGTTTTTATTTTAAAGTATACTTTTCTGTTTTAAAAATGTAGTGTAAACCTTTGCTTATATCTTGATTGTATTCTGTCCACTGCAACAACATTTGTCACGTAAAAACCTCATCAGCCGACCTTCAATTTAGATGGCTTTTAGCCAGAAAATAATATATTTCGACCCTCAATTCACGTCGCAAAGTCAGCCTTTTTCTACTTTGTTACGTAGCCTAAATATACCCTACTGCACAAGCCTATTTAAGTTTTCCAATTTTAAAAGTGAAACCTTTATCGCCTAGTAAACCAGTTGATAAAAGTCCGAATAAAACTTTTAAAAGAACATTAAGTAGGTACCTAAACCTCGTTTAAAAGTTTCACTTAGTTAAGTATAGGTGCTGCTAGTTAAGTAGTGTTCGAATATATATTTATATAAACTTTGATATTATTAGTATTATTAGTAGACAATTATTAGTAGACAAGTATTTTTGTGCGTCTCTATCCGTATGTCAAAGTGTTTAAAGTTGAGTTTAAGTTGTTATTATTCAAAATAACCCTTGCGACTAGGTGTTATGAAACTAAAAATAGCAATGACAGTTGTTGTTTCCCACGTAACCATATTTAGAGGAGGCGTTGTGTAAATTAATTATTTTAAAGGTGTTTTACTATACAAAAATGGAAATGAAATAGGGAATTGTTGTCAAAAGTATTAGAATACGCCCTAAAAAAAATCGTTGGGCGGTAAAAGCGTTCCGCACAATGTTGCGGTAATACGCTCATCTACACAGAACAAAGGCTCATCGCCATTGCGAAAATTTTTCAAGGGAAGGAATAATAATTTAGCTATACAAATAAAGATATTTCTAAGCACCGCTCCTTAAGGTAAAGATTAGATAGAAGAGATTACTGTGCTTGAATTCAATGCGTATGGATTTACGCAAAATTCTAGGAACATCGCCTACATAATAATATAAAAGCTTAGTGTTAGTTTTCTAAAATAAAATGCAGGCTTACAGTGGGCGGGGGCTGCTCTGCCTCCGCTGATGTATTTTAAAAGATTTTTTTGGACTCGAATAGGTAGGTACCTAGTATCTGTAAAAGACTCGAAACTCAAAACTACTTGATTTTTTTCAGACAAGGAGTCACTGAATACAAGAGGTGAAAGACCGCGATCCGTGGGAATTCTAAAAACTTATGTCTAGCATTGGACGTCAATCTATTAATGATGATGACGAAGACGATGGACAGGGAAATATTTATAGACGAGAGTGCTTAATCTAAGTTTGAAGCGCTTCAAAACTAAAAGTATACTAGAAGTATACTATTGATCCAATCACAAATGACTTCAAAATGAACCTTATTTTAAGTCCATTTTACTCTGAAGTCATGGTGATTCGATCAATAGTATACTTATAGTATACTAAAAAGTTTTGGAGCGCTCTAAACTGAGACTAAGCACTCTGATGACCGACAACTTCCAATAGTAGAATTAATAGAGGGACACTAGAAGCTATAGATAAAGAAAGAATTGATAAGTATTTAATAAAATGAGCGTAGGTAGGTAAAAACTGCCGGCCAAAACTAAATAACCTATCCATACTAATATTATAAATGCGAAAGTGTGTCTGTCTGTCTGCTAGCCTTTCATGTCCCAACAGTGTAACCGATTTTGATGAAAAGTACAAAGGTAGCTTACATCCAGGGGAAGGACAGGCTACTTTTTATCCCGGAATATTAAAGAGTTCTCACAGGATTTTTGAAAATTCATCCGCTTAACCGATTTATACCAAATTTGGTACAGAGGTAGCTTTCGTCCCTAAAATTGACATTGGTAACTTTTATCCCGGAAAAGCAAATAGTTCCCACAGGATTTTAAGAAACCTAAATTCACACGAACGAAGTCGTAGGCATAATCTAGTACTTAAATAAGTTTTACTAAGTATCTTTACAAATCAAAGAAAACGGTAAGTATCAAAACACTTTTCCAGTAAATTTTTCTAGTGCTACAAATAAACTGCACCGTTTAATAACTTTGTGAAATCTTTGCGCGTTTGTTCTGCTTGGGGAGAAATTGCGTGTTTTATAAGAAATCACAATTCGCGTTGCGAGCAACAGATAAAAAAATCTGTGACATTAAATCAAATCTTTCAATAGAAATCTCTAAGGGGTTCATGCATTGACTCACCGGTAGTACCACGGGAAAGCAGCGAACTCAACTCGACTTTGACTCATGAATGAACTGACGGATCTGTCCATTAAGTTATTATTACGCAACGAAGTCCATTATTAAACGAAGTTGCTGCGTAACCAAGTCACTCCCCCTTTCCCTCCCCAACTAATCGCCCGCAACGTAGAATTACGCCAAGTTTTACGTACAGCATTGTCTTTAAAATAAGTACTTATTACGTCGATTAAATTAGATCTTTTTATACCCAATTTCATACGCAAACTCTATGCATACTCATGCACATAATATGCTGTGTAGGTTCATAAAAGTATGATTTTTATAAGCAAGACCGTTTATGTAGGATTTTTACGATCGTGATCATGTTTTCAGAATTGGTCTTATCGAATTCCTAAGGGCATCGAGAGGCAACCTTTATACGGGAGTTTATTACTTGTCATTGACTCCCTGAAGTCTAAAGGATATCGATTGACAATTCGGGTGTCACAAGCTGAGATTGTATCCAGATACAGAGGTGATTTGTATTCCAAGTCGCTTGAGGTTTTCGGTATGGATGCGGGACAGATTGATCTAGAGATTGGAGGAGATAAAGAGAATAGAATAAAAGAAAAATGGCTCGATTTACAAGTGTATCGTGTAGCTAGGACTTGAATTTTAAAATTCAGTTATTTTAAACGAGCGGATACCCGCGACTTCGTTCGCGTGGATATTGATTTTAATAATCCCGTGGGAATCATTTTGTTTTTCCTATGCTCCTTTGAGCTTAAATCTTGCTAAAAACTGTTAAAAGTTCACTGGCGGATGTTTAGGTACATCAAAATGTAAACATCCGCCAGTGAAAGTCCCATCAAAATCGGTCCAGCCTTTCGGAGATTAGCCAGTAGTCTTTAAAGTATCTACTTTCTAACAAAAAAAGAATGAATGAAATCGGACCACCCGTTAACGAATTACAGCTAAGTACTCATTTTGCCTTTCATCCCCTCTCCCAAGGGAACCGTGCTGAATTTCGGGATAAAAAGTATCCTATATGTTACTCCATAGTATGAACTTAATCATGCCGAGTTTCATTTCAATCCATTCAGTAGTTTTTACGTGATGCGCGCACAAACATACAGACAAACAGACAAACAGATAAACAGACAAACAGACAAATAGATAAACAGACATACAGACAAACAGACAAACAGACAAAAATTTCAAAAATAGCTTTTTTACGTTCTATTACTTATCCCTAACATCCCCCAGTTATTATTTTGCAAAAATCTTCAATGTACAGATACGGCAATTCTACGATTTTATTATATGTATAGATATAGATGAAGTGTGGAATGACATATTCTTGAGTTTCATCGTGTTGATATTCTAACAATGAATTATATACTTGTAAGGTGTAGAATGTAGATCAACAACTGTCGAAATCCATCACGAAATGTCAGAGAAATAAATCACCAAAGTTGAAAATTTGTATGTATACTAGTGGACCTGGCAGACGTCGTCCTGCCCGTGACATACCGACATCAGCACCACCTATCGTGTATGCCACACCCACAGACCAATATATTTGTTACAAAAAATGTGATAAATGAAGAACCGCTCGATCGATTGTGCAAACTTCACATAAACCATCTACTGAATAGTCCGAACAAAGCCTAAACATTTGATTTGGATAGGTGAGCCCGTTCTTGAGTTATAAAATTACAACGAAAAGTGGAATTGATTTTTATATATATAGATAAGAAAATGGAGCTAAATAAAACTGATCAAATATAACATTTATAATTACCTTTCCTACTTGTCACAATCTATCTATCTATCTATCTATTTATCTATCTATCTATCTATAATAATATAAAGTAGCTTGTCCTGACTGACAATCAACGCACAGCCAAAACTACTGAAGCTAGAAACTTGAAATTTTCATAGCAGCTTCCTTTTATAACGTAGGCGCACACTAAGAAAGGATTTTTGCAAATTCCACCCCTAAGGTGGTTAAATAGGGGATGAAAGTTTGTATGAAAGTCCGTCATTTTTCAAATTATATCCATGAAAATTGGTATTTAGGTTTTAGGTTAAAAATAAAGAGTAACGTTATTAAAGAATTTCGGAAAAACTACACCCAAGTGGGTTAAATGGGGGATGAAAGTTTGTATGAAAGTCCGTCATTTTTAAAGTTATATCAATGAAAATCGGTATTTGTATTGTCGGTTAAAAATAAAGAATTACGTGTTTCAGGAATTTTGGAAATTCCACCCCCAAGTGAGATTTATAAGAATCCAAGCGGACGAAGTCGCTGGCATCTGCTAGTCTACCCATAACTCTATAACTGTACGACACTATGAAGATAGACGCAAAAGGAAACCATTAGAGAACAATAGATAGACTACAAATAGACAGACAATAGTGTCTACCTATAACCTAATAATATCTGTGGAAGGCTTTTAGTTATATCGTTGTCCATTAACGAAAATAATTATAGGAAGTATATGTAAATAGGGGTATTTTCAGCAAATTGTCCTCAAGAGGTATAATTTGAGGAATTTGTGGCGGGATCGGATAGAGACCTTGACATAACGATTGGTACGGCAATTAAGTTTGGGTATATTATACACCTATTCCTACTTTTTAGAATTAAGCTGTGATAGCCTAGTGGTTAGGACAACCGACTTCTAATCGGAGGTCGTGGGTTCGATCCCGGGGCGCGCACCTCTAACTTTTCGGAGTTATGTGCGTTTTAAGTATTTGAAATATCACTTGCTTTAACGGTGAAGGAAAACATCGTGAGGAAACCTGCATGCCTGAGAGTTCTCCATAATGTTCTCAAAGGTGTGTGAAGTCTGCCAATCCGCTTGGCCAGCGTGGTAGACTATGGCCAAAACCCTTCTCACTCTGAGAGGAGACCCGTGCTCTGTAGTGAGCCGGTAATGGGTTGATCATGATGATGATGATGATGATATTATATACCAGGCCAGTTAAATAAAAAACCGGGCCATTTTGCGGAAATTCTAAAAAGTAGCTGTTTTCTTCTACTGGCAACATTAATATTTTTAATGTCATCTGTGACTATATAACGTCATTAAGTGTCACATATATGCATGGGTTTTCATAAGCTGAGATTGGCTGAGATCTATAGAGCGTATTCTGACTTTACTCAGACTTAGACAGGGTTAAAACGGGACACAAATTTCTGTTAAATCTTTAATTTATCTGTCTCGTTTTAACGATTGAGCCAAGTGTTGCATTAAAAAAGCAAAAGTGGCGCCCCTAAAGCATGTTTTTACACGACTACCCAAAAAAAGGTGTGTAATGTTTTTTGTTAGACTATCGAAAAGACACATTGGATTGTAAAAGTCAGGATTCTGTAAACTATATCCAGAGCCCTTATTTTAACCATGGAGGTACAAATTCCACTTTGCTTTTTATTACTAATCAAATTAAACCTTAACC
The DNA here is from genome assembly GCA_920104075.1 of Melanargia galathea. Classification (NCBI taxonomy): domain Eukaryota; kingdom Metazoa; phylum Arthropoda; class Insecta; order Lepidoptera; family Nymphalidae; genus Melanargia; species Melanargia galathea. The sequence continues at coordinate 13,764,907 of OV049876.1, forward strand.
GTTACCTTATTTTAACCGCCTGTCATGCAACTGGCTGTTAGTCAAGGTATTTGTTGGAAGTAAGTAATTTTGATTCCATCAGTATTACATAATGGCTATGTTGATAGAGTTTGGGGTTTGTAATCACTGATTCCATCAAAATTAATGGAGTGTACGACGTAGTGTATGCGGGACTTCGTTATTGCTATTCAGTCTTCATAGTGTGGCGGATATTGATTGAGAGGTTAGAGAGTAAAGTTAGAATGTGTTTCCGTTGATGATATTTCATTAGAAACAGATGGGATAGAGTATAGACAGACAAAAGTTAGAAGTCACGAAAAACAGGCCGTTTGGCTGCTTGTAGATATTTGATATCATGGCAGCCCGATAAGCGGCTCTACACCTTCATATAATTATTGTACTTCTAAACAACACGTTACGTCCTTTCAAAGTAAATATAATAATTTTACTATTTTGTTTGCGTAGATAATGAAGAGATAAAGTGATAGCTGGCTTAGATTCAGATCGAAAACAATAAAAATAAACTTATCAACATCGAACTATTACGCTTAGAATGGAAGTTTCTAACAAATTTCCGCTCGAAACGTAAGCTATAAACCAACCCATGTGTGCCCTGTAATTACATTTGCCAACACGCACACAAGCGCATGAATACCTTGAGCACTGACGCGACGATAGACGTACCGAGCCTTACCGAGGCTTGCTAAAAACGGCATATCGCCGCGTCAACGACTGCCTTTCTTTACCAATTTATTCTAAGCTTATCAAATAGATTATCTCTAACCGATATACCGAAACGTCCTCCGAACCTGGTTTTACCCCGCCATCTCCCAGCTCCGTCTTGTTTCGTCGCTCCGCAACCTAGCTCCACTTCATCGCTCCACTTTCTCGCTCCACAACCTCACTCAGCTGCCTCGTTTCACTTCCTCGCTCCACAACCTCACTCAGCTGCCTCGTTTCACTTCCTCGCTCCACAACCTCACTCAGCTGCCTCGTTTCACTTCCTCGCTCCACAACCTCACTCAGCTGCCTCGTTTCACTTCCTCGCTCCACAACCTCACTCAGCTGCCTCGTTTCACTTCCTCGCTCCACAACCTCACTCAGCTGCCTCGTTTCACTTCCTCGCTCCACAACCTCACTCAGCTGCCTCGTTTCACTTCCTCGCTCCGCAAGCTCGCTCCACTACTCCGCTCCGCTACCCAGCTATGCAAACGGTTCGCGATTGAAATGTATCTCGAGAAATCTCTCCGCTGAAAACCTACCCACGTCTTATCTTCATCTTGCGCAATTCTATTGCTCCTTAAGTTCCACCTCTCCGTTCCAGTGGTGCACTCTAACTCACTGGATTGCTTCGAAACTATTTACAAAGAATGTGTCTAAGAGACGATAATGTGGCATGAGTGGGATGAATATTCAAATTAAATTATTTATGCTATACGATCAAAGATCTCAATCAAGTAGAGAGAGTGAAAGAGAATGTTTTATTAGTCATCTTGAATGTGTCAAATAATAATTATTTCCTTGATAAGCAACAGCGCATATATACCCACCGGTGTAAAATAATTACCTAGGCTGGCTGAACAAAGTTGCTTCTCAACGGTTGAAACTAGTCGCCAACGGCTTATATGTTGGAGGTCCCGGGTTCTATTCCCGGCAGAGGCAATTTGGAATTTTATAATTTCTAAATTGACAATTGAGACCAGCATTCAGCCGTGGCTAGTTACTACCACTTGTAGATGAATAAAAAAAAAAACGATCGATAACATTTATTCAAATATGTAGCGCAATGCTACACTAAATCGCTACGGTCAAAATTGCCATGCTCGATTGATGTTGATCGTGCAGGTGTAGAAGCACCATAAAGAACAAGAACAATAAAACTTGTTAGACTAAGAAATACTGAAAATCGTAAAATAAAACGTAGCCGTATGCAACGGGATCTTTTTTATCTCGGGCAGTGAATTTTTCATAGTTCAGTTGGTACGCTACTTCAATGAATATTAATGTGACAGATAAAACTCTGAAAGCATTCGCATATACCTATATCTACAAATAAAAAATCCGTTTCGAAAGGATTCTACAATTTTTTACTTTAACCTTCTATTTTTGCATTCATTTTTCTGATCACTTTGCATAAATAAACGATTGCTAAGCAATGCTATGTTAGAACTAACCTGTTTTGGAATAAATGATGACACTATAGATTTCAGAATATCGGCGCAAACCTGTCCTGTAATTAATAGTTATACTATATGTAAACTATTTCCTTATGAAATATCCTAAATTATGGTAAAAACCGCATCGAAAAAGTTTATCTGGTTCAGCAACTACATAAAACAAACGCTTATTCTTAAGATTTTGTTTGGAGTAGAATTTTGAATGTTGAATAGAAGTAGGCGTTACTTTGCGGAATTCCATGATATTATACAATGAATGTTCATTGTATAATAGAGTAGAATTTTAGAAGTTTAGTTTACAACAAATATTTTAGAGATTCAATTTGGGATTTCAATGACAATATTTTAAATGAAATATTTTTAGTGAAACTTATCTAAAACTACCGCTAAATTATTTTCAAACGCACATCCGAGTCACGAGTTACTCCGATTTCTAGTATGCGAATTGTATAAATTATTTCACTAAACTGAACGCCGAATATTAAATTTCAAACCCGATAGCCTGTCAAATCTAGGTCGGAATAATAAGTGGAATTGTTTCGGAATAAAATTGAAAACTTTACATAGTACTGGTATTCTGCTCAATAAAGCTGAATGGTTTAAACAATATATTTTTTAAGAAAGTTAAGTTAAATAATCAAAGTAATTAAATAATCGAGTACATAGTTTAAAATACTTACATTACCTATTAGTAGTTGATGAAAAACATTTACGACTAAGTATTCTTGCATGTCATGAATTTTTCTTGTTAGTTAATATAATTAAAACGAGAAAATTAGATAATGTTCTGCTCACTTCACGGTCAACTTACAGACAACAAAATTAGTGCCATCTCTGTCTTTACGCAGCACTGACTTAAATCTATCCTTCTCGTTAAAAATCCATTTTTGTTAAAAATCCATTTTTGTTAAAAATTGAGATCGTCGTAGCTATGCACATTTATGAGGTTTATTTCCTACTCAATGATTTTGATTAATTTTGTAAAATTACAATAATCTGCGGGCCATAACATTAAACCAAACACAACAAAAACCACTTAAGTACCTAAGAAATAATGCATGCCATACTAAGCTACGAATATTATGGTTATCATAATTCTTATTGCGTGACGTGAGCGTTCCCAAGCCGTAAATATTTCACAGTGTAACAAGAATTAATAATACCTTGTTACCAAAATCTAGGTTAAAATTAAGGTGTAAAGTCTATTCTACTAGTATCTAGTAAAACGACTTTTCAAGAGAATTCGTAGTGAGTAAGTGTTCCTCAGTTTAGGAGTTCTTTTTTCTAAACTAATTCAAATCTAGACGCAGACAACCGATTTTTATGCGTCAATATAATCCACTATATACGTACTTATGTAATTTTTAAACTAAATTGACAAATATAAAAATAGTGCTACCCCTTTTACAATGTTCTCAGCGGAAAAGAATAGCATTCATTACTTTAAGATCTGTCAATTTAGTTTAGAAATTGGCTGACTTTAGATGCTGAGAAACGATGTTCAATTTTACGCCAGAACGCGAACTGACGTCTGTTTTAGCAGTTTCACTTTACCCTCCTCTCCATTAAAAATCTGATCAAGTCTGAGATAGTAGTTAGATTTATTTCGATTTTTTTACAAATGTTTTTTTGTATTTTGGACAGACGTTCCAAAATGTTACAATAGTGTATGATAGGTCCTATTTTTATCGACTTTTGTCGGTCGTCTGCAATATTTCTTAATCGGAAACCGAACTCGAAAGCTTCAACTTACTCGTATGAAATAATTTGAGTAAAATTTTACTGACAAGGTCCTAAAAGAACCATAAACGTACAAATTATCCTTTGAATAGCTGTTTATTACTATATTTTGAGAATTGTATTGCTCATAGCGGTTTCTAGAGTGCCATTACACCTTATAAAATGAAGGTGCAACGAACTCTATTGAATGAGAATAGGAATCATAGTGATTGGTGTCTAGAGATGGTTATGATGGCCTTTCTGGTACTTAAACCCAAAATAATACCATTTTCAATTTTCCGTTTACGACTTCGTCTATGCAGTGTTAATTTGCGTCAAATTCCATTAAAATCTATATAATCCTTACTAATATCATAAAAGCGAAAGTGTGTCTGTCTGTCTGTCTGCTAACTTTTCACGGGCCAACAGTTTTAAAGAAAATTAAAGAGTTCCCATGGGATTCTTGAAAGTCCATCCGTTTAACCGCTTTATACGAAATTTGGTACAGAGGTAGCTTGTGTTCCAGAAATTAACATAGGCAACGTTTATCCCAGAATAGCAAGGAGTTCTCGTGGGATTTTTAAAATCCACGTGGACGAAGTCGCGGGTATTCTCTAGTATAAAATATATTAATAAAGTTTTGTTCTAATAAACTTTTATGGATTTCTTTCGAATAATCAAGTGATCAAGTGAATCCCCAACACAATCCACCAACGCCTCGCTCGGAATGCCATACCAGCTGAAAAGAACCAGCAATAAACTCGGCGTTTACTCTATTAAAGAAAATTCAAACTTATTAAAGTTGTATAGGTTTAGATAGAATTATGTTCCTAAGTTTTTCTTCTTAGGTTTTCTTAAGTTTTTCTTGTAGTCCAGCTACGGTTACGCGACCTTGTATTTTTGATATTTCGGCTAAGTGAATCGGATTCCTCATTTCTCATCAGCATAAGAACAAAGGGTAAGGGGTTAGGTACGGTAAACTTAGAAAAGGTAGACGTTTCAGATTTCAAATCGGTAATATTAAATTGAATGATCTACCGGAAATTAATTTGTGTTATTAAATTAATTTTTGCTCTTGCTTGTTCATGTATTAACCTAAGGGAAATCAAACTTCCGGACGCTTTCAAAGAAACAGTGTTCCGTCGGCACCGCAGTCAAGTTTAGAGTTCTGAGTTTAGACACAGAATATATAATAGTACTACGTAGTTTAGAGCTCTCTCTATGCAATGACTAATATCTCTACATAATTATATGTACATAAGTAGACCGTAGGTACTCGGTCGCTCAATTGAGCTACTATTTAGAAAAGTCTAATTGTTGCACACACCTCAAATCGAAGTTATGTGCAATTTAAGCAATTAATTACTTATCACTTGCTTTTACGGTGAAGAAAAACATCGTGAGGAAACCTGCATGCATTTCGCGTTTGGCCGGCGTGGTGGACTATAACAGATTAAACCCTTCTCATTTTGAGAGGAGACCTGTACCGTGACAGTGATGATTTTTCACAGTGCGTGCAGCTTCATATAAAGTCTGTTCGTTTACACGGTCAACGTTCGTTTACTTACCACGTTCGTTTACTTACCACGCCGGCCAAGTGCGGATTGACAGAATATTTGGAGATTCTGTTGTATTCTTAGAATAGAATAAAAAATTACAAAGTGTAAAAAATAATAAAAATAAAAGCAGAATAATAAGAGCATCTGCGCCTGTGTGACACTATGTTACCGAACGGACTTTAAATTTCTATTTATGCCACAGCATTCTGTGAAAAAAATCGCGTGGTATATAATTTCGCAGTGCTGGCTAGGCCTTATAGTATCGAAGTATTGCGCGTTTACCCCGAATATTGTTTCACTCTACAATCCCGACTTAATCAAATCCGTGCGTGAATTAGATTTTACGTTGATTACAAACTCAGTCCTTTGTTTGCCTTGAGCGCGATATCTAAAGGTGCGTCCAGACTTGAACATTTCACCGAACCGAACAGCGAACATTTCGGCGAACTTGTTACGCTCAATGTGGACGACGCGCTTGGAGCGCTTGAGATGGGTTACTGCTAATGTTCGCTGTTCGGTTCGGTGAAATGTTCAAGTCTGGACGCACCTTAACGTTGCGGGATCAGTAAAATTGCGATACTCAATTATCTAAATTGTTCTCTGTACCGTTTTATGTGGTCTACTACAAAGATTCATTCATTCATTCATTCGTATATTTATCTATCCAATAGGTACCTACTAGATGATTGAGTATTGTTTTTTCTATTAAAAAATGTTTGTTTCTTTACAGTTTTCAATCGACTTCCAAAAAAGGAATATTTACATTTTTGCGTGTACCTACTTATGCGTTATACAAGTTCTTCGTTGATTGTGAACCGCTTTTAATGATTATTTTTAACCGACTTCAAAAAAAGGAGGTTCTGTATTCGACCCGTATGTATGTATGTATGTATGTATGTATGTATGTATGTATGTATGTAAGTATGTTCGCGATTATCTCCGCAACTAATGAACCGATTTTGATGATTGTTTCACTATCGTAATCTACATACTTTCAGGAAGGTTTTAGTATATAACACATCGAGTTATCATTCTTACGTACGAAGTTATAACCATAAATGTATACATATGTCACTAATATGTTCTCTGATATTGCCAGACCTATTGCTGAAGTCTAATATACCTATTCTGGCCAAAGACTTTACTCTGCTACGCCTACGTAACATTGACCTTTTGCAAAAAGTTTTGGGCCGAAGTCAGTAGGTACAGCTATACTATAGAGTGATTCCTTGGAGTTTGTGCACGGTTACGTGTATTTCCATTCTATACAAAGCCAAACCGCAAGGGTGTGAAACTGGTCGCGTATATATTGTAAATTACTTTTTAATCAAGGTCTTCCAAATTATACAAGAGTAGTACGCATACAAAGTAATCTTGTATGGATCGGAAGTTAGGTTAGGTTGGGTTAGAACATTATAAAACCATTCACCTATACTTAGTATGACACATAAAATGTATGTATTATGTCACAGGATATTTAATAAAAATAAATAATATATAGGTCATAATCTATTTTACATACTTAGTTCTCATTTATATTATTATTAATATAAAGAAAACAAATCACTAAAAAGCATGAAATAATTTTTTTCAAAGAAAAATGAACCGACTTCAAACCATTCGAACTAAAAAGTTTAAAATAATTTTTTATTCATTTAGATTTACGATTAAACTACCTAACTCAAATAATATATAATTTTTTGGAGTCGGCGCCAAACCACATTCAATTCTTCTTAGTAAAATCAGAGTAACTATCCACTTTTGAATGCGAGCGCGGTGAACCATAATAGTCACGGAGGGTGAGGCTGTCCGGGACGCGGGGAGCATATTTTCGACTTGAAAAGTATGAGTCATTTGGCGCCGACTTCAAAAAATTATATATCATTTGAGTTAGGTAGTTTAATCGTAAATCTAAATGAATAAAAAATTATTTTAAACTTTTTAGTTCGAATGGTTTGAAGTCGGTTCATTTTTCTTTGAAAAAAATTATTTATTGAGTAGGCTATATCTGGAGGTTGATTTCATTTAAAAAAGAAAATGTTTCATCTCTAAGGATATAAAATAAGGGGATGAAACCCGTGTAATGAATATTACTCGCTTCCCGCTAATCGATTTTAATAAAACTGGGCACATGCATGCGTTGGCTACCAGTAGATATTCACATCCCAATAGTCATGTCACGGTAGCGTTTTATAGGAACTTCATTACTTTTGAAAATATTTCGTATTCATATATTTTTGAAAACCCCCCTAAGCAACTCAAGAGCCATTAAACTAATCAATCATCATAACAATAAACAAAAGTCGATAATAATCAAATGGTCACTCACCCAATGTCTACAATAATGGAGCATTAAAATTTTCCACGTCGCGCCAGCATCGTAAATCATTAAACTTTATCTTTCACACCTCCCGAAATAAATTTCATCCTGCACACACCTAACTGTCATCGAAGAAACAAAATATCTCTCATATAAAAGTTTCATAAACTTAACTCTTGAACTTCACAAAACTTTTTCCACAAAAAAAATAATACTATTATTTTACGATATAAATTCGTTCATAAATTAATGTGAATGAGAATTGAATGAACGAAAGTATTTATTTGTTTCGAAAATGGAATTGTTTCGTTCAAAGTTGGAACGATTCTCCCGCCATCTCACAGGCGACTTCGCGGTCGAGTCTCGCAATATAGACTGGAGGGAACTTCTGAATTGCGGCCGGGAACTTTGCGCACTCTGCGAAGGATGGGCTCTGAGATCCACGCTGGAAAGCGGATGCATTTTCCGTTGTGCGTAAATCAAAGGATCAAGAGTCAACACCATTCGCGCGTGGCTTCAGTCGTAAAATTTTTAATGGAATTTTTATATTGCTTTAATATGACTGCAGGGCTGTGCGGTTGAGTTTATGAAATGGTGCTATTGTAGAGTTTTATTCACAGAGCTTTCAGATTTAATTCCAGCTTTTCTCACCTTTTCAATTTTAAGTACCGTTGTTAAGTCACTGGGCCTATATAGTATATATACTGAAATTATTCATTTATATTATAGTCATACATATATTAAGTATGTATAAGTTATACCTTAAAATTAGGTACGTTAACCTAATTTTGTCTTAATTATCAAAGGACGAATCTATATTTTTTATATAATATTTATAATCCTCTTCTGCCATTTCGGCGTAACTGATTTACAAAAATAGTCAAATTGTGATCATAATCTAGAAAGAGTATGTGACGATTCTTTTTATATAAGTAGTACGTATCTAGGTTCTTTAATATCTAAAACTATCGATAGAATTTTGTAGACTCGAATTTGTTGTCAGCAATAAGTGACCTAAATATGATTTAATCCCCAGACAGCACATAGGTAGGTATTGAACGGCGACCGTCTGCAAAAAGCTACAGTATAATAATTTCTTAACGGAATATGAAAGTATACATTTTTAGGGTTCCGTAGTAAACAAGGAACCCTTATAGTTTCGCCATGTCCGTCCGTCTGTCCGTCTGTCCGTCTGTCCGTCTGTCCGTCTGTCCGTCTGTCCGTCCGTCCTCGGTTAATCTCAGAGACTATTAGTGCTAGAAATCCGTAATTTGGCATGAGTATAAATATTAATCACGCCGACAAAGTGGTGAAATAAAATTTTGATAAATATTTTTTTTTAGGGTAGCTCCCCTACATGTAAAGTGGGGATGAATATTTTTTTTCTCGTCTACCCCATAGTGTGGGGTATCGTTGAATAGGTCTTTTAAAAATACTGTGGGTGTGGGAACATCATTTTTCGATTTCTAGATCCGTTTGTAAAATATGATGTTTTAAAGTGCAAATTTTTATTAGAGTCAAGTGTCCCCCCCCTCTATCAGCCAAATGGCAGTATATAGGAACTTGAAAAAATTCACAGCAGTAGGGTATATAATCAATTTTAAAGGAAAACTATCACGGCTAAGTAGGGTTCACAGGTTAAGGAGTTATATCTGTTTTTCGAGGATTGTGACTACGGAACCCTACACTGCGCGTGGCCCGCCACGCACTTGACCGGTTTTTTATTTACTTCCCGAGCCCGATTTGGACGTATTCGAATGAATCATTCATTCGAATTTGTATCGAAATTGTATTTTAAGAATGATTTCTATAATTCTTCAAAGCGTAACTAAAAAAATTATGCGGTGACCATTTTTTTCGAGGACAACGACGCAACATAACGAGCTTATAACTTCGTTACTTTTCATTATATTTTTTTGAAATTTTGTATAAATATTTTTAATGTAAAAATATTTGACACGTGTTTCGGTTTTTGCGCAAAGTAAAACTAACGTTGTATAGATACCTCTGATAGGTTTCTATTCGGCATTGTATCGGAACACTAAATCGCTTGGCGGCTCGGTTTTGCCGGTGCTAGAGACGATTTAGAAATGACAAACTTCCAAACTGCCCCTGCTGGGAATCGAATCCGGGACCTCACACTATATAAGATAACTGCGCTCACCACCGCGTCACCTACCTAGGTACCTACGAGTAATATCTGGTAGATACCTATATTAAATTAAAACCCATAGATCTTTGTTATAAGTAAACTTTTCCCCGCGCAGCGACGTGACAAGACTATTAAATCGGAACGTCTGAAGCTAAAACATATTGGCGCCTATTTAACAGGAACTTTACCGAGTGGGGACTACGCGTGAATTTGTCCACATTATTTCACATTTGCTCAATCATTATTGTTATCAGGTTTATTTTTCAGCACTACCTCTGAAAGTAAAATATCATCTTTTTTTTTTTGGTTTTTTCAGCTTGTAGCTTGGTCACAGACAATGCGCGAAGGAACGCGTTCAACGCGTCTCGCAGAGTTGCAATACAAAAAGCTATGCAGGGTATAGGATACTCGTATGTCTTACAAATCATTATTCCTCTGAATCAGCCACCACCCGCTTACAGGTACAACAATTTCAATGTTTTAACGCAATAAAAAGTTATAAGTTTTATGTTGTGATTCACAGATACTCAAAGTACCTATCTTAAATTCGTTTGAATATTTTCCATTGCTGGCTAAAAATAATGTACAACGTTAAAAAATAAAAAATGCATTAATTAATTAAGGGGTGGTTTTAGAGAAGTAATGAGTTGTAGTAGACATCCCTATTTTCCTAGTATTTTTCCGTAGTTACGTAGGTATTGTATGAAGGTAATGAAAGAGTTTATAATGCTGAAAGCGCATAGATGTGCTGCGCTGCTTTAATTGTGCATTGTCGCCGTCGCGCTCTGTATGCTTAGGGCCTGTTTCACTACCTTCTAATAAGTGTCGGATAACTTATTCACATATTTTGTCTTTGTCACTTGACATAAAGTAAGAAAGTGACAAAACTTACGTTTAAGCTTATCAGAAGGTGGTGAAACAGGCCCTAAGTCTCACTTTGGATCGCTCCAAAACTTTATAGTATAACTATTGATCGAATCACAAATGACTTTAGAGCAAAATTAACCCAAAGACTCTTATTTTAAAGTTGTAATTCAATAGTTCGAATATTTATCTTATAACATTTCTGCTTCTGGGTGCCGCGCTGGCTGTTTTCGAATGCTGAATGTATTGGCGAACTCAAACCTTAATGTAAGCCATTTTAGGTCCATTTTACTCTGAAGTCATTGTGATTCGATCAATAGTATACTACAAAGTTTTGGTGCGTTCCAAAGTGGGACTAAGCATACTGTAGTGTGACGAGAGTTTTGCAAACGAAATGTGAAAAAAATAATATAAAAAAAATGCGTGCGTAAATAGTTTACAGTGTAGAACTATTTCCACTGTAGTAGGTATAATGCTCGTGACAATTTCTAACGAAGTGTCTCTTAATATTAAACGACAAAGTTTATTAGCTTAGAAGGTCATAGCACTTCAAGGATCTGGGGACAAATGAATACAAAATACTCGTAATGGTGACTCAAAGTCGTCGGTAGTCGTAAATTAGTCGTAGGTATAATAGTGTAATTTTGAAAATGGTTCGTTTTACTTGAAGGTTTTTTTCATTTTTACGGCTTTTATTTTTTCAGATGGCAATCAACTGAGTGACATCTGAAAAAACTGTAGTAACTGGAAGCGACAATAAATGCTAAAACTCACTTGGGCGACAGGTCGCTTTTATTTTCCATATAGATAATAATGTACTGTAATGCCGGGTTCGGCAACAACGACTGGATCTCTGTTAATTATTTATATTATATGAATAAGGGCTTCGCTCATGTGCCCTGATGTGACTTATGTACCCTATTTTAGCACTGAATAAACGTGCACAGTGAGGACATGATAGGGTACCATTGACATAATTATAGATTATATTGGAGGGAGGTCTACTATGGAGTTGGTCACGATAATTGTCCAGATCAGCCTTCCTTTTATCCTCAAATTCCGTGATGTTCTGCTGAAAAAAATACCTCCGTTCCCCTCGGTTTTCAGCCAGACTCACCCAAGGAAAGGAGTCGATTTTACATCTAGTCATATGCCTCTTTTGCACATTTTACATATAAACTGTATGCAAACGCTTGGCGTAAAATCCACTAGTGCGGCACGAAATCGCGCCGCGCTAGTGTCTTTTGCATGTCGGTTTTACATAGAGTTTACTTAGAAAATAATATCGCGCGCGACAACCCGCGGCCTGCCGCGCTACCTGTCGCGCAAATGGGTTTTGGCACTAATAATTACTTTCAATTATTATAAGGTACTATCTACTATCCGCATGAGAAAAATACACGAGTATTATAGGTAGGTATGTATATGAGAAAAGAGGAAAGATAAATCAACGCCACAAAAGAAACATTGCATATAGAAAGCACAAAGCTCCGGCTTCTCTTCAATAAAAAAAACCACACAAGAATATGTACAATACATTGCTTACCGTCAGAGAATAAATAGTCCTAGCTATTACTAATTAGACCCTCGTAGAACGCTTTGTTGTTACTGTATAATTAGGACTAGGTACAATCCATCCGCGAACATAAACATCTTGTATCTTTGCTTAAACTTTATTTAAACTGCCACCACCACCACTACAGCCATTTTACGTCCCACAGCTGGGCGCAGGCCTGCTCTCTCATAGGAAAGGGATTAGAGCTTAGACCCGCCACGCTGCTCCAATGCGGGTTGGCGGAAATTTAAACTGCATCATACCCTATTTATTCTAAGATCATACCCTATTTCACCGTGGTTAACTGCCTCGTCTGGTGAGTGGTGACATTAGGGCTAGGTTATATTTCGCGAAAAGAATCAGCCTGGCTGCGAACAGCCAGGCTGTGCGGCGCGCGGCGATGTAGGCAGTATTCCTGGCACTATAATATGTACAATAATTTGATTAGCCTAGCTACAAGTTACTGTGACGTTTCAATAAAAAAAAAATCGGGGCGTCCCTGTGTCGCGTGATGTATACCTACAGTGATAACGGGTAATATTTTTTTTGTAGTGTGTAGGTATGTCAACTAAATGGAAATTATGTGACGCAGCTAAACGACCTCAAAATGGCGGCGCATCCCCATCCGCCGCGCGCGACACGGTTCAGTCCTCCCTCAACGTAATTAATTCATTGCTCCTTTAACTATCGAACTGCCTCGTTGGTCTAGTGGTTAGCGTAGTTGACTGCAGATCACGAGGTCCCGGGTTCAATTCCCAGGTCGGGCAAATAATTGTTAGGTATTGGGTTTTTCTGTCAAGAATTTCTCAGTGCCAGCCCGGAGTTGGAAGCTAGGGGTGTTTCACCCTCGTGCCTTGGGAAGCACGTTAAGCAGTCAGTCCCGGTTATTATCACTATCATGTGACAATTGTCGTTAAAGCCCGCCAACCCGCATTGGAGCAGCTTGGCAGGTCTAATCTCTAAATCCCTCTCTCTTATGAGAGAGGAGGCCTATTCCCAGGAGTGGGACGTTAAAAGACTGTATTGCAGGACCGGAACCTATGGTACCTATTCCTTTCAGTGAGTACAAGACCTGGTTGCATGCACTAACACGCAAGGAACATTCCACACTCTGGAACAATGCCACAGACTGCCGTCAGACAAAGGAAGCCTTTCCTACTCTGAACCGACAACTAACCAACAAACTACTGCACCTAGACAGAGGTAAACTCAGGAAGGTGGTGGGACTCATAATAGGGCACAGCCCACTAAACAAACACCTTTTCATTATAGGTATCACTGACAGCCCTCTATGCAGAGCATGCATGGAGACAGAGGAAACACCAGCGCACGTGCTCCTAGAGTGCACGGGCGTAACCGAGCAACGCAGGATCCACCTGGGATCCCCAGCCTCACTCCAGGAGGTCCTCGGCAACCTGGGCGGCCTGCTGGGCTTCTGGAGCGATCTCGGATGGCTGGAGTGAAGACTTTAACGCAAGAGGCACATCACGCACAACAGACCTGAATGGTTTACGTGCGGACACCTGCCCAGAATGAAGATGAAGATGAAGATGAAAAGACTGTAGTGGTGGTGGGGTTAGCTATCGAGCGGTGTAATTAAATGTATGTAGATCATAGATATGTAGCTGCAACACCAAACTGTATCCCCCGATTTTGTTATCATCAATTTTCCGAATTGCCTCCCACTGGAAGAAAACCTAAAGAAGTGTTCACGTCAAAAGTTATGGAGACAATTTAGATAAGTCGATTCTGTCATCAAATAAATTGTTGTGAAAACGTACAAAGCTCTTGAAACGGATGCGTACCAACAACCCGTTCCCGTATCTTCGCGGCACATCCGCCCGCTCCTGTGAATGGATGCCATTAACTCTCGAGCCTCTACGACGAGCGATCGCAAAGCGGATCATTAAATTTCATTACTCCGAGCAACCGTACCAATTTGCTGCCTGATACAGTATCCCGATTTACGTAACATATGATATTCTGCTTGATTACGTGTATAAGTGTTCTAAAGAAATGCGAAACATGCCTCATGATTGATACAAGTATAAATTGAAAATTTAAAACCCCCAGACATTCGCCATTTGCGGCGGCGGTCATCTTGGATTTACATAGTGCTATTCTACTAGTCAAGCCCTTTCATTTGACACCCATATTAAGTGAGTTGTGAAAAATATGTAATCCGCCATTTTGTAGCGGCGGCCATCTTGGATCGATTTTCATCAAACATAGCTAACAACACTCTCGACTAATTCACCTTTCAAACAAAAAAACCGCATTCAAATCGGTCCACCCGTTTGAGCACCACAGGGGAACAGACAGACACACACACAGACACGTCAAACTTATAACACCCCGTCGTTTTTGCGTCGGGGGTTAAAAATGTTGTTGTTGTGTTGACGAGACCATGTGGCTCGCACTGAAAAAAATGCTATCAGGATCTCATGTAGAGCCAAGTTTCTAACTATACATACAAGCCCTAACTCTACAAGCCCTAAGTCTACAAACCCTAACTCTACAAGCCCTAACTCATCAAGCCCTAACTCTACAAGCCCTAACTCTACAAGCCCTAACTCTGCAAGCTCTAACTTCACAAACTCTACACCTTTGTCAAAATATGTTGCTTGGCTGTTTCGTTACTAAAAGAACTATTTTATAACAGAAAAGTAATGAACGGTGAATAAATTATTGTGTGTCGGTAGTGAAACGGCCAAGCAAATTTTATGTAGGTATAGGCGGGCGGGCGGTCGGGCGGGCGTGCGTGCGTGCGTGCGTGCGTGCGTGCGTGCGTGCGTGCGTGCGTGCGTGCGTGCGTGCGTGCGTGTGTGTGTGTCTGTTCCCCTGTAGCGCTCAAACGGGTGAACCGATTTGAATGCGGTTTTTTGGTTTGAAAGGTGAATTAGTCGAGAGTATTGTTAGCTACGTTTGATAAAAATCGATCCAAGATGGCCGCTGCTACAAAATGGCGGATTACATATTTTTTCACAACTCCCATAATATGGGTATCAAATGAAAAGGCTTGACTTTTTTTTTTTTTCGTATGGCGTTTAATAAATAAGCGTGTATTGAGAAAATGTTTCTTCAAAATTTTATGTCAATATTTTAAATGTATGTCAGATTATCTTACAAATAAATATACTAGTTATGTTAAAAAAGACTTATAAGTCAATACCCAAGTTCCCCAGCCAGGAGACAAACTGAGGGGGGAGGTCGAAAAGATCTTTAGGTGAACCCTGGTAAGAGTGGGTACGACAGCGCTGTATGATGTGATCTATGGTTTGGTCCTCCTCGCCACAGTCACAGATAGCGGAGGGTTTCCAACCCCATTTGTGCAAAAGGTAGTTGCAGCGACCATGCCCTGTTCGTAATCTATTCAGACGGCACCACAACTTACGAGGCAGCTGGAAACCCTTCGGTTTTATTGTGGGGTCGGAGACGAGGGTCGCTGGCCCACCGGACACCTTCCATTCCTCTCTCCAACTCTCTGCCAGGTTGAAAAGCCTCATCTCATGAGCATTGGAGTAGACGGGGTGACGAGACTTTAGTCGTTTCAGTGGCGGGTTGCAGAAAATTTTATTTACATGAAGTTGGGGGTTTGAGTTGATTTTGTCGACTTCCCTTTTTAAAGCGTGTTTTCTGCGTAGGTGTGGAGGAGCAATGTGTGACAAGACCGGGAGCCAGTGGCGTGGTGTAGACTTGACCGTACCTGATATACAGCGCATAGTGTCATTCAACTTTGAGTCTACCTTATGTACATGGGCGCTATTTAGCCACACTGAGGCACAATACTCCGCGGCGGAGAAAGCTAGCGCAATGCCAGAAGTCCGCAGGCAATCAGCGGATGCTCCCCAAGTCGTCCCACAAAGCTTTTGAACAATACTGTTCCTCGTTCCGACCTTCAAGGATAGTTTGAGAAGGTGTTCTTTATACGTTAAAGTCCTGTCAAGCGTAACCCCAAGATATTTTGGAAAGGCATTGTACCTAAGCCTTTCACCGGTGAAGAAAACCTTTGGCTGATATTTAGCTAGCTGGTTATTTAGGTGAAAACAACAAACCTCGGTTTTGCTTGCGCTTGGAATTAACCGCCAAGATTTAAAATACTTCGCTAGAATTTCGAGGTCATTTGTTAAAGTGTTTTCTCCAGTTCCAAAATCCTTACTTTGAGCCACTAGTGCGATATCATCAGCGTATATGAATTTTGTTGCTGAGGTATTCGGTAGGTCATGGATGTAAATATTAAAAAGTGTTGGAGCTAGCACAGAACCTTGTGGTAGGCCATTTTTAAGTTTCTTCCTTTTACTCTTGCAGTCTCCCAAGAAGACTTCGAATTCTCTGTCGTTCAGCATGTTCGATATGAGGTTGACTATCTCTAAGTTTGAGATAACTTTGAGTAATTTGCAAATAAGACCCTGTCGCCATACGGTGTCATAGGCCGCCGTTAGGTCAATGAACACAACAGTAGATTTCATTTGAATCTGGAAACCTGCTTCAATGTGGGAGGTTAAGGCGAGAACTTGATCGGTACAGCTGCGGCCACTTCTAAAACCGGCTTGCTCGGTTGGTACGACTGCTTCCATGTACGGTGTGATTCTAGAGAGGATCAAGCGTTCAAGCAGCTTCAAAGTACAGCTGAGGAGTGCAATAGGTCTAAAGTTCTCAGCCAGGTCTTTTGACTTTCCAGGTTTCAATATTGCAACCACTTTTGCTAATTTAAATTCTCTGGGCAACCTGTTTTGCTGTAGAATATTTGTAAAGATCGCCGCTAACCAGCTTACACCACGAGGTCCCATGTGGCGTAGGAACTCATTGAAGATATTATCTGGGCCGGCAGCTTTGTTGTTTTTTAAGAGCTTGATAGCTTCTATGGTCTCTGCAATACTAAACGGCCTAGAAAGTTCCGCGTTTCCAGCAAGGTTTATCTTCAGGTCTTTGAGTTCCTTTTTTATACTTCTAGTAAAAAGTCTGTCCCGTTTCACCCTGGTCACTTCCACCATACGAGCGGCAATGGCGTCAGGTTTGATTTTAGTATTACACTTTGGAGGATGTTGTTTACCCGTTAAAGCATGTAAGGTCTTCCAAGCTTTTCTACTAGACCTGGTGAAGTCCATGTTAGCTGTCATTGATTCCCATTTATCTTTGCGATTTTTGTCTAGAGACTGGAGCAGTTTGCTTCCAATATTGTGGTCTCCGGTAGCCTGGTATTCCTTGAACAAGTTTTCACTTTCAGGGCTCCATCCAGGTACATATTCCTTCCTGTAGCCTCTGGGAATATTCTGCTTTGCAGCTTTTATTATAAGTTCCACAAACTTATGGTAATTCGGAGGGGTAGGTTCCAGGTTGGCATTGGCCACATTTAAATCTAGATCTTTTTGGAAACCATTCCAGTTTGCTCGCTTGAAGTTCCACCTAGGTAGTGGCATCGAGTAGGACAGGGGAATTTTAATACCGATTTCTAAGAAAACTGGTCTGTGCTGACTATTTGGGAAATCTGGTAATACTCTACGGGTTACAGGGAAAGGCTGTTCATGTGAGTCCTTAGAGATGAAAGTGAGGTCAGTATTATAATCTTTATTCCATCTCGCTGAGTGGAAGGTGCCTTTATCTTTGGCGTCAAACACTAGGTGCAAACTGGATACTTCAGCCCACTGAGACACGGCAGCTCCATTTTGATCTGTAACCTCGTAACGCCAGTCTGTGTGGTGGCTGTTGAAATCTCCGGTATAAAGGCTAGGGTGATCATACACTGGTAAGACTTCTGGTGCCCATAAAACACTTGGGGGTTTGTAAACATTTACTATATTTAAGTTAGTGACCTGTATTACAATTACAAATATGTTATTTTCATCATTTGAGTAGACTTGCTGAACTCCAGTGAGGGCAGATCTAGCATATGTGGCTATGCCGTATTTATGGTGGTGCAAAGATTTGACTACAGTATATCCCGGTATATGACCTCGGTTATTAAGATCTGCGTCATTTCTAGTATGGGTTTCTTGGAGATTGACTATGTCGATTTGATTTTCCAGTAAGATTTTATGTAAAAAGTCACACTTGGCACGACTTATGCCTTCTATATTAAGTTGTAAGATGCGGACTGAGGGTCCGACATCTTTCGTCAAAGGGCTCTTAGAAGAACCTTTATTCTTGGCGTGTATGGCCATGTTGCATGAATTGTTTTTAACTGTATACTTATTTAACGCTTATTGTTGTTACGCCGCCTAGTTCGTCGCTCGTTTAGCACCACCCGGGGGACACGTGCAGGGAGGTGGAGGTAGTTCCTGCGGACGTGAGCGACGATTCATCCCCAAGGCTTGACTAGTAGAATAGCACTATGTAAATCCAAGATGGCCGCCACCACAAAACGGCGAATGTCGGGGGTTTTTAAATTTTTAATTTATACTTGTTCAAGTTTACATTAAATGTTCGCAAAGCTGTCATTAAGTATCTCGATAGAAAATAGGGGATATTTTAGATACAGTTTATGGTGGAAAATGTTACTGTATGAGTTTTGTTTGCACCAGTTGGTAATCAATAATGCTCTTAGCTCGAAGCTGGCATTCAGCGTACATTCTTGTACAATATCGGGAGGAATAAAAGAGGTGCAAACATCAGGCGTCAATGCCCTTCACGCTTCACAATAATAAGATAAAAGCAAGTCTATACAAATAGCCCCTAGAAAGCAACTCATACTCTATTCACGTTTCGACACGATCGCTACTCAGCATATAAGCGAGGCGCCCTTTCATAAAAGTCATAATATTATAGCTCGGTAAAAATAACCTTCATTGTGTATAGATATTTGCCTCCTTTGTCCGCGAAAAGTTATATGCGTTGAGAGTCCGTTTCATAGATGTTTTCGTTTTGCACACACTCTATTGTCGGCGATTTTCAAAGGCTGGTTTCAAATCTTGAGTATTTTCAAAGGTGGCTTAATGGATAATGGCCTGGAGGTTATTGATATTTTAAATGCGAAAGTATAGTCTGTTCGTTTTCTTACGGTCGCCTTTTGTGTCTAGCCGCCTCCTCCGCGCGGTGTTTTGCCAAAGACACCGCCGTGACTTCAAAGCATGCCGCGAGGGGTGTACAGGCACAAGGGGTTTTGGCGTTTTATACCTACTCATATTTTTTCATTAAAATTCTCTTTCCTTTTTATATTTTTTTATATTCGTATTTTATTACAATATAACCATAAATATAAAATATAATATTCTCATGAACACGGGTCTTTTCTCAAAATAAGAAGGATTTTAACCATAGTCTACCACGCTGGCCAAGTGCGGATTGGCAGACTATTCGGAGATTCTGTTAGAATAGAAAAAAAATTACAAACAGAAAAAAAGTAATAAAAATAAAAGCAGAATACTAAGAGCACCTGCGCCTGTACCGACATTAAGTTACCGAACGAACTATACCTATATGTCTGTCTATCCCTTGCATTTTCACGGCTCAACTGTTGAAGCGAACTTGGCCAGTTCTAACCCAGAGATAATTTGCATCCTGACGACGTATGCAGAATACTTTTTAGCCAGAAAATCAAAGGATTTCCAGTATTTAAGGGATTTTTAAACAACCTCAATATGCTGGGTTTCTATGAAAACGTTCACAAAATTAACATTCACAACTTACAATCACGAAAGGCACTATTCCTTAAGGCAAAGACGCAAACCCTTTTTCAAAGGAAGTAGTGCTTGATCTAGAAATGTAGAACCTATGTAGGTAGGTAAAGATCGACCAGAATCTCATGAAAAATAGGGAAATTAAATTTTGTAGTAAGCAACACTAGGTTAACTCGGCTGCCCTAGTGATAAACAAAGTAATTACATTCAGAACACCTTACCTGGGATCGTTTCACGAAACGAAAAATCAAGCAACTGCATTTTAAAAACAAAAACAAAGTAATCAACATCCAATTACTTTGTTTTTGTGTTGTGCTTGTTGTTTACTTGGTTTTTGCATTTATATTCCGGGTTAGTGAGTGCAGTTACTTTGTTTGGGCAATTTAAATTTCAGAAAACGGTTCAAATTATTTGAAATATTAAACTGTGGTAAAAAACTATTCAACATAAAACTTTTGTTAATGCAAAAAGTCAATTTCACAAAAAATGACAGTTACTTTGATTATCGCTAGGGCAGTCGTAGTGTTGCTAACCTTAGAATTTCATTTCCCTATTTTTCATGAGATTCTGGTCGATCTTTACTTCTGTGGTCGCAAACATCTTAGTACCGCACAAACGTGGTAGCTTCATTTAGAATGCGAAATGCATTATACGAAGTCGAATATCTACATCGCAATATTTTAATACTGAATTTTGAACATGTTGAGAAATTCAATGTTGGTAGGTACCTTAACGAAAAATTATTGATATTATTTTATACCAGTCCACACTTCCCATATTCTTGTTGTCTGTCTGTCTGTTAGATATTTTTTCACGGCTCCACTGCAGCTGCAGTAGGTACCTACCAATCTCGACGAAAAGTGGCATAGAGATTTAAATATTTTTATTCCGGGAAAACTCAATATTCCTATAGGATTGTAACGCCAAATCCACACGAACGAAGTCACAGATAAGAGATACTACTAAATTGGCAAAATTAATTTAATATATAATACTAGAAAAAATGACATCGTAACGCAAGTAAATACGGTCGTTCATTCACATAAGAGCTCCTATTGAAAACACTTTTTCAGAAAATGAATAGAAACATACTCAATGCCCATTCACGTTACCCGGAAGAATGAAGATCCTTGCTCAAAAAATGTTTCAACAATCTTTCATCAGCATCAGCGCTTCAGCGTCGGGGCACACCTTCAGAGAGGCGATAGCCTTACTGATAACTACTGAAATTCAGCTGTATTTACTTCAACATACGGTCTACTCTGCTAGTGTGCCCCGACGCTAATAAAGCCTATTGCAGATAAGTGACAATAGTCGGTTACACAAAAGTTGGCAAAAAAAAGTTGTTAAAAAAAACTTGGTAAAAAAGATTCTTATAAAACTTCGTACCTATGGCAAAAGAACATTATGACAACTTCGGGTTCCAACTCCTCAATTCTGATGCAGCGAGGGAAATGTCCACATTGACAGCTAAAAAAAACAATAGCTAAAATAAAACTGTTCAACTTAAAAATCTGTATCTTAATTTTATTTGTTTTTTGATTAATGTTTTTAAGGAACATGACTTATTTTCCCCTTTCCCCTTAAAATAACATCAGTTCATAATTTCAGTTCACGCTAAGACCGTTGCGCAATTAACTATAGCCTAATAATATATTTGTTATTTTTTTTGCATTGTGAGCATCTCCACCTTACCTGTATTCTTTGTATTTTTGTTTCATCTGTTTGGAAAAAACAGGGACGAGAAGACGTCAGCAACATTTGTTACTTTTTCTCATCCTCCCTAACATTTTCCGACGCGTGTAGCCGAGTTTTTCTCAAAGTTGCAACAACTCCGACAACTAACTTCAAAGAAATGGTTGCAACAAAGCTCCCACTTGCTTATTACATTACGACAGGACAGGTAAAAATGGAACAAACTTTGGTAGATACATAGACCGCATTCCAGGTTAATTTATCAGTTATATTTTTTAGTTATATTCGATTTCATTTTTTTTTTTGTAAATGAATAAGTTATTAAATCTGTTGGTGGTAGCTTCTTGTTAAAAAAAGATCTTAAATCTGTTGGTGGTACCTACTTATTAAAAAATTGAAAAGGGGTGTACGAAAAATTGTGACGTCACTGCCATTCTGGAGTAGGCGTGACAGGGAGATAGCCAATTCCATTTTTTCTTCCTTCATTTGAAATATTTATTACGGTCTCATTATACAAGCAATTTTGATTCTATTTTCACATAAAGTTTTCTTTTTAACTTTAATTGGATTTGCGTTTAAAATAATTGTCAAATTCATACATGCAACTACCCATAAAATTGGTTATTAATTTATTCTTGTGAAAACTAAGATCGATAGACAGGTATTCGACCTTAGTTTTTAACACAATAAATGTCGTACGAGATACATATTATTATACATAGATAAAAAAATATATATTTTGTCCATGCACTTGAGACAATTTGCTTAATCTTGTTAATCTTATTTAGATGGAGATTCAGCATAAACAGAAACTACACTCAAATCTCGTATGTATGTACCCAAATGCAAATGTTCAGTAAATTAAGTTTGCCATCTGGGATCCCGCAGGAAAGCGTATTCTAGCGCTTTTGCTACGAAACAGAACTTCAAGCAAATAAATAAAGAAATAGAATAGAAATACTTATTCACTCTCCTCTAAGATTTACCTCTGTATCGTCATTTAAACCGATAGTGTCCACAGGTGGACATAGATCTATAGATGCAAAGATCGCCACAGACTACAATTCTAAGCTATTTAGGAACCTAGATACTAATCGCAAAGTACCGTTGTTTTATCAATAAAAAAATTTGATCGTTACTTAGAATTGGTACAATTTTGGAAATAATGGTTACAAGTTGGCGATATCTCCTAAGCAACAATTTGACAGTGCTTGCGTGACATTTTGAAATAAAAGTTTACGTACTAAAATGGACAAGCTAAGTAGTCATTGAATCAGTCATTGAATCATAATAATCATATAATTTATTATATTATCTACATAACACACATCTATTAAGCTCCTAATTTGACTTAAGATAAAGAAACTGTAAGTTTATTCGATACTATTATAATTGAAAATAGGACTTCTGTAGTAAATTTTTTGAATTAATATATTATATAAAAATAAAAAATATCAATAATTTATTATTTTTTATCGGAATAACAATAATAAAATTATTATACAAGTGTAAATTGAAAATTTAAAAAACCCTCGACATTCGCCATTTAGTGGCGGCGGCCATCTTGAATTTGCAATAGTGCTATTCTACTAGTCAAGCCCTTTCATTTGATACCCATATCAAGGGAGTTGTGAAAAAATATATCATCCGCCATTTTGTAGCGGCGGCCATCTTGGACCGATTTTCATCAAACATAGCTAAGAACACTCTCGACTAATTCACCTTTCAAACAAAAAAAACCGCATTCAAATCGGTCCACCCGTTTGAGCGCCACAGGGGAACAGACAGACACACACACACACACACACACACACACACACACACACACACACACACACACACACACACACAGACACGTCAAACTTATAACACCCCGTCGTTTTTGCGTCGGGGGTTAAAAATGAGTATTCAATCCATAAATATGTATTAACAATGTACGTATTAATTGTATTGGGGAATATCTTTATTTCCTAATACCACCAACAGCAGCATCACATTCAAACAATATCAAATCAATTTAACAATAAATAGTTAATTGTCACCTTTCATCAAATGTCATTTTTGTACTAAACCCAATTGTTTTCCTTTTGAGTCTAATTTAATTGAGTCATCCTTTTTGAAAACTCTTAGAGGACGCGGTTAGGTATAATCGTGTTAACTAGAACTTGGAAAACAACCGTTGGACACGTTTGAGTAATCCGTTTTCCTACTTTTAAAAGATAAGATGAAAATCGCACTCAGTTTGTACAACTTCAGAAACTGGCCAATTCAATTTAGAAAAAGTTTCAAAATGAAATTAATTCTCCACGGCATAAACCCTTACATTACCAGCTGCAACTGAAGACACAATTGACGTTTCAAAAGTCTATTATATAATAGGTCTATTTGCATGCATATTTTATTTAATTATTATATACATAAAGCATGTCTAAACTTTAAGTTTTGTGATACAAAAAACCGCATCAAAATCAACCCAGTAGGTTTTGCGTAAATAGTAACAAACACACAGATGACCTTTCACCCTTCTTCGTTCTGTCGTGGGTAAAAATAGACCAACGTTTATTGGGAAACTGAAAACTATTTAGTACTAGATGATGCCCACGCTTCGCCCGTGTGGATTTAGGTTTTTAAAAATCCCGTGGGAACTTTTTATTTTCCAGAACAAAAAGTAGCCTATCTGTAGTAACCCGTCCCCAAAACGGACAAATCCCGTGAGATTCCCACGATTTCGGAATGCAATTCCTTACAGCATCAGGTTAAGGAGTTGGACATGTACCTACTCGAGTTCATTCAACGATAAAGTCTTTAATTGATACCCCCAATATCAATTTAAATAACCGACAGTTCCTAAATCCCATTATATATTATATAGTTTTGGGGATCAGGTCCCCTACAGTATCAGGATTGAGGAGTTGGAATCCAAATTTTTTATAGGACAATGTCGCAATGTTTCTCTATGGATTAAAAAAAATTACGCAAATCGGTTCAGAAATTTTGGAGATATCGGTGTACCTAGGTAGCAAAACACAACTCCTCCTTTTTTGAAAGTCGGTTAAAAAGTAGCCTATGTTTCTCCCTGGTTAATTCTTTACTTGTATGTGAAAGTCCCGTCAAAATTGGTTCAGCCGTTGCGAATGCGAAGCCCGTTCAAACAGACAGACAGACAAACAGACAGACAAAAATTTTAAAAACGTTCTATTCGGTTATGGTACAGCTCAAATAACCATATGAGCTTAATATGAGGTAGTCATTTCGAAATTACAGACGGACATTTCAATTTTATTTATTAGTATAGAAGTATAGATAAGTTAGGTACCTACATATTAATTAGGTACCTACATAAGCCTCAAGTCTTCGAGCATAGTTCAAGCCTATTTTAAGCACTGTTTATAGGTAGGATACTTTCGTATTGAAAAGATGATAGAGCTTTCTTAAAATTATTATTTATGAAGGCAAAGAACTTCAAAGTCTTAAAGGCATTCCCTACAGTATATAAACCTCTACTAAGCTTAGGGGCCTTCCCTGAATACCTGGGAACCCAGGGAGTCTTAGTAATAGTTAGTATTCTGTCGTTCAAAAGCCTTCGATTGTGTTCTTTAGCTTTGTACAATTTTGTACTGTACCTAACCGTAAATTGTATTATGTGAAGAAACAAATAAATATTTATCTATCTTATGGTACGGCAGCCCTGGAACAAAATTTTTAGTGATTAATAACAAGTTGAATTTTCGTGAGCAGGTTCGTTTTGACAAGACGAACAACTTTTTTATCTATGAAAATTCTCGATGGAGGTAGCTACTCGAGTGGGGATGTGTTAAAAATTTCGATTCGCTCGGGTGGGAAATCGTTCCACTTTTGTAGGACTATATGGCCATTTCATTATACAAGTATTTATTAGGCTGCATACAAAAAAATCAGCTGGTTATTAATAATATTGTACAGCGTCCTCCACTCCGAATATTTCCAAATAATGAGGTTATAAAAATGAGTAAACATTATTAATAACTAGCTGTTTTTTATGCAGCTTAGTAAATAGGTACTTGTCCTACAAATTTAGGGGAATTTTCATAGATAAAAAAGTTGGTCATCTCGTCGAAACGAACCTAAATGTTGAATGGAAGCAGGCGTTACTTTGCGGAATTCCATGATATACAATGAATATAAAATTATTTTGCTATAATCCGCTAACAGTGACAAATTTGTAGGCACAACACCACACAATCTTGTAGGCACAACACCACACAAATTCACCACAAAACAAACTCGACGATCGTTTCGCTCCGACACCAGAGCATCTTCAGTAGATGTCGACTTCACAACGGACGAATGCAAATCTCCTGAAGATGCTCCGGTGTCGGAGCGAAACGATCGTCGAGTTTGTTTTGTGGTGAATTTGTGTGGTGTTGTGCCTACAAGATTGTGTGGTGTTGTGCCTACAAATTTGTCACTGTTAGCGGATTATAGCAAAATAATTTTATATTCATTGTGAAACGAACCTACTCACGAAAATTCAGCTTGTTATTAATCACAAAAAATTTGTTTCAGGGCTGCTGTACTATTATTCTATCTTTTTTGTTACAATAAATTGTCGAAAGCAAAAACGACATAAGACGAAGATACAACATTAAATAACAAGCAACCGTCTCTACAAGAATTCGCCATCTAACGATACAATTAATTAAAAATTTAAGAATGAATGCTATAAGGTCTAGAAAGATATTTTTGTTCCACGGGATTTTGAAAAACCCGAAATCTATAGCTACAGCTATAGGTAGATTACTATAGCGAACTTCCTTGGTAGTTGGTATAAAGGTTGGAAAAGGGAGCGGGAACGGGAACCGGAAGTCCACGATTACCTCGGGAATTATCTTGTTTAAAACCGAAATTCACGCGGACGAAGCCGCGGGCAGATGCTAGTATGTATTAAAATACAGGGAAAATATCACATTTTATTACTTATTGGGTGCAACACTAATTTTTCTATACAAAATGAGTTATATAAATAAAATCAAAATTCATTTACCTATTTATTTATGTTGACCACTTCTTTGTATCGAGTAATATTCAGCCTTGTATGTACTTTGATCGGACCCTTAGGAAAAA